>JALAZF010000191.1:3750000-5000000 GCA_022829125.1 Lathyrus tuberosus
CACTTCGAGGTTCGAACACCTTTGGAGACGCGATTGATGTTCTTTCGATGTTTAACAGTCAAAAGCAATTGCCATCTCTTATTAAAAAGCAGAAAAAGTTTTAACAAGTAAATTCATTTTGTTTTATTTGAAGAATCGTTAATCATGTTAACAACGTTGTTCTGTAAAGCTAAAACAAATAAGAAATACAAACAAAAGTACAAGGGCTCAAATTTTATTGATACAATGGAGATCAGCCAAACGCGTGATTCCAAAGAGTATATACAAAGCTAGAAAATGGTAATTTATAGGGAAAAGGGCTACGTTGAAACATAACGACCGCTATCCTTCTACCAACTTTGAATTCGGGGCATCCTGGGCTTCTGTCGAAGATGACCTTGACTGGAGTTTTCTGACAGATGATGTAACTGCTGCTGCTGAGGGACTTGCCTCTGTTGAACATAGTTACTTGCCATTATCCCTAATTTTTGCCTGGATTGTACTATGATGTTTCCAATCCATCGGGATGATATTTTTTCATGTCTCTAACTTTTTCCTGGACCGCCCTTCCGGGTTTTCAATCCACCGAGACGTTTTTTTTTTTTAGTTTAGGCGAAGTATTTCTTGACTACATCAACATTCGTGGGGTAGACAAATTCCTCTCCGTCCATGGTTGCAAGTCTCAAGGCGCCGCCTGAGAGAGCTTTCGTGACCACATAGGGGCCATCATAATTTGGAGTCCACTTACCCCGAGAATCAGTGAGAAAAGATTGTATCTTCTTGAGCACAAGGTCTCCTTTCCTGAAGATGCGAGGTCGGACCTTTTTGTCGAACGCCCTCTTCATTCTCTGTTGATACAACTGACCGTGGCATAGTGCCTTGATTCGCTTCTCATCGATCAGATTTAGTTCGTCGTGTCGACTTTAAAACCATTCAGCTTTGGTGAGCTTAGCTTCCATCAATACCCTGATTGATGGGATATCTACTTCTATGGGGAGAACTGCCTCCATGCCATACACTAGAGAGAAAGGGGTTGCCCCTGTTGAAGTGCGGACTTTTCTTTATTTTTCTTGATGAATGATGATTCAAATCGTACATTAACATCATTTTAGGGTTAAACATCCATTTTGGTGAAAAATCTCAAAAAGTCAAAGTTGACTTTTGTGCACAGTTGACTTTTTATCAGATGAATTCCAAACTGTGCAATTCTTCAGGAAATCATGTCCTTAACCTAAATCAAACTTGATGGACATGTTCCATGGGTATCATAGGGTATATTGAGGCATGTCCTAGGGTTTGGGAGCATGTCCTGGTCAAAAGTCAAAGTTACAGTTGACTTTTCTCTTAAAACCCTAATTATGGTGCAGATGAAATTGAGACTTGTTGCTCATGCTTCTTGGATTGATCCATTGTTCCAAATGGATCAATATGGTATGTTAGAAACCCTCAAATCCTCTCTTGAGGTCTTGGTTCATGATTTGCCCCAAAAGTCAACTTAGGGGTGAATTAGGTCAAGAAACCCTAATTCCTGATTTTTGATGTATGCATTCCCTGAGGTCAAATTGACTTGATGATTGGGTCCATGAGGTTCCATGGAGTATATTAGGTTATGTTTTGGATCATTAGCTCATCCCCAGATGAAAATTTCCCATCTGGAGGCCCTGGTCGACCAAAACCCTAATTTGGTGACACTGTCGATCTTGAGGCTTGATCCACCTAGAAGGGAGCAGCTTTGTGCTTAATCCTTGGAGTGGGAGTCCTTTTGATCCATTGTGGATATTTGAGAGGTTAGGCAAGTTGAAGGTCATGTCATTCCTTGATTGACCCTTTGTCTAAGGCTCAGAGAGGGCTTGAAACCCTAATTTTGATTGTAGTGGATGCTCACCCATCTTTGGGGAGACTGATGAAATAAGATGGTTCCTCCATATTGTGATGATGATTTGCACAATGATGGGAAATCTTAGTGGTCAAAATTTGGGGTATGACAGATGCCCCTATTTAATCTTCTTGGACCCGAAGGTGTGAATGACGAAGGTATTCGGGCATTTGGGGTGCAAGAGGATTAAATATCGGAATACCCGAAATTTTGATGGTGGTTATGAATGGTAGCTTACGCATTCATCTTCTTTAGCTAAGCAATGATGCTTAGAAAAGGTAAAACTTCCCCTCGATCCTGGTCTTCAGCCAAGGAACTGGTCTCAGTTTCTGAATTAAACTTCCCCTCGATCCTGGTTTCCTACCAAGGAACTGGTCTTAGTTTCTGATGTAAACTTCCCCTCGATCCTGGTTTCCTACCAAGGAACTGGTCTCAGTTTCTGATTTAAACTTCCCCTCGATCCCGGTTTCCCACCAAGGAACTGGTCTCGGTTTCTTTTGTCAATAAACTTTCTTGACAAGGAACGCTATTAGTAACGGTTTTCCCTCAAACTTCTCGTCGAATTTCCCTGGGGAGACACCATTTGACGGAAAAAGTTTTGATGTCAGACTTGCTGGGGAACCCAATCGTTTGAGTTGTAGAGGTGCACAAACTTCTCTGTTGGAGACGCCATTTGTTTCTACTGGGGAAAGCGAGTCTCTTGAGAGACTGTTTTCGTTTGGGATCTTACATCATACTTTTCTCAGGATCTTCCCAGAGAAATGCCATATGATGGGGTCCAATTTTGAGGTGCCGATGACTTTTTCATCAGCGAAATTTTCGGAGCGAAACTGGCGTGCTGCCGAATCTCTGATTACGAGGCTTTCTCTGTGGATTTTCCTTAATCCGGGAAAGTGAAGACATCATCTTTAATGGTGAAGAGTGACGTTGGCGGAAGGTTTTCTCTGGCTTTTCAGAGGTTCAAGTTATCAAAGTGGTCAAGGGCCAACTTCAATCCAGAAATAAAACTGGAGGAGAGAGAATGTTCAGACGTAACACTTCCTGACGAGGAAAAGGCTGACGACTCAATTGAGAGAACTTCTATCACTAGGGGACAAGACCGACTAGAGTGATAGTGATGCAATATGAAATGTGAATGCAAATCAAAAATGCACGATGTATGTATATTTATGCGGACAAAACTGACGCGACATAAAAACTAAAAGATGAACATGACTGGATACTCGGCCATCATGGGGCGAAGAAGTACCGTTGGTTCAGAATAGAAATTCCACCTTGCTTAGGAGAGATAGTCCCCGTCGGGAGCTATGTTGGTCGGGCTTAGGAGATAAGAACTCGGCCGAGGTGTGTCAGACGAACCAAGGTCTCTGACACAGTTTATCCCTTCATTCAGGCGTACCGACGTAGAAGGATTATTTTGATTCTGCACTTCGAGGTTCGAACACCTTTGGAGACGCGATTGATGTTCTTTCGATGTTTAACAGTCAAAAGCAATTGCCATCTCTTATTAAAAAGCAGAAAAAGTTTTAACAAGTAAATTCATTTTGTTTTATTTGAAGAATCGTTAATCATGTTAACAACGTTGTTCTGTAAAGCTAAAACAAATAAGAAATACAAACAAAAGTACAAGGGCTCAAATTTTATTGATACAATGGAGATCAGCCAAACGCGTGATTCCAAAGAGTATATACAAAGCTAGAAAATGGTAATTTATAGGGAAAAGGGCTACGTTGAAACATAACGACCGCTATCCTTCTACCAACTTTGAATTCGGGGCATCCTGGGCTTCTGTCGAAGATGACCTTGACTGGAGTTTTCTGACAGATGATGTAACTGCTGCTGCTGAGGGACTTGCCTCTGTTGAACATAGTTACTTGCCATTATCCCTAATTTTTGCCTGGATTGTACTATGATGTTTCCAATCCATCGGGATGATATTTTTTCATGTCTCTAACTTTTTCCTGGACCGCCCTTCCGGGTTTTCAATCCACCGAGACGTTTTTTTTTTTTAGTTTAGGCGAAGTATTTCTTGACTACATCAACATTCGTGGGGTAGACAAATTCCTCTCCGTCCATGGTTGCAAGTCTCAAGGCGCCGCCTGAGAGAGCTTTCGTGACCACATAGGGGCCATCATAATTTGGAGTCCACTTACCCCGAGAATCAGTGAGAAAAGATTGTATCTTCTTGAGCACAAGGTCTCCTTTCCTGAAGATGCGAGGTCGGACCTTTTTGTCGAACGCCCTCTTCATTCTCTGTTGATACAACTGACCGTGGCATAGTGCCTTGATTCGCTTCTCATCGATCAGATTTAGTTCGTCGTGTCGACTTTAAAACCATTCAGCTTTGGTGAGCTTAGCTTCCATCAATACCCTGATTGATGGGATATCTACTTCTATGGGGAGAACTGCCTCCATGCCATACACTAGAGAGAAAGGGGTTGCCCCTGTTGAAGTGCGGACTTTTCTTTATTTTTCTTGATGAATGATGATTCAAATCATACATTAACATCATTTTAGGGTTAAACATCCATTTTGGTGAAAAATCTCAAAAAGTCAAAGTTGACTTTTGTGCACAGTTGACTTTTTATCAGATGAATTCCAAACTGTGCAATTCTTCAGGAAATCATGTCCTTAACCTAAATCAAACTTGATGGACATGTTCCATGGGTATCATAGGGTATATTGAGGCATGTCCTAGGGTTTGGGAGCATGTCCTGGTCAAAAGTCAAAGTTACAGTTGACTTTTCTCTTAAAACCCTAATTATGGTGCAGATGAAATTGAGACTTGTTGCTCATGCTTCTTGGATTGATCCATTGTTCCAAATGGATCAATATGGTATGTTAGAAACCCTCAAATCCTCTCTTGAGGTCTTGGTTCATGATTTGCCCCAAAAGTCAACTTAGGGGTGAATTAGGTCAAGAAACCCTAATTCCTGATTTTTGATGTATGCATTCCCTGAGGTCAAATTGACTTGATGATTGGGTCCATGAGGTTCCATGGAGTATATTAGGTTATGTTTTGGATCATTAGCTCATCCCCAGATGAAAATTTCCCATCTGGAGGCCCTGGTCGACCAAAACCCTAATTTGGTGACACTGTCGATCTTGAGGCTTGATCCACCTAGAAGGGAGCAGCTTTGTGCTTAATCCTTGGAGTGGGAGTCCTTTTGATCCATTGTGGATATTTGAGAGGTTAGGCAAGTTGAAGGTCATGTCATTCCTTGATTGACCCTTTGTCTAAGGCTCAGAGAGGGCTTGAAACCCTAATTTTGATTGTAGTGGATGCTCACCCATCTTTGGGGAGACTGATGAAATAAGATGGTTCCTCCATATTGTGATGATGATTTGCACAATGATGGGAAATCTTAGTGGTCAAAATTTGGGGTATGACAGATGCCCCTATTTAATCTTCTTGGACCCGAAGGTGTGAATGACGAAGGTATTCGGGCATTTGGGGTGCAAGAGGATTAAATATCGGAATACCCGAAATTTTGATGGTGGTTATGAATGGTAGCTTACGCATTCATCTTCTTTAGCTAAGCAATGATGCTTAGAAAAGGTAAAACTTCCCCTCGATCCTGGTCTTCAGCCAAGGAACTGGTCTCAGTTTCTGAATTAAACTTCCCCTCGATCCTGGTTTCCTACCAAGGAACTGGTCTTAGTTTCTGATGTAAACTTCCCCTCGATCCTGGTTTCCTACCAAGGAACTGGTCTCAGTTTCTGATTTAAACTTCCCCTCGATCCCGGTTTCCCACCAAGGAACTGGTCTCGGTTTCTTTTGTCAATAAACTTTCTTGACAAGGAACGCTATTAGTAACGGTTTTCCCTCAAACTTCTCGTCGAATTTCCCTGGGGAGACACCATTTGACGGAAAAAGTTTTGATGTCAGACTTGCTGGGGAACCCAATCGTTTGAGTTGTAGAGGTGCACAAACTTCTCTGTTGGAGACGCCATTTGTTTCTACTGGGGAAAGCGAGTCTCTTGAGAGACTGTTTTCGTTTGGGATCTTACATCATACTTTTCTCAGGATCTTCCCAGAGAAATGCCATATGATGGGGTCCAATTTTGAGGTGCCGATGACTTTTTCATCAGCGAAATTTTCGGAGCGAAACTGGCGTGCTGCCGAATCTCTGATTACGAGGCTTTCTCTGTGGATTTTCCTTAATCCGGGAAAGTGAAGACATCATCTTTAATGGTGAAGAGTGACGTTGGCGGAAGGTTTTCTCTGGCTTTTCAGAGGTTCAAGTTATCAAAGTGGTCAAGGGCCAACTTCAATCCAGAAATAAAACTGGAGGAGAGAGAATGTTCAGACGTAACACTTCCTGACGAGGAAAAGGCTGACGACTCAATTGAGAGAACTTCTATCACTAGGGGACAAGACCGACTAGAGTGATAGTGATGCAATATGAAATGTGAATGCAAATCAAAAATGCACGATGTATGTATATTTATGCGGACAAAACTGACGCGACATAAAAACTAAAAGATGAACATGACTGGATACTCGGCCATCATGGGGCGAAGAAGTACCGTTGGTTCAGAATAGAAATTCCACCTTGCTTAGGAGAGATAGTCCCCGTCGGGAGCTATGTTGGTCGGGCTTAGGAGATAAGAACTCGGCCGAGGTGTGTCAGACGAACCAAGGTCTCTGACACAGTTTATCCCTTCATTCAGGCGTACCGACGTAGAAGGATTATTTTGATTCTGCACTTCGAGGTTCGAACACCTTTGGAGACGCGATTGATGTTCTTTCGATGTTTAACAGTCAAAAGCAATTGCCATCTCTTATTAAAAAGCAGAAAAAGTTTTAACAAGTAAATTCATTTTGTTTTATTTGAAGAATCGTTAATCATGTTAACAACGTTGTTCTGTAAAGCTAAAACAAATAAGAAATACAAACAAAAGTACAAGGGCTCAAATTTTATTGATACAATGGAGATCAGCCAAACGCGTGATTCCAAAGAGTATATACAAAGCTAGAAAATGGTAATTTATAGGGAAAAGGGCTACGTTGAAACATAACGACCGCTATCCTTCTACCAACTTTGAATTCGGGGCATCCTGAGCTTCTGTCGAAGATGACCTTGACTGGAGTTTTCTGACAGATGATGTAACTGCTGCTGCTGAGGGACTTGCCTCTGTTGAACATAGTTACTTGCCATTATCCCTAATTTTTGCCTGGATTGTACTATGATGTTTCCAATCCATCTGGATGATATTTTTTCATGTCTCTAACTTTTGCCTGGACCGCCCTTCCGGGTTTTCAATCCACCGAGACGTTTTTTTTTTTAGTTTAGGCGAAGTATTTCTTGACTACATCAACATTCGTGGGGTAGACAAATTCCTCTCCGTCCATGGTTGCAAGTCTCAAGGCGCCGCCTGAGAGAGCTTTCGTGACCACATAGGGGCCATCATAATTTGGAGTCCACTTACCCCGAGAATCAGTGAGAAAAGATTGTATCTTCTTGAGCACAAGATCTCCTTTCCTGAAGATGCGAGGTCGGACCTTTTTGTCGAACGCCCTCTTCATTCTCTGTTGATACAAATGACAGTGGCATAGTGCCGTGATTCGCTTCTCTTCGATCAGATTCAGTTCGTCGTGTCGACTTTAACACCATTCAGCTTCGGTGAGCTTAGCTTCCATCAATACCCTGATTGATGGGATCTCTACTTCTATGGGGAGAACTGCCTCCATGCCATATACTAGAGAGAAAGGGGTTGCCCCTGTTGAAGTGCGGAATTTTCTTGATTTTTCTTGATGAATGATGATTCAAATCATACATTAACATCATTTTAGGGTTAAACATCCATTTTGGTGAAAAATCTCAAAAAGTCAAAGTTGACTTTTGTGCACAGTTGACTTTTTATTAGATGAATTCCAAACTGTGCAATTCTTCAGGAAATCATGTCCTTAACCTAAATCAAACTTGATGGACATGTTCCATGGGTATCATAGGGTATATTGAGGCATGTCCTAGGGTTTGGGAACATGTCCTGGTCAAAAGTCAAAGTTACAGTTGACTTTTCTCTTAAAACCATAATTATGGTGCAGATGAAATTGAGACTTGTTGCTCAAGCTTCTTGGGTTGATCCATTGTTACAAATGGATCAATATGGTATGTTAGAAACCCTCAAATCCTCTCTTGAGGTATTGGTTCATGATTTGCCCCAAAAGTCAACTTAGGGGTGAATTAGGTCAAGAAACCCTAATTCCTGATTTTTGATGTATGCATTCCCTGAGGTTAAATTGACTTGATGATTGGGTCCATGAGGTTCCATGGAGTATATTAGGTTATGTTTTGGATCATTGGCTCATGCCCAGATGAAAATTTCCCATCTGGAGGCCCTGGTCGACCAAAACCCTAATTTGGTGACACTGTCGATCTTGAGGCTTGATCCACCTAGAAGGGAGCAGCTTTGTGCTTAATCCTTGGAGTGGGAGTCCTTTTGATCCATTGTGGATATTTGAGAGGTTAGACAAGTTGAAGGTCATGTCATTCCTTGATAGACCCTTTGTCTAAGGCTCAGAGAGGGCTTGAAACCCTAATTTTGATTGTAGTGGATGCTCACCCATCTTTGGGGAGACTGATGAAATAAGATGGTTCCTCCATATTGTGATGATGATTTGCACAATGATGGGAAATCTTAGTGGTCAAAATTTGGGGTATGACAGAAGCCCCTATTTAATCTTCTTGGACCCGAAGGTGTGAATGACGAAGGTATTTGGGCATTCAGGGTGCAAGAGGATTAAATATCGAAATACCCAAAATTTTGATGGTGGTTATGAATGGTAGCTTACGCATTCATCTTCTTTAGCTAAGCAATGATGCTTAAAAAAGGTAAAACTTCCCCTCGATCCTGGTCTTCAGCCAAGGAACTGGTCTCAGTTTCTGAATTAAACTTCCCCTCGATCCTGGTTTCCTACCAAGGAAATGGTCTTAGTTTCTGATGTAAACTTCCCCTCGATCCTGGTTTCCTACCAAGGAACTGGTCTCAGTTTCTGATTTAAACTTCCCCTCGATCCCGGTTTCCTACCAAGGAACTGGTCTCGGTTTCTTTTGTCAATAAACTTTCTTGACAAGGAACGCTATTAGTAGCGGTTTTCCCAAAAACTTCTCGCCGAATTTCCCTGGGGAGACGCCGTTTGACGGAAAAAGTTTTGATGTCAGACTTGCTGGGGAACCCAATCTTCTGAGTTGTAGAGGTGCACAAACTTCTCTGTTGGAGACGCCATTTGTTTCTACTGGGGAAAGCGAGTCTCTTGAGAGACTGTTTTTGTTTGGGATCTTACATCATACTTTTATCGGGTTCTTCCCGGAGAAATGTCATATGATGGGGTCCAATTTTGAGGTGTCGATGACTTTTTCATCAGCGATATTTTTGGAGCGAAACTGGTGTGCTGCCGAATCTCTGATTACGAGGCATTCTCTGTGGATTTTCCTTAATCCGGGAAAGTGAAGACATCATCTTCAATGGTGAAGAGTGACGTTGGCGGAAGGTTTTCTCTGGTTTTTCAGAGGTTCAAGTTATCAAAGTGGTCAAGGGCCAACTTCAATCCAGAAATAAAACTTGAGGAGAGAGAATGTTCAGACGTAACACTTCCTGACAAGGAAAAGGCTGACAACTCAATTGAGAGAACTTCTATCACTTGGGGACAAGACCGACTAGAGTGATAGTGATGCAATATGAAATGTGAATGCAAATCAAAAATGCATGATGTATGTATGTTTATGCGGACAAAACTGACGCGACATAAAAACTAAAAGATGAACATGACTGGATACTCGGCCATCATGGGGCGAAGAAGTATCGTTGGTTCAGAATAGCAATTCCACCTTGCTTAGGAGAGATAGTCCCCGTCGGGAGCTATGTTGGTCGGGGTTAGGAGATAAGAACTCGGCCGAGGTGTGTCAGACGAACCAAGGTCTCAGACACAGTTTATCCCTTCATTCAGGCGTACCGGCATAGAAGGATTATTTTGATTCTGCACTTCGAGGTTCGAACACCTTTGGAGACGCGATTGATGTTCTTTCGATGTTTAACAGTCAAAAGCAATTGCCATCTCTTATTAAAAAGCAGAAAAAGTTTTAACAAGTAAATTCATTTTGTTTTATTTGAAGAATCGTTAATCATGTTAACAACGTTGTTCTGTAAAGCTAAAACAAATAAGAAATACAAACAAAAGTACAAGGGCTCAAATTTTATTGATACAATGGAGATCAGCCAAACGCGTGATTCCAAAGAGTATATATAAAGCTAGAAAATGGTAATTTATAGGGAAAAGGGCTACGTTGAAACATAACGACCGCTATCCTTCTACCAACTTTGAATTCGGGGCATCCTGAGCTTCTGTCGAAGATGACCTTGACTGGAGTTTTCTGACAGATGATGTAACTGCTGCTGCTGAGGGACTTGCCTCTGTTGAA
Organism: Lathyrus tuberosus; assembly: GCA_022829125.1. NCBI lineage: Eukaryota > Viridiplantae > Streptophyta > Magnoliopsida > Fabales > Fabaceae > Lathyrus > Lathyrus tuberosus. The sequence goes on from JALAZF010000191.1 coordinate 3,760,282, forward strand.
CATAGTTACTTGCCATTATCCCTAATTTTTGCCTGGATTGTACTATGATGTTTCCAATCCATCTGGATGATATTTTTTCATGTCTCTAACTTTTGCCTGGACCGCCCTTCCGGGTTTTCAATCCACCGAGACGTTTTTTTTTTTTAGTTTAGGCGAAGTATTTCTTGACTACATCAACATTCGTGGGGTAGACAAATTCCTCTCCGTCCATGGTTGCAAGTCTCAAGGCGCCGCCTGAGAGAGCTTTCGTGACCACATAGGGGCCATCATAATTTGGAGTCCACTTACCCCGAGAATCAGTGAGAAAAGATTGTATCTTCTTGAGCACAAGATCTCCTTTCCTGAAGATGCGAGGTCGGACCTTTTTGTCGAACGCCCTCTTCATTCTCTGTTGATACAAATGACCGTGGCATAGTGCCGTGATTCGCTTCTCTTCGATCAGATTCAGTTCGTCGTGTCGACTTTAACACCATTCAGCTTCGGTGAGCTTAGCTTCCATCAATACCCTGATTGATGGGATCTCTACTTCTATGGGGAGAACTGCCTCCATGCCATACACTAGAGAGAAAGGGGTTGCCCCTGTTGAAGTGCGGAATTTTCTTGATTTTTCTTGATGAATGATGATTCAAATCATACATTAACATCATTTTAGGGTTAAACATCCATTTTGGTGAAAAATCTCAAAAAGTCAAAGTTGACTTTTGTGCACAGTTGACTTTTTATCAGATGAATTCCAAACTGTGCAATTCTTCAGGAAATCATGTCCTTAACCTAAATCAAACTTGATGGACATGTTCCATGGGTATCATAGGGTATATTGAGGCATGTCCTAGGGTTTGGGAACATGTCCTGGTCAAAAGTCAAAGTTACAGTTGACTTTTCTCTTAAAACCATAATTATGGTGCAGATGAAATTGAGACTTGTTGCTCAAGCTTCTTGGGTTGATCCATTGTTCCAAATGGATCAATATGGTATGTTAGAAACCCTCAAATCCTCTCTTGAGGTATTGGTTCATGATTTGCCCCAAAAGTCAACTTAGGGGTGAATTAGGTCAAGAAACCCTAATTCCTGATTTTTGATGTATGCATTCCCTGAGGTTAAATTGACTTGATGATTGGGTCCATGAGGTTCCATGGAGTATATTAGGTTATGTTTTGGATCATTGGCTCATGCCCAGATGAAAATTTCCCATCTGGAGGCCCTGGTCGACCAAAACCCTAATTTGGTGACACTGTCGATCTTGAGGCTTGATCCACCTAGAAGGGAGCAGCTTTGTGCTTAATCCTTGGAGTGGGAGTCCTTTTGATCCATTGTGGATATTTGAGAGGTTAGACAAGTTGAAGGTCATGTCATTCCTTGATAGACCCTTTGTCTAAGGCTCAGAGAGGGCTTGAAACCCTAATTTTGATTGTAGTGGATGCTCACCCATCTTTGGGGAGACTGATGAAATAAGATGGTTCCTCCATATTGTGATGATGATTTGCACAATGATGGGAAATCTTAGTGGTCAAAATTTGGGGTATGACAGAAGCCCCTATTTAATCTTCTTGGACCCGAAGGTGTGAATGACGAAGGTATTTGGGCATTCAGGGTGCAAGAGGATTAAATATCGAAATACCCAAAATTTTGATGGTGGTTATGAATGGTAGCTTACGCATTCATCTTCTTTAGCTAAGCAATGATGCTTAGAAAAGGTAAAACTTCCCCTCGATCCTGGTCTTCAGCCAAGGAACTGGTCTCAGTTTCTGAATTAAACTTCCCCTCGATCCTGGTTTCCTACCAAGGAAATGGTCTTAGTTTCTGATGTAAACTTCCCCTCGATCCTGGTTTCCTACCAAGGAACTGGTCTCAGTTTCTGATTTAAACTTCCCCTCGATCCCGGTTTCCTACCAAGGAACTGGTCTCGGTTTCTTTTGTCAATAAACTTTCTTGACAAGGAACGCTATTAGTAGCGGTTTTCCCAAAAACTTCTCGCCGAATTTCCCTGGGGAGACGCCGTTTGACGGAAAAAGTTTTGATGTCAGACTTGCTGGGGAACCCAATCTTCTGAGTTGTAGAGGTGCACAAACTTCTCTGTTGGAGACGCCATTTGTTTCTACTGGGGAAAGCGAGTCTCTTGAGAGACTGTTTTCGTTTGGGATCTTACATCATACTTTTATCGGGTTCTTCCCGGAGAAATGTCATATGATGGGGTCCAATTTTGAGGTGTCGATGACTTTTTCATCAGCGATATTTTTGGAGCGAAACTGGTGTGCTGCCGAATCTCTGATTACGAGGCATTCTCTGTGGATTTTCCTTAATCCGGGAAAGTGAAGACATCATCTTCAATGGTGAAGAGTGACGTTGGCGGAAGGTTTTCTCTGGTTTTTCAGAGGTTCAAGTTAACAAAGTGGTCAAGGGCCAACTTCAATCCAGAAATAAAACTTGAGGAGAGAGAATGTTCAGACGTAACACTTCCTGACAAGGAAAAGGCTGACAACTCAATTGATAGAACTTCTATCACTTGGGGACAAAACCGACTAGAGTGATAGTGATGCAATATGAAATGTGAATGCAAATCAAAAATGCATGATGTATGTATGTTTATGCGGACAAAACTGACGCGACATAAAAACTAAAAGATGAACATGACTGGATACTCGGCCATCATGGGGCGAAGAAGTATCGTTGGTTCAGAATAGCAATTCCACCTTGCTTAGGAGAGATAGTCCCCGTCGGGAGCTATGTTGGTCGGGGTTAGGAGATAAGAACTCGGCCGAGGTGTGTCAGACGAACCAAGGTCTCAGACACAGTTTATCCCTTCATTCAGGCGTACCGGCATAGAAGGATTATTTTGATTCTGCACTTCGAGGTTCGAACACCTTTGGAGACGCGATTGATGTTCTTTCGATGTTTAACAGTCAAAAGCAATTGCCATCTCTTATTAAAAAGCAGAAAAAGTTTTAACAAGTAAATTCATTTTGTTTTATTTGAAGAATCGTTAATCATGTTAACAACGTTGTTCTGTAAAGGTAAAACAAATAAGAAATACAAACAAAAGCACAAGGGCTCAAATTTTATTGATACAATGGAGATCAGCCAAACGCGTGATTCCAAAGAGTATATATAAAGCTAGAAAATGGTCATTTATAGGGAAAAGGGCTACGTTGAAACATAACGACCGCTATCCTTCTACCAACTTTGAATTCGGGGCATCCTGACCTTCTGTCGAAGATGACCTTGACTGGAGTTTTCTGACAGATGATGTAACTGCTGCTGCTGAGGAACTTGCCTCTGTTGAACATAGTTACTTGCCATTATCCCTAATTTTTGCCTGGATTGTACTATGATGTTTCCAATCCATCTGGATGATATTTTTTCATGTCTCTAACTTTTGCCTGGACCGCCCTTCCGGGTTTTCAATCCACCGAGACGTTTTTTTTTTTTAGTTTAGGCGAAGTATTTCTTGACTACATCAACATTCGTGGGGTAGACAAATTCCTCTCCGTCCATGGTTGCAAGTCTCAAGGCGCCGCCTGAGAGAGCTTTCGTGACCACATAGGGGCCATCATAATTTGGAGTCCACTTACCCCGAGAATCAGTGAGAAAAGATTGTATCTTCTTGAGCACAAGGTCTCATTTCCTGAAGATGCGAGGTCGGACCTTTTTGTCGAACGCCCTCTTCATTCTTTGTTGATACAACAGACCGTGGCATAGTGCCTTGATTCGCTTCTCATCGATCAGATTCAGTTCATCGTGTCGACTTTAAAACCATTCAGCTTCGGTGAGCTTAGCTTCCATCAATACCCTGATTGATGGGATCTCTACTTCTATGGGGAGAACTGCCTCCATGCCATACACTAGAGAGAAATGGGTTGCCCCTGTTGAAGTGCGGACTTTTCTTGATTTTTTTTTATGAATGATGATTCAAATCATACATTAACATCATTTTAGGGTTAAATATCCATTTTGGTGAAAAATCTGAAAAAGTCAAAGTTAACTTTTGTGCACAGTTGACTTTTTATCAGATGAATTCCAAACTGTACAATTCTTCAGGAAATCATGTCCTTAACCTAAATCAAACTTGATGGACATGTTCCATGGGTATCATAGGGTATATTGAGGGATGTCCTAGGGTTTGGGAACATGTCCTGGTCAAAAGTCAAAGTTACAGTTGACTTTTCTCTTAAAACCCTAATTATGGTGCAGATGAAATTGAGACTTGTTGCTCAAGCTTCTTGGATTGATCCATTGTTACAAATGGATCAATATGGTATGTTAGAAACCCTCAAATCCTCTCTTGAGGTCTTGGTTCATGATTTTCCCCAAAAGTCAAATTAGGGGTGAATTAGGTCAAGAAACCCTAATTCCTGATTTTTGATGTATGCATTCCCTGAGGTCAAATTGACTTGATGATTGGGTCCATGAGGTTCCATGGAGTATATTAGGTTATGTTTTGGATCATTGGCTCATGCCCAGATGAAAATTTCCCATCTGGAGGCCCTGGTCGACCAAAACCCTAATTTGGTGACACTGTCGATCTTGAGGCTTGATCCACCTAGAAGGGAGCAGCTTTGTGCTTAATCCTTGGAGTGGGAGTCCTTTTGATCCATTGTGGATATTTGAGAGGTTAGACAAGTTGAAGGTCATGTCATTCCTTGATAGACCCTTTGTCTAAGGCTCAGAGAGGGCTTGAAACCCTAATTTTGATTGTAGTGGATGCTCACCCATCTTTGGGGAGACTGATGAAATAAGATGGTTCCTCCATATTGTGATGATGATTTGCACAATGATGGGAAATCTTAGTGGTCAAAATTTGGGGTATGACAGAAGCCCCTATTTAATCTTCTTGGACCCGAAGGTGTGAATGACGAAGGTATTTGGGCATTCAGGGTGCAAGAGGATTAAATATCGAAATACCCAAAATTTTGATGGTGGTTATGAATGGTAGCTTACGCATTCATCTTCTTTAGCTAAGCAATGATGCTTAGAAAAGGTAAAACTTCCCCTCGATCCTGGTCTTCAGCCAAGGAACTGGTCTCAGTTTCTGAATTAAACTTCCCCTCGATCCTGGTTTCCTACCAAGGAAATGGTCTTAGTTTCTGATGTAAACTTCCCCTCGATCCTGGTTTCCTACCAAGGAACTGGTCTCAGTTTCTGATTTAAACTTCCCCTCGATCCCGGTTTCCTACCAAGGAACTGGTCTCGGTTTCTTTTGTCAATAAACTTTCTTGACAAGGAACGCTATTAGTAGCGGTTTTCCCAAAAACTTCTCGCCGAATTTCCCTGGGGAGACGCCGTTTGACGGAAAAAGTTTTGATGTCAGACTTGCTGGGGAACCCAATCTTCTGAGTTGTAGAGGTGCACAAACTTCTCTGTTGGAGACGCCATTTGTTTCTACTGGGGAAAGCGAGTCTCTTGAGAGACTGTTTTCGTTTGGGATCTTACATCATACTTTTATCGGGTTCTTCCCGGAGAAATGTCATATGATGGGGTCCAATTTTGAGGTGTCGATGACTTTTTCATCAGCGATATTTTTGGAGCGAAACTGGTGTGCTGCCGAATCTCTGATTACGAGGCATTCTCTGTGGATTTTCCTTAATCCGGGAAAGTGAAGACATCATCTTCAATGGTGAAGAGTGACGTTGGCGGAAGGTTTTCTCTGGTTTTTCAGAGGTTCAAGTTATCAAAGTGGTCAAGGGCCAACTTCAATCCAGAAATAAAACTTGAGGAGAGAGAATGTTCAGACGTAACACTTCCTGACAAGGAAAAGGCTGACAACTCAATTGAGAGAACTTCTATCACTTGGGGACAAGACCGACTAGAGTGATAGTGATGCAATATGAAATGTGAATGCAAATAAAAAATGCATGATGTATGTATGTTTATGCGGACAAAACTAACGCGACATAAAAACTAAAAGATGAACATGACTGGATACTCGGCCATCATGGGGCGAAGAAGTATCGTTGGTTCAGAATAGCAATTCCACCTTGCTTAGGAGAGATAGTCCCCGTCGGGAGCTATGTTGGTCGGGGTTAGGAGATAAGAACTCGGCCGAGGTGTGTCAGACGAACCAAGGTCTCTGACACAGTTTATCCCTTCATTCAGGCGTACCGGCATAGAAGGATTATTTTGATTCTGCACTTCGAGGTTCGAACACCTTTGGAGACGCGATTGATGTTCTTTCGATGTTTAACAGTCAAAAGCAATTGCCATCTCTTATTAAAAAGCAGAAAAAGTTTTAACAAGTAAATTCATTTTGTTTTATTTGAAGAATCGTTAATCATGTTAACAACGTTGTTCTGTAAAGCTAAAACAAATAAGAAATACAAACAAAAGCACAAGGGCTCAAATTTTATTGATACAATGGAGATCAGCCAAACGCGTGATTCCAAAGAGTATATATAAAGCTAGAAAATGGTCATTTATAGGGAAAAGGGCTACGTTGAAACATAACGACCGCTATCCTTCTACCAACTTTGAATTCGGGGCATCCTGAGCTTCTGTCGAAGATGACCTTGACTGGAGTTTTCTGACAGATGATGTAACTGCTGCTGCTGAGGGACTTGCCTCTGTTGAACATAGTTACTTGCCATTATCCCTAATTTTTGCCTGGATTGTACTATGATGTTTCCAATCCATCTGGATGATATTTTTTCATGTCTCTAACTTTTGCCTGGACCGCCCTTCCGGGTTTTCAATCCACCGAGACGTTTTTTTTTTTTAGTTTAGGCGAAGTATTTCTTGACTACATCAACATTCGTGGGGTAGACAAATTCCTCTCCGTCCATGGTTGCAAGTCTCAAGGCGCCACCTGAGAGAGCTTTCGTGACCACATAGGGGCCATCATAATTTGGAGTCCACTTACCCCGAGAATCAGTGAGAAAAGATTGTATCTTCTTGAGCACAAGGTCTCATTTCCTGAAGATGCGAGGTCGGACCTTTTTGTCGAACGCCCTCTTCATTCTCTGTTGATACAACAGACCGTGGCATAGTGCCTTGATTCGCTTCTCATCGATCAGATTCAGTTCATCGTGTCGACTTTAAAACCATTCAGCTTCGGTGAGCTTAGCTTCCATCAATACCCTGATTGATGGGATCTCTACTTCTATGGGGAGAACTGCCTCCATGCCATACACTAGAGAGAAATGGGTTGCCCCTGTTGAAGTGCGGACTTTTCTTGATTTTTTTTTATGAATGATGATTCAAATCATATATTAACATCATTTTAGGGTTAAATATCCATTTTGGTGAAAAATCTCAAAAAGTCAAAGTTAACTTTTGTGCACAGTTGACTTTTTATCAGATGAATTCCAATCTGTACAATTCTTCAGGAAATCATGTCCTTAACCTAAATCAAACTTGATGGACATGTTCCATGGGTATCATAGGGTATATTGAGGGATGTCCTAGGGTTTGGGAACATGTCCTGGTCAAAAGTCAAAGTTACAGTTGACTTTTCTCTTAAAACCCTAATTATGGTGCAGATGAAATTGAGACTTGTTGCTCAAGCTTCTTGGATTGATCCATTGTTACAAATGGATCAATATGGTATGTTAGAAACCCTCAAATCCTCTCTTGAGGTCTTGGTTCATGATTTGCCCCAAAAGTCAAATTAGGGGTGAATTAGGTCAAGAAACCCTAATTCCTGATTTTTGATGTATGCATTCCCTGAGGTCAAATTGACTTGATGATTGGGTCCATGAGGTTCCATGGAGTATATTAGGTTATGTTTTGGATCATTGGCTCATGCCCAGATGAAAATTTCCCATCTGGAGGCCCTGGTCGACCAAAACCCTAATTTGGTGACACTGTCGATCTTGAGGCTTGATCCACCTAGAAGGGAGCAGCTTTGTGCTTAATCCTTGGAGTGGGAGTCCTTTTGATCCATTGTGGATATTTGAGAGGTTAGACAAGTTGAAGGTCATGTCATTCCTTGATTGACCCTTTGTCTAAGGCTCAGAGAGGGCTTGAATCCCTAATTTTGATTGTAGTGGATGCTCACCCATCTTTGGGGAGACTGATGAAATAAGATGGCTCCTCCATATTGTGATGATGATTTGTACAATGATGGGAAATCTTAGTGGTCAAAATTTGGGGAATGACAGATGCCCCTATTTAATCTTCTTGGACCCGAAGGTGTGAATGACGAAGGTATTCGGGCATTCAGGGTGCAAGAGGATTAAATATCGAAATACCCGAAATTTTGATGGTGGTTATGAATGGTAGCTTACGCATTCATCTTCTTTAGCTAAGCAATGATGCTTAGAAAAGGTAAAAATTCCCCTCGATCCTGGTCTTCAGCCAAGGAACTGGTCTCAGTTTTTGAATTAAACTTCCCCTCGATCCTGGTTTCCTACCAAGGAACTGGTCTTAGTTTCTGATGTAAACTTCCCCTCGATCCTGGTTTCCTACCAAGGAACTGGTCTTAGTTTCTGATTTAAACTTCCCCTCGATCCCGGTTTCCTACCAAGGAACTGGTCTCGGTTTCTTTTGTCAATAAACTTTCTGGACAAGGAACGCTATTAGTAGCGGTTTTCCCTAAAACTTCTCGCCGAATTTCCCTGGGGAGACGCTATTTGACGGAAAAAGTTTTGATGTCAGACTTGCTGGGGAACCCAAACGTCTGAGTTGTAGAGGTGAACAAACTTCTCTGTTGGAGACGCCATTTGTTTCTACCGGGGAAAGCGAGTCTCTTGAGATACTGTTTTCGTTTGGGATCTTACATCATACTTTTCTCGGGATCTTCCCGGAGAAATGCCATATGATGGGGTCCAATTTTCAGGTGTCGATGACTTTTTCATCAGCGATCTTTTCGGAGCAAAACTGGCGTGCTGCCGAATCTCTGATTACGAAGCTTTCTCTGTGGATTTTCCTTAATCCGGGAAAGTGAAGACATCAACTTCAATGGTGAAGAGTGACGTTGGCGGAAGGTTTTCTCTGGTTTTTCAGAGGTTCAAGTTATCAAAGTGGTCAAGGGCCAACTTCAATCCAGAAATAAAACTGGAGGAGAGAGAATGTTCAGACGTAACACTTCCTGACGAGGAAAAGGCTGACAACTCAATTGAGAGAACTTCTATCACTTGGGGACAAGACCGACTAGAGTGATAGTGATGCAATATGAAATGTGAATGCAAATCAAAAATGCATGATGTATGTATGTTTATGCGGACAAAACTAACGCGACATAAAAACTAAAAGATGAACATGACTGGATACTCGGCCATCATGGGGCGAAGAATTACCGTTGGTTCAGAATAGCAATTCCACCTTGCTTAGGAGAGATAGTCCCTGTCGGGAGCTATGTTGGTCGGGCTTAGGAGATAAGAACTCGGCCGAGGTGTGTCAGACGAACCAAGGTCTCTGACACAGTTTATCCCTTCATTTAGGCGTACCGACGTAGAAGGATTATTTTGATTCTGCACTTCGAGGTTCGAACACCTTTGGAGACGCGATTGATGTTCTTTCGATGTTTAACAGTCAAAAGCAATTGCCATCTCTTATTAAAAAGCAGAAAAAGTTTTAACAAGTAAATTCATTTTGTTTTATTTGAAGAATCGTTAATCATGTTAACAACGTTGTTCTGTAAAGGTAAAACAAATAAGAAATACAAACAAAAGCACAAGGGCTCAAATTTTATTGATACAATGGAGATCAGCCAAACGCGTGATTCCAAAGAGTATATACAAAGCTAGAAAATGGTAATTTATAGGGAAAAGGGCTACGTTGAAACATAACGACCGCTATACTTCTACCAACTTTGAATTCGGGGAATCTTGAGCTTCTGTCGAAGATGACCATGACTGGAGTTTTCTGACAGATGATGTAACTGCTGCTGCTGAGGGACTTGCCTCTGTTGAACATAGTGACTTGCCATTATCCCTAATTTTTGCCTGGATTGTACTATGATGTTTCCAATCCATCGGGATGATATTTTTACATGTCTCTAACTTTTGCCTGGACCGCCCTTCCGGGTTTCCAATCCACCGAGACGTTTTTTTTTTTTTTAGTTTAGGCGAAGTATTTTTTGACTACATCAACATTCGTGGGGTAGACAAATTCCTCTCCGTCCATGGTTGCAAGTCTCAAGGCGCCGCCTGAGAGAGCTTTCGTGACCACATAGGGGCCATCATAATTTGGAGTCCACTTACCCCGAGAATCAGTGAGAAAAGATTGTATCTTCTTGAGCACAAGGTCTCCTTTCCTGAAGATGCGAGGTCGGACCTTTTTGTCGAACGCCCTCTTCATTCTCTGTTGATACAACTGACCGTGGCATAGTGTCGTGATTCGCTTCTCATCGATCAGATTCAGTTCGTCGTGTCGACTTTGACACCATTCAGCTTCGGTGAGCTTAGCTTCCATCAATACCCTTATTGATGGGATCTCTACTTCTATGGGGAGAACTGCCTCCATGCCATACACTAGAGAGAAATGGGTTGCCCCTGTTGAAGTGCGGACTTTTCTTGATATTTTTTTATGAATGATGATTCAAATCATACATTAACATCATTTTAGGGTTAAACATCCATTTTGGTGAAAAATCTCAAAAAGTCAAAGTTAACTTTTGTGCACAGTTGACTTTTTATCAGATGAATTCCAAACTGTACAATTCTTCAGGAAATCATGTCCTTAACCTAAATCAAACTTGATGGACATGTTCCATGGGTATCATAGGGTATATTGAGGCATGTCCTAGGGTTTGGGAGCATGTCCTGGTCAAAAGTCAAAGTTACAGTTGACTTTTCTCTTAAAACCCTAATTATGGTGCAGATGAAATTGAGACTTGTTGCTCAAGCTTCTTGGATTGATCCATTGTTCCAAATGGATCAATATGGTATGTTAGAAACCCTCAAATCCTCTCTTGAGGTCTTGGTTCATGATTTGCCCCAAAAGTCAAATTAGGGGTGAATTAGGTCAAGAAACCCTAATTCCTGATTTTTGATGTATGCATTCCCTGAGGTCAAATTGACTTGATGATTGGGTCCATGAGGTTCCATGGAGTATATTAGGTTATGTTTTGGATCATTGGCTCATGCCCAGATGAAAATTTCCCATCTGGAGGCCCTGGTCGACCAAAACCCTAATTTGGTGACACTGTCGATCTTGAGGCTTGATCCACCTAGAAGGGAGCAGCTTTGTGCTTAATCCTTGGAGTGGGAGTCCTTTTGATCCATTGTGGATATTTGAGAGGTTAGACAAGTTGAAGGTCATGTCATTCCTTGATTGACCCTTTGTCTAAGGCTCAGAGAGGGCTTGAAACCCTAATTTTGATTGTAGTGGATGCTCACCCATCTTTGGGGAGACTGATGAAATAAGATGGCTCCTCCATATTGTGATGATGATTTGTACAATGATGGGAAATCTTAGTGGTCAAAATTTGGGGTATGACAGATGCCCCTATTTAATCTTCTTGGACCCGAAGGTGTGAATGACGAAGGTATTCGGGCATTCAGGGTGCAAGAGGATTAAATATCGAAATACCCGAAATTTTGATGGTGGTTATGAATGGTAGCTTACGCATTCATCTTCTTTAGCTAAGCAATGATGCTTAGAAAAGGTAAAACTTCCCCTCGATCCTGGTCTTCAGCCAAGGAACTGGTCTCAGTTTCTGAATTAAACTTCCCCTCGATCCTGGTTTCCTACCAAGGAACTGGTCTTAGTTTCTGATGTAAACTTCCCCTCGATCCTGGTTTCCTACCAAGGAACTGGTCTCAGTTTCTGATTTAAACTTCCCCTCGATCCCGGTTTCCTACCAAGGAACTGGTCTCGGTTTCTTTTGTCAATAAACTTTCTGGACAAGGAACGCTATTAGTAGCGGTTTTCCCTCAAACTTCTCGCCGAATTTCCCTGGGGAGACGCCATTTGACAGAAAAAGTTTTGATGTCAGACTTGCTGGGGAACCCAAACGTCTGAGTTGTATAGGTGAACAAACTTCTCTGTTGGAGACGCCATTTGTTTCTACTGGGGAAAGCGAGTCTCTTGAGAGACTGTTTTCGTTTGGGATCTTACATCATACTTTTCTCGGGATCTTCCCGGAGAAATGCCATATGATGGGGTCCAATTTTGAGGCGCCGATGACTTTTTCATCAGCGATCTTTTCGGAGCGAACCTGGCGTGCTGCCGAATCTCTGATTACGAGGCTTTCTCTGTGGATTTTCCTTAATCCGGGAAAGTGAAGACATCATCTTCAATGGTGAAGAGTGACGTTGGCGGAAGGTTTTCTCTGGTTTTTCAGAGGTTCAAGTTATCAAAGTGGTCAAGGGCCAACTTCAATCCAGAAATAAAACTTGAGGAGAGAGAATGTTCAGACGTAACACTTCCTGACAAGGAAAAGGCTGACAACTCAATTGAGAGAACTTCTACCACTTGGGGACAAGACCGACTAGAGTGATAGTGATGCAATATGAAATGTGAATTCAAATCAAAAATGCATGATGTATGTATGTTTATGCGGACAAAACTGACGCAACATAAAAACTAAAAGATGAACATGACTGGATACTCGGCCATCATGGGGCGAAGAAGTACCGTTGGTTCAGAATAGCAATATTACCTTGCTTAGGAGAGATAGTCCCCGTCGGGAGCTATGTTGGTCGGGGTTAGGAGATAAGAACTCGGCCGAGGTGTGTCAGACGAACCAAGGTCTCTGACACAGTTTATCCCTTCATTCAGGCGTATCGGCATAGAAGGATTATTTTGATTCTGCACTTCGAGGTTCGAACACCTTTGGAGACGCGATTGATGTTCTTTCGATGTTTAACAGTCAAAAGCAATTGCCATCTCTTATTAAAAAGCAGAAAAAGTTTTAACAAGTAAATTCATTTTGTTTTATTTGAAGAATCGTTAATCATGTTAACAACGTTGTTCTGTAAAGGTAAAACAAATAAGAAATACAAACAAAAGCACAAGGGCTCAAATTTTATTGATACAATGGAGATCAGCCAAACGCGTGATTCCAAAGAGTATATACAAAGCTAGAAAATGGTCATTTATAGGGAAAAGGGCTACGTTGAAACATAACGACCGCTATCCTTCTACCAACTTTGAATTCAGGGCATCCTGAGCTTCTGTCGAAGATGACCATGACTGGAGTTTTCTGACAGATGATGTAACTGCTGCTGCTTAGGGACTTGCCTCTGTTGAACATAGTTACTTGCCATTATCCCTAATTTTTGCCTGGATTGTACTATGATGTTTCCAATCCATCGGGATGATATTTTTTCATGTCTCTAACTTTTGCCTGGACCGCCCTTCCGGGTTTTCAATCCACCGAGACGTTTTTTTTTTTAGTTTAGGCGAAGTATTTTTTGACTACATCAACATTCGTGGGGTAGACAAATTCCTCTCCGTCCATGGTTGCAAGTCTCAAGGCGCCGCCTGAGAGAGCTTTCGTGACCACATAGGGGCCATCATAATTTGGAGTCCACTTACCCCGAGAATCAGTGAGAAAAGATTGTATCTTCTTGAGCACAAGGTCTCCTTTCCTGAAGATGCGAGGTCGGACCTTTTTGTCGAACGCCCTCTTCATTCTCTGTTGATACAACTGACCGTGGCATAGTGTCGTGATTCGCTTCTCATCGATCAGATTCAGTTCGTCGTGTCGACTTTGACACCATTCAGCTTCGGTGAGCTTAGCTTCCATCAATACCCTTATTGATGGGATCTCTACTTCTATGGGGAGAACTGCCTCCATGCCATACACTAGAGAGAAATGGGTTGCCCCTGTTGAAGTGCGGACTTTTCTTGATATTTTTTTATGAATGATGATTCAAATCATACATTAACATCATTTTAGGGTTAAACATCCATTTTGGTGAAAAATCTCAAAAAGTCAAAGTTAACTTTTGTGCACAGTTGACTTTTTATCAGATGAATTCCAAACTGTACAATTCTTCAGGAAATCATGTCCTTAACCTAAATCAAACTTGATGGACATGTTCCATGGGTATCATAGGGTATATTGAGGCATGTCCTAGGGTTTGGGAGCATGTCCTGGTCAAAAGTCAAAGTTACAGTTGACTTTTCTCTTAAAACCCTAATTATGGTGCAGATGAAATTGAGACTTGTTGCTCAAGCTTCTTGGATTGATCCATTGTTCCAAATGGATCAATATGGTATGTTAGAAACCCTCAAATCCTCTCTTGAGGTCTTGGTTCATGATTTGCCCCAAAAGTCAAATTAGGGGTGAATTAGGTCAAGAAACCCTAATTCCTGATTTTTGATGTATGCATTCCCTGAGGTCAAATTGACTTGATGATTGGGTCCATGAGGTTCCATGGAGTATATTAGGTTATGTTTTGGATCATTGGCTCATGCCCAGATGAAAATTTCCCATCTGGAGGCCCTGGTCGACCAAAACCCTAATTTGGTGACACTGTCGATCTTGAGGCTTGATCCACCTAGAAGGGAGCAGCTTTGTGCTTAATCCTTGGAGTGGGAGTCCTTTTGATCCATTGTGGATATTTGAGAGGTTAGACAAGTTGAAGGTCATGTCATTCCTTGATTGACCCTTTGTCTAAGGCTCAGAGAGGGCTTGAAACCCTAATTTTGATTGTAGTGGATGCTCACCCATCTTTGGGGAGACTGATGAAATAAGATGGCTCCTCCATATTGTGATGATGATTTGTACAATGATGGGAAATCTTAGTGGTCAAAATTTGGGGTATGACAGATGCCCCTATTTAATCTTCTTGGACCCGAAGGTGTGAATGACGAAGGTATTCGGGCATTCAGGGTGCAAGAGGATTAAATATCGAAATACCCGAAATTTTGATGGTGGTTATGAATGGTAGCTTACGCATTCATCTTCTTTAGCTAAGCAATGATGCTTAGAAAAGGTAAAACTTCCCCTCGATCCTGGTCTTCAGCCAAGGAACTGGTCTCAGTTTCTGAATTAAACTTCCCCTCGATCCTGGTTTCCTACCAAGGAACTGGTCTTAGTTTCTGATGTAAACTTCCCCTCGATCCTGGTTTCCTACCAAGGAACTGGTCTCAGTTTCTGATTTAAACTTCCCCTCGATCCCGGTTTCCTACCAAGGAACTGGTCTCGGTTTCTTTTGTCAATAAACTTTCTGGACAAGGAACGCTATTAGTAGCGGTTTTCCCTCAAACTTCTCGCCGAATTTCCCTGGGGAGACGCCATTTGACAGAAAAAGTTTTGATGTCAGACTTGCTGGGGAACCCAAACGTCTGAGTTGTATAGGTGAACAAACTTCTCTGTTGGAGACGCCATTTGTTTCTACTGGGGAAAGCGAGTCTCTTGAGAGACTGTTTTCGTTTGGGATCTTACATCATACTTTTCTCGGGATCTTCCCGGAGAAATGCCATATGATGGGGTCCAATTTTGAGGCGCCGATGACTTTTTCATCAGCGATCTTTTCGGAGCGAACCTGGCGTGCTGCCGAATCTCTGATTACGAGGCTTTCTCTGTGGATTTTCCTTAATCCGGGAAAGTGAAGACATCATCTTCAATGGTGAAGAGTGACGTTGGCGGAAGGTTTTCTCTGGTTTTTCAGAGGTTCAAGTTATCAAAGTGGTCAAGGGCCAACTTCAATCCAGAAATAAAACTTGAGGAGAGAGAATGTTCAGACGTAACACTTCCTGACAAGGAAAAGGCTGACAACTCAATTGAGAGAACTTCTACCACTTGGGGACAAGACCGACTAGAGTGATAGTGATGCAATATGAAATGTGAATTCAAATCAAAAATGCATGATGTATGTATGTTTATGCGGACAAAACTGACGCAACATAAAAACTAAAAGATGAACATGACTGGATACTCGGCCATCATGGGGCGAAGAAGTACCGTTGGTTCAGAATAGCAATATTACCTTGCTTAGGAGAGATAGTCCCCGTCGGGAGCTATGTTGGTCGGGGTTAGGAGATAAGAACTCGGCCGAGGTGTGTCAGACGAACCAAGGTCTCTGACACAGTTTATCCCTTCATTCAGGCGTATCGGCATAGAAGGATTATTTTGATTCTGCACTTCGAGGTTCGAACACCTTTGGAGACGCGATTGATGTTCTTTCGATGTTTAACAGTCAAAAGCAATTGCCATCTCTTATTAAAAAGCAGAAAAAGTTTTAACAAGTAAATTCATTTTGTTTTATTTGAAGAATCGTTAATCATGTTAACAACGTTGTTCTGTAAAGGTAAAACAAATAAGAAATACAAACAAAAGCACAAGGGCTCAAATTTTATTGATACAATGGAGATCAGCCAAACGCGTGATTCCAAAGAGTATATACAAAGCTAGAAAATGGTCATTTATAGGGAAAAGGGCTACGTTGAAACATAACGACCGCTATCCTTCTACCAACTTTGAATTCAGGGCATCCTGAGCTTCTGTCGAAGATGACCATGACTGGAGTTTTCTGACAGATGATGTAACTGCTGCTGCTTAGGGACTTGCCTCTGTTGAACATAGTTACTTGCCATTATCCCTAATTTTTGCCTGGATTGTACTATGATGTTTCCAATCCATCGGGATGATATTTTTTCATGTCTCTAACTTTTGCCTGGACCGCCCTTCCGGGTTTTCAATCCACCGAGACGTTTTTTTTTTTTAGTTTAGGCGAAGTATTTTTTGACTACATCAACATTCGTGGGGTAGACAAATTCCTCTCCGTCCATGGTTGCAAGTCTCAAGGCGCCGCCTGAGAGAGCTTTCGTGACCACATAGGGGCCATCATAATTTGGAGTCCACTTACCCCGAGAATAAGTGAGAAAAGATTGTATCTTCTTGAGCACAGGGTCTCCTTTCCTGAAGATGCGAGGTCGGACCTTTTTGTCGAACGCCCTCTTCATTCTCTGTTGATACAACTGACCGTGGCATAGTGCCGTGATTCACTTCTCTTAGATCAGATTCAGTTCGTCGTGTCGACTTTGACACCATTCAGCTTCGGTGAGCTTAGCTTCCATCAATACCCTGATTGATGGGATCTCTACTTCTATGGGAAGAACTGCCTCCATGCCATACACTAGAGAGAAATGGGTTGCCTCTGTTGAAGTGCGGACTTTTCTTGATTTTTTTTTATGAATGATGATTCAAATCATACATTAACATCATTTTAGGGTTAAACATCCATTTTGGTGAAAAATCTCAAAAAGTCAAAGTTAACTTTTGTGCACAGTTGACTTTTTATCAGATGAATTCCAAACTGTACAATTCTTCAGGAAATCATGTCCTTAACCTAAATCAAACTTGATGGACATGTTCCATGGGTATCATAGGGTATATTGAGGCATGTCCTAGGGTTTGGGAGCATGTCCTGGTCAAAAGTCAAAGTTACAGTTGACTTTTCTCTTAAAACCCTAATTATGGTGCAGATGAAACTGAGACTTGTTGCTCAAGCTTCTTGGATTGATCCATTGTTCCAAATGGATCAATATGGTATGTTAGAAACCCTCAAATCCTCTCTTGAGGTCTTGGTTCATGATTTGCCCCAAAAGTCAAATTAGGGGTGAATTAGGTCAAGAAACCCTAATTCCTGATTTTTGATGTATGCATTCCCTGAGGTCAAATTGACTTGATGATTGGGTCCATGAGGTTCCATGGAGTATATTAGGTTATGTTTTGGATCATTGGCTCATGCCCAGATGAAAATTTCCCATCTGGAGGCCCTGGTCGACCAAAACCCTAATTTGGTGACACTGTCGATCTTGAGGCTTGATCCACCTAGAAGGGAGCAGCTTTGTGCTTAATCCTTGGAGTGGGAGTCCTTTTGATCCATTGTGGATATTTGAGAGGATAGACAAGTTGAAGGTCATGTCATTCCTTGATTGACCCTTTGTCTAAGGCTCAGAGAGGGCTTGAAACCCTAATTTTGATTGTAGTGGATGCTCACCCATCTTTGGGGAGACTGATGAAATAAGATGGCTCCTCCATATTGTGATGATGATTTGTACAATGATGGGAAATCTTAGTGGTCAAAATTTGGGGTATGACAGATGCCCCTATTTAATCTTCTTGGACCCGAAGGTGTGAATGACGAAGGTATTCGGGCATTCAGGGTGCAAGAGGATTAAATATCGAAATACCCGAAATTTTGATGGTGGTTATGAATGGTAGCTTACGCATTCATCTTCTTTAGCTAAGCAATGATGCTTAGAAAAGGTAAAACTTCCCCTCGATCCTAGTCTTCAGCCAAGGAACTGGTCTCAGTTTCTGAATTAAACTTCCCCTCGATCCTGGTTTCCTACCAAGGAACTGGTATTAGTTTCTGATGTAAACTTCCCCTCGATCCTGGTTTCCTACCAAGGAACTGGTCTCAGTTTCTGATTTAAACTTCCCCTCGATCCCGGTTTCCTACCAAGGAACTGGTCTCGGTTTCTTTTGTCAATAAACTTTCTTGACAAGGAACGCTATTAGTAGCGGTTTTCCCTCAAACTTCTCGCCGAATTTCTTTGGGGAGACGTCATTTGACGGAAAAAGTTTTGATGTCAGACTTGCTGGGGAACCCAAACGTCTGAGTTGTAGAGGTGAACAAACTTCTCTGTTGGAGACGCCATTTGTTTCTACTGGGGAAAGCGAGTCTCTTGAGATACTGTTTTCGTTTGGGATCTTACATCATACTTTTCTCGGGATCTTCCCAGAGAAATGCCATATGATGGGGTCTAATTTTGAGGTGCCGATGACTTTTTCATCAGCGATCTTTTCGGAGCGAAACTGGCGTGCTGCCGAATCTCTGATTACGAGGCTTTCTCTGTGGATTTTCCTTAATCTGGGAAAGTGAAGACATCATCTTCAATGGTGAAGAGTGACGTTGGCGGAAGGTTTTCTCTGGTTTTTCAGAGGTTCAAGTTATCAAAGTGGTCAAGGGCCAACTTCAATCCAGAAATAAAACTTGAGGAGAGAGAATGTTCAGACGTAACACTTCCCGACAAGGAAAAGGCTGACAACTCAATTGAGAGAACTTCTATCACTTGGGGACAAGACCGACTAGAGTGATAGTGATGCAATATGAAATGTGAATGCAAATCAAAAATGCATGATGTATGTATGTTTATGCGGACAAAACTGACGCGACATAAAAACTAAAAGATGAACATGACTGGATACTCGGCCATCATGGGGCGAAGAAGTACCGTTGGTTCAGAATAGCAATTCCACCTTGCTTAGGAGAGATAGTCCCCGTCGGGAGCTATGTTGGTCGGGGTTAGGAGATAAGAACTCGGCCGAGGTGTGTCAGACGAACCAAGGTCTCTGACACAGTTTATCCCTTCATTCAGGCGTACCGACGTAGAAGGATTATTTTGATTCTGCACTTCGAGGTTCGAACACCTTTGGAGACGCGATTGATGTTCTTTCGATGTTTAACAGTCAAAAGCAATTGCCATCTCTTATTAAAAAGCAGAAAAAGTTTTAACAAGTAAATTCATTTTGTTTTATTTGAAGAATCGTTAATCATGTTAACAACGTTGTTCTGTAAAGGTAAAACAAATAAGAAATACAAACAAAAGCACAAGGGCTCAAATTTTATTGATACAATGGAGATCAGCCAAACGCGTGATTCCAAAGAGTATATACAAAGCTAGAAAATGGTCATTTATAGGGAAAAGGGCTACGTTGAAACATAACGACCGCTATCCTTCTACCAACTTTGAATTCGGGGCATCCTGAGCTTCTGTCGAAGATGACCATGACTGGAGTTTTCTGACAGATGATGTAACTGCTGCTGCTGAGGGACTTGCCTCTGTTGAACATAGTTACTTGCCATTATCCCTAATTTTTGCCTGGATTGTACTATGATGTTTCCAATCCATCGGGTTGATATTTTTTCATGTCTCTAACTTTTGCCTGGACCGCCCTTCCGGGTTTTCAATCCACCGAGACGTTTTTTTTTTTAGTTTAGGCGAAGTATTTTTTGACTACATCAACATTCGTGGGGTAGACAAATTCCTCTCCGTCCATGGTTGCAAGTCTCAAGGCACCGCCTAAGAGAGCTTTCGTGACCACATAGGGGCCATCATAATTTGGAGTCCACTTACCCCGAGAATAAGTGAGAAAAGATTGTATCTTCTTGAGCACAAGGTCTCCTTTCCTGAAGATGCGAGGTCGGACCTTTTTGTCGAACGCCCTCTTCATTCTCTGTTGATACAACTGACCGTGGCATAGTGCCGTGATTCACTTCTCTTAGATCAGATTCAGTTCGTCGTGTCGACTTTGACACCATTCAGCTTCGGTGAGCTTAGCTTCCATCAATACCCTGATTGATGGGATCTCTACTTCTATGGGGAGAACTGCCTCCATGCCATACACTAGAGAGAAATGGGTTGCCCCTGTTGAAGTGCGGACTTTTCTTGATATTTTTTTATGAATGATGATTCAAATCATACATTAACATCATTTTAGGGTTAAACATCCATTTTGGTGAAAAATCTCAAAAAGTCAAAGTTAACTTTTGTGCACAGTTGACTTTTTATCAGATGAATTCCAAACTGTACAATTCTTCAGGAAATCATGTCCTTAACCTAAATCAAACTTGATGGACATGTTCCATGGGTATCATAGGGTATATTGAGGCATGTCCTAGGGTTTGGGAGAATGTCCTGGTCAAAAGTCAAAGTTACAGTTGACTTTTCTCTTAAAACCCTAATTATGGTGCAGATGAAATTGAGACTTGTTGCTCAAGCTTCTTGGATTGATCCATTGTTCCAAATGGATCAATATGGTATGTTAGAAACCCTCAAATCCTCTCTTGAGGTCTTGGTTCATGATTTGCCCCAAAAGTCAAATTAGGGGTGAATTAGGTCAAGAAACCCTAATTCCTGATTTTTGATGTATGCATTCCCTGAGGTCAAATTGACTTGATGATTGGGTCCATGAGGTTCCATGGAGTATATTAGGTTATGTTTTGGATCATTGGCTCATGCCCAGATGAAAATTTCCCATCTGGAGGCCCTGGTCGACCAAAACCCTAATTTGGTGACACTGTCGATCTTGAGGCTTGATCCACCTAGAAGGGAGCAGCTTTGTGCTTAATCCTTGGAGTGGGAGTCCTTTTGATCCATTGTGGATATTTGAGAGGTTAGACAAGTTGAAGGTCATGTCATTCCTTGATTGACCCTTTGTCTAAGGCTCAGAGAGGGCTTGAATCCCTAATTTTGATTGTAGTGGATGCTCACCCATCTTTGGGGAGACTGATGAAATAAGATGGCTCCTCCATATTGTGATGATGATTTGTACAATGATGGGAAATCTTAGTGGTCAAAATTTGGGGTATGACAGATGCCCCTATTTAATCTTCTTGGACCCGAAGGTGTGAATGACGAAGGTATTCGGGCATTCAGGGTGCAAGAGGATTAAATATCGAAATACCCGAAATTTTGATGGTGGTTATGAATGGTAGCTTACGCATTCATCTTCTTTAGCTAAGCAATGATGCTTAGAAAAGGTAAAACTTCCCCTCGATCCTAGTCTTCAGCCAAGGAACTGGTCTCAGTTTCTGAATTAAACTTCCCCTCGATCCTGGTTTCCTACCAAGGAACTGGTCTTAGTTTCTGATGTAAACTTCCCCTCGATCCTGGTTTCCTACCAAGGAACTGGTCTCAGTTTCTGATTTAAACTTCCCCTCGATCCCGGTTTCCTACCAAGGAACTGGTCTCGGTTTCTTTTGTCAATAAACTTTCTTGACAAGGAACGCTATTAGTAGCGGTTTTCCCTCAAACTTCTCGCCGAATTTCCCTGGGGAGACGCCATTTGACGGAAAAAGTTTTGATGCCAGACTTGCTGGGGAACCCAAACGTCTGAGTTGTAGAGGTGAACAAACTTCTCTGTTGGAGACGCCATTTGTTTCTACTGGGGAAAGCGAGTCTCTTGAGATACTGTTTTCGTTTGGGATCTTACATCATACTTTTCTCGGGATCTTCCCGGAGAAATGCCATATGATGGGGTCCAATTTTGAGGTGTCGATGACTTTTTCATCAGCGATCTTTTCGGAGCGAAACTGGCGTGCTGGCGAATCTCTGATTACGAGGCTTTCTCTGTGGATTTTCCTTAATCCGGGAAAGTGAAGACATCAACTTCAATGGTGAAGAGTGACGTTGGCGGAAGGTTTTCTCTGGTTTTTCAGAGGTTTAAGTTATCAAAGTGGTCAAGGGCCAACTTCAATCCAGAAATAAAACTGGAGGAGAGAGAATGTTTAGACGTAACACTTCCTGACGAGGAAAAGGCTGACAACTCAATTGAGAGAACTTCTATCACTTGGGGACAAGACCGACTAGAGTGATAGTGATGCAATATGAAATGTGAATGCAAATCAAAAATGCATGATGTATGTATGTTTATGCGGACAAAACTAACGCGACATAAAAACTAAAAGATGAACATGACTGGATACTCGGCCATCATGGGGCGAAGAATTACCGTTGGTTCAGAATAGCAATTCCACCTTGCTTAGGAGAGATAGTCCCTGTCGGGAGCTATGTTGGTCGGGCTTAGGAGATAAGAACTCGGCCGAGGTGTGTTAGACGAACCAAGGTCTCTGACACAGTTTATCCCTTCATTCAGGCGTACCGGCATAGAAGGATTATTTTGATTTTGTACTTCGAGGTTCGAACACCTTTGGAGACGCGATTGATGTTCTTTCGATGTTTAACAGTCAAAAGCAATTGCCATCTCTTATTAAAAAGCAGAAAAAGTTTTAACAAGTAAATTCATTTTGTTTTATTTGAAGAATCGTTAATCATGTTAACAACGTTGTTCTGTAAAGCTAAAACAAATAAGAAGTACAAACAAAAGCACAAGGGCTCAAATTTTATTGATACAATGGAGATCAGCCAAACGCGTGATTCCAAAGAGTATATACAAAGCTAGAAAATGGTAATTTATAGGTAAAAGGGCTATGTTGAAACATAACGACCGCTATCCTTCTACCAACTTTGAATTCGGGGCATCCTGAGCTTCTGTCAAAGATGACCATGACTGGAGTTTTCTGACAGATGATGTAACTGCTGCTGCTGAGGGACTTGCCTCTGTTGAACATAGTGACTTGCCATTATCCCTAATTTTTGCCTGGATTGTACTATGATGTTTCCAATCCATCGGGATGATATTTTTACATGTCTCTAACTTTTGCCTGGACCGCCCTTCCGGGTTTCCAATCCACCGAGACGTTTTTTTTTTTAGTTTAGGCGAAGTATTTTTTGACTACATCAACATTCGTGGGGTAGACAAATTCCTCTCCGTCCATGGTTGCAAGTCTCAAGGCGCCGCCTGAGAGAGCTTTCGTGACCACATAGGGGCCATCATAATTTGGAGTCCACTTACCCCGAGAATCAGTGAGAAAAGATTGTATCTTCTTGAGCACAAGGTCTCCTTTCCTGAAGATGCGAGGTCGGACCTTTTTGTCGAACGCCCTCTTCATTCTCTGTTGATACAACTGACCGTGGCATAGTGCCGTGATTCGCTTCTCATCGATCAGATTCAGTTCGTCGTTTCGAATTTGACACCATTCAGCTTCGGTGAGCTTAGCTTCCATCAATACCCTGATTGATGGGATCTCTACTTCTATGGGGAGAACTGCCTCCATGCCATACACTAGAGAAAAATGGGTTGCCCCTGTTGAAGTTCGGACTTTTCTTGATTTTTTTTTATGAATGATGATTCAAATCATACATTAACATCATTTTAGGGTTAAACATCCATTTTGGTGAAAAATCTCAAAAAGTCAAAGTTAACTTTTGTGCACAGGTGACTTTTTATCAGATGCATTCCAAACTGTACAATTCTTCAGGAAATCATGTCCTTAACCTAAATCAAACTTGATGGACATGTTCCATGGGTATCATAGGGTATATTGAGGCATGTCCTAGGGTTTGGGAGCATGTCCTGGTCAAAAGTCAAAGTTACAGTTGACTTTTCTCTTAAAACCCTAATTATGGTGCAGATGAAATTGAGACTTGTTGCTCAAGCTTCTTGGATTGATCCATTGTTCCAAATGGATCAATATGGTATGTTAGAAACCCTCAAATCCTCTCTTGAGGTCTTGGTTCATGATTTGCCCCAAAAGTCAAATTAGGGGTGAATTAGGTCAAGAAACCCTAATTCCTGATTTTTTATGTATGCATTCCCTGAGGTCAAATTGACTTGATGATTGGGTCCATGAGGTTCCATGGAGTATATTAGGTTATGTTTTGGATCATTGGCTCATGCCCAGATGAAAATTTCCCATCTGGAGGCCCTGGTCGACCAAAACCCTAATTTGGTGACACTGTCGATCTTGAGGCTTGATCCACCTAGAAGGGAGCAGCTTTGTGCTTAATCCTTGGAGTGGGAGTCCTTTTGATCCATTGTGGATATTTGAGAGGTTAGACAAGTTGAAGGTCATGTCATTCCTTGATTGACCCTTTGTCTAAGGCTCAGAGAGGGCTTGAAACCCTAATTTTGATTGTAGTGGATGCTCACCCATCTTTGGGGAGACTGATGAAATAAGATGGCTCCTCCATATTGTGATGATGATTTGTACAATGATGGGAAATCTTAGTGGTCAAAATTTGGGGTATGACAGATGCCCCTATTTAATCTTCTTGGACCCGAAGGTGTGAATGACGAAGGTATTCGGGCATTCAGGGTGCAAGAGGATTAAATATCGGAATACCCAAAATTTTGATGGTGGTTATGAATGGTAGCTTACGCATTCATCTTCTTTAGCTAAGCAATGATGCTTAGAAAAGGTAAAACTTCCCCTCGATCCTGGTCTTCAGCCAAGGAACTGGTCTCAGTTTCTGAATTAAACTTCCCCTCGATCCTGGTTTCCTACCAAGGAACTGGTCTTAGTTTCTGATGTAAACTTCCCCTCGATCCTGGTTTCCTACCAAGGAACTGGTCTCAGTTTCTGATTTAAACTTCCCCTCGATCCCGGTTTCCTACCAAGGAACTGGTCTCGGTTTCTTTTGTCAATAAACTTTCTTGACAAGGAACGCTATTAGTAGCGGTTTTCCCTCAAACTTCTCGCCGAATTTCCCTGGGGAGACGCCATTTGACGGAAAAAGTTTTGATGTCAGACTTGCTGGGGAACCCAAACGTCTGAGTTGTAGAGGTGAACAAACTTCTCTGTTGGAGACGCCATTTGTTTCTACTGGGGAAAGCGAGTCTCTTGGGATACTGTTTTCATTTGGGATCTTACATCATACTTTTCTCGGGATCTTCCCGGAGAAATGGCATATGATGGGGTCCAATTTTGAGGTGTCGATGACTTTTTCATCAGCGATCTTTTCGGAGCGAAACTGGCGTGCTGCCGAATCTCTGATTACGAGGCTTTCTCTGTGGATTTTCCTTAATCCGGGAAAGTGAAGACATCATCTTCAATGGTGAAGAGTGACGTTGGCGGAAGGTTTTATCTGGCTTTTCAGAGGTTCAAGTTATCAAAGTGGTCAAGGGCCAACTTCAATCCAGAAATAAAACTAGAGGAGAGAGAATGTTCAGATGTAACACTTCCTGACGAGGAAAAGGCTGACAACTCAATTGAGAGAACTTCTATCACTAGGGGACAAGACCGACTAGAGTGATAGTGATGCAATATGAAATGTGAATGCAAATAAAAAATGCATGATGTATGTATGTTTATGCGGACAAAACTGACGCGACATAAAAACTAAAAGATGAACATGATTGGATACTCGGCCATCGTGGGGCGAAGAAGTACGGTTGGTTCAGAATAGCAATTCCACCTTGCTTAGGAGAGATAGTCCCCGTCGGGAGCTATGTTGGTCGGGCTTAGGAGATAAGAACTCGGCCGAGGTGTGTCAGACGAACCAAGGTCTCTGACACAGTTGATCCCTTCATTCAGGCGTACCGGCGTAGAAGGATTATTTTGATTCTGTACTTCGAGGTTCGAACACCTTTGGAGACGCGATTGATGTTCTATCGATGTTTAACAGTCAAAAGCAATTGCCATCTCTTATTAAAAAGCAGAAAAAGTTTTAACAAGTAAATTCATTTTGTTTTATTTGAAGAATCGTTAATCATGTTAACAACGTTGTTCTGTAAAGCTAAAACAAATAAGAAATACAAACAAAAGCACAAGGGCTCAAATTTTATTAATACAATAGAGATCAGCCAAACGCGTGATTCCAAAGAGTATATACAAAGCTAGAAAATGGTAATATATAGGGAAAAGGGCTACGTTTAAACATAACGACCGCTATCCTTCTACCAACTTTGAATTCGGGGCATCCTGAGCTTCTGTCGAAGATGACCTTGACTGGAGTTTTCTGACAGATGATGTAACTGCTGTTGCTGAGGGACTTGCCTCTGTTGAACATAGTTACTTGCCATTATCCCTAATTTTTACCTGGATTGTACTATGATGTTTCCAATCCATCGGGATGATTTGTTTTCATGTCTTTAACTTTTTCCTGGACCGCCCTTCCGGGTTTTCAATCCACCAAGACGTTTTTTTTTTTAGTTTAGGCGAAGTATTTCTTGACTACATCAACATTCGTGGGGTAGACAAATTCCTCTCCGTCCATGGTTGCAAGTCTCAAGGCGCCGCCTGAGAGAGCTTTCGTGACCACATAGGGGCCATCATAATTTGGAGTCCACTTACCCCGAGAATCAGTGAGAAAAGATTGTATCTTCTTGAGCACAAGGTCTCCTTTCCTGAAGATGCGAGGTCGGACCTTTTTGTCGAACGCCCTCTTCATTCTCTGTTGATACAACTGACCGTGGCATAGTGTCGTGATTCGCTTCTCTTCGATCAGATTCAGTTCGTCGTGTCGACTTTGACACCATTCAACTTCGGTGAGCTTAGCTTCCATCAATACCCTGATTGATGGGATCTCTACTTCTATGGGGAGAACTGCCTCCATGCCATACACTAGAGAGAAAGGGGTTGCCCTTGTTGAAGTGCGGACTTTTATTGATTTTTCTTGATGAATGATGATTCAAATCATACATTAACATCATTTTAGGGTTAAACATCCATTTTGGTGAAAAATCTCAAAAAGTCAAAGTTGACTTTTGTGCACAGTTGACTTTTTATCAGATGAATTCCAAACTGTGCAATTCTTTAGGAAATCATGTCCTTAACCTAAATCAAACTTGATGGACATGTTCCATGGGTATCATAGGGTATATTGAGGCATGTCCTAGGGTTTGGGAGCATGTCCTGGTCAAAAGTCAAAGTTACAGTTGACTTTTCTCTTAAAACCCTAATTATGGTGCAGATGAAATTGAGACTTGTTGCTCAAGCTTCTTGGATTGATCCATTGTTCCAAAAGGATCAATATGGTATGTTAGAATCCCTCAAATCCTCTCTTGAGGTCTTGGTTCATGGTTTGCCCCAAAAGTCAACTTAGGGGTGAATTAGGTCAAGAAACCCTAATTCCTGATTTTTGATGTATGCATTCCCTGAGGTCAAATTGACTTGATGATTGGGTCCATGAGGTTCCATGGAGTATATTAGGTTATGTTTTGGAACATTGGCTCATGCCCAGATGAAAATTTCCCATCTGGAGGCCCTGGTCGACCAAAACCCTAATTTGGTGACACTGTCGATCTTGAGGCTTGATCCACCTAGAAGGGAGCAACTTTGTGCTTAATCCTTGGAGTGGGAGTCCTTTTGATCCATTGTGGATATTTGAGAGGTTAGGCAAGTTGAAGGTCATGTCATTCCTTGATTGACCCTTTGTCTAAGGCTCAGAGAGGGCTTGAAACCCTAATTTTGATTGTAGTGGATGCTCGCCCATCTTTGGGGAGACTGATGAAATAAGATGGTTCCTCCATATTGTGATGATGATTTGCACAATGATGGGAAATCTTAGTGGTCAAAATTTGGGGTATGACAGATGCCCCTATTTAATCTTCTTGGACCCGAAGGTGTGAATGACGAAGCTATTCGGGCATTCGGGGTGCAAGAGGATTAAATATCGGAATACCCGAAATTTTGATGGTGGTTATGAATGGTAGCTTACGCATTCATCTTCTTTAGCTAAGCAATGATGCTTAGAAAAGGTAAAACTTCCCCTCGATCCTGGTCTTCAGCCAAGGAACTGGTCTCAGTTTCTGAATTAAACTTCCCCTCGATCCTGGTTTCCTACCAAGGAACTGGTCTTAGTTTCTGATGTAAACTTCCCCTCGATCCTGGTTTCCTACCAAGGAACTGGTCTCAGTTTCTGATTTAAACTTCCCCTCGATCCCGGTTTCCTACCAAGGAACTGGTCTCGGTTTCTTTTGTCAATAAACTTTCTTGACAAGGAACGCTATTAGTAGCGGTTTTCCCTCAAACTTCTCGCCGAATTTCCCTGGGGAGACGCAATTTGACGAAAAAAGTTTTGATGTCAGACTTGCTGGGGAACCCAATCGTCTGAGTTGTAGAGGTGCACAAACTTCTTTGTTGGAGACGCCATTTGTTTCTATTAGGGAAAGCGAGTCTCATGAGAGACTGTTTTCGTTTGGGATCTTACATCATACTTTTCTAGGGATCTTCCCGGAGAAATGCCATATGATGGGGTCCAATTTTGAGGTGCCGATGACTTTTTCATCAGCGATATTTTCGGAGCGAAACTGGCGTGTTGCCGAATCTCTTATTACGAGGCTTTCTCTGTGGATTTTCCTTTATCTGGGAAAGTGAAGACATCATCTTCAATGGTGAAGAGTGACGTTGGCGGAAGGTTTTTTCTGGCTTTTCAGAGGATCAAGTTATCAAAGTGGTCAAGGGCCAACTTCAATCCAGAAATAAAACTGGAGGAGAGAGAATGTTCAGACGTAACACTTCCTGACGGGGAAAAAGCTACCAACTCAATTGAGAGAACTTCTATCACTATGGGACAAGACCGACTAGAGTGATAGTGATGCAATATGAAATGTGAATGCAAATCAAAAATGCATGATGAATGTGTGTTTATGCGGATAAAACTAACGCGACATAAAAACTAAAAGATGAACATGACTAGATACTCGACCATCGTGGGGCGAAGAAGTACCGTTGGTTCAGAATAGCAATTCCACCTTGCTTAGGAGAGATAGTCCCCGT
Organism: Lathyrus tuberosus; assembly: GCA_022829125.1. Classification (NCBI taxonomy): domain Eukaryota; kingdom Viridiplantae; phylum Streptophyta; class Magnoliopsida; order Fabales; family Fabaceae; genus Lathyrus; species Lathyrus tuberosus. The sequence goes on from JALAZF010000191.1 coordinate 3,789,243, forward strand.
CGGGAGCTATGTTGGTCGGGCTTAGGAGATAAGAACTCGGCCGAGGTGTGTCAGACGAACCAAGGTCTCTGACATAGTTGATCCCTTTATTCAGGCGTACCGGCGTAGAAGGATTATTTTGATTCTGCACTTTGAGGTACGAACACCTTTGGAGACGCGATTGATGTTCTTTCGATGTTTAACAGTCAAAAGCAATTGCCATCTCTTATTAAAAAGCAGAAAAAGTTTTAACAAGTAAATTCATTTTGTTTTATTTAAAGAATCATTAATCATGTTAACAACGTGTTCTGTAAAGCTAAAACAAATAAGAAATACAAACAAAAGCACAAGGGCTTAAATTTTATTGATACAATGGAGATCAGCCATACGCGTGATTCCAAAGAGGATATACAAAGCTAGAAAATGGTAATTTATAGGGAAAAGGGCTACGTTGAAACATAACGACCGCTATCCTTCTACCAACTTTGAATTCGGGGCATCCTGAGCTTCTGTCGAAGATGACCTTGACTGGACTTTTCTGACAGATGATGTAACTGCTGCTGCTGAGGGACTTGCCTCTGTTGAACATAGTTACTTACCATTATCCCTAATTTTTGCCTGGATTGTACTATGATGTTTCCAATCCATCGGGATGATTTTTTTCATGTCTCTAACTTTTGCCTGGACCGCCCTTACGGGTTTTCAATCCACCGAGACGTTTTTTTTTTTTAGTTTAGGCGAAGTATTTCTTGACTACATCGACAATCGTGGGGTAGACAAATTCCTCTCCGTCCATGGTTGCAAGTCTCAAGGCGCCGCCTGAGAGAGCTTTCGTGACCACATAGAGGCCATCATAATTTAGAGTCCACTTACCCCGAGAATCAGTGAGAAAAGATTGTATCTTCTTGAGCACAAGGTCTCCTTTCCTGAAGATGCGAGGTCGGACCTTTTTGTCGAACGCCCTCTTCATTCTCTGTTGATACAACTGACCGTGGCATAGTGCCGTGATTCGCTTCTCTTCTATCAGATTCAGTTTGTCGTGTCGACTTTGACACCATTCAGCTTCGGTGAGCTTAGCTTCCATTAATACCCTGATTGATGGGATCTCTACTTCTATGTGGAGAACTGCCTTCATGCCATACACTAGAGAGAAAGGGGTTGCCCCTATTGAAGTGCGGACTTTTCTTGATTTTTCTTGATGAATGATGATTCAAATCATACATTAACATCATTTTAGGGTTAAACATCCATTTTGGTGAAAAATCTCAAAAAGTCAAAGTTGACTTTTGTGCACAGTTGACTTTTTATTAGATGAATTCCAAACTGTGCAATTCTTCAGGAAATCATGTCCTTAACCTAAATCAAACTTGATGGACATGTTCCATGGGTATCATAGGGTATATTGAGGCATGTACTAGGGTTTGGGAGCATGTCCTGGTCAAAATTCAAAGTTACATTTGACTTTTTGCTTAAAACCCTAATTATGGTGCAGATGAAATTGAGACTTGTTGCTCAAGCTTCTTGGATTGATCCATTGTTCCAAATGGATCAATATGGTATGTTAGAAACCCTCAAATCCTCTCTTGAGGTATTGGTTCATGATTTGCCCCAAAAGTCAACTTAGGGGTGAATTAGGTCAAGAAACCCTAATTCCTGATTTTTGATGTATGCATTCCTTGAGGTCAAATTGACTTGATGATTGGGTCCATGAGGTTCCATGGAGTATATTAGGTTATGTTTTGGATCATTGGCTCATACCCAGATGAAAATTTCCCATCTGGAGGCCCTGGTCGACCAAAACCCTAATTTGGTGACACTGTCGATCTTGAGGCTTGATCCACCTAGAAGGGAGCAGCTTTGTGCTTAATCCTTGGAGTGGGAGTCCTTTTGATCCATTGTGGATATTTGAGAGGTTAGACAAGTTGAAGGTCATGTCATTCCTTGATTGACCCTTTGTCTAAGGCTCAGAGAGGGCTTGAAACCCTAATTTTGATTGTAGTGGATGCTCACCCATCTTTGGGGAGACTGATGAAATAAGATGGTTCCTCCATATTGTGATGATGATTTGCACAATGATGGGAAATCTTAGTGGTCAAAATTTGGGGTATGACAGATGCCCCTATTTAATCTTCTTGGACCCGAAGGTGTGAATGACGAAGGTATTCGGGCATTCGGGGTACAAGAGGATTAAATTTCAGAATACCCGAAATTTTGATGGTGGTTATGAATGGTAGCTTATGCATTCATCTTCTTTAGCTAAGCAATGATGCTTAGAAAAGGTAAAACTTCCCCTCAATCCTGGTCTTCAGCCAAGGAACTGGTCTCAGTTTCTGAATTAAACTTCCCCTCGATCCTAGTTTCCTACCAAGGAACTGGTCTTAGTTTCTGATGTAAACTTCCCCTCGATCCTGGTTTCCTACCAAGGAACTGGTCTCATTTCTGATTTAAACTTCCCCTCGATCTCGGTTTCCTACCAAGGAACTGGTCTCGGTTTCTTTTGTCAATAAACTTTCTTGACAAGGAACGCTATTAGTAGCTGTTTTCCCTCAAACTTCTCGCCGAATTTCCCTGGGGAGACGCCATTTGACGGAAAAAGTTTTGATGTCAGACTTGCTGGGGAACCCAATCGTCTGAGTTGTAGAGGTACACAAACTTCTCTGTTGGAGACGCCATTTGTTTCTACTAGGGAAAGCGAGTCTCTTGAGAGACTATTTTCGTTTGGGATCTTACATCATACTTTTCTCGGGATCTTCCCGGAGAAATGCCATATGCTGGGGTCCAATTTTGAGGTGCCGATGACTTTTTCATCAGCGATCTTTTCGGAGCAAAACTGGTGTGCTGCCGAATCTCTGATTACGAGGCTTTCTCTGTGGATTTTCCTTAATCCGGGAAAGTGAAGACATCATCTTCAATGGTGAAGAGTGACGTTGGCGGAAGGTTTTCTCTGGCTTTTCAGAGGTTCAAGTTATTAAAGTGGTCAAGGGCCAACTTCAATCCAGAAATAAAACTGGAGGAGAGAGAATGTTCAGACGTAACACTTCCTGACGAGGAAAAGGGTGACAACTCAATTGAGAGAACTTATATCACTAGGGGACAAGACCGACTAGAGTGATAGTGATGCAATATGAAATGTGAATGCAAATCAAAAATGCATGATGTATGTATGTTTATGCGGACAAAACTGACGCGACATAAAAACTAAAAGAAGAACATGACTGGATACTTGGCCATCGTGGGGCGAAGAAGTACCGTTGGTTCAGAATAGGAATTCCACCTTGCTTAGGAGAGATAGTCCCCGTCGGGAGCTATGTTGGTCGGGCTTAGGAGATAAGAACTCGGCCGAGGTGTGTCAGACGAACCAAGGTCTCTGACACAGTTGATCCCTTCATTCAGGCGTACCGACATAGAAGGATTATTTTGATTCTGCACTTCAAGGTACGAACACCTTTGGAGACGCGATTGATGTTCTTTCGATGTTTAACAGTCAAAAGCAATTGCCATCTCTTATTAAAAAGCAGAAAAAGTTTTAACAAGTAAATTCATTTTGTTTTATTTAAAGAATCGTTAATCATGTTAACAACGTGTTCTGTAAAGCTAAAACAAATAAGAAATACAAACAAAAGCACAAGGGCTCAAATTTTATTGATACAATGGAGATCAGCCAAACGCGTGATTCCAAAGAGTATATACAAAGCTAGAAAATGGTAATTTATAGGGAAAAGGGCTACGTTGAAACATAACGACCGCTATCCTTCTACCAACTTTGAATTCGGGGCATCCTGAGCTTCTGTCGAAGATGACCTTGACTGGACTTTTCTGACAGATGATGTAACTGCTGCTGCTGAGGGACTTGCCTCTGTTGAACATAGTTACTTACCATTATCCCTAATTTTTGCCTGGATTGTACTATGATGTTTCCAATCCATCGGGATGATTTTTTTCATGTCTCTAACTTTTGCCTGGACCGCCCTTACGGGTTTTCAATCCACCGAGACGTTTTTTTTTTTTAGTTTAGGCGAAGTATTTCTTGACTACATCGACAATCGTGGGGTAGACAAATTCCTCTCCGTCCATGGTTGCAAGTCTCAAGGCGCCGCCTGAGAGAGCTTTCGTGACCACATAGAGGCCATCATAATTTAGAGTCCACTTACCCCGAGAATCAGTGAGAAAAGATTGTATCTTCTTGAGCACAAGGTCTCCTTTCCTGAAGATGCGAGGTCGGACCTTTTTGTCGAACGCCCTCTTCATTCTCTGTTGATACAACTGACCGTGGCATAATGCCGTGATTCGCTTCTCTTCTATCAGATTCAGTTTGTCGTGTCGACTTTGACACCATTCAGCTTCGGTGAGCTTAGCTTCCATTAATACCCTGATTGATGGGATCTCTACTTCTATGGGGAGAACTGCCTTCATGCCATACACTAGAGAGAAAGGGGTTGCCCCTGTTGAAGTGCGGACTTTTCTTGATTTTTCTTGATGAATGATGATTCAAATCATACATTAACATCATTTTAGGGTTAAACATCCATTTTGGTGAAAAATCTCAAAAAGTCAAAGTTGACTTTTGTGCACAGTTGACTTTTTATTAGATGAATTCCAAACTGTGCAATTCTTCAGGAAATCATGTCCTTAACCTAAATCAAACTTGATGGACATGTTCCATGGGTATCATAGGGTATATTGAGGCATGTCCTAGGGTTTGGGAGCATGTCCTGGTCAAAATTCAAAGTTACAGTTGACTTTTTGCTTAAAACCCTAATTATGGTGCAGATGAAATTGAGACTTGTTGCTCAAGCTTCTTGGATTGATCCATTGTTCCAAATGGATCAATATGGTATGTTAGAAACCCTCAAATCCTCTCTTGAGGTCTTGGTTCATGATTTGCCCCAAAAGTCAACTTAGGGGTGAATTAGGTCAAGAAACCCTAATTCCTGATTTTTGATGTATGCATTCCTTGAGGTCAAATTGACTTGATGATTGGGTCCATGAGGTTCCATGGAGTATATTAGGTTATGTTTTGGATCATTGGCTCATACCCAGATGAAAATTTCCCATCTGGAGGCCATGGTCGACCAAAACCCTAATTTGGTGACACTGTCGATCTTGAGGCTTGATCCACCTAGAAGGGAGCAGCTTTGTGCTTAATCCTTGGAGTGGGAGTCCTTTTGATCCATTGTGGATATTTGAGAGGTTAGACAAGTTGAAGGTCATGTCATTCCTTGATTGACCCTTTGTCTAAGGCTTAGAGAGGGCTTGAAACCCTAATTTTGATTGTAGTGGATGCTCACCCATCTTTGGGGAGACTTATGAAATAAGATGGTTCCTCCATATTGTGATGATGATTTGCACAATGATGGGAAATCTTAGTGGTCAAAATTTGGGGTATGACCGATGCCCCTATTTAATCTTCTTGGACCCGAAGGTGTGAATGACGAAGGTATTCAGGCATTCGGGGTACAAGAGGATTAAATTTCAGAATACCCGAAATTTTGATGGTGGTTATGAATGGTAGCTTATGCATTCATCTTCTTTAGCTAAGCAATGATGCTTAGAAAAGGTAAAACTTCCCCTCAATCCTGGTCTTCAGCCAAGGAACTGGTCTCAGTTTCTGAATTAAACTTCCCCTCGATCCTAGTTTCCTACCAAGGAACTGGTCATAGTTTCTGATGTAAACTTCCCCTCGATCCTGGTTTCCTACCAAGGAACTGGTCTCATTTTCTGATTTAAACTTCCCCTCGATCCCGGTTTCCTACCAAGGAACTGGTCTCGGTTTCTTTTGTCAATAAACTTTCTTGACAAGGAACGCTATTAGTAGCTGTTTTCCCTCAAACTTCTCGCCGAATTTCCCTGGGGAGACGCCATTTGACAGAAAAAGTTTTGATGTCAGACTTGCTGGGGAACCCAATCGTCTGAGTTGTAGAGGTGCACAAACTTCTCTGTTGGAGACGCCAATTGTTTCTACTGGGGAAAGCGAGTCTCTTGAGAGACTATTTTCGTTTGGGATCTTACATCATACTTTTCTCTGGATCTTCCCGGAGAAATGCCATATGATGGGGTCCAATTTTGAGGTGCCGATGACTTTTTCATCAACGATCTTTTCGGAGCAAAACTGGTGTGCTGCCGAATCTCTGATTACGAGGCTTTCTCTGTGGATTTTCCTTAATCCGGGAAAGTGAAGACATCATCTTCAATGGTGAAGAGTGACGTTGGCGGAAGGTTTTCTCTGGCTTTTCAGAGGTTCAAGTTATTAAAGTGGTCAAGGGCCAACTTCAATCCAGAAATAAAACTGGAGGAGAGAGAATGTTCAGACGTAACTCTTCCTGACGAGGAAAAGGGTGACAACTCAATTTAGAGAACTTATATCACTAGGGGACAAGACCGACTAGAGTGATAGTGATGCAATATGAAATGTGAATGCAAATAAAAAATGCATGATGTATGAATGTTTATGCGGACAAAACTGACGCGACATAAAAACTAAAAGATGAACATGACTGGATACTTGGCCATCGTGGGGCGAAGAAGTACCGTTGGTTCAGAATAGCAATTCCACCTTGCTTAGGAGAGATAGTCCCCGTCGGGAGCTATGTTGGTCGGGCTTAGGAGATAAGAACTCGGCCGAGGTGTGTCAGACGAACCAAGGTCTCTGACACAGTTGATCCCTTCATTCAGGCGTACCGACATAGAAGGATTATTTTGATTCTGCACTTCGAGGTACGAACACCTTTGGAGACGCGATTGATGTTCTTTCGATGTTTAACAGTCAAAAGCAATTGCCATCTCTTATTAAAAAGCAGAAAAAGTTTTAACAGGTAAATTCATTTTGTTTTATTTAAAGAATCGTTAATCATGTTAACAACGTGTTCTGTAAAGCTAAAACAAATAAGAAATACAAACAAAAGCACAAGGGCTCAAATTTTATTGATACAATGGAGATCAGCCAAACGCGTGATTCCAAAGAGTATATACAAAGCTAGACAATGGTAATTTATAGGGAAAAGGGCTACGTTGAAACATAACGACCGCTATCCTTCTACCAACTTTGAATTCGGGGCATCCTGAGCTTCTGTCGAAGATGACCTTGACTGGACTTTTCTGACAGATGATGTAACTGCTGCTGCTGAGGGACTTACCTCTGTTGAACATAGTTACTTACCATTATCCCTAATTTTTGCCTGGATTGTACTATGATGTTTCCAATCCATCGGGATTATTTTTTTCATGTCTCTAGCTTTTGCCTGGACCGCCCTTACGGGTTTTCAATCCACCGAGACGTTTTTTTTTTTTAGTTTAGGCGAAGTATTTCTTGACTACATCGACAATCGTGGGGTAGACAAATTCCTCTCCGTCCATGGTTGCAAGTCTCAAGGCGCCGCCTGAGAGAGCTTTCGTGACCACATAGAGGCCATCATAATTTAGAGTCCACTTACCCCGAGAATCAGTGAGAAAAGATTGTATCTTCTTGAGCACAAGGTCTCTTTTCCTGAAGATGCGAGGTCGGACCTTTTTGTCGAACGCCCTCTTCATTCTCTGTTGATACAACTGACCGTGGCATAATGCCGTGATTCGCTTCTCTTCTATCAGATTCAGTTTGTCGTGTCGACTTTGACACCATTCAGCTTCGGTGAGCTTAGCTTCCATTAATACCCTGATTGATGGGATCTCTACTTCTATGGGGAGAACTGCCTTCATGCCATACACTAGAGAGAAAGGGGTTGCCCCTGTTGAAGTGCGGACTTTTCTTGATTTTTCTTGATGAATGATGATTCAAATCATACATTAACATCATTTTAGGGTTAAACATCCATTTTGGTGAAAAATCTCAAAAAGTCAAAGTTGACTTTTGTGCACAGTTGACTTTTTATTAGATGAATTCCAAACTGTGCAATTCTTCAGGAAATCATGTCCTTAACCTAAATCAAACTTGATGGACATGTTCCATGGGTATCATAGGGTATATTGAGGCATGTCCTAGGGTTTGGGAGCATGTCCTGGTCAAAATTCAAAGTTACAGTTGACTTTTTGCTTAAAACCCTAATTATGGTGCAGATGAAATTGAGACTTGTTGCTCAAGCTTCTTGGATTGATCCATTGTTCCAAATGGATCAATATGGTATGTTAGAAACCCTCAAATCCTCTCTTGAGGTCTTGGTTCATGATTTGCCCCAAAAGTCAACTTAGGGGTGAATTAGGTCAAGAAACCCTAATTCCTGATTTTTGATGTATGCATTCCTTGAGGTCAAATTGACTTGATGATTGGGTCCATGAGGTTCCATGGAGTATATTAGGTTATGTTTTGGATCATTGGCTCATACCCAGATGAAAATTTCCCATCTGGAGGCCATGGTCGACCAAAACCCTAATTTGGTGACACTGTCGATCTTGAGGCTTGATCCACCTAGAAGGGAGCAGCTTTGTGCTTAATCCTTGGAGTGGGAGTCCTTTTGATCCATTGTGGATATTTGAGAGGTTAGACAAGTTGAAGGTCATGTCATTCCTTGATTGACCCTTTGTCTAAGGCTTAGAGAGGGCTTGAAACCCTAATTTTGATTGTAGTGGATGCTCACCCATCTTTGGGGAGACTTATGAAATAAGATGGTTCCTCCATATTGTGATGATGATTTGCACAATGATGGGAAATCTTAGTGGTCAAAATTTGGGGTATGACAGATGCCCCTATTTAATCTTCTTGGACCCGAAGGTGTGAATGACGAAGGTATTCGGGCATTCGGGGTACAAGAGGATTAAATTTCAGAATACCCGAAATTTTGATGGTGGTTATGAATGGTAGCTTATGCATTCATCTTCTTTAGCTAAGCAATGATGCTTAGAAAAGGTAAAACTTCCCCTCAATCCTGGTCTTCAGCCAAGGAACTGGTCTCAGTTTCTGAATTAAACTTCCCCTCGATCCTAGTTTCCTACCAAGGAACTGGTCATAGTTTCTGATGTAAACTTCCCCTCGATCCTGGTTTCCTACCAAGGAACTGGTCTCATTTTCTGATTTAAACTTCCCCTCGATCCCGGTTTCCTACCAAGGAACTGGTCTCGGTTTCTTTTGTCAATAAACTTTCTTGACAAGGAACGCTATTAGTAGCTGTTTTCCCTCAAACTTCTCGCCGAATTTCCCTGGGGAGACGCCATTTGACGGAAAAAGTTTTGATGTCAGACTTGCTGGGGAACCCAATCGTCTGAGTTGTAGAGGTGCACAAACTTCTCTGTTGGAGACGCCAATTGTTTCTACTGGGGAAAGCGAGTCTCTTGAGAGACTATTTTCGTTTGGGATCTTACATCATACTTTTCTCTGGATCTTCCCGGAGAAATGCCATATGATGGGGTCCAATTTTGAGGTGCCGATGACTTTTTCATCAGCGATCTTTTCGGAGCAAAACTGGTGTGCTGCCGAATCTCTGATTACGAGGCTTTCTCTGTGGATTTTCCTTAATCCGGGAAAGTGAAGACATCATCTTCAATGGTGAAGAGTGACGTTGGCGGAAGGTTTTCTCTGGCTTTTCAGAGGTTCAAGTTATTAAAGTGGTCAAGGGCCAACTTCAATCCAGAAATAAAACTGGAGGAGAGAGAATGTTCAGACATAACTCTTCCTGACGAGGAAAAGGGTGACAACTCAATTTAGAGAACTTATATCACTAGGGGACAAGACCGACTAGAGTGATAGTGATGCAATATGAAATGTGAATGCAAATCAAAAATGCATGATGTATGTATGTTTATGCGGACAAAACTGACGCGACATAAAAACTAAAAGATGAACATGACTGGATACTTGGCCATCGTGGGGCGAAGAAGTACCGTTAGTTCAGAATAGCAATTCCACCTTGCTTAGGAGAGATAGTCCCCGTCGGGAGCTATGTTGGTCGGGCTTAGGAGATAAGAACTCGGCCGAGGTGTGTCAGACGAACCAAGGTCTCTGACACAGTTGATCCCTTCATTCAGGCGTACCGACATAGAAGGATTATTTTGATTCTGCACTTTGAGGTACGAACACCTTTGGAGACGCGATTGATGTTCTTTCGATGTTTAACAGTCAAAAGCAATTGTCATCTCTTATTAAAAAGCAGAAAAAGTTTTAACAAGTAAATTCATTTTGTTTTATTTAAAGAATCGTTAATCATGTTAACAACGTGTTCTGTAAAGCTAAAACAAATAAGAAATACAAACAAAAGCACAAGGGCTCAAATTTTATTGATACAATGGAGATCAGCCAAACGCGTGATTCCAAAGAGTATATACAAAGCTAGACAATGGTAATTTATAGGGAAAAGGGCTACGTTGAAACATAACGACCGCTATCCTTCTACCAACTTTGAATTCGGGGCATCCTGAGCTTCTGTCGAAGATGACCTTGACTGGACTTTTCTGACAGATGATGTAACTGCTGCTGCTGAGGAACTTACCTCTGTTGAACATAGTTACTTACCATTATCCCTAATTTTTGCCTGGATTGTACTATGATGTTTCCAATCCATCGGGATGATTTTTTTCATGTCTCTAGCTTTTGCCTGGACCGCCCTTACGGGTTTTCAATCCACCGAGACGTTTTTTTTTTTAGTTTAGGCGAAGTATTTCTTGACTACATCGACAATCGTGGGGTAGACAAATTCCTCTCCGTCCATGGTTGCAAGTCTCAAGGCGCCGCCTGAGAGAGCTTTCGTGACCACATAGAGGCCATCATAATTTAGAGTCCACTTACCCCGAGAATCAGTGAGAAAAGATTGTATCTTCTTGAGTACAAGGTCTCCTTTCCTGAAGATGCGAGGTCGGACCTTTTTGTCGAACGCCCTCTTCATTCTCTGTTGATACAACTGACCGTGGCATAATGCCGTGATTCGCTTCTCTTCTATCAGATTCAGTTTGTCGTGTCGACTTTGACACCATTCAGCTTCGGTGAGCTTAGCTTCCATTAATACCCTGATTGATGGGATCTCTACTTCTATGGGGAGAACTGCCTTCATGCCATACACTAGAGAGAAAGGGGTTGCCCCTGTTGAAGTGCGGACTTTTCTTGATTTTTCTTGATGAATGATGATTCAAATCATACATTAACATCATTTTAGGGTTAAACATCCATTTTGGTGAAAAATCTCAAAAAGTCAAAGTTGACTTTTGTGCACAGTTGACTTTTTATTAGATGAATTCCAAACTGTGCAATTCTTCAGGAAATCATGTCCTTAACCTAAATCAAACTTGATGGACATGTTCCATGGGTATCATAGGGTATATTGAGGCATGTCCTAGGGTTTGGGAGCATGTCCTGGTCAAAATTCAAAGTTACAGTTGACTTTTTGCTTAAAACCCTAATTATGGTGCAGATGAAATTGAGACTTGTTGCTCAAGCTTCTTGGATTGATCCATTGTTCCAAATGGATCAATATGGTATGTTAGAAACCCTCAAATCCTCTCTTGAGGTCTTGGTTCATGATTTGCCCCAAAAGTCAACTTAGGGGTGAATTAGGTCAAGAAACCCTAATTCCTGATTTTTGATGTATGCATTCCTTGAGGTCAAATTGACTTGATGATTGGGTCCATGAGGTTCCATGGAGTATATTAGGTTATGTTTTGGATCATTGGCTCATACCCAGATGAAAATTTCCCATCTGGAGGCCATGGTCGACCAAAACCCTAATTTGGTGACACTGTCGATCTTGAGGCTTGATCCACCTAGAAGGGAGCAGCTTTGTGCTTAATCCTTGGAGTGGGAGTCCTTTTGATCCATTGTGGATATTTGAGAGGTTAGACAAGTTGAAGGTCATGTCATTCCTTGATTGACCCTTTGTCTAAGGCTTAGAGAGGGCTTGAAACCCTAATTTTGATTGTAGTGGATGCTCACCCATCTTTGGGGAGACTTATGAAATAAGATGGTTCCTCCATATTGTGATGATGATTTGCACAATGATGGGAAATCTTAGTGGTCAAAATTTGGGGTATGACAGATGCCCCTATTTAATCTTCTTGGACCCGAAGGTGTGAATGACGAAGGTATTCGGGCATTCGGGGTACAAGAGGATTAAATTTCAGAATACCCGAAATTTTGATGGTGGTTATGAATGGTAGCTTATGCATTCATCTTCTTTAGCTAAGCAATGATGCTTAGAAAAGGTAAAACTTCCCCTCAATCCTGGTCTTCAGCCAAGGAACTGGTCTCAGTTTCTGAATTAAACTTCCCCTCGATCCTATTTTCCTACCAAGGAACTGGTCATAGTTTCTGATGTAAACTTCCCCTCGATCCTGGTTTCCTACCAAGGAACTGGTCTCATTTTCTGATTTAAACTTCCCCTCGATCCCGGTTTCCTACCAAGGAACTGGTCTCGGTTTCTTTTGTCAATAAACTTTCTTGACAAGGAACGCTATTAGTAGTTGTTTTCCCTCAAACTTCTCGCCGAATTTCCCTGGGGAGACGCCATTTGACGGAAAAAGTTTTGATGTCAGACTTGCTGGGGAACCCAATCGTCTGAGTTGTAGAGGTGCACAAACTTCTCTGTTGGAGACGCCAATTGTTTCTACTGGGGAAAGCGAGTCTCTTGAGAGAATATTTTCGTTTGGGATCTTACATCATACTTTTCTCTGGATCTTCCCGGAGAAATGCCATATGATGGGGTCCAATTTTGAGGTGCCGATGACTTTTTCATCAGCGATCTTTTCGGAGCAAAACTGGTGTGCTGCCGAATCTCTGATTACGAGGCTTTCTCTGTGGATTTTCCTTAATCCAGGAAAGTGAAGACATCATCTTCAATGGTGAAGAGTGACGTTGGCGGAAGGTTTTCTCTGGCTTTTCAGAGGTTCAAGTTATTAAAGTGGTCAAGGGCCAACTTCAATCCAGAAATAAAACTGGAGGAGAGAGAATGTTCAGACGTAACTCTTCCTGACGAGGAAAAGGGTGACAACTCAATTTAGAGAACTTATATCACTAGGGGACAAGACCGACTAGAGTGATAGTGATGCAATATGAAATGTGAATGCAAATCAAAAATGCATGATGTATGTATGTTTATGCGGACAAAACTGACGCGACATAAAAACTAAAAGATGAACATGACTGGATACTTGGCCATCGTGGGGCGAAGAAGTACCGTTGGTTCAGAATAGCAATTCCACCTTGCTTAGGAGAGATAGTCCCCGTCGGGAGCTATGTTGGTCGGGCTTAGGAGATAAGAACTCGGCCGAGGTGTGTCAGACGAACCAAGGTCTCTGACACAGTTGATCCCTTCATTCAGGCGTACCGACATAGAAGGATTATTTTGATTCTGCACTTCGAGGTACGAACACCTTTGGAGACGCGATTGATGTTCTTTCGATGTTTAACAGTCAAAAGCAATTGCCATCTCTTATTAAAAAGCAGAAAAAGTTTTAACAAGTAAATTCATTTTGTTTTATTTAAAGAATCGTTAATCATGTTAACAACGTGTTCTGTAAAGCTAAAACAAATAAGAAATACAAACAAAAGCACAAGGGCTCAAATTTTATTGATACAATGGAGATCAGCCAAACGCGTGATTCCAAAGAGTATATACAAAGCTAGACAATGGTAATTTATAGGGAAAAGGGCTACGTTGAAACATAACGACCGCTATCCTTCTACCAACTTTGAATTCGGGGCATCCTGAGCTTCTGTCGAAGATGACCTTGACTGGACTTTTCTGACAGATGATGTAACTGCTGCTGCTGAGGGACTTACCTCTGTTGAACATAGTTACTTACCATTATCCCTAATTTTTGCCTGGATTGTACTATGATGTTTCCAATCCATCGGGATGATTTTTTTCATGTCTCTAGCTTTTGCCTGGACCGCCCTTACGGGTTTTCAATCCACCGAGACGTTTTTTTTTTTTAGTTTAGGCGAAGTATTTCTTGACTACATCGACAATCGTGGGGTAGACAAATTCCTCTCCGTCCATGGTTGCAAGTCTCAAGGCGCCGCCTGAGAGAGCTTTCGTGACCACATAGAGGCCATCATAATTTAGAGTCCACTTACCCCGAGAATCAGTGAGAAAAGATTGTATCTTCTTGAGCACAAGGTCTCCTTTCCTGAAGATGCGAGGTCGGACCTTTTTGTCGAACGCCCTCTTCATTCTCTGTTGATACAACTGACCGTGGCATAATGCCGTGATTCGCTTCTCTTCTATCAGATTCAGTTTGTCGTGTCGACTTTGACACCATTCAGCTTCGGTGAGCTTAGCTTCCATTAATACCCTGATTGATGGGATCTCTACTTCTATGGGGAGAACTGCCTTCATGCCATACACTAGAGAGAAAGGGGTTGCCCCTGTTGAAGTGCGGACTTTTCTTGATTTTTCTTGATGAATGATGATTCAAATCATACATTAACATCATTTTAGGGTTAAACATCCATTTTGGTGAAAAATCTCAAAAAGTCAAAGTTGACTTTTGTGCACAGTTGACTTTTTATTAGATGAATTCCAAACTGTGCAATTCTTCAGGAAATCATGTCCTTAACCTAAATCAAACTTGATGGACATGTTCCATGGGTATCATAGGGTATATTGAGGCATGTCCTAGGGTTTGGGAGCATGTCCTGGTCAAAATTCAAAGTTACAGTTGACTTTTTGCTTAAAACCCTAATTATGGTGCAGATGAAATTGAGACTTGTTGCTCAAGCTTCTTGGATTGATCCATTGTTCCAAATGGATCAATATGGTATGTTAGAAACCCTCAAATCCTCTCTTGAGGTCTTGGTTCATGATTTGCCCCAAAAGTCAACTTAGGGGTGAATTAGGTCAAGAAACCCTAATTCCTGATTTTTGATGTATGCATTCCTTGAGGTCAAATTGACTTGATGATTGGGTCCATGAGGTTCCATGGAGTATATTAGGTTATGTTTTGGATCATTGGCTCATACCCAGATGAAAATTTCCCATCTGGAGGCCATGGTCGACCAAAACCCTAATTTGGTGACACTGTCGATCTTGAGGCTTGATCCACCTAGAAGGGAGCAGCTTTGTGCTTAATCCTTGGAGTGGGAGTCCTTTTGATCCATTGTGGATATTTGAGAGGTTAGACAAGTTGAAGGTCATGTCATTCCTTGATTGACCCTTTGTCTAAGGCTTAGAGAGGGCTTGAAACCCTAATTTTGATTGTAGTGGATGCTCACCCATCTTTGGGGAGACTTATGAAATAAGATGGTTCCTCCATATTGTGATGATGATTTGCACAATGATGGGAAATCTTAGTGGTCAAAATTTGGGGTATGACAGATGCCCCTATTTAATCTTCTTGGACCCGAAGGTGTGAATGACGAAGGTATTCGGGCATTCGGGGTACAAGAGGATTAAATTTCAGAATACCCGAAATTTTGATGGTGGTTATGAATGGTAGCTTATGCATTCATCTTCTTTAGCTAAGCAATGATGCTTAGAAAAGGTAAAACTTCCCCTCAATCCTGGTCTTCAGCCAAGGAACTGGTCTCAGTTTCTGAATTAAACTTCCCCTCGATCCTAGTTTCCTACCAAGGAACTGGTCATAGTTTCTGATGTAAACTTCCCCTCGATCCTGGTTTCCTACCAAGGAACTGGTCTCATTTTCTGATTTAAACTTCCCCTCGATCCCGGTTTCCTACCAAGGAACTGGTCTCGGTTTCTTTTGTCAATAAACTTTCTTGACAAGGAACGCTATTAGTAGCTGTTTTCCCTCAAACTTCTCGCCGAATTTCCCTGGGGAGACGCCATTTGACGGAAAAAGTTTTGATGTCAGACTTGCTGGGGAACCCAATCGTCTGAGTTGTAGAGGTGCACAAACTTCTCTGTTGGAGACGCCAATTGTTTCTACTGGGGAAAGCGAGTCTCTTGAGAGACTATTTTCGTTTGGGATCTTACATCATACTTTTCTCTGGATCTTCCCGGAGAAATGCCATATGATGGGGTCCAATTTTGAGGTGCCGATGACTTTTTCATCAGCGATCTTTTCGGAGCAAAACTGGTGTGCTGCCGAATCTCTGATTACGAGGCTTTCTCTGTGGATTTTCCTTAATCCGGGAAAGTGAAGACATCATCTTCAATGGTGAAGAGTGACGTTGGCGGAAGGTTTTCTCTGGCTTTTCAGAGGTTCAAGTTATTAAAGTGGTCAAGGGCCAACTTCAATCCAGAAATAAAACTGGAGGAGAGAGAATGTTCAGACGTAACTCTTCCTGACGAGGAAAAGGGTGACAACTCAATTTAGAGAACTTATATCACTAGGGGACAAGACCGACTAGAGTGATAGTGATGCAATATGAAATGTGAATGCAAATCAAAAATGCATGATGTATGTATGTTTATGCGGACAAAACTGACGCGACATAAAAACTAAAAGATGAACATGACTGGATACTTGGCCATCGTGGGGCGAAGAAGTACCGTTGGTTCAGAATAGCAATTCCACCTTGCTTAGGAGAGATAGTCCCCGTCGGGAGCTATGTTGGTCGGGCTTAGGAGATAAGAACTCGGCCGAGGTGTGTCAGACGAACCAAGGTCTCTGACACAGTTGATCCCTTCATTCAGGCGTACCGACATAGAAGGATTATTTTGATTCTGCACTTCGAGGTACGAACACCTTTGGAGACGCGATTGATGTTCTTTCGATGTTTAACAGTCAAAAGCAATTGCCATCTCTTATTAAAAAGCAGAAAAAGTTTTAACAAGTAAATTCATTTTGTTTTATTTAAAGAATCGTTAATCATGTTAACAACGTGTTCTGTAAAGCTAAAACAAATAAGAAATACAAACAAAAGCACAAGGGCTCAAATTTTATTGATACAATGGAGATCAGCCAAACGCGTGATTCCAAAGAGTATATACAAAGCTAGACAATGGTAATTTATAGGGAAAAGGGCTACGTTGAAAGATAACGACCGCTATCCTTCTACCAACTTTGAATTCGGGGCATCCTGAGCTTCTGTTGAAGATGACCTTGACTGGACTTTTCTGACAGATGATGTAACTGCTGCTGCTGAGGGACTTACCTCTGTTGAACATAGTTACTTACCATTATCCCTAATTTTTGCCTGGATTGTACTATGATGTTTCCAATCCATCGGGATGATTTTTTTCATGTCTCTAGCTTTTGCCTGGACCGCCCTTACGGGTTTTCAATCCACCGAGACGTTTTTTTTTTTTAGTTTAGGCGAAGTATTTCTTGACTACATCGACAATCGTGGGGTAGACAAATTCCTCTCCGTCCATGGTTGCAAGTCTCAAGGCGCCGCCTGAGAGAGCTTTCGTGACCACATAGAGGCCATCATAATTTAGAGTCCACTTACCCCGAGAATCAGTGAGAAAAGATTGTATCTTCTTGAGCACAAGGTCTCCTTTCCTGAAGATGCGAGGTCGGACCTTTTTGTCGAACGCCCTCTTCATTCTCTGTTGATACAACTGACCGTGGCATAATGCCGTGATTCGCTTCTCTTCTATCAGATTCAGTTTGTCGTGTCGACTTTGACACCATTCAGCTTCGGTGAGCTTAGCTTCCATTAATACCCTGATTGATGGGATCTCTACTTCTATGGGGAGAACTGCCTTCATGCCATACACTAGAGAGAAAGGGGTTGCCCCTGTTGAAGTACGGACTTTTCTTGATTTTTCTTGATGAATGATGATTCAAATCATACATTAACATCATTTTAGGGTTAAACATCCATTTTGGTGAAAAATCTCAAAAAGTCAAAGTTGACTTTTGTGCACAGTTGACTTTTTATTAGATGAATTCCAAACTGTGCAATTCTTCAGGAAATCATGTCCTTAACCTAAATCAAACTTGATGGACATGTTCCATGGGTATCATAGGGTATATTGAGGCATGTCCTAGGGTTTGGGAGCATGTCCTGGTCAAAATTCAAAGTTACAGTTGACTTTTTGCTTAAAACCCTAATTATGGTGCAGATGAAATTGAGACTTGTTGCTCAAGCTTCTTGGATTGATCCATTGTTCCAAATGGATCAATATGGTATGTTAGAAACCCTCAAATCCTCTCTTGAGGTCTTGGTTCATGATTTGCCCCAAAAGTCAACTTAGGGGTGAATTAGGTCAAGAAACCCTAATTCCTGATTTTTGATGTATGCATTCCTTGAGGTCAAATTGACTTGATGATTGGGTCCATGAGGTTCCATGGAGTATATTAGGTTATGTTTTGGATCATTGGCTCATACCCAGATGAAAATTTCCCATCTGGAGGCCATGGTCGACCAAAACCCTAATTTGGTGACACTGTCGATCTTGAGGCTTGATCCACCTAGAAGGGAGCAGCTTTGTGCTTAATCCTTGGAGTGGGAGTCCTTTTGATCCATTGTGGATATTTGAGAGGTTAGACAAGTTGAAGGTCATGTCATTCCTTGATTGACCCTTTGTCTAAGGCTTAGAGAGGGCTTGAAACCCTAATTTTGATTGTAGTGGATGCTCACCCATCTTTGGGGAGACTTATGAAATAAGATGGTTCCTCCATATTGTGATGATGATTTGCACAATGATGGGAAATCTTAGTGGTCAAAATTTGGGGTATGACAGATGCCCCTATTTAATCTTCTTGGACCCGAAGGTGTGAATGACGAAGGTATTCGGGCATTCGGGGTACAAGAGGATTAAATTTCAGAATACCCGAAATTTTGATGGTGGTTATGAATGGTAGCTTATGCATTCATCTTCTTTAGCTAAGCAATGATGCTTAGAAAAGGTAAAACTTCCCCTCAATCCTGGTCTTCAGCCAAGGAACTGGTCTCAGTTTCTGAATTAAACTTCCCCTCGATCCTAGTTTCCTACCAAGGAACTGGTCATAGTTTCTGATGTAAACTTCCCCTCGATCCTGGTTTCCTACCAAGGAACTGGTCTCATTTTCTGATTTAAACTTCCCCTCGATCCCGGTTTCTTACCAAGGAACTGGTCTCGGTTTCTTTTGTCAATAAACTTTCTTGACAAGGAACGCTATTAGTAGCTGTTTTCCCTCAAACTTCTCGCCGAATTTCCCTGGGGAGACGCCATTTGACGGAAAAAGTTTTGATGTCAGACTTGCTGGGGAACCCAATCGTCTGAGTTGTAGAGGTGCACAAACTTCTCTGTTGGAGACGCCAATTGTTTCTACTGGGGAAAGCGAGTCTCTTGAGAGACTATTTTCGTTTGGGATCTTACATCATACTTTTCTCTGGATCTTCCCGGAGAAATGCCATATGATGGGGTCCAATTTTGAGGTGCCGATGACTTTTTCATCAGCGATCTTTTCGGAGCAAAACTGGTGTGCTGCCGAATCTCTGATTACGAGGCTTTCTCTGTGGATTTTCCTTAATCCGGGAAAGTGAAGACATCATCTTCAATGGTGAAGAGTGACGTTGGCGGAAGGTTTTCTCTGGCTTTTCAGAGGTTCAAGTTATTAAAGTGGTCAAGGGCCAACTTCAATCCAGAAATAAAACTGGAGGAGAGAGAATGTTCAGACGTAACTCTTCCTGACGAGGAAAAGGGTGACAACTCAATTTAGAGAACTTATATCACTAGGGGATAAGACCGACTAGAGTGATAGTGATGCAATATGAAATGTGAATGCAAATCAAAAATGCATGATGTATGTATGTTTATGCGGACAAAACTGACGCGACATAAAAACTAAAAGATGAACATGACTGGATACTTGGCCATCGTGGGGCGAAGAAGTACCGTTGGTTCAGAATAGCAATTCCACCTTGCTTAGGAGAGATAGTCCCCGTCGGGAGCTATGTTGGTCGGGCTTAGGAGATAAGAACTCGGCCGAGGTGTGTCAGACGAACCAAGGTCTCTGACACAGTTGATCCCTTCATTCAGGCGTACCGACATAGAAGGATTATTTTGATTCTGCACTTCGAGGTACGAACACCTTTGGAGACGCGATTGATGTTCTTTCGATGTTTAACAGTCAAAAGCAATTGCCATCTCTTATTAAAAAGCAGAAAAAGTTTTAACAAGTAAATTCATTTTGTTTTATTTAAAGAATCGTTAATCATGTTAACAACGTGTTCTGTAAAGTTAAAACAAATAAGAAATACAAACAAAAGCACAAGGGCTCAAATTTTATTGATACAATGGAGATCAGCCAAACGCGTGATTCCAAAGAGTATATACAAAGCTAGACAATGGTAATTTATAGGGAAAAGGGCTACGTTGAAAGATAACGACCGCTATCCTTCTACCAACTTTGAATTCGGGGCATCCTGAGCTTCTGTTGAAGATGACCTTGACTGGACTTTTCTGACAGATGATGTAACTGCTGCTGCTGAGGGACTTACCTCTGTTGAACATAGTTACTTACCATTATCCCTAATTTTTGCCTGGATTGTACTATGATGTTTCCAATCCATCGGGATGATTTTTTTCATGTCTCTAGCTTTTGCCTGGGCCGCCCTTACGGGTTTTCAATCCACCGAGACGTTTTTTTTTTTTAGTTTAGGCGAAGTATTTCTTGACTACATCGACAATCGTGGGGTAGACAAATTCCTCTCCGTCCATGGTTGCAAGTCTCAAGGCGCCGCCTGAGAGAGCTTTCGTGACCACATAGAGGCCATCATAATTTAGAGTCCACTTACCCCGAGAATCAGTGAGAAAAGATTGTATCTTCTTGAGCACAAGGTCTCCTTTCCTGAAGATGCGAGGTCGGACCTTTTTGTCGAACGCCCTCTTCATTCTCTGTTGATACAACTGACCGTGGCACAGTGCCGTGATTCGCTTCTCTTCGATCAGATTCAGTTTGTCGTGTCGACTTTGACACCATTCAGCTTCGGTGAGCTTAGCTTCCATCAATACCCTGATTGATGGGATCTCTACTTCAATGGGGAGAACTGCCTTCATGCCATACACTAGAGAGAAAGGGGTTGCCCCTGTTGAAGTGCGGACTTTTATTGATTTTTCTTGATGAATGATGATTCAAATCATACATTAACATCATTTTATGGTTAAACATCCATTTTGGTGAAAAATATCAAAAAGTCAAGGTTGACTTTTGTGCACAGTTGACTTTTTATCAGATGAATTCCAAACTGTGCAATTCTTCAGGAAATCATGTCCTTAACCTAAATCAAACTTGATGGACATGTTCCATGGGTATCATAGGGTATATTGAGGCATGTCCTTGGGTTTGGGAGCATGTCCTGGTCAAAAGTCAAAGTGACAGTTGACTTTTCTCTTAAAACCCTAATTATGGTGCAGATGAAATTGAGACTTGTTGCTCAAGCTTCTTGGATTGATCCATTGTTCCAAATGGATCAATATGGTATGTTAGAAACCCTCAAATCCTCTCTTGAGGTCTTGGTTCATGATTTGCCCCAAAAGTCAACTTAGGGGTGAATTAGGTCAAGAAACCCTAATTCCTGATTTTTTATGTATGCATTCCCTGAGGTCAAATTGACTTGATGATTGGGTCCATGAGGTTCCATGGAGTATATTAGGTTATGTTTTGGATCATTGGCTCATACCCAGATGAAAATTTCCCATCTAGAGGCCCTGGTCGACCAAAACCCTAATTTGGTGACACTGTCTATCTTGAGGCTTGATCCACCTAGAAGGGAGCAGCTTTGTGCTTAATCCTTGGAGTGGGAGTCCTTTTGATCCATTGTGGATATTTAAGAGGTTAGACAAGTTGAAGGTCATGTCATTCCTTGATTGACCCTTTGTCTAAGGCTCAGAGAGGGCTTGAAACCCTAATTTTGATTGTAGTGGATGCTCCCCCATCTTTGGGGAGACTGATGAAATAAGATGGTTCCTCCATATTGTGATGATGATTTGCACAATGATGGGAAATCTTAGTGGTCAAAATTTGGGGTATGACAGATGCCCCTATTTAATCTTCTTGGACTCGAAGGTGTGAATGACGAAGGTATTCGGGCATTCGGGTTGCAAGAGGATTAAATATCGGAATACCCGAAATTTTGATGGTGGTTATGAATGGTAGCTTACGCATTCATCTTCTTTAGCTAAGCAATGATGCTTAGAAAAGGTAAAACTTCTCCTCGATCCTGGTCTTCAGCCAAGGAACTGGTCTCAGTTTCTGAATTAAACTTCCCCTTGATCCTGGTTTCCTACCAAGGAACTGGTCTTAGTTTCTGATGTAAACTTCCCCTCGATCCTGGTTTCCTACCAAGGAACTGGTCTCATTTTCTGATTTAAACTTCCCCTTGATCCCGGTTTCCTACCTAGGAACTGGTCTCGGTTTCTTTTGTCAATAAACTTTCTTGACAAGGAACGCTATTTGTAGCGGTTTTCCCTCAAACTTCTCGCCGAATTTCCCGGGGGAGACGCCATTTGACGGAAAAAGTTTTGATGTCAGACTTACTGGGGAACCCAATCGTCTGAGTTGTAGAGGTGCACAAACTTCTCTATTGGAGACGCCATTTGTTTATACTGGGGAAAGCGAGTCTCTTGAGAGACTTTTTTCGTTTGGGATCTTACATCATACTTTTCTCGGGATCTTCCCGGAGAAATGCCATATGATGGAGTCCAATTTTGAGGTGCCGATGATTTTTTCATCAGCGATCTTGTCGGAGCGAAACTGGCGTGTTGCCGAATCTCTGATTACGAGGCTTTCTCTGTGGATTTTCCTTAATCCGGGAAAGTGAAGACATCATCTTCAATGGTGAAGAGTGACGTTGGCGGAAGGTTTTCTCTGGCTTTTCAGAGGTTCAAGTTATCAAAGTGGTCAAGGGCCAACTTCAATCCAGAAATAAAACTGGAGGAGAGAGAATGTTCAGACGTAACACTTCCTGACGAGGAAAAGGCTGACAACTCAATTGAGAGAACTTCTATCACTAGGGGACAAGACCGACTAGAGTGATAGTGATGCAATATGAAATGTGAATGCAAATCAAAAATGCATGATGTATGTATGTTTATGCAGACAAAACTGACGCGACATAAAAACTAAAAGATGAACATGACTGGATACTCGGCCATCGTGGGGCGAAGAAGTACCGTTGGTTCAGAATAGCAATTCCACCTTGCTTAGGAGAGATAGTCCCCGTCGGGAGCTATGTTGGTCGGGCTTAGGAGATAAAAACTCGGCCGAGGTGTGTCAGACGAACCAAGGTCTCTGACACAGTTGATCCCTTCATTCAGGCGTACCGGCGTAGAAGGATTATTTTGATTCTGCACTTCGAGGTACGAACACCTTTGGAGACGCGATTGATGTTCTTTCGATGTTTAACAGTCAAAAGCAATTGCCATCTCTTATTAAAAAGCAGAAAAAGTTTTAACAAGTAAATTCATTTTGTTTTATTTGAAGAATCGTTAATCATGTTAACAACGTTGTTCTGTAAAGCTAAAACAAATAAGAAATACAAACAAAAGCACAAGGGCTCAAATTTTATTGATACAAAGGAGATCAGCCAAACGCGTGATTCCAAAGAGTATATACAAATCTAGAAAATGGTAATTTATAGGGAAAAGGGCTACGTTGAAACATAACGACCGCTATCCTTCTACCAACTTTGAATTCGGGGCATCTTGAGCTTCTGTCGAAGATGACCTTGACTGGAGTTTTCTGACAGATGATGTAACTGCTGCTGCTGAGGGACTTGCCTCTGTTGAACATAGTTACTTGCCATTATCCCTAATTTTTACCTGGATTGTACTATGATGTTTCCAATCCATCGGGATGATTTTTTTTCATGTCTCTAACTTTTGCCTGGACCGCCCTTCTGGGTTTTCAATCCACCGAGACGTTTTTTTTTTTTTTAGTTTAGGCGAAGTATTTCTTGACTACATCAACATTCGTGGGGTAGACAAATTCCTCTCCGTCCATGGTTGCAAGTGTCAAGGCGCAGCCTGAGAGAGCTTTCGTGACCACATAGGGGCCATCATAATTTGGAGTCCACTTACCCCTAGAATCAGTGAGAAAAGATTGTATCTTCTTGAGCACAAGGTCTCATTTCCTGAAGATGCGAGGTCGGACCTTTTTGTCGAACGCCCTCTTCATTCTCTGTTGATACAACTGACCGTGGCACAGTGCCGTGATTCGCTTCTCTTCGATCAGATTCAGTTCGTCATGTGGACTTTGACACCATTCAGCTTCGGTGAGCTTAGCTTCCATCAATACCCTGATTGATGGGATCTCTACTTCTATGGGGAGAACTGCCTCCATGCCATACACTAGAGAGAAAGGGGTTGCCCCTGTTGAAGTGCGGACTTTTCTTGATTTTTCTTGATGAATGATGACTCAAATCATACATTAACATCATTTTAGGGTTAAACATCCATTTTGGTGAAAAATCTCAAAAAGTCAAAGTTGACTTTTGTGCACAGTTGACTTTTTATCAGATGAATTCCAAACTGTGCAATTCTTCGGGAAATCATGTCCTTAACCTAAATCAAACTTGATGGACATGTTCCATGGGTATCATAGGGTATATTGAGGCATGTCCTAGGGTTTGGGAGCATGTCCTGGTCAAAAGTCAAAGTTACAGTTGACTTTTCTCTTAAAACCCTAATTATGGTGCAGATGAAATTGAGACTTGTTGCTCAAGCTTCTTGGATTGATCCATTGTTCCAAATGGATCAATATGGTATGTTAGAAACCCTCAAATCCTCTCTTGAGGTCTTCGTTCATGATTTGCCCTAAAAGTCAACTTAGGGGGGAATTAGTTCAAGAAACCCTAATTCCTGATTTTTGATGTATGCATTCCCTGAGGTCAAATTGACTTGATGATTGGGTCTATGAGGTTCCATGGAGTATATTAGGTTATGTTTTGGATCATTGGCTCATACCCAGTGTAATACCCCAAATTTTGACCACTTAGATTTCCCATCATTGTGAAAATCATCATCACAATATGGATGAACCATCATGCTTCATCAGTCTCCCCAAAGACGGGTGAGCATCCAATACAATCAAAATTAGGGTTTCAAGCCCTCTCTGAGTGCTTAGACAAAGGATCAATCAAGAAATGACATGATCTTCAACTTGTCTAATCTCTTAAACATCCACAATGGATCAAAAAGGACTCCCACTTCAAGGATTAAGCACAAGGCTGCTCCCTTCTAGGTGGATCAAGTCTCAAGATCGACAGTGTCACCAAATTAGGGTTTTGATCGACCAGGGCCTCCAGATGGAAAATTTTCATCTGGGCACAAGGCAATGATCCAAAACATGACCTAATATACTTCATGGAACCTCATGAACCCATGCATCAAGTCAATTTTGGCTCAGGGGATGCATTCATCAAAAATCAGGAATTAGGGTTTCTTGACCTAATTCACCCCTAAGTTGACTTTTGGGACAAAACATGAGCCAAGACCTCAAGAGATGATTTGAGGGTCTCTAATACACCATATTGATCCATTTGGAACAATGGATTGATCCAATAAGCTTGAGCAACAAGTCTCATTTTCATCTGCACCACAATTAGGGTTTTAAGGGAAAAGTCAACTGTAACTTTGACTTTTGACCAAGGCATGCTCCCAAACCCTAATACATGATTGAATATACCCTATGACACCCATGAAACATGTCCATCGAGTTTGATTTAGGTCAAGGACATGATTTCCTGAAGAATTGCACAGTTTGGAATTCATCAGATAAAAAGTCAACTGTGCACAAAAGTCATCTTTGACTTTTTGAGATTTTTCACCAAAATGGATTTTTAACCATAAAATGATGTTAATGTATGATTTGAATCATCATTCATCAAGAAAAATCAAGAAAAGTGAGATAACTTGTAAAAGGGGTAACCATAAAACTTAGAAATTTTTCTAAGTTAAAAATAATGTGGCAAAGGTACCAACTTTGGAAGACCATAACTCCTAAACCACAAGGCCATTTTTTCTCATCCAAAGATGGATTTGTAGCCCTCATTATCACCTACAAAAACTTCAACTACAAGTCATTCCAATTCATTAAGGATTTTGAGTTATGGAGTGATCCAAGTGGCTGAAAAGTGAAAATGTCACTTTTTCCAACACTTTGTGAAATTTTCACTAAGTCAGAATTTGCCTTCACTTTTTGCCAAATGTAGGGGGATTTTTCACTTGGAATCAAAAGCGATCAAAACCAAACTTGTTCAAACAGTTGTTGTATCATGTAAGAGCTTTCCAAAATGGCCAAGAACATTGCCAAATTTAACCTACATCATGAGATACAACATTGGCAAGTTGCCTTGCTGAAATCTGTCAAGGCAAGGCAGAATTTGCATTGTGGCTCGATTTGCCAAAATTAGCCAATTGCAATTGCTCCAATCCACTTGGACACCTTAGAGGATTGAATCCAAAGGGGACAAT
This sequence comes from Lathyrus tuberosus, assembly GCA_022829125.1. Classification (NCBI taxonomy): domain Eukaryota; kingdom Viridiplantae; phylum Streptophyta; class Magnoliopsida; order Fabales; family Fabaceae; genus Lathyrus; species Lathyrus tuberosus. Next base: position 3,815,444 of record JALAZF010000191.1, read on the forward strand.
CACTGAGCCAAGCCTCCAAGGTCCAAGGAACAAAGAATAGCATGTTGAACCTAAAATGGCCAAAATAGGGACAAGACTTCAAATTTGGAATGAGGCATTCAATGGAACCATCAAGGTGGCATGGACTGAGCCATTCTCATCTGAAATCAGTCAAGACTTATCCAAGACCAAGGGGACCAAAGCTCTGTGCCCTAACCTCTAGTCAATGGCTAGAGGAGACTTTCATTTCCATTGGCCAACATTGAGGAAACCTACTTACCAGCTGCCATGCACTATTCCTTGCAAAACAAACTTGCTCTACTATAAATAGAGCTCAATTGTGGTCAGTTTAAGTACACCAAAGCCATCTAACAGATGCTTTCCTCAAAATCTCTTTCTCTTGGCAAAAATGCCTTTCTTAGCAAGGTAGCTATCGGGTTTTGAGTTTGAGAGCAATTCTGCACAAACCAATCACTCACACACCTCACATACATCACATATGAGCTGATCAAACACTCACATAACTTCTGAAACATCAATTTCATGAAATCACCAGCTGGTTGCTCAAAATTTCAAACAAGGTGCAGTTGAGATGCCATAAACTGATACAGTCCATTTCAATTCAATCCAAGTGTTCAAACACACTCCATATGGTGTAGGGAAGCTGTTCAGATCATCACCACTCATCTGTAACACCTCCAACTCAAAATCACATCTGCTCTTGCTGTCACGACTTGGAGGTCAATACTTAATTTTTGAAGCATTAATCCAAGATCACAATTTGTTTTCCATGTGTTAAACAATTTTTGATCATTTTAATTGAATTTTTATTCAATTAAATACATTTTGAAAACAAATTAGGGTTTTGGATTAATTCAACCCTCATAAATCATTTTCAAAACACTTTGGGCCTCTATTAGAGTGTAAGACCCAACCCTCTTTTTTTGACCAAAACATTTTGGGCCTCACTTATTGTATAAGTCCCGATACCGTCAAAAAACAAACGGCGCGATCGTCGCCTTTTCAAAAATCATCTGGGCCTCTCCTTAAGCTATAAGACCCATTCAAAACTTTTGGGCCTCTATTAGAGTGTAAGACCCAATCTCCCTTTTAACCAAAACATTTTTGGGCCTCACTTATTGTATAAGTCCCTCTGCGTTAAAAGAAAACCTCGGCGCGATCGCCATTTTTAAACGAAAAATCATCTGGGCCTACCCTCGTGTTATAAGCCCCACTCTTTTTCTTTAAACCTTTTTGGGCCTCTTGAGAGAGTGTAAGACCCATCCCTTTGTACAAAAAACCTTTTTGGGCCCCAGTCACTTGTATAAGTCCCTCTGTACAAATTCAAACAGTGCGCTCACTGATAAAACCCTGGGCCTCTCCTTGAGCTGTAAGCCCCAAATCTTTCTTTTTCAAAGCACTTTCTCCTTTGATTTTGAATATATTGTTGTTTTCAATCTTTCTTTGTTGAACAACTAACCAAACAGCATGGAAGCACTACAACCGAGTAAGTGGTTATCGCTTTCATTTACTGCTTTCATATTATAAACTGTATTATGGGGCTGCTCACTGTAAGTCTCCTTTCATAAACTCATATCTACTGTGTAATAATAGTATAGATATTTCGAGTTTCCCCGGCAACTACGTCTAGAACTAGGTGACGCCGTTTCATTTATTCATAGAAATAGACGCCTAGATCCCCAATAGGAGCACCAGATACAGTCTTCTCTTCGGCTGTCCTCCTTAGGAATCGTCAAGAAGCTCTACTCCCCAAGATGAATGTATTCTCCGTGAATGGCATCTTTGAGTTTCTTCCAAATTCTCAAACTTTCCTGACTTGATCTATTCCTTGTGGATAGCTTGCCTTGAATGTCTCGGGGTTTGGGTACCCACTACGGTCATAATCTTGGACCTTAACTAAGGAACCCTCTTTAAAAGCTAAAAGTCGCTGGATAGTAAACCTCGCAAGTTTACCAGTGGTTTTTATCTTTAAAAGAGTTATCTCTCCTAATGGAAAGGAGATGATAGACCCACGGGCTTCTTAAAAGCATCGGCCTCCTCTTGGGCATCGTACAAGGACCCACAGGCTTCCTATAAGCAACCCGGCCTCCTCTTGGGCATCGTACAAGGACCCTACGGCTTCTTAGAAGTATTCACAGCCTCCTCTTAGGCTTCGTATAATGATCTCTTCCTCCAGGAATGATAGCCTCCTCTTGGGCTTCGTACAAGGACCCGTCGGCTTCTTAAAAGTTTCCAGCCTCCTCTTGGGCTTCGTACAAATTATCCCAACGACCTCCTAGAGGTATAGGAACAGAACCTAGTCATCCTCATAGAACAGTCCTTTCATAGAGTCTACTACTGTTTCTTGAAGCATAGTACAAAAGATAAAACTCTAGACTTGGACAGTCTAAACTTCCTTGAGTCTCAAAGACATTCTCAAGCACCCTTCGTTAAATAGGAAGGAAACCCGCAGACTCGGACAGTCTCAACACCCTTTGGATTTCCCGTTTCCTCAAAGAGAAGGAAATATCCCTGATCCTCAAATCAAATCCCTGAGTACAGTATTGCTCATATAAGAACTGATTTTCTCTTTTAAATCAGTATATTGGATCTGTCACTCAACTGAAACAGTTTCAATAGCCTCCATCTCGGGCTTCGTACGAGATACCAAAATCCTCCCCAGTAGAGTCAAAACAACCTTTTAACCTCTCTCTCAGGCTTTGTATGAGACACAAAAGATTCCCTCGTTGAGTCAATCACCCTTTTTTTTTGCCTCCATCTCGGGCCTCGTACGAGATATAAATCCCTTAAGCAAGAGTTGAACTCTTTGCTAGCCTCCTCTTAGGCTTTGTATAACGATATGCCCCACTGGGTCAAAAACTTTTAGCCTCTCTCTCGGGCTTTGTACGAGACACGAAATAGCCTCCTCTTAGGCTTTGCATAATGATTTTCCTAGCAAATATTAGCCTCCTCTTAGGCTTTGTATAAGAAAACCACTGGTTGATCCAATCAACCTTTTAGCATCGAAGTTGTGCCTCGTTCACAGTACATAAACATCAACAACTCCTTTCCTTTCATCTAATCGCTGTAAGTGGCAAGCCTCTGGATCATCTACATCCATGCCACTGTCCCTCTTTTAGCATGAGAAATTCCTAAGGAAAGATGGCATTGCTCTACACTGAGTTAAAGTCTTCTCCTTCAGGTTAAAACCCTTTCTTCGGAAATTATGGCATTGCTCGGATCCGCGTATCCCAGTTAAAGTAATTCTCCTTCTCCCCTCTTTAGAGATGACAAATTCTCTCTAAAGTCGAGGTCTTTTAGCTTCACATCTTGGGCTTTGAACAAGATATAAATCACCTTTCGCTTCACGTCTTGGGCTTTGAACAAGACACCAAAAACCAATTTCCTCCCATAGAATAGGAGGAACTACGAACGCTCTGATTTCCCTATTTCGGTAAACGGGAATACGTAGGCATAAGATCGAAAGAAAAGATCTTAGCGAGCGCAATCAACAAAAAACCCAAATCCCATATCTCCATCAATTAAAACCAGTAATTCAAAAGCACCAGTCTTAACATCCTAATCCTTATTCCCCGCCAGAAACCTTCAGCCTAGATAAAAAGAAAGAAAACCGTATTGGCGAAATACGAATAACCAGTACAAAGGCCCCCCCACATTGATAGCATCCGTAACCTAACAGACCGCTGTTTAAACTCAGTATGCAAGCAGGGATAATTGGAGACATCTATTTCCCTTCCTTATTCAACTCACAATAGGATAAAAAATGAATCGACCTGTAGTTTTAAGCTCAACCGCAGAGAGCGACCAGCGCTTAAGAACCGCGTCCAAAATCGCTCGCTACAGAAAAGTGGCGCCCACCGTGGGGCCCGTTCCTTTCTTTCTACTTCTCTTGTGTGAAAATTTACACAAATGGCGACTCTGCTGGGGAGTCTCCTTTTCTGCCTTAGGGCATCATCCCCGTTTTCTACGGAAAATGTGAACTCTACCGAAGAGAAAGATTGACCTATGCTGGTCCATCTCTTAGGCAGGGAACCACAGATTGGGGCTTCCGCAGGGGAACCCATTTCTGTCAGGAACTTAAGATTCATAGCTTTATAAGTCTAGGATGATTAGGACAAATATATATACTGCTTTTCCTAATTGCTATACATGTTTATTTTTCTGCTACTGGGAATGCGTGTGATGCCGCATGTGGTGAGTTTGAGTATACACTTAAGAAAAGCCAACCTTTTTCGTAGTGCGGAAGCTATCAGAAATAGCTGTTATGCGATACTACCCTCATTTGAGGCTGGTGATCTATTCTCGGTGAATAGCACTTACTCTAAGATTGCACACAACTCGCTGGCGATCCGCTTGTTGTTTTGCTTTCCTGGGAGGAGCTGATGATAATGAGTACAGGTACAAAAATCATCCTAGTATAAACCTTTGGGGATGGGTAGAGCCTTGACTTCATGACAACGACCCTCTGACCCCATGTTTTTTCTATGTTTTTGTGTGCTGCATTCATGCATTCATTTAAAAAACATTAAAACATTCAAAAAACTTTCTCTCCTAGTCTCTCTGTTTTTCAAATTAAACTAAGACTGTGATTGCAAATATCAGAGAAAAAGATTGCATTAATGGATTTTGGTAGAAGGAGAACTCACCAGTATACCTTCAAGGTTCCAAAACTAGGGGATTTGAGAAAGTTAGCGAGGATGATTGTTAACCCAGAGGCTTTCAGAGCCAAGCACGGTGGTTTGCTACCACTGTTAAGAGTCCATGTGATTAAGGGGATCATGGACGCGCTCATTCAGTTCTACGATCCGGATTATCATTGTTTCACATTCCCGGATTACCAGCTGGCACCAACGCTGGAGGAGTATTCTCATCTGACTGATTTACATATCACAGATCGAGCTCTATTTTCTGGACTGGAAGAAATTCCAAAGAATCAGACTATTGCAAGAGCAATTCATTTGGACGAGTCTGAGGTCAGGACTCACATGATTACTATGGGTGGCATCCAAGGTTTGCCAGCCCAGTTCCTAACCAAGAAAGCTCTGTACTTCGCTAGTATAGGGAACGGGACTGCTTTTGAAAGCATCTTTGTCTTGCTCACCTACGGGTTATTTTTGTTTCCCAACATCAATAACTTCGTCGATATCAACGCTATTAAGGTTTTTCTCATTGGAAACCCTGTGCCGACTTTGCTCGCAGATGCGTATCATTCTGTACACTTGGGAAATTTGTACAGCGGAGGGGAGATCACATGTTGTGTACCTTTGCTTTACAAGTGGTTTATCTCTAACTTGCCCAAGTCTGCCGCTTTTTGGGATTGCAAGAGTGTCTTACGTTGGTCGCAGAAGATCATGTCCCTCACCAACTCTGATATAGATTGGTGTAATAGGATTTATGAGGGAATCAGAATCATTGACCGTTGTGGAAACTTCCCCAGCGTACCCCTCATAGGAACTAAAGGAGGAATTAACTATCATCCGATATTAGTTCTTCGTCAATTTGGATACCCGATGAGACACATCCCACTGGGTATTCATCTGGAAGGTCTTTTCTTCAAAGAAGGAGAAAACGACAGAGCACTAAAGATGGAAATAGTGCAAGCTTGGAAACATGTTCACAAGAAAGGACGAGAGTCTCTGGGAAAACCGGATTGTGTCTCGGTGGAGCCTTATCTCCATTGGGTACAAACTAGAGCTCTCAAGCTAAAGATGCCTTATCCTCGTTACGGAATTCTTCCTCCGAGGGAAATTGTCATGTACTTCATGACGGAAACTGAAAGGCTTCAGGTTACTCTCAACAAAGTTCAAAAGGAAAGAAGGTCTTGGAAGAACAAGTACCGCACCCTCGACGTAGAGTGTATCCAAATACATCAATTACTGAAAGAGAAAGATGCTCTGATTGAAATTTTGGAGCAGCATGCTGTAGAGAATCAAGATGACCAAAGGAATTTGCTCACTCCTTTCACTTGGCAAAGGAATGACAACCCGACAACGGCCCAAGAGCCCCGGTCAAAGAAAAGGAAGATACCAGAATCAGCACCCGGTTTCTCCTCAGAGAGGACTCGGGACCCATTAGTTTAGGTTTCTGTTTCTGCACTTTGTAATCTACTGTATTTCCATTTCTGTAATCCTTTGAATTTCAATAAAAAGGGGTTTCCCCACTGTTTGATATTTGCAATCTAATTGTCGAAGTTTATTTTAATTAAACCTAAAAACAATTAATATAATCATTGCATTCATCATTCTCACATCGCGTATTCTCCTTACCTACGAATCTCACGTTTATGTCTCGATTCTAGAGTCAAACTGTCTCATTCATATAATACTCGGGCCAATCGTCAGAAAAAGATGGATGATCTTGAGGAAGAAAACAGAGAGTTGAAAGAAGAGATCGACACTCTGAGAGAGGATATGAGAAAGCTTCGTAACGACATGCAAGCCATGGCAGAAGCTCAGCTACAAAGAACTGTGATCTCAGAGATCACCTCAACGCCCATCATAGAAAAGTATGATCCTAGGTATCAGATACTGAAAGATCATCCTTAGGGCATGCCTGTTAACTATATCCCGGAAGGATATGTTTCGCCGATCACTGAAGATCAGGGAATCGCAACAGAAGCCGCTGGGCCTGAAGGTTACAAACTTCGGGAAAGCGAAGATGCCAGGGGTATACTCAAGACTCCTGAAGGTTACAAACTTCGGGAGGCGCCAAGACTTACTGCCGTAGTCACGGTACCACCCCCTGTGGTGCACACTGTCCCGGAAGGACAGATTCCACCAACACCTTCTGGTAAGAAGGAAACTATGTTTGACAGAATGGAGGAATTCCAGGAACAGTTCCTGGAAATGCAGAAGGAGTTGCAAGCCATTCGCGGTCAGGATCTATTTGGAAAGGACGCCGCAGACCTCTGCTTGGTCCCAAATGTGAAAGTCCCGCACAAGTTCCAAGTGCCCGAATTTGAAAAATACAAGGGTAACTCTTGCCCTCAGAGCCATCTGGTGATGTACGCTCGGCGGATGTCAGCTCAGACGGAGAATCAGGACCTGCTGATTCACTACTTCCAGGATAGTTTGACCGGTGCCGCACTCAAATGGTACATGGGTTTAAACCGTACTACGATCAGTACATTCAGAGATCTTGGTACTGCCTTCGTCCAACAATACAAGTACAATTTGGACATGGCACCCGACAGAGATCAACTTAGATCAATGTCGCAAAAGGACAAGGAAACCTTTAAGGAGTATGCTCAAAGGTGGCGTGAAATTGCCGCTCAAATTTGTCCACCTCTTGAGGAAAAAGAGATGACAAAGATCTTCTTAAAGACCTTAAGCTCATTTTACTATGACCGAATGGTCGCCAGTGCGCCCAGTGATTTCACCGAGATGGTCGGTATGGGTGTACGTCTTGAGGAAGCCATCTGAGAATGACGTTTGGTAAAAGACACTGGATCAACGAGCGGTACTAAAAAATACGGTAGTGCTCTCCCTAAGAAAAAAGAGCAAGATATTGGGAATATCTCTCTCGGAAAGCAAAGGCGTCGTTATCAGCCAGTAGCAGCTGTTACTCCTGCTATCGGCCCCGCGCCCGTTCCTATGTATCAACCTCAGGTTGCGCAGAGCCAACCTGACCAACAAAGGACACAACAGCCTCTTCAGCAGGCTCGTCCTCCATATAACAACAACCGTACAATACGGCCACCAGGATTTGATCCTATACCCGTAACGTACGCAGAGCTGTTTCCGTTACTGCTGGCTAAGGGGCACATTCAGACTAAGTCTCCCCTTTTAGTTCCGGAAAACCACCTTTTTGGTTTAAAGCGGATCAAACATGTCCTTATCATCAAGGAGGTTCAGGGCATAACATTGAGACTTGTCTCAATTTCAAATCCGACGTGCAAAATCTTGTTATGAGCGGGCTCTTATCTTTTAAAGATATAAATCTTAATGTTCTTACGAACCCGCTACCTCAACACGAGAAAGCTGCAGTCAATCTGATTGAGAAAGAGACTAACAATGTCTATCAAATTCACGATGTACTCTTATTGGGGACCAATCTGGTCAAGATGCATTGTAGACAGAGTGGATATGGCCATGTGCCACCTCATAACTATCACCAGTGTGATATCTGCTCTAAAGATAACCAAGGATGTTCTGTAGTGCAATTAGCTCTACAGGAACAAATGGATCTTGGATGGATCCAAGAGCACCGAGTTCGTGGAATTAACATGGTCTCTACGAATTCCAACGTCATTCAAAACCACGACATCCGTGCGATGAATGTCAACTTGGTGGCGATGCACTCAAGGCAAAGCCAGTATCATAATCTGCCGCGGCACGATTACAGTTCCTGTCTGATTTGCTCGGTAAACAAACAGGGATGCTCTTTCATACAAGAGGCCCTCCAGCGTCAGATGGATCTTGGATGGATCCAAGACTACCATGATAGGAACTCCTATCAAATCAATATGGTTCAGATCTTCGATATCCGCGTAATGAATACCAACCTGGTAGAGTTACATCCTGAGCAGGTCCGACTCGGATTCTTAATATCACATGATTACCAAAGCTGTAAAGCGGGTTGCGAAAACGATCGAGGTTGTACCCTTGTCCAGGAGGCACTTCAGCACTTGTTAAATCACTGGTGGATGCCAATCTATATGGACGAAGATACTGAGCAGATTAGTATCAATAACAGGAATCCTACACGTCGTCAAAGTCAGGATGTCCGATCAATGGAAGATAACCTAGTGAGGTTGTATTGCATTCAAAGTGGGCGTGGCCAGGTGCCACCACACAACTATGACAGTTGTAGCGTCTGTTCGGAAAGTAACTAAGGGTGTTACCTTGTGAGAGCCGCTCTTCAGGGTCAGATCGATCATGGAGAAATTCATCCATATCCAGGTTCAGGACCCATCATTTGGTCGCCGAACTACCTTGCCGATCAGGTTGAGGATGTTGTCACGATCTCTGGTCATCACCAGATCAGGGATGTTTTTGCCATCATTCCTCTACTTGATGAATCTAGAGTTCCCACCAGGAACGGATCGAGGTTACTTATGACGGTCAGAAAAATCAGAAGGTTCCCATAGTCATCTATCTACCGGGGCCACTACCGTATGAATCAGCTAAGGCAATCCCTTACAAATACGGTGCAACAATAATCGAGAATGGAAAGGAAATTCCATTACCCTCCGTCGTGAATATTACAGACATCAGTCGTGTAACACGGAGCGGTAGAATCTTCAACCGAGGGGTTGGAGAATCCAACAAAGAAAAGGAACTTCAGGCGGAAATTCCTGATCCACCAGTCAGTCAATCTGGTAATCCCGACTTTTCAAAAGACAAAGATGAGATGCTAAAGCTCATCCAAAGGAGTGAATATAACATTGTTGATCAACTGTTACAGACTCCTTCAAAGATCTCAGTATTATCGCTGTTACTCAGTTCAGAAGCCCACAGGGAGGCTCTACAGAAAGTCTTGGAGCAAGCCTTTGTGGAACAGGATGTAACAATCAGACAATTCGATAGCATTGTCTCTAACATCACTTCCTGCAATAATTTGGGATTTAGTGATGAGGAATTACCTGAAGAGGGTCGTCGTCATAACATGGCGCTCAATATTACGGTTAACTGCCAGGGCGATGCTTTAGCCAACGTACTGGTAGACACAGGGTCAGCCCTGAATGTTATGCCGAAGTCCACTTTGATGCAATTATCATTTAAGGGCCCTCCGATGAAAGTCAGCGAGGTCATCGTCAAAGCATTCGACGGATCCAGAAAAACAGTTATCGGCGAAGTTGATCTTCCCATAACTATTGGTCCTCACACTTTCCAAGTCACTTTCCAGGTCATGGACATCCGGGCAACATACAGTTATTTATTAGGAAGACCTTGGATACATCAGGCTGGAGCGGTCACTTCGACCCTCCACCAAAAGCTAAAGTTCGTCCAGAACGATCAACTTGTCACGGTTTGTGGAGAACAGGCCTTGCTTGTGAGTAACCTATCATCATCTACTTGTGTAGAACCCGAGGAGGTTATTGGAACTCAGTTCCAAGCACTATCGGTGAGCAAGAACGATCAATTCAAAGAAGGAACTTCAATTTCTTCATACAAAGATGCTATCAAAGCGGTCGAGAGTACCGATACGACAGGATGGGTACGGCTTGTCATTCCTATTGACAATAAAACAAAGAAGGGTCTTGGTTTTTCTGCGACCTGTACCCAGACAGCTGCCAACGATGAAAGTCGTCATCCCCTTCAAAACTTCTTCCACAGTGGAGGTTTTCTTCACCCAGTGTCTCAGACAGTTCATGCTATCAATGAGGAAGATCCCTCTGACGCAGATGAAGAATGGAAGTCCTACCTTAACAAAGATGGCTATATGTCTTAGGAAGAGGTGCCTATGCCTTTTTGCTTTCCTACAAAAAGTCCGAGATTTATACCAAGATCAGATGTCGAAATGATCTACGGAGATTGTGATCCGGAAGGATGTCGTGCTCCTCCAAATTCATTAGAGGAAGACACTCTGATGAAAGAAAACTTTGACCGCAATTACTATGGCCCGATGGATGGTCTGCCAATGTGGCAGCCTTACCCAGGAAACTTGGGGCAAGAAAGTCAGCCGAGTAATGAAACTCAGCTGAGCGTCATTGAACAGAATACCTGTGTCCCCGCCATGTCATGGGATCAACACTCAGGTCATTCAGAAACTACTCAACATGAAGATGAATTTACAACGTTTGCAGGACTAGAATTCATCAACTATGCTTTTCCTGAGGTCAACGTCATCGAGAGGGATGACTTCTCCAGTTCCAAAGAAGTTTGGGGCACTCTGGGACAACCAAGTGGAAAATACGACTTTATGGTCAAGTACACTGCTCCCGAAAGCTCTCGTATCAGGCTCGAAGATATCCAGCCAATTGGATGGGGAGATGCAGCTGAGAGCACCAATGCTATGCAAACTGCAACAGAGGAATCCTCCTACGACAATTCTGCTTGGGAGACAGATTCCAATGATCCTGCTCCACCAGAAATCAGCGTCATTTCTGAAGACAAATCAAGGAAGGTGCCAGACTTTGTGATTCACCGAGGAGTTCGCCGCCAATGGGTTGCCGTCGAGGTTCCGAAGGTCGTTCGCCAGTCAAAGTAATTGCCATCTTTAACCTTTCACGCTGCCCAGGTGAAACGGATGTTTTGATAGGGATCGCTTTCTGTAAATTTCCCTCTTCGCTTTGCCCGAAGCGAGTGAGTTTTGTTTTATAGGGCTGTAGTTTCAAGATTCGACTTGTTCATTAATAAAATAACGTCGCTCTGTAATTTCCGCATTAATTGCTGTTTTCTCTTTTTGCTTTTTCAGAAAATGGTAATCCTAAAAAACATTCAATAATAAAAACAAGCAGTAAAATAAATACACTGCACACACTTGCATTTTCTCTATCTCTTCTAAACACGAATCATCACGTCATGCAGATTGCTTGTTTTATACCCCATTGAAACATACGATCCGATGCCTTCTTCCAACTTTGAGTTCCCGTTATTCGAGGCTGAAGAAGAAAATGACGACCAAATTCCAGAAGAGATCTCCCGACTACTCAGACAAGAGGAAAGGTCCATTGAACCTCACAAAGAACCGTTGGAAACGGTAAACTTGGGTTCAGAGCAAGAGAGAAAAGAAATCAGGATTGGGGCACTGCTCAGTCCAATTGCCAGAGAGGGTTTGATAAAGCTTCTCAAAGAATTCCCCGATGTGTTCGCTTGGTCCTATCAGGATATGCCCGGGTTGGATACCAGCATCGTGGAACATCACTTACCGTTGAGATCGGAATGTCCGCCAGTAAAGTAAAGGTTGAGACGGACTCACCCGGACATGGCCATCAAAATCAAAGAGGAGGTACAGAAACAGATCGACGCGGGTTTCCTCGCTACATCTGAATATCCTCAATGGTTAGCCAACATCGTACCCGTTCCCAAAAAGGACGGAAGGGTCAGAATGTGTGTTGATTACAGAGATCTAGACAAGGCAAGTCCAAAGGACGACTTTCCTTTACCACACATTGACATGCTGGTTGACAGCACAGCAAAGTTCAAAGTATTCTCCTTCATGGATGGATTCTCGGGCTATAACCAGATCAAAATGGCGTCGAAAGACATGGAGAAAACTTCGTTCATTACCCCATGGGGTACCTTTTGTTACAAGGTAATGCCGTTCGGTTTGAAGAACGCCGGGGCAACCTATCAAAGGGCCATGACTACTCTGTTTCATGACATGATACACAAAGAAATCGAGGTATATGTCGATGATTTGATTGCAAAATCAAGAACAGAGGATGAGCACGTTGAACATCTGTCAAAATTGTTCGAACGTCTAAGAAAATTCAAGCTCTGCTTGAATCCCAACAAGTGCACCTTCGGTGTCCGTTCAGGGAAACTACTAGGGTTCATCGTCAGCCAGAAAGGAATTAAAGTTGATCCTGACAAGGTCAAGGCCATTCAAGAAATGCCTTCTCCGAAAACTAAAAAACAAGTCAGAGGATTCCTGGGACGTTTGAACTACATCTCCAGATTCATATTCCTTATGACTGCCACGTGTGCGCCGATCTTCAAATTACTCAAAAAGAATCAGGATTGCGTTTGGTCAGAAGACTGCCAAACCGCCTTCGACAGTATTAAGGAATATCTGTTGAATCCTCCGATTCTATCACCTCCAGTGGAAGGAAGACCACTGATCATTTACCTCACAGTCCTAGAGGACTCAATGGGATGTGTACTTGGCCAACAAAACGAAACTAAAAGGAAAAAGTCTGCCATTTACTATCTAAGCAAGAAATTCACCGACTGCGAGACTCGGTACACAATGCTTGAGAAAACTTGTTGCACTTTGGCTTGGGCAGCCAAACGTCTTTGCCAGTACATGATTCGTCATACTACTTGGTTGGTCTCCGAAATGGATCCAATCAAGTACGTTTTCGAAAAACCTGCTCTCACGGGAAGGATTGCCTGTTGGCAGATGTTACTATCAGAATATGACATAGAGTACCATGCTCAGAAAGCCGTTAAAGGAAGTATTTTAGCCGGTCATTTGGCTCATCAACCGATTGACGATCAAGAATCAATCGGGTTTGACTTCCCAGACGAAGATGTCATGTATCTAAAGATGAAATATTGCGATGAACCGCTACCCAGTGAAGGGCCAGAACTAGGTTCCCAGTGGGGACTTATCTTTGACGGAACAGTTAATCATTACGGAAACGGAATAGGGGCAACCCCTTTCTCTCTAGTATATGGCATGGAGGCAGTTCTCCCCATAGAAGTAGAGATCCCATCAATTCGGGTATTGATGGAAGTTAAGCTCACCAAAGCTGAATGGTGTCAAAATCGACACGACGAACTGAACTTGATCGAAGAGAAGAGAATCACGGCACTATGCCATGGTCAGTTGTATCAACAGAGAATGAAAAGGGCGTTCGACAAAAAAGTCCGACCTCGTGTCTTCAGAAAAGGAGACCTCGTGCTCAAGAAGATACAATCATTTCTCACTGACTCTCGGGGCAAATGGACCCCGAATTATGATGGCCCCTATGTGGTCACGAAAGCTTTCTCAGGCGGCGCCTTGAGACTTGCAACCATGGACGGAGAGGAATTTGCCTACACCACGAATGTTGATGTAGTCAAGAAATACTTCGCCTAAACTAAAAAAAAAACGTCTCGGTGGATTGAAAACCCGAAAGGGTGGTCTAGGAAAAAGTTAGAGACATGGAAAAAAAATCATCCCGATGGATTGGAAATCTCATAGTACAATCCAGGAAAAAGTTAGGGATAATGGCAAGTAACTATGTTCAACAGAGGCAAGTCCCTCAGCAGCAGTTACAGTATCATCTATCGGAGGAAATCTCCAGTCAAAGGTCATCTTCGACGGAAGCTCAGGATGCCCCGAACTCAAAGTTGGTAGAAGGATAGTGGTCGTTATGTTTCAACGTAGCCCTTTTCCCTGTAAATTACCATTTTCTAACTTTGTATATACTCTTTGGAATCACGTGTTTGGCTGATCTCCATCTTATCAATAAAATTTGAGTCCTTGTGCTTTTGTTTGTAATTCTTTACTTGTTTTAGCTTTACAGAACGACGTTGTTTAAACTTAATCAGCGATTCTTGAAATAAAACAAAAATGAATTTACTTGTTAAAACTTTTTCTGCTTTTAAAATAAAGATGGCATTTCTTTTGACTGTTGAACATCAGAAGAACATCGATTGCTTCTCCCAAAGTAAGTGAACTTCAAAGTGCAGAATCAAAGTACTCCTTCTAAACCAGTTCGCCTGAATGAAGGGATCAACTGTGTCAGAGACCTTGTTTCGTCTGACATCCTCGGCCGAGTTCTCATCTCCTAAGCCCGATCAACATAGCTCCCAAGGGGACTATCTCTCCTAAGCAAGGTGGAATTGCTATCTTGGACCAGCGATATCTCTATACGCCCCGCGATGGCCGAGTATCCAATTGTGTTCATCCATTAGTCTGTATGTCGCGTCTGTTTTGTCAGCATATACATACGTACTTCATGCATTTTTTATTTGCATTTACATTTCATATTGCATCGTTATCACTCTAGCCGGTCTTGTCCCCTAGTGATAAACAGTTTTCTCAATCGAGTTTGTCAGTTCTTTCCTCGTCAGGAAGTGTTGCGTATGCACAATCTCGCCACCAGTGTATCTTTAGATCAGAGTCGGTCCTTGACCACTTTGATAACCTGAACCTCTGAAAAGCCAGAGAAAACTCTCAATAAACATCACTCTTCGCCATTGAAGATGATATCCTTGCTTTCCCGGATTAAGGAAAATCCACAGAGAAAGCCTCGTGATCAGAGATTCAGCAGTACATCAGTTTTGCTCTGAAAGGACCGCTGATGAGAAGGTCATTAGCACCTCAAAATTGGACCTCATCATATGGCATTTCTCCGGGAAGATCCCGAGAAAAGTATGATGAAAGATCCCAAACAAAAACAGTCTCTCAAGAGACTCGCTTTCCCTAGTAGAATCGACAAATGGCGTCTCCAATACAGAGAAGTTTGTGTATCTCTACAACTCAAACAAATGGGTTCCCCAGCAAGTCTGACATCAAAATTTTTTCCACTCAAATGGCATCACACCAAGAAAATTCGGTGAGAAGTTTGAGGGAAAACCGCTATTTACAGCGTTCCTTGTCAAGAAAGTTTATTGACAAAAGAAACTAAGACCAGTTCCTTGGTAGGAAACCAGGATCGAGGGGAAGTTTATATAAGAAACTAAGACCAGTTCCTTGGTAGGAAACCAGGATCGAGGGGAAGTTTAAATTAGAAACTAAGACCAGTTCCTTGGTAGGAAACCAGGATCGAGGGGAAGTTTAAATCAGAAACTAAGACCAGTTCCTTGGTAGGAAACCAAGAACGAGGGGAAGTTTAAATCAGAAATTAAGACCAGTTCCTTGGTAGGAAACCAAGAACGAGGGGAGGTTTATTTCAAAAGAAAACTGAGACCAGTTCCTTGGTAGGAAACCAGGATCGAGGGGAAGTTTACCTTTTCTAAGCATCATTGCTTAGCTAAAGAAGATGAATGCGTAAGCTACCATTCATAACCACCATCAAAATTTCGAATATTCCGATATTTAATCCTCTTGCACCCCGAATGCTCGAATACCTTCGTCATTCATACCTTCGGGTCCAAGAAGATTAAATAGGGACATCTGTAATACCCCAAATTTTGACCACTTAGATTTCCCATCATTGTGAAAATCATCATCACAATATGGATGAACCATCATGCTTCATCAGTCTCCCCAAAGATGGGTGAGCATCCAATACAATCAAAATTAGGGTTTCAAGCCCTCTCTGAGTGCTTAGACAAAGGATCAATCAAGAAATGACATGATCTTCAACTTGTCTAATCTCTTAAACATCCACAATGGATCAAAAAGGACTCCCACTTCAAGGATTAAGCACAAGGCTGCTCCCTTCTCGGTGGATCAAGTCTCAAGATCGATAGTGTCACCAAATTAGGGTTTTGATCGACCAGGGCCTCCAGATGGAAAATTTTCATCTGGGCACAAGGCAATGATCCAAAACATGACCTAATATACTTCATGGAACCTCATGAACCCATGCATCAAGTCAATTTTGCCTCAGGGGATGCATTCATCAAAAATCAGGAATTAGGGTTTCTTGACCTAATTCACCCCTAAGTTGACTTTTGGGACAAACCATGAGCCAAGACCTCAAGAGATGATTTGAGGGTCTCTAATACACCATATTGATCCATTTGGAACAATGGATTGATCCAAGAAGCTTGAGCAACAAGTCTCATTTTCATCTGCACCACAATTAGGGTTTTAAGGGAAAAGTCAACTGTAACTTTGACTTTTGACCAAGGCATGCTCCCAAACCCTAATACATGATTGAATATGCCCTATGACACCCATGGAACATGTCCATCAAGTTTAATTTAGGTCAAGGACATGATTTCCTGAAGAATTGCACAATTTGGAATTCATCTGATAAAAAGTCAACTGTGCACAAAAGTCAACTTTGACTTTTTGAGATTTTTCACCAAAATGGATTTTTAACCCTAAAATGATGTTAATGTATGATTTGAATCATTATTCATCAAGAAAAATCAAGAAAAGTGAGATAACTTGTAAAAGGGGTAACCATAAAACTTAGAAATTTTTCTAAGTTAAAAATAAAGTGGCAAAGGTACCAACTTTGGAGGACCATAACTCCTAAACCACAAGGCTATTTTTTCTCATCCAAAGATGGATTTGTAGCCCTCATTATCACCTACAAAAACTTCAACTACAAGTCATTCCAATTCATTAAGGATTTTGAGTTATGGAGTGATCAAAGTGGCTGAAAAGTGAAAATGTCACTTTTTCCAACACTTAGTGAAATTTTCACTAAGTCAGAATTTGCCTTCACTTTTTGCCAAATGTAGGGGGATTTTTCACTTGGAATCAAAAGAGATCAAAACCAAACTTGTTCAAACAGTTGTTGTATCATGTAAGAACTTTCCAAAATGGCCAAGAACATTGCCAAATTCAACCTACATCATGAGATACAACATTGGCAAGTTGCCTTGCTGAAATCTGTCAAGGCAAGGCAGAATTTGCATTTTGGCTCGATTTGCCAAAATCAGCCAATTGCAATTGCTCCAATCCACTTGGACACCTCAGAGGATTGAATCCAAAGGGGACAATCACTGAGCCAAGCCTCCAAGGTCCAAGGAACAAAGAATAGCATGTTGAACCTAGAATGGCCAAAATAGGGACAAGACTTCAAATTTGGAATGATGCATTCAATGGAACCATCAAGGTGGCATGGACTGAGCCATTCTCATCTGAAATCAGTCAAGACTTATCCAAGACCAAGGGGACCAAAGCTCTGTGCCCTAACCTCTAGTCAATGGCTAGAGGAGACTTTCATTTCCATTGGCCAACATTGAGGAAACCTACTTACCAGCTGCCATGCACTATTCCTTGCAAAACAAACTTGCTCTACTATAAATAGAGCTCAATTGTGGTCAGTTTAAGTACACCAAAGCCATCTAACAGATGCTTTCCTCAAAATCTCTTTCTCTTGGCAAAAATGCCTTTCTTAGCAAGGTAGCTATCGGGTTTTGAGTTTGAGAGCAATTCTGCACAAACCAATCACTCACACACCTCACATACATCACATATGAGCTTATCAAACACTCACATAACTTCTGAAACATCAATTTCATGAAATCACCAGCTGGTTGCTCAAAATTTCAAACAAGGTGCAGTTGAGATGCCATAAACTGATACAGTCCATTTCAATTCAATCCAAGTGTTCAAACACACTCCATATGGTGTAGGGAAGCTGTTCAGATCATCACCACTCATCTGTAACACCTCCAACTCAAAATCACATCTGCTCTTGCTGTCACGACTTGGAGGTCAATACTTAATTTTTGAAGCATTAATCCAAGATCACAATTTGTTTTCCATGTGTTAAACAATTTTTGATCATTTTAATTGAATTTTTATTCAATTAAATACATTTTGAAAACAAATTAGGTTTTTGGATTAATTCAACCCTCATAAATCATTTTCAAAACACTTTGGGCCTCTATTAGAGTGTAAGACCCAACCCTCTTTTTTTGACCAAAACATTTTGGGTCTCACTTATTGTATAAGTCCCGATACCGTCAAAAAACAAACGGCGCGATCGTCGCCTTTTCAAAAATCATTTGGGCCTCTCCTTGAGCTATAAGACCCATTCAAAACTTTTGGGCCTCTATTAGAGTGTAAGACCCAATCTCCCTTTTAACCAAAACATTTTTGGGCCTCACTTATTGTATAAGTCCCTCTGCGTTAAAAGAAAACCTCGGCGCGATCGCCATTTTTAAACGAAAAATCATCTGGGCCTACCCTCGTGTTATAAGCCCCACTCTTTTTCTTTAAACCTTTTTGGGCCTCTTGAGAGAGTGTAAGACCCATCCCTTTGTACAAAAAACCTTTTTGGGCCCCAGTCACTTGTATAAGTCCCTCTGTACAAATTCAAACAGTGCGCTCACTGATAAAACCCTGGGCCTCTCCTTGAGCTGTAAGCCCCAAATCTTTCTTTTTCAAAGCACTTTCTCCTTTGATTTTGAATATATTGTTGTTTTCAATCTTTCTTTGTTGAACAACTAACCAAACAGCATGGAAGCACTACAACCGAGTAAGTGGTTATCGCTTTCATTTACTGCTTTCATATTATAAACTGTATTGTGGGGCTGCTCACTGTAAGTCTCCTTTCATAAACTCATATCTACTGTGTAATAATAGTATAGATATTTCGAGTTTCCCCGGCAACTACGTCTAGAACTAGGTGACGCCGTTTCATTTATTCATAGAAATAGACGCCTAGATCCCCAATAGGAGCACCAGATACAGTCTTCTCTTCGGCTGTCCTCCTTAGGAATCGTCAAGAAGCTCTACTCCCCAAGATGAATGTATTCTCCGTGAATGGCATCTTTGAGTTTCTTTCAAATTCTCGAACTTTCCTGACTTGATCTATTCCTTGTGGATAGCTTGCCTTGAATGTCTCGGGGTTTGGCTACCCACTACGGTTATAATCTTGGACCTTAACTAAGGAACCCTCTTTAAAAGCTAAAAGTCGCTGGATAGTAAACCTCGCACATTTACCAGTGGTTTTTATCTTTAAAAGAGTTATCTCTCCTAATGGAAAGGAGATGATAGACCCACGGGCTTCTTAAAAGCATCGGCCTCCTCTTGGGCATCGTACAAGGACCCACAGGCTTCCTATAAGCAACCCGGCCTCCTCTTGGGCATCGTACAAGGACCCTACGGCTTCTTAGAAGTATTCACAGCCTCCTCTTAGGCTTCGTATAATGATCTCTTCCTCCGGGAATGATAGCCTCCTCTTGGGCTTCGTACAATGACCCGTCGGCTTCTTAAAAGTTTCCAGCCTCATCTTGGGCTTCGTACAAATTGTCCCGACGACCTTCTAGAGGTATAGGAACAGAACCTAGTCATCCTCAGAGAACAGTCCTTTCATAGAGTCTACTACTGTTTCTCGAAGCATAGTACAAAAGATAAAACTCTAGACTTGGATAGTCTAAACTTCCTTGAGTCTCAAAGACATTCTCAAGCACCCTTCGTTAAATAGGAAGGAAACCCGCAGACTCGGACAGTCTCAATACCCTTTGGATTTCCCGTTTCCTCAAAGAGAAGGAAATATCCCTGATCCTCAAATCAAATCCCTGAGTACAGTATTGCTCATATAAGAACTGATTTTCTCTTTTAAATCAGTATATTGGATCTGTCACTCAACTGAAACAGTTACAATAGCCTCCATCTCGGGCTTCGTACGAGATACCAAAATCCTCCCCAGTAGAGTCAAAACAACCTTTTAGCCTCTCTCTCTCAGGCTTTGTATGAGACACAAAAGATTCCCTCATTGAGTCAATCACCCTTTTTTTTGCCTCCATCTCGGGCCTCGTACGAGATATAAATCCCTTAAGCAAGAGTCGAACTCTTTGCTAGCCTCCTCTTAGGCTTTGTATAACGATATGCCCCACTAGGTCAAAAACTTTTAGCCTCTCTCTCGGGCTTTGTACGAGACACAAAATAGCCTCCTCTTAGGCTTTGAATAATGATTTTCCTAGCGGATATTAGCCTCCTCTTAGGCTTTGTATAAGAAAACCACTGGTTGATCCAATCAACCTTTTAGCATCGAAGTTGTGCCTCGTTCACAGTACACAAACATCAACAACTCCTTTCCTTTCATCTAATCGCTGTAAGCGGCAAGCCTCTGGATCATCTACATCCATGCCACTGTCCCTCTTTTAGCATGAGAAATTCCTAAGGAAAGATGGCATTGCTCTACACTGAGTTAAAGTCTTCTCCTTCAGGTTAAAACCCTTTCTTCGGAAATTATGGCATTGCTCGGATCCGCGTATCCCAGTTAAAGTAATTCTCCTTCTCCCATCTTTAGAGATGACAAATTCTCTCTAAAGTCGAGGTCTTTTAGCTTCACATCTTGGGCTTTGAACAAGATACAAATCACCTTTCGCTTCACGTCTTGGGCTTTGAACAAGACACCAAAAACCAATTTCCTTCCATAGAATAGGAGGAACTACGAACGCTCTGATTTCCCTATTTCGGTAAACGGGAATACGTAGGCATAAGATCGAAAGAAAAGATCTTAGCGAGCACAATCAACAAAAAACCCAAATCCCATATCTCCATCAATTAAAAGCAGTAATTCAAAAGCACCAGTCCTAACATCCTAATCCTTATTCCCCGCCAGAAACCTTCAGCCTAGATAAAAAGAAGGAAAACCGTATTGGCGAAATACGAATAACCAGTACAAAGGCCCCCCCACATTGATAGCATCCGTAACCTAACAGACCGCTGTTTAAACTCAGTATGCAAGCAGGGTTAATTGGAGACATTTATTTCCCTTCCTTATTCAGCTCACAATAGGATAAAAAATGAATCGACCTGTAGTTTTAAGCTCAACCGCAGAGAGCGACCAGTGCTTAAGAACCGCGTCCAAAATCGCTCGCTACACCCAGATGAAAATTTCCCATCTGGAGGCCCTGGTCGACCAAAACCCTAATTTGGTGACACTGTCGATCTTGAGGCTTGATCCACCTAGAAGGGAGCAGCTTTGTGCTTAATCCTTGGAGTGGGAGTCCTTTTGATCCATTGTGGATATTTGAGAGGTTAGACAAGTTGAAGGTCATGTCATTCCTTGATTGACCCTTTGTCTAAGGCTCAGAGAGGGCTTGAAACCCTAATTTTGATTGTAGTGGATGCTCACCCATCTTTGGGGAGACTGATGAAATAAGATGGTTCCTCCATATTGTGATGATGATTTGCACAATGATGGGAAATCTTAGTGGTCAAAATTTGGGGTATGACAGATGCCCCTATTATATCTTCTTGGACCCGAAGGTGTGAATGACGAAGGTATTCGGGCATTCGGGGTGCAAGAGGATTAAATATCGGAATACCCGAAATTTTGATGGTGGTTATGAATGGTAGCTTACGCATTCATCTTCTTTAGCTAAGCAATGATGCTTAGAAAAGGTAAAACTTCCCCTCGATCTTGGACTTCAGCCAAGGAACTGGTCTCAGTTTCTGAATTAAACTTCCCCTCGATCCTGGTTTCCTACCAAGGAACTGGTCTTAGTTTCTGATGTAAACTTCCCCTCGATCCTGGTTTCCTACCAAGGAACTGGTCTCATTTTCTGATTTAAACTTCCCCTCGATCTCGGTTTCCTACCAAGGAACTGGTCTCGGTTTCTTTTGTCAATAAACTTTCTTGACAAGGACCGCTATTAGTAGCGGTTTTCCCTCAAACTTCTCGCCGAATTTCCCTGGGGAGACGCCATTTGACAGAAAAAGTTTTGATGTCAGACTTGCTGGGGAACCCAATCGTCTGAGTTGTAGAGGTGCACAAACTTCTCTGTTGGAGACGCCATTTGTTTCTACTGGGGAAAGCGAGTCTCTTGAGAGACTGTTTTCATTTGGGATCTTACATCATACTTTTCTCAGGATCTTCCCGGAGAAATGCCATATGATGGGGTCCAATTTTGAGGTGCCGATGACTTTTTCATCAGCGATCTTTTCGGAGCGAAACTGGCGTGCTGCCGAATCTCTGATTACGAGGCTTTCTCTGTGGATTTTCCTTAATCCGGGAAAGTGAAGACATCATCTTCAATGGTAAAGAGTGACGTTGGCGGAAGGTTTTCTCTGGCTTTTCAGAGGTTCAAGTTATCAAAGTGGTCAAGGGCCAACTTCAATCCAGAAATAAAACTGGAGGAGAGAGAATGTTCAGACGTAACACTTCCTGACGAGGAAAAGGCTGACAACTCAATTGAGAGAACTTCTATCACTAGGGGACAAGACCGACTAGAGTGATAGTGATGCAATATGAAATGTGAATGCAAATTAAAAATGCATGATGTATGTATGTTTATGCGGACAAAACTGACGCGACATAAAAACTAAAAGATGAACATGACTGGATACTCGGCCATCGTGGGGCGAAGAAGTACCGTTGGTTCAGAATAGCAATTCCACCTTGCTTAGGAGAGATAGTCCCCGTCGGGAGCTATGTTGGTCGGGCTTTGGAGATAAGAACTCGGCCAAGGTGTGTCAGACGAACAAAGGTCTCTGACACAGTTGATCCCTTCATTCAGGCGTACCGGCGTAGAAGGATTATTTTGATTCTGCACTTCGAGGTACGAACACCTTTGGAGACGCGATTGATGTTCTTTCGATGTTTAACAGTCAAAAGCAATTGCCATCTCTTATTAAAAAGCAGAAAAAGTTTTAACAAGTAAATTCATTTTGTTTTATTTGAAGAATCGTTAATCATGTTAACAACGTTGTTCTGTAAAGCTAAAACAAATAAGAAATACAAACAAAAGCACAAGGGCTCAAATTTTATTGATACAATGGAGATCAGCCAAACGCGTGATTCCAAAGAGTATATACAAAGCTAGAAAATGGTAATTTATAGGGAAAAGGGCTACGTTGAAACATAACGACCATTATCCTTCTACCAACTTTGAATTCGGGGCATCCTGAGCTTCTGTCGAAGATGACCTTGACTGGAGTTTTCTGACAGATGATGTAACTGCTGTTGCTGAGGGACTTGCCTCTGTTGAACATAGTTACTTGCCATTATCCCTAATTTTTGCCTAGATTGTACTATGATAATTCCAATCCATCGGGATGATTTTTTTTCATGTCTCTAACTTTTGCCTGGACCGCCCTTCCGGGTTTTCAATCCACAGAGACGTTTTTTTTTTTTAGTTTAGGCGAAGTATTTCTTGACTACATCAACATTCGTGGGGTAGACAAATTCCTCTCCGTCCATGGTTGCAAGTCTCAAGGCGCCGCCTGAGAGAGCTTTCGTGACCACATAGGGGCCATCATAATTTGGAGTCCACTTACCCCTAGAATCAGTGAGAAAAGATTGTATCTTCTTGAGCACAAGGTCTCCTTTCCTGAAGATGCGAGGTCGGACCTTTTTGTCGAACGCCCTCTTCATTCTCTGTTGATACAACTGACCGTGGCTCAGTGCCGTGATTCGCTTCTCTTCGATCAGATTCAGTTCGTCGTGACGACTTTGACACCATTCAGCTTCGGTGAGCTTAGCTTCCATCAATACCCTGATTGATGGGATCTCTACTTCTATGGGGAGAACTGCCTCCATGCCATACACTAGAGAGAAAGGGGTTGCCCCTGTTGAAGTGCGGACTTTCTTGATTTTTCTTGATGAATGATGATTCAAATCATACATTAACATCATTTTAGGGTTAAACATCCATTTTGGTGAAAAATCTCAAAAAGTCAAAGTTGACTTTTGTGCACAGTTGACTTTTTATCAGATGAATTCCAAACTGTGCAATTCTTCAGGAAATCATGTCCTTAACCTAAATCAAACTTGATAGACATGTTCCATGGGTATCATAGGGTATATTGAGGCATGTCCTAGGGTTTGGGAGCATGTCCTGGTCAAAAGTCAAAGTTACAGTTGACTTTTCTCTTAAAACCCTAATTATGGTGCAGATGAAATTGAGACTTATTGCTCAAGCTTCTTGGATTGATCCATTGTTCCAAATGGATCAATATGGTATGTTAGAAACTCTCAAATCCTCTCTTGAGGTCTTGGTTCATGATTTGCCCCAAAAGTCAACTTAGGGGTGAATTAGGTCAAGTAACCCTAATTCTTGATTTTTGATGTATGCATTCCCTGAGGTCAAATTGACTTGATGATTGGGTCCATGAGGTTCCATGGAGTATATTAGGTTATGTTTTAGATCATTGGCTCATACCCAGATGAAAATTTCCCATCTAGAGGCCCTGGTCGACCAAAACCCTAATTTGGTGACACTGTCGACCTTGAGGCTTGATCCACCTAGAAGGGAGCAGCTTTGTGCTTAATCCTTGGAGTGGGAGTCCTTTTGATCCATCGTGGATATTTGAGAGGTTAGACAAGTTGAAGGTCATATCATTCCTTGATTGACCCTTTGTCTAAGGCTCAGAGAGGGCTTGAAACCCTAATTTTGATTGTAGTGGATGCTCACCCATCTTTGGGGAGACTGATGAAATAAGATGGTTCCTCCATATTGTGATGATGATTTGTACAATGATGGGAAATCTTAGTGGTCAAAATTTGGGGTATGACAGATGCCCCTATTTAATCTTCTTGGACCCGAAGGTGTGAATGACGAAGGTATTCAGGCATTCAGGGTGCAAGAGGATTAAATATCGGAATACCCGAAATTTTGATGGTGGTTATGAATGGTAGCTTACGCATTCATCTTCTTTAGCTAAGCAATGATGCTTAGAAAAGGTAAAACTTCTCCTCGATCCTTGTCTTCAGCCAAGGAACTGGTCTCAGTTTCTGAATTAAACTTCCCCTCGATCCTGGTTTCCTACCAAGGAACTGGTCTTAGTTTCTGATGTAAACTTCCCCTCGATCCTGGTTTCCTACCAAGGAACTGGTCTCATTTTCTGATTTAAACTTCCCCTCGATCCCGGTTTCCTACCAAGGAACTGGTCTCGGTTTCTTTTGTCAATAAACTTTCTTGACAAGGAACGCTATTAGTAGCGGTTTTCCCTCAAACTTCTCGCCGAATTTCCCTAGGGAGACGCCATTTGAAGGAAAAAGTTTTGATGTCAGACTTGCTGGGGAACCCAATCGTCTGAGTTGTAGAGGTGCATAAACTTCTCTGTTGGAGACGCCATTTGTTTCTACTGGGGAAAGCGAGTCTATTGAGAGACTGTTTTCGTTTGGGATCTTACATCATACTTTTCTCGGGATCTTCCCGGAGAAATGCCATATGATGGGGTCCAATTTTGAGGTGCCGATGACATTTTCATCAGCGATCTTTTCGGAGCGAAACTGGCGTGCTGCCGAATCGCTGATTACGAGGCTTTCTCTGTGGATTTTCCTTAATCCGGGAAAGTGAAGACATCATCTTCAATGGTGATGAGTGACGTTGGCGGAAGGTTTTCTCTGGCTTTTCAGAGGTTCAAGTTATCAAAGTGGTCAAGGGCCAACTTCAATCCAGAAATAAAACTGGAGGAGAGAGAATGTTCAGACGTAACACTTCCTGACGAGGAAAAGGCTGACAACTCAATTGAGAGAACTTCTATCACTAGGGGACAAGACCGATTAGAGTGATAGTGATGTAATATGAAATGTGAATGCAAATCAAAAATGCATGATGTATGTATGTTTATGCGGACAAAACTGACGCGACATAAAAACTAAAAGATGAACATGACTGGATACTCGGCCATCGTGGGGCGAAGAAGTACCGTTGGTTTAGAATAGCAATTCCACCTTGCTTAGGAGAGATAGTCCCCGTCGGGAGCTATGTTGGTCGGGCTTAGGAGATAAGAACTCGGCCGAGGTGTGTCAGACGAACCAAGGTCTCTGACACAGTTGATCCCTTCATTCAGGCGTACCGGCGTAGAAGGATTATTTTGATTCTGCACTTCGAGGTTCGAACACCTTTGGAGACGCGATTGATGTTCTTTCGATGTTTAACAGTCAAAAGCAATTGCCATCTCTTATGAAAAAGCAGAAAAAGTTTTAACAAGTAAATTCATTTTGTTTTATTTGAAGAATCGTTAATCATGTTAACAACGTTGTTCTGTAAAGCTAAAACAAATAAGAAATACAAACAAAAGCACAAGGGCTCAAATTTTATTGATACAATGGAGATCAGCCAAACGCGTGATTCCAAAGATTATATACAAAGCTAGAAAATGGTAATTTATAGGGAAAAGGGCTACGTTGAAACATAACGACCGCTATTCTTCTACCAACTTTGAATTCGGGGCATCCTGAGCTTCTGTCGAAGATGACCTTGACTGGAGTTTTCTGACAGATGATGCAACTGCTGCTGCTGAGGGACTTGCCTCTGTTGAACATAGTTACTTGTCATTATCCCTAATTTTTGCCTGGATTGTACTATGATGTTTCCAATCCATCGGGATGATTTTTTTTCATGTCTCTAACTTTTGCCTGGACCGCCCTTCTAGGTTTTCAATCCACCGAGACGTTTTTTTTTTTTTAGTTTAGGCGAAGTATTTCTTGACTACATCAACATTCGTGGGGTAGACAAATTCCTCTCCGTCCATGGTTGCAAGTCTCAAGGCGCCGCCTGAGAGAGCTTTCGTGACCACATAGGGGCCATCATAATTTGGAGTCCACTTACCCCGAGAATCAGTGAGAAAATATTGTATCTTCTTGAGCACAAGGTCTCCTTTCCTGAAGATGCGAGGTCGGACCTTTTTGTCGAACGCCCTCTTCATTCTCTGTTGATACAACTGACCGTGGCATAGTGTCGTGATTCGCTTCTCTTCGATCAGATTCAGTTCGTCGTATCGACTTTGACACCATTCAGCTTCGGTGAGCTTAGCTTCCATCAATACCCTGATTGATGGGATCTCTACTTCTATGGGGAGAACTGCCTCCATGCCATACACTAGAGAGAAAGGGGTTGCCCCTGTTGAAGTGCGGACTTTCTTGATTTTTCTTGATGAATGATGATTCAAATCATACATTAACATCATTTTAGGGTTAAACATCCATTTTGGTGAAAAATCTCAAAAAGTCAAAGTTGACTTTTGTGCACAGTTGACTTTTTATCAGATGAATTCCAAACTGTGCAATTCTTCAGGAAATCATGTCCTTAACCTAAATCAAACTTGATAGACATGTTCCATGGGTATCATAGGGTATATTGAGGCATGTCCTAGGGTTTGGGAGCATGTCCTGGTCAAAAGTCAAAGTTACAGTTGACTTTTCTCTTAAAACCCTAATTATGGTGCAGATGAAATTGAGACTTATTGCTCAAGCTTCTTGGATTGATCCATTGTTCCAAATGGATCAATATGGTATGTTAGAAACTCTCAAATCCTCTCTTGAGGTCTTGGTTCATGATTTGCCCCAAAAGTCAACTTAGGGGTGAATTAGGTCAAGTAACCCTAATTCTTGATTTTTGATGTATGCATTCCCTGAGGTCAAATTGACTTGATGATTGGGTCCATGAGGTTCCATGGAGTATATTAGGTTATGTTTTAGATCATTGGCTCATACCCAGATGAAAATTTCCCATCTAGAGGCCCTGGTCGACCAAAACCCTAATTTGGTGACACTGTCGACCTTGAGGCTTGATCCACCTAGAAGGGAGCAGCTTTGTGCTTAATCCTTGGAGTGGGAGTCCTTTTGATCCATCGTGGATATTTGAGAGGTTAGACAAGTTGAAGGTCATGTCATTCCTTGATTGACCCTTTGTCTAAGGCTCAGAGAGGGCTTGAAACCCTAATTTTGATTGTAGTGGATGCTCACCCATCTTTGGGGAGACTGATGAAATAAGATGGTTCCTCCATATTGTGATGATGATTTGTACAATGATGGGAAATCTTAGTGGTCAAAATTTGGGGTATGACAGATGCCCCTATTTAATCTTCTTGGACCCGAAGGTGTGAATGACGAAGGTATTCAGGCATTCAGGGTGCAAGAGGATTAAATATCGGAATACCCGAAATTTTGATGGTGGTTATGAATGGTAGCTTACGCATTCATCTTCTTTAGCTAAGCAATGATGCTTAGAAAAGGTAAAACTTCTCCTCGATCCTTGTCTTCAGCCAAGGAACTGGTCTCAGTTTCTGAATTAAACTTCCCCTCGATCCTGGTTTCCTACCAAGGAACTGGTCTTAGTTTCTGATGTAAACTTCCCCTCGATCCTGGTTTCCTACCAAGGAACTGGTCTCATTTTCTGATTTAAACTTCCCCTCGATCCCGGTTTCCTACCAAGGAACTGGTCTCGGTTTCTTTTGTCAATAAACTTTCTTGACAAGGAACGCTATTAGTAGCGGTTTTCCCTCAAACTTCTCGCCGAATTTCCCTAGGGAGACGCCATTTGAAGGAAAAAGTTTTGATGTCAGACTTGCTGGGGAACCCAATCGTCTGAGTTGTAGAGGTGCATAAACTTCTCTGTTGGAGACGCCATTTGTTTCTACTGGGGAAAGCGAGTCTATTGAGAGACTGTTTTCGTTTGGGATCTTACATCATACTTTTCTCGGGATCTTCCCGGAGAAATGCCATATGATGGGGTCCAATTTTGAGGTGCCGATGACATTTTCATCAGCGATCTTTTCGGAGCGAAACTGGCGTGCTGCCGAATCGCTGATTACGAGGCTTTCTCTGTGGATTTTCCTTAATCCGGGAAAGTGAAGACATCATCTTCAATGGTGATGAGTGACGTTGGCGGAAGGTTTTCTCTGGCTTTTCAGAGGTTCAAGTTATCAAAGTGGTCAAGGGCCAACTTCAATCCAGAAATAAAACTGGAGGAGAGAGAATGTTCAGACGTAACACTTCCTGACGAGGAAAAGGCTGACAACTCAATTGAGAGAACTTCTATCACTAGGGGACAAGACCGATTAGAGTGATAGTGATGTAATATGAAATGTGAATGCAAATCAAAAATGCATGATGTATGTATGTTTATGCGGACAAAACTGACGCGACATAAAAACTAAAAGATGAACATGACTGGATACTCGGCCATCGTGGGGCGAAGAAGTACCGTTGGTTTAGAATAGCAATTCCACCTTGCTTAGGAGAGATAGTCCCCGTCGGGAGCTATGTTGGTCGGGCTTAGGAGATAAGAACTCGGCCGAGGTGTGTCAGACGAACCAAGGTCTCTGACACAGTTGATCCCTTCATTCAGGCGTACCGGCGTAGAAGGATTATTTTGATTCTGCACTTCGAGGTTCGAACACCTTTGGAGACGCGATTGATGTTCTTTCGATGTTTAACAGTCAAAAGCAATTGCCATCTCTTATGAAAAAGCAGAAAAAGTTTTAACAAGTAAATTCATTTTGTTTTATTTGAAGAATCGTTAATCATGTTAACAACGTTGTTCTGTAAAGCTAAAACAAATAAGAAATACAAACAAAAGCACAAGGGCTCAAATTTTATTGATACAATGGAGATCAGCCAAACGCGTGATTCCAAAGATTATATACAAAGCTAGAAAATGGTAATTTATAGGGAAAAGGGCTACGTTGAAACATAACGACCGCTATTCTTCTACCAACTTTGAATTCGGGGCATCCTGAGCTTCTGTCGAAGATGACCTTGACTGGAGTTTTCTGACAGATGATGCAACTGCTGCTGCTGAGGGACTTGCCTCTGTTGAACATAGTTACTTGTCATTATCCCTAATTTTTGCCTGGATTGTACTATGATGTTTCCAATCCATCGGGATGATTTTTTTTCATGTCTCTAACTTTTGCCTGGACCGCCCTTCTGGGTTTTCAATCCACCGAGACGTTTTTTTTTTTTTTAGTTTAGGCGAAGTATTTCTTGACTACATCAACATTCGTGGGGTAGACAAATTCCTCTCCGTCCATGGTTGCAAGTCTCAAGGCGCCGCCTGAGAGAGCTTTCGTGACCACATAGGGGCCATCATAATTTGGAGTCCACTTACCCCGAGAATCAGTGAGAAAAGATTGTATCTTCTTGAGCACAAGGTCTCCTTTCCTGAAGATGCGAGGTCGGACCTTTTTGTCGAACGCCCTCTTCATTCTCTGTTGATACAACTGACCGTGGCATAGTGCCGTGATTCGCTTCTCTTTGATCAGATTCAGTTCGTCGTGTCGACTTTGACACCATTCAGCTTCGGTGAGCTTAGCTTCCATCAATACCCTGATTAATGGGATCTCTACTTCTATGGGGAGAACTGCCTTCATGCCATACACTAGAGAGAAAGGGGTTGCCCCTGTTGAAGTGCGGACTTTTCTTGATTTTTCTTGATGAATGATGATTCAAATCATACATTAACATCATTTTAGGGTTAAACATCCATTTTGGTGAAAAATCTCAAAAAGTCAAAGTTGACTTTTGTGCACAGTTGACTTTTTATCAGATGAATTCCAAACTGTGCAATTCTTCAGGAAATCATGTCCTTAACCTAAATCAAACTTGATGGACATGTTCCATGGGTATCATAGGGTATATTGAGGCATGTCCTAGGGTTTGGGAGCATGTCCTGGTCAAAAGTCAAAGTTACAGTTGACTTTTCTCTTAAAACCCTAATTATGGTGCAGATGAAATTGAGACTTGTTGCTCAAGCTTCTTGGATTGATCCATTGTTCCAAATGGATCAATATGGTATGTTAGAAACCCTCAAATCCTCTCTTGAGGTCTTGGTTCATGATTTGCCCCAAAAGTCAACTTAGGGGTGAATTAGGTCAAGTAACCCTAATTCTTGATTTTTGATGTATGCATTCCCTGAGGTCAAATTGACTTGATGATTGGGTCCATGAGGTTCCATGGAGTATATTAGGTTATGTTTTAGATCATTGGCTCATACCCAGATGAAAATTTCCCATCTAGAGGCCCTGGTCGACCAAAACCCTAATTTGGTGACACTGTCGACCTTGAGGCTTGATCCACCTAGAAGGGAGCAGCTTTGTGCTTAATCCTTGGAGTGGGAGTCCTTTTGATCCATCGTGGATATTTGAGAGGTTAGACAAGTTGAAGGTCATGTCATTCCTTGATTGACCCTTTGTCTAAGGCTCAGAGAGGGCTTGAAACCCTAATTTTGATTGTAGTGGATGCTCACCCATCTTTGGGGAGACTGATGAAATAAGATGGTTCCTCCATATTGTGATGATGATTTGTACAATGATGGGAAATCTTAGTGGTCAAAATTTGGGGTATGACAGATGCCCCTATTTAATCTTCTTGGACCCGAAGGTGTGAATGACGAAGGTATTCAGGCATTCAGGGTGCAAGAGGATTAAATATCGGAATACCCGAAATTTTGATGGTGGTTATGAATGGTAGCTTACGCATTCA
This sequence comes from Lathyrus tuberosus, assembly GCA_022829125.1. Lineage (NCBI taxonomy): Eukaryota > Viridiplantae > Streptophyta > Magnoliopsida > Fabales > Fabaceae > Lathyrus > Lathyrus tuberosus. The sequence goes on from JALAZF010000191.1 coordinate 3,846,840, forward strand.
TCTTTTTTAGCTAAGCAATGATGCTTAGAAAAGGTAAAACTTCTCCTCGATCCTTGTCTTCAGCCAAGGAACTGGTCTCAGTTTCTGAATTAAACTTCCCCTCGATCCTGGTTTCCTACCAAGGAACTGGTCTTAGTTTCTGATGTAAACTTCCCCTCGATCCTGGTTTCCTACCAAGGAACTGGTCTCATTTTCTGATTTAAACTTCCCCTCGATCCCGGTTTCCTACCAAGGAACTGGTCTCGGTTTCTTTTGTCAATAAACTTTCTTGACAAGGAACGCTATTAGTAGCGGTTTTCCCTCAAACTTCTCGCCGAATTTCCCTAGGGAGACGCCATTTGAAGGAAAAAGTTTTGATGTCAGACTTGCTGGGGAACCCAATCGTCTGAGTTGTAGAGGTGCATAAACTTCTCTGTTGGAGACGCCATTTGTTTCTACTGGGGAAAGCGAGTCTATTGAGAGACTGTTTTCGTTTGGGATCTTACATCATACTTTTCTCGGGATCTTCCCGGAGAAATGCCATATGATGGGTTCCAATTTTGAGGTGCCGATGACATTTTCATCAGCGATCTTTTCGGAGCGAAACTGGCGTGCTGCCGAATCGCTGATTACGAGGCTTTCTCTGTGGATTTTCCTTAATCCGGGAAAGTGAAGACATCATCTTCAATGGTGATGAGTGACGTTGGCGGAAGGTTTTCTCTGGCTTTTCAGAGGTTCAAGTTATCAAAGTGGTCAAGGGCCAACTTCAATCCAGAAATAAAACTGGAGGAGAGAGAATGTTCAGACGTAACACTTCCTGACGAGGAAAAGGCTGACAACTCAATTGAGAGAACTTCTATCACTAGGGGACAAGACCGATTAGAGTGATAGTGATGTAATATGAAATGTGAATGCAAATCAAAAATGCATGATGTATGTATGTTTATGCGGACAAAACTGACGCGACATAAAAACTAAAAGATGAACATGACTGGATACTCGGCCATCGTGGGGCGAAGAAGTACCGTTGGTTTAGAATAGCAATTCCACCTTGCTTAGGAGAGATAGTCCCCGTCGGGAGCTATGTTGGTCGGGCTTAGGAGATAAGAACTCGGCCGAGGTGTGTCAGACGAACCAAGGTCTCTGACACAGTTGATCCCTTCATTCAGGCGTACCGGCGTAGAAGGATTATTTTGATTCTGCACTTCGAGGTTCGAACACCTTTGGAGACGCGATTGATGTTCTTTCGATGTTTAACAGTCAAAAGCAATTGCCATCTCTTATGAAAAAGCAGAAAAAGTTTTAACAAGTAAATTCATTTTGTTTTATTTGAAGAATCGTTAATCATGTTAACAACGTTGTTCTGTAAAGCTAAAACAAATAAGAAATACAAACAAAAGCACAAGGGCTCAAATTTTATTGATACAATGGAGATCAGCCAAACGCGTGATTCCAAAGATTATATACAAAGCTAGAAAATGGTAATTTATAGGGAAAAGGGCTACGTTGAAACATAACGACCGCTATTCTTCTACCAACTTTGAATTCGGGGCATCCTGAGCTTCTGTCGAAGATGACCTTGACTGGAGTTTTCTGACAGATGATGCAACTGCTGCTGCTGAGGGACTTGCCTCTGTTGAACATAGTTACTTGTCATTATCCCTAATTTTTGCCTGGATTGTACTATGATGTTTCCAATCCATCGGGATGATTTTTTTTCATGTCTCTAACTTTTGCCTGGACCGCCCTTCTGGGTTTTCAATCCACCGAGACGTTTTTTTTTTTTTTAGTTTAGGCGAAGTATTTCTTGACTACATCAACATTCGTGGGGTAGACAAATTCCTCTCCGTCCATGGTTGCAAGTCTCAAGGCGCCGCCTGAGAGAGCTTTCGTGACCACATAGGGGCCATCATAATTTGGAGTCCACTTACCCCGAGAATCAGTGAGAAAAGATTGTATCTTCTTGAGCACAAGGTCTCCTTTCCTGAAGATGCGAGGTCGGACCTTTTTGTCGAACGCCCTCTTCATTCTCTGTTGATACAACTGACCGTGGCATAGTGCCGTGATTCGCTTCTCTTTGATCAGATTCAGTTCGTCGTGTCGACTTTGACACCATTCAGCTTCGGTGAGCTTAGCTTCCATCAATACCCTGATTAATGGGATCTCTACTTCTATGGGGAGAACTGCCTTCATGCCATACACTAGAGAGAAAGGGGTTGCCCCTGTTGAAGTGCGGACTTTTCTTGATTTTTCTTGATGAATGATGATTCAAATCATACATTAACATCATTTTAGGGTTAAACATCCATTTTGGTGAAAAATCTCAAAAAGTCAAAGTTGACTTTTGTGCACAGTTGACTTTTTATCAGATGAATTCCAAACTGTGCAATTCTTCAGGAAATCATGTCCTTAACCTAAATCAAACTTGATGGACATGTTCCATGGGTATCATAGGGTATATTGAGGCATGTCCTAGGGTTTGGGAGCATGTCCTGGTCAAAAGTCAAAGTTACAGTTGACTTTTCTCTTAAAACCCTAATTATGGTGCAGATGAAATTGAGACTTGTTGCTCAAGCTTCTTGGATTGATCCATTGTTCCAAATGGATCAATATGGTATGTTAGAAACCCTCAAATCCTCTCTTGAGGTCTTGGTTCATGATTTGCCCCAAAAGTCAACTTAGGGGTGAATTAGGTCAAGAACCCTAATTCCTGATTTTTTATGTATGCATTCCCTGAGGTCAAATTGACTTGATGATTGGGTCCATGAGGCTCCATGGAGTATATTAGGTTATGTTTTGGATCATTGGCTCATGCCCAGATGAAAATTTCCCATCTGGAGGCCCTGGTCGACCAAAACCCTAATTTGGTGACACTGTCGATCTTGAGGCTTGATCCACCTAGAAGGGAGCAGCTTTGTGCTTAATCCTTGGAGTGGGAGTCCTTTTGATCCATTGTGGATATTTGAGAGGTTAGACAAGTTGAAGGTCATGTCATTCCTTGATTGACCCTTTGTCTAAGGCTCAGAGAGGGCTTGAAACCCTAATTTTGATTGTAGTGGATGCTCACCCATCTTTGGGGAGACTGATGAAATAAGATGGTTCCTCCATATTGTGATGATGATTTGCACAATGATGGGAAATCTAAGTGGTCAAAATTTGGGGTATGACAGATGCCCCTATTTAATCTTCTTGGACCCGAAGGTGTGAATGACAAAGGTATTCGGGCATTCGGGGTGCAAGAGGATTAAATATCGGAATACCCGAAATTTTGGTGGTGGTTATGAATGGTAGCTTACGCATTCATCTTCTTTAGCTAAGCAATGATGCTTAGAAAAGGTAAAACTTCTCCTCGATCCTGGTCTTCAGCCAAGGAACTGGTCTCAGTTTCTGAATTAAACTTCCCCTCGATCCTGGTTTCCTACCAAGGAACTGGTCTTAGTTTCTGATGTAAACTTCCCCTCGATCCTGGTTTCCTACCAAGGAACTGGTCTCAGTTTCTGATTTAAACTTCCCCTCGATCCCGGTTTCCTACCTAGGAACTGGTCTCGGTTTCTTTTGTCAATAAACTTTCTTGACAAGGAACGCTATTAGTAGTGGTTTTCCCTCAAACTTTTCGCCGAATTTCCCTGGGGAGACGCCATTTGACGGAAAAAGTTTTGATGTCAGACTTGTTGGGGAACCCAATCGTCTGAGTTGTAGAGGTGCACAAACTTCTCTGTTGGAGACGCCATTTATTTCTACTGGGGAAAGCGAGTCTCTTGAGAGACTGTTTTTGTTTGGGATCTTACATCATACTTTTCTCGGGATCTTCCCGGAGAAATGCCATATGATGGGGTCCAATTTTGAGGTGCCGATGACTTTTTCATCAGCGATCTTTTCGGAGCGAAACTGGCGTGCTGCCGAATCTCTGATTACGAGGCTTTCTCTGTGGATTTTCCTTAATCCGGGAAAGTGAAGACATCATCTTCAATGGTCAAGAGTGACGTTGGCGGAAGGTTTTCTCTGGCTTTTCAGAGGTTCAAGTTATCAAAGTGGTCAAGGGCCAACTTCAGTCCAGAAATAAAACTGGAGGAGAGAGAATGTTCAGACGTAACACTTCCTGACGAGGAAAAGGCTGACAACTCAATTGAGAGAACTTCTATCACTAGGGGACAAGACCGACTAGAGTGATAGTGATGCAATATGAAATGTGAATGCAAATAAAAAATGCATGATGTATGTATGTTTATGCGGACAAAACTGACGCGACATAAAAACTAAAAGATGAACATGACTGGATACTCGGCCATCGTGGGGCGAAGAAGTACCGTTGGTTCAGAATAGCAATTCCACCTTGCTTAGGAGAGATAGTCCCCGTCGGGAGCTATGTTGGTCGGGCTTAGGAGATAAGAACTCGGCCGAGGTGTGTCAGACGAACCAAGGTCTCTGACACAGTTGATCCCTTCATTCAGGCGTACCGGCGTAGAAGGATTATTTTGATTCTGCACTTCGAGGTTCGAACACCTTTGGAGACGCGATTGATGTTCTTTTGATGTTTAACAGTCAAAAGCAATTGCCATCTCTTATTAAAAAGCAGAAAAAGTTTTAACAAGTAAATTCATTTTGTTTTATTTGAAGAATCGTTAATCATGTTAACAACGTTGTTCTGTAAAGCCAAAACAAATAAGAAATACAAACAAAATCACAAGGGCTCAAATTTTATTGATACAATGGAGATCAGCCAAACGCGTGATTCCAAAGAGTATATACAAAGCTAGAAAATGGTAATTTATAGGGAAAATGGCTACGTTGAAACATAACGACCGCTATCCTTCTACCAACTTTGAATTCGGGGCATCCTGAACTTCTGTCGAAGATGACCTTGACTGGAGTTTTTTGACAGATGATGTAACTGCTGCTGCTGAGGGACTTGCCTCTGTTGAACATAGTTACTTGCCATTATCCCTAATTTTTGCCTGGATTGTACTATGATGTTTCCAATCCATCAGGATGATTTTTTTTTATGTCTCTAACTTTTGCCTGGACCGCCCTTCCGGGTTTTCAATACACCGAGACGTTTTTTTTTTTTTAGTTTAGGCGAAGTATTTCTTGACTACATCAACATTCGTGGGGTAGACAAATTCCTCTCCGTCCATGGTTGCAAGTCTCAAGGCGCCGCCTGAGAGAGCTTTCGTGACCACATAGGGGCCATCATAATTTGGAGTCCACTTACCCCGAGAATCAGTGAGAAAAGATTGTATCTTCTTGAGCACAAGGTCTCCTTTCCTGAAGATGCGAGGTCGGACCTTTTTGTCGAACGCCCTCTTCATTCTCTGTTGATACAACTGACCGTGGCATAGTGTCGTGATTCGCTTCTCTTCGATCAGATTCAGTTCGTCGTATCGACTTTGACACCATTCAGCTTCGGTGAGCTTAGCTTCCATCAATACCCTGATTGATGGGATCTCTACTTCTATGGGGAGAACTGCCTCCATGCCATACACTAGAGAGAAAGGGGTTGCCCCTGTTGAAGTGCGGACTTTTCTTGATTTTTCTTGATGAATGATGATTCAAATCATACATTAACATCATTTTAGGGTTAAACATCCATTTTGGTGAAAAATCTCAAAAAGTCAAAGTTGACTTTTGTGCACAGTTGACTTTTTATCAGATGAATTCCAAACTGTGCAATTCTTCAAGAAATCATGTCCTTAACCTAAATCAAACTTGATGGACATGTTACATGGGTATCATAGGGTATATTGAGGCATGTCCTAGGGTTTGGGAGCATGTCCTGGTCAAAAGTCAAAGTTACAGTTGACTTTTCTCTTAAAACCCTAATTATGGTGCAGATGAAATTGAGACTTGTTGCTCAAGCTTCTTGGATTGATCCATTGTTCCAAATGGATCAATATGGTATGTTAGAAACCCTCAAATCCTCTCTTGAGGTCTTGGTTCATGATTTGCCCCAAAAGTCAACTTAGGGGTGAATTAGGTCAAGAAACCCTAATTCCTGATTTTTTATGTATGCATTCCCTGAGGTCAAATTGACTTGATGATTGGGTCCATGAGGTTCCAAGGAGTATATTAGGTTATGTTTTGGATCATTGGCTCATGCCCAGATGAAAATTTCCCATCTGGAGGCCCTGGTCGACCAAAACCCTAATTTGGTGACATTGTCGATCTTGAGGCTTGATCCACCTAGAAGGGAGCAGCTTTGTGCTTAATCCTTGGAGTGGGAGTCCTTTTGATCCATTGTGGATATTTGAGAGGTTAGACAAGTTGAAGGTCATGTCATTCCTTGATTGACCCTTTGTCTAAGGCTCAGAGAGGGCTTGAAACCCTAATTTTGATTGTAGTTGATGCTCACCCATCTTTGGGGAGACTGATGAAATAAGATGGTTCGTCCATATTGTGATGATGATTTGCACAATGATGGGAAATCTTAGTGGTCAAAATTTGGGGTATGACAGATGCCCCTATTTAATCTTCTTGGACCCGAAGGTGTGAATGACGAAGGTATTCGGGCATTCGGGGTGCAAGAGGATTAAATATCGGAATACCCGAAATTTTGATGGTGGTTATGAATGGTAGCTTATGCATTCATCTTCTTTAGCTAAGCAATGATGCTTAGAAAAGGTAAAACTTCCCCTCGATCCTGGTCTTCAGCCAAGGAACTGGTCTCAGTTTCTGAATTAAACTTCCCCTCGATCCTGGTTTCCTACCAAGGAACTGGTCTTAGTTTCTGATGTAAACTTCCCCTCGATCCTGGTTTCCTACCAAGGAACTGGTCTTAGTTTCTGATTTAAACTTCCCCTCGATCCCGGTTTCCTACCTAGGAACTGGTCTCGGTTTCTTTTGTCAATAAACTTTCTTGACAAGGAACGCTATTAGTAGTGGTTTTCCCTCAAACTTTTCGCCGAATTTCCCTGGGGAGATGCCATTTGACGGAAAAAGTTTTGATGTCAGACTTGTTGGGGAACCCAATCGTCTGAGTTGTAGAGGTGCACAAACTTCTCTGTTGGAGACGCCATTTATTTCTACTGGGGAAAGCGAGTCTCTTGAGAGACTGTTTTTGTTTGGGATCTTACATCATACTTTTCTCGGGATCTTCCCGGAGAAATGCCATATGATGGGGTCCAATTTTGAGGTGCCGATGACTTTTTCATCAGCGATCTTTTCGGAGCGAAACTGGCGTGCTGCCGAATCTCTGATTACGAGGCTTTCTCTGTGGATTTTCCTTAATCCGGGAACGTGAAGACATCATCTTCAATGGTGAAGAGTGACGTTGGCGGAAGGTTTTCTCTGGCTTTTCAGAGGTTCAAGTTATCAAAGTGGTCAAGGGACAACTTCAGTCCAGAAATAAAACTGGAGGAGAGAGAATGTTCAGACGTAACACTTCCTGACGAGGAAAAGGCTGACAACTCAATTGAGAGAACTTCTATCACTAGGGGACAAGACCGACTAGAGTGATAGTGATGCAATATGAAATGTTAATGCAAATCAAAAATGCATGATGTATGTATGTTTAAGCGGACAAAACTAACGCGACATAAAAACTAAAAGATGAACATGACTGGATACTCGGCCATCGTGGGGCGAAGTAGTACCGTTGGTTCAGAATAGCAATTCCACCTTGCTTAGGAGAGATAGTCCCCGTCGGGAGCTATGTTGGTCGGGCTTAGGAGATAAGAACTCGGCCGAGGTGTGTCAGACGAACCAAGGTCTCTGACACAGTTGATCCCTTCATTCAGGCGTACCGGCGTAGAAGGATTATTTTGATTCTGCACTTCGAGGTTCGAACACCTTTGGAGACGCGATTGATGTTCTTTTGATGTTTAACAGTCAAAAGCAATTGCCATCTCTTATTAAAAAGCAGAAAAAGTTTTAACAAGTAAATTCATTTTGTTTTATTTGAAGAATCGTTAATCATGTTAACAACGTTGTTCTGTAAAGCTAAAACAAATAAGAAATACAAACAAAAGCACAAGGGCTCAAATTTTATTGATACAATGGAGATCAGCCAAACGCGTGATTCCAAAGAGTATATACAAAGCTAGAAAATGGTAATTTATAGGGAAAAGGGCTACGTTGAAACATAACGACCGCTATCCTTCTACCAACTTTGAATTCGGGGCATCCTGAGCTTCTGTCGAAGATGACCTTGACTGGAGTTTTTTGACAGATGATGTAACTGCTGCTGCTGAGGGACTTGCCTCTGTTGAACATAGTTACTTGCCATTATCCCTAATTTTTGCCTGGATTGTACTATGATGTTTCCAATCCATCAGGATGATTTTTTTTCATGTCTCTAACTTTTGCCTGGACCGCCCTTCCGGGTTTTCAATCCACCGAGACATTTATTTTTTTTAGTTTAGGCGAAGTATTTCTTGACTACATCAACATTCGTGGGGTAGACAAATTCCTCTCCGTCCATGGTTGCAAGTCTCAAGGCGCCGCCTGAGAGAGCTTTCGTGACCTCATAGGGGCCATCATAATTTGGAGTCCACTTACATCGAGAATCAGTGAGAAAAGATTGTATCTTCTTGAGCACAAGGTCTCCTTTCCTGAAGATGCGAGGTCGGACCTTTTTGTCAAACGCCCTCTTCATTCTCTGTTGATACAACTGACCGTGGCATAGTGCCGTGATTCACTTCTCTTCGATCAGATTCAGTTCGTCGTGTCAACTTTGATACCATTCAGCTTCGGTGAGCTTAGCTTCCATCAATACCCTGATTGATGGGATCTCTACTTCTATGGGGAGAACTGCCTCCATGCTATACACTAGAGAGAAAGGGGTTGCCCCTGTTGAAGTGCGGACTTTTCTTGATTTTTCTTGATGAATGATGATTCAAATCATACATTAACATCATTTTAGGGTTAAACATCCATTTTGGTAAAAAATCTCAAAAAGTCAAAGTTGACTTTTGTGCACAGTTGACTTTTTATCAGATGAATTCCAAACTGTGCAATTCTTCAGGAAATCATGTCCTTAACCTAAATCAAACTTGATGGACATGTTCCATGGGTATCATAGGGTATATTGAGGCATGTCCTAGGGTTTGGGAGCATGTCCTGGTCAAAATTCAAAGTTACAGTTGACTTTTCTATTAAAACCCTAATTATGGTGCAGATGAAATTGAGACTTGTTGCTCAAGCTTCTTGGATTGATCCATTGTTCCAAATGGATCAATATGGTATGTTAGAAACCCTCAAATCCTCTCTTGAGGTCTTGGTTCATGATTTTCCCCAAAAGTCAACTTAGGGGTGAATTAGGTCAAGAAACCCTAATTCCTGATTTTTTATGTATGCATTCCCTAAGGTCAATCTGACTTGATGATTGGGTCCATGAGGTTCCATGGAGTATATTAGGTTATGTTTTGGATCATTGGCTCATGCCCAGGTGAAAATTTCCCATCTGGAGGCCCTGGTCGACCAAAACTCTAATTTGGTGACACTGTCGATCTTGAGGCTTGATCCACCTAGAAGGGAGCAGCTTTGTGCTTAATCCTTGGAGTGAGAGTCCTTTTGATCCATTGTGGATATTTGAGAGGTTAGACAAGTTGAAGGTCATGTCATTCCTTGATTGACCCTTTGTCTAAGGCTCAGAGAGGGCTTGAAACCCTAATTTTGATTGTAGTGGATGCTCACCCATCTTTGGGGAGACTGATGAAATAAGATGGTTCCTCCATATTGTGATGATGATTTGCACAATGATGGGAAATCTTAGTGGTCAAAATTTGGGGTATGACAGATGCCCCTATTTAATCTTCTTGGACCCGATGGTGTGAATGACGAAGGTATTCGGGCATTCAGGGTGCAAGAGGATTAAATATCGCAATACCCAAAATTTTGATGGTGGTTATGAATGGTAGCTTACGCATTCATCTTCTTTAGCTAAGCAATGATGCTTAGAAAAGGTAAAACTTCCCCTCGATCCTGGTCTTCAGCCAAGGAACTGGTCTCAGTTTCTGAATTAAACTTCCCCTCGATCCTAGTTTCCTACCAAGGAACTGGTCTTAGTTTATGATGTAAACTTCCCCTCGATCCTGGTTTCCTACCAAGGAACTGGTCTCAGTTTCTGATTTAAACTTCCCCTCGATCCCGATTTCCTACCAAGGAACTGGTCTCGGTTTCTTTTGTCAATAAACTTTCTTGACAAGGAACGCTATTAGTAGCGGTTTTCCCTCAAACTTCTCGCCGAATTTCCCTGGGGAGACGCCATTTGACGGAAAAAGTTTTGATGTCAGACTTGCTGGGGAACCCAATCGTCTGAGTTGTAGAGGTGCACAAACTTCTCTGTTGGAGACGCCATTTGTTTCTACTTGGGAAAGCGAGTCTCTTGAGAGACTACTTTCGTTTGGGATCTTACATCATACTTTTCTCGGGATCTTCCCGGAGAAATGCCATATGATGGGGTCCAATTTTGAGGTGCCGATGACTTTTTCATCAGCGATCTTTTCGGAGCGAAACTGGCGTGCAGCCGAATCTCTGATTATGAGGCTTTCTCTGTGGATTTTCCTTAATCTGGGAAAGTGAAGACATCATCTTCAATGGTGAAGAGTGTCGTTGGCGGAAGGTTTTCTCTGGCTTTTCATAGGTTCAAGTTATCAAAGTGATCAAGGGCCAACTTCAATCCAGAAATAAAACTGGAGGAGAGAGAATGTTCAGACGTAACACTTCCTGACGAGGAAAAGGCTGACAACTCAATCGAGAGAACTTCTATCACTAGGGGACAAGACCGACTAGAGTTATAGTGATGCAATATGAAATGTGAATGCAAATAAAAAATGCATGATGTATGTATGTTTATGCGGACAAAACTGACGCGACATAAAAACTAAAAGATGAACATGACTGGATACTCGGCCATCGTAGGGCGAAGAAGTACCGTTGGTTCAGAATAGCAATTCCACATTGCTTAGGAGAGATAGTCCCCGTCGGGAGCTATGTTGGTCGAGCTTAGGAGATAAGAACTCGGCCGAGGTGTGTCAGACGAACCAAGGTCTCTGACACAGTTGATCCCTTCATTCAGGCGTACCGGCGTAGAAGGATTATTTTGATTCTGCACTTCGAGGTTCGAACACCTTTGGAGACGCGATTGATGTTCTTTTGATGTTTAACAGTCAAAAGCAATTGCCATCTCTTATTAAAAAGCAGAAAAAGTTTTAACAAGTAAATTCATTTTGTTTTATTTGAAGAATCGTTAATCATGTTAACAACGTTGTTCTGTAAAGCTAAAACAAATAAGAAATACAAACAAAAGCACAAGGGCTCAAATTTTATTGATACAATGGAGATCAGCCAAACGCGTGATTCCAAAGAGTATATACAAAGCTAGAAAATGGTAATTTATAGGGAAAAGGGCTACGTTGAAACATAACGACCGCTATCCTTCTACCAACTTTGAATTCGGGGCATCCTGAGCTTCTGTCGAAGATGACCTTGACTGGAGTTTTTTGACAGATGATGTAACTGCTGCTGCTGAGGGACTTGCCTCTGTTGAACATAGTTACTTGCCATTATCCCTAATTTTTGCCTGGATTGTACTATGATGTTTCCAATCCATCAGGATGATTTTTTTTCATGTCTCTAACTTTTGCCTGGACCGCCCTTCCGGGTTTTCAATCCACCGAGACATTTATTTTTTTTAGTTTAGGCGAAGTATTTCTTGACTACATCAACATTCGTGGGGTAGACAAATTCCTCTCCGTCCATGGTTGCAAGTCTCAAGGCGCCGCCTGAGAGAGCTTTCGTGACCTCATAGGGGCCATCATAATTTGGAGTCCACTTACATCGAGAATCAGTGAGAAAAGATTGTATCTTCTTGAGCACAAGGTCTCCTTTCCTGAAGATGCGAGGTCGGACCTTTTTGTCAAACGCCCTCTTCATTCTCTGTTGATACAACTGACCGTGGCATAGTGCCGTGATTCACTTCTCTTCGATCAGATTCAGTTCGTCGTGTCAACTTTGATACCATTCAGCTTCGGTGAGCTTAGCTTCCATCAATACCCTGATTGATGGGATCTCTACTTCTATGGGGAGAACTGCCTCCATGCCATACACTAGAGAGAAAGGGGTTGCCCCTGTTGAAGTGCGGACTTTTCTTGATTTTTCTTGATGAATGATGATTCAAATCATACATTAACATCATTTTAGGGTTAAACATCCATTTTGGTAAAAAATCTCAAAAAGTCAAAGTTGACTTTTGTGCACAGTTGACTTTTTATCAGATGAATTCCAAACTGTGCAATTCTTCAGGAAATCATGTCCTTAACCTAAATCAAACTTGATGGACATGTTCCATGGGTATCATAGGGTATATTGAGGCATGTCCTAGGGTTTGGGAGCATGTCCTGGTCAAAATTCAAAGTTACAGTTGACTTTTCTATTAAAACCCTAATTATGGTGCAGATGAAATTGAGACTTGTTGCTCAAGCTTCTTGGATTGATCCATTGTTCCAAATGGATCAATATGGTATGTTAGAAACCCTCAAATCCTCTCTTGAGGTCTTGGTTCATGATTTTCCCCAAAAGTCAACTTAGGGGTGAATTAGGTCAAGAAACCCTAATTCCTGATTTTTTATGTATGCATTCCCTAAGGTCAATCTGACTTGATGATTGGGTCCATGAGGTTCCATGGAGTATATTAGGTTATGTTTTAGATCATTGGCTCATGCCCAGGTGAAAATTTCCCATCTGGAGGCCCTGGTCGACCAAAACTCTAATTTGGTGACACTGTCGATCTTGAGGCTTGATCCACCTAGAAGGGAGCAGCTTTGTGCTTAATCCTTGGAGTGAGAGTCCTTTTGATCCATTGTGGATATTTGAGAGGTTAGACAAGTTGAAGGTCATGTCATTCCTTGATTGACCCTTTGTCTAAGGCTCAGAGAGGGCTTGAAACCCTAATTTTGATTGTAGTGGATGCTCACCCATCTTTGGGGAGACTGATGAAATAAGATGGTTCCTCCATATTGTGATGATGATTTGCACAATGATGGGAAATCTTAGTGGTCAAAATTTGGGGTATGACAGATGCCCCTATTTAATCTTCTTGGACCCGATGGTGTGAATGACGAAGGTATTCGGGCATTCAGGGTGCAAGAGGATTAAATATCGCAATACCCAAAATTTTGATGGTGGTTATGAATGGTAGCTTACGCATTCATCTTCTTTAGCTAAGCAATGATGCTTAGAAAAGGTAAAACTTCCCCTCGATCCTGGTCTTCAGCCAAGGAACTGGTCTCAGTTTCTGAATTAAACTTCCCCTCGATCCTAGTTTCCTACCAAGGAACTGGTCTTAGTTTATGATGTAAACTTCCCCTCGATCCTGGTTTCCTACCAAGGAACTGGTCTCAGTTTCTGATTTAAACTTCCCCTCGATCCCGATTTCCTACCAAGGAACTGGTCTCGGTTTCTTTTGTCAATAAACTTTCTTGACAAGGAACGCTATTAGTAGCGGTTTTCCCTCAAACTTCTCGCCGAATTTCCCTGGGGAGACGCCATTTGACGGAAAAAGTTTTGATGTCAGACTTGCTGGGGAACCCAATCGTCTGAGTTGTAGAGGTGCACAAACTTCTCTGTTGGAGACGCCATTTGTTTCTACTTGGGAAAGCGAGTCTCTTGAGAGACTACTTTCGTTTGGGATCTTACATCATACTTTTCTCGGGATCTTCCCGGAGAAATGCCATATGATGGGGTCCAATTTTGAGGTGCCGATGACTTTTTCATCAGTGATCTTTTCGGAGCGAAACTGGCGTGTAGCCGAATCTCTAATTATGAGGCTTTCTCTGTGGATTTTCCTTAATCTGGGAAAGTGAAGACATCATCTTCAAAGGTGAAGAGTGACGTTGGCGGAAGGTTTTCTCTGGCTTTTCATAGGTTCAAGTTATCAAAGTGGTCAAGGGCCAACTTCAATCCAGAAATAAAACTGGAGGAGAGAGAATGTTCAGACGTAACACTTCCTGACGAGGAAAAGGCTGACAACTCAATCGAGAGAACTTCTATCACTAGGGGACAAGACCGACTAGAGTTATAGTGATGCAATATGAAATGTGAATGCAAATAAAAAATGCATGATGTATGTATGTTTATGCGGACAAAACTGACGCGACATAAAAACTAAAAGATGAACATGACTGGATACTCGGCCATCGTGGGGCGAAGAAGTACCGTTGGTTCAGAATAGCAATTCCACCTTGCTTAGGAGAGATAGTCCCCGTCGGGAGCTATGTTGGTCGGGCTTAGGAGATAAGAACTCGGCCGAGGTGTGTTAGACGAACCAAGGTCTCTGACACAGTTGATCCCTTCATTCAGGCGTACCGGCGTAGAAGGATTATTTTGATTCTGCACTTCGAGGTTCGAACACCTTTGGAGACGCGATTGATGTTCTTTCGATGTTTAACAGTCAAAAGCAATTGCCATCTATTATTAAAAAGCAGAAAAAGTTTTAACAAGTAAATTCATTTTGTTTTATTTGAAGAATCGTTAATCATGTTAACAACGTTGTTCTGTAAAGCTAAAACAAATAAGAAATACAAACAAAAGCACAAGGGCACAAATTTTATTGATACAATGGAGATCAGCCAAACGCGTGATTCCAAAGAGTATATACAAAGCTAGAAAATGGTAATTTATAGGGAAAAGGGCTACGTTGAAACATAACGACCGCTATCCTTCTACCAACTTTAAATTCGGGGCATCCTGAGCTTCTGTCGAAGATGACCTTGACTGGAGTTTTCTGACAGATGATATAACTGCTGCTGCTGAGGGACTTGCCTCTGTTAAACATAGTTACTTGCCATTATCCCTAATTTTTGCCTGGATTGTACTATGATGTTTCCAATCCATCGGGATGATTTTTTTTCATGTCTCTAACTTTTGCCTGGACCGCCCTTCCGGGTTTTCAATCCACCGAGACGTTTTTTTTTTTTTTTAGTTTAGGCGAAGTATTTCTTGACTACATCAACATTCGTGGGGTAGACAAATTCCTCTCCGTCCATGGTTGCAAGTCTCAAGGCGCCGCCTGAGAGAGCTTTCGTGACCACATAGGGGCCATCATAATTTGGAGTCCACTTACCCCGAGAATCAGTGAGAAAAGATTGTATCTTCTTGAGCACAATGTCTCATTTCCTGAAGATGCGAGGTCGGACCTTTTTGTCGAACGCCCTCTTCATTCTCTGTTGATACAATTGACCGTGGCATAGTGCCGTGATTCGCTTCTCTTCGATCAGATTCAGTTCGTCGTGTCGACTTTGACACCATTCAGCTTCGGTGAGCTTAGCTTCCATCAATACCCTGATTGATGGGATCTCTACTTCTATGGGGAGAACTGCCTTCATGCCATACACTAGAGAGAAAGGGGTTGCCCCTGTTGAAGTGCGGACAGATGTGCGATAACCGTGAAGAGCAAAGGGTAGCATTTTGTGCCAGTCTTTATAGGTTACAACCATCTTTTGAACGATCTTCTTGATGTTCTTGTTAGCCGCTTCTACCGCTCCGTTCATCTTAGGTCGGTAGGGAGATGAGTTATGGTGCTCGATCTTGAACTCAGCGCACAACTCCTTCATCATCTTATTGTTTAAGTTAGATCCATTATCAGTAATGATCTCGCTTGGAATACCATAACGGCAGATGATATTGTTTTTGATAAATCGGACCACCACTTGTCGGGTTACATTAGCGAATGACGCTGCTTCGACCCACTTGGTGAAGTAGTCAATGGCTACTAGCATGAATTGATGTCCGTTTGAAGCCTTGGGCTCAATCATGCAAATCATGTCGATTCCCCGTATGGAAAAAGGCCATGGGGAAGAAAGAACTTTGAGATGTGATGGCGGTACATGAATTTTGTCAGAGTATATCTGACACTTGTGACACCCCCTCATGTACTTGTAGAAGTCGGATTCCATTGTCAACCAGTAGTACCCTGCTCTTAAAATTTTTCTCGCCATTGTGTGTCCGTTGGCATGAGTACCAAAGGATCCTTCATGAATTTCTTTCATAAGCATGTCTGCTTCTGGTCTGTCGACGCATCGGAGCAAAACCATGTCAAAATTCCGCTTATAGAGTGTATCACCGCTCAGGAAGAAGTTTCCAGCCAGTCTTCTGAGGGTTTTCCTGTCTTTTTTGAGTGCCCCAGATGGGTACTCTTGTTTCTAAAGGAAGCATTTGATATCGTGATACCAAGGTTTGTCGTCTATGACTGCTTCAATCGTAAAGATGTAGGCGGGCAGTTCAAGGCGCATTATGTCGATCTTAGGTATGTCATTCCATTGACCTACACTAATCATAGAAGAGAGAATGGCTAATGGATCAGCCATGTGATTCTCTTCACGAGGGATGTGATGAAACTCAACTCTGTTGAAGAAAGGTACCAACCTTCTTGCGTAGTCTTTGTAAGGAATCAAACCTGATTGGTATGTGTTCCAATCTCCTTTTATCTGATTGATAACCAAGGCTGAGTCGCCATATACGTCCAAGTTTTTTATCCTTAAATCAATTGCTTCCTCGAGACCCATAATACAAGCTTCGTATTCGGCCTCGTTGTTCGTACACTTGAACGTAAGTCTGGAAGTGAAAGGAATGTGGGTACCCTGAGGGGTAACAATGATTGCCCCAATTCCATTTCCATAATGATTAACTGCTCCGTCAAAGATAAGTCCCCATTGGGAACCTGGTTCTGGCCCTTCACTGGGTAACGGTTCATCGCAATCTTTCATTTTTAGATACATGACATCTTCGTCTGGGAAGTCAAACCCGATTGATTCTTGATCGTCAATCGGTTGATGAGCCAAATGATCGGCTACAATACTTCCTTTAACGGCTTTCTGAGCGTGGTACTCTATGTCATATTCTGATAACATCATCTGCCAACGGGCAATTCTTCCCGTGAGAGCAGGTTTTTCGAATACGTACTTGATTGGATCCATTTCGGAGACCAACCAAGTAGTATGACGAATCATGTATTGGCGAAGACGTTTGGCTGCCCAAGCCAAAGCGCAACAAGTTTTCTCGAGCATCGTGTACCGAGTTTCACAGTCGGTGAATTTCTTGCTCAGATAGTAAATGGCAGACTCTTTCCTTTTAGTTTCGTCTTGTTGGCCAAGTACACATCCCATTGAGTCCTCTAGGACTGTGAGGTAAATGATCAGTGGTCTTCCTTCCACTAGAGGTGATAGAACCGGCGGGTTCAACAGTTATTCCTTGATACTGTCGAAGGCGGTTTGGCAATCTTTTGACCAAACGCAATCCTGGTTCTTCTTGAGTAATTTGAAAATCGGCGCACATGTGGCGGTCATAAGGAATATGAATCTGGAGATGTAATTCAAACGTCCCAGGAGTCCTCTGACTTGTTTTTTAGTTTTCGGAGAAGGCATTTCTTGAATGGTCTTGACCTTGTCAGGATCAACTTCAATTCCTTTCTGGCTGACGATGAACCCTAGTAGTTTCCCTGAACGGACACCGAAGGTGCACTTGTTGGGATTCAAGCGGAGCTTGAATTTTCTTAGACGTTCAAACAATTTTGACAGATGTTCAACATGCTCACTCTCTGTTTTTGATTTTGCAATCATATCATCGACATATACCTCTATTTCTTTGTGTATCATGTCATGAAACAGAGTAATCATGGCCCTTTGATAGGTTGCCCCGGCGTTCTTTAAACCGAACGGCATTACCTTGTAACAAAAGGTACCCCATGGGGTAATGAACGAAGTTTTCTCCATGTCTTTCGGCGCCATTTTGATTTGGTTGTAGCCCGAGAATCCATCCATGAAAGAGAAAACTTTGAACTTCGCTGTGCTGTCAACCAGCATGTCAATGTGTGGTAAAGAAAAGTCGTCCTTTGGACTTGCCTTGTTTAGATCCCTGTAATCAACACACATTCTGACCTTTCCGTCCTTTTTGGGAATGGGTACAATGTTGGCTAACCATTGAGGATATTCTGATGTGGCGAGGAAACCCGCGTCAATCTGTTTCTGTACCTCCTCTTTGATTTTGATGGCCATGTCCGGGTGAGTGCGTCTCAACCTTTGCTTTACTGGCGGACATTCCGATCTCAATGGTAAGTGATGTTCCACGATGCTGGTATCCAACCCTGGCATATCCTGATAGGACCAAGCGAATACATCGGGGAATTCTTTGAGAAGCTTTATCAAACCCTCTCTGGCAGTTGGACTGAGCAGTGCCCCAATCCTGATTTCTTTTCTCTCTTTTTCTGAACCCAAGTTTACCGTTTCCAACAATTCTTTGTGAGGTTCAATGGACCTTTCCTCTTGTTTGAGTAGTCGGGAGATTTCTTCTGGAATTTCGTTGTCAACTTCTTCTTCAGCCTCGAATATCGAGAACTCAAAGTTGGGAGAAGGCATCGGATCGTATGTTTCAACGGGGTTTAAAACAAGCAATCTGCATGACGTGATGATTCGTGTTTAGAAGAGATAGAGAAAATGCAAGTGTGTGCAGTGTTTTATTTTACTGCTTGTTTTTATTATTGAATTGTTTTTTAGGATTACCATTTTCTGAAAAAAGCAAAAAGAGAAAACAGCAATTAATGCGAAAATTACAGAACGACGTTATTTTATTAATGAACAAGTCGATCCTTGAAACTACAGCCCTATAAAACAAAACTCTGTCGCTTTGGGCGAAGCGAAGAGGAAAATTTACAGAAAGCGAGCCCTATCAAAACATCCGTTTCACCTGGGCAGGGTGAAAGGTTAAAAGATGGCAATTACTTTGACTGATGAACGACCTTCGGAACCTCGACGACAACCCATTGGCGGCGAACTCCCCGGTGAATCACAAAGTGTGGCACCTTCCTTGATTTGTCTTCAGAAATAACGCTGATTTCTGGTGGAGCAGGATTGTTGGAATCTGTTTCCCAGGCAGAGTTGTCGTAGGAGGATTCCTCTGTTGCATTTTGCATAGCATTTATGCTTTCAGCTGTATCTCCCCATCCAGTTGGCTGGATGTCTTCGAACCTGATATGAGAACTTTCAGGAACAGTGTACTTGACCATATAGTCGTATTTTCCACTTGGTTGTCCCAAGGTGTCCCACACTTCTTTGGAACTGGAGGGGTCATCTCTCTCGATGACGTTGACCTCAGGAAAAGCATAGTTGATGAATTCAAGTCCTGCGAACGTTGCGAATTCATCTTCATGCTGAGTAGTTTTCGAATGACCTGAGTGTTGATCCCATGACATACAGGTATTCTGTTCAATGACGGTCAGCTGAGTTTCATTGTTCGGCTGACTTTCTTGTCCCAAGTCTCCTGGATAAGGTTGCCACATTGGCAGGCCATCCATTGGGCCATAGTAGTTGTGATCAAAGTTGTCTTTCATCAGAGTGTCTTCCTCTAATGAATTTGGTGGAGCACGGCATCCTTCTGGATCACAATCTCCATATATCATTTTGATATCTGACCGTGGTATAAATCTTGGACTTTCTGTAGGAAAGCAAAAAGGCATAGGCACTTCTTCCTGAGACATATAACCGTCCTCATTAAGATAGGACTTCCATTCTTCATTTGTGTCAGAGGGATCTTCCTCATTGATAGCATGTACTGCCTGAGACACTGGGTGAAGGAAACCTCCACTGTGGAAGAAGTTTTGAAGTGGATGAAGACTTTTATCGTTGGCAGCTGTCTAGGTACAGGTTGCAGAAAAACCAAGACCCTTCTTTGTTTTATTGTCAGTGGGAATGACAAGTTGTCCCCATCCTGTCGTATCGGTACTCTCGACCGCTTTGATAGCATCTTTGTATGAGGAAATCGAGGGGCCTCCTTTGAAATGATTGTCCTTGCTCACCGACAATGCTTGGAACTACGTTCCAATAACCTCCTCGGGTTCTACACAAGTAGATGATGATAAGTTGCCTACGAGCAAGGCTTGTTCCCCACAAACCGTGACAAGCTGATCGTTCTGAACGAATTTTAGCTTTTGGTGGAGAGTTGACGTAACCGCTCCAGCCTGATGTATCCAAGGTCTTCCTAATAAATAACTGTATGTTGCCCGGATGTCCATGACCTGGAAAGTGACTTGGAAAGTGTGAGGACCAATAGTTATGGGAAGATCAACTTCACCGATAACTATTTTTTTAGATCCGTCGAATGCTTTGACCACGACCTCGCTGGTTCTCATCGGAGAGCCTTTGAATGATAACTGCATTAAAGTAGACTTTGGCATGACATTCAGGGCTGACCCTGTGTCTACCAGTACGCTGGCTAAAGCGTCGTCCTGGCAGTTAACTATGATATTGAGTGCCATGTTATGACGGCGACCTTCTTCAAGTAATTCCTCATCACTAAATCCCAAGTTATTGCAGGAGGTGATGTTAGAGACAATGCTATCGAACTGTCTGATTGTTACATCATGTTCCACAAAGGCTTGCTCCAAGACTTTCTGTAGAGCCTCCCTGTGGGCTTCTGAACTGAGTAACAATGATAACACCGAGATCTTTGAAGGAGTTTGTAACAGTTGATCCACAATGTTGTATTCACTCCTTTGGATGAGCTTCAGCATCTCATCATCATTTTTCGAAAGGTCGGGATTACTGGATTGACCGACTGGTGGATCAGGAGCTTCTGTCTGAAGTTCCTTTTCTTTGTTAACTTCCCCAACCCCTCGGTTGAAGATTCTACCACTCCGAGTTACTCGACTGATGTCTGCAATGTTTACGACAAAGGGTAATGGAATTTCCTTTCCATTCTCAATTATCATTGCACCGTATTTGTAAGGGATAACCTTAGTTGATTCATACGGTAGTGGTCCCGGCAGATAGATGACTATGGGAACCTTCTGATTTTTCTGACCATCGTAAGTAATCTCGATCCGTTCCTGGTTGGGAACTTTAGATTCGTCAAGTAGAGGGATAATGGCAAAAACATCCCTGGTCCTATGATGACCAGAGATTGTGACAACATCCTCAATTTGATCGGCGAGGTAGTTTGGCGTCCAGTCGATAGGTCCAGAACCCGGATATGGACGAATTTCTCCACGATCCACCTGACCTTGAAGAGCCGCTCTCACAAGGTAACACCCTTGGTTACTTTTCGAACAGACGCTACAACGGTCGTAATTGTGTAGTGGCACCTGGCCACGCCCACTTTGAATACAATGTAACCTCACTAGGTTACCTTCCATTGATCGGACGTCCTGACTTTGACGCCGGGTAGGATTCCTGTTACTGATACTAATTTGCTGAGTATCTTCATCCATGTAGATTGGCATCCACCAGTGATTTAACAAGTGCTGAAGTGCCTCTTGGACAATGGTACAACCTCGATCGTTTTCGCAACCCGCTTTACAGCTTTGATAGTCATGTGATATTAAGAATCCAAGTCGGACCTACTCAGCATGTAACTCTACCAAGTTGGTATTCAACACGCGAATGTCAAAGATTTGAACCATATTGATCTGATAGGAGTTCCTATCATGGTAGTCTTGGATCCATCCAAGATCCATTTGACGCTGGAGGGCCTCTTGTATGAAAGAGCATCCCTGTTTATTTACCGAGCAAGTCAGACAGGAATTGTAATCGTGCCGCGGCAGATTATGATACTGGCTTTGCCTTGAGTGCATTGCCACCAAGTTGACATTCATTGCACGGATATCGTGGTTCTGAATGACGTCAGAATTCGTGTAAACCATGTTAACTCCACGAACTCGGCGCTCTTGGATCCATCCGAGATCCATTTGTTCATGTAGAGCCGCTTGCACTACAGAACATCCTTGGTTATCTTTAGAGCAAATATCACACTGATGATAGTTATGACGTGGCACATGGCCATATCCACTCTGTCTACAATGCATCTTGACCAGATTGGTCTTTAACAAGAGTACATCATGAATTTGATAGACATTGTTAGTCTCTTTCTCAATCAGATTGACTGCAGCTTTCTCATGTTGAGGCAGCGGGTTCGTAAGAACATTGGGATTTGTATCCTTGAAAGATAAGAGCCCGCTCCTAATAAGTTTTTGTACGTCAGACTTGAAATTAAGACAAGTTTCTATGTTATGCCCCGGACCTCCTTGATGATAAGGGCACGTCTGATCCACCTTAAACCAAAAAGGTGGATTTTCCGGTACTGTAAGAGGGGACTTAGTCTGAATGTGCCCCTTGGCTAGTAGTAATGGAAACAGCTCTGCGTACGTCACGGGTATAGGATCAAATCCTGGTGGCCGTGTTGTACAGTTGTTGTTATATGGAGGACGAGCCTGTTGAAGAGGCTGTTGTGTCCTTTGCTGGTCAGGTTGGCTCTGCGCAACCTGAGGTTGATACGTAGGAATAGGCGCAGGGCTAATAGCAGGAGTCACAGCTGCTACTAGTTGATATCGTCGCCTTTGCTTTCCAAGAGAGATATTCCCAATATCTTGCTCTTTTTTCTTAGGGAGAGTACTACCATATTTTTTAGTACCGCTCGATGATCTAGTGTCTTTTACCAAACGTCCTTCTCGGACGGCTTCCTCAAGACGTACACCCATGCCGACCATTTCGGTGAAATCACTGGGTGCACTGGCAACCATTCGGTCATAGTAAAACGAGCTTAAGGTCTTTAAGAAGATCTTTGTCATCTCTTTTTCCTCAAGAGGTGGACAAATTTGAGCGGCAATTTCACGCCACCTTTGAGCATACTCCTTAAAGGTTTCCTTGTCTTTTTGCAACATCGATCTGAGTTGATCTCTGTCGGGTGCCATGTCCAAATTGTATTTGTATTGTTGGACGAAGGCAGTACCAAGATCTCTGAAAGTGCTGATCGTAGTACGATTTAAACCCATGTACCATTTGAGCGTGGCACCGGTTAAACTATCCTGAAAGTAGTGAATCAGTAGGTCCTGATTCTCCGTCTGAGCTGACATCCGCCGAGCGTACATCACCAATGGCTTTGAGGGCAAGAGTTACCCTTGTATTTTTCAAAGTCGGGCACTTGGAACTTGTGCGGGACTTTCACATTGGGGACCAAGCAGAAGTCTGCGGCATCCTTTCCAAATAGATCCTGACCGCGAATGGCTTGCAGTTCTTTCTGCATTTCCAAGAACTGTTCCTGGAATTCATCCATTCTATCGAACATAGTTTCCTTCTTACCGGAAGGTGTTGGTGGAATCTGTCCTTCCGGGACAGTGTGCACCACAGGGGGTGGTACCGTGACTACGGTAGCGAATCTTGGCGTTTCTCGAAGTTTGTAACCTTCAGGAGTCTTCAGTATGCCCCTGGCATCTTCGCTTTCCCGAAGTTTGTAACCTTCAGGCCCAGCGGCTTCTGTTGTGATTCCCTAATCTTCAGTGATCGGCGGAACATATCCTTCAGGGATATAGTTAACAGGCATACCCCAAGGACGATCTTTCGGCATTTGATACCTAGGATCATACTTCTCCAAGATGGGCGTTGAGGTGATCTCGGAGATCACAGTCCGTTGTAACTGAGCTTCTGCCATGGCTTTCATGTCATTACGAAGCTTTCTCATATCCTCTCTCAGAGCGTCAATCTCTTCGTTCAACTCTCTGTTCTCTTCCTCAAGATCATCCATCATCTTCTGACGATTGGCCCGAGTATTGTACAAATGAGACAGTTTGACTCTAGAATCGAGACACAAACGTGAGATTCGTAAGGAAGAAGAACACGCGATGTGAGAATGATGAATGCAATGATTATATTAGTTGTTTAAGGTTTAATCAAAAAAAAACTTCGACAATTAGATTGCAAATATCAAACAGTGGGGGAAACCCCTTTTTATTGAAATTAAAAGGATTACATAAATGGAAATACAATAGATTACAAGGTGCAGAAACAGAAACCTAAGCTAATGGGTCCCGAGTCCTCTCTGAAGAGAAATCGGGTGCTGATTCTGGTATTTTCCTTTTCTTTGACCAGGGCTCTTGGGTCGTTGTCGGGTTGTCATTCCTTTGCCAAGTGAAAGGAGTAAGCAAATTCCTTTGGTCATCTTGATTCTCTACAGCATGTTGCTCTAAAATCTCAATCAGAGCATCTTTCTCTTTCAGTAATTGCTGTATTTTGATGCACTCTATGTCGAGGGTACGGTACTTGTTCTTCCAAGACCTTCTCTCCCGTTGAACTTTGTTGAGAGTAACCTGAAGCCTTTTCTGTTTCCATCATGAAGTACATAACAGATTCCCTTGGTGGAAGAATTCCGTAACGAGGATAAGGCATTTTTAGCTTGAGAGCTCTAGTTTGTACCCAATGGAGATAAGGCTCCACCGAGACACAATCCGGTTTTCCCAGAGACTCTCGTCCTTTCTTATGAACGTGTTTCCAAGCGTGCACTATTTCCATCTTTAGTGCTCTGTCATTTTCTCCTTCCTTGAAGAAAAGACCTTCCAAATGAACACCCCGTGGTATGTGCCTCATCGGGTATCCAAATTGACGACGAACCAATACCAGATGGTAGTCGATTCCTTCTTTAGTTCCTATAAGGGGTACGTTGGGGAAGTTTCCACAACGATCAATAATCCTGATTCCCTCATAAATCCTGTTACACCAATCTATATCAGAGCTGGTAAGAGACATGATCTTCTGCGACCAACGTAAGGCACTCTTACAATCCCAAAAAGCAGCAGACTTGGGCAAGTGAGAGATAAACCATTTATAAAGTAGAGGTACACAACATGTGATCTCCCCTCCGCTGTACAAATTTCCTAAGTGTACAGAATGATACGCATCTGCGAGCAAAGTCGGCACAGGGTTTCCAATGAGAAAAACCTTAATAGCGTTGATATCGACGAAGTTATTGATGTTGGGAAACAAAAATAACCCGTAGGTGAGCAAGACAAAGATGCTTTCAAAAGCAGTCACGTTCCCGATACTAGCGAAGTACAGGGCTTTCTTCGTCAAGAACTGGGCTGACAAACCTTGGATGCCACCCTTGGTAGTTAGGTGAGTCCTGACCTCAGACTCGTCCAAATGAATTGCTCTTGCAATTGTCTTATTCTTTGGAATTTCTTCCAGTCCAGAAAATGGAGCTCGATCCGTAATGTGTAGATCGATCAGATGAGAATACTCCTCCAGCGTTGGTGCTAGCTGGTAATCCGGGAATGTGAAACAGTGATAAACCAGATCGTAGAACTGAATGAGCACATCCATGATTCCCTCAATCACATGGACTCTTAACAGTGGTAGCAAACCTCCGTGCTTGGCTCTGAAAGCCTCTGGGTTAGTGATCATCCTCGCTAACCTTCTCAAATCCTCTAGCTTTGGAACCTTGAAGGTGTACGTATGAGTTCTCCTTCTACCGAAATCCATTAGTGTCATCTTCTTCTCTGATATTTGCAATCACAGTCTTAGTTTAATTTGAAAAACAGAGAGATCAGAAGAGAAGATTTTTTGAATGTTTTAATGTTTTTTAGATGAATGCATGAATGCAGCACACAAAAACATAGAAAAAACATGGGGTCAAAGGGTCGTTGTCATGAAGTCAGGGCTCTACCCATCTCCAAAGGTTTATACTAGGATGATTTTTGTACCTGTACTCATTATCATCAGCTCCTCCCAGGAAAGCAAAACAACAAGCGGATCGTCAGCGAGTTGTAGTGCAATCTTAGAGTAAGTGCCATTCACCGAGAATAGATCACCAGCCTCAAATGAGGGTAGTATCGCGTAACAACTATTTTCGATAGTTTCCGCACTACGAAAGGGTTTGGCTCCTCAGCTTCTCAGACTTAACAACTGGCCCATTGTCTGGGTGAGAGAATGGGTTGCGTTGGTCAGCCTCCACTGAGGTTGATGGTCGACCCCGTCGCCATTACTTATCTTAAGTGTATACTCAATCTTTCCGCATACGGCATCACCCGCATTCCCATTAGCAGAAAAATAAACATGTATATCAATTAGGAAAAGCAGTATATATATTTGTCCTAAACATCCTAGACCTTTGAAGCTAAGGATCCTAAGTTCCTAACAGAAAATGGGTTCCCCGGCGGAAGCCCCAATCTGTGGTATTCTCACAAGTGAAGAAAAGGAAGACCGTGCCTAGATCTAACTTTAAACGGCCCCACGGTGGGCGCCATTTTTCTGTAGCGAGCGATTTTGGACGCGGTTCTTAAGCGCTGGTCGCTCTCTGCGGTTTGAGCTTAAACTACAGGTCGATTCATTTTTTATCCTATTGTGAGCTGAATAAGGAAGGGAAATAGATGTCTCCAATTAACCCTGCTTGCATACTAAGTTTAAACAGCGGTCTGTTAGGTTACGAATGCTATCAATGTGGGGGGACTTTGTACTAGTTATTTGTATTTTCGCCAATACTGGTTCTTATCTAGGCAGAAGTTTTCTGGCGGGGAACAAGGATTAGGATGTTAGGACTGATGTTTATGAATGTGAGAGTGTGGGATTTGGTTTTTTTGTTGATTGTGCTTGCTAAGATTTTTCTTTCAATCTTATGCCTACGTATTCCCGTTTACCGAAACAGGGAAATCAGAGCGTTCGTAGTTCCTCCTATTCTATGGGAGGAAATGGGTGTTTTTGGTGTCTTGTTTAAAGCCCAAGACGTGAAGCTAAAGGGTAGTTTGTATCTTGATCAAAGCCCAAGATGTGAAGTTGAAAGGTCTCCACTTGAGAGAGAATTTGTCATCTCTAAAGAGGGGTTTGTATAAAGGAGGATTACTTTAACCGGGATACGCGGATCCTAGCAATGCCATAATTTCCTTTATAGGGGGTTTTAACCTGAAGGAGAAGACTTTAACTCAGTGTAGAGTAATGCTATCTTTCCTTAGGAATTTCTCATGCTAAAAGAGGGACAGTGGCATGGATGTAGATGATCTAGAGGCTTGCCGCTTACAGCGATTAGATGAAGGGGTGGTTGATGTTTGTGTACTGTGAACGAGGCATAGCTTTGATGCTAAAAGGTTAATTGGATTAACCAGTGGTTTTCTTATATAAAGCCTAAGAGGAGGCTAATATGTGTCTCATACAAAGCCCGAGAGAGAGGCGAAAAGGGTTTGACTCAACAAGAGAGTGTTTTTGTATCTTGTATAAAGCCCGAGATGGAGGCTATTTTACTCAACAAGAGAGTTTTTTGTATCTCGTACAAAGCCCGAGATGGAGGCTAAAATTTGTTTGGTTCAATAGGAACCTTTTTGTATCTCGTATAAAGCCCGAGATGGAGGCCAAAGGGGTGATTGACTCAACGAGGGAGTCTCATATGTGTCTCGTACAAAGCCCGAGAGAGAGGCTAAACGTGGTTTGACTCCGCTGGGGAGAATCATTGTACAAAGCCCAAGAGAGAGGCTAACTTCATTGAAGAAGGATCATTATACAAAGCCTAAGAGGAGGCTATAGTTACTGTTTCAGTTGAGTGACAGGTCCAGTATACTGATTTTGAAAGAGAAAATAAGTTCTTATATGAGCAACATTGTACTCAGGGATCTGATTTTGGGGATCAGGGATATTTCCTTCTCTTTGAGGAAACGGGAAATCCAAAGGGTATTGAGACTGTCCGAGTCTACGGGTTTCCTTCCTATTTAATGAAGGGGTCGCTTGAGAATGTCTTTGAGACTCAAGGAGATTAGACTGTCCAAGTCTAGAGTTTCGCCTTTTGTACTATGTGTCGCTCCCGGGATTTTCATCCAGGTACAAACGTGAAAGTGGCACCAAACAGAGTCGCCAACAATGTGTATTTATCCCATGAGAGGGAAAGGAAACACCGCATAAACCTGAAGGAAGGAAAGAGCATGGTCTTGCGACCAAGAGAACTGGGTTCGGGAGCCGGTTACGCGCGAGGAAGGTATTAGCACCCCCACGCGTCCATCGTACCCGATGGGATCCACGCTTGCTTGTCTCGATCAAAGGGTGTAGAAACTGGAGCTCCGCTGCTACTGGAAAAGAAAAGGAAAGAAGAAAAGATAGAGAAAGAGAAACAAATGTAGGGAAAATAAAAGAAGTGCTCGCATGGGCCCTACCCCACTGCCTACGTATCTCATCAGGAGCATGAGAATCAGAGCGACGTAGTTCCCCTCACTAGGGATGGACTGTTTGTGTTTTTTAGGGAACGGCTAACGTTCTAGCTCAGGTGTTGCAGGCTCGCTGGTCCGAGTGCGTTACCATCTTGCAAGAGAACAAGTAGAAGCACGTTCGTACGTTGAGAATGAGTGAGCTGAGAAAAGAATTCCCGAAGGAAAGACGTTATTGTTTGTTTTTGTCTTTTAAGAAAGAAGTGTTTTGGTTGTTTTTTGTGTTTTGTAACACGTATTGCATTCAAATCTATCGTGTAAGATCGAATGCATCGCATGGTCGTCCTAACAGGCCGTATGCTAAACACTCTAGGAAGGTGGAGAGAATCTCCCCTCCTTCCATTTCCCACACTTTAGGTTTAAGTGCAATACATGTTATGCCATTATTAAGTGTTTTTTAACTTTTATTTGAAGGTGAGAAGAGAAAAGACTCAAGAGAGGGGTAAAGGTGAAAATCTATATGGACTAAGACTCAATCCTAATTTATTAGTTAAGGGGAGTGATCCTAATGGTTTGTGAGGCTTCCTAACCCTAACTAAAAGAGAAAAAAGGGATAGCACTACCTAATGCATATCTTACCTCACTTTAATCAAAGATTAAAGTTGAGCTAGGATCCCAAGGGGTGTGAGAAAATTCTACACAAAGCATTATATCATGCTATTCATAAAAGAGAAATACAAGTAAAAGAGACAACCCAAGTATTAATCAAAATGAATATAAAAATCAAGATTTAAAATCAATCAAGAATATCCACA
The DNA here is from genome assembly GCA_022829125.1 of Lathyrus tuberosus. NCBI lineage: Eukaryota > Viridiplantae > Streptophyta > Magnoliopsida > Fabales > Fabaceae > Lathyrus > Lathyrus tuberosus. Next base: position 3,875,508 of record JALAZF010000191.1, read on the forward strand.
AAATTAAAATGCTACTTAAGCAAGATTAAAATTCTAAGTAAAAGTTAGTCTAAAATTAATACTAGGATTAATCCTAAAATTAATATCTAACTCTATTGCTTATTCAAGTTAATTCCTAAAAAAATCTAATTCTAAAATTAGACCTAGAGTTACTTCTATTTCTAAAGTTAAAGACTAACTAAAAGAAAGTTAATCCTAAAACTAAATCCAAAGAGATTTAATTCTAACATTAACCAAGTTAATTTCTATATTAAAAAAACTCCAATTCTAATTCTAATTATGAACTAATTCTAATTAACTCTAAAATTAACTCAAGTATTAAAAATCTAATACTAAAATCTAAAAGTTAATTCTCTAATTACCTCTAAAATTAAAAAAAAAAACAATTAACAAAGGCAATTAAAAAGAGAAGGGTGCAGTTCTGATTCTGAGGTTGAGAAAGGAAAAAAAACTAGGCGTTGGGCTTTGTGTTAGGCCCAAGAATTTTCAGCCAAAAGAGAGGGGTGCGGTCAGAGATTGGGAGGCACGGAGAGTAGTCCAGGCGCATGGGCTGTTGAAGTCTTAGGCCCAATGTTTCTTTTGGTAACCAGGGGAGGGTACGAAGTGAAATAGGGGTGTAGTTGGAAAGTGCATGGGCTTGTATGTTCAGCCAAGGGGGTGTGAGAAGTGAAACGGGGGTGTGAAACGGGAAGCAAAAGCGGGTGAATGGGCTGAGCCCGGTCCAGATAATTGAAATTCGGTTCAATAAAAAAGAAAAAAAAAACTAGAGGACAAACACATCAGCTTGGACTCATCTACATGTAGCACCCCAAAATTTGCCCTACCTTTTTCTGGCTTTTGCTTTGTAATCATCTGCATTTTCCACTAGGTCATAACTCATTCATTCATTTGCATGGGGTGCCTAAGACCTGTGATCAAGGCATTCTCCTTTGGTTTGAGATTTCCGTATTTGCAGAGGAGGCTACGGCGGCGAAAGTTTGGAGAAGAAGAGAGTGAGGATGTGTTTGTCCTCTAGGGTTTTTTTTCTTTTTTATTGAACCGAATTTCAATTATCTGGACCGGGCTCAGCCCATTCACCCGCTTTTGCTTCCTGTTTCACACCCCCGTTTCACTTCTCACACCCCCTTGGCTGAACATACAAGCCCATGCACTTTCCAACTACACCCCTGTTTCACTTCGTACCCTCCCCTGGTTACCAAAAGAAACATTGGGCCTAAGACTTCAACAGCCCATGCGCCTGGACTACTCTCCGTGCCTCCCAATCTCTGACCGCACCCCTCTCTTTTGGCTGAAAATTCTTGGGCCTAACACAAAGCCCAACGCCTAGTTTTTTTTCCTTTCTCAACCTCAGAATCAGAACTGCACCCTTCTCTTTTTAATTGCCTTTGTTAATTGTTTTTTTAATTTTAGAGGTAATTAGAGAATTAACTTTTAGATTTTAGTATTAGATTTTTAATACTTGAGTTAATTTTAGAGTTAATTAGAATTAGTTCATAATTAGAATTAGAATTGGAGTTTTTTTAATATAGAAATTAACTTGGTTAATGTTAGAATTAAATCTCTTTGGATTTAGTTTTAGGATTAACTTTCTTTTAGTTAGTCTTTAACTTTAGAAATAGAAGTAACTCTAGGTCTAATTTTAGAATTAGATTTTTTTAGGAATTAACTTGAATAAGCAATAGAGTTAGATATTAATTTTAGGATTAATCCTAGTATTAATTTTAGACTAACTTTTACTTAGAATTTTAATCTTGCTTAAGTAGCATTTTAATTTTGTGGATATTCTTGATTGATTTTAAATCTTGATTTTTATATTCATTTTGATTAATACTTGGGTTGTCTCTTTTACTTGTATTTCTCTTTTATGAATAGCATGATATAATGCTTTGTGTAGAATTTTCTCACACCCCTTGGGATCCTAGCTCAACTTTAATCTTTGATTAAAGTGAGGTAAGATATGCATTAGGTAGTGCTATCCCTTTTTTCTCTTTTAGTTTAGGTTAGGAAGCCTCACAAACCATTAGGATCACTCCCCTTAACTAATAAATTAGGATTGAGTCTTAGTCCATATAGATTTTCACCTTTACCCCTCTCTTGAGTCTTTTCTCTTCTCACCTTCAAATAAAAGTTAAAAAACACTTAATAATGGCATAACATGTATTGCACTTAAACCTAAAGTGTGGGAAATGGAAGGAGGGGAGATTCTCTCCACCTTCCTAGAGTGTTTAGCATACGGCCTGTTAGGACGACCATGCGATGCATTCGATCTTATACGATAGATTTGAATGCAATACGTGTTACTCAACACAAAATAATCAAAACATTTCTTGTTTAAAAAACAAAAACAAACAATAACGTCTTTCCTTCGGGAATTCTTTTCTCATCTCACTCATTCTCAATGTACGAACGTGTTTTTACTCGTTCTCTTGCAAGATGGTAACGCACTCGGACCAGCGAGCCTGCAACACCTGAGTTAGAACGTTAGCCGTTCCCTAAAAAACACAAACAATCCATCCCTAGTGAGGGGAACTACGTCGCTCTGATTCTCATGTTCCCGATGAGATACGTAGGCAGTGGGGTAGGGCCCATTCGAGCACTTCTTTTATTTTCCCTACATTTGTTTCTCTTTCTCTCTCTTTTCCTTTTTTCCTTTTCCTGTTCCTTTCTTTTCCAGTATCCAGTTTCATACACCCTTTGATCGAGACAAGCAAGCGTGGATCCCATCGGGTACGATGGACGCGTGGGCGTGCTAATACCTTCCTCGCGCGTAACCGACTCCCGAATCCAATTCTCTTGGTCGCAAGATCATGCTCTATCCTTTCCCTCAAGTTTACGCGGTGTTTCCTTTCCCTCTCTTGGGATAAATACACATAGCTGGCGACTCTGTTCGGTGCCACTTTCGCGTTTGTACTAGGATGAAAATCCCGGGAGCGACACTATGCTTTGAGAAACAGTAGTAGACTCTTTGAAAGGACTGTTCTATGAGGATGACTAAGTTCTGTTCCTATACCTCTAGGAGGTCGTCGGGACAATTTGTACGAAGCCCAAGAGGAGGCTGGAAACTTTTAAGAAGCCGACGGGTCCTTGTATGAAGCCCAAGAGGAGGCTGGAAACTTTTAAGAAGCCGACGGGTCCTTGTACGAAGCCCAAGAGGAGGCGGGGTTGCTTTTAGGAAGCCTGTGGGTCCTTGTATGATGCCCAAGAGGAGGTCGATGCTTTTAAGAAGCCCGTGGGTCCCCAAACCCCGAGAAATTCAAGGCAAGCTATTCACAAGGAATATATCAAGTCAGGAAAGTTCGAGAATTTGGAAGAAACTCAAAGATGCCATTCACGGAGAATACATTCATCTTGGGGAGTAGAGTTTCTTGACAATTCCTAATGAGGACAGCCGAAGAGAAGACTGTATCTGGTGATCCTATTGGGGATCTAGTTGTCTATTTCTATGAATAAACGAAACGGCGTCACCTAGTTCTAGACGTAGTTGCCGGGGAAACTCTAAATATATATACTATTATTACACAGTTGATATGAGTTTATGAAAGAAGACTTACAGTGAAACAGCCCCACAATACAGTTATATGTATATGAAAGCGGTAAATGAAAGCAATAACCACTTACTCGGTTGTAGAGCTTCCATGCTGTTTGGTTAGTTGTTCAACAAAGAAAGATTGAAAACAACAGTATATTCAAAATCAAAGGAGAAAGTGCTTTGAAAAAGGAAGGTTTGGGGCTTACAGCTCAGGGAGAGGCTCAGGGTTTTATCAGTGAGTGCACTGTTGAATTTGTACAGAGGGACTTATACAAGTGACTGAGGCCCAAAATGTTTTCTGTACAAAGGGATAGGTCTTACACTCTCTCAAGAGGCCCAAAAGGTTTAAAGAAAAAGAGTGGGGCTTATAACACGAGGGTAGGCCCAGATGACTTTTCGTTTAAAAACGGCGATCGCGCCGAGGTTTTCTTTTAACGCAGAGGGACTTATACAATAAGTGAGGTCCAAAATGTTTTGGTTAAAAGGGGATAGGGTCTTACACTCTAATAGAGGCCCAAAATGTGTTGAATGGGTCTTATAGCTCGAGGAGAGGCCCAGGGTTATTTTGAAATGGCGACGATTGCGCCGTTTATTTTTGACGGTATCGGGACTTATACAATACACTGAGGCCCAAAAATGATTTGGTCAAGAAAGGATTGGGTCTTACACTCTCTCAAGAGGCCCAAAGTGTTTTAAAAATGATTTATGAGGGTTGAATTAATCCAAAAACCCTAATTTGTTTTCAAAAATGTATTTAATTGAATAAAAATTCAATTAAAATGATCAAAATTGTTTATCATATGAAAAACAAATTGTGATCTTGGATTAATGCTTCAAAAATTAAGTATTGACCTACAAAATAATTAGAAAGCATTAAAAGTTGCAAAATCAATGTAGAAAAAATATTTAAAATGTCAAAAACAATTAAAATATTAATTCTTTACAAAAATATCAATTATATAAAATAAATAATATTTTTGGGATTTTTTGGTAGAATCAAATATTTAAACATTTTTGTGAATTATTGCAAAAAGAACCAATCAAAAATGATAAAAATTGAAGGAGTTATTGATTTTTCAAATTATTAAAGATAATAATATGAAAAATAACAAAATAAACAAGTGATAAAAAGAAGTCTGGGGCGAGGGGGATTCGAACCCCAGACCTCTCGCTTGCCAATACACACAAAACCAGCTGATGAACCGCTGGGGCGCAATGCCAATTCAAATATAATATGGCAAAGGAAAAATATATAGAGAACTTGTTGGATTTTCTGAAAATGGCGCCATGGCCATCTTCCTCCTCGAGCTCGTGCATGAAGCACCCTATCTCCCTCATCTCTCCACCATTGGACATGATTCAAACACCAAACCCGTGCGTTTTTTCACAAGGAATAAGATGGCAATACCCAATTTTATTCATTTTCAATGTGGAGTAAAATAATCATGATGAACACAGATGAACCCTAATTTGCAAAAGCAATCGTGCAGGCATGGTTATAAGGTATATGATCCAATTTCTTGAGGCAAAACAATCAACACATGATGGCAATCAAATGGCAAAAATATCATGCGAGGAAATATGCATGGATCATGGAGTTTGAGTTTAAAGCTCACCTTGATGCAAGCTGAAATGGAACTTTGCCCAGATGGTGTTCCAGTCGTGAATTGATGATCCCTACAGCTTCAATGGATGTTATGGAGTGTGTTGCAAGCTTTGGAACACTTTGAAACTCTTTGGATCAAGCTGGAGACCTCCACCTGCAAAATTGAAGCATAATGGCTTGGTGGAAGAGTGATTTTGAGCCTGAGGTGTTACAATCAGTGTTTAAGTGTTTGGACACCTCAAATACATCATATGTGATGTGTTTGAGCAATTGGAATTGATTGCCTATGGCTGCAACTCAAAACCCGATAGTGGTTACTCAAAAACAAGAAAACTTGAGGTTTAAGAAAGAATGAGAGAAAGCAGTGCTATAACTGGCTTTGGTGTGAGTTGAATGATCCATTGGGACCTCTATTTATAGGTGATCAACTTTTGTTTTGGAGGAATAGTGAATGGTTGTTGGATCAGATCACATTTGCATGGATTAGCTTGGAGGATTTCTTCTCAAGCAAGGCAAACTAGCCATTCCCAAGAGCAGGGCTATGCCTTGACCAAAATCACATTCTTCAGATGTTTTTATTGTTGTTTAATCAGAGAATTTGACTGAGTAGAGTAGCTACCTTGACAATGCACTATTCCACATTAATGCACTTTGAATTCAAGGCAAAATGTGCCAAAGTGGATGAATTTCAAGTTGGAAGATTCCTTGGCTTTTTGACTCAGATTTATCAGTTGGATCAGTTGCATTGTGATTGGTTTGAACACAGGTGGCATGCTGATCCTCAGTTTTTGGTTCAAAATCGTGTGTGGCAAGCAAACATGCAAACTGATTTTTCCAAAACAGCTTGCAGCAGCATGACTTTGGGCATGGATTTCTCATGGCTTAAGTTGAATCAATTCATGTTGTTGGGCTCTTTGAATTCTTAGTAACATATGCAACAATATTGATGTTTAACTTTGGACTTGATTTAGCTTGCAACTATGTGAAAAGATCTCACAAGTTTTGGGGTTTCAACAAAATCTGTCTTGGACAGAATTTTTCTAAGTGTTGGAAAATGGTATACTTTCATGTTTTCAGCCACTTTGGCTCACTCATAGCTCAAAATCCATAATGAATTGGAGTTAGGCCTAGTTGAAGTTTTTGTAGAGGGTAATGAGAGCTACAAATCCATCTTTGGATGAGAAAAAATGGCCTTGTGGTTTAGGAGTTATGGTCCTCCAAAGTTTGTACCTTTGTCACTTTATTTTTAACTTAGAAAATTTTCTAAGTTTTTATGGTTACCCCTTTTACAAGTTATCCAACTTTTCTTGATTTTTCTTGATGAATGATGATTCAAATCATACATTAACATCATTTTAGTGTTAAAAATCCATTTTGGTGAAAAATCTCAAAATGTCAAAGTTGACTTTTGTGCACAGTTGACTTTTTATCAGATGAATTCCAAACTGTGCAACTCTTCGGGAAATCATGTCCTTAACCTAAATCAAACTTGATGGAAATGTTCCATGGGTATCATAGGGTATATTGAGGCATGTCCTAGGGTTTGGGAGCATGTCCTGGTCAAAAGTCAAAGTTACAGTTGACTTTTCTCTTAAAACCCTAATTATGGTGCAGATGAAATTGAGACTTGTTGCTCAAGCTTATTGGATTGATCCATTGTTCCAAATGGATCAATATGGTATGTTAGAAACCCTCAAATCCTCTCTTGAGGTCTTGGTTCATGATTTGCCCCAAAAGTCAACTTAGGGGTGAATTAGGTCAAGAAACCCTAATTCCTGATTTTTTATGTATGCATTCCCTGAGGTCAAATTGATTTGATGATTGGGTCCATGAGGTTCCATGGAGTATATTAGGTTATGTTTTGGATCATTGGCTCATGCCCAGATGAAAATTTCCCATCTGGAGGCCCTGGTCGACCAAAACCTTAATTTGGTGACACCGTCGATCTTGAGGCTTGATCCACCTAGAAGGGAGCAGCTTTGTGCTTAATCCTTGGAGTGGGAGTCCTTTTGATCCATTGTGGATATTTGAGAGGTTAGACAAGTTGAAGGTCATGTCATTCCTTGATTGACCCTTTGTCTAAGGCTTAGAGAGGGCTTGAAACCCTAATTTTGATTGTAGTGGATGCTCACCTATCTTTGGGGAGACTAATGAAATAAGATGCTTCCTCCATATTGTGTTGATGATTTGCACAATGATGGGAAATCTTAGTGGTCAAAATTTGGGGTATGACACTAGGGTACCAACTTCCAAGGATCATAACTTGAGATCCAAGCAACCATTTTGGCTGATCTAAATATGGATTTGTATCTCTCATGGCATACTTTAAAAGTGTCAACTACACCTCATTCTAATTCCTCATGGATCGTAAGTTATGGAGTGATCAAAATGGCTGAAAACATGAAATGTCACTTTTTCCAACACTTAGTGAAATTTTCACTAAGTCAGAATCTGTCTTGCTTTTTTTCCAAATGTAGGGGGATTTTTCACTTTGATCCAAAAATTCTCAAGACAAACTATGATCACACATGTGTTGTATCACATGAGAGCTTTCCAAAATGGCCAAGAACTCCATCAAATTTCATCTGAGCTAAGAGTTGTGACAATGGCAATATGCCTTGCTGCAACTGTCATAACAAGGCAGATTTGAGCATTTTGCTCGATTTGTTCAAATTTTGCAAATGATAAACAAGTTTATCCATTTAAACACCTCAGTGGGAGACCAAGGAGGAACCAACACTGATCCATAAGTCTCCCAAGTCTTTGGAACTATAAGTAGCATGCCAAACCTAAAAAGCATAAAAGGGGGACAAGACTCCAACTTTGTTTTGAAGCATTCACTGGGTGCACCAAGGTGGCATGAACTGAGCCATTTCCAACTGAATGAGTCAAGGATAAGCTCTGAACCAAAGACACATAGGCATGTGCTCTAACCTCTAGTAAATGGCTAGAGGAGACTTAAGATTCCAAAGTGATGCAATTGGACAATGAGCTGTTGCAGTTTCCATTCACTATTGCTTGCAAAACAAACTTGCTCTACTATAAATAGAGCTCATTTGTGCTCAGTTTGAGTACACCAAAGCACTACAACACTTGCTTTCCTCAAAATCCCTTTTTCTAGGCAAAAATACCTTCTTTAGCAAGGTAACTCTGAGTTTTTGAGTTAGAAGCATTTCTATCACAGCTCATGATCCAAACACATCCAATATGTCATACCTAAGCTGTCCAAACTCTCACAAGTGACCTGTAACACCAAAATCACAAAGTCCCCTCTCAAAACCTCAAAATTGGACTTTTTTGCATTTTTCAAGCCATGTCTTGATTCAATCACTTTCAAAACCAGATAAAACCTCAAACACACTCCAAATATCATCCTTGAACTGTCCCAAATGGTTCCACACATTTGGAACACCATTTGAGAGAGTTGCTATATTGGTCACTTTTGCCCCTTTTGCAAGAAAGAGCTCAAACTTGTTCCCGAGGATTACAGTTGGTTCCAACCATCCTAAAAGCTTCTAAGTGATCATTTGAGGGTGCCCAAAGCATCAAATTGTTTCTAGAACAAAGCACTTGGCAGATTGCATAAAAAGCTCATAAAGAGGTAAGCATCACAACTTGAACTCTTTGAAATATGCATTGCTTTGAAGTCCACTGTGTAATACCCCAAAATTTGCTCTTCCCTTTTGGCATCATAGCATGGCATTATCATTTATCATATCATATCCATCTCATTAGCATTGCATTGCATTTAACATAGAAAAATGAAGCATGGCATCCTTCTTACCATCAGGGCATGTGATCGGGTGGAAGGTGGACAATCAAGGGATCATTCAAAGCACAAAAAGGTCAATCAAGTTGGCTCTAGGCAAGCCAAGAGGTCTCTCATGTCTCATACTATCTCAATTGATCTTCCAAAACCTCAAGGAAGTGAGATTCAATGGAAGATTGAAGCACTACATCTTTCACTATGCAAGAGATTCAAAAATTGAAGGAAAACCCTCAAAAGAGATAGCTCATTGATTCAAAATCATTCTCAAGTGGCATTTCTCATCATCCTTTAAGAGGATACACAACATACTCTGAGGAATTTGGATTTGGAAGATGTGCAATTTCCTCCTAACCAAAGGGGGTCAAAACTAGGGTTTCCCATTAAATCAGGGAATCTTTGATTTTTTGGACAAAGCTTGTTGTCATGGTATTCTACATGTTCTTAAGTGTATATGTGTGGAAGATTGCATCTCAATTGGTTTTAGAAGTGGTTCAATTGGAAGAAAGATCAAGAATCAGAGAAATTGGGGCAAAGTCAAATAATCAGAGGAAAAAGTCAACTCTTGACTTTTTGAGGCCAAATTCATGAAATTCATGTTACATATGTCCAATGTACAAAGTTTGATCAAGAAACTCCAAAGGAATCATGAAAAAATCAAGATGTGGAAAGTTGCCATTTTTGGATGAAGAAGGGTTACTAAAAATAGCAAGTTTTGGCCATTTTGCATCAGAATTTGAACCAAGGCCATTTAAATTTGGAGCACCAAATGAAAAATCCACTCTGCCTCAATGAAAGATCTTGTTTTAAGCTTCAAATCCATGTGTAGAACATCTCCATTGGATAAAAATTGAGAGAGATATGATTGATCAAAGTTGGAGGAAAGTAGGTTCAAAACTAGGTCATGACCAAGATTTTCAGGTCACGCGCGCAATCATTTTAACAAACAGTTGGTGGGCCAAATGTCCACTCATTTTTCTCATGGTTAAAGGCTTCAAATGAAAAACTTTTCAACATCAAAGTTGTTCATTGTAGTGTCCTCTTCAATGTTGATGTTGTGAAAATTTTGATTTAACCAAGTTATGAGATAGTTTGGAGGGTTCAAAGTCATGTTGTTTGTGCTGAAATTTTGTGTGCCCAATTGCCTTGCCAGCCAACCTTTTGCCACGCCCACCAACCAGTTGTGAACCATTGTGTTCATAGCTATTTTTAGACATGTTTGAGACCTCATTTCACTTCAATTTTCAAACCAATATTGTTCCCCAATGTACCCTCTTTCAAATGAACCCATAAACTCCCTAAGGCAGTCATTGAGTAGAGAGAAAAACCTCCATAAACCACCATATGTTGACACTGATACATTGATGACATGCTGCATGATTTGGTTCAGTCACACCACAAACACCTCCTCACTTTTGTTTCCTCTTTCAACCAAGCACAAGTTACTTACATAATGCACACTGTCACGTGCCATACATGAGAATAGAAGGAACAAACTTGCTTAGCAAGTTTCTGATGCACAGATTGGCAGCTTCACTCTCCTTTTCTCCCTTCCACCATAACTGTCATGAGCTTGACCTCACCATAACTCAGCCTCAATAACTCGCCCCTAACTAACTTGACTCAGTTAGTTAGGGTGCACTCACTTTAACTCATCCAACTCAGTTAACTCCACTCATTAAACCATGGTTAGCTCACACTATAAATAAAAATCACACTCTCAAATTTCATTTCCAACTTCATTTTTCACACATTCACTTCAGAAACTTGCTCCACACATTCACTTCAGAAACTTGCTCTTCTTCTCTCTCAATCTCATCATTGCCATTGATTCTCGAGCTTCACCTTGTTCATTTCCTCATTTTCACTTCAGAATCTCTCTGATTCTTTCTCAATTTCACTACCTTGCAACTGGTTTTGAAGCTTGGATTTCATTTCTTCTCCATTGAATCATCATCCACCACTGCATCTAAGCCTTTATTTGGCCAAAAGAAGCTCAAAGAGGAAGCAGCATCTCTGGTTTTCTGAAGAACATCTCAAGGTCTCAAATCTTCAGGTACGAATTTCCACCATTATAGACTTGATTTGAAGTGGTTTTCAGGTTCTTGAGGCTTCTTATAAGCTCAAGAATTTGTCTGGCTAGTTGATAGGCCTTTAGAGGCATAGTTGAAAACTTAGGGCAGGACTTGATCTCTTCTGTTCTTTGTGCACGTGCTTGATATGTGAAAAATAAGTGTGCATTCTTGATCTACATGAGCTCAGCTTCATTTTGGTATGCGTATTGTACATTTCTGTGAACATGTGAAGTTGCAGACGGTGGTGTGTGACCGGAGAAGGTGACCGGAGGTCCCTCTCCGGCCGGTAGCTTTGTGCTAGGGTTTCATTGCCAGTTTGAATGTCAGCCGTGTGATTTTGTTGATCCAATGCGTGAAAACGTGCCAGCACATTAAAAAAGGGCGTGCATGTCATGTGCCAATTTTCTGATTCATTTAAACATGGTGCGGTGCAGTACATAGTTATGAGTATGTTCCCTCACGCATGAGCTTTGATCTTGCTTACTTTGACTTGTCTGTTGACTTGACCTGATCCAAGGGTTTTCCTTGCTTTGACTTGCTTTGACTGAAATTCCATGCCTGCTATTGTGTTCTGCACGCTTAGTGGACCTAGGATAATTGCTATTCACACCCTTGCATCTTAAAGCCCAATTAATCTGAACTGAATGATTGTTATGCATACACCCCCTCCTTTATGTCCATTTCATTTTATTTTCTTCATTTTGCTCACGTTTGCTTTTTAATTTTTAAAATTACAAAATAGCATCATAAAATTCTACAAAAATTCATGTGTATTCTTAAAACATTTAGGAAATTTTTCATGATTTTATTTTCTGATTTTATGACCATTTTGCCCCTGTTCCATTATTTCTTTTGAATTTCCATTTGCATGCATACTTAGTGTGACATATGATTTTGTGCATTTTTGTTCTTGATCATAAAAATTGATTTTGATGCCTTTCTTTTTGCATTGTGGTCACAATATGTTGAGGTATGTTTGAGATTTATGAGATGATTTTTAAGTCTTTTTTGGATGACTTTTGATGTGTTGCTTTGAGCATGAATGCATGAAACTTCCATGAGACTTTGACCTAATTGTTGAGTGACTTTGGTTCTGATTCATTGCTTGTGGACTTGATATGTTAATGGCATGTGTTTAAGGTGTTTGATTGGTGAAAGTCATAATTTTTGAAGCATGTTTGCTATTTGTTTGAAGCATGAAGTTTAACTTGTTCATTTTGTGAATGCATGCCTCATGTTTGGTTTGCTTGATCATGAAGGCACTTGTGCCATGAGTTGTGGTTTTGTTGGAGGATGTATAGCATGTTAATTGACTTCTGATTGTGACATTTGGGTTTCATCTTTGCATGTTTGATGTTTATCTTGCACCTTAAGTCACTTGTTTCACAAGTATGAACCACATTCACATCACTTCACCTTTTCTTCTTTGCTTCTTGTTGGATTGAGATTTTGTTTGCATGATTTAGTATGCCCATTTAGGATAACATTAGGTTGTGTAAATATGAGTTACATTCTGACTTGGAAGCATGTATAGCATTCAATCTCATTTTACTTTGTTTGTCAACTTGTTTGAATTTGATTTGTTCATTATATTTTCTTACTTTACTTGTAAGTGATTGTGCTAACCATGTAGGGGCTTCGGTAAGTTTCAATTGAGTGTGGATAAGGAATCCACATTCAACTTCTATCCTTTCTCTTTTACAATTCCATGTTTTGTTAAGCACTTATGTGCTTTCTTTTAATAACTCATCACTTGCCCTTTGTGAATTACAATTCATCTTCTACTTTAGAAGTGAATTGTTTAATTCATTCTTTCTTTAGACGTTAGGTTGAAACCTCACAAACCTTAGGATCACTCCCTTAACTAATCAATTAGGATTGAGTCTTAGTCCATATAGATTTTTACCTTTATCCTCCCTTGAGTCTCTTTTCTCATCTCAAAGAAAATTCAAAACATATAATAAAGGTAGGCATTTATTGCATTTAGGCCTTTCATATAAAGAAAAGGTTATAAGGGGTCTTCTCTTATAATCTTAGAATGTATAGCATATAGCCCATCTTGGGTCAATGTGTTAAACATTTGATCTTGTATGAGGGACTTAAATGCAATACTTGTTGAAGGTGCAAATAATAAAAAACACTTCTTCATTTCTTAATTTACAAAAACACTTAATAAACACAAGTATGCTAGTGTGTTTAAACCTTGATAATTGGAACTAAGTGTGAGGGTCTTCTTCACCCTTAGTGTGCTTTCTTACCCATTCCATCTTGGAATGTGAGAAGGTACACATTCCAATGACTAAGATTCAGATACACTGTCATATGCAAACAAATTCAAAACACTTCCTTCTAAAAGACAAAAACAAACAATAACGTCTTTCCTTCGGGAATTCTTTTCTCACCTCATTCACTCTCAACGTACGAACGTGCTCCTACTCGTTCTCTTGCAAGATGGTAACGCACTCGGACCAGCGAGCCTGCAACACCTGAGCTAGGACGTAAGCCGTTCTCTAAAAAACACAGATAATCCATCCCTAGTGAGGGGAACTACGTCGCTCTGATTCTCATGCTCCTGATGAGATACGTAGGCAGTGGGGTAGGGCCCATGCGAGCACTTCTTTTATTTTCCCTACATTTGTTTTCTTCCCTTTTCCATTCCTTTTTCAGTTCTTTCTCAGTATTCCTTTCTTTACACCCTTTGATCGAGACAAGCAAGCGTGGATCCCATCGGGTACGATGGACGTGAGGGGGTGCTAATACCTTCCTCTCGCGTAACCGACTCCCTTACCCACTTCTCTTGGTCGTAAGACCATGTTCTTTCCTTCCTTCAGGTTTATGCGGTGTTTCCTTTCCCTCTCATGGGATAAATACACATTGCTGGCGACTCTGTTTCGGTGCCACTTTCGCGTTTGTACTTGGATGAAAATCCCGGGAGCGACAGCTGGCGACTCTGCTGGGGATTATTGCTGTTGACCTATTGCTGGTCCATCCCTAAGCGAGTCAATCCTAGCGCTTGTCTGTTTTTCTTTCATTGGGTGTTTACTGTTGTGTTGTATTTACTGTTTTATTGTATGGTTATTTACTGCTTCACTGTACATTACTGTATTTACCGTATTTTAGCAGTTTCATTTCATATGATATATTATGCTATACTGGACTGTGCTATTTTCTGTTTGGCGGGATGGGATTTCTGAGAGATAAGCCCATTACACAGGCTTGAGTATACACTTAGAATTAGAGTGGAGAGTAGTGGGACCTACGTGCCGTTTGGAGTGCGTTGGGTGTTCACGAAATTCACAGCTAGACGAGGCTATCTTGGGACACGTCGTGGCATGCGCATCTTGCGTATTCCAGGATGTAGATCTAGAGAGCTGTCGACTCTAGTGACCGATCATGAGGACCTTAGTGGAGATATCCCTTTTTAGTGGTGACAATGGCAGACCACATTCTGTGGCAAACCCATTCGCACCCGAGGGCCCACTTTGGAACTTGCATAGGATGACTTTTATTTTCTAAGGGGAGTCAGTGGACGACCTCTTTGATTGGCATAGCATTGTATCCTACGGGCTGAATGTGCTATTGCTTCTCAAACCTCCGAAGCTGACAAGCCTTATTTTCTAAGAACCACATGCGAGTATGGGCGGGATGTTTACAGGTTTGCAGGAAACCCAGCCTCCTACCTACCTTACTTGTGATTCTATGATGATTTCAGACATTGTATCCTATGACAGTGATTTAAGTGTTCATCTCAGATATTGCCAGACTCAGTACAGAGACACAGTGCACACAGTTCAATACAGACACCGACACTTGATTACCTGATCACATGCCCTTTTGCATTGCATTATCATATCATAACAGTTATGTTTGTCATTTTCAGGTGCATAATACATTTCTGATTCCAATCCATGGGTTCAACAGAGATCGTCGCCGAGAGAAAGAACAATGTGTCTTACAAGTTTCCAGATCCTGTCTTGGATTCATTGCTCAAAGTTATAGATATGGCTGGTCCGGGTATTCTTGATAGGTTTCAGAAGAGCTACGGGAATTTGGTTGGGATGGTCCGTACAATCACCAAGTATGAGCATGATGCTTTACACACTCTGCTGCAGTTCTACGAGCCTTCGTTGAGGTGCTTTCTTTTTTCAGATTACATTTTGATGCCAACACTGGAAGAATTCTCATTTATTTTGGGAATTCCGATCACGTCGGCAATACCATTCTTCTCTGGTAGTTCTCCCAGCGTAAAAGAAATTGCTGCTGCTTTACAAATGGATCAGACATTGATAAAGAGCGGTGTGAGCAGTAAAAATGGAGTTAGCGGATTTCATTTAGAATTTCTGGCTGGACAGGCCCAAGAGGCTGCAAGTGCTAAAAATTGGACGGTTTACAATTCCATTCTGGCTCTCTGCATATATGGCCTAGTTTTCTTTCCCAATCAGCAAGACTTTGTGGATATGCAAGCAACGAGAGTTTTTGTCCTTAAAAATCCAGTCCCTACTTTGTTAGGAGATTTTTATCATTCCGTGCATTACAAGAATGAGAAAAGGAGGGGAGGATCTGTTAGTTGTTGCACTCCACTGCTGAGTCATTGGTTTTTCAAACATTTGCCTCAGACAGGTGCCTTTGTGGAAACCAAAGATGTGGCGAAATGGTCTAAACGATTGATGAGTTTAACTGCTGATAACATGGTATGGTTTGATCACCGGTTGTTGAGAATAGAGCTTGTCACAAGATGCGGAAATTTTCCAAATGTGCCTTTGATTGGCAGAAAAGGAGGGATCAATTATAATCCAGTTTTGGCCATCCGACAGTTTGGGTATGCTTCCAGATATCCTCCTACAGAGCAAGATGTGGAAGAATCTTTATTCTTTACAGGAACTAAAGATGCAAAGGTGGTAGAAGTAGTGAATGCTTGGAAAGATAAGCACAAAATTGGAAAAGCAGTTTTTGGAAAAGGAGATTGTAGATCTTATCCTGAATATGACAGGTGGATTGAAACGAAAGTAAAGGAATTGCTTTTACCCTTTTCAAGGGGACCTCTTTTATGTGCAGTACAGCCAGAACAACCCACTATGGTGGCTATTGAAGAATGTGAGAAGTGGAAGAAAATGGTCAGAGAGTTGCAGATAGAGAATTCTGGAATGAGCAGATGCCTTCAGAAAGCTCTAGCTGACAACAAAGAGTTGGAAAAGAGAGCCTTGAAAGCGGAAAAAACCTTGGCTGACAAAGAGGAAGATTTTGATGACCGAGCTCGGTACTTTCGGAAACTTACTTTGGGAGCAGATGACACTAGTCAGGCTCACAAGATTACAAAACAGGCGTTAGCCCGAAGCAAGGATTCATTAGCTCAACTTCGTCAAGCTTGGGATGAAGTCAGAATTGAAAATGCCGAGTTAAAGGATCAGTCGAAGACTAAAGACGAGGAGCTTAAAAAGGCACATGAGCAGAGGAGAAAGTATCGGGAAAGTCTCGGTAAAAGTCAAGAACAGTTAGAAGAAGCTAGAAGCCAACTGAGGAATACCAAGAAAGAGCTTGAAGAAATCATGATAGAAAGGGAGATACTCAAGAAGCAAGCCGGCATAAAGAGACACAAAGGAGGGTGTGATGACGAAGCTCTTATGCTGCATATGGGTTCTTTAACTGAAGCTCTTGAGAAAAGGGATGTCTTGATCAAAGAGATGATTGAAAAGCCGAATCACCAGCGTACCCGTATACTTTTTGAGGAGATCAAATACTCAAGTGATAAGCTGAAGGATGTGGAATTGTCAGATTGATGTTCTTTTCCCTGTATTTTGTTGTTAATGGCTACCATCAGGCTTGTTGATGGATCCATTTTTTCCTTGTATTGCATTTGCGGTTGAACCTTTCTTAAATGTACTTGAATATTTTGTTGAATGAGTATGAGCAGTTTTATTCAGAATTATTCTTTATCAGATAGCTGCGCACAAGCACATGACCACGACACGTCTCTTTATATCACAATTTCTGGTCTTCAGATTTCTGTGGTTGGATTGGAATCAGGGTATAAAGCACCTCGGAAATGACAAACATGGCATTGCATGGCATTGCATATCATTTTGCATTTTTTGTTACTTGCTTTTCAGGTACTCGTTGCGGGGTCTCTAACCTTTATTTGGTTTCAGGCAGTATAGCGGAGAATCATATTCACCGATATTCGACGCGAAGGAATCAAGTAAGAATCATGGATCAAGTGCAAAGTGATTTGGCGGAAATGAGGGCGCGTATGGACCAGTTCATGACCCTCATGACTGGCATGGCGCAAAATCAGGAGAGGTTGAGGCTTCTGGTAGAGCGTCCCGACAATGGGCCCGAAGGTGATCATCATGACAATTCCCAGGGACATGGCATTCCTCCCCCCGGTGGTAACCCTCCTCCTGGTGGTAACAATCGGGGTAATGGAAATGGTAGGCATGCTGGTGTTACTCTTGAGGATACTCTGGAAGACCAATTTACTCTGCTGGATGCTGATGTGGGTAATCAAGGGGATCGAAGGTATGATGAGTTAGCAGAGAAGATCAGGGCCATAGAATGCAAGAACTCTATGGGTATTGATGTTACCAGCTTGGGGCTGGTCTCAGGAGTCAGAATTCCCCCTAAATTCAAGCCTCCTACTTTCGATAAGTATCACGGCAATGCGTGTCCCCAAACGCATCTTCAAGCTTACTTTGGGAAGATTTCAGCCCATACGGATGACGAGAAGCTATGGATGCACTATTTTCAGGACAGTCTGGCTGGGGCGTCCTTGACCTGGTATATGAAGTTGAATAGAGCTGCTGTGAAGAATTGGAAAGATCTGGCAGAAGCGTTCCTGAAGCAATACCAATATAATATTGACATGGCGCCCAACCGCACCCAATTGCAGGGATTGTCACAAAATGCCAAGGAGAGTTTCAAAGAATATGCACAGAGGTGGAGGGAAATGGCTGCCCAGGTTCAACCTCCCTTATCGGACAGAGAAATGGCAGATATGTTCATGGGCACCTTGCAAGGGGCCTATCTGGATAGATTAGCTGCTTGTCCGTCAACTGAATTTGCTGATATTGTGATTGCGGGAGAAAGAATAGAAAGTCTGTTAAAGCTTGGAAAGATCCAGGATGTGAGTGGGGCTGGCTCTTCGGGGACGAAGAAACCGTTTGCTAGTAACCAGAAAAGAAGAGAAGGTGATACGAATGCTGTGTTTAGAGGACGAGGCAGAGGGCGTTCTCGAGCTTATTATCAGGTAGATGCTGTGACAATCCCCACACCGTCTGTTCAGAAACAACAACCCCAACAACAAGTTCAACAGCAACAACCTTTTTTCCAGCAAAGGTCTAGACAGAGGGATCGTAAGATGGATCCTCTCCCTATGACTTATGCCGCGCTGTTGCCCCGGCTACTCGAGTTAAAGTTGGTAGAACTCCGTACTATGAAAGCTCCGGTTGCCGGAAACCTGCCACCTAACTTCGATGCTAATGCTCGTTGTGAGTTCCACTCAGGTGCTCAGGGGCACTCCATTGAAAAATGCTGGGCTTTCCATCATAAAGTACAAGATTTGATTGATGCTAAAGCCATCAATTTCTCTCCCGCTCCTAATATTACTCAGCATCCCATGCCTGATCATAGCGCAGCAAATGTGTACGCTATTGAAGATGGGAGGAGATTGAATCTGGTGACAGATATCCGTCAAGTGAAAACTTCTTTGTTGGTTGTAAAAGATCGTTTATTGAAGGGACAGGTGTTCCCGGGCTGTAATCAAGATTGCTTTGAGTGTATGAATCAGGAGAACGGCTGTGATAAGTTGAAGATGGGTTTACAGAATCTGATCGATGAAGGATGTCTACAGTTCGACAGAGTCGTGAAAGACACTGATGAGATATCAACCGTGACCATCTATTACACTCCCGCTGAGATTCAAATGCCGGTCAATGCAGTTCCCGTGGCGAGTGTTGCGCCAGAAGGGCCCAGTCCTGTCACTATCACGGTGCCAGGACCAATTCCGTTCACATCCACGAAAGCTATCCCATGGCACTATGGGGCAGATGTATATTACGAAGGTAAAAAACAGGAAGTTGAGTCATCAGTCAGCCCAAATGTTGATAACGTAGGGGGTGTAGGGGGCTTTACAAGGAGTGGAAGGTTGTTCGCTCCCCAAACCTTGAGAAGTGATAAAGAGGCAGAAGCCGCAGCAAAGGCTAAAGGTAAACAGGTGGTTGAAAGTGCGCCTACACCTGAAGCAGAGACAAAGATTACTTTTGATAAGGAAATGGAAGAATTTATGAAGATAATCAAGAAAAGCGATTATAAGATTGTGGACCAACTGAATCAGACCCCTTCAAAGATTTCAATCTTGTCACTATTGATGTGCTCTGATGCGCACCGACAGGCGTTGTTGAAAGTGTTGAAGAGTGCGTACGTGCCACAAGAAATTACTGTTAATCAGCTCGAGGGCGTAATCTCCAATGTTAATGTTAGCCATGGCTTGGGCTTTACAAGTAGAGATTTGACTGTTGAAGGAAGAAACCATAATAAGGCTTTGCATATCACGATGGAGTGTAAGGGCGCAGTGTTATCTCATGTACTGGTAGACACTGGTTCATCACTCAATGTCTTGCCCAAGAAGGCATTAATGAAGCTGGAAGTTGATGGTTTGATCTTAAGGCCTAGTGAATTGGTGGTCAGAGCATTCGATGGGACCAGACGATCTGTGTTTGGTGAGGTGGAATTGCCCGTACAAATTGGACCACAGGTATTCAAATCCACGTTCCATGTAATGGACATACAACCTGCATATAGCTGCCTATTGGGGCGCCCTTGGATTCACGGAGCCGGGGCTGTTACTTCTACTCTACATCAAAAGCTGAAGTATGAGTTTGAAGGGCAGGTTGTGACAGTGTGTGGGGAGGAAGACATCTTTGTGAGTCACTTGTCCACGTTCAAGTACATTGAAATGGATGGGGAAATTCATGAGATGCTGTGCCAATCATTTGAAGCAGTCAATATTGACGATGCACCTGAGTCTTCTTCTGTACCAGTTGGGGCTGGTACCTCCATTTCATCTTACAAACAAGCTGTCGAGGTCGTCAGGGCAGGCAACGCCCAAGGTTGGGGCAGGTTGATAGAGACCCCAATGAAGGAAGACAAATTTGGTATTGGTTATCATCCCTCTACAACTTCAGATGCGGGGAGCAAGGGACCCATTACTTTCAATAGTGGGGGAATTATCTACATGGACCAGTCTTGTGCAGCCACGGAGGATAGTGTCGACAGTAATTGTGACCTGGACAACTGGGTACGCCCTCATGCTTCGGGACAACAAGTGCAGAACTGGTTCGTTGAAGAAGTCATCCGGGTTACTCTTCAGACAGAGTAATTTTTCTTTGTTTTTTCTAACCATAATGCATGACAAAATCTTGTGCTCTGCCCAAGGCGTATAGATTCATTTGTAGGGCCACCATGGTTGCATTTGCAATGTTTAATCATTAATAAAGGACGTTTTGCAATCAAATTTTGTTCTCTGTCTTTCAGTTTTTATTTTTGCACAAAAAATATAAAATGGCAATGTTTCATTTTCTTTTGTTTTGCTTAAAAATAAATTCTAAAATAAGGCATGAACCCGTTCATGCAGACTTGATCCTCCGGATACCACTGATAACGATTTTGATATGGCCATGTATGACTTTGACAATCCGATTTATCAAGCCGAAGAAGGGGATGGGAAAGATTGTGAACTTTCTGAAGAACTGGCCAGATTGTTGAAACAAGAGGAAAGGGTCATCCAGCCTCATCAGGAGACTGTAGAAATCATTAATATTGGTACCAAGGACGCCAAGAAAGAGATCAGGATTGGTGCCAGCTTGCAAGCAGATGTGAAGCAAACTTTGACGGAAATGTTGCGCGAGTATGTTGACATCTTCGCCTGGTCGTATCAAGACATGCCGGGGTTGGATACGGATATTGTCGTGCACAGGCTACCATTGAGAGAAGAATGTCCGCCAGTCAAGCAGAAACTTCGTCGGACTCACCCCGACATGGCCTTAAAGATTAAGGAGGAAGTCCAGAAGCAGTGGGACGCTGGTTTTCTTGCTGTGACAAAGTATCCTCCATGGGTAGCCAACATCGTGCCAGTACCGAAGAAAGATGGAAAAGTGAGAATGTGTGTGGATTATCGAGATCTCAATAAAGCTAGCCCGAAAGATGATTTTCCACTACCTCATATTGATGTGCTGGTCGATAATACAGCTCAATTTTCAGTGTTCTCATTTATGGACGGTTTCTCCGGGTACAACCAGATCAAGATGGCACCTGAAGATATGGAGAAGACCACGTTCATTACTCCGTGGGGTACATATTGTTATAAAGTAATGCCTTTTGGGTTGAAAAACGCAGGGGCAACGTACCAGCGGGCGATGGTGACATTGTTTCATGACTTGATTCATAAGGAGATCGAATGTTATGTAGATGATATGATTGCCAAGTCGAAAACAGAAGAGGAACATCTGGTTAATCTGAAAAAGCTGTTTGAAAGGTTGAGAAAGTTCCGTCTGAGATTAAATCCAAACAAGTGCACGTTTGGGGTGCGTTCTGGAAAGTTGCTGGGTTTCATTGTGAGCGAAAAAGGAATCGAGGTTGATCCTGCCAAGGTGAAAGCAATACAAGAAATGCCTGAACCGAGAACAGAAAAAGAGGTGCGTGGTTTCTTGGGTAGATTGAACTACATTGCGAGGTTCATATCTCACCTAACAGCCACGTGTGAGCCAATATTTAAATTGTTAAGGAAAGATCAAATGGTCAGGTGGAATGATGATTGCCAATTGGCATTCGATAAGATAAAAGAATACTTGCAGGAACCTCCGATTCTAATGCCTCCAGTTGAAGGGAGACCACTGATAATGTATCTGACAGTGCTTGAAGGTTCCATGGGTTGTGTTCTCGGTCAACATGACGAGACAGGTAGGAAGGAGCATGCTATTTACTACCTGAGCAAAAAGTTCAATGATTGTGAGTCCCGATACTCAATGCTTGAAAAGACATGTTGTGCGCTTGCATGGGCCGCTAAGCGATTGAGGCAATATATGGTTAGGCACACGACCTTGTTGATTTCAAAAATGGATCCTATCAAGTATATTTTCGAGAAACCAGCATTGACAGGCAGAGTTGCACGGTGGCAAATGGTCTTGACAGAGTATGACATTCAGTACACTTCACAAAAGGCCATCAAAGGAAGTATCTTGTCCGACTATCTTGCGCAACAGCCGATTGATGATTACCAACCCATGAAATTTGACTTCCCTGATGAGGACATCATGTTTCTCAAAGCTAAAGATTGCGAGGAACCACTCCCGGAGGAGGGGCCAGACCCTGAATCCAAATGGAGTCTGATGTTTGATGGGGCTGTCAATATGAATGGGTGCGGAGTTGGAGCAGTTCTTATCACGCCGGAAGGTGTTCATATGCCTT
Organism: Lathyrus tuberosus; assembly: GCA_022829125.1. NCBI lineage: Eukaryota > Viridiplantae > Streptophyta > Magnoliopsida > Fabales > Fabaceae > Lathyrus > Lathyrus tuberosus. The sequence goes on from JALAZF010000191.1 coordinate 3,897,944, forward strand.
TCACTGCCCGAATAACTTTCGGATGCACCAACAATGAAGCAGAGTACGAAGCTTGTATAATGGGGATCGAGGAGGCGATTAATCTACGGATTAAGACCCTTGATATATTTGGTGATTCAGCCTTGGTAATCAATCAAGTGAAAGGGAGTTGGTACACGCACCAAGCAAATCTAGTGCCATATAGAGATTATACGAGGAGATTGCTGACATTTTTCACAACAGTGAAACTGTACCATATTCCTCGAGATGAGAATAGGTTCGCTGATGCCTTGGCCACTTTGTCTTCCATGATCAAAGTGCAAAGATGGAACCATGCACCTAAGATTGAGGTATCCCGCCTTGACAGACCAGCATTTGTGTTTGCGGTCAATGCAGCGTCTGATGACAAGCCATGGTTTTATGACATTAAGTGTTTCTTAAAAAGTCAAGAGTACCCGCCCGGGGCATCGTCCAAAGACAGGAAGACGTTGAGAAGGTTAGCTGGTAGTTTCTTCTTGAATAAAGATGGCGTGCTGTATAAAAGAAATTTTGACACGGTCCTGCTTAGATGTGTGGATAGACGTGAAGCAGACTTGTTGATGATTGAAGTGCACGAAGGCTCTTTCGGTACCCATGCCGGAGGGCATGCAATGGCTAAAAAGTTGTTAAGGTCGGGATATTATTGGTTGACTATGGAGTCAGATTGTTGCAAATATGCCCGCAAATGCCATAAATGCCAGATCTACGCAGATAAAGTGCATGTACCTCCAAATCCGTTGAGTATCATGTCGTCGCCTTGGCCGTTTGCCATGTGGGGCATTGATATGATCGGAAAGATTGAGCCTACAGCTTCCAATGGTCATCGTTTCATCTTGGTGGCAATTGATTACTTCACCAAATGGGTTGAAGCTGCATCCTATGCCAATGTTACAAAACAAGTGGTCGCTCGTTTCTTAAAACGGGATATCATTTGCCGATATGGAGTTCCCGAAAGAATCATTACTGATAATGGTTCTAATTTGAACAATAAGATGATGGCTGAGTTATGCCGGGACTTCAAAATCGAACATCACAATTCTTCTCCGTACCGCCCAAAGATGAATGGCGCGGTCGAAGCGGCCAACAAAAATATCAAGAAGATTGTGCAGAAGATGGTTGTCACGTACAAAGATTGGCATGAGATGTTACCATTTGCTTTGCATGGGTATCGAACGTCGGTACGCACGTCCACTGGGGCAACCCCATTCTCACTCGTATATGGTATGGAGGCAGTGCTACCGGTTGAAGTAGAGATTCCGTCCCTCAGAGTCATGATGGATGTTAAGCTAGATGAAGCTGAATGGGTACGAGCCAGATTTGATCAGTTGAGCCTTATTGAGGAAAAGCGATTGGCGGCTGTATGTCATGGGCAACTATATCAGCGCAGAATGAAACAGGCATTTGACCAAAAGGTGCGTCCTCGGGTTTACAAAGTCGGAGATGTGGTACTCAAAAGGATCCTTCCTCCCAATACAGATCACAGGGGCAAATGGACTCCTAATTATGAAGGTCCATTCGTGGTTAAAAAGGTCTTTTCGGGCGGAGCTTTATTGCTTACAACCATGGATGACGAAGACTTTTCATCTCCTGTCAACTCGGACGTAGTCAAAAAATACTTCGCATGAATAGACCCGCTGGATAATAAAAATAAAAAAAATCCAGGCAAAAAAGGGCATCCCGGCGAACCAAAAACAGAATAAGGTTCGGGCAAAAATTAGGGATATAATTGAAAAAATTTTGTACACCCGGTAAGTTGAAAACCCGAAAGGGCAACTTAGGCAAAAAAGGGTATCCTGGTGGATCGAAAACCTGAAAGGGCGGTCCACACAAAAGAGGGATTTAAGCGAATGACTACGGTTTGAGTTATCTGTACCGTTTGAACAACTGACGTTCTGAAGGATAGGAATCGGTCTGATCATTCCTCAGAAGGCAAGGTCGGGGAGTTTTGAAGACATACTGGTCATAACAGAATGGAAACTCAGTGGAATTCCGTTTTCACATTGCCATTAGGATAGTTTCTTTTCTCAATTTTCAGCGATCACCTCTTTCCAGGGATTGCTTCCAGATGTAATTGCCTATTCTGGGCTCTCAGTCAATAAATTGAATTTCAGTAAAAAGCTTTCTATTTTTGTTTTATTGCTTTGTTTGCAAAAACGTCCTAATTTTTGATAAAACATTGCATTTGAAAACATGGCAGCCTTGCAATAACATGCGCAGAAAAAATATTTGAAATTACTTCGAATGTTGAATACTCCCGGATGGTGGATTCTAGCCACGCAATATTCGGGGCATGTGGGCATATTCTTTTGTTGCAGGTAGCAGGTGCAGATGATTTTAAGCACAAGACCAGCAATAAATCACCCCACGCAAAAGACTGGGGCAATTATGGGTAAGGAGATCGGCGTTCATCGTTCGGTCGACGATTGTTCATAACGGGTCGATATCAGTGAATTAAGTTCAACTGGGTACCGTTGCATCTTATTAAGTCGATTCTCTCATTCAGTACTTCCAACAGCTACAAGCTTTTCTATATCGATAACGGTCACAGGTTCCCCAAAAGAGTGGTCTCGTCGACACCGAAACTGATGGTCATTATCCCCAGCGAAGTCACAAGAGTTTGAAGAGGCTAGATCTTCTGTAAAATCCTCTTATGACATCCTTTGCGGGGACGAATTGTTGTGTTGTCCAAGCATGGGGCATGATTGTTTCCCCAGCATGAAGTGTTGGTCACCCCCAGTAGAGTTTGAGGACAGTTGGTCTTCTGTAAAATTCTCTCAAAAGGCATTCCCCAACACGAGACGCTTTAAAGCAGTTTTCTCCAGCAGAGTTTGTTATAAACTCGTCATCCCCAACGGAATTGTCCAAAGGGAAAGCTCGCCTAACATGGGGCATTGTGGTACTCATCCTAAGCTTGACAGTCATATTCTTCAGCAGACTACTGTGGATTTGCTTTGGGTTTCCCCAACAGATCTCTAAGGACTCTTTCCTAGCAAGTTGCAGGGGAATGTTCTAACCAGGATTCGCATATCCCTGGCAGAGTAGCCCTGATCCCCAGCAAGATTGTGTCTCTGGTAATGATCCCCCACAGAGGTCAGCATCGAGTCGTGTCAGCAACTTCCAACTGAGTTGTTGTTCTCTCCGCAGAGGTTTATCAGATCGACAGAATCTATTCCTCAACAAGGATGGTACAGCCTTTCCCTAGCCGGGTCAGAAGGTTGATAATCCCTATAAAGGATCTTGGGTTGAATAAATCCCCAAGCAGAGTTTTAATGGCTCATTTCCCCAGCAGGACGTCATTCAAAAATTCTCATCCCCAACGGAGTTGCTGTGACCAGAATCCAGCCCCAAACAGATGGAATAATTCCTGGCAGAGTCATCATTCCCTCATATCTTAAAGTCCAATTTATTTTTGGCAAGCTTGACAATTCGAAGCAGACGGATTGTTCATCCATTCGCCAGCAGAGATATTATCCTTTTAGGAGTCTCCGAGATTAAATCATTGATTGTGGTTCCTCAGCAGAGTCGGCAGAGATGTCTGACGCAGATGCAGAGAGTAATTCAATTTTGAAATTCTAAAAGTCCAACAGTGGATTGGCAAAAGTCCGTCTTCGGGTGGCAAAAGTCCAACAGTGGATTGGCAAAAGTCCGTCTTCGGGTGGCGAAAGTCCAACAGTGGATTGGCGAAAGGTCCATCTAAGGGTGGCATATTCTCAAAGTCCAACAGTGGATTGGCAAAAGTCCGTCTTCGGGTGGCGAAAGTCCAACAGTGGATTGGCGAAAGGTCCATCTAAGGGTGGCATATTCTCAAAGTCCAACAGGGGATTGGCGAAAGGTCCATCTAAGGGTGGCATATTCTCAAAGTCCAACAGGGGATTGGCGAAAGGTCCATCTAAGGGTGGCATATTCTCAAAGTCCAACAGTGGATTGGCAAAAGTCCGTCTTCGGGTGGCAAAAGTCCAACAGTGGATTGGCAAAAGTCCGTCTTCGGGTGGCAAAAGTCCAACAGTGGATTGGCAAAAGTCCGTCTTCGGGTGGTAAAAGTCCAACAGTGGATTGGCAAAAGTCCATCTTCGGGTGGCACGAAGCTGCAAAGTCCACCAGTAGTGTGGCAGGCCAGTAGTCGTCTGGAATTGCATAAAAGACATTATTAAAGTCCACCAGTAGTGTGGCAAGCCAGTAGTCGTCTGGCGTCGTTCAAAAGACGTTGTTAAAGTCCACCAGCAGCGTGGCAAGCCAGTAGTCGTCTGGCGTCATTCAAAAGACAGATTTCTCCGACAGTGTTTCTTTGAAGATTCAATCCAGCAATGTCGGGGGGTTTCTTCCTCACTATCCAGAGCAAATTTTTGGTTATTTTTGGTATTCAATCACTATATACCTTGAAAGTCCGAAAGCAATCGCTTTCAGGCATTCAGGTCCACAGCGCTTGAATAGGGGCAGCTGTAATACCCCAAAATTTGCTCTTCCCTTTTGGCATCATAGCATGGCATTATCATTTATCATATCATATCCATCTCATTAGCATTGCATTGCATTTAACATAGAAAAATGAAGCATGGCATCCTTCTTACCATCAGGGCATGTGATCGCGTGGAAGGTGGACAATCAAGGGATCATTCAAAGCACAAAAAGGTCAATCAAGTTGGCTCTAGGCAAGCCAAGAGGTCTCTCATGTCTCATACTATCTCAATTGATCTTCCAAAACCTCAAGGAAGTGAGATTCAATGGAAGATTGAAGCACTACATCTTTCACTATGCAAGAGATTCAAAAATTGAAGGAAAACCCTCAAAAGAGATAGCTCATTGATTCAAAATCATTCTCAAGTGGCATTTCTCATCATCCTTTAAGAGGATACACAACATACTCTGAGGAATTTGGATTTGGAAGATGTGCAATTTCCTCCTAACCAAAGGGGGTCAAAACTAGGGTTTCCCATTAAATCAGGGAATCTTTGATTTTTTGGACAAAGCTTGTTGTCATGGTATTCTACATGTTCTTAAGTGTATATGTGTGGAAGATTGCATCTCAATTGGTTTTAGAAGTGGTTCAATTGGAAGAAAGATCAAGAATCAGAGAAATTGGGGCAAAGTCAAATAATCAGAGGAAAAAGTCAACTCTTGACTTTTTGAGGCCAAATTCATGAAATTCATGTTACATATGTCCAATGTACAAAGTTTGATCAAGAAACTCCAAAGGAATCATGAAAAAATCAAGATGTGGAAAGTTGCCATTTTTGGATGAAGAAGGGTTACTAAAAATAGCAAGTTTTGGCCATTTTGCATCAGAATTTGAACCAAGGCCATTTAAATTTGGAGCACCAAATGAAAAATCCACTCTGCCTCAATGAAAGATCTTGTTTTAAGCTTCAAATCCATGTGTAGAACATCTCCATTGGATAAAAATTGAGAGAGATATGATTGATCAAAGTTGGAGGAAAGTAGGTTCAAAACTAGGTCATGACCAAGATTTTCAGGTCACGCGCGCAATCATTTTAACAAACAGTTGGTGGGCCAAATGTCCACTCATTTTTCTCATGGTTAAAGGCTTCAAATGAAAAACTTTTCAACATCAAAGTTGTTCATTGTAGTGTCCTCTTCAATGTTGATGTTGTGAAAATTTTGATTTAACCAAGTTATGAGATAGTTTGGAGGGTTCAAAGTCATGTTGTTTGTGCTGAAATTTTGTGTGCCCAATTGCCTTGCCAGCCAACCTTTTGCCACGCCCACCAACCAGTTGTGAACCATTGTGTTCATAGCTATTTTTAGACATGTTTGAGACCTCATTTCACTTCAATTTTCAAACCAATATTGTTCCCCAATGTACCCTCTTTCAAATGAACCCATAAACTCCCTAAGGCAGTCATTGAGTAGAGAGAAAAACCTCCATAAACCACCATATGTTGACACTGATACATTGATGACATGCTGCATGATTTGGTTCAGTCACACCACAAACACCTCCTCACTTTTGTTTCCTCTTTCAACCAAGCACAAGTTACTTACATAATGCACACTGTCACGTGCCATACATGAGAATAGAAGGAACAAACTTGCTTAGCAAGTTTCTGATGCACAGATTGGCAGCTTCACTCTCCTTTTCTCCCTTCCACCATAACTGTCATGAGCTTGACCTCACCATAACTCAGCCTCAATAACTCGCCCCTAACTAACTTGACTCAGTTAGTTAGGGTGCACTCACTTTAACTCATCCAACTCAGTTAACTCCACTCATTAAACCATGGTTAGCTCACACTATAAATAAAAATCACACTCTCAAATTTCATTTCCAACTTCATTTTTCACACATTCACTTCAGAAACTTGCTCCACACATTCACTTCAGAAACTTGCTCTTCTTCTCTCTCAATCTCACCATTGCCATTGATTCTCGAGCTTCACCTTGTTCATTTCCTCATTTTCACTTCAGAATCTCTCTGATTCTTTCTCAATTTCACTACCTTGCAACTGGTTTTGAAGCTTGGATTTCATTTCTTCTCCATTGAATCATCATCCACCACTGCATCTAAGCCTTTATTTGGCCAAAAGAAGCTCAAAGAGGAAGCAGCATCTCTGGTTTTCTGAAGAACATCTCAAGGTCTCAAATCTTCAGGTACGAATTTCCACCATTATAGACTTGATTTGAAGTGGTTTTCAGGTTCTTGAGGCTTCTTATAAGCTCAAGAATTTGTCTGGCTAGTTGATAGGCCTTTAGAGGCATAGTTGAAAACTTAGGGCAGGACTTGATCTCTTCTGTTCTTTGTGCACGTGCTTGATATGTGAAAAATAAGTGTGCATTCTTGATCTACATGAGCTCAGCTTCATTTTGGTATGCGTATTGTACATTTCTGTGAACATGTGAAGTTGCAGACGGTGGTGTGTGACCGGAGAAGGTGACCGGAGGTCCCTCTCCGGCCGGTAGCTTTGTGCTAGGGTTTCATTGCCAGTTTGAATGTCAGCCGTGTGATTTTGTTGATCCAATGCGTGAAAACGTGCCAGCACATTAAAAAAGGGCGTGCATGTCATGTGCCAATTTTCTGATTCATTTAAACATGGTGCGGTGCAGTACATAGTTATGAGTATGTTCCCTCACGCATGAGCTTTGATCTTGCTTACTTTGACTTGTCTGTTGACTTGACCTGATCCAAGGGTTTTCCTTGCTTTGACTTGCTTTGACTGAAATTCCATGCCTGCTATTGTGTTCTGCACGCTTAGTGGACCTAGGATAATTGCTATTCACACCCTTGCATCTTAAAGCCCAATTAATCTGAACTGAATGATTGTTATGCATACACCCCCTCCTTTATGTCCATTTCATTTTATTTTCTTCATTTTGCTCACGTTTGCTTTTTAATTTTTAAAATTACAAAATAGCATCATAAAATTCTACAAAAATTCATGTGTATTCTTAAAACATTTAGGAAATTTTTCATGATTTTATTTTCTGATTTTATGACCATTTTGCCCCTGTTCCATTATTTCTTTTGAATTTCCATTTGCATGCATACTTAGTGTGACATATGATTTTGTGCATTTTTGTTCTTGATCATAAAAATTGATTTTGATGCCTTTCTTTTTGCATTGTGGTCACAATATGTTGAGGTATGTTTGAGATTTATGAGATGATTTTTAAGTCTTTTTTGGATGACTTTTGATGTGTTGCTTTGAGCATGAATGCATGAAACTTCCATGAGACTTTGACCTAATTGTTGAGTGACTTTGGTTCTGATTCATTGCTTGTGGACTTGATATGTTAATGGCATGTGTTTAAGGTGTTTGATTGGTGAAAGTCATAATTTTTGAAGCATGTTTGCTATTTGTTTGAAGCATGAAGTTTAACTTGTTCATTTTGTGAATGCATGCCTCATGTTTGGTTTGCTTGATCATGAAGGCACTTGTGCCATGAGTTGTGGTTTTGTTGGAGGATGTATAGCATGTTAATTGACTTCTGATTGTGACATTTGGGTTTCATCTTTGCATGTTTGATGTTTATCTTGCACCTTAAGTCACTTGTTTCACAAGTATGAACCACATTCACATCACTTCACCTTTTCTTCTTTGCTTCTTGTTGGATTGAGATTTTGTTTGCATGATTTAGTATGCCCATTTAGGATAACATTAGGTTGTGTAAATATGAGTTACATTCTGACTTGGAAGCATGTATAGCATTCAATCTCATTTTACTTTGTTTGTCAACTTGTTTGAATTTGATTTGTTCATTATATTTTCTTACTTTACTTGTAAGTGATTGTGCTAACCATGTAGGGGCTTCGGTAAGTTTCAATTGAGTGTGGATAAGGAATCCACATTCAACTTCTATCCTTTCTCTTTTACAATTCCATGTTTTGTTAAGCACTTATGTGCTTTCTTTTAATAACTCATCACTTGCCCTTTGTGAATTACAATTCATCTTCTACTTTAGAAGTGAATTGTTTAATTCATTCTTTCTTTAGACGTTAGGTTGAAACCTCACAAACCTTAGGATCACTCCCTTAACTAATCAATTAGGATTGAGTCTTAGTCCATATAGATTTTTACCTTTATCCTCCCTTGAGTCTCTTTTCTCATCTCAAAGAAAATTCAAAACATATAATAAAGGTAGGCATTTATTGCATTTAGGCCTTTCATATAAAGAAAAGGTTATAAGGGGTCTTCTCTTATAATCTTAGAATGTATAGCATATAGCCCATCTTGGGTCAATGTGTTAAACATTTGATCTTGTATGAGGGACTTAAATGCAATACTTGTTGAAGGTGCAAATAATAAAAAACACTTCTTCATTTCTTAATTTACAAAAACACTTAATAAACACAAGTATGCTAGTGTGTTTAAACCTTGATAATTGGAACTAAGTGTGAGGGTCTTCTTCACCCTTAGTGTGCTTTCTTACCCATTCCATCTTGGAATGTGAGAAGGTACACATTCCAATGACTAAGATTCAGATACACTGTCATATGCAAACAAATTCAAAACACTTCCTTCTAAAAGACAAAAACAAACAATAACGTCTTTCCTTCGGGAATTCTTTTCTCACCTCATTCACTCTCAACGTACGAACGTGCTCCTACTCGTTCTCTTGCAAGATGGTAACGCACTCGGACCAGCGAGCCTGCAACACCTGAGCTAGGACGTAAGCCGTTCTCTAAAAAACACAGATAATCCATCCCTAGTGAGGGGAACTACGTCGCTCTGATTCTCATGCTCCTGATGAGATACGTAGGCAGTGGGGTAGGGCCCATGCGAGCACTTCTTTTATTTTCCCTACATTTGTTTTCTTCCCTTTTCCATTCCTTTTTCAGTTCTTTCTCAGTATTCCTTTCTTTACACCCTTTGATCGAGACAAGCAAGCGTGGATCCCATCGGGTACGATGGACGTGAGGGGGTGCTAATACCTTCCTCTCGCGTAACCGACTCCCTTACCCACTTCTCTTGGTCGTAAGACCATGTTCTTTCCTTCCTTCAGGTTTATGCGGTGTTTCCTTTCCCTCTCATGGGATAAATACACATTGCTGGCGACTCTGTTTCGGTGCCACTTTCGCGTTTGTACTTGGATGAAAATCCCGGGAGCGACACACTGATCATGCACATCTTATACATGTTATTTATGTTGTGTTTGAACCAATTCATCATGTAATTCATGCCTGTAACAAGAGGTAGCATAGAAAATGCAAATCAGGGCCTATTTCAAAACCACTATCGGGTTTTTCAATAGGAGCCTCATCTGAAAAAATACCACCACCTTTGGATTCCTTGTGAAATTCTAGGCAGGATTGACCGAAATTTTGTCCCAATCCATGAAGAAATGAGAAAGTTACAAGTTTCACGTTTTTGGCCAAAATCTTGCTTTGCCTTGCCTTGGCCAGGCCAAAAACAAGGCAACCCTCATATATCCATGGGGTGGTTTTGATACACGGATGTATCACCACCCTAGTGATAGAGGGCGCGCGCTGCACACAAGAGTTCTGGAGTTCGAATCCCCCTCGCCCCAGATCCTCTTTTTATCACTTTTTTCACTTTTTTATTATGTTTCATGTTATTTTTAAATAATTTGGGAAATTAATAACTCCCTCAATTTTAATTATTTTTTATTGGTTCTTTTTGCAAAAAATCACAAAAATGTTAAAATATTTTATTCCACAAAAAAAAATCAGATTTATATTAATTATTTAATATAGTTGATATTTTTGTAAATAAATTCATTTTTTTATTGTTTTTAAACCTTTTAAAAAATGAATATCCACCTTGAAAAATCAAGACCAAATGAGTTTTAATTCTTATTGTGATTAAAACATCATTTTTCAAATATTAACCAAAAATCACAAGTTGTTCATTCAAACTTATTTGGTATTTTCATCATTTTAATTAATTTTCTTTGAAAATTACTTTTAAAAATAATGAAATTAGGGTTTCTTTGATTTTCACCCTCACAAATCTTTTTCAAAAACTTTTGGGCCTCTAATAGAGTGGAAGGCCCAACCCTTTTTGAAAACCAAAATAATTTGGGCGTCAGTCATTGTATAAGACCCACTGTGTTTTCAAAAACCTCGGCGCGATCGTCGTTTTCAAAACAAAACCTTGGGTCTCTCCTTGAGTTGTAAGCCCCATCACTTGTACAAAAATTTTCGGGCCTCTAATAGAGTATAAGACCCAACCCCTTTTGAAAATTAAAATAATTTGGGCCTCAGTCATTGTATAAGACCCACTGTGTTTTCAAAAACCTCGGCGCGATCGCCGTTTTCAAAACAAAAACATTGGGTCTATCCTTGAGTTGTAAGCCCTGTCACTGGTTCAAACTATTTGGGCCTCTAATAGAGTGTAAGGCTCAACCCCTTTTGAAAACCAAAACTTTTTGGACCTCAATCATTGTATAAGATCCACTGTGTTTTCAAATACCTCGGCGCGATCGCCGTTTTCAAACAAAACCTTGGGCCTCTCCTTGAGTTGTAAGCCCCATCACTTGTACAAAAACACTTTTGGGCCTCTAATAGAGTGTAAGACCCAACCCCTTTTGAAAACCAAAACTTTTTAGGCCTCAGTCATTGTATAAGACCCACTGTGTTTTCAAAAACCTCGGCGCGATCGCCGTTTTCAAACAAAACCTTGGGCCTCTCCTTGAGTTATAAGCCCCATCACTTGTACAAAAACACTTTTGGGCCTCTAATAGAGTGTAAGACCCAATCCCCGTGTAAATAAACTATTATGGGCCTCACACATTGTATAAGTCCCTCTGTACATTTTCAAAATACGGTGCAATCGTCGCCTTTTTAACAAAAATCATCTGGGTTTTTCCTTGAGCTGTAAGACCCATCTTTATTCATTTTTAAACTCTTTGGGCCTCTCCTTGAGGTGTAAGACCCAATCTCCTCTTGACCAAAACCTTTTTGGGCCTTAGTCGTTGTATAAGTCCCAGTACAAAACAACAGTGCCCTCACTATTAAAATTTGGGCCTCTCCCTGAGTTGTAAGCCCCGATCTCTGTTCAAAATACTTTCTCCTTTGATTTTGAATCCAAATGTATAGTTGCTATCAAAACTTTCTTTAATTTCTTTGTTGAAACTAACAAAACAGCATGGAAGCTCTACAACGGGTAAGTGTTTATCTGCTTCACTGTAAGTCTTCTTTCATTCTTTTCCCCGGCAACTACGTCTAGAACTAGGTAAATCCATGTTGGTCATTCTTAAATACAAACAAAACTAAATCCCCCGTAGGATTCCAGATACAGTCTTCCTTTCTCTTGGGGTTAAACAATATGGAACAAAGAGAAAGGCAGTATTCTCGGTGAACCTTTTCTCAGACTGTCACCCTTAGAAATTGTCAAAGAATCTCTACTCCCCAGAGATAATCTTTTCTCCGTGAATGGTATCTCTTGAGTTTCTTCCAAACCCTCGAACTTTCCTAGAATGATCTCTTCTCTGTGAATTGCATTTCTTGAACTTCTCTTGGTTTGGGGACCCACAGGCTTCCTAAAAGCATCCCCGCCTCCTCTTGGACGTTGTACAAGGACCCTTCGGCTTCTTAGAAATTCTCATGCCTTCTCTTGGGCTTAATACAAGGACCATAACGACCTCTTAAAGGTATAAGACAGAACTTAGTCATCCTTTGCTAGAGCAGTCTTTCTAGTGTCAAACCTCTGGCCACTTTAGGGTTGATTCTCATCCCTTAAAGCCCTTGCCCTCTTTTGGGCATCCTACAAAAGATAAAACTCTTCACCAGTAGACTTGGACTGTCTAAATCCCCTTGAGTCTCAAAGACATTCTCAAGTTCCTTCTAAACATAGGAAGAAACCCTAATGATTCCGAACCAATCTCCAGCAAAAACTTGGTTTCTCTCATGAGAGTTCCCCATCCTTGGGCCTGCCTATGGATCTAATCCTCAGCAGTAAGATAGCCTCCTCTTAGGCTTTGTATAATGATTCTTTCCTCAGGAAAGTTAGCCTCCTCTTGGGCTTTGTACAAATGATTCTCCCCAACGGAGCTAACCTTTTCAGACTCTGTTGTTGAGTCACTCACTTTTCAAGACTCTCTTGTTGAGTCAATCTCCTTTTTAGCCTCAATCTCGGGCTTCGTACGAGACAGCAAAACACTCACTTGTTGAGTATAAAACACTATTTTGTTGAGTATAAAAGACTCTCTTGTTGAGTCAATCAACTTTCAGACTCTCTTATTGAGTTCATCCCCTTTTAGCCTCCCTCTCGAGCTTCGTACGAGACACTAAATCACTCTCTTGTTGAGTATAAAAGACTCTTTTGTTGAGTCAAACCCTTTTAGCCTCAATCTTGTGCTTTGTACAAGACAGATAGAACATTTTCCCCGGAAAAGCCAAACTTTCAGCCCCCTCTGAGGCTTTGTATAAGAAAAAAATCCCCCAGTCGGGTCAATTAACCTTTCAGCGTCAACCTTGCGCTTTGATCAAGGCACCCAAAAATCAACAAACCCTCTTTAGAGATGACAAGTTCTCTCTCAGTCAAACCTTTTAGCTTCAATCTTGGGCTTTGAACAAGACACAAATACTTTGTTTAACCTCTGTCTTGGGCTTTGAACAAGACACCAAAACACCTTTTTCCTCCCATAGAATATGAGGAACTACGATTGCTCTGATTTCCCTGTTTTCTTTAATGGGAATACGTAGGCATAAGATGGCGAAATCTTAGCGAGCATATTAATCAAAAAACCTAGGTCCAGTACCTTCATACATCAGTCAAACAATTTTTAGATACAGTATCTTTCTAAAAGCCTCAAGACACCCTATTCTTAAGCCAAATAACCTAAGACAGACCCCCCCTATTTTGATAGCATCTGTAAACCAACAGTCATCTGTTTAAACTCAGTATGCAAGTAGGGTTAATTGGAGACATCTATTTCCCTTCCTTAATCAGCTTCACAGGATAAAAAATGAATCGAACTATAGTACCGAAGCGATAGTGATTCGAAACCACAAAAATCGCGCTACAGTAGCCTCATTGAGATATCTCAATAACACCAGACGTGATATCTACTATGCAGTTGAAATGATGAGTAGGTTTATGAACAAACCAAAGTGGTCACATTATCAAACTGCAGTCAGTATACTGAGGTATATTAAGGAGACTCTGGGGTATGGAGTTTTGTTCCCTTCTAGTGCTAAATTTTATTCAGAGTTGATATGCTGACAAATTTGACAAAAGAAGTACTTTTGTATATTTCTTCAAGTATCTGCGAGGTTCCATTTCTTCGTGCTCTAAGAAGCAACCAGTGGTTGCATTGTCAACTTGTGAAGTTGAGTACATTGTAGGTGATTTGTCTATGTGTCAAGCTGTTTGGATTCTAACCTTATTGCAGGATTTGAAGATCGAGGTGAGAAAGCCTGTGAGGTTGATGATTGGCAACAAATAAGCTATAAGCCCTGCCAAGAATCTAGTATTTCATGAAAGGAGGAAACACATTGACACGGAGTTTCTTTTTCTGCGAAATCAGGTTCAAAATGGAGTGCTTGAAGTTTTTCACTGTAGCACTCAACAACAACTTGCAGATGTGCTGACTAAAGCTATCAAGAGTGAACACTTTATCTATTTGAAGGATAAAATTTGTGTTGTTAATTTTAGTCTTGAATGTGGATTAAGGAATAATGTTAAAGTGTGTAATCCAAATTCACATTTGAGTTGTATTAAGAATTTAATTTAGTGGCTCTGGTAATTTAAAAATTGAGTTTAGTTCAGTTTGTAACAAAATATGAATGTAATTGTTTTGCATCTGAAAAGTTAGTTACAAATTTTTTTTGTTTCTTTTCATCATCTTTAACCTTGAGCTCCAACAATATATATAATTTTTTTACACATGATTTTTCTTAAAATTAAAATTAATTTTTTAAGTATGTCTTTGAAAATTTATAAAAACTATCAAAAACTTGTTTCTTTATTTTTAGATTTTTTTAAGTTATTTTTTTAATTAATTTATTGACTAAATAACTAAAAAACATTTTGATTCAAAATCAAATCAAATCTAATCCATAAAAAACTTGTTGGGTACGATTGAACCCTCTATTTGCCCTATAAATACTACTCACGCCCTTTGATTTTTTTTCACTCTTCTCTTCTTACTCTATAATTTTTCCAGCTTCAAAATCTTTTCACTCTATTTTTTCAGCTTCAAAAGGGTTTAGGGTTAGGGTTTAAACCTTTCCAAAAAGCAAAGAAATCAAAATTCAACAATGGCATCGACATCAACACCCATGGCATCAGCATCAACAAAGAAGGTCAATCTCAAGAGTTCTGACGGTGAGATTTTTGAAATTGAAGAGGCTGTGGCGTTGGAATCACAAACCATCAAGCATATGATTGAGGACGATTGCGCCGATGACACCGGAATCCCTCTCCCGAATGTAACCAGTAGGACTTTGGCGAAGGTCATTGAGTATTGCAAGAAACACGTTGAAGCAGCAGCGGATTCTGATGAATGGCCTGCTGACGAGAATACTCTCAAGGCCTGGGATGCTGAGTTTGTCAAGGTTGATCAGGATACCCTCTTTGATCTCATATTGGCGGCGAACTACTTGGACATCAAGAGTCTGTTGGATCTTACATGCAAGACTGTTGCGAGTATGATGGCGGGAAAGACACCGGAGGAGATTCGAAGGACTTTCAACATTAAGAATGATTACACTAAGGAGCAAGAGGAGGAAGTTCGTCGCGAACATCAATGGGCTTTTGATTGAAATTAGATTCAATTAAGTCTATAAGGTTTTTGTTTAGATTAGATATTGGGGTATTGGTTTAGGGAGTAAAGTTATGTTTTTATGCATTATTATATTTTAACATCTTAGCATCTCAATCAAAGGATCAGTCTTTGGATTAATGTTATGCTTAATTTATATATATGGGTTTATATATATATTGCTCAGTACATGTTTTTTTCTCTCTCTTTCACTATATATGAGTAGTGGTAGTTGCATCACATTATAATATTCTTTTTATAATCAGACCCTTGTTTTTGAAATTTGTTCAAATTCTATCAAATAAATTTATATAAGCAATGTTTTATAAACTGGTTCTAAATGATATTGATTCTTGGTGATTGGTTAACTATTTTTCTCTGATTCTGGATTTTATTTATGATCATAACTGATTTAATCTTTTTCTGATTTTTGTATTCGATGCTGTGTTGATTGTTTTGTGCATTGGTTCTGTTTGAAATTATTCAGATCTCTTTCACATATTGTGGCATTGTACAGTTTGAATTGTAGCAGCAAAACAGTTACATTGTTCCTGTAATTATATTGACTCAATTACTTTGGTCATATTTAGTTGAGTCTGCTTTTTTTTTTGTTTTTTGAATATCAGAATTGTTGGATTTATTGTTTAGTATAGCTGGTAGCCTAGCAGGTGTAGGTTGTTGTTCCTGAGGTGCAGCGTCAGTCATTGTGGCTTTCCCTATTTCATTCATAGACATTTTGGAAAACTTAACGATTAAACTTAGGAGAGGATTGATGAGTGAACTTGTCCTTGTATCTTTATTAGATGGCTGGCTATGTTTCCTACCATTAAATCTTATGATTCTTCAATTGCAAATACTTTAACCTAAGTGTCGAGGTAGAAACACAATTTGGATCTAAGTCAAGCAGTTTCTTTGTTCTGACTGAATTGATGTTATGAGGTATCATTGTTGTTATGTACAATGTAGTCAAGATCTAGTGCTGGGTCTAAGGATGTGCTATGATTAAGACATGATCTTTTTCTGGCGCCATTGTGATCATGATCATCATACAAGATTGTAAAGAAATCGTGTTGGGCTTCTGATTTTGTTGGGCACTTCTTAAACCTTAAAACGTGACAGCTTCCCTTCCCCCTTTGTTTTCTGCAACTGCAATGCCTCCTCTCCTCACTGCGGTTGGGACAACATCCTCGGCTCCTCCTGAGACGTTGTCCTTCACCTCCCCTGTTTTGTTCTATTTCACACCTTCTTCTTGCAGCTCTATTTCATCTTTTAATTCTTTTAAAACTTTGTAATGGCTTCATTTGGAGGTTGAAGATATGAGCTCTTTCTGATTTCGTTGTGATTTTGTGATTTCGATTTCCATTTGGTGATTTGACAAAAGGAACATTTTTTAATTTTCTCTATAACTTTCATAGTTATTTTTGGAAGATTTCACCATTGTTGTTGGAGTTAAAGGCCCTCGAGCTTGTGAACCGTTTTTCTTTTCTCTCTTCGTTTTTTATTCAATATTACATGTTTGTTGATTTCTTAGTTCTTACTCTGTCAAAAGCTTGTAACTTTACAGGCTGTATGAACTAACCTGCAAATCGTTTTGTGATTTTGGTATACACTTCTGAAGTGAACCAATGTAATCTAATAACTGATCTTCTAAAACAGTGATTGATTTCCTGTGATTGTGGCTTTTCAAATGTTTTGCCAAGTCGTTGCTTCACTATTGGCAGAGCTGCAACTACTCTTTTGATGCTGTGAATTGTCTTTCACTATTGGCTACTCTTGTATAGTTCATTCTTTATATCAAGAAGAATTGTGATTGGTGTTATGATATTTCTCTTTTGATGCCGTGAATTGTCTTTCAACTTTTGTGTATTGGCATGGCAACAAAATCTAAAATCGGCTGACTCCGCCCTTGGATTTTGACATGTTTATTCATGATATATCTTTGAGTCAATATAACTAGAAGGTGTATGATATTCAAACTGAGGCAAGAAAAATGTTCGATTCCAGCTAAGTGGTATGATTTCAGTGATAATACCTCGATGCAGAAGTTGAACTTTTGAGGGAAGTCTGTCAAGAAAACAATGCCAGTCGAAAGCTCTGATTCTGAACGGAATGGAAAATTTCCATAAAATCTCAAAACAACTATGTCTGTCATCTACAGTATTAATAAGCTGCTGATCAGAACATAACACAATATATCCAGATTTCGCCGTATGACCGCCAACCTTATCAGGTTCCCAAGTAAGCTTGTCCACTGCCAAATGAGAAGGAGTGATCGTAGAAAGAGGATCCCTCAATTCCTGCAGGTCAGACAGAGATGAAAAAACCGAAATCCCGAATTCTCCCCAAAACCAGCTATCAATAATCCATCTTCCCATATCCACCACCATCTTCTTTTACTGATATAAGTCCGAGTATTCGTCTTTCAAACTCACTTTTCCTATCCAAACTGCAGACCAGAAAGGAACCATAGTTCCGCCCCACAACGTGAACCTGCATTTGTCTTTGAAAGCTTCGACACAGTGTATTTTCTTCAACGATAAAATATCTTTCCACCAAATAGAACAAGTTATGAACCTGAATCGATTGTTCGGAGTAGAAATATGATGAGATATAATCCCGTATCTCGCTCCACAAAGCCGGATTGAATTCCTCAACCCTCTTCAAACCCAGACCACCTTTAACGAGAGTCTTACACAATTGTTCCCAACCCACCCAATGTATCCTCCTTCTATCATCTAGCCTTCCCCACAAAAATGCGTTTTGAATTTTGGGGATATCTCTGTACACCTTCTTAGGAGCTCTATAAAAAGATAAAATAAAAACAGACAAACTACTCCAAACAGCTTTCAACAGAGTAATACGACCACCAAGGCTAAGCAATCTGCCTTTCCAATTAGAAAGACGAACCTTCATCTTACGTAGCAGAAAATCCTAAAACACAACCCTTCTTGGATTCAAACCTATTGGTATGCTGAGAAAATTAAACTCAAAGCCTTCTAACCTACAAGAAAGAAAGTTAGCAGCAGCTGCCTGAAAATCCGGATTGGTGTTGATTCCTATCAATTTGCTTTTCAAGAAGTTAACACCAAGACATGAAATAACTTCAAAGCCTCTCAGAACAGTTTTCAAAGCCAAATGTGTTTCCAATTGCCTTCTCCAAATAACAGAGTATCATCAGCATATTGTAATATATCCACCACGCAACAATCTTTAACGGCAAAACCAGAAAACTCTCCGCTTTCAAATGACATTCTCACCAGTCCAGCTAAAGTCTCAGCAACTATGACAAACAAGAATGGAGAAAGAGGATCAGATCGCCCTGTCTGAGCCCCCTCCCCACTTTAAACTCCTTCGTCGGACTCTCGTTGACAAGAACCGAGATGAAACTTGTGAATATATATTTGAACAAAATCCATGTTATTGTAGTTATATTCTTAATGAAAGGTTGAGTACTTCATAAAATTAATATATTAACAATTCCGTAAATTAGAAAAACAAAAATTTACGTATATGATAGTAATAGATTCATCGTTAGTAGATGAGGTAAAAGAATAAAGGAACAATAAACAATGATAAATGGATAGGATACATGAACATTCTTTGTATAAAATATTTTTTTTAGAAATCAGAGGAAAGAATAGAAGGCAAGTAAATCTCCTCTATATGCAGTCAATTTATGATAGAAAGTTCTACTACTACCAAGAAATTAGGGTTAACTCATAAAGACAACACTAAAATAAAATAAAAGATAACTTTGTCATTAATATTCTGCCCTAGAAAAGAGACAACTAGCTCTTAAATACTAGGATACAAAGATTAAAAGAGCACTGGGCTAGGCCCACTTGAAGGAATACAAATAAAAACCCAAACGTCTAACAAAATAAAAGAGTTATTCAATAACATAGTCATTCAGCCAAAAAGGCTTCTTCATCATTCTATTGGGCCTGCTAAACTTTCTATCACTACTATCCGGCCCAATGAGAACCTTGTCCTCAAGGTTAGAGGAGGGTGTTGTGAGATCCGGCCCATTAGAGATGGAGTTTGAATTATTAATCCGTTGAGAATATGGAAAAGGTGTGATTGAAGACATAGGACGGTAGCGTGTGGATTGAGGAGAGAAGGGATTTGGTTGCTGCATGTAATCTCGTTGCAGTCCACTTGATGGCCACATGTGCGGTAGAGGGTTGGGATTGGGATTGCAAGGGAAATCCAAAGGGTGTGAGGAAACCACGTCAAGAGAGAGAGGGACAGATGGAAGTGGGTTAGGTGTGGTAGGTTGGCTGTAGGGTGAATAGGAAGGCGTGTTGGGAAATGGGGCAGAGTTTTGGGAAGAGGAAAAGGTGCTTTTGTCACGTGAAGAATTGGTGAGGCGTGTTGGAAAAATAAGAGGTGGGCCCCCGGGTTGAAAAAAAACGGTCACTTAAGAAAGGGGATCCTATGCTGATCAACGGTGGGGATTTTTCTGAAGCATGATCACTTAAATCCTGTGGCTGTGATGGAGTGGGTGGAAAAGTGGATTGGTCAGTCAAATAAATATCTTGGCCTTGCATCTCAGCGTCATTTCCATTTCCAAAAGACCCATTATTTTCAGATTTACTTTCTCTCTCATTTTGCACTTGGTTTTTCAAAGTACCATCTTGTTCGGTTCTGTACCCAGTTAGCTGAGTGGTTTCAAAGTGCGTTTGTTTTGCACTTGAAGCTTCTAACTCTTTGCCTTTTTTCAAACACCCTGAGTCCCCCATGACTGTCATGTCTGAGGTTTCCTCTATAGTTGGTGTATCCGCATGCAACACATCTGGAATATTTGTGAGTTCGGTAGGAGGAACTGGTCCATGATACTGCCTGAGCTGTGAAACGTGGAAAACTGGGTGAATCCGTGAGGCTGGGGGAAGTTGAAGTTCGTACACAACCTTTCCGATACGACGTAATATGAGAAACGGGAAAAAAAACGCTTTGAAAGCTTTTGAGAAGTTCTTTTTTGGACCGATGATCGGCGGTAAGGTTGGAGGCGGAGCAGAACATGGTCACCTTCTTTAAAGGTACAATCTTTCTGCTTTTTATTTGCTTGATCCTTCATTAACATTTGGCTTTTGTGAAGATTCTGTCGTAACCTTTTAAGAATGCTTTGTCTGTCTTGTAGGGTTGCATCCACAGATGGTAAGAGTGAAAAACCCTCGACGTAGTCTTTAAGGGCTGGAGGTTGATGGCCATAAAGAGCTTCAAATGGTGTCATTTGGATGGAGGAATAGAACGTCGTGTTGTGAGAATATTCGGCCAAATGAAGATATTTGAACCATTGCCTTGGGTTGTCACTTGTAAAACAACGAAGGTAAGTTTCTAAACATCTATTTACTACTTCCGTTTACCCATCTGTCTCTGGGTGATAAGCGGTGCTAAATTTCAGTGCAGTTCCTTGGGCTTGAAAGAGCTCTTTCCAGAAGGCGCTTAAGAAGATGGGATCTCTATCCGAAACGATGGACTTTGGTATCCCATGTAGTCTGCAGATCTCAAGAGCAAAGCGCATGGCTAAGTCCTTTGCAGAAAACTAGTCGGCAAAGCTACAAAATGGACAAACTTTGAAAGCCTATCACATACCACCCAGATCACGGTATGGCCAAAA
The DNA here is from genome assembly GCA_022829125.1 of Lathyrus tuberosus. Classification (NCBI taxonomy): domain Eukaryota; kingdom Viridiplantae; phylum Streptophyta; class Magnoliopsida; order Fabales; family Fabaceae; genus Lathyrus; species Lathyrus tuberosus. The sequence goes on from JALAZF010000191.1 coordinate 3,918,762, forward strand.
GATTTGGGTAAGTGGGTTATGAAATCCATGGATAAGTCTTCCCAAACCTGTTTTGGAATCTCTAAAGGTTGGATTAACCCTTTTTTCTTTGTTGGCAGGTACTTATTATGTTGACAAGAGGAGCAACATTGGATTAGTTTCTTGATTTCTTTGTACATCTCAGGCCAGAGGAAAGTAGTAGCAATACGTGATAGTGTCGGCTTCAGACCCGAGTGCCCTGCGGATGGGGTTGCGTGAAACTCTCTGAAAATCGTATCACGGAACTTAAATTCATCAGGTACAAAAATTCTTTCTTTGTAATATAACAATCCATTTCTGAAGCTGAAGTTGAGTTGCATCTTGCTGTCTTGTTGAGATTTGCTGACTAGATTATGACCATTTGAATTTTGGATGTAATATTGCTTGAGCTCTGTGAGGAGAGTAGGGACACACGAGGAGATAGTAAGCATCATGGAGTCTTCATCGAAATGTTTTCGACTCAGAGCGTCAGCAACCTTATTAGAGCTTCCAGGTTTGTAAAATATCTCAAAACTAAATCCTTGTAATTTGGCTGCCCACTTTTGTTGTTCTGGTGTTTGAATAGTTTGCACCAATAAATTTTTGAGACTTTTTTTATCGGTAAAAATATGAAAATGTTGTCCTATGAGGTACTGACGCCATTTCTTAACAGCTTCTGTGATGGCATACATTTCACGAACGTAGATGGAGGACGCTTGAAGACGAGGGCACATTTTCTTGCTGAAAAAGGCTAAAGGATGACCATCTTGTGAAAGGACTGCTCCAATGGCTACTGCTGATACGTCTGTTTCTACCACAAAGGTCTTGCTAAAGTTGGGAAGCACAAGCACAGGAGTTTAAGTCATTTTTTCTTTAAACTTGTAAAAGCAGCATCAGCTTCTGCATTCCATGTAAAAGTTGTAAAATGTAATAAATCGGTGAGCGGAGCAGCGAGTGTGGCGTAGTGGCGGACAAATCTCCTATAAAAACCAGTGAGGCCCAAAAATCCCCTGAGTTGCGTGAGTGATCGTGGCTTCGGCCAATCCATCATTGATTGAATTTTCATAGGATCAGGGGTAACACCACGTGATGAAATAACATGACCTAGATAATCAACCTCAGGTACTGGAAAAACACATTTAGAAAGTTTTGCAACGAATTTATGAGATTCAAGCAAATCTAAAATCAAGGTCAAATGGTGCAAATGATCAGAATAACAGTTGTTGTAAATAAGAATGTCATAAAAAAAAAAGAACAAACCGTCGCAAATAGGGTCATAATAGGTCATTCATCGCCGATTGAAAAGTACTAGGAGCATTTGTTAAGCCAAAAGGCATTACTAAAAACTCGTAGTGCCCATCAAAGGTTCTGAAAGCCGTTTTGTGAGTGTCTTCTAGTATGACCCTAATTTGATGGTAGCCCAACCGAAGGTCGATCTTTGTAAACAAAGTAGCAGAACCTAGCTCATCAAATAGTTCATCTATGGTAGGTATTGGAAAACGGTCTCGGATAGTGACAACGTTTAAGGCACGATAATCAACACAAAATCGCCATAAACCATCTTTTTTTCGAACAAGAAGAACTGGGGATGAGAAAGGGTTGGTACTGGGTTTAATTATGCCCTCTGAAAGCATTTTTCCGATGATTTTGGTCATGGATTCCTTTTGGAAACGGGGGTAGCGATAAGGTTTAACGTTGATTAGGGGAGTGTTTGGGTTGAGGGGAATGTGATGGTCGAGAGGGTGGTAATCCATGTGGTTCTTGGAAAACAGTTGGGTAAGAATTGATGAAGGTTTGTATCTCTTGAGGATTGGAAGTTTGGTGTTGGGGTTTGGGCAGAGTGTTTTGATCAGACGTGGGCTGATATAACAGTAAGTGGATGGAGGCAATGGAATCTGTATGGACTAGATGACGGATTTGAGTGAAAGTAGATGGAGATGGTGTATGATTGGTATCGCCAGTTATAGTAATCTGTTTCGTTTCATAAGTGAAGGAAATCTTGGGGATTGAGAAGTCTGCCATAAGAGGTCCGAGTGTTCTTAACCATTCCATCCCTAACACAACATCAACCCCTTCAATTGGAATTAAGTAGAAAGGAATAAAAAATAGGTGTGATTGGAGGGTGATAAGGACGTTAGGACATAGGCCTAAACATTGTAATTTTGAGCCATTTCCCACCATGACGGAAAAGTTGGGAATATCTTGGCATGGAAGTTGCAAATGGTGGGCAAGGCGTGGTTGGAGAATATTATGAGTGATGTCCGTATCAATGAGGACAGACACATTGAGGCCATCAAGCATTCCTTTGAATTTCAGAGTTTTGGGAGAGAATTCACCACTCACAGCCTGTGGGAAGAGTTGAAAATAGGTTTCAGTAGGTTCATGTGGTTCTTGCATTGTGGTTTCCTTTTCCACAAAATCCGAAATTTCACTATGTTCTATGGGAACCTCAACTGAGGAGTCATCCTCTACCATCAGCAAAATAAATTTTCCAACTGCACATTTATGGCCAGAAATGAATTTTTCGTCACAATTAAAACATAGGCCCTGAGCTCTCCGTTCAACTTGTTGGGCTGGAGTGATTCTTCGAATGGGGAAACGGTTGGTTGATGGGTGATTTGCTGGAGTAGATATAGGTTTTGGTGGTGGGGTTATGGTAGAAACAATGGTTGCTGGTTTTAGAGTGGCTGATTGGGAAGGTGGGTTTTGATGGGGTATGTAAGGGGTTTTAAACTTGGGCTTTGAATCTTTGATTTTGGCCTCAATGAGCTTGGCCAGACCAATAGCATGAGAAATTGATTGAGGTTTTTGGACAGCAAGTTCATTTCGTATTTCAGGAATTAATCCAGAAATAAAACAGTTTAGGATTGCATCTGGTGGTAACCCAATAACGCGATTACCTAGCTTCTCAAAATTTGTTTGATATTCGGTAACTGAACCTTGCTGCCTTAGTTTAAAAAGTTGTGCTTGATGATTTTCATATGTAAATGGTCCGAAACGCAACTCTAACGCTTTTGCAAACGAATTCCAATCTGATAATTCATTACTTTGAAACATCCACTTATACCAACCAAGTGCATCAGCTTTCATATAAAAGGCAATCAAAGAAACACGATTCTTATAAGCAATATTGTAAAAAGTAAAAAATTGTCCAGCTTGGAATAACCACTCCAACAAATCACTACCATCAAAATGGCTAAGTTCAATCTTGGATTGTCTAAAATTCAGGTTTTGAGTTGTGTTGGGTTGTTGTGAGTGAAGATAAGTAGGGATTTGATGGATAGGGTTGGAATATGGGAAAGGTGGGTAAAGGGGTGGTTGGATGATGGTGTTGTATTATGGGAAAGTAGAATAATGTTGTTGTTGTGTGAGAAAGGGTGGAGGCTGTGTGTATTGTGGCGGAAATGGGTTAGTGAAAGTTTGAGAAAGAGGTTGAAATGCAGAATTTAGAGAAAGAATGGATGGTGAAGGCCTAGTAAAAGATGGGGGTGGTGGTGGTGGTGGTGTATAAAGTTGAGTTGAACTTAGGGTTGAGTTGATTTGAGAGATAGAACTTGTTAAGGGAATAGAGGAGTTACCTATGGTAGATCTGGTTGTGGAGATAGGAGTGGATCTTGGTGCTGAGATTGGGGCAGATCTGGGTATAGCAGTAGCAGCAGCATTCATGGCAGAAAATTGTTGAGTTATGAGGGTTGTTAGAGCTGCAAAATTGTTGTTCATGGCTGTCTCCAAGTTGCTGTGGTTTGTGTGGATTTGACCAAGTTGTAATGCAACAACTTGATTATTAGCTTCTATGGAGGATTCAAGGTTTTCATGGGTATTTATGAGATTTTCAATACGCTGATTTGTGGCTTTGAGTGTCTCATCTAGGTTTTTGGGTGTGGGATTTGTAAGTTTAGGAGGCATTGAGGAAGAAGATGAAAGCACCAAATGATGGAAAGTTCTACTACTACCAAGAAATTAGAGTTAACTCATAAAGACAACACAATGAAATAAAAGAAAAGATAACTTTGTCAATAATATTCTGCCCTAGAAAAGAGACAACTAGCTCTAAAATACTAGAATACAAAGATTAAAACAGCACTGGGCTAGGCCCACTTGAAGGAATACAAATAAAAACCCAAACGTCTAACAAAATAAAAGAGTTATTCAATAACATAGTCATTCAGCCAAAAAGGCTTCTTCACCATTCTATTGGGCCTGATAAACTTTCTATCAATTTACGTAAACCTCCAAATGAAAAATAAAATATAAATTTTTTTGAAGGTAATTTAGGAATTGAATAAGATTGAAGCAGTTAACATTTATTTATATTTAAGATCATCAATTTTTTTTATAATATTTGAGATGGTTAAGAATTTCACGCCTGATACCATTATAACATAAAAATATATTTAAAAGTATTTTTATTTTACAAGTCGATTTTGTAAAGTCATATTAAGTCATTTACAGTTTTACCCAACCAAGTCCAATAGTAGGGGTGGCAAAATGAGTAGAGGTCTGTCGGGCCGGTCAGCTCACGCGTGGCGGATTGGATTGGAATTTTTGTGTCTGTCTACCCGTTCAACCTGCCTTGCCTTAAACCCACCCCGAATTATTCCGCCAAAAAAGGGGCTGGTTTATCCGTCAGCCTAGTTATTAAACATTCAAAATATTTATTTTAGTTGGTTGAAGGTTAATACTTGAACTATAGTTTTGAAACTCTTGTTGATAGTTCTACTTTAGGTGAATTTTCTTGATGGGTTTAGACTTTTAGTTGTCATTTTAGTTAATTCTAGTAATTACAATTCTTGATGGTTTTATTTTATACATTTATTTGTGAATATATAAAATATTTTTTTAAGTAAAATTTGTTTAAATGATACTTTATAAAAAAAATTATTCTAAAAAATAAGTGAAAAATCTAATTGAAATTAAAAAAATGCCTATTAATTTATTAAAAAATGAAACAATAAAAAGAAAAATAGGCGGGCAAGTCAGTTGCCCGCCAACCCGTCACTTTGGCGGGGTGGGCTAGATTTTTAAGCCCAATTTCACTTGGCGGGCTTGTCCGTCCAACCTCTTTTTTTGGCAGGCTTAAGGCGGGGCTGGCGACCCGTTTTGCCGTCCCTACCCAATAGTATTTACCATAAAAAAAGTGTGTTAAACCAAAGGCAATTTCTTTTCCCTTCTTTATAGGTTCTCCAAAATCTTTGGCAAAAAATAAAAAAATGCTCCAGTTTTCGGAGATGTATCTCCGGACTTACCTATTTCCCACAAAATTGAACACAAATGAGTAAGTCACCCTTATTATACTTAATTTTAATGCAGAGTTGCTTCTCTGAAAGTGTATATGACATATTTCAAAGATGCATATCTAAAAATAACCTTGGTACTTCAAACCTGAAATAGAAACAGTATGAGCAAGATCTAGAAACAAAATCAACTTGACATTAAATTAAAACACTCAACATTATATAGATAGTTGTTAGCATAAATTTAACATTACATATAGTTATAAACAGGTAGTTCAGGATGTTGCAACATATTTATAATATCTTTGACAAATTTTGCAATCTTCACATCCACTTCAATCGGACCCTTAGATGCGTAACGGGAAAAGGTACTTTACATGATCTTTAAATCTTTATCCGTCTTCAGTTAAAAGATGGTGAATTGTATCTTTCCTTCGTTGTAACGCGATGGTGAACGATACTTAAGCTTGATAACTCTTCAACTGGATATCGTAGGAGAGTATTCAGTTTGGATATCAGATCTGCGATAGGTGTGTCATCGGTGACCATAAATTGAAACTATAGTGTTCCGCCATTGAAATACACAAATGCAATGTGAGGATATGCATTCATTCTCTAATTGTGGTGTGTTCTGTAGAAAATAAGCGATGAAAGACACCTTATTTATACAAGTTTTAGGTCACTTTGGACCTTAGATGCCTTATCCTCTCATCAGTACACTTTTCAGAGATGCTTTCGGAGTAAACCCTATTTTTTTAATGAAAAAAAGGTGTCTATGGATGTGCATGTCCGAAACTTTCCTTGATGATTTTTTTTAATTAGTATGAGGTTTATCCAGACATGAATATCCGAAATCACTCTGAACCAGGATCACACCAGAACCTGTGTATACAAAAACATAAAATGTAAACCATAAAATTTGCAAACATAAACAATCGACATTTACACCATCATTGTTGAATATATATTATTTATGTATTAAATTGTATCGATATTACATCGTTTGCGACAATACATTTAAAAAAGCGTATCGCTTACAACATAAAATGTATCAAAAGATGCATCACCGCATAAATCTACTATTGTTTCCTCCTTAGATTTTTCCTTATTTGATTCTCTTTCTTCTTTCAAGCTCGCTCAATTTGGTGAACTCTTCCATCCTTTCTAGAAAGTAATTCGGCCAAGTTTTAGCCTCTTCTGTGGAATGTGTCATCTAGTCCAATGACCTGCTTGGTAAAGGACACCTCGGTTTCAAATAAACCTCAACAAATTGTAGCAATTTTGAAATTCACTCAATACACATGATGCATCCGAAAAGATATTTAGGTGGGCCACTCCGAAGTGGAAACAATGTCTCCGATAAACCATATCTTGTCAGATCGATACACACCATATTATACACACTTGTTATAAGATGACCCATTTCAGGGAAGTGCATCTATTGTGAAAATGGTGTTGAACTGCTAACATATGGAGTAAGAGCATATTTAATTGCAGTAAAATGTTCTTTTTTTCCCGTATAACGATGTGTATAATTACCTATGCATTGTCAACTCTTTCAAAAGTTGTTGGCAGAAAAGAAAGTTATTCTCTCCTCTACCAGCAAGTCGGATATGGCTCGATAACTGTAATTACCATCATCCTTAACATTTGCAATCTGCTCAATGTATTTGTGCATAAAAGCGACATTTCTTTAATGAAAAATATTTTCGGGATTGGTGGTGAATGAGGTGGTTTGCTAATGCGAATCAACATGTTCGAAGTATGAATGTGACCGCTTCGATGAATTGTCAAACCCCATTTTCTTGGCCTTGATGTGAACCCATTCAAGCATATGTTCGCGGACGGTAAACAGTTGTTCATTTCTAAATTGTTGACCAACATCTAACTCGACATCAACCAATCTAGCACCTAGTTTAACATCATCTGGTTTAAGACCATCCTTCACTTCATCTGGTTTTACATCATTACTTACAACAGCTTTGAGAAACATATTTGGACGCACCATATATAATACAAACCAAAACAGAAACACGGTTAAAAAAATCATAGTAACAGGCAAATTCAGAGATGCATCTCCGAAATATATAACAGGTGAATTTAGAGATGTATCTTCGGACTCAATATTTATTTTTACAGTTCAAGAACAAGATTAATGCAAGGAATGAGGTATGAAATGAATGAACTTTAGCTTAAATTGCAGTTTCTTTTGCTCCATTTGAGGTGATAAAATATAAGAATAATGATTTGGAATCGAAAAGTTGATTGTAAATGAATTTTTTTAAGGGTTTGGATTATAGAGGAGGTATGGAGTGTGAGAGAGATGTTCATGCAAGGTGATCATATATTCAACTTTCCGCTTGAGAATTTCGAAGACGCATCTCCGAAAATATGAGTAAATGATTTATTGATAAACTATATCAATGAAAAACGTTGTATCAATAGCTTCAAGAGTCTTTTCAGAGATGCATTTCCGAATACACCCCAGAAAGTTTTGCAGATACATTTCCAGACTAAAATTTGGCAAATATGGAATGACTGCTTGTTTTATGAATGATGAGCATTTAAAGTGTCTGGGGATGCAACTCCAAAAATTTCTAAAGACATTTTTGAGTTTTCAGAGATGTGAGCTACACTGGAAGGGTGGAAAAAAAATTGTCTAAACCAAATCGCAAATTCTAGGAGAGAGTAGTACGTGCTAATTCACATAGCTATCATGTTATCATGTACTTATTTGTGCAGAACTAAGCAATTAACCTTATTATAACATTTTTAAAATGAGATGATGAAGTATACAATATACTTATTTAGATGTAAAGATAATCCGTTCTAGAATATGAATTCATTTACTTCTTTACAAGAAATATCAACTAGAAAGTATCGAATTTTAAAAACCATCATGGGATGTCTATTGAGTTTGATAACTTATATCCGGTATACATAAGGAACTAAACACATTTAGCAAAAACCTGTCTAAAGGCAAAGGCTATTACATCACTTAAGAACTTAAAGTGGGATCCGTTGGATCCTCCCCTATGGTAGGCTCAGTGGATGTTTCAGATGCATCAGTAGACTGTACCGAAGTAACCGAATCAGTTGAAGAATATGAAGTTCCTGAAGAAGCTGAATCCACGACGACTTCTGTATAAGCTGCAGACTCGGAAACCCGACCCTGCGGTTGTGCCTCTGTAGCTTCAAGCGCTGCTTTTTCCTTTGCTTTTTTGGCTCTATCCAACACTTCTTCCTGTATAAGAATTATAGTTTCAACCAAGTCAAAGATGTGCATCTCAACCTAAAATAATCCCGTATGCCGAAGGATGTTAACGGTGCACCCTTTTAAATCGTGCACTAGTGCGAATTGCAACATTATATTGGTAACAATGATATCAAACACTCATACAGACATGATAATGACACGTACACACCAATAATAATTTGAAAAAATAGAAACTTTTGAATGTTACTACATATTATGTCAACGTCAAGTTGGTGTCCAGCACTAAAACATGTCAGACACCAAGAGACACATCTTCACTCTGAAGTGTCGGTTCTACATTCGATATGTAGGAAGCATATGGTGCACTGCAATTGATTCTCATTTTCCAAGCCATTTCCTCGACCCTGGTAAATACTACCTCTGGTCTTTAATATAAGAAAAAATTTACTTTTTAGATTCATTGAAGAACCAATATATCTGGACTATATCTAGTCCAGATACATTGATTTTTCAATGAATCTACCAGAGGTAGTAATGTATTTGATCTAGTGTTATGAGATCACGACTATTGTTAAAATCTAAGGTCACCAACATCAATCTAATTTCATGGTCTAATCCATGTGCCCGATTACCATATGCTACAAGTAAAACTACAATCTAATATCTGTTACCAAACAATCCAAAATCAGGATTGTCATACTACAATGTTATAGAACTAACCACAATTTGTCATAAATAACTTAATGTTGAACAATAGTAATTTGTTCAAATCCTCTTATACTATAGTACCGCTATAACCATTAGACACAAAGCTAGTTCAAACTGTTTCTTAATCTTACCTGAAATTCCTGAACTTGTCTTTGCTGTTCAGCTTGCAATCTTCCAACATTACTCAAAAACTCACCGACCGTGGATTCAATTCTCTCATTTAGAGTTTCAGCCAGAGCTTTTCCCAAGAAAAATGCATCCAGAACATTTTTGCTGCTGCTATCACCATCACCTACATGAATCACATACTTTCAAAAATTACATAATCAAGTACCTAAAACAAATATCTAAGCATATAGTTTTCAAATTTATAAGTATGTAAGTTCAAATTGGGAAAAAACCAATTCTTAAGAATAGATTATTAGTCACCACTAAATTTAAAGAAACCTAAATTACCAGTGAAGCAAAATGAAACCAAACTATGTTAAAAAAAAAAAAAAAAATTCATGCAATTCAAGAACAAATAATTAACATTGAAACCAACAAGAGAAAGAGAAAAAAAAAATCAAAATTGTTTACCGGAGGAGGGTCCACCTGGGAAGAAGCTACTGTTGCAGCGGAGCCCAGTGGTGTGAAAACCCCTTTTGGTGGGAAGTTGAATGGATGTGGGTTTGGAAGAAGAAGGAACAAGGATGTTGGAAAAGAAGGGAGAAAGTGATGTATAGGATTGGGACAACCTAGGAGAAGCAAAGGTTGTCGGAGATGGGGGAAGGGAGAGAGTAGTGGTGTTCATTTTCTCTTCTGAAACGCACACAGACACACACTATTGTTGTGTCTGTGTTTGGTTGTTAATCTCACACGAGATTTGCAGCATCGAAATAAAATAGAAAAAAAAATCTGCGATTTTATTTAATATTTGAGACAATAAAATTAAATATTTTACATATTACAATAATCAATTTTGAAATAAATCAATTTTGTAAGAAGTAAAACAAAAATATCAAAGACAAATTAAAAAAAGTGTTTGTAAGAACTAAAACTAAACAAAAAAATATTACATGACGATAGTAAAGTTGTCGTATTCTCCCATAATACTTTCCTTAAAACTTTATTCTTGAGGTATAATATAATGATGATTTTGGCTTTATTTATCATTTTGGTAGATTCTACTTATTATTGAATATTTTAGGATTTTTTTTTTTAACAAATGAATAATGTTAATGTGGATAATAGTCTCATATTAAATAAGAATGTGATGACTTTAACATTTATAAGTGAGAGAATTCACTCATCTATATTATCTGCATAGTATTGGTTACTTGTTATAAAATTGAAATGTTTAATCACACCAAGATCTTTTGTTATAAAATATGACAAAATCAACCAAACCAATAATATTAATGCTTTTATCCTCACTTGATTAAAATCCTCAATCTTGGGAAGGCCTTTCACCATGTTATTCATTTCTATTGTTTTTAATCCCTTAGACTAAGTGACCATACCTATAATACCATAGATATGTCACATCTTTAATCTTTAATTCAATCATTAAGTAAGAAAATAATTAAATACAATTATCAACTTCTTTTGTCGAAGTTGACCTATATTTAGTAGATTTTTCTTTAACTCAAAGATGTAGTAAACACAAGTTGCTACTTGAACAGTCACATTTATGTGCAGTTTAACATTCCATTTTCCTGTAACCTTCATTAGAGAATTGTCCCCCAATCTTACAGTTTCTCTAAACTTTTTATCTAGATAGAAAACCATTCTTTAATGCCAACATATGATTGTTGCAATCATAATCTAAGTACCAAATTTGATTCTTTGAGTAATTTTCCTCATTAGTTTTCATAGGCGCCATTAATAGCATTTCTTCCTCGTCATCATATCCACCAAAGTTTGCATAATCCTCCAGGCTAGGACATTCATACTAAAAATGACCTAACTTATGACATTTATAGCATTTATGTTTTTTTCTTAATCATTTTACCTCGTCCTTGAACTCCCTTGGTTTCACGGCCTCTTCCTCTTCCTGCATGTTTTCCTCCATTTGACAAGCTCCAATTTTTGCTCATGAACCAAAAGAAATCCTTGAAGCTCATCAATTGATAATATTTCAACATTATTTGACTCTTCAATTGCAAAAACCACATAGTTGAATGTTGCTGCTGTTAAGAAATGTGGTGGCCCACCGAATATTAAATCAAAGTTCTTGATACCATATTAAAAAATATGGTTATGCCTAACTCAACCCTACAAAATTAGTTGGTAGAGTAAGGATTGCTCCCATTTATAAACACATATTTATACCATATATTATTCAATGTGAAACTCTTAACTTCCATAGAGTTAAGGATTTTTTTTAATAGCTACTCATTCCTTTTTTTCTCCCCTTAAATCTTCACCTTGTTAATTGAGATTTAATAGTTTATTTCTTAAAATATGTTAAATATGTTTTTTATCCTTAAAAATATTTTATAATTCGATTTTAGTTTCTATAAAAATTTACGTCAAAAAATAATTCTCCTAAAAATTTTCGTCCAAATGTTTTGGAAAATGATTTTAGATCAAATTTAGTTACTCTTTAAAAGATAAAATGATTCTCTTAAAAATGATTTTAAGATAAAATTTAAAACATGTTAGTAACTACCATAGGTTTTGAAGAACCGACTTCTCTACCTACCGACGCAGACCTACCCTTTGTTAACTTTTACTCATGTTTGAATCAATTTATTTCTCTCTCTCTCCATGCTATTCTGAAATACAACTCAATCAAAGGAGAAAGTTAAAATCTTTTGTTACCAAAGTTAGTCTAGTCTCTCATACAAGCTTAAAATTTTCAAACTATTGTCATTGATGATTGAAATAAGAGTCACTTACTTCTTGGTTTACATCTAATATCGATATTCTTGATGGATAAGTATCTCTTTTGGGACATACATCTTGGTCCTATTCTTGCACCCATGTTTTGACCAAAGGTTCCACCGTCGTTACTTAGGTGCCGCCCGAGTCTAGGTTTGAATGCCATGGTTTGAATAGGAACTGTTGCTTGAACATTGTGCAGTTTTCCTTTTGATATAATGTGAACTGTGCAGGACATTGGCTATCATGTATTCTTTATACATGTATCTTCATTCCAATATAGTGGTCCTTCATGTGGATATGATTATTGATATGCTAACTCTCAATCCCAACTTAGTATTTGTGCTTCTCAAGAATTCTCCAATCCCTGATAACTAGTGATAAGTCTCTTTCAGATGTAGTATGTGAAAGTGAAAGAGATGCAATTCATAGGCATTTGAATAACTCTGGCCGGCTCTAACAGGCCAACAACTAGCATATAATTAACAGTTAGAGCATTCATATGAAACTGTACCCTTAACACATGTACTAGTGAAACTCTCTTCAATACATTTTAAACAAAATATTGAAATTGATTGAGCATTGCGACAATATCCTTCATTGTTATCTAGAACAAATTTCAAGCTAATCATTTTAATAAAGAGAGTTCAATAGTTCCAGGACACAAATTAACATGCCTATAACATGTTATCATGGTGCCCCACGAAATTTCTTTCCTTTGGTTGCTTGCATATACTTCCTCAATAAAAAGACGTACTCCCTCCGGTCACTATTATAAACAAAAATAATAATTTTAAATTTTGATCACTATTATAAGTAAAAGTTATTACCTTTCAAAGTAATTAATGTTTGTATTACTAGTATGCCCTTAATTTAATTCAATAGCATTTAATGTTGGTAGTTGATTCATCAAATATAACTAAAGATATTATAGTAAATTTTACTGATTATATATGAAACCAAGAAAATTAATTACATTTAACTAATTTTCTTAATTAATATAAAAGTAGTTATTTTTGGCTAGTTATTTTTGGCTAGAGCATTTATTCCAGTCAATTAGACACAAATTCTTGAATTGCTTGTCTGACAATTGTATGGTGAAAGCTTACGGTTCTTAAAGCAATTAGTGGCAGCACTCTTCATCACTCGATGAAACTTAGTCTCCACTACACTTATCTTCTCAGCATACAATTGTCAGACAAACAATTCAAGACCGCCAACGATGATGATGATGAATATGTCAATGGCAAGGAGCTAAGCATGACTCATCAAAAGCAGATGAAATTGCAGTGTCACCCTTTGATATTGGGGAAACATTGGGGAAACAGGAGTATCCGTAAAATTTGAGTGAGAGAGATAGTTTGGTATATAATGTAATTTATATAAAAAGCTTTGTATGTGTAAGTTAGATTCTACAAGTATTGGAAACATTGGAAAAATTAATTTGTATAAAAAGCTCTTTTTTTTCAACCTTGGACAAAGGATGAAGACAATTATGATATTGTACAGTCTTTATAATTTTATATTTCACAGCAATTTTAATCTAATCAAACCGCTCCCAATCTTGAGATACTTTTGTTGAAGATGGCGTTGTTGCTGAAGAAGGGTCGTTCGAGTCTTCTATTCCAGTATCAAAGGTTTCCCAATGAGTTGTTCCTGTGGCAGCAATACCACTTTGGCTGGAAGGATTGGAGTTTCTAGCCTTTAGAGAATCTAACAAATCAACGAGGCCCTGCACACGACGCACCTGTAGAAAAATGGAAAAGCTCGTGTTCAAAAGCAACATTTAAATCTCCACATTGCATCTTTGCCACAAAACTTAAAGCAATGTCAATGGCATAAATTAAAAACTACCTCAGCTTTTCTCTGCGACTTTGCTTCGCCTTCAGCCTCAATACCATCCAGTTTCAGCAATTGTTTCATGAGCAGCTCTGTCAACAAGAGAAACTCTTTCTCAGAAGCCTTGTTCCCTGCATTGATAGCCACTTCCAAGAGAGACACCTGAAAAATTATAATAATCGATATTACTATTTCCCAGTTAATATGTTTATAATATGAGTAGAATATATTAGGAATTAATAATTTATATTTTAATTAATATTCACAAACTTGGTGACCAAGTTTGTTAGAGGGTATTTTAGTATTTTATTGTTGCTTTTGTAGCCCTAGTTTTTAGCTTATAAATAGGGTAGTGTAGATGTCATTCAATCAATTGTATCCTTATCATTTGTAGCCGTCATTCTCAATATAATATATTCTCTTCTTTTCATCATTATTTCACCTTGTACACCAACAATTGGTATCTAGAGCTCCGGTTAGGATCAACGGGAAACACGAGTGAAACGTGAGGATTTCTTGTGTGATTGAATTTTGGTTCTTGATTTGTGTTGAATCTAGTACGAAATTCTGATCATAATCATAATTCTTTGATTCTGTGGGTTGGGAAACACTGTGTGTGGTGAGATTCTGAGTGTACTGTACAAGGTTGAAGATGATGAACGGCGGCGGCGGCATGAACACCAAGCTTCCAGTATTTGATGGCAAAAACTAGAATCGTTGGATGATTCAGATGCGAGTACTGTTCGGTGCTCAAGATGTTCTAAATCTTGTCACCGAAGGTTACGTTCCGGTAGCAGCAGATGCGACGGAAGAGCAGAAGAACGCGCAGAAAGATACAAGGAAGAAAGATCAGAAAACATTGTTCTACATCCATCAGTGTGTGGATGCGAATGTGTTTGAGAAGATTGCAGATTCAACGACGACAAAGGCGGCGTGGGACACACTGGTCAGATGTTACGGTGGTGACGCATCAGTGAAGAAGGTGAAGCTTCAGTCTCTACGTAAGCAGTACGAGAATCTCAACATGAAGAACAATGAGAAAGTTTCTATTGAAGTAATTTAAACAGTAGAGACGAAATAATATGAGAAAGTATGAGCTTTATTCTATTGAAGAATAATGGAATAAGTACAGAAAGGGGAAAGCAATCCCTAGATCTGACAAGAGCAGTGCTCCTAATAGGAAGCTAGAGCCTCCTATTCATACTGAAAATACTATTTTAATCCCCGATAAAATCTATTCACCCTCTCTCATTCCTATTATCAAGGACACGGAATCCACTAGTGCTCTCCTTTCCTGGACACGTCACCCTTTTGTAACTAACTAGCCACTATTTCCCTTACTACCCTTTCTTCTAGTATATACTTTCCAAACCCTGGGTCCACTTGATGCATTGTGGATCAGCTGCTCACGTGGCAAGTTATTCTCCACTACCTGGGTCCTATCAATACCCTCTCCTTCTGTAATGGCCTTGTCCTCAAGGCCAAACTTAGGAAATTGGCTCATTATTATCTCATCCTCCCAAGTAGCCTCTTCTGCTGTCTTCCCCTTCCAATGCACTAGGATTTGTTTGACTTCATCCCCTTGCTACTTTACCTTCCTAGTAGCTAATACTGTCTCGGGCTCATACATGTCAGTCGTCTCCTCCATTAACTCGGGCAGCTCTTCCTCTTCATGATAACTTCCCACAGCTTTCTTCAATAAGGATACATGGAAAACAGGATGCACCCTAGATCCCTCCGGCAACTTCAACCTATAGGCTACTGTCCCTATCTTTTCAACAATGGGATAAGGACCATAATACCTTGCTGCTAATTTAGCATTAATTCTCGTCACTACAGACTGTTGTCTATGAGCTCTTAATTTGACAAACACCCACTCTCCACATACAAAGCTCCTGTCAACACGTCTCTTATCTGCCTGGTTCTTCATTTTTTCTTGTGCCTTTAACAATTGATTCTTCAATTGTCTCAAAGCCTCATCCCTATCCAACAAATCCCTCTGCACAGCTTCTACTCTAGTCTCCCCTTGCGCCCATTGAATCAGTTTTGGTGGTGACCTCCCATAAACTATCTCAAATGGTGTTTTCTCGGTGGCAGCATGGAAGGTGGTGTTAAACCAGTACTCGGCCCAGTGTACCCAAGACACCCATGTTCTAGGCTGGTCAGCAATAAAGCACCTCAAATAGGTCTCCAAACAGCGATTCACAACTTCTGTCTGTCCATTGGACTCTGGATGGTATGCAGTACTCATTTTAAGCTTAGTCCCCTGCAGTTTGAACAACTCTTTCCAAAAATTGCTCATAAAAATGGGGTCCCTGTCACTCACTATAGACAGAGGTATTCCATGGAGCCGGACTATCTCTTTGCCAAACACAGCAGCAATACTCCTAGCAGTGTAAGGATGTCTTAGAGGAATAAAGTGCGAATACTTAGACAACCTATCCACAACCACTAAAATAGCCTCAAAACCCTTTGATTTTGGCAAACCGGTGATGAAATCGATTGATATATCTTCCCAAATCTGATGAGGGATAGGTAGAGGTTGTAACAAGCCTCCTGGGGATGAGGCCATGTATTTCTGTCTTTGGCAAATGTCGCACTTCCTCACAAAATCCTGCACTGCTCATTTCATGCCTATCCAATACACATTGGTAGCTAGTCTCCGATAAGTCTTATAAAATCCAGAATGTCCACCCTGGGGTGTTGAGTGGAATTCTTCCAGCAGTGTAGGGATTATCGTGGACTTGTTAGAAAGCACTAGCCTACCTTCATACATCAAGACACCTTGCCTGTACTCATAACCAGGCCATGCTTCTGCATCCTGTTGAACCTCTGCTATTATCCTCTGCAGCTTCTCATCTTGCTGATTTTCGGTTCTGACTTGTTCTTCTTGGAGCCATTTCAATTGGTAAGTCATGGTGTTTAACTCTCCTCCCTCATGAATTCTAGATAAAGCATCTGCCCCTTTGTTCAGTTTGCCTTGCTTGTACACAATCTCAAAGTCATAACCCAGCAATTTAGCAGTCCAATTCTGTTGTTCTGCAGTTACTATCCTCTGCTGCAGTAGCTGTTTGAGGCTTTTCTGATCAGTGGATACCATAAACTTTCTTCCCAGTAGATAGGGTCTCCAATGCTGGATTGACAACACTACTGCCATCAATTCTTTTTCATATGCAAATTTAGTTAAATTCTTCACTCCAAGGGATTTGCTATAATATGCAATTGGCTTCTTATCTTGCATCAAAATTGCTCCAAGTCCTTCTCCTGATGCATCACATTCAATCAAGAAGCTTTTGGAAAAATCCGGCAAAGCTAATACCGGTGCTGTTGTCAACCTTTCTTTCAACTCATCAAAGGCCCTTTGAGCTTCCTCTCCCCATTTGAAACCATCCTTCTTGGTAAGCTCCGTTAACGGTCTCGCAATTTTCCCATAGTCTCTTATAAATTTTCGATAGTACCCTGTGAGTCCTAAGAACCCTCTCACACCCTTCACATTTTTAGGTTGTGGCCATTGGAGCACACTCGCCACCTTCCCCGGGTCTACAGCTACACCATGCTCTGTGATCATGTGTCCCAAATACTCCACACTTAGCTGGCCAAAATAACACTTCTTCTTATTAGCTACTAGGTTATTACTAGCTAACAGATTCAACACTTCTTCTAAGTGCATCAAATGAGTCTCCCAATCTCTACTATAAATGAGTATGTCATTGAAGAAGACTAGCACATGTTTTCTCAGCAAGGGGCGAAATATATCATTCATGAGACTTTGGAACGTTGAGGGAGCGTTCATGAGTCCAAACGGCATCACAAGAAACTCATAATGTCCCTCATGTGTTCTAAAAGTTGTTTTGCACACATCAGACTCCTTCACCCTCACTTGGTGGTATCCTGATTTCAAATCTAATTTCGAGAAGAACTTTGCTCCATGTAACACGTCCAATAATTCCTCAATCACTGGTATGGGAAATTTGTCGGGTACAGTAACCTTGTTGAGGGCACGATAATCAATGCACATCCTCCACGTGCAATCATTCTTTTTCACTAAAATCACCGGACTTGAGAATGAACTCGTGCTATGCCTAATGACCCCTGCTGCCAACATCTCTTTCACCTGCTTTTCTATTTCATTCTTATGATGGTGCGGGTAACGATACGGCCTCACGTTTACCGCTCCTTGTCCTTCTATCAGGGTGATCGCGTGTTCCTTGTTTCGCTTGGGTGGTAGACCAGTAGGTGTTTGAAACACTTGTTTATATTTGCGTAATATGATGTCCAACTCCGCTTGTTGATGTGCAGGCAGTGTGTCATCTCTGACTCCTTTGGGCTTCTGTTTTCCCATTTCCCACAAAACCCCTTGAGTATTGGACCGGCATTTACTCAATATACTTTGCAAGGCTAATGCAGACTCCCTGCACCCCTCCTGTCCCTTAAGGGTCACCCACTTTTTATCACTCCAAAAACTCATAGTTTGTTGCCTCCAATTAGTAATAGTATCTCCCAATATTTTAAGTCATTCAATGCCTAAAACCACATCAATTCCTTCTAACTCAAATAAGTGCATCTCTGGCCGCAATTTAAACTCTCCAATACATATTTCCATCTCTTTACACACCCCTTGTGTTGCCATTTGGAAGCCATTCCCCAATTTGACCGTCATTTGAGGAGTAGTCTCAATTGGCCAATCCATTTGGTGGACTAGCTTTTAAGATATGCAATTATGTGTTGCCCCACTATCTACCAAAATCAGTACTTCTACTCCTTGTATTGACCCTTGGAATTTCATAGTGTGGTGAGTCTTGTGTGCAATGTGATGCAAATCAAGCACACTCATCTCTCCCTTCTCTTCATCACTTTCATCCACCTCTACAGCCAACAGTTTAGCCTCCTCTTCCTCATCTCCATTATCCTCCACAACCAAAACCCTAAGTTGTTTATCAGGGCATTGGTGCATAGGGTGGAAGGGACCTCCACATTTAAAACACAACCCCTTTTGCTTCCTCTCCATCAATTCATTGTAAGACAAATGTTTGAAACCCCTATCGCGATGTCCAGTCCGTTTCTTATCAATTTGGGCTTGTTTGTCTCCTCTGGCCCCATTTGACCCACTCTTTACACCTCCATTCAGCCCAATATCTCTCCCTCTTATCATGACCCAATCAGATCCCGCTTTTCTTCCAAATGATCCATTGTGAGTCGACCCATACCCAGATTTGGGCCCATGATTAAAACTCACTCCATTTCCACCTCTCACCTCCCTCTCAACAGCTCTTATTACTTGGAGCAACTTCGTTCTATTCATCTCCCCCATCGCCGCTAAGCTTCGCACCTTCCCTCTAATCTACGGCTTCAACCCGTGTAAGAAATACCCACGAAACTGTTTTTCTGGGAGTCTCGGAATCTGAGCTGTCAAATACTCAAACTCAGTGATATATTCCTCCACCGTTCCTTCTTGTTTTAGTTCCGTCAATTGCTCATAGACATCGCCATCACCGTGTCCTCCATACCTCTCCAACAACGCCTCTTTCAGCGCTTCCCATGTCAACCTTTCTTCTTCTCCAATTAAAGAGTTGAAAAAATGAATCGTTCCACCTTCCATGCATAGTTGCGCTAAATCCACTCTCATTTCCGGCGTCGTGTCCTGAACGCGGAAGTATACCTCTGCTCGTGATATCCACCCTGCTGGGTCCTCACCGTCGAAAGCTGGAAGTTCCACCTTCTTAACAGATTGACGGAACTCCGTCAAAGCATCTCCACGTAAGCTGCTTACACTGGTGTTTTGGGGCTTACCTCCGTCTGTGACCACCAGCGAGCTTTTCACGGACGCACTCGCGTCTCTGTCATCCACCGTTAACGACTTACCCAAACACTTTTCCAGCATCGCTATCAGGCTAACGTGGTTTGTTGCTACTGAGTTCTGCACATCGATGAGAGTAGATCACACCTCTGAGATCTCACTCTCTAAAGCTTCGACCCTAGCTTCCATTTTTGTAAACGCCGGTAACGTCACCTTCTTAGGTGGCATTCACTGGCTCAGATGTCGAATAATCCGGCAGGTCGGACCAGTTGATACGTACCAAAACAGATGAAAAGTAATTTAAACAGTAGAGACGAAATAATATGAGAAAGTATGAGCTTTATTCTATTGAAGAATAATGGAATAAGTACAGAAAGGGGAAAGCAATCCCTAGATCTGACAAGAGCAGTGCTCCTAATAGGAAGCTAGAGCCTCTTATTCATACTGAAAATACTATTTTAATCCCCGGTAAAATCTATTCACCATCTCTCATTCCTTATATCAAGGACACGGAATCCACTAGTGCTCTCCTTTCCTGGACACGTCACCCTTTTGTAACTAACTAGCCACTATTTCCCTTACTACCCTTTCTTCTAGTATATACTTTCCAAACCCTGGGTCCACTTGATGCATTGTGGATCAGCTGCTCACGTGGCAAGTTATTCTCCACTACCTGGGTCCTATCAGAGTACATCTCCAGAGTGATTCTGATCACTAATGAGATGAAGGTGTGTGGAGAAACTCTTTCTGAACAAGTAATCATTGAGAAGGTATTGAGATCCCTTACTCCTCAGTTTGATTACATTGTGGTAGCATTAGAACATTCTAAGGATCTGAGCACCATGAGAATTGAGGAGCTGCAAAGCAGTCTAGAAGCGCAAGAGTTGCGTCTGACTGAGAGAACTTCTGAAAGGGAAGTAGAGCAGCAGGCTCTGAAAGCAGTTTCTGATAAGAAGCATCAGAAGCAGTCGTGGTCAGAAGCCAAGAGAAGATCTGATGGTGGTCAGAAGTCAGAAACCTCAACTTCTGATAGGCAAAAGAATGCTCAGAAGGGAAAAGAGAAGTATGACAAGAAGAAGATCCAATGTTACTGTTGCAAGAAGTTTGGTCACTTTGCTAGAGATTGTTGGTCAAACAAGGAAAGGAAGTCAGAAGAAGCAAATATAGCCAGAAGTTCTGATGATGAATCTGTGCTACTGATGGCTTCTGAATATGATGATACGAATTTGATAGACTGGTGGTATATGGACACTGGCTGCTCAAATCATCTTACTGGAAATAAGAAATGGCTGGTTGATTTTGATTCTGAGAAGAGGACTAAGATCAGATGTGTTGATGACAAATACCTTAACGCTGAAGGTATGGGAAATGTCAGAGTTGTTTTGAATAATGGGAAAACAGCATTGATTCAGAAAGTGTGGTATGTACCTGGCATAAAAAGCAATATGATGAGCGTGGGACAATTAATTGAGAAAGGTTTTTCAGTTACCATGAAGGACAATCTTCTGAAGCTGTATGACTGTAATCAGAAGCTGATTATGGAGTCAGAACAGAGAAGGAATAGAACATTCAAGGTGAATGTCAGAACTTTTGACTCTGAATGTCTTAGTGCAACAAGTGTTGTGAAAGAAAGTGAGCTGTGGCACAGAAGATTTGGTCATCTGAATTTCAGAAGCTTAGAACATCTGAATTCGAAGAAGCTGGTACATGGAATTCCTACAATTAAAAAGCCTGAGAAGTCATGCAAAGTGTGCATGGAAGGAAAGCAACCAAGATTGCCATTTGCGTCAGAAGTTGCTCCAAGAGCAAAACATGCCTTGGGAGTAGTACATTCTGATGTGTGTGGTCCATTTCCAGTAGAATCGATCGGAGGGAATAAATACTTCGTGTCATTTGTTGATGAATTCACGAGAATGACATGGGTATCCCTTATTAAGTTCAAACACGAGGTGTTTGCTGAATTCAAGAAGTTCCGAATGAAGGTTAAGAATCAGAGTGGTCAGACTCTGAAGATTCTCAGAACCGATGGTGGGGGTGAGTATAACTCCAAAGAGTTTCAGAAGTTCTGTGAGGAGAATGGAATTGAGCATGAGGTTACTGCTCCTTACACTCCTCAACACAATGGTCTTGCTGAAAAAAGAAATCGTACTTTGCTTGATATGGTGAGAAGCATGCTGAAGGAGAAGAAGCTTCTTCAGAACTTCTGGGGAGAAGCTGTTGCCACCGCAGCATATGTGCTCAACAGATGTCCAACAAGAAGCTGAAGGAAATAGTTCCTATTCAGAAGTGGACGGGAGAAAAGCAAAGTGTTAGTCATCTGAAGGTTTTTGGTTCTGTGTGTTACAAACATGTTCCAGAAGCTAGAAGACAGAAGTTGGATGATAGAAGCAAAGTAATGTTACTGGTGGGGTACCACAGTACAGGTGCGTACAAGCTGTATTGTCCAGAAACTAATAAAGTTGAGTTCAGCAGAGACGTTATTGTGAAGGAATCAGAAGTTTGGAATTGGGACAAGTCTCAATCTGATTCTGATGTGAGAACTTCTGAAGAAAGGTCAGAAATAAGAATTTCTAAAACTGATGGTGATTCTGCCTCTGAAGGAGACTCAGAAGATGAAGGTGATTCTGATGATCCAGATTCTGATGATGATCAAGATTCTGGTGGTGATTCAGACTCTGGGAATATGCCAGACTCTGAAGGTGGTCAAGGTTCTGAAGGAAGTCCAACTTCTGAAGCAAGAGGTTCTGAAGGAGAAACTTCTGAGGACAGAACTTCTGGGGTTCAAGCATCTGAAGAAGATTCTGAACGAGGTCAGAGGCTACAGAGAATCAGAAACATTCCAAGAAGATTTGAAGAGTTTGACATGTTGCAAGACACTGAAGTAGATTCTGAATGAGAAATTATTCAGTGTGCCATGTTAGTAGACTCTGAACCCGTAAGTACGGAAGAGGCTCTCAAGCAGAAGTTATGGCTAAAGGCCATGAAAGAAGAACTTGATGCCATAGAGAGAAACAAGACTTGGAAGCTGACAGAACTTCCAAAGGACAAGAAAGCCATCAGCGTCAAATGGGTTTTCAAGCAGAAGCTAAAGCCAGATGGATCAATTGGCAAACACAAAGCAAGGTTGG
Organism: Lathyrus tuberosus; assembly: GCA_022829125.1. NCBI lineage: Eukaryota > Viridiplantae > Streptophyta > Magnoliopsida > Fabales > Fabaceae > Lathyrus > Lathyrus tuberosus. Next base: position 3,941,547 of record JALAZF010000191.1, read on the forward strand.
TAGCAAGAGGATTTCTGCAGAAACCTGGGCTGGATTATTCTGAAGTGTTTGCACCTGTAGCGAGACATGAAACAATCAGATTAGTGATTGCAATAACTGCTAACAGGAATTGGCCTCTGATGTATTTAGATGTGAAATCTGCATTTCTGAACGGTCCATTAGAAGAAGAAGTTTATGTGTCACAACCTCCTGGATTTGTGAAAAAGAATCAGGAAGGGATGGTGTACAGATTACATAAAGCTTTGTATGGATTGAAGCAAGCGCCCAGAGCTTGGAATCAGAAGATTGATTCATTTTTCAAGAAGCAGGGTTTTCAGAAATGTGAGATGGAATACGGTGTTTATGTTCAACATATTTCTGAAGGCAATATGATTCTGGTGTGTTTGTATGTTGATGACATATTGCTGACCGGAAGTTCTGAACAAGAATTAGCTAAGTTCAAGAAGGTCCTGATGAATGAGTTTGAAATGACTGATCTCGGGAAAATGACATACTTTCTAGGGATGGAGTTTAGATATTCTGAGAAAGGTATCATTTTGCATCAGCTGAAGTATGAATGAGAACTTCTGAAGAGATTTAAGCTGCAGAATTGTAAGGCTGCTATCACACCTGCAGATACAAATCAGAAACTAGATTCTGATTCTGATGGTGAGGATGTGGATGCTACAACCTTCAAACAGTTGGTTGGTTCTCTGAGGTATTTGTGTAATACCAGACCTGATATTTGCTATGCAGTTGGAATGGTTAGTAGATTCATGAGTAAACCCAAGTGGTCCCATTACCAAGCTGTTGTCAGGATTCTGAGGTATATCAAGGGAACTCTGAAGTATGGAGTGTTGTTCCCTTCTGGAAGAAAGTTTGAATCAGAACTTCTGAGTTACTCAGATTTTGATTGGTGTGGAGCCAGAGTTGACAGAAGAAGTACTTCTGGATACTTGTTTAAGTTTCTGGGAGGTCCTATTTCTTGGAGTTCTAAGAATCAACCTGTTGTTACGTTGTCAACTTGTGAAGCTGAATATATTGCAGGCGCTGTTACTGCGTGCCAAGCTGTGTGGATTCTGAACTTGCTGGAGGATCTGAAAATCAAAGTTGACAAGCCTCTGAAGCTGATGATTGATAACAAGTCTGCAATCAATCTTGCCAGAAACCCAGTGTTGCATGGGAGAAGCAAGCATATTGAGACCAAGTATCACTATCTGAGAAGTCAAGTTCAGAATGGAGTGTTAGAAGTTCTGCACTGTTGCACCCAGAAGCAGTTGGCAGATGTTCTGACGAAGGTTATCAAGACTGATCAATTCCTTCGCTTAAGGGATGAAATTGGAGTTGTTAGTTTTGAGAAAATATAAATTAAGGGATGGTATTAGGAATTAAGAATTTATATTTTAATTAATATTCACAAACTTGGTGACCAAGTTTGTTAGAGGGTATTTTAGTATTTTATTGTTGCTTTTGTAGCCCTAGTTTTTAGCTTTTAAATAAGGCAGTGTAGATGTCATTTAATCAATTGTATCCTTATCATTTGTAGCTGTTATTCTCAATATAATATATTCTCTTCTTTTCATCATTATTTCACCTTGTACACCAACAGAATAGTTGTATATTTCAAAAACATGCTTACTCTATCAGAGAGCTTGTCCACCTCAGCTCTAACCCCAGTAATAGCTTCAATAGCTTTAGACATCTCATTGAGTTTTCGGGTTTCCTCAAGCTTCTTCTCTTTGCTAGCAGCGCGCTCCAAAAGCAAAATCTTTGACTTATCCTTCACACCTTCCAAGTGCAATTTCTCCCCATCATCCTTTTCTATTCCTCTGAAGAAAATTCGTTGTTGTTCAGACTCTAAACCAGTTTTATGTACAAGCAATTTTTTTAAATCTCCTGTTATTGAAAACACAAACAAAATAAACACATATATCAATGACAAGATGCGACTTTGTTAAAGAATCAGTAACTCGTGTCTATAAGATGCAACTATTAAACTAAAACAAATTAATAATGCAGAAGTTTTGTCCCTTTGAACTATTTAAAAGTTACACTGGTCCAGTAAATAATTTGAAAACTACAATTTAATGAGTCTAAAAGTCATGCACACTAATTAGGGAAAAAAACCCAAATAATTTCCCTCTTTTTCTTCAATTTTGAAAAAGGGTCAGTAGCTCAGTACTCTTCAAACACGAAAACATTTTATTGTTAAGTAACCTTCAACAATTATGTACAGGGGAAAGAATCATGAAAAGTATGGTGTAGGTTCACATTGCAACAACCTACGCGCATCATAAGTGCAGAAGAGTAACATATTCGGTTACTTATAAGGAGTGGGATTGAAAGGAAAAGACGACGAGAGGAACAAGCAGGAATGAGGTGTGTGTGGGATTGTATTGGAGTTTATAGGTGTCTCGATTGACCAGTACTATCTTTTCCTCTTTTGTATATAGAATGCTTCCATTAGCTTTGTGTATATTGGGAGTAAGGGAGAGTCTATTTCTAGGAATAAAACCAACTTCAAAATATAAGAAACTCGAACATCAAGTATTTTATCATTACCATTCAAGTTCTCTTACTCTCTACCAATACCTTTTAAACACATATCACTAAACATTCACATCATGATTTAGGCAATCAATTCTTGTGAACCAACATTGTCTACAGTATGCTTATTTGAGCAGTTTGATCGCATTTCCTTTCAGAGAAATCAATCCCAGATAGCGGTGTGGAGCAGCCGACCCCAAAACTAGGATAGCGGGATGGCCGCTATTTGATCTCTTTTTGGACAAATTACATGAATAATAATTATAAACATATGAAGTATAGAGGGAAGAATAAAGTGCGGAGAGGGTCAGGGAGGAACATGAGATGTTTCTTTGGAATGGCTGAAGTGTAGAAACGTTGGTAAAGAAAGGAAGGTTAGGGTTGAGTCTCAACTCAAATTTGATTGAAAAGGGATAGCGGGACAGAAACCGCCGGGCCGGGACAGGATAGCGGGACAGAAACCGCTCCAGGCCGGGAACCGCTCCGCCCCGCTACCCACTATTTAGCCTATGACAGCAACTCTAGTGTTCTGCACCGCTAAGGCTCTTCCCATTGCTGACGGCCTCCCCTCCGCCCCGCTATAGCCTATTCTGTTTCCTTCCCGGTTCGAGCGGTTTAAAACAAGTGAATCCAACAAATCCAACAATTTCTAATCTAATAATTCAAGCACAACACCACAAACACTAATCTAATAATTCGAGCACAACACCACAAACAACACGGAAATGAATCCCCTACTATTAATGTATAATAACTTTCAGCACTCTGATCCAGCTTATATTTTACAATGTAGTTTAACCTAACTTAAAGGTAACAACATTAAGATTACAATTCATCAGCAGAGAGTTTCTACAGCATACAACTGCGTTATTCCACCACGGCACGAAATACAGGTCCCATAAACACCAAATGTTTGAATTGCCAGTCAATTTGAAAGTGATTTTGGCATAAACTACCACGAATTCGGACAGTTTGTTCTAAAATAACTGTTCTAAAATAAATTAGAAGTGTTTAACTTTCAGCACTCTGATCCAGCTTATATTTTACAATGTAGTTTAACCTAACTTAAAGGTAACAACATTAAGATTACAATTCATCAGCAGAGAGTTTCTACAGCATACAACTGCGTTATTCCACCACGGCACGAAATACAGGTCCCATAAACACCAAATGTTTGAATTGCCAGTCAATTTGAAAGTGATTTTGGCATAAACTACCACGAATTCGGACAGTTTGTTCTAAAATAAATTAGAAGTGTTTAACTTTCAGCACTCTGATCCAGCTTATATTTTACAATGTAGTTTAACCTAACTTAAAGGTAACAACATTAAGATTACAATTCATCAGCAGAGAGTTTCTACAGCATACAACTGCGTTATTCCACCACGGCACGAAATACAGGTCCCATAAACACCAAATGTTTGAATTGCCAGTCAATTTGAAAGTGATTTTGGCATAAACTACCACGAATTCGGACAGTTTGTTCTAAAATAACTGTTCTAAAATAAATTAGAAGTGTTTAGATATAACCTATGAGATTTTAATGAGATTTTAATGAAAAGCATAACCTATGGTTGAAAATGAAAACTATAATGTCAAAATAGCTTTTCATTAATACCGTCCATAAACTCTGTTTTCTTACTCTTCTATTATAAGCTTTACACATAACTTAAACATAAAAATAATCTTTTTCTGCAATTTTAAACAAATGTACTCGAACTCATAATCACTAGTGTCACCGAGATTTTGGTATCTTTGCGGTGATTCTAACTACTCTACATTCAAGTCTATAAATACAGTGATGAAACCGAAATTATTAAAGTTTGAAACAATCGGAGAGGATTCGTGGATTGAAAGAGAGAAAAAAAAACTCACCGAAAGTTGATTGGGCAGGGAGATGGATCTGGTGAAGAGATGAACCGTAAGAAACATTGAGTTTGATTGTGGGTCCACCAACTCCGTCGCTATCGGATAATCTTCCGGATTTCGTGTCTGGCGAGATCTCGATGGACTGTGCCGGCGGCGAGGCGCCGGCGGGGTTTGAGACGGTGTTCATGAAGAGGCGGTTTGGTAAAACGCAAAGAAAATGTGCGTTTTGGGAGAGGGGGAAGAATGTTTTTTTTTTGTTATCGTGTGAGTTGTGTGATATACTAGTACAGTTTTGGACTGAGATTGACTCGAGGCCCTGGTTGGTTTCCTAGAGAGAACGTTGATACACGTCATCAACTTTTCGGTCTACTACAATCAACTATTCAAAATTTAATTACATGTTTTTGACCATATTATCCTTTTAAGTATTTTATTTTACACTATCATTTAGACATTTCGGTAATTAAAAAATTACACAAATAATATTGACTCAAGCTTCTACCTTGACGCCAAATGTCCATCAACAATTGGCATCCTCAAATTTTTTCTCCCTTCCCACCAAATCAATTTGCACGTCACACCTGTTTTATTTCTCAGATCCCTCTTCTCTTTTTTTCAGATCTTTAATCTCTTCTTCTCTCTCATTCCCGTTTTCTCTCTCCCTTTTCATCTAATTTTCCCATAAACCTTAAACCTGTCGCTGCCCTTTTCTCCACCCTTTCTCAGATCTCTCTTCCCCTCTCTTTCTCAGATCTCTAATCCTCTATCTTTCTCTTATTTCTCGTCTATCATTTCTTCCTTTTCTGAAAGTTTGGTCCTTTATAACAAAAACTCTTCTGGACCTTTTTGTATCTATTTGTGTTAAAGATTTCAAAGTCTGATTCTTTTAAGGAAAACTTTTCTGAGTTTTTGAGGTTTTTGAAGTTTTTGTAATTTTAAAAATGGTTGCTACTACTACTTCTAGTGTTATTGGTGGAAACGAATTTGATGTTTCATGGATGCAATTTGGAAGAAAGATAAATATAAAAATAAAAAAAAAAGATGAACAAAGTTATTGTTTGTTGTTCATCTTCTTCTTCTTCTGTGACGATATCGTATGTTTTTTCTCCCAAAATTGAATTTCATTTAGATTTATGTATTTGAATTTTGATTTTTTTTTGTATAAATATTGAATATTTGGGTTTTATTTGTGTTTCAGTATCATCCAGGTGTTGGCTATATTGGTTTTAATATTGTGAAGTCGCATAGCGAATGAGATCCTATAAGTATTAATTACACCTCAGACACCACATCTAGGCCTAAAGAAGTTGTTTACAATCATAGAGGTGTTTATCTAAACTCTTTAGCAACAGTTTTGCTCTTTTAAATGAACGTATTTTATGTTTATCTATGGAATGTTTCTTTGTTTCATTGCAATGATTGGCGTTCCTTTTGTCTGAGTAAAACTAAAAACTAGACATACAATTTATATTTCAGAAATCTCAAAACTAATGTCATTCCAACATATAAAAGAAATGTGTTCCTTTATCAATCATGTTTCAGGTTTTTTTAAAGTAAAAATTAAAGCTTTTGATTGTATGCTTAAATAAAAGTTTAATAAATTGAAGTATTATTCTTCTTAACAAATTAAGTTGTACTTCTTGCACTATTTGGTTTGTTATGTCTGTAAAACTAATAAATATAAAATATGAGATATGGTTGGAGTATTGATTGATCTGATCCATTATTCTTCTAACTTGCTTGACAGATATATTCAAAGATTTGATCTTGGGTTTGGATTCAATGGAGGATCATACTCATTGATTCACAGGTCCTATCAGGTCCCTTTTCCCCTCTCTCTTTCTCGGATCTCTATTTTCTCTTATCATTTCTTATTTCTTTCTTTCTCCCTTTTTCTCAAATTTCTCTACCCCTCGCTTTCTGAGATCTCCATTTTTTTTAATGAGATTGTATATTATTTCGTTGCATTGACTTTCTATGTATCTCACCCAAATCAAACCGTCTAAAGCTTCCTCTAAATTTCTGTGTTGTTCAAGCTTTCTGATGAACTACAAAGAGTTCAATATTTCAGACAAAATGGAAGTTAAAGGTGATGAACAGAACAAGATTCTAGAAATTAAAGAGCTACTTGAAGATCCTCAACAGGTTTTGTTTAATGATTTTTTTTAATTAGAAACTATTAGAAATGAAAGAAGTTCATCTCTGATTTTTTAAATATATTTTTTAGTCTAAAGATTCTCTGTTGGACTTATTGCAAAATCTTGCTTGATATTACATTCCAAGAATTGATGGTTAGTTAATTTTCCTTTTCATGTGTTTGAGAATTGTTTTTGTTTTGTTGATGGTTTGTTTTTTGGTTTTCAGGTATTTTGGCATATATTTCACACAAGAGTATCTTGATTTTACCCATCTGCCTACTGATTGTATTGAATATAATTATTTGTTCATTAACAGTGCTTGGATTGATCCAGAATAAATATTTCAATTTTTGAGGATGTGAGTTTAATCCTTGTCATTCACTAAGCTTTTGCACGTGCAACTTTTGGGTGTTTAGAAGTCACTGAGCACTTAGGCACGACGCATCAGAATAATCGGGCTACTGGCAACGGCCGACCTTCGGCTGACCTCACTATTGCTCTCGTTTTGGTCAATGCATGCGTTTGAATTTTGAATTCGAAAAAAAGCAACAATCCGTGAAGTGTTGCAGAATGAAAATAGGCAACGCTTGGAAACAATGCAACTTTCAGTGGAAATACTGTTAAAAGGTGTTGTTTCATCAAGGGTCGCAAACTTGTGAAACAACGCATACATGACCTATAAATACTTCATTTTGAATTCAGAATATCACATCACAAACTGAATATCCTCTTGAATAAATTCCAAACTCTCTTCGCCACAAATCGAGTTTTTGTCGGTCTTGCGCAAACTCGATATAAGGCTGAATTATCCTATGTATTCCTGCATTCCAACTCTAAGACATGTTTCAGAGTGCTTGAAATACTTTTAAAGAAAGTGATTTTGTTCACGATTCAAGCATGGATCCATTCAATCTTAACAATTTATCTAGCAATCTTAAAAGTATTATGATATAGATACCGATGTTGCAATTTCAAGCATCAAAGTCATGAATCAAGACCTTGTCAAATTGGATTGCTTTGACAGAACCAACTTCACCCGATGGCAAGATAAAATGACATTTCCACTGACTGCTCTGAAGGTTCACTATGTCCTAGATCCTGACTTAACATTAATTCCTGAACCAATTGAGAATAACTCGGAAGAACTCAATAACGATTGTAAAAAATGTAAAGATGGCGAATTGCTATGTCATGGACATATTCTGAGTACGTTGTCTGATCGTCTCCATGATCTCTATACGGATACTCAGTCTGCAACAAAAATTTGAAAGGCACTAGAGTTTAAATTCAAGGTCGAAGAGGAAGGTACGAAGAAGTTTTTAATTTCTAAATAATTTGATTTTAAATTTATAGATTCCAAGCCCATTCTTACCCAAGTGCATGAGTTACATGTTCTCGTGAATAAAATAAAATCTGTGAAAATAGATATTTCTGATACCTTTCAAGTTGGTGCAATCATTGCAAAATTACCACCTTCGTGGAAAGGCTATAGAAAGGAATTGTTGCACAATTCTGAGGACTTATCTCTAGAGAAAATCCAGAAACACCTTCAAATCGAGGAGGAATCGAAGGAAAGGGAGAAATCAGAATCTGATGGTCTTTCCAATGCCAATGTTGTGACCACCAAAAGAAAAAAGAAACATGATGGCATGAAGAGTCATCTTGGACCTAAAAAGGAACATAACAAGTTCAAAAATTCTGGTGGTCCAAAAGGTATGAAAAAAGGTTGTTTTGTATGTGGAAAACCTGGACACTATGCTCGAGATTGCAGGCATAACAAATAAAAAAATGAGATCAACGCATTTCATACAAATGACGACATAATCTCTACAGTGAGTGAAATAATGGCAATCAAAGGCAAAGTGCAAGGATGGTGGTATGACACATGTGCTACAATGCACGTCTCTTATGAGAAAGCTGCTTTTAAAATATATTATGAGGCAAATGATTGACAAGAAGTGCAAATGGGAAATTAAGTACGATCTAAAGTTGTTAGAACCGGATTCATCGAACTTAACTTCACTTCTAGAAAGAAAGTCACTCTTGTTAATGTGCTTCATGTCCTCGACATGAATAAGAATCTTGTTAGTGGGGATTTGTTGAGTAAATCGGGAATTAAATCTATATTTGAATAGGGCAAACTTATATTGACCCGTAATGATGTATTTATAGGAAAAAGGATATTCCGTTGTGGGAATGATCAAACTTTTTACTACTAATAATATTATTAAGGGTTAATAGCTATTTTGCCCCCTGCCATATAGGCGCTTTTTGAAAAAACCCCCTATAAAAAAACTTGCAAAAAATACCCTAACATTTGAAGATTCTCTCAATTTTGACCTTCATCACATCCAGTCACCAAAAAAACTGATGTGACAGCGTTTTTTTTTTATGTGGAAGGCCAGGTGGCTTTTTAATTTTATTTTTTATTTATTTAAATGACACGTTGGCATTTTGTTTTTCATTTATTTTTGGTTTATTTTTAAAAACATGTTAAATGTTCAAAAAGTGTAGATATGAATAGAACACATGCCCTCTCAGCACAAAGCATCACTCATTACCACTAGGCCATGTTGTGTTTTGTGACATTATTTGCAACTATAATATACATAATACATAATTAACTAGTTAATAATTTTTACTAAACTAAAATCTATTAAATCATTTTTATTAAACTATTTAATTTTTTTTCTTAATATACTGTAACTATTAATAATATAGTTAAAATGTTAAAAAATAATTATTATTTATTTTAAAAATGTTAAAAATTAGGTTAGTTTAAAATTGTTTTAAAATGTTTTAGTATATTAATTTAGTAATAAAATGTTAATTTATTATGTTAATTTAGTATATTAATTTAATATATTAATTTAGTATATTAATATGGTACAGTAATTAACATTTTAATTAGATTAAATAGATTAAATAAATATTAAGCTATAGTAAATTAAATTAAATAGTTAAATAAATATTTTAATATAAGCTACAGTAAATTAATATTAATATTAACGTAAATTAATATTTTAATATAAGCTACAATAAATTAAATTAAATAAGTAAATAAATATTTTAATATAAGCTACAGTAAATTAAATTAAATAGGTAAATGAATATTTTAATATAAGCTAGAGTAAATTTAATTAAATAGGTAAATAAATATTTTAATATAATTACAGTATATTTACGTTATTACTATTAATATGAATTATATTAAACTAAATTAAAAATTATAAATATAAATTAATAAACTGAAATTATTAATAAACTAATGTTAAAATAATTTTGAAATAAATTAGTGTATAATTAAAAACAAAATTGCTACTTAAAAACCGAAACTAGTACACAAATTAATAAACTAATATTAAAAAACAAAATTAAAATATACAAAGAAACGAAAGGTAAAAATACCCTAATTTGCAAAATTAATAATTGTAGCATTTTAATAAACTAAAATTGCTACAGTATAATTAAAAATAAATCAAAAATAATTAAAAATTGCTAGAGTATAATTACTAAAATGATTTAACATGTTTTTAAAAATAAATCAAAAATAAATGAAAAACAAAATGCCAACGTGGCATTTAAATAAATCAAAAATAAAATTAAAAAGCCACCTGGCCTTCCACATCAAAAAAAAAAACGCGGACACACCAGCTTTTTTGGTGACTGGATGTGATGAAGGTCAAAATTGAGAGAATCTTCAAATGTTAGGGTATTTTTTGCAAGTTTTTTTATAGGAGTTTTTTTTTAAAAAGCTCCTATATGGCAGGGGGCAAAATAGCTATTAACCCTATTATTAATGAAATTTCTAATTCTCCTTACATGCTTAAGTCTATTTCTTTATGGCATAATAGATTAGCACATAATGGTATTAGTTCTATGAAGAGACTAATTAAATCTGGTTTGATCTCATGTAATATAAACGATTTCGAAAAATGTGAATTATGTGTTAAATCAAAGATGATTAAGAAACCTTTTAAAAGTATTGAAAGAAATACAAATCTCCTTAATCTTGTACATTCATATTTGTGTGAATTTAAAGGCATGTTAACCTATGAGGGAAATAGATATTTCATTACATTCATCGATGATTCTTCTAGGTTCACATATGTATATCGTTTAAGGTATAAAAATGATTCTTTTAATGCCTTTAAAATTTACAAAGTAGAAGTAGAAAATCAGTTAAGTAAAAATATCAAAGTCCTTAGGAGTGATATGGGCGGTGAATACTTTTCTATAGAATTTGATACGTTTTGTGAAGAACTAGCATTATACGTGAATGTTTCGCACCTCACACACCACAACAAAATGGTGTAAGCGAGAGAAAGAATCGAACATATCAAGAGATGATGAATGTCATGTTAATACATTCCAAATTTCCATTTAATTTGTGGGGTGAGGCCTTACTAACTGCTTGCCACATAATTAATAGAGCTCCTTTGAAGAAAATCGGTATTCCCCCATATGAGTAATGGAAAGGCAGGGCACCAAATATCAATTACTTTAAAGTGTGGGTTTGTGTAGCCTACTATAAAAACATGGATCCTAAGAAACTAAATTGGGTCCTCGAGGGATAACATGTTCCTTTATAGGATATGCACCAAATATTAAAGCATATAGACTTTTAAATTTAGAGTCTAATGTAATTGTTGAATCCCAGGATATAGAATTCTTTGAAAACCTTATTACTAAGGATAAAGAATCTAAGTCTCCCGCAAACAAAGAATCTCGTGAGGAAGATTCTTCTTGAAGTATCAAGATACAACTCGAAAGCACTTCTCAGATTATTGAAATACAACTCGAGCCTATGATAAGCAAGAGAGTCTGAAAAATAAAGGATCTAGGATCAAATTAAACTGGTTCTCAACTTATTTCGTTTTATCTAGTTGAAGGAAATTGTGAGAATTATGTTTGGAATATTCCTATTATTCAAGTAGAAGATGATCCTAAAACTTACAAGGAAGTAGTGGCTTCAAGGGACTCTTCTTTTTGGAAGGATGTTATCCAAGATGAAATGGATTCAATCACGTCAAATCACACTTGGGAACTTGTTGACTTACCAAAGGGATCAAGGTCAATTAGATGCAAGTGGGTGTTTAATAAGAAGTATCATAGTAACGATACATTAAACACATAGAAGGCAAGATTAGTAGCAAAGGGATTTATACAAAAAGAGGGTGTTAATTACTTTGACACATATGCACCAGTGGCAATAACAACAATAATTAGAGTATTATTCGCCTTAGCCTCTTTGAATGACCTTATAGTTCTTCAACTGGATGTTAAAACAACATTCTTAAATGGAGATCTCGATGAGAAAATCTACATGGAACAACCAGAAGGCTACGTGCTTCCTGGAAATGAACAACAGATGTGTAAGATTATCAAATCCCTACTTGGACTGAAAAAGGCAATAAAACAATGGCATCAAAAATTTGATTGTGCCATACTTTCAAATGGATTTACTCCTAAATCTTGTGACAAGTGTTTATACACAAAGGTATAAAAAAATATTGTACTATTCCTTTATCTATACGTTGATGACATGATAATAATTAGCAACGACATGGATGGAGTTTTAGAAACAAAAAGGTTTTTAACTTCCACATTCAAGATGAAAGATCTAGGAGTAGTTGACACAATTTTAGGGATCAAAGTAAAGAGAAATAGTGGGGGTTACGAACTTAGTCAAACACATTATATTGAAAAAATACTTAATAAGTTCAAACACCTAAAATTTAAGGAAGTAACCACTCCATTTGATCATGTCGTCAAACTTCAAAATAACAATGGAAGAGCAGTGGCTCAATTAGAGTATGCAAGTGCAATAGGGTGTCTTATGTACTTAATGCAATATAGCAGACCTGACATATCATTTTCAGTTAGTAAAATGAGTAGATTTACTAGTAATCTAAATAAAGAACATTGGAAGGCAATCACAAGGTTTCCCGTCATACTATAAGGATATACCGATGGAAGTTGGATTTCCAAAGTTGGAGATCATAAATCCACAGTTGGGTGGATATTTACACTAGATGGAGGAGCAATTTCTTAGAAAAGTAAGAAACAAACATGCATTACTCTTTCAACAATGGAATCAGAGTTTGTGGCTCTTGCTTCCACTGGTTAAGAAGCATAATGGTTGAGGGACTTTCTGTTAGAAGTTCCATTGGAAAAAGACAATGTTTCAAAGGTGTTGATACAGTGCGATAGCCAAACCACTTTAACTAGAGCATTCAACGAAGTGTATAATAGAAAGTCTAGGCACACAATACTTAGACATTCCTTTGTGAGAATTGATTAAAGATGGAATCATTTCACTCACCTATATACGAACGAGCTATAATTTGGTTGATTCATTTACTAAGCCACTGGCCAGAGACTTAGTAAAAACAACCTTGAGAGGCATGGGGTTGAAACTCCTTGAGTTAGAGTTACAACAGAGGCGACAACCCAATCTTATGTTAATAGAACATTAGCCTCAAGATTCAATGGGTAACAATAATATGTTGATTTGGATGTTTGTCGAACATTTCGTGATAATGTTGACCTTTAAAATAATGGTTGAGTTTTTATTTAAACTCTTAATGAAGTTCAATATCGAGGGTATATGTCTCATGCAAAATGATACAATATGAATATCACCTAAGTGAATTTCGAGATGGTGTCGTCTCAAAGCATAATATTGAACATTCTTAAAATGGATAATATTGAACATTAAAAGTATAATGAAGCTACAAGTCTGCAATTAATATATATATATATCGTACCTGATCAGACAGTTGATAGTGGCCAACGGCGTCTGGAACGGCAGCTCCGGTAATGGTGAGAGACGGCGGGGGGGTGTACCTGCAGGGTACTCCGACGCTCAAGTGAGAGAGTGTACAGAATAACGGCAAATACAGAGAAGTGAGTAAGAAAGTGTGTCTAACCTGACCCTCTCAAATGAGAGGGTATTTGTAGAGAGCCCCCAGCGCGGGGCCAACGGTTACTTGCAATGGGCTGGATCAATTAGGCCCACTCCAAATAACTGCTAGGGCTTACGTGTAGTTGTGAATACCAGCACGTGGTCTTCGACCTAGAGTAACTGCTCCTAGATTTCCGGAAGTAGGGCAGACCGACTCCTTCGAACGTGGGAGGTTACTTGAGAACGTGTCCTCTTGGGGAGGAACACGTGGGTGTCGGGGAGAGACGTGCCCTCACGGGGAAGACTCTTGTGTGTCGGGGAGACAATTGTCCTCGCGGGGGGCCCTCATGTGCAGAAGGTGGGCTCCTCGCGGGGAGGAGCAGCCTGAGCGTTGCGGAGGAACGACCCCCCGGGGAGGCGTAGCGTCTTGTCCGGCGCTCCACGCCGTGCGTGTGCCCGACACGGGGAGAGGGCAGGTGCCCGACGTTGGTCATGCCTAAAAGGCCCTTGTTGGGCCATCCTAGGACGTATGGGTTGGGCCTGCTCGACTGATGAGCAGACCTCGGCCCAGTCCAGAACAGGAGCCCCCCAAGTTGTTATTCCGAAGTATCGGAGTGATGACTTAAGGGTTAACAAGCATGTTGAGGGAAGTATCGATCGCGTGACCACGAGGAGGGGGACGTCTGGGATCCACTGGTCGTATAGTCGGGGAGAGTATCGGGTGCGGACTCGAACGTGGTAGCGCGCGGATAGACGACTCGTTGGGGATGTGAGAAGTTTGACCATTGGTGTCAGAGCGAATGGAGAGACGTGCGTGTTGAGGAACGAAGGGTCGCTTGTATGCCACGTGTCAGGCGCCATCATTACGTAGGGCGGCTAGGCTAGGGTAGTGTACTCCAGCAGCCTAGACTCTTCGAATTCCGTGAGGGTCCTATAAAGGTTTCATTTGAACCTCTTGCTCTTTTCCTTTCAGACCCTCTCTTTCTTAATTTCCGTTCTTCCGCCGCTATCTTCCATCGTTCTCCGTCGTTCTCCACCGATGATCGCCGTGCCGGAATTCCAAACGGTGTATTTCAAGTAAGTTCCTTTTTCCCTTTTTCTTCTTTTCGCTTGCATCAATAGGGTGATTTTTAGGGTGAACTGATGAAGTTCCCCTGGGAATCACGAAATATCCGGCGAAAACGGCGGAATTTCCTAGTTTACTCGTTGAATCTCGCGGGGAGAGACGGTGAGATCCACGAGGGCATGAAGAATGTCCCGAGGTCGTGGGAGGAACGTCTCAGTCATTTTTGTTGAATCTCCCGGGGATAAATGACGAAATCCCTGGGGAGACGCAGAATGTCACGGGGACTAGGGTTGAATATTTCGGGGGGTTTCTCCGCGGACCCGAGGACGGTCGCGAGCTGCGTTCCTCGTTGTTCCCTCCCCGCCCTTTCACTTGATCAGCGGTGGAAGGGGTGGATTTGATACGGGTCATCGAATTCACCGTTTCCTTTTGCTTTTTAGGTAAATGGACGCATTGCAAGTGGTTGTGTGGTCTTTAGATATCTACGACGGTCCTGGTTCACCCATGGTGGAGACGTCTAGTGCCGGGGAGAGGACGCCCAACGATTGGGCCTGCGAGGAGGCCTTGAACATGATGTCCGAGTTCGTCGACCTGGATGAGGAGGGAATATTCTGTATTGTCGAGCACCGCCTTATCGGCTCCCCCAAGTCGTGGAACGTGTTTAGGCCTCTGCCCCACCATCGGATCTGCTCGACATACAGCGGGATGCGGTTCCCCGTTTACGAGTTTATGTTCGACGAAGTGGGGTGGCGTCTGCCTTTCACCGACTTCCAGCAGGCCGTATTTACCTGGTTGCGTTTGGCCCCCTCTCAACTCCACCCCAACTCTCTTGCATTTATTAGGGCCTTCGAGCTGGTATGTAAGTATCTGAAGATCGGGGCAACGATGCCATTATTCTTCCGTATTTCCACCTCCAGCGACAGGCCGGGGACGGCAGGCACGGTTGGGTGTCCTTCAAACATGTGACCAGTCTGTTTCACACGTATATGGACTCCGTGCGGAATTTCAAATACCGGTATTACCTCGTGAGGCCGATCACCCATGCGGCAGTGAATACTATGTACACTCGGGTCGTCGAACAGGTGGGCGGACGGCGAAAGAAGACCCTCGTGCCTAAGTTCCCGTTGTTCTGGACTGAAGAACACTTTAAGAAGGGAACGGACAGCTACATCATCAGGCCTAGTCGTCTTGAAGAAGGGGATCGGTTGGCCTACGAGCAAATAGTGGCGTTCATTAATGGTTTTAGCCAAGCAAAGCTTGTGACGCCAAACGAGGACTTCATTCGGGGTGACGACGGGCGTATCTTGACGAGGCGTCGAGTGATCAACACTAGGGCTCTTCTCGAGACGTTTTCTGACGAGGAGGCCCTCGAGTTGTTAGGTGGGGTGGTCTCCCCGACATGTCCTTCCTTTTACCTTTCTTTTCGAATTGCTAACCTCTTTGTTTTCTTCGCAGACAAAATGTCGAATGCCGAGGAGCGCTTCAAGAAGCTGAAAGCCACTCGTACCTCAAAGAAAGGAAGCAAGAGTCGTGTCGACCAGCTCCGAGTGCAGATGTCAGTTCCCGCCCCGGCACCCGGGGGTTCCTCTGGCTCTCACCAGGGTAGTGACTCCGTCAGCCCCCAGGGCTCTCCGAAGAGGCAAAGGCTTGTAGACACGGTGGACGTCGACCTCACCGAGCACGATAGCCCCCTTGCTGTGAAGTTTGTGCTCCCGCCCTGTTACACAAGGCCGAACTTCTTTACGGAGAACAATTTGCTGTGCGTGGGTGGCTCCGAAACCCAGGCCATCTTTAGTGTCGACAAGGCTTCTCGGCGGAGGATGCTAGTGGACGATGTGTCTGCCGTGATGCGGGTTTGCACGGCCGCCTTGGCTCTGAACGATGAGGCGTGCCCCTTAAGCGATCTGGACAGGTTGCAGAAGAGTTTTTAATCCATCTCGGCTGAAACAGAGAGGGTGAGTAAGGAGCTGGCTGACTGTAAAAGCCAGAACCAGGCCCAGCTCGAGCTTCAACAGAAAATGGAGGAAAAGCTGAAGAATGTCGAGGAGGAGCGGAGACGTCTCGTTGGCATCGAAGAGGAGAGGGATCGCCTCCCGACGAGGATCGCGGAATTGGAGGAGGCTGCCCGTCCAGCTGAGGGCGAGACCGAGGAGGACAGATTGTTGACTTCGCGGGCAGCGCTGATAGCGAAGCTCCGGGAGGCCGAGGAGGACAATCTTGCGGTGGCGGTCATAGGTTTTAAGAATGTTGTGCGACAGCTTCAGATCCTCAACCCTGGCCTCATAACCGAAGGGGTTGACCCCGACTACGACGTTGTCGACGGTCAGATCGTGCAGCCCATGTAAGAGGATGAAGTCGCCGACCACGACCAACCCGAAGGGACTCCCGCTGAGTAGGTTTTTTCTTTTTCTTGTTCTGGTCGGCCTGCTAGCCATTTTATTTATTGTAATATTTCTACCCAGTCTGCGTGCCAGGGGCTTTTTGACATCTGATTGTAATATTTGTACACTGAGCTTTTGCTCGTTTTAATGTACCTTCGCTTTGCCTCTTTATTTATTTTGCTTGTGTGTGATGCTTTATACATTACTTACTTTTGCCTAAGTAGTTGAGATCGATGGCGCCTTGGGACTTTGCTCGACTCTGACGATCCTCGACTGTGAAGAGAGCTATTCGAGTGGTCGGGGGTTGTACTCCGACCTTCGACGAGGCTAAGAAGTCGGTCGAGGTCTTAGCTTCGTGGTGTGAACTTCCCATCGTGAGCTGGGTGTTCTGCCTATTTGGTACGTCAACGACGGAGCTCGGTTGAGGTCTCCTCGTCGGGCCAAAAAGTCTCACGCACACACTTCGTGGTTTTTGTCCGTCGTGTGTCATATAGAGGTGTCGCGTATGTACCGTTACGCGCCCCCGTGGTCGCGACGTCGTACTGTCCCGAGCAGTGTCTAACTGTAATATTGTTTGAGCTTCTCAACATTCCATGGTCGAGCAAGTTGTTCACCGTGGAGGTTTTCGAGGTAATAGGCACCCGTCCCCGTTTTTACGACGATGCGGTACGGGCCCTCCCAGTTTGCGGCCAGCTTTCCTTCACGTGAATCTTTCTGATTTTTCCGTAGGACAAGACTGCCTACTTGGAAGTCCCATTTGATAACTTTGTCATTATAACGCAAAGTTATTTTTTGTTTTAAAGAGGCTTCTTGGAGGGAAGCGTCGGTCCTTATCTCTTCGACAAGGTCGGGCTCCTCTCGCAGGGCTTCGTTGTTTGTTTCTTCGTCGAGGGGAGCTTCTGTCCTCCTCGAGGGTTCCCTGATCTCCACGGAGATGACTGCCTCGGTTTCGTACGTTAGGCGAAACGGGGTCTCTTCGGTCGTGGAGTGTGGGGTTGTTCGGTACGCCCAGAGGACGCTGTGCAACTCCTCGACCCACCGTTGTTTGGCCTCGCCGAGTCATCGTTTCAGTCCCCGGAGTATCACTCTGTTCGCTGCCTCGGCCTGCCCGTTGGTTTGAGGATGTTCGACCGACGTGAAGTGTTGTTTTGTGCCCAGTTTGGCGACGAAGTCTTGGAAGTTCCTGTCGGTGAACTGTATCCCGTTGTCGGTGACAATGGCTTGGGGCACACCGAATCGGGCGAGGATGTTTCTCTTGTAGAAACGGAGTATGTTGAAGGCGGTGATTTTGGCCAGCGCCTCTGCCTCAATCCACTTCGTGAAGTAATCTACCCCGACGATGAGGTACTTGTTTTGGTATGACCCTATGACGAAAGGTCTGAGGATATCCATTCCCCACCACGCAAACGACCACGGGGATGACAACGACTTAAGCTCGTTTGGAGGAGCGAGGTGCATGTCCCCGTGCCTTTGACATCGGTCACATCTCTTGATGTGTTCCTTTGCGTCGTGTTGCATAGTGGGCCAATAATACCCCGCTCGGAGTGCTTTTCGGGCTAGGGACCTTCCGCCGAGGTGCTAGGCGTTGATCCCTTCATGGATTTCTTGGAGGATCCCCGAAACTTTGCTTTCTTCGACACACCGGAGTAAGGGAATAGAGAATCCTCGACGGTATAGCTTTCCTTCGACGACGGTGTACGCACATGCCCGCCTCTTGACTATCCCCGCTTCTTTAGGATCGTCGGGCAGTTTACCCGTAATCAAGTATTCGTAAACTGGGGTCATCCAACAGTTTGCGTCCCCGATGGCATTGACCTCTGTGGTCGGTGAGGGTTTGTTTATGCTCGGTTGGGAGAGTATCTCTTGGATAACTGATTTGTTCCCTCCTTTCTTCTTAGTGCTCGCGAGCTTGGAGAGCACGTCTGCTCGAGTGTTGTGCTCGCGCGGGATGTGAGCCACCTCCACGGAGACAAATTGTTTAAACTTTTCTTGCATCAAGGTTAGGTACTCGATGAGACTATCGTTTTTGGCCTGAAAATCTCCCCGAACCTGTGATGCCACGAGCTGGGAGTCTGTGAAGATTTTGACTTCTTTTGCGCCAAGGTCTTCCGCAAGTCGAAGTCCCGCGAGGAAGGCCTCGTATTCGGCTTGGTTATTCGATGTCTTGAAGACCAGTTTGAGGGAGACCTCTATCAGGATGCCCTGCTCATTTTCTAGGATAATGCCCGCTCCGCTACCTTTTGCACTAGAGGCTCCGTCGACGTAAATCGTCCATTTCTGGGAGCCTTTGGTCGAGGATTCAGGGACGGTCATTTCCGCTACGAAGTCGGCCAGTACCTGAGCTTTCAAGGCTTTTCTTCCTTCGTACCGAAGGTCAAACTCGGATAGCTCGAGAGACCACCGGAGCATTCTCCCCGCCATATCTGGCCGACAAAGGAGCTGTCTGATAGGCTGCTCCGTCCTCACTACGATTGTGTGGGCCAGGAAGTAATAACGTAATCTTCTGGCTGCAGATACGAGGGCCAAGACGACCTTTTCGATTTGTTGGTATCTGAGCTCGGGACCCTGAAGAGCTCTGCTCGTGAAATAAATCGGTTTCTGTCCGTCGGGGGTCTCCCGTATGAGGACAGCGCTCACCGCTTCACCGGTGACGGCCAGGTACAAGAAAAGTGTTTCCCCGTTATCTGGTCGGGATAAGACCGGGGGTTGTGATAAGACTCGTTTTAGATGGAGGAGGGCTTGCTCGCATTCTTCACTCCATTCAAAAGCTGCCTTCTGTCGAAGAAGCTTGAAAAAGGGGAGTGCATACTGAGCAGATTTGGCGACAAAACGGGAGAGAGCAGTCAGCATTCCGTTAGGTGATTGGATCGATTTCTTCAAGTTTGGGGTGGGGATTTCGGAGAATGCCCTACATTTGTCGGGGTTCGCCTCGATTCCTCTCTCCGTGAGGTAGAAGCCGAGGAACTTCCCTGCACGAACACCGAAGGTGCATTTGTCGGGGTTGAACCTCATGCGACATTTCCTCGCCGTGTCGAACACTTTTTTGAGATGAGCAGCGTGGTCGACTTCCTCCGCAGACTTGACGATCATGTCGTCCATATAGACCTCGAGCACGTCGCCAATATCTGCCTGGAAGACTTTGTTCATCATCCGTTGGTAGGTGGCGCCGGCGTTTTTCAAGCTGAAGGGCATTATGTTATAGTAATAATTGCCCGACTCGGTCATGAAAGCGGTATGCTGCTTGTCGGCCTCGTCCATGGGGATTTGGTTGTACCCCGAGTAGGCGTCCATGAAGGATAGTAATTTGAATCCTGCAGAGTTATCGACCAACTGGTCGATGTTAGGTAAGGGATAAGAGTCTTTCGGGCAAGCCCGGTTAAGATCCGTGTAGTCAACGCACATCCCCCACTTTCCATTATTTTTCTTAACGAGTACAACATTTGAGAGCCAAGTTGTGTACTTGGCCTCGGAAATAAAGTTTGCCTCTAGGAGGTCTTTTACAACTTTTTCAGCAGCCTCCATTTTTTCTGGAGACTGCCTACGCCTACGTTGAGCTACAGCCCTAGCGGCCGGATCTATGGTCAGCTGATGACAAGCTACTTCAGGGTCCAGTCTGGGCATCTCTGCAGCACTCCAGGCGAACAAATATGCATTTTCTCGGAGGCATGCCTTCAGTTACCTCTTCGCCAGGTCGGGGAGTCCATAGCCAATCTTCACGCTTCGATCTGGGTTGTCACCGAGAGGAACTAGCTCGAAATCTCCGTCCGGGACGGGGCGCGTTGGGTGGAGAGGCTGCCCATTGATTTCAACTGGGAGGTCCTCGCCTGCAGCTTCTTCCTGCTCCTCGAGAAACCTGCTGTCAAGGTCGACCGCGCTAACCGGCGGGAGTGGAACCTGCATGACGTCTGGAGATGCCTCAGCCTAGGTCTTGGGTTTGACGCCCCCGACGACGCTCAGGCCCTTGATTGCTGCGTCGAAACATCTTCTGGCTGCCTGGATGTCCCCGTGGAGAGTGACCACACGTCCACGCTTCGTGTAGTACTTCATCTTCAGGTGGACCGTTGATGGTACGGCGGTCAGTTCCGCCAACGTGGTCCTCCCCATGATGCAGTTGTAGAGGGACGGGCAGTCCACCACCAAGAAACGTGTCTTCACCTGTCGGGCTGTTTCCTCAACCCCGAAGGTGACCATCAACTGCACGAAGCCCCATGGTCTGGTGGTCGCGCCATTGAAGCCTTGTAGGTCTGACCCTACGTACGGGGACAAGTGCCTCTTGGTCAGCTGGAGAGTCTCGAAGAGGTGGACGTACATGATATCCACCGAGCTCCCCTGGTCAACCAAAATTCTGTGGACGTCAAAATTGGCCATCTGTGTCCGGATCAGGAGGGGGATGTTGGCGTTAGGTGCCCCACCGGGAAGCTCCTCGAGGTAGAAGGTAATTGGATTTGATCTTCCCTTAAACCTCTCGAGGGTAGGGGCGTGAGGAGTCGTTGCTTTCAGTTCATCGAATTTCCTCTTTATTGATCCTACGGTCAACCGGTCAGGGGCTCCGCTAGAGATGACCAAGGCTTGGGGGAAAGACTCCCAGGTACTGCGGGCACTTATCGACTCTTCTGCTGGGAAGCTCTTCCACATGTTTCGGATAGCTTCAGTGTTGTCGAGTTCTCCCGAAAAGCCAAAGTCTTCAGGTCACGTGATGCTCAACGCGACTTGCAGCGATCCGTTGTTGGGGAAGGAGTTGACTCCTCGACATTCTGGGCCTCCTGGCTGCTGGGGCGGGGGGCCTCTTGCTGCTTGGCGTACTTCTTCAGGTACCCCTCTTTAATCAGCGTTTCGATTGCATCCTTAAGGTGGACGCAGTCTTCAGTAACGTGTCAGTGACTGCGATGGAACCGACAGTACTTGGATTTGTCAGCATTTGGTTTGGGAGCCGTCGGTTTCGGGAAGCGGATTCCCCCTTTGACGAACTCCGAATTGGCACAGTTGCTAAAAATGCACACGCGGGACACGTTTAGCGGTGTGTAGTCTTTGAAAAGGCCAGACGGTCCCCGTGATTCGCGGGGCTCTTTGGTTCGGGCTTCTTTTTTTCTTTCCCCGCCTCGCCTAGGTGGAGGGGAGTCTTCTCTTCTCCGGTCCCCACCTCGCTTGGGTGGAGGGGAGTCTTCTTCCTTGCTGTCGCGGGGGCCTTCTCTGCGTCTCTAATCGAGGGCAATTTGTCCAGCTTCAGCTTCCTCGAACTCAAGATGTGACTGAGCCCTCTCGAGGAGGCCTTCAAAGCTGCAGGGACGGTGTGGTCCGACGGATTCTGCGAACTTGGACCCCATCCGCAAACCCTTGATGATGAGATATATTTTGATGTGATCGGTCACGTGGATTTCAACTGCTTCTTTGTTGAACCTCTCTATGTAGCTCCGGAGAGGTTCATCCTTCCCCTGAAAGATGGCTTCCAGGGAGGCTATCATCTTCGAGTGTCGACGAGAAGCCGTGAAATGTTTTCTGAAGCGCTCCCTTAGGACCCTCCACGACGTGATTGATTCAGATGCTAGGTTCTTGTACCAAGCCATGGCCCCTTTCCGCAGAGTCGTAGGGAATAGTCGACACTTGATAGCGCCGGAGACATTCCTGAAATCAAGCAGAGCTTCAAAACTTTCGACATGGTCATCAGGATCAGATGTCCGGTCATATGTCCCCAAGGATGGGGGCCTCTCCAGGCCCTTAGGAATAGGGGCGTCCATGATGTGCCTGGCTAGAGGGGTCCGGTAATCGTCGTCCTCGCTGGCTCCCGGAGACACGAAGGGGGAGTGTTGTCCATGAACATAGTGATGTCTCGGGGAGTGGTCCTTTGGGCGGCCTCTGAGCTCCTCGGTGTCCGGCTTGCTCCTTTTATTTTTCGAGGAGCGAACGGGCCCCTTTGGTGGCGGGGAGCGGTGGCGCTTCTGAGGATGTTCCGGCTGAGTACGCTCGAGGCGTGGCCTGCGACCCCTGGGAACTGGGGAGGGGCTGCGAGATGCCTCGGGGGACTGCGAATGTCTTGGAAATGGTGGTGGTCGGTGCCTTCGTAGGGAAGACCGACCCCGACCTTTCTCCAGTGCCTCAATCCGGATGTTCTGGTTGAAGATCATCTGGTTGGTCTGATTGACCAGAGCAAACAGGGCAGCGGTGCTCGGGTCCGCGTTTGGCGGCGGGTCTACGGGCTGGAAAATGGGCTGGAGGACTGTTTCACGCCCATCTTGGTGATCTGTCTCGTACTCCACCTCCTCGGAAGATGGTGAGGCGGTGAGTCCATCTCTGATGTCGTTCTCCACGACAGGTTGGGCAGCGTTGTTGTCGTTGCGGTTGCCATTGCTGAGCTGCGTGATGACGTTGTCTAGAGCTTGATTCACCGACGGGTTGGCCATGATGGTTGTTGAATGGAGAAAGCTTTGGTTTATCGAGCAGAAAAACGGGGAAGCTTATAAGTTCCTACAGACGGCGCCACTGATCGTACCTGATCAGACAGTTGATAGTGGCCAACGGCGTCTGGAACGGCAGCTCTGGTGATGGTGAGAGACGGCGGGGGGGGGGGGGGGGGGAGGGGTGTACCTGCAGGGTACTCCGACGCTCAAGTGAGAGAGTGTACAGAATAACGGCAAATACAGAGAAGTGAGTAAGAAAGTGTGTCTAACCTGACCCTCTCAAATGAGAGGGTATTTATAGAGAGCCCCCAGCGCGGGGCCAACGGTTACTTGCAATGGGCTGGATCAATTAGGCCCACTCCAAGTAACTGCTAGGGCTTACGTGTAGTAGTGAAGACCATCACGTGGTCTTCGCCCTAGAGTAACTGCTCCTAGATTTCCGGAAGTAGGGCAGACCGACTCCTTCGGACGTGGGAGGTTACTTGAGAATGTGTCCTCTCGGGGAGGAACACGTGGGTGTCGGGGAGAGACGTGCCCTCACGGGGAGACAATTGTCCTCGCGGGGGGCCCTCATGTGCAGAAGGTGGGCTCCTCGCGGGGAGGAGCACCCTGAGCGTTGCGGAGGAACGACCCCCCGGGGAGGCGTAGCGTCTTGTCCGGGGCTCCACGCCGTGCGTGTGCCCGACACGGGGAGAGGGCAGGTGCCCGACATTGGTCATGCTGAAAAGGCCCTTGTTGGGCCATCCTAGGACGTGTGGGTTGGGCCTGCTCGACTGATGAGCAAACCTCGGCCCAATCCAGAACATATATATATATATATATATATATATATATATATATATATATATATATATATATATATATATATATATATATATATATATGGATGTATTTCAGGACGCTCCAAACAAGGTATGCTCCTATTGAAATTCCAAATCCTACATATTATCTAATTAATTTTATAATTTTATTTATTTATTTCCATCGTAGAGATTATGAAACTGTAGAATGGAAGCCCAATCCATACACCTTGAAGAAGCCCAATAAAGTTCTAGAGAAGGACACATGACTGCCTTACGCGAGGCCAAAGACATGTCGGGCACATGGCACCTTGACAGTGTCGAGCATATAAAGACAAACAGGAAAGGAAGACATCACACCCTGATGAAATGGACCTCCTCGACAGGTTAACTTCTCCCCACGAGAATACTCCTAATCTCATTGACTCATAGGTCCTCGACAAGCTTAGTTCCCCTCTGTTAGGTCATATCCAGACCACGACCACAAAATATTTCCTCGACATTATAGACTCTCCCTCGAGGAGTCTACTAACGGTCTTATCTACACAGATACGTTTCATGTAACCGTCTACTAATGGCATTAAAGGGACGGTTACACTAGGGTGTTGACCACGAGCTGGTCATTATTACAACACGTAAGCCCTAACAGTTACTTGGAACGGGTCACCCGCTGGTCCCACCTGTTGCAAGTAACCGTTGGCCACGCGCTGGGGGTCTCCTATAAATACCCTCTCACTTGAGAGGGTCAGGATAGTTAACTTCTTACTCTCACTCACTTACTCTGTATTTGCTGTGCCCTCACTGACTTAAGCATCGGAGTGCCCTGCAGGTACACCCCCCCCGGCCGTCTTTCATCATCATTGAAGTAGCAACAATTCCAGACGGCGGTGGTCATCTTCAAACTGTCTGATCCAGGTACGATCAATGGCGCCGTCTGTGGGAAATTCATAAGCTTCCCCGTTTTTCCCTCGCGATAAACCAAAGTTTCTTCATTCAACCACCAGCAATGGCCAACCCGTCAGCGAGTCAAGCTATAGATAATGTCATCACACAAATTGGTGGTAACACCCATGGCGACAACAATGCTCTTCAGCCGGTCATGAAGAATGATATCAGAGATGGAATCACCGCCTCCCCATCTTCCGATGAGGTAGAATACGAGACTGCTCGACAAGATGGACAGGAAGCAATCCTCCAGCCCATCTACCATCCTGTGGATCCACCACCAAATGCAGATCCGAACACTACTGCCTTGTTTGCGTTGTTCAATTAGACCAATCAAATGATCTTCAACCAAAATTTGCGGATCGAGAAGCTAGAAAAAGGCCGTGCTCGAACCTCCCCGCAAAGACACCGACCACCTCCTTATCTCGGACATTCACAATCTCCAGTGGAATCTCGCAGCCCCTCCCTAGTAAATAGAGGTCGCAGACCACGTTTGGAGCGTAACCAGACGAGCATCCTCAGAAGCTTCATCGCTCCCCGCTACCAAAAGGGCCCACTCATCCCTTAAAGACTAAGAGGAGTAAGCCTGATGTCGAGGAGCCAAAAGGCCGTCATAAGGAAAACTCCCTGAGACGTCACTATGTTCGTGGTCATAATTCCCCTTCTGTATCCCCGGGAGACAGCGATGATGACGACTACTGGACTCCTCTATCCAGACAAATAATGGAAGCTCCTATTCCTAAAGGCTTGGAGAGACCTCCATCCTTGGGGACTTACGATGGAACATCTGATCCGGACGACCATGTCGAGAGCTTCGAGGCTCTTCTCGACTTTAGAAACATCTCCGGCGCTATCAAATGTCGATTATTCCCTACGACTCTTCGGAAAGGGGCCATGGCTTGGTATAAAAACCTGGCACCTGAATCAATAGTGTCGTGGAAAGCTCTGAGGGAATGTTTCAGGAAGCATTTTACAGCTTCTCGAAGACATCCGAAGACTATATCCTCCTTGGAAGCCATCTTCCAAGAAAAGAAAGAATCTCTCCGGACCTACATAGAGAGATTCAACAAAGAAGCGGTCGAGGTCCATACGACCGACCATATAAAATTATATCTCATCATCAAAGGACTGCGGGTTAGTTCCAAGTTAGCAGAATCTGTCGGATTACACCGTCCTCGCAGCTTTGAAGGTTTCCTCGAACGGGCTCAATCACACATTGAGTTCGAGGAAGCAGAAGCAGCCCATATTGCCCTTGATCTAAGAAGCAGAGAAGGTCCCCGCGGCCGAAACAGGGAAGACTCCCCTACACCTAGGCGAGGAGGGGATAGTAGAAGAGAAGATTCCCCTCCACCTAAGCGAGGCGGGGAGAGGAAAAAAGAAAATCGAAAAAAAGAATCCCGCGAATCTCGAGGACCTGCCGGTCTTTTCAAAGATTACACTCCACTAAACGTGTCCCGTGCACGCATTTTCAGTGAATGTGCAAATTCGGAGTTCGTGAAAGGGGGAATCCGCTTCCCAAAACCAACAACTCCCAAACCAAATATTGATAAATCCAAGTACTGCCGGTTCCATCGCAGTCACGGGCATGTTACTGAGGATTGCATCCATCTTAAGGACGCAATCGAAACGTTAATTAAAGAAGGCTACCTGAAAAAGTACGCCAAACAAGACGAGGTTCCTCGTCCCACCGGCCAAGAAGCTCTAAATACCGAGGAGTTAGACCATCCGGACACTGGGAAACTGCAGGTTGCCTTAAGCATCACACGACCCGAAGACTTCGGTTTCCAAGGAGATGTTAGCGATGCTGAAGCTGTTCGAAACATGTGGAAGAGCTTCCCGGCGGAAGAACTAATAAGTGTTCGCAGTACCTGGGAAAGCTTCCCCCAAGCCCTAGTCATATCGGGCGGAGACCCTGAACGAGTGACCATCGGTTCAATAAAGAGGAAGTTCAACGAACTAAGGACATCTACTCCTCGAGACCCAACTCTCAGCTTATCTCGTGGAAATTCATGCCCTATAAGTTTCTATCTCGAGGAATTACCAGGTGGATCCCCGAATGCTAATATACCCCTCCTAATTCGGGCACAAATGGCCAACTTTGATGTGCATCGGATTTTGGTCGATCAGGGAAGCTCGGTGGACATCATGTACACTCACCTCTTCAACACCCTCCAGCTGATAAAGCATCACCTGTCCCCATATGTGGGATCTGATCTACAAGGTTTCAACGGCGCATCGACTAGACCTCGAGGTTATGTAGAATTGCTGGTTACATTCGGAGCAGGTGAAACAGCTCGACAGGCGAAGACGCGTTTCCTAGTGGTCGACTATCCTTCCCTCTACAACTGCATCTTGGGAAGGACCACTTTGGCTGAAATAACAACTGTACCATCCACTGTCCACCTAAAAATGAAGTATTATACAACACGAGGACACGTGGTAACCCTCCACGGGGATATTGAAGCAGCTAGAAGATGTTTCGATGCAGCGATCAAAGGTCTAAGTGTTGTCGGTGGCGTCCACCCCAGAAGAGCAACTCCAGATGTCACACAGGTTCCACTACCGCCGGTCAGCGCAGTCGACCTTGATAGCAGGTTCACCGGGGAACAGGAAGAAGCTGCAGGAAAAGACCTCCCAGTTGAAGTCAACGGGCAGCCTCTCTACCCAACACGCCCCATCCCAGACGGAGATTTCGAGCTGATACCTCTTGGCGACGACCCAGAGCGAACTGTGAAGATCAGCCATGGACTCCCCGACCGGGCGAGGAGGCAGCTGAAGGCATGTCTCTGAGAGAATGCAGATTTGTTCGCTTGGAGCGCTTCAGAGATGCCCGGATTAGATCCTCAAGTGGCTTGTCACCAGCTGACTATAGATCTAAATGTTAAGGCTGTAGCTCAACGTAGGCGTAGGCAGTCTCCAGAAAAAATGGAGGCTGCTGAAAAAGCTGTAAAAGACCTCCTAGAGGCAAACTTTATTTCGGAGGCCAAGTACACCACTTGGTTGTCCAATGTTGTACTTGTTAAAAAATCTAATGGAAAATGGAGGATGTGCATTGACTATACGGATCTTAATCGGGCATGCCCGAAAGACTCTTACCCATTGCCCAGCATCGACCGACTGGTCGGCAATTCTGCAGGATTTAAACTGTTGTCTTTCATGGACGCTTATTCGAGATATAACCAAATTCCCATGGATGAGGCCGACAAAAAGCATACAGCTTTTATGACTGAGTCGGGCAATTACTGTTATAATGTAATGCCCTTTGGTCTGAAGAATGCTGGCGCCACCTACCAACGAATGATGAACAAGGTCTTCCGAGTAGAAATTGGTGACATGCTCGAAGTCTATATGGACGACATGATCGTCAAATCTGCAGATGAAGTCGACCACGCTGTTCATCTTAAAAAGGTGTTCGACACGGCGAGGAAATGTCACATGAGATTCAACCCCGACAAGTGCACTTTCGGTGTTCGAGCAGGGAAATTCCTTGGCTTTTACCTTACGGAGAGAGGAATTGAAGCGAATCCCGACAAATGTAAGGCCTTTTCCGAGATTCCTACTCCGAAGTCAAAGAAGTCGATACAATCACTTAACGGGATGTTAACTGCCCTCTCTCATTTTGTCGCTAAATCTGCCCAATACGCACTCCCATTTTTCAAACTTCTTCGACAGAAAGCAACATTTGAATGGAGCGAAGAATGCGAACAAGCCCTCCTCCATCTAAAACAAGTCTTATCACAACCCCCGGTCTTGTCCTGACCAGATAACGGAGAAACACTTTTCTTATACCTGGCCATCACCGGCGAAGCGGTAAGTGCTGTCCTCATACGGGAGACCCCCGACGGACAAAAACCGATTTATTTCCCGAGAAAAGCTCTATAGGGTCCCGAGCTCAGGTATCAACAGATCGAAAAGGTCGCCTTGGCCCTCGTAACTGCAGCCAGAAGACTACGCCATTACTTCCTGGCCCACACAATTGTGGTAAAAACTGAGCAGCTTATTAGACAGCTCCTCAGTCGGCCAGATATGGCGGGGAGAATGCTCCGGTGGTCTCTCGAGCTATCCGAGTTCGACGTTCGATACGAAGGAAGAAAAGCCTTGAAAGCTCGGGTACTGGCCGACTTCGTAGCGGAAATGACAGTCCCCGAATATTTGACCAATGGCTCCCAAAAATGGACAATTTACGTCGACGGAGCCTCCAGTGCAAAGGGTAGCGGGGCGAGCATTATCCTTGAAAACGAGGAGGGCATCTTGATAGAAGTCTCACTAGAGCTATCTTTCAAAACATCAAATAACCAAGCCGAATATGAGGCATTCCTCGCAGGACTTCGACTTGCAGAAGACCTTGGCGCAAAAGAAGTCAAAATCTTTACAGACTCTCAGCTCGTAGCATCACAAGTTCGTGGAGAATTTCAGGCAAAAAATGATAGTCTCATCGAATACCTAACCTTGGTACAAGAAAAGTTGAAGAAATTTGTCTCTGCGGAGGTGGCTCACATCCCGCGCGAGCATAACACTCGAGCAGACGTGCTCTCCAAGCTAGCGAGCACTAAGAAGAAATGAGGGAACAAATCAGTGATCCAAGAGATACTGACCCATCCGAGCATCAACAAACCTACCTCGACCACAGACGTGAACGTGATCGGGGATGCAAACTGCTGGATGACTCCAATTTACAAATACCTGATGACGGGCATACTGCCCGACGATCCTAAAGAAGCTAGGATAGTTAAGAGGCGGGCATGTGCATACACCATAGTCGAAGGAAAAATATATCGCCGAGGATTCTCCATCCCTCTACTCCGGTGCGTCGAGGAAAGTAAAGTTTCAGAGATTCTCTAGGAAATACATGAAGGAATCAACGCGCAACATCTAGGCGGAAGATCTTTGGCCAGGATATTACTGGCCCACTATGCAGCAAGACGCAAAGGAACACGTCAAAAATTCCAGCCGTTGTCAGAGGCATGGGGACATGCACCTCGCTCCTCCAAACGAGCTTAAATCATTGTCATCCCCATGGCCCTTTGCATGGTGGGGAATGGATATCCTCGGACCTTTCGTCATAGGATCATACCAAAATAAGTACCTCATCGTCGGGGTAGATTACTTCACAAAGTGGATCGAGGCGGAAGCATTAGCCAAGATCACTGCTTTCAATATATTACGTTTCTACAAGAGAAATATACTCGCCCGATTCGACGTGCCTTAGGCCATTGTCACAGACAACGGGACGCAGTTCACCGACGGAAACTTCTAAGACTTCATTGCCAAACTGGGTACGAAACAACATTTTACGTCAGTCGAACACCCACAAACCAACGGGCAAGCTGAAGCAGCGAACAGAGTAATACTCCGAGGACTCAAACGACGACTCGGTGAAGCCAAACAACGGTGGGTCGAGGAGTTACACAGCATTCTCTGGGCATATCGAACTACCCCTCATTCCACGACCGGGGAGAGCCCGTTCCGGTTAATATATGGAACCGAGGCAGTAATTCCCGTGGAAATCAGGGAACCTTCGAGAAGGACAGAAGCTCATCTTGACAAAGAAGCGAACAAATAAGCCCTTCGCGAAGAACTCGACCTGGTCGAAGAAATAAGGACGGGTGCATCCCTCCGAGAAGCCTCTTTAAAACAAAAAGTAACTTTGCGTTATAATGACAAAGTCATCAAACGAGATTTCCAAGTAGGCAGTCTTGTCTTACGAAGAAATCAGAAAAATTCATGTGAAGGAAAGCTGGCCGCAAACTGGGAGGGCCCCTACCGCGTCATTGTAAAGGCGGGGACAGGTGCTTATTACCTCGAAAACCTCCAAGGTGAACAACTTGCTCGACCATGGAATGCTGAGAAGCTTAAACAATATTACAGTTGAACACTGCATGTAACTATACAAAAGTTGCCGTTACGGGGAGTGTACCATGGTACAGGCACGACACCTCTATATGCTAACGATGGTCAAAAGTCACGTTGTGTGTGCGTTGAACATTTGGCCCGACGAGGAGTACTCTATCGAGCTCCGTCGTCGACGTACCTTGTAGGCAGAACACCCAACTCACGATGGGAAGTTCACACCACGAAACTAAGACCTCGATCGACCTCTTAGCTTCGTTGAAGGTCGTGGTACAACCCCTGACAGCTCGACTAGCTCTCTTCACAATCGAGGATCACTAGAGTCGAGCAAACTCCTAAATATCCAGCAATTTCAAAATAACTTAGATAAAAATAAGTAAAATACCACACACAGAGCAGATAAAGAGGCAAAATGGAAATACTAAGTCGGCCAAGCCCATTGTAAAAATATTACATGAAGCCCTGGCCCTTAGGCCGGGAAAATCAGCAAGTATGGCACGCAGACCAGTCAATACAAAAAATTGGCACGCAGGCCAGTCAATACAAAAAATTGGCATGCAGGCCAAACTGACTACACTATCACTCCGTAGCAGCATCAGCTGCCTCGGGATTCTCGTGCTCCCCGTTTCCCCCATCAGCATTTACTGCTTGTCCGGGCAACACAATCTTACCATCGACCACCTCAAACTTGGAATCAGCTCCATCGGTTACAAGGTCCGGATTCAGGAGTTTAAGCTGCGCCACAGCGTTCTGGAACCCGACATCTGCAAACTCTAGAGCTTCATCTTCAGCCAACCGAAGATCCTTCTCGACTTCCCTGAGCTTGGCTATCAGGGCTGCTCGAGAGGTCAATAGTTTGTCCTCCTCGGTTTCATTCTCGGCTGGCCGAACAGCCTCTTCCAGTTCAGCTATCCTGTCCTGGAGACGTTGCTCTTCCTCTTCCAACACAGTGATCCGAGCAAGGTGGCCCTTCGCCACATCCTCAGCCTCCTTCAACTTCTCCTCCGACTGTCTTTGCTGCTCGCCTTGTTTTCTGTTCAGCTTCCGACAGTCCTTCAAGTCTTTCTGCACGCCGAGCAATTCAGCCTCCAAAATCTGAAGTCTTTCTTTCAGTCGAGAAAGCTCAGCAGCAGAGCAACTCTCGTCGTTCAGAACGAGGGCAGCCGAACAGATCCGCATGACGACAGATATATCCTCGATAATTATTTTCCTTCTCGCTTCCGAAGCGCTCCCCAACAAAGCCTGGGCTTCAGCAGGGGCAACACGAGGACAAATAACCTCGGAGAAGTAGCGACACTGGAGATAACACGGAGGAATCTCGAAGCTTGCAGGAGGAGGAGGGGAACTACCTTCCACATCATCAATGGTCGACCCAGTAGTCTTTGCCCGCTTAAATGTCCTTTGGGCCCCGGGAGACTGATTCTCAGAGGTCACAGTTGCAGGTAACGCAACATGAGATTGCTCGGAACCCTCGAGCACTGCAGTAGAGGGAGTATCCTTAGGCACTATCGTAGAATAGATATGCTGAGGAGTACTTTGTTCGGTTGGACGAGATTGCTCTTCCCTAACCCTCTTTGCCTTTAGCCTCAAGTATCTCTCTGCAGCTCCGACCATTTTCCCTACAAAAAGAAAGAAAAATATTAGTAAAACAAGATACACGAACATGAGAGAAATCTAAGTCGAGGATCTTTGCACCACCTAAGAGCTCGACAGCCTCTTCATCAGAGAAAGTCTCGAGCAGAACACGAGTATTAATCAGGCGACGGACCTTCGTCACCTGCTCATTACCACCTATCGAGGTCTCTCTGTCCTCGGATACGCTTGGGGTTTTATTCAAACTCTTCACATACTCGACTATGTTGTCATAAGCCTCGCGATCCTCGATGTTGAGCTTATTATGTCTTACTTTATATTTGTCTACCCCCTCTTTGTAATGCTCTTCTGTCCAGAAGAGGGGGAATTTTGGCACCATCACTTCTGTGGACTGCCCATCCACTTCTTGAGTCACCCTGTCATATATCGAATTAATGGCCTCGGGAGTGACCGGCTTCACAAAATAATAACGCCACTTAAAATCTCGAACAGAGTCCAAGTAGGTGTGAAATAAAGCTTTATTTTGCTTGAACGACAGCCAGCCGTGTCGACCATCGGTTGTAGACCGTTGCAGATGAAAAATTCGGAAGAAAAGGGACACTGTTGCCTGAATGTCTAAGTGTTTGCAGACGAGCTCAAAAGCCCGGAGGAAGGCCAATGAGTTCGGGTGAATTTGCGATGGAGCCAATTTTAACCATTTGAAGACCCCCTCTTGAAAGTCTGTGAAGGGGAGCCTCCACCCCGCCTCTTGAAACATAAACTCATACACCGGGAAACACATTCCCATATGAGGTGTACATATACGTTGGTCCTCGTTGGGGCGGTACACTTTCCAGGATTGCTCAGAACCGAGCAACCTATGCTCGACAGTATAAAACCCATCTTCGTCGGGGAATGAGAAGACGGATGACATAGTGAGAGCCTCCTCACACACCCAGTCCTCAAGCGGACGCTCTTGTCTAAAAGCCATATGAGCCATCGGAGGTTCGGGTTGGTTTTCCTCTTCAAATTCACCTACGGTCACTTCAGCAGCCAATCTGTCCATCAACCTAAAAAGCAGAAGGGAACAGGTGAATTCGACGAGTCATACCAAACTAGCCGGTCGGAGACGAATAACAGATGTCCCTGGGAAACTCATCACCTCCCCGAAAAATCTTGCCCCTTTTTCCCGTGAAATCAACGAAAAAGAGTAATTGTTGGGGACCCAAAACGTTGTAATTCCCCACGATGTTCATCACGCTCCCTGAAAAATTTCTACAAGTCCCCGGGATATTCATCCAGTTCCTCGGTTTTATTCAACAGAAACAGAAACAGAGAAAATTTCATACACTCTTTTTCTTAAAATAGCCAAAGATCCCTGCCGTAGTCGCCATGAATCCTTCCATTTCTCATGAGAACTTCATCAGTTCATCAGAGAAACGATTTCAAGCAAAAGAAATGCCAGTAAAAACAACAGTTTTGAAGAAAATACCTTGTAGATGGTGAAATAGGGTTCCGGCACGGCGTAACACGACAGTTCACGGCGAACTTGCGGTGGTTGATGGTGGCGAACGGAAGATAAGAAAACGGAGAAGGAAGAGGAAACGATTCTTGAACGAAAGAGAGAAAAATGAGAAATGAAGGGAAGAGAGAGTATTTATAGACAAATCACGGAACCCGAGAAGCCTGGGGCACTCGAGTACTATACCCTAGGCAGCCGCCCTATGCAATGATGACAAGTGACACGTGGCACACTTGCACCAGTAAAAAATCCACGCGTGTCCTTTCGTCATCCCATCATTTCGAAACGGAAACTTCTCATCTCCCCAACATTTCAACCAGATGCAACTCGTCGTTGCCCGCAAGCTGTCAGTGCCCATCTCATGATAATTTCCCGCAAGATATCAATGTCCGACGTCATGATGATTTCGACCATGCTGATATCCTCCTCGGATCATCCCTTGGCATTTCCCCGACACGAGTATTGACCCTCAAGTCATTACTCTGATACCTCAAAGCAACGACTTGGGGGGGGGGGCTCCTGTTCTGGACTGGGTCGTGGTTTCCTACAATCAAACAGGCCCAATCCATACAACTTGAAGAAGCCCAATAAAGTCCTAGAGAAGGACACATGACTACCTTGCGCGAGGCCAAAGACATGTCGGGCACATGGCACCTTGACAGTGTCGAGCATATGAAGACAAATAAGAAAGGAAGACATCACACCCTGATGAAATGGACCTCCTCGACAGGTTAACTTCTCCCCGCGAGAATACTCCTAATCTCATTAACTCATAGGTCCTCGACAAGCTTAGTTCCCCTCCGTTAGGTCATATCCAGACCACGACCACAATATTTCCTCGACATTGTAGACTCTCCCTCGAGGAGTCTACTAACGGTCTTATCTACACAGATACGTTTCATGTAACCGTCTACTAATGGCATTAAAGGGACGGTTACACTAGGGTGTTGACCACGAGCTGGTCATTATTACAACACGTAAGCCCTAGCAGTTACTTGGAACGGGTCACCCGCTGGTCCCACCTGTTGCAAGTAACCGTTGGCCACGCGCTGGGGGTCTCCTATAAATACCCTCTCACTTGAGAGGGTCAGGATAGTTAACTTCTTACTCTCACTCACTTACTCTGTATTTACTGTGCCCTCATTGACTTAAGCATCGGAGTGCCCTGCAGGTACACCCCCCCTCCGTCTTTCATCATCATTGAAGTAGCAACAATTCCAGACGCCGGTGGCCATCTTCAAACTGTCTGATCCAGGTACGATTATATATATATATATATATATATATATATATATATATATATATATGTATTTCAGGACGCTCCAAACAAGGTATGCTCCTTTTAAAATTCCAAATCCTACATATTATCTAATTAATTTTATAATTTTATTTATTTATTTCCATCGTAGAGATTATGAAACTGTAGAATTGAAGGAACAACAAGAATATCACATCTATGTTCGATTCTTTGATTAGATGTGAGAAATAGAGTTTTTGTAACCTAGAAACCAGTTCAGATTGAGTGTAAAATATAAAGTCAATCATTGTAAACCTTTATAACATAAACAAAATCAAAAGCAACAAAGGAACAAACAAGGAAGAATGAAAGAAAAAGCTACCTGAGGCCGCAAAGGAGAGTGATGGTGTGATGTGAATCAGACGGTTGAGATCTGGTGATGCGAGTGTGGTGGTTTGGTTGAAGTTGAAGGCACGATTGTTGTAGTTTTTCGGCGAGTTTTTAAGATAATTTACTAGATATGACAAAACAAAACGGAGCCAAACCTAATCCACGTCACTCAGATCTAGTGGTGTAAAGTGCATATGGAAAGGAAAAGTCAACGACGACGAAGAAGAAACCTGAAGAAGAATGAATGAATGGCGGTGAAAAGGTGGCCGGAGCTACGTCATCAATCAGTGGCGTTGGCATTGATGGCCTAGCCGATTCTTTTTATGAAACTTTTAAAAGATGTTAGGTTTACGTTGAATTGAAATGGAATGAAAATGAAATTGTGAGAATGAGAGATTCTAAAAACACACAAAAACTCTTATCTGACTTATCAAATTTTTTGTTAACTTTTTTAAATGAATTTTATTAAATTTATGGTATACCATATTGATTGAGTCTTACGGCTAACAAAATTAGAAAATAATATAATTAAATTATAATTAAAAATAGTTAAATATAAATTTTAAAAAATTAAGATTGAGTAAAAATTGGATATAAAACAGATAAATACATGGTAATGACTTTGTAGAAAAGGTAAAGTTATTTTTGTAAGATTAATTTTTTTAGTTAAAATAGAAATATATAATTTTTTTTGTTATAATTTTTTTTTTTTTTTAAATAATAGTTTTTAATAAAAATTATTAATTTATTTGTTGAATCACACATACTCTTTTATTAAACGTGAAAATGCGATGACAAATATTACTGTAGGTAAAAGTATGAGAAAATATGATCGACAAATACTGTTGTAGGTAAAAATAGTATTTAGTGATAAATATTAACACATCATTAGGCATGGTAACAGGCGGGTCGGGGACAGTTATTACCTCTCTAAATCCAAACTTGAATCCCCAAACAAACTCCGTTTCCCGCCTCATATCCAAACGGAAATGGAGAATTAAAACTCAAAACCGTCCCAAATGGGCTCAGGTTGAGTTCAGGTATTTCCGCCCTGCCACCATCGATTTTAGTAAAATCAATTTTTTTTAATAGAAATATTTATTTTTTCCAAAATCAAATTACATTTCAAATAATAAAAAAATCTAAAAATTTTTTTTTACATACATTTCAAATATTTTAAATAATTAATACAAATCAAAATATCAAAACATTGACCACATATTTAATATTTTAAATTAACAAAATTAAATAATAATATACATAATAAAATAAACGGGGCAGATTCGGGGACGAGTTCGGGATGAATAATAATGTCTTCATTACCCGACCCGTCTCCATATTTTTTAATCGAGAAAAACCCAAACCCGAACTCAAACCCAATTAAACCGGGTTTTTCCCGTCAACATCTGGACGGATTCGAGTGGATACGCATGGGTATGAGTTTTGTTGTCATGCCTAGACATCATTATTATAAATGAGTGTTAGTTTGTTTAGTGAGTTAAGTTTTATTTTGTAGAACTATAAAAATTTACCACTCAAATAGTGATGATTAAGAATCTCAGTCAAAGTCGAATTACATACAAGTATATAAGTAAAACTAGTGGGATACCCGTGCGTTCGCACGGGTTCCCGTCGGTGACGCGCATTTGTTTTTATTTAAAATTTGAAAGAAAAATATAATTAATAAAAATCAGTAAATATAAAAAATAGAATGTGTATTTTAAAAAAAAGAATCAATACCCGTGGACATTGATTGATATTTTTTGTAAAAATATTTATGCAATAATTTTATTTTATAAATATTAAATAATATCATAGTATTTATAAATATTATTTTAACTGTATAAATAAATATTATTAACATAAATAAATACATTTTATATAAGTATTATTACAAATATCTATTTCGTAGTACTGATATGTTACACGCATTTGTTTTTTTAAAAATAGGATTAATAAAAATGAGTAAATATAAAAAATATAATTCATATTAAAAAAAGATAGAATAAGAAAAAAAATAGTATTAATAAAAATAGGATTAATAAAAATTAGTAAAATATAAAAAATATAATGTATATTAAAAAAAAAGATAGAATAAAAAAAATACAGTTAATAAAAATTAGGAAATATAAAAGAAATAATTCATATTTAAAAAAAAAAAGATAGAATAAGAAGAAAAAAATTGTATTAATAAAAATAGGATTAATAAAAATTAGTAAAATATAAAAAATATGATGTATATTTTTAAAAAAGAGATAGAATCCCAAAAATAGGATTAATAAAAATTAGTAAATGTTAAAAATATAATTTATATTTTAAACAAAATAGAATAAAAAAATTAAATATGATTAATAAATTTTGAATTCAGTGAGTGATTTACTTTATTTATTTCTGTCTTTAAAAAAGAATTTTTAAAAGTCCCCTCCCGATCGCAGTTGAGAGGGATCGAATCGTGATCCTCTCTACCAAATCCAGCGCCAATCACCACTGGACCAACTAACGATTCGTATATAGATACCTATTTTAGATTTAATAAGTATAGCGTTGAAAATAAAATAAAATTTTATAATTAAAATAATATAAATAACAATTTTTTTATTTATACAAAATTATTTAGTACTACACAAACTATATTAAAAAAAACTTATTACTATTTCTTAAAAGATATTGTATTCTAAATTAAAAATAATTTCAAATTAAAAAGATTAATAACAAAAAAAAAAAAAAAATCAACACATTTTTCTTGTGTTTGAATTCATACATTGTTTTAAAAAGATCTATTTTTATTTTCTTTAATAGCACAAAATAGTAATAATTTTAGAAAAGTGTTGCATCTTAATTTAAAAACATCGTCAATAAATTTAGAAAAATATTTTAAATGCTAATTAATTTTTATTTATAATGAACATAATAAAAAATATATATTTTAGACATATTTGAATAGTTAGAAATTATTGCATATATAACCTTTTTTTTATAATTAAAAAAATATTTAGTAATTATTTAATACTTTTCTTATTTTCTATATATAAATATTAATTAAAAATATGCAATAAAAATAGAATTTGTGTATATTTTTTTATATAATTCGTATATTGTGATAAAAAATAACATTCACAATTATTAATTATACAACTTAATACATAATACATATAAAATTAACAAATATTCATGTACTAATAGATAAAATATAATTAATCATTCAAAATTTCTCAAAATTAAATAATTGTAGTACTGCATTGATCAACAATAAAAGGATTTAATAAATTGTAACCATAAATTATCAAGCATTTATACCTTGCATATCATTCATTCATAAATATGCATTTAAAAAAAATGAATATTTTTTATTCTTCTCACAAATACAACTTAACTACCATTTA
This sequence comes from Lathyrus tuberosus, assembly GCA_022829125.1. Classification (NCBI taxonomy): domain Eukaryota; kingdom Viridiplantae; phylum Streptophyta; class Magnoliopsida; order Fabales; family Fabaceae; genus Lathyrus; species Lathyrus tuberosus. The sequence continues at coordinate 3,980,528 of JALAZF010000191.1, forward strand.
AAATATGCTAATTTTTTAATTAGAAATTATTGCATATATGATTTTTTTTATAATTAAAAAAATATTTATTAATTATTTAATAATTTTCTTATTTTCTATATACAAAGAAGACCTTTACATACAAGAAGACCTCCACCAGCTGGAGTGCCTTTGGGAGCTTTAGGAACTGTCTGTTTCTCATCAAAGCCCTTGCCCATGTCCTTTTCGTTGAAGGGTTTATAAGTCAATTCGGTAACTATCTGTCCTCGTGATTTCTCATTTTGAGGGTCATTGGGATCCAATGTTTTTAAAAGGTCCAGAGTAAAATGTTTGGTCTCTTCAGGAGAAACTTCTTTTAAAGTGATCACATTCATACCCATCTTATCATGCTTCCCAACCTAAGCAGAGACATAAAACAACATTCAGTCCAGATATCACAAGCAGAAATTATAAGATAAGACTTTCAGTTCAAGAGGTTTACCTGTTGCCAGTCATAAACATTGAGCTCTAAAACCTGGGACTCTGGATCTTTGACTACCAAATTAAATTCTTCGTTCCATTCAGGATTTAAGTTTTTGTGCATTACATTGATGGCATCTTATCGTCAGTAAACTTTAGTTTCACGTAAGGATCAGATGCACCAAGAAGATCTTGCTTCTTTAACTTCGTGGCATGCAGAACTTTTACATGTAAAATTCCAACAGGCCTTCTCAAAGCTCTAAGATTCCCAATAACATTCACAAGAAAGATAAAAGGCATGAATGAGTTAAGAGGTGAACATACCATTACATCATGAATACTAATTTAGAAAAGTGATGAAACATACTTTGCAAGATCTAGTATTTGAACTTCAAGATTTTTGGGCCACAGATACATGTTTGCAACCTGATCTTTGATAAGCTCCTAGAAACACACTTAAATTAGTTTAGTAGTCATGAATCTTGAATAAAACCAATGCTAGCTACGGACATCTACAAAGACATGGATATGACAAGTCTACAAAGCATTCAATCTCAGAAGTCTACAATTATCATTTTTTCATGTTTGCATTAATATCATACATGTCAATTCAATCAAGAACATATTGGTTCTATTTCTGTGGCAATCAATTTCTATCTGCCACACAAATAGTGGCTCAAGTTTGACGCAAGAAATTATCCCATTATAATTCCCCCATCCTTCTTCAAACATGTTGTTTTATTCAGAAACATTGCATACAAAAATCAATGGACTGCTGATAATATCACATTTTTAAATAAGATCCACTTGAGGAAACAATGGTTCATTTCGAGGACGGGAGATTGTCTATTAAGCAGGATCCCACATGGGGAGTGGAAGATGAATGTAAGCAATTCTAGGCCTCAAACATTAGGATAGGAGGGGGATCAAACAAACAGATCAAAAGTTATAGGGTATACTCCCTCCAGTCACTATTATAAGCAAAAAAAACATCTTAAATCTTGGTCACTATTATAAGCAAAAGTCATTAAATTTTAGACTAATTAATACTTGTATTACTATTATACCCTTAATTTAATTCAAAAGCATTTAATGTTGAAAGTTGATTCATCAAATAAACTAAGGATATTATCGTAAATTTTACTTTGATTGTACATGAAATCAAGAAAATTAATTACACTTAACTAACTTTCTTAATACATGTGAAAGTAGTTATTTTGGCTTATAATTGTGACCGGAGGGAGTATACCTGAACAATCCCGTAGACACCAGGAATGGACATAAGATCAGGCCCCATAAGTTTTAGGCCAAAGTCAACATGTGGCTGCACGTAAACATACAACAAAGATCAAGACAGAGAGTAAATATTAGTTGTATAGCCCGTATTACACCTGTAGTGTCCCACCAAGGCCGAGCTTTTTCACCTCGCAACCAATGTGATTCCAAATCAGACGATAAACTTTAACATTGTTTTGAGACCAAGACACTATTAACATCATCATCATCCGAAAACCAGAATTCCGCTTCGATTTTCTTCTTAGGTGCTAAATACAACTCATTGTTCAAAGCAGCCTCGATTTTCGTCATTCGAGTATCATTGGTTTTCTTCATACATTTAGGATACACATTCCACTGCTGCTTTAAAGCTATAGTATTAATAACACTTCCAACACATGAAAGAGAATCAACGTTTTTGACTGATTGATCGCTCTCGATATCGATATTAAAAGCATCGAACTTAGACTCCCAGGAATAATTTGCATCACTGCCCAAGTTGGTTTTGACATGTGGCCACCATTTCATGTCAGAATCAATGGAATTATCACCATGAATAAAATCAGATTCTAATTTTTTCGAAACCGGAGATTGATAAAAAAAAACACAACCATCTACTCTATATGTACTATTGAGAATCAAAATATGTGTTATTACCTCGCGAAGCAGCCTCGATTTTCGTCATTCGAGTATCATTGGTTTTCTTCATACATTTAGGATACACATTCCATTGCTGCTCTAAAGCTATAGTATTAGTAACACTTCCAACACATGAAAGAGAATCAACGTTTTTGACTGATTGATCGCTCCCGATATCGATATTAAAAGCATCGAACTTAGACTCTTAGGAATAATTTGCATCACTGCCCAAGTTGGTTTTGACATGTAGCCACCATTTCATGTCAGAATCAGTGGAATTATCACCATGAATAAAATCAGATTCTAATTTTTCCGAAACCGGAGATTGATAAAAAAAAAACAACCATCTACTCTATATGTACTATTGAAAATAAAAATATGTGTTATTACCTCGCGATTATATACTTGAGCAGGAAAAGAGAAATTTCCATTCTCAAGAGCAAGATACCAAGTCATGAAAGAATCAGGAAGCAAATAACTACTCTGCTTCTTAGCACCGTTAATATATGCTGCATCTAGCTTCATTCTCATGCATGTAAAAGGCCAACGAAGGGACATAAACTTGATCAAGCTCCTTTGTTTACCATGTATGAGGTTTCCAACATTCTTTTTAGAAGCAACATGCCATTTCCACTCCCTATAAGCAACAGAACCAATAACTCTACCCCATTTCTGTTTCATGTGTCTCTCCCAAAAATAACTTTCAAATAATTTAAAAGCATATGCTCAGCCTCAGCTCTGAGGACCCAAAAAAAGTATTATAGCACTTCGAATATTAATAAACATTAAAAAATTCAGGTATCATAAAAACATGCAGAAGTGAATCATAACTATAAAAGCTAATGGCTAAGCTATATCCAATAGATGAATAATGGATTACTAAATAATTAATGAGTGTTCATACTTCATAGTAAGACCAGTTTGTTAAGAGTCCAAGGTGAGGAATCTTATCTTCAAATTGACACATTGGCATCTAGAACTAATTGTATTTTTAGGTTATTCTACTCTGGCTAATGAAAGATTTGGTATCCAATAAGTTTTTGCTAAAATTCAAGCTGTCTTCTTAAGTTGTTAGTACAATCAAGCATTCTGTTAATTTTCTTCTACCTTAAACCCTCAAAATATTCAATTTCTACTCAAGCATTATGCATTGAATGAATCAAAACACTTCAAACCTTCTTTGTATCAAAACCCACCAATCAAAACATCATATTGCACCTAAAATTTAAAAATCCTGAATGTTTTTCCACTGAAATTCTAATTTCCCTTTCTATAAAATCCTTCAAATTTTCACAAAAGTTATATATTGTAATTCAAACAAAACTAAAGCATCAAACTTGAGCAAATTTATTGGGAGATCAGAATTGCGCATTAGGGAAACAAAAAGTGTTATTTAGTCTATTAATTAATAGTGCAGTGGAAGGGTGGTTGGGTCACAGGTTTCACCAGTTTCTCTCTAATCACTTTTCTATTTAAGCTCAAATCAGTCAGATTACTTGTGTGCTACTGCCCTTCATATGGGACAAATATTCTACGATCTTTGAAGAGGTATAGAGAAGAATAAAAGAATGGCAAGGTTGCATCAAATACTTTTCTCTATATCAATGGTATAGAATGGCAAGGTTGCATAAAAAACTTTTCTCTGTAATGTATCAATGTTATACCCAGTGGGGTTAACCAAAACTCAATAACTGTAAACTCAATAGGCAGTTCAGTATAGCTGCAAGCCTAAAATTCATATGGTATTTTATTGAAGGCTTTTTGTGATCTTACTTTTTAATGTTCTTATATCTACATCAGATTCATTTTGGTACTAAATAATATTACTGCGAATAGGAGTTGGTTGGGCAGTGTCACTGATGTACATCTGAATTGATACACCTTTTCTAGGCTAATATTAGTTATGTTGAATATAGCAACAATACACTCCAAATAAAATAACTGAAGCAATTTTCATATCATGAGCAATTCGTAGTCCATATATTTATTTGGCTAACAGATCGAGATTTTGTAAAACAGATAGAAGTCCAGCTGCTCCAGTGTCATTAAAGTTACCATAAAATGAATATAATAACTTCATACATCATCTACATGATTCATAAGTATCAACTAAAGTATGCCTACAATCATGAATTGTTTACATCATTCCACAAAAGCAAACCATCCCCAGAACAAAATAAATAAATAAAACAAAAACATCTTTAAGGTTGTTAAACTATAAATAAGGGAAAAAATCAAAAGCTATTTACATGTGATTATGTTATTGTCAACAGATCAAAGACTGCTCATTGATCATCACTACAATATTCCTTCAGTCTCCCAAAAGATTAACGAAATCAACTTTTAATTTTTTAAACTCAACAATCACCAACCTTTTCCATGAGAGAAACAAAGATGTTGGCAAAGCAATGAAAGCTGGGAACCAAAGGCTTCAAAGTAATGTGAGGCAAAAGAAAAACTTGCAAATCAACAACCTGCCAAATGACAAATAATTTAGCATGATAAAAAGGAACAAATTTATCCATTCTCAACTAACACAATACAAAGTTTACCTGAACGGTTGCTTTCAACCCAAATGCCTTTACAGCAATGGTGACAGATAAACCAACTAACCCTCTTCCTTGACCTTTGCATATTGAAGCATAACCACAGTTGGAGCAGACGCATTGACCCGATCCTGGCTGAACTTGACGAATTGGTCGGCATACGACTCCCAAAAAGTGCAGTTCAGAGTGTTGTTGCTAAACAAAGAGTACACCATATTGAGCAACGAAACATGAAATCAGCATGGAGTGTCGGGAGTTGCAATAAATACCTGTGGTCACGTAACACTAAATTAACTTGCTGTTTTTTCGCCGCTGATTGTGTCTGCAAAAATCCAATCGTTTCCACCATTCCAATGATGTCTGCGTAAACAATCAAATGGATATCGGAATAAAAAAACTCACATAAGCAAAACACTATCAAAATACAAACTGAGATCAGTTACCTATCAAGACATCTTTGTTGAACTTGCCGTGATGATATCAGAAAAACTTGTAAATTTTAGCGGTTTCACGGGTATTTCGTGTTTATCCTCATCAGCAACGGATGTACCCCCGGTAAACTTCACCATAAACTTGTGGAATGAGGGTTTGAAGGTACACGAATTAGGCTGAACTCTGAAGTTCGACACAGTATAGCTACGGTTCAATGCTAATTTTTCATAGAAAACATCCATATGGACTGTTGGCACAACAACATGTATATCATCCCCCTGTCATTAAAAAAAAATTTAGATTACAAAATTAGGTTATGTAATTCGCAGAACAACAACTAATTGATTTAATAACAAATTTGAATAAAAAATTTGGTTATGTGATTCTTAAAAAAAAAATTAGATTACAAAATTAGGTTATGTAATTCGCAGAACAACAACTAATTGATTTAATAACAAATTTGAATAAAAAATTTGGTTATGTGATTCGCAGATTCAAGATTACCTCCTTGTCCATGAATATCATCTCGAAGTGCTCCTTGTTGTTGGAAACAACCGTCCATTTGTGGTGCACCCTAACAGCCACCTTCCATAGCTCTTTGCTGTCGTTGATGTCGGCGATTCTCTCGAACGGCCTGGCCGTGAGCAAAATCAGATGTGGTTCTTAAGAAATTTTTTCGCATAAGAATATGAAGGACCTGTGTTGTATCTTTATAGTGAAGTGGCATTTTGAAGTTCCAAATGGGTGGGGGTTTTCGCAAGGAATCATGGGAGAAGAGGTTGCTAAAGGGGTGGGTGTTTTCTGAGATCGTGAAGCATGAGGATGAAGGGAAGGTGGTTTTCCTCCCGTGAAATAACCAATTATTTTAGTATTCATTATTCATAATTAATTTAATTTAATTTAATCTAATTAAATGGATGAATGTGAATAACTTGCCAAGTGGCAAATTTTGTTAATTGAAGCAGCCAAGTGGCAGATTATCTATCTAATAAGGGTAATTAGGGGTTTTTAAGACCACCTAATTTTCTTATATGATAGATATTTCTAATTGTTCTAATTAATAAAGTTTAATAAATAAATAATATTATTGCAAAATTTAATGATACATAAACAGTATTTTTGAAGTGTCTCTACCAAACAAACAATATTGACAATACATTAAGATACTATGTTTTGAGATCAATAAAAGAGGTTATCATGGCAAATCAAAAACTAACATCTATAATTATACACGATTTAATTTAATTTAATTTTATTTATAATCATAGATGTCTAACAATATTCAATCCTAATTCAATTTTATATTATATTTTTATTTGCAATATTTTTTTTAATTATTGATGTATCACCTACTCAAAATAACAGTTTGATGGATAATTTGATCCAGGTTTTTCTATTTAAGCGAATAAATTACTTATTTTTAAATGGATAACTGGATCCTCGTTTTTTCGATTTAAGCGGATAAATTATTTATTTTCAAGTATAAATAATGTAATGCATAAAATTATAATTTTCTAAGAACAGTAAGAAATCATGACAATATTATTTATTTTCACTACAATATTTATTTTTCAACTTATTTTATTGTTGTTGAAATTATGATAATTGTAGTGTTTGTATGTACACTTATACAAACACCCTAGAAAATACAATTATAAAACATGAAACTACTTATGACAGTAACAATAATTTTTTTTACACTCGCCTTGTAGAGAATTTGAATATCTTGAACAAGCGGTTACACATGCTCGGAAATTACACTCTAACCCTGACCCTACTGCCTTCCAACAACATTGATCTTCACATTTATCAGGAGGAGCTAAAAAATCATCGAGAAATAAACTTGTGTCACCTGATGCCAAGAATACCAGAATGCATAGAATTGCAAAGGTATAATTGAGAGTGTTGATGCGAGTAGCCATTTATTTCTATGTTGAAAGATAGACAATCAACACCTTGAAAATTTAAAAGAAAGAAAATGACACCATTTGATGTATTCCATCAGATTCTATTTATAATAGACGATTTATTATTTAGATTTATTGAATATTCAATGTATCTGACAATATATCAAATTGATTGATTATTCAATGAATCTAAATAATAAATTGTCTTTTACAAATAGGAAAAGAAGGAGTAAGATTTTTGACGCGTAAACAACAAAAAAAACTTTTTTTTATATTGACGGTAAATATTTTTATTGCACATTTTTATGTGTATTTTTTTTAAAATATTTATTTATTTGGTCAACATCTATTTATTTTTTTTTATAAATCTTACAGCATATTAAGAAAATTAAATTATATAAATAACAATTATTTTTATCTAATAATTTATGCATTTAAATTATTAGAAAAATTTGTTTTTTCTCATTAAAAAAGTTTAAATATATAATACACCTGCAATGTGAGGGAGTTACGATTGACCCTGTAATTTTTTTAGATTTCTTCACTGTAATATTTAGATTCTGTTTATTTGAAATCTAAACTTGTTAAGGGGCAAAAAATAACATAATCTAAACATTACAATAGGAGAATCCAATTTCTTTTATAGTGAATAAATCAAAATTCACTCACATTGTAGGAGTATCATGTATTTAATCCTTTTTTAATGAGACAAAACAAATTTTTCTAGTAATTTGAATGCGTTAATTATTAGATAAAAAGTGTTATTTATATAATTTAAATTTCTTAATATTATTGTAAGATTTATAAAATTAAATAGATTTTGACCAAATAAATAAATATTTAGAAAGAAAATACACATAAATATGTGCCACAAAAATATTTGTTGTCAACATTCAAAGAACTTTGTTTTTTTTGTTACATGTCAAAAGTCTTACTCCCTCTGGTCGTATTTATAAGAGACAATTTATTTTTTAGATTCATTGAATAATCAATAAATCAGTAATAATAATAGACCAAATACATCAATTATTCAATGAATCTAAAAATTAAATTGTCTATTATAAATAGGACTGAAGGGCGTACATTAAATGATGACGTGTCATTTTCTTTCTTTTATATTAATTGCATTAACTTCACTTTTCACCTTAAATAGCAGCATATTTCAAGGTGTTGATTATCTATATTTCAACATAGAAATAAATGTCTACTCATAACAACACTCTTGGATTGTCCAAAAAGTATAGGTGTGTGCGTGTTCCCTCAAAAGGACAGACAGATTCAGAGGACCTAGTAGGTATATTATATGTTTGGGGGTGAGGGCTAACTCGCAACGGTGAGTAGTTGTATGGTAGTTTTTGAGGCTATTTAACGGACCAACTCATGTGAGGTGAAAGAACCTGTTGGTAGTCGGCGCTACTGGGTTGCAGACGGGCGGTTAGATTGACTGTGTTAAGGCTACTAGAAGCGAAGCGCTCTCTAAGTAATAATAATTGTGTATAAGTTGAGATTTCCCCTTTCCCTCCTTGAGAGATTAATTATTTATAAGGGTCTCTAAGACCTAGGGCTTTTACCTCCTAGACGTGGTCTTAACCGCTCCCCTCTTATTAGGGGAAGTTACTGACCGCCTATATTTATGAAGTCAGCGAGGACCCTTTCTAGCTTGACTCTCACGTTGGAAGAAGTTTCTGGGCGACTCTCTTGGAATCCCCTATTGGGAAACCCAACTATTGGGTGAGGGCACCCTAATCTGCCTCTTTACCAAATATAACACTACACAATTCCTTAAGCACGAGGGATTTTTCTTTAAAGGGAGAAGTGTTTAAAATATCTTTTCTTTTTTGCACACGCCCCATGCCCAGTAGACGATCCCCATGACGTATAATGGTTTTTTTGGGCGGTGCTTTCCTCACAGGTGCGTCCCTCGGCCGAAGACATATGAAATAGTAGGCGATGTATTTGATTATAATTCCCACCCTATGAGTCTGCATCCAAGTGTCCCTTGTTTAATTAAGGTAAGTTATCTGAGACATTAACCAATCACGATGCAGACGTGTTCTCTTCATTTAATGCAATCAAAGATGGCCTACTTTTCAAAATTGCAAATGATAGTGGCGCATGTAAGTAGTGAGTAGAGTTTCACAAAACCCTGAAGGGGTTTGAATTTCTCCTATAAGATTGATTTTTCTCTTCACTTTCTATTTTACTTTCTACAAACTTTCTTGAGCCATCTTCTTTCACACGACTTGACCTTGGAAAAATAACTTATATGACTGAACCATTCATCATTGCATCCCAAGAAAAATAAGAGTTTTATGTCACTGAACCTTATGAAAAAGTATGGTCAATTCTTCTCCAAGGAAAACACATTCCTCGTAGTGATGAAAACCATGATTTAATTTTGATATTCCGGATACCCCTTCTTTCACAACACATGTGCCTACTTCATATGAAGAATTTGATACAGTTAATGCGCATGCTATTCGTTATGATCGTGAAGAAGGCATATGAGAAGCAAACAAGTAAATATTTTTTTATTGTTTATTCATAATTTATTGTTTGTTATAATTTCTAAGTGTTATATACTAATAAGTATTATTATATGAAAATATAGGTGTTTAAAAATAAGACACCAAAAGAAGTCCACTCACATTGTGCATCTTGATTCCTTCAAAATAATGAATGTAGTGCACAATAATTTTGTATGTTGATAGGTTTCTTATTTGATGTAATGGTGTGTAAAATGTATGTCGTTTTGGTTCCATTTTGGTTTTGATGTAATGCATATTTTTGGTTTATAATAGTTGCTAATTTGTTTTTTATTCACAAATGTATTGTTGTAATGTTTTTTATCGATTCTAATTCACAAAAACACAGGTTAATATAATAAGAATTTTGAAAAATCAATATATATATATATATATATATATATATATATATATATATATATATATATATATATTAAAAGAACAATATATTTCACCGCAGTTGGTTATGCCAACCGTGGTGATATGTATCACACTATCCCGTTTAAGAACGCAAAAAATGGTGTTGTTGGGTATCAAACCAATGACCTTTCAACATTTTACTACGGTTGCTTATTCTAATTATGGTGATATGTAGTTCGCTTTCAAGTTTATTGCCACGATCAATAGCTCGTGGTGGTAAGTAGCTCACTTACTATCACACCTTTCGTTACCAGGGATCATCACCCGTGTTTAAACCTCTATTCTAACTGTTTTGAAAGGCATGTTTTGTATTAGTGAGACATACAACCTACTTATATTACACTAATAAATTAACATAAAACAGGACACCGATCAGATGATGACTCATGCATGGAGAATGATGAGAACTCTCCACCATTCTCAACTACGAACCAACCGAACTGTAATAATGAAGGTAAACCCTACTATTTTACACAATCGTTGTATAAACAACTTATATTGCTTCATGTCAACTACTACCTTTAAGTACTATATTCATTTTTCCTTTACATTTTTATGCATTCTAAAACACATGCTAAAACTTCAATTAATCCCACTCCCACTATCATTTTTTTTATAGATTATTACGATTTGGGGGATGTAATGATTGAGTATAGACATTGTAAGGACTTTATGTGGTATCAAGAGGGGAAAACACAAACTTGAAACAAATCCCAAGTACAATTTATGTTGTGGAAATGGCAAAGTTGAAGTAACATTCTTAAAACATCCTCTCTAACTATTATCACATTTGCTATTTGATCATGATGCCATATACAACAAGAATTTTCAATCATAATTACAGATTTACAACATGATGTTTGCACTCACTTCACTGGGTGCTAAATTGGACAATAAATTTAATAATGGTCGTAATCCACCAACCATAAGAATCCATGGACAGTTTGCCACTGCATTGGAAGTTTATTTTCACCAGAAGGCCAACCTCCAAAATTTTCACAACTTTACATAAATCGCACAATAAATGAAATAAAAAATAGAATGGAAGGTCTATGGTAAGGATATCATATTTCTTTAATAAAATATTTACTATCAATTATATAAACTTATTGTCTCTACCACGAAAAACCACTAACGAAGGCACAGAGTTGCCATCAAACTTTATTTATGCCAACGGGGAAAGGAAAACATCGAGAAAACCACAAAAGGGAAATAACATGATCTTGCAACCAAATTCGGGGTTCGGGAGTCGATTACGCAAGAGGAAGGTATTAGCACTGTGACGCCCCCAATCTATACCCCCAATTAACAGGCAATTAAAGCACTAAAAGAAAATTCAAAATTTCGTCAGAGTACATTTGAATTCGCGGCATAGAAAGGGAGGAATCACATCAACTGAAACCAAACATAGCATAACATGCAACACCTGCCCATAATGATATGCAACTGTGGGGTAGCAATCAAACAGAGGAAACTTTGTTCCTTACACCCACTTTTCAGAAATTAGAATTAAAGCGGAAGATCTAAAATCTGATTAACATAAATACATATACACATATAAACAGTTTGTCATACATCAGGTAGCATATGTACAACCAAAATACATCATCAAATATGCAAAATAATAGCACGCGGCCACCCTAACTACCCGGAGTCACATATCAGAGCCGACCGACCAAAAGAATGAAGACGCAACGCTTCACAAAAAGAATACCTCCAGCAGCTCTAATCTGCAACGCCTCATAGAGCGTTATAAAACAGCAGAAGGGTGAGAAAAACAACCATAATATAATTGAATAAAATTATATATAATAACACAGAATTGTACAAGTAACACAATCTCACCCCAACCACATATGACATAATTCCGCACCATTCTCAAGCATCAAATACCATTATACACCACACATATACCATACAATCATCAATCACAGTCACAAATTCACACACAATTAATTCATGATTTATGCAATGCACATAGACCGACACGACGACTCTATGCACATGCCATGCGGTACCGACTTCCAATGTCTCTTGTCTCATCATCAGTTCACTCAGGAACTATTGGAACCATCGCTCGTTACTGAGAATCTCAAGTAACTCCCCGTCGGGCCTACGATGTTCACCCGTCGCTTTAAGTCCTCAGGCAACGCCTCATATTTTCGAGGCCCACGACGTTAAGGATTGCTTTAAGTCTCCAAAGGAGCCCACAATCGTCTATAACCACCGCTTTAAGTCCTCAGGCAGCGCCTCATATTTTCGAGGCACACGATGTTATAGCATATTCCCCTCAGGAATCAAACCGTCTCTCAGGACGTTTCCACAATGCACATTATGATGCTTGGCATACAATGACTCATGACACTCACATTGCATCCATGCACATATTCATAATCATGCACATTTATCAAATACCACACTTAGCATTTTCTTGCCTTCCGGCCACAATTCATCCCCACAACAGCACATAAGGCATACACATCCAATTCACCAACTTATAACATAATACACATCAAATACGCACCATTTAAAACAACAAAAGTCGAGATTCCACACTATTCACATTTCCCGACAAAATTTAATCGGCCAACAATTCTCAAAACCTCATAATCACAAAGTACAACTCGATACCTTTCTAACGACACCAAGAATTCAAAAATCGGATAATCGGAACCAAAGTTACGGACAAAACCGAAAACACATTTTGAAAAATCACATTTTTGACATTCTCCTGTCCATACGCGTATCACTCATGTCCATACGCGTACGGACAGAACCCATTTCCTTCACAAATTCCTCGTTCCAAAACCCATACGCGTATTGGCCCATGGCTCGCCCATGTTACGCGTAATGCCAAGATTCATACGCGTATTGGCCCAAAAACAAGCCAATGATACGCGTATCGCCTTGGCTCATACGCGTATGGACATGCCCCTTACGCGTATGGCCAGAGCATACCCAGAAAAATTCTGCAGAACAATTTCTGCGTTTTCCAACCCAACATCAACCAATTTCTTCACCTAAAACTCAGAAAAACAGCAATTTGAAGTGTAATAGCATACCACAAACATGTATGAACAATCAACAATGCATTCAACAAGATTTTTACCACAATCAAATTCATTTCTAATCAATTCTTACACAATCTAGGTTTTACTAATATTCTCCAAATCAATCCAAAAAAACAACAACAAAACACATACATAATCGTATACAATCATAGAATAATCGAGTTTCGCACCCTTACCCGATTAATCGATTCCTAGAAATTGTTCTTGATGATTTTTCCACTCTTTCTCCAATTTTCTCTCTTCTCCTCTTTTCTTCTCTTTTTCCTTCTTTCTTCTTTCTTTCTCTCTATTTTTCTTTCCCTTTTCTTTTCTATTTTCTTTTCTTTCTTACTAACTTAGTAAAAATATCTATGAAATGTCCAAAATACCCCCACACTCAAATATCCCGCAAATGTTCCCAAAACGCGATAAAATATAATCACGACGAAAAATAACATATTTTCGCATAAAAGTCGAGAATAAAATAAAATAATAATAAAATAATCCAAAAAGACTCAATAATATAAAATCGGCAAAACGGGGCGTTACAATTCCCCCCCACTTAGAAATTTTCGTCCTCGAAAATCTTACCTGATTCAAACAACTCTGGATACGACTCCCGCATCCTACTTTCCAACTCCCACGTCAGATTACCATCAGCAGCGCCTCCCCACGCCACTTTCACAAGTGCAATCTCTTTACCCCTCAACCGCTTCACCTCGCGATCCAAAATACTAACTGGTAAAGTCTCGACCGTAAGGTTATCACTTACCTCAACCTCGTCCATTGGAATAACATGTGAAGGGTCTGGGACATACTTCCGAAGCTGTGAAACATGAAAAACGTCATGCAAATTCGACAGATTCGGCGGTAACGCCACACGATACGCCACAGCACCAACTCTCGCAGATATCTGGTAAGGACCAATAAATCGAGAAGTAAGCTTCTTAGATTTCAAAGCACGACCAACACCTGTTACCGGCGTAACCCTCAGAAATACATGATCACCCTCTTGAAACTCAAGATCCTTCCGTCTCCGATCATGATAACTCTTTTGTCTATCCTGAGAAGCCTTCATTTTGTCACGAATAAACTTTACCTTTTCCGTCGTTTGTTGCACCAAATCCGGTCCAACCACCGAACTTTCACCTGTTTCGTGCCAACACAACGGCGTTCTACATCTTCGTCCATATAAAGCCTCAAAAGGTGCCATTCCGATACTAGAATGGAAACTGTTATTATACGTGAACTCAACCAAAGCAAGATAACCGTCCCACGCACCACCTTGTTCCAACACACACGCTCTCAACAAATCCTCCAAAGACTGAATCGTTCTTTCGGTCTGACCATCCGACTGCGGATGATAAGCCGAACTCAACCTCAATTTAGAACCCAAAGCCTTTTGTAAACTTTCCCAAAATCTAGATGTAAATCTAGGATCTCGATCAGAAACAATACTTAATGGAATCCCATGCAATTTCACCACCACACTGATATAGATCTCAGCTAACCGTTCCAAAGAAAAACTGATGTCAATCGGAATAAAATGCGCCGATTTAGTCAGCCTGTCAACAATCACCCAAATAGCATTATGCCCACGCTGAGTGTTCGGTAATCCCGTCACAAAATCCATCGAAATGCTATCCCACTTCCACTCAGGAATATCCAACGGTTGCAACAAACCACTAGGTCTCAAATGTTCCACTTTCGATTTCTGACAAGTCAAACATGCATACACAAACTGAGCCACGTCTCTTTTCAAACCAGACCACCAGAAAATCTTCTTCAAATCTTGGTACATCTTATTCGCACCCGGATGCATACTTAAATTACTCCGGTGTCCTTCCTCCAAAATCATTCTTTTCAACTCCGCATCATCAGGAATACAAATACGACCACGAAACCTCAAAACACCAAAATTATCCACCTTGAAATCCACATTCTCATTCCTCATCAAATCAACGAATTTCAAATCCAGCTTTTGTTTCTCACTTACCGACAACAAAAATTCATTAGTAACTTTCAACATTCCAAGCCTTACACTAACCGATGTCACTTCACATATCAAACTCAAGTCTCTAAACGACTCCAAAAGTTCCAACTCTTTCACCATCAATGCGGACATATGCAACGATTTCCGGCTCAATGCATCGGCTACCACATTAGCTTTACCAGGATGGTAATTCAAGCCAAAGTCGTAGTCTTTCAAGAATTCCAACCATCTCCGCTGCCTCATGTTCAACTCTTTCTGATCAAATAAATATTTCAAGCTTTTATGATCACTAAAGACTTCGAACCTCGCACCATAGAGATAGTGCCTCCAAATCTTCAACACAAAAACCACAGCCGCTAATTCAAGATCATGAGTAGGATAGTTTTTCTCATGAACTCTTAACTGCCTTGAAGCATAAGCTACAACTTTACCTTCCTGCATCAGAACACCACCCAAACCAATTAAAGAAGCATCGCAATACACAACAAACGGTTCATTAGGATCAGGTAAAATAAGAATCGGAGCTGTCGTCAATCTTCTCTTCAGCTCACAAAAACTTTCTTCACATTGAATATCCCAAATGAATGCTTTACCCTTACAAGTCAACTGCGTCAAAGGAAGAGCTAGCTTAGAAAAACCTTCAATGAACCTCCGGTAATAACCAGCCAAACCCAAAAAGCTTCGAATTTCAGTAACGGATCTAGGAGCCTCCCATTGTAGAACTGCTTCTACTTTAGATGGATCCACAGCAATACCATTACCTGAAATTACGTGCCCAAGAAAACTCACCTCAGATAACCAGAATTCACACTTGGACAATTTGGCAAAAAGCTTCCTTTCCTTCAATACCTGCAAAACAATACGCAAATGCTCTGCATGTTCCTCACGAGACTGAGAATAGATTAAAATATCATCAATAAACACCACCACAAAACGATCCAAATGCTCGTGAAAAATCCGATTCATGTATTCCATAAACACACCAGGCGCATTAGAAACCCCGAACGGCATCACCGAATATTCATAATGACCGTACCGTGTTCTAAAGGCCGTCTTCTGAATATCCTCTTCCTTCACCCTTATCTGATGGTACCCCGATCTCAAATCAATCTTACTAAATACACAAGCACCAACCAACTGATCCATCAGATCATCAATCCTCGGAAGCGGATACTTATTCTTAATCGTCACTTTGTTCAACTGGCGATAATCAATACATAATCGCATACTCCCATCTTTCTTTTTCACTAACAAAACTGGAGCACCCCAAGGAGAAACACTTGGTCTCACGAACCTCTTCTCCAATAAGTCACTTAACTGCCTTTTCAACTCCACCAATTCAGATGCCGACATTCTATAAGGTGCCATAGAAACAGGTCTAGTACCAGGAACTAGATCTATAGAAAATTCAACTTCTCTCTCTGGCGGCACATCTGAAATATCAACAGGAAACACCTCAGGAAATTCGCACACAACAGGAAACACTTCCAATGAAACTTGACTATCCACAGTCAAAGATGCAAATAATCCAAACAACTGAGCTTCATCCGCCAAAAGTTTCTTCAACTCTTTGGTAGATAAGAAACTCGAGTCTTCGTCTTCCTCAAGAGAAGGAAACCTTACAAGCTTATGATAACAATCAATGTGTACCCGATTGAATTGCAACCAATTCATTCCCAACACCACATCTAAACCTTCCAACGGTAAACACACCAAATCCATCGCAAAGTCCTTGCCATAAATGGTCAAAGGACAACTCAAACACACTAAAGAAGTAGTTACTGACCCCATCGCTGGAGTATCAATAACCATCTCACCATCCATCGAAGACAATCCAAGATTCAAAAGTTCCGCGCACTCAGATGAAATAAACGAATGAGTCGCTCCAGTATCAATAATAGCAATTAAAGGCGTATTATTAATAAAGCAAGTACCTCTTATCAGACGATCTGCACTTGAGGTCTGAGTTCCTGCCAATGAAAACACTTTCCCACTAGTCGGAGCTTTCTTCTGATTCGGACACTTCGAGCTAATGTGACCAGGTTCCCCACAGTTATAACACTTCACTACATTCTTCCTTTTACAATCAGCTAAAACATGTCCGATACCACCACAATTAGAACACTTATCCACTTTCTTCCTACATTCCATCTGGCGATGACCCAATTCACCACATTTAAAACACCTAGGAGCATTAGACATACCTCCTCCACTTGACCTTCGATCAAAATTACCCCTTTGTTTACCTTTATCAGCCGGTGACACATACGGACCACCACGGAACTGTTGTTTCCCTTTCCTGTCACTTACACTTTTATAGTGAGCAGAACGGGCCTTACTATCTTCATCATAAATCCTACAGCATTCCACCAAATCAGCAAACCTTCGGATCCTCTGATAACCAATAGCCTGTTTTATCTCAGGACGCAAGCCACTTTCATACTTCACACACTTTGAAAATTCAGCAGTCGCTTCCAAATAATGAGGATAAAACTGCACAAGTTCCACAAACTTAGCAGTATAGTCAATAACCGACATATTACCTTGTTTTAGCTCTAAAAACTCAATCTCCTTCTTTCCTCGGACATCCTCCGGAAAATACTTCCTTAGAAACTCTCGGCTAAACACTTCCCAAGTAATCTCTTCTTCCTCCTCCTCAGCTTCCAACACCTGACGAGTACTGACCCACCAGTCATCAGCCTCTTCGTGCAGCATATGAGTACCCAGCCTCACTTTATCATCATCGTCATCACAATCCATTACCCTAAAAATCCTCTCAATCTCTTTCAACCACAACTGCGCACCATCCGGATCATGTTTCCCTTTAAAGACCGGCGGCTTATTCTTTCTAAACTCATCATTACCTGCAGCATTCGGTGCACCCTGCACAGCTCGTGCCATAGCCTCCATCGCAGCAGCCAAAGCAGCATCATTACGACCAGCCATATTCTGTTCGTCCAAATACAGAAACTATGGTTAAACAACAACTCGTCCAACACAACTCGCCCAATATGCCAGACACAACAGACACAACTGACACAACTGACACGGACTGGCTCTGATACCACTTAATGTGACGCCCCCAATCTATACCCCCAATTAACAGGCAATTAAAGCACTAAAAGAAAATTCAAAATTTCGTCAGAGTACATTTGAATTCGCGGCATAGAAAGGGAGGAATCACATCAACTGAAACCAAACATAGCATAACATGCAACACCTGCCCATAATGATATGCAACTGTGGGGTAGCAATCAAACAGAGGAAACTTTGTTCCTTACACCCACTTTTCAGAAATTAGAATTAAAGCGGAAGATCTAAAATCTGATTAACATAAATACATATACACATATAAACAGTTTGTCATACATCAGGTAGCATATGTACAACCAAAATACATCATCAAATATGCAAAATAATAGCACGCGGCCACCCTAACTACCCGGAGTCACATATCAGAGCCGACCGACCAAAAGAATGAAGACGCAACGCTTCACAAAAAGAATACCTCCAGCAGCTCTAATCTGCAACGCCTCATAGAGCGTTATAAAACAGCAGAAGGGTGAGAAAAACAACCATAATATAATTGAATAAAATTATATATAATAACACAGAATTGTACAAGTAACACAATCTCACCCCAACCACATATGCAATAATTCCGCACCATCCTCAAGCATCAAATACCATTATACACCACACATATACCATACAATCATCAATCACAGTCACAAATTCACACACAATTAATTCATGATTTATGCAATGCACATAGACCGACACGACGACTCTATGCACATGCCATGCGGTACCGACTTCCAATGTCTCTTGTCTCATCATCAGTTCACTCAGGAACTATTGGAACCATCGCTCGTTACTGAGAATCTCAAGTAACTCCCCGTCGGGCCTACGATGTTCACCCGTCGCTTTAAGTCCTCAGGCAACGCCTCATATTTTCGAGGCCCACGACGTTAAGGATTGCTTTAAGTCTCCAAAGGAGCCCACAATCGTCTATAACCACCGCTTTAAGTCCTCAGGCAGCGCCTCATATTTTCGAGGCACACGATGTTATAGCATATTCCCCTCAGGAATCAAACCGTCTCTCAGGACGTTTCCACAATGCACATTATGATGCTTGGCATACAATGACTCATGACACTCACATTGCATCCATGCACATATTCATAATCATGCACATTTATCAAATACCACACTTAGCATTTTCTTGCCTTCCGGCCACAATTCATCCCCACAACAGCACATAAGGCATACACATCCAATTCACCAACTTATAACATAATACACATCAAATACGCACCATTTAAAACAACAAAAGTCGAGATTCCACACTATTCACATTTCCCGACAAAATTTAATCGGCCAACAATTCTCAAAACCTCATAATCACAAAGTACAACTCGATACCTTTCTAACGACACCAAGAATTCAAAAATCGGATAATCGGAACCAAAGTTACGGACAAAACCGAAAACACATTTTGAAAAATCACATTTTTGACATTCTCCTGTCCATACGCGTATCACTCATGTCCATACGCGTACGGACAGAACCCATTTCCTTCACAAATTCCTCGTTCCAAAACCCATACGCGTATTGGCCCATGGCTCGCCCATGTTACGCGTAATGCCAAGATTCATACGCGTATTGGCCCAAAAACAAGCCAATGATACGCGTATCGCCTTGGCTCATACGCGTATGGACATGCCCCTTACGCGTATGGCCAGAGCATACCCAGAAAAATTCTGCAGAACAATTTCTGCGTTTTCCAACCCAACATCAACCAATTTCTTCACCTAAAACTCAGAAAAACAGCAATTTGAAGTGTAATAGCATACCACAAACATGTATGAACAATCAACAATGCATTCAACAAGATTTTTACCACAATCAAATTCATTTCTAATCAATTCTTACACAATCTAGGTTTTACTAATATTCTCCAAATCAATCCAAAAAAACAACAACAAAACACATACATAATCGTATACAATCATAGAATAATCGAGTTTCGCACCCTTACCCGATTAATCGATTCCTAGAAATTGTTCTTGATGATTTTTCCACTCTTTCTCCAATTTTCTCTCTTCTCCTCTTTTCTTCTCTTTTTCCTTCTTTCTTCTTTCTTTCTCTCTATTTTTCTTTCCCTTTTCTTTTCTATTTTCTTTTCTTTCTTACTAACTTAGTAAAAATATCTATGAAATGTCCAAAATACCCCCACACTCAAATATCCCGCAAATGTTCCCAAAACGCGATAAAATATAATCACGACGAAAAATAACATATTTTCGCATAAAAGTCGAGAATAAAATAAAATAATAATAAAATAATCCAAAAAGACTCAATAATATAAAATCGGCAAAACGGGGCGTTACAAGCACCGCTCGCGTCCGTTGTACTCAACGGGACCCACTCTTGTTGTTCTAATCAAAGGGTGTGTATATCTAAAGCTTACTTGCTAAGGGAACGCGAAACGAAAAGGGAGAAAAATAAAAGGAGAGTTGATAGGATCTCGCAATCCTATGCCTAAGTATACCCTCGTCAATGGAAAAGTCAGAGTTAACGTAGTTCGGAGGACTACGGGTGGAAGGGAAGGTTTCTCTCCAAGGATTGGGGCCCTTGTGCCTATGTATCTTCATTCGAACGAGAATGAATAAATTAGAGCATCCGTAGTTCGTGGGACCCCGGTTGGTGGGTCTCGATCGCACTGGGCCAGAGAAAATGAGAATTAGATGTTAGTGAGCTTGCCAAGGATAAGGATCCTTGTGCCTACGTATCCTCGTCAGGAAATGAGGAATCAGAGCGTCCGTAGTTCGTGGGACCACGGGTTGCTTAAGTGTTTGTTTATGGACAATGTTAACGTTTACGTTCCAGCAGTTTAGATATTTTCCGCTCGTTGTCAAGAGTCTTACGCGTTACTTGTTTGTGGTACAACATAAATAACACTCCCTTTCTAAAAATGGTTTGAAGAGAAAATCCCGAAGGACAAAATGATTTTAATTTCTTGGAGTGTTTTAAAGAAGTGAATTGAATCGGTTTGTGGTGCGTATTGTGCTAAAGTCTATGACAATAAAAGAGAGCACTTTATATGACCGGTCCAAAATAGCTCGTGCTTAAAGCTCTCTGGATGAGGTAAGGAGAGACTCCCACTCATCATTTCTAATGTGCTTAAGGCTCGTGACGCACTATACACATCGTATTTATTAAGTGTTTTAAATTGATTTAAAAGAGAAGAGAAGAGAAGGACACAACTCAAGAATTTAAGGGAGACTTGGTCCTAGATGTTTTCATACTTGGACTGAGAGTCTAATGTCTATCTTACTTCAAACTTAATCAGAAATTAAGTTGAACTAAGAAACCCTAAGGGAGCATGTGAGTACAAAGTAATCAACAAGTAAACATAAAGAGTCTCAATCATCAAGGAAGAATCAAACACGAAATAAGGTTCAAGTGCAAGGAGGAACTCATGTCAAAGTATCAAGCACAAGGCATGCAATAAGATTAAACCAATCAATAAGGTAAGAATTAATCACCAATTGTCTCAAGAATCAAGTCAAAACAAAGGCATCAAGAAATAATCACAACTTGTATCAAGGATCAAAATCAATACCAAGCATCAAGAATTGATCACAACTCTACGTCAACAATTAGCCACAAAACCAACCAAGGAATTAATTCAACAAGTCATGAAAATTAATCTACAATCAATAAAGAAATAATCCACAATCATGAAAAATGATCAATACCCATCATGCAAAATTATCAAAAATGATTCATGAAAAATTATCGAAAACAACTCATGAAAACATTATCAAAACAATTCAACTCATGAAAAATCATAAAAAACAATTCATGAAAATAATATCTAAACAATTCAATTCATTAAAAATTGTCAAAAACAATTCATAAAAACACTCTAAACAATTCAAATAGGAGTGACAGTAGTGAAATAAGGTGGTGCAAGGAGAAATTGGCGTAGGCCTTAATCATGTTTCAAAGAGGGTGCAAGAGTGACTATCAAGCGTGAAAAGTAAAGCTAAGGGGCCTAAGGCCCAATCTGACTTATTATAAGACTTAACTAAGAAAAGAAGAAGAAAATTTTACCCCATACCCCTACAATTATACCCATACCCCTACATTTTAAAAAAAATGCCAATTCTATCCCTGGTTAATTTTAATTATTTTATTATTTTATTATTTTTTACGGTTACTGTTCATTATCAGACGTGTGTCAGAGATAAAAAAATTTACCTCATTTTACTCGTTCCGGAACACATACAAAATCATTTTCGGTAAGCAAATTTTCACACCGGAAGACTTTTGATAAGAGTTCCGGTAAATTAAAAAGTACGTACCGGAAGACTTGTTAAAAGACTTCCGGTTTATAGACTTAGTTTTGCGTCACCGGAACACTATCATCAAGTCTTCCGGTTTGTTTGAAATGTGTACCGGAACACTTGTTGTGAGTCTTCCGGTTTGTTTAATTTGTTCACCAGAACACTTCAAGTAAGTCTTCCGGTTTGTTTTCGTAATTCACTTTTTTTATTTTTTATTTTTTATTTTTTTATGTAGGTAAAGAAATTCCTCTGCAAATAAGCGATAAAGATCAAATATGTGTAGATACGTCTGATGCTTTTTCAACTAATCAAAGATTTGGTACACGTGAAGAGGTGATAAGATGGATTAAAGAGATCGGAATTCAGAATAAAGTAACAGTTATCATCACTCGTTCAGATATTGAAACAGGCAAGAGAGGAAGAAGTAACAAATTAATATTTGGTTGTGATAAAGGTGGGAAACACAAGGATAGTCGTAGTGGAACCCAAAGTGCAACGAAAAAATGTGGATGCCCATTTAAAATCAGGTCGACTCCGGCGAAAAATAGGTCTGGATGGAAGGTTGATGTAAAATGTGGAGTTCATAACCATGGTCTGCCTGATACATTAGAAGGTCACACATTTGTCGGTAGGTTGACAGCGGATCAGAAGCAACATGTTGTTGATTTGACAAAGAGAAAGGTTCCACCTAGACATATATTGCTTTCCTTGCAAGAGCAAGATCCAGATAATGTCACTTGGATCACACAAATATACAAGCAGAAGAGTACGATCGAAAAAGAGATCAGAGGTCCTAGAAGTGAGATACAACATTTGTTTAAGCTTATTGAAGGTGCAGGTTATGTTTATTGGTGTAGAAAAAGAGACGACTCTGAAGTTATTAGAGATATATTTTGGGCTCATCCAGATTCAGTTAAGTTGTAAAATATTTTTCCTATTGTGTTAGTTATGGACAACACTTACAAGACAAATAAATATAGGCAACCGCTGTTTGAAATTGTTGGCATGACATCAACCGAGTTGACTTTTGCTATCGCATTTGCGTATATTGAGTCAGAGCGGACTGAGACATTTTGTTGGGTATTAGATAAGCTTAAACAATTGTTTGTGAAGAAAGATTTGTGTCCACAAGTGATTGTGACAGATAGAGATCTTGCCTTGATGAAAGCCATTGAAACTGTGTTTCCAAGGTCGATCAATTTGCTATGTCGATTTCATATTAACAAAAATGTTGGTGCAAAACGGAAACAATACGTGGCTCGTGAAAAGCAAGAAACAATTGACCAATTATGGACTGAAGTTGTATGGGCTAGTGATGAGATTGAGTATGATCAACGGTTGAAGCTACTTGAGCAGGCGTGTGTTGAATGTAATGAATTTATTGATTATGTGAAGGACACATGGTTGACACCACATATACAAAGATTTGTTGGAGCACAGATTGATCAAGTGCTACATTTGGGTAACATGACGACTAATAGGTATGTATTTTTTTTAAGTATTTCTAAATTGTATATTTTTTTAAGTATTTCTAAATTGTATGTTTTTTTTTGTATTTTTGTATTTTTAATATGTATTATATTTTAGGGTTGAGTCTGCTCATTGGAAGTTAAAGTATATGTTGGGGAACAGTATTGGTGACATGGTCAAATGTTGGGAGGCTATGAATGACAAATTAAAGTTACAGCTGGTGTCCAAGTCCTGGAAAATACTCATGAATCCAGCACTGTTACAAAATAAATACTATTAGTTAATCTAAAATAATTAATTATAACATAATAAACTAGAAAAATAAAATTAATATACTAAATAAAATTAATTACACGAAAATAAACTCAATTAAAATAAATACTTGTAGGAGAGTCGGATAACCACTGAGCTGCTTACAACTGAACATGGAAGCATCTCCGAGATGTCTATAAAGGGTAGCCAACGCAGCTGCTCCCCAACTGTATCCGGATAAGGCCCCCAAGTCCATAAATAACGCAAGGTATCGTGCCTCCACAAGCGTAAATGTCTTACCCGCAAAAATGGTACAACCCACTAACATCATCAAATATGCTCTAGTCGCTAATGTCCAATTAGAAGCGGCTCTGTGCTCAACGAATAGATCGTATAACCACTCCAGCTTATAATAAGAACCCCTGCATTCACGGACTTGTTTCTGTGCCTCTCTCCGTGAAACTCCCAAGTAATCAACTGCCCAATCAACAGCAAGCCCTTCGCTGATATCTTGAGGGCTCAAGAAGACTCCCCTGATGGGCAAGTGAAGCAGCCAAGAGACGTCATCCAGAGTAATCGTCATCTCACCAAACGGCATGTGAAATGAAGATGTCTCTAGATGCCATCTCTCCACAAATGCAGATACCAGGTTCGTATCTATCTTCGACATACTGGTCCTCTGAAGTGAAGCTAAACCAGAGTGAGCTATCAAATTCTCCATCTCTCTAGGAAGAAGCTGTGGAACCCTCTGAGTCAGCTTCAACCCATGTCCTGCTACCTTCAGCTCTTTCTTCGAACCCCTCTCATGAAAACAATTAAACGTAAATATATTATAAATTACAACATAACAAATTCAACTTTTATTCAATATCAAATAATTGTAGTTTATTTACCTCACCGAACCATATATGTCTAGCAACATGATGTTCGTACGTAACCAAAAGAGAGGTATCGTACGATCCTCCTGGATATCCAACGGGTTGTGCTGCTGAAGCAGATGCACCAGTATGCTCTTCCTCAGCCACCCGCGATGATTCGCCCCGTCCTAACCTACGCTTAGGGATTAAACCATCTCTACCTCGTGTGTGCACCACTGTCAAAATAAAAACATAAATAACAAATATTAAAAAAAAAGCGTTCCGGAACACTTTAGTAAAGAGTTCCGGTTTGACATGTTTTGGAAGCATTCCGGAACACTTCGCTAAAGAGTTCCGGAAAATAAACTCATAAATTCCTTGAACCAGAAGACATCTTCCATGACCTCCGGAACAAAAAGACTTTCGGAAGACTTACTTGTTGTGTTCCGGTAATATAAAATGCACCGGATGACTTTTGCTACGTGTTCCGAAATTGAAACTGTGAACCGGAAGACTTGTTGAAAGTGTTACGGAATGCAATGCTTTCAAATCTTCTCCGGATGACTTAAAAGTGTGGAAAGCGAAAAATGGAAAAATTTCTGATTTTTAACTATTTATACAAGGATAGTTTGGTCATAATTTTTTTTTTGTAGAGGTATGGGTATAATTATAGGGGTATGGGGTAAAATTTTCAAAGAAGAACAGAGATTCACAACTTCACATTCTAACCTTCAATAGCGGCATTAACGTTCTCCCTTAACTCTTCCTCCTTCTTCGCCCATGCATCTGTCGTGCCCCTTCAATGCTCCACCGCTCAGTGGCATCGCGCCGACGACGGCAGAGCCTTCAACATGATAACACCACACACGCTCACCACAGATCTAAACATGACTCACTTCCCAGCCTCTTCTCGCGTAATGACAACGGCGAAGAAAGAAAACTATGCGAAAACACAAATGAAACTAAAAATTGGAGCTCAAACTTGGAAGTTTGGCTCCAAGGCAACAACAAGCTACATCGTGAAGTAAGAGTTCAAAGCAAGATTTACGTACTCGCGTGACGACAACGACGATGGATGAAGATGTTTCGAATTGATGCGATACCCCTAGTTTGTTGCTGTGATTCGCTCTGTTATGGCTATACGATGAAGATAACGGCAACGCGACGAAGCTTTAGGTACGATCCAACTTTTCTTCATCTTTTTCTTCTTGCTGCGAATCTGAGGTCTTCTTTGATCTTGTGTGTGCAAAGTGGCAGTGATTTTGTTGTTATGGAGATTTACATGTTGCTGAAGATTGGTCGAGGAAGACGAAATGGAGTGAGAGTCCAAAAGATTGGGAATTGAAGATGGCGTGGGAAGAACGAACGAAAGAAAAATGAAGAAGCTCTTCTTCAATTCGGTTGCAGCCTGGCTTTTATAGGGAATTTAGGGAGGGTAATTTGGTATTTGCAATTGAACTTCTGTTATGGTTCAGTTAGTTGGTTTGAAATTCTGTTAGTGAAGTAGTTATGAACTGTCAAATTTGATGTTCCGTTATTGCTAGTTATGATGGTTGATTTAACTGTTGAATGTCAGTGCCTAATATTGTTTTGGAATTCCATTCCTTGCATATCAGTGGTGAAACACATGCTAGAAAATTGTCAATGCTCTTGATCTCACCTCGATAATAAATCGTAAATACAGTAGCTAATTCATCCAAGAATTTTGCTCGACACCAAATTGCAATATTAGCAGCAACAGAGCAAGCCTTTTGATATTCACTAACATGTAAAGTTTTTACAATATGCTTGCTTCCTTAAAAGAAAGCGAAGTTACACCAAATTGTCCCTTCCCAAGTTCACCTCCCAACTCATAGTACTCACTAAAACAACCCGAGTTTGTTTGCAAAACTGATTCTACTTTAAGTCCAACACTTTTTGCTGGGACCCTCTTGATATTAGGCAACATCATCATTGGTTTTGGATTGGTTGGTTTAGAATGTTGTTCGTTGAACGTAATAATTGGCTGTGAATCTTTGTTGTCAAATTTGCAAACAGGTGGTGGGTGTTGTTGAACGGTGTGTGACCATGACCATGAAGCTGGACGAAGATTAATGGAAAAAATGAATTGATCTTTGGAGGCTTTTCTGGATCCAAGACAGTTGTTTCCCATATCTTGCAGTAGAAGAAAGTGGTTGTTGATTGTTGAGAGTGGAAAAGAGAATGAGAATAGGGTTTGTTTCTATTTAAGGAAATGATGAATAATGAATAAGATGGTGAGAGAAATCATGGACTGTGGTGTGTTGCAAATCTTATGTTGCTTTTTGACTTGGTAATTATAATATGCATTGGTACTGAAACGAGGTGGCTTGAATGTGACTTGTGATTTCCTCATGTGGTTGAAATATGAGTCAAAAGGTGGGTTGGACATTGGATTTTAGGTTTGGAATAAAATATGTGGTATCTTAATTTTTTACCATAAGATTTCACTTCTTTATACAGACAGGTCAAATTAAATTTCAACTATGTGAAAAATCAATGGACGGGGAATTTTAAAACCGAGTCTGCAGACGTCAGTGATATTAATCTACGTTTTGCGTAGTTTAACCTGACGTGCTCATTAAAGTTTTTCGACCATTTTTTCGTCGCATTTTGATCAGTCTGAGCATTTTAACGAGTCAAAATTTATTTTTAAATCTGACCAAAGACTGTATTTTTCCGAGTTATTTATTTCGTGCTGATCATTTTGATGCACTCGATTTATTTTTTGAGCACTTAGAGGTCCGGCTTTTATTTATTTGGGGTCCGTTTATTTTTTTTACATTTTTTCGTTAAAATATTTAAAATAAATAAATAGGATAATTAGTATTTTATTTTAATTTTATTTTAAATATTTAATTTAATTTTAGATTTAACTAATATTAATTATTTGGGCTTTAAAATGAATATTAGGGACATTATTGACAATTGAAAGTTAACCTTAATTTAGTCCCTATATATACATAAGTTGCATTGTTGAAAAAGGGGAACCAGAAAAAATACACTAGGCTACGCGACGCTTCAATAATACCACCGGATATTGTTGATGCCGCCACTGTTTCCATTAGTAACTAACATGTATGTATATATTATGGTGGATCTCGCCACTACTTTTTTTTTTTAAATGAAAGAGGGCATAAGCATGGATAAATTAAAAAAAGATAATAGGTACAAAAATGAGGGGGACATAAAACCGAAACCTCAAACCTATCTAATTCTAAAATTAGTAATCCCAAGCTTGTTCCGATTGAAATCAAGCGCTACATCAGTGTGAATATCTGACCATCATGTAAAATTAGAAACTAATAAACCTAAGTTAGCTAACTTATCTGCACAATGATTACCTTTCCTGTAAATATGAGTAGCCAAAAAATTGAAATCTCTTATTATAGTCATACAATGGTCCCATTTGTTCCTTAATTTTCAAGGCACTACAGATGGTTTACTGTAGGCTTTAACAAGCAGCAAAGAATCCGTCTCCAACCACAAATTGTTCCAGTTACGACTAACCGCATATTCCATTGCCAGAATAGCCCCCATGATTTCCGCAGCAAGTGCATTTGACGGCGACAAACTACAAGCAAAACTACCCAAATGCTCACCCATATAATCCCTAAACATCCCACCACAAGCAGCACGAATGGGATCTCCAGCTGAAGCCCCGTCAATGTTAACTTTAACCCAACCTGGTTGAGGAGGACACCACAAGACCTCCTTCAAACTCTTAGGAATCGGAGGATGAATAGTAATTGAGAAATTGTTCAAAATTGTAAACTCAATTAAAGAGGAACTAGCAGGGTACTTGCACAAATTACCAGCCAGCAGGGTCGACGATGCAATACTCGAGCAGGAGGATTTCCAATGCACCGTAACATTGCGAAATCTAGCATGGTTCCTCGCATGCCAAATTGCATGCACAATGTTTACAATAACTGCAATATTCACTAATTTACATTGTGCAGAAGAAACACGATTCATGATCGGAAAACAATCATTCAGACAAGTAATCGGAAAATTCCAAACTAGCGATTATTGCAGCCAGTTCCAAATCTTTGAGGCATAAGGACAGGTGAAAAAAATATGACCAAGATCTTCACTCTCTTTAAGACAGAGACTACACATAGAAGGCAATTGAAAACCCCTAATGGCCATTTTCTCATCACTAGGTAATTTAGAAAGACTCAGCCTCCAAAAAACCAAAGAATGAGAAGGTGGAATAAAAGGATTCCAAATAAGCCTGCCCCAAAGAGAGACACTACTGTTACCTTGGACAAAATTATAAGCTTCTTTCAAATTAAGCTGCCCGCAATCCGAACGAAACCACATCAGTTTATCATCCTGCATTACATTAGGAAGAACATCCACAAAATTACACTTCAGCGAGGGATACAACATATCTATGTCAGAAGGCAAAACGATTCTGCCACCAACCAGAAAATGACTCAACTTCTCATTTAAATTCAGTAAAGAGACATCCTGAGGTTGCAGCAAAGTCACCAACGGAACCCCGCACCAGTTATCCAACCAAAAATTAATATTGTTTCCGTTGCCAATATTCCATATCGAATTATCCAACAACTTTTGCAGACAGCTTTTATAACCAGTCCATAAAGAAGAATAAATATGATACCGTACCTGGCGCCCATTTTTAAATATTCTGGCTTTCAAGATCTTGCCCCAAGTATCAGTGGCATTAATAACAGACCAACACTGCACTAGGTTGGCTGCCTCATTAACTGACCTTAAAGAACACAACCCCAGACCTCCACTTTTGTAGTCTTTACAACACAATTTCCACGAAACCGTCACAACTTTACGCTTCTCTAAGTCAGCGCTCCATATGAAATTCCTACACCATTTTTCTACTAAATGAATAAGGTTAACCGGCCAAGAATAAATTCTCATCGAATAGAAAAGCATGCTGTGAATAACCAACTTGACGAGCTGAATTCTCCCAGCTAGAGATAAAAGGCTAGCTTTCCAAGAGGCAAGTTTACTCCTGACTTTATCCACAATAGGCATAAAATATACCGCTTTAGTCCTACCCTTAAAAATTGGAACCCCCAAATAAGTAAAAGGCATATGACCAATTAGAAAACCTATCCGATTGGCAATCATGGCTTGACGAGAAGCTGACATCGAGTCGGCAAATAAAAGAGACTTAGAGGGGTTACACACCTGTCCAGAGCACTCTGCATAACATTTGAAAAGGACAGTAAGAGCATCAAGAGAGCTAACACTACCTTTTAAGAACAACATTATATCATCGACATAAAAACGTGCGATGGAACATCAACATCACGACAAGCCTTCATAAGCTTTAAACTGCCATTATTAACCAAGTGAATCAAACCTCTGCTCAACACATCCCCCGCAATGCAAAACAAAAGAGGTGATAGCGGGTCGCCCTGCCGAACGCCTCTAGTGCAATTGAAAAAACCATGAAGCTCCCCATTTATAGAGATAGAGACTTTAGCAGAATGCAGGATTTTATTAATCCAAGTGCAAAAAGTACTGTTGAAACCAAATTTGGTAAGCACCTTCAGAAGAAAATTCCAATCAAGCGTATCAAAGGCCTTCGAAATATCAACATTCAGCATTAAATTACCTCCCATTGTTTTCCTGTGCATAATATTAGCTGCCTCAGAAGTCAAACAACTACTATCCATTATACTTCGATCTTGCACGAATCCCTTTTGCTCCTTCGAAATAATATGAGGAAGAATCTGAGCTAGTCTATCAGCCAAAACTTTCGTAATGATTTTAAATTTGAAATTCGCAAGTGCAATAGGTCTGTACTGTTCAATACTTTCAGCTCCCTTAATCTTCAGAATCAGAACAACGATATTCGTGTTGTAATTAGGGGAAAACCAGCTATCCTTGAAAAATTGAAGAGTAGCCTTAATAACGTCATCCTTTATGATCTTCCAATATGACTGGAAGAAAGAAGGACCAAAACCGTCAGGGCCAGCAACATTGTCTCTATTTAAACCGAAGACAACATTATGAATTTCATCTTCAAAAGGCATCATGGTGAGAATATTGTTGGCCTGCTCATTCACCAGGTTAGGGATAACCTCACCCACCAAGGAAAAATCCTGCAAAACAGAAACTTTGTTAAATAAACCGTTGAAGTGCCGCACCACATAATCTGAAATGTCCTCCTTGCTGGTAATTACATTATCACCCACTTTCAAAGAATGCATAAAGTTGGTGGAATTTCTAATTTTAGCCAATCTGTAAAAGAATCGCGTATTACGATCCCCATCCACATGCCAACGAATTCGGGCTTTCTTTTTCCAAAACACCTCCTCCAAACTGATAAGTGCAAAGTGTAGCTATTTTTGTATTTAATTTTTGTTTCACTTATCATTACTTTGTGTTAAAATTGGTTGAATAAACCCCGCTTTGTTTGTAAATACGTTTACTTTACGTTTTCGTGTGTATATTGCATATCGTGTAAATATCATTGAGAGTAATTGATTTTCATTTATTTTTTAAGTTATTCCAGCAATGGGACTTTTCCATATTCATAAAGAGCATTGAATAAACTTTCCAACGCTTCAAACCGTACGTCAATCGGAGTTACGGTTCATGAGTTATGATCAAAACAAATTCTGGTTTGCTGACATGTTCGCACTGCGAACCCCAGTGGCGAGCACTCGCTAGCGAGTTCGCACTGCGAACCCGGGGCGAATAAAAAGTTCCTGGAAGCATGAAAAATACCATTCTGGAGGAAGTTAAGGCGGCATATGTTCGCAGTGCGAACCTGGGCAGCAAAAACCACTTATAAACTTCATTTTTCAGCATTTTTTAGAGGATGGTTTTGGGGATTCTTGCTCCAATTCCATCAAACTTCATTTTTTCAGTAGATTAGCTTAGAAAACATCATGGAAGCTTGCATGTGGATGATCCGAGGTGGATTGATCGTCGATCGGCGCCGACAAACCGCCAGATGTTTGGTTCATTTCTGATTTTCTTTATGTCTTTCTTCTTTGTTGGGTTTGTATGTGTATTGACTATGATCTCATGTATATTTGTCGCCCATGGCATTGTATAAAACTTGCTTTACAAATCTTTATTGGTGATTGTCTCTGATTTTTGCTTTATGCGCGGGGTTTGGGTTGCGTTAGAGATAACCTTCGCGAACTTCGATTAGGGATGATTGTTTGTTAGTTTCTGGATTCTAGAGATAGATTTAGGGCTAACAATCTTCAATAGGCGTCGAAGCTTAATGCCTTCCGTGTTTCGAGGCTTCGCTCGCGAGAGTGACGAAGAGAGTGACACGGTTGTTATCTCAACTTTGCGTTAGACATAACCAGTGTTATGAGCGATGTTGGGTGAAATTGAGGAGTATTGTAGGTGGAGTATAACTGGTCGGTAAGTTTAAGTTTGTGAGGAGTCGATTATGTGCATGCCAGATAAGTTTGTCTTGCTGAAAAGTGAATTTGTTTTTATGTTTTAATGTTTACTTTTCTGTTTTCATGTTTTAAACCATTTTAATCCAAACTCATTAACGTGAGAGACCGTCGAACGACATTCTTTCCCTAAAACCGATCTCTGTGGACACGACATAAATCCCGAAGGGAATTCTTCCGAAAATAAATATTTTTGCTGCTTGCCCTATTCTGCATTCAACAAAATGGCGTCGTTGCCGGGGATTGGTTTTGATATTGAATCGCATTGCGATAGTTTCTTTGTTTTTGAGTTTTGTATATATCGTATATATTGTCTATTTCCATTATGTTTGTTCAAGTGTTGTATCATTTTGTTCCCGTAACGTTTGTTTAAGTGTTTGGTTAGGGCACTTGCTTTTGGTTTGCGCGGTGAGGCATCACCATGGCATGAAGGAAGGAAGTTACTAGCTAAGCATTGTAAAGGCGTCGAGCTTACGACGTAAAACAAGCATGGTGTATTCTTTTCTTTTGTTGTTGTTTAGTTTAGGTAGTGTGGTGAGTATTCATTAAACAAGTTGTACTCAGATTTTTCGTAAAATTCTCAAATCTTCACTTTACAACTTGTTTAATGAGTTTTTGCCGGTTTTTTAGTTTGTTTATATTAATGGTCTTTGTGTTTGTCAATGAACTTGTTTTGAGTTGCTTGAGGAACTTTTGGTGATGTTCCATTTTTGATCGTTTCAACTTGCGAATGCATGGTAATGATCTTGTTAAGTTTTGTACACGTCCGAGGTATGTATTTATCGCTTTCTATACTTTAGCATATTCATGATACTTAGGCTTTTTACAAACTTTCATGCCATTCATTCTTTTGTATACTTGTTCTATTGTGAATCACTTTAGTTCCCAACCTTTTTGTGAGGAAGCCTTCTATTGTTCATATATGCACGGAGTACCAACATTCTTGTTCTAACTGGATTTTATTATGCTTAATCTTTTGTTTGTGTTGATTATGTGAAAGCATGAAAAAGATCAAGGCATTTTGTTTCATTTTGAGCACAACTACCTTAGCCAAATAGTCATTCACCTTGTGAGCGTGTGATCATTCGTAACCCCTTTGAGCTTTTTGATCCATGTTTCTATTTGAACTTAATGCTTGTCTATGAGTGTTTAGTTCACTTATTTTTTATTGGATTTTGTTTTTTCTTGAACCCTCAACTTTGTGTTGTTGTATGGATTTTTTCTTGCCTTAGAAAGTAGGGAGTATTCACATTATGGTGCGGTTGAATTCAAGTTGGGGAGAGGATGATTGTATACTCATTGGTTGGATTCTATGCGGATTGAAAAAGAAAAAAAGAGAAAAATATGACAAAGAAAAGAAAAGAAAAAAGTGAAAAAGGAAGAAAAAGAAAAATCCTTGAAAAAGGAAACAAATAGAGTTTCAATAATTGTGCTAAATAAGTATTGTGTATTGTGTAACACTTGGGATTGTGGAAGAAGTTGATTGGAATTTGGTATTTAAGTCTTTGTGAGTTGATCACTCCCTTAGGTTTAGGCAAGTTTTTGTTTCAATTACCTTTAGAAATTGCCCCTTGTTTGTTTACCCGACCACGTTACAACCTTGAAAGTCCTTGTGATTCTTGCCTTTGTATGTTCAATGTGAATTTTTGGATGGTTGCATAATTTAGTCTATTGTTTGCAAGATTGTTGTGTGAGTGAAAAGAACCTCATTTTGTGTTTTTCATCTACCGATGATTGTTTTTGCTATGTGTGATTCACATTTGAACTTGTGTTGTTTTAGAATGTTCGACATGACTTTTGTATTTTTAATTTGTTTTGTGGCTATGTTGTCGTCGTAGCCAGTGGTAAATATTTACTTTTTGCGTGTACCGTTTTCATTTGAACCATACATTCATTTCCGTTTTTCAAAACCTGTTGATTCATCGTTCTTTGGATGTTGCTTGTGCTTTTTCAAGTTTGTTTGATTCTTGTTTGTGGACAAACAATTAGGTAAGTTGGGGAGAGTTTGATAAATGCAAATTGTAGCTATTTTTGTATATAAGTTTTGTTGCAGTTATCATTACTTTGTGTTAAAATTGGTTGAATAAACCCCGCTTTATTCGTAATTACGTTTACTTTACGTTTTCGTGTGTATATTGCGTATTGTGTAAATATCATTGAGAGTAATTGATTTTAATTTATTTTTTCAGGTATTCCAGCAATGGGATTTTTCCATATTCATAAATAGCATTGAATAAGCTTTCCAACGCTTCAAACCATGCGTCAATCGGAGTTACGGTTCATGAGTTATGATCAAAACAAATTCTGGTTTGCTGTCATGTTCGCACTGCGAACCCCCGTGGCGAGCACTCGCTAGCGAGTTCGCACTGCGAACCCGGGGCGAATAAAAAGTGCCTGGAAGCATGAAAAACACCATTCTGGAGGAAGTTAAGACGGCATATGTTCGCAGTGCGAACGGGGGTTCGCAGTGCGAACCTGGGCAGCAAAAACCACCTATAAACTTCATTTTTCAGCATTTTTTAGAGGATGGTTTTGGGGATTCTTGCTCCAACTCCATCAAACTTCATTTTTTCAGTAGATTAGCTTAGAAAACATCATGGAAGCTTGCATGTGGATGATCCGAGGTGGATTGATCGTCGATCGGCGCTGACAAACCGCAAGATGTTTGGTTCATTTCTGATTTTCTTTATGTCTTTCTTCTTTGTTGGGTTTGTATGTGTATTGACTATGATCTCATGTATATTTGTCGCCCATGGCATTGTATAAAACTTGCTTTACAAATCTTTATTGGTGATTGTCTCTGATTTTTGCTTTATGCGCGGGGTTTGGGTTGCGTTAGAGATAACCTTCGCGAACTTCGATTAGGGATGATTGTCTGTTAGTTTCTGGATTCTAGAGATAGATTTAGGGCTAACAATCTTCAATAGGCGTCGAAGCTTAATGCCTTCCGTGTTTCGAGGCTTCGCTCGCGAGAGTGACGAAGAGAGTGACACGGTTGTTATCTCAACTTTGCGTTAGACATAACCTGTGTTGTGAGCGATGCTGGGTGAAATTGAGGAGTATTGTAGGTGGAGTATAACTGTTCGGTAAGTTTAAGTTTGTGAGGAGTCGATTATGTGCATGCCGAATAAGTTTGTCTTGCTGAAAAGTGAATTTGTTTTTATGTTTTAATGTTTACTTTTTTGTTTTCATGTTTTAAACCATTTTAATCCAAACTCATTAACGTGAGAGACTGTCGAACGACATTCTTTCCCTCGAACCGATCTCTGTGGACACGACATAAATCCCGAAGGGAATTCTTCCGAAAATAAATATTTTTGCTGCTTGCCCTATTCTGCATTCAACAAAATGGCGCCGTTGTCGGGGGATTGGTTTTGATATTGAATCGCATTGCGATAGTTTCTTTGTTTTTGAGTTTTGTATATATCGTATATATTGTCTATTTCCATTATGTTTGTTCAAGTGTTGTATACATTTTGTTCCCGTAACGTTTGTTTAAGTGTTTGGTTAGGGCACTTGCTTTTGGTTTGTGCGGTGAGGCATCACCATGGCATGAAGGAAGGAAGTTACTAGCTAAGCATTGTAAAGGCGTCGAGCTTACGACGTAAAACAAGCATGGTATATTCTTTTCTTTTGTTGTTGTTTAGTTTAGGTAGTGTGGTGAGTATTCATTAAACAAGTTGTACTCGGATTTTTCGTAAAAGTCTCAAATCTTCACTTTACAACTTGTTTAATGAGTTTTTGCCGGTTTTTTAGTTTGTTTATATTAATGGTCTTTGTGTTTGTCAATGAACTTGTTTTGAGTTGCTTGAGGAACTTTTGGTGATGTTCCATTTTTGATCGTTTCAACTTGCGAATGTGTGGTAATGATCTTGTTAAGTTTTGTACACGTCCGAGGTATGTATTTATCGCTTTCTATACTTTAGCATATTCATGATACTTAGGCTTTTTACAAACTTTCATGCCATTCATTCTTTTGTATACTTGTTCTATTGTGAATCACTTTAGTTCCCAACCTTTTTGTGAAGAAGCCTTCTATTGTTCATATATGCACGGAGTACCAACATTCTTGTTCTAACTTGATTTTATTATGCTTAATCT
The DNA here is from genome assembly GCA_022829125.1 of Lathyrus tuberosus. Classification (NCBI taxonomy): domain Eukaryota; kingdom Viridiplantae; phylum Streptophyta; class Magnoliopsida; order Fabales; family Fabaceae; genus Lathyrus; species Lathyrus tuberosus. Next base: position 4,017,224 of record JALAZF010000191.1, read on the forward strand.
TTTGTTTGTGTTGATTATGTGAAAGCATGAAAAGGATCAAGGCATTTTGTTTCATTTTGAGCACAACTACCTTAGCCAAATAGTCATTCACCTTGTGAGCGTGTGATCATTCGTAACCCCTTTGAGCTTTTTGATCCATGTTTCTATTTGAACTTAATTCTTGTCTATGAGTGTTTAGTTCACTTATTTTTGTTTGGATTTTGTTTTTTCTTGAACCCTCAACTTTGTGTTGTTGTATGGATTTTTTCCTTGCATTAGAAAGTAGGGAGTATTCACATTATGGTGCGGTTGAATTCAAGTTGGGGAGAGGATGATTGTGTACTCATTGGTTGGATTCTATGCGGATTGAAAAAGAAAAAAAGAGAAAAATATGACAAAGAAAAGAAAAGAAAAAAGTGAAAAAGGAAGAAAAAGAAAAATCCTTGAAAAAGGAAACAAAAAGAGTTTCAATAATTGTGCTAAATAAGTATTGTGTGTTGTGTAACACTTGGGATTATGGAAGAAGTTGATTGGAATTTGGTGTTTGAGTCTTTGTGAATTGATCACTCCCTTAGGTTTAAGCAAGTTTTTGTTTCAATTACCTTTAGAAATTGCCCCTTGTTTGTTTACCCGACTACGCTACAACCTTGAAAGTCCTTGTGATTCTTGCCTTTGTATGTTCAATGTGAATTTTTGGATGGTTGCATAATTTAGTCTTTTGTTTGCAAGATTGTTGTGTGAGTGAAAAGAACCTCATTTTGTGTTTTTCATCTACCGATGATTGTTTTTGCTATGTGTGATTCACATTTGAACTTGTGTTGTTTTAGAATGTTCGGCATGACTTTTGTATTTTGAATTTGTTTTGTGGCTATGTTGTCGTCGTAGCCAGTGGTAAATATTTACTTTTTGCGTGTACTGTTTTCATTTGAACCATACATTCGTTTCCGTTTTTCAAAACCTGTTGATTCATCGTTCTTTGGATGTTGCTTGTGCTTTTTCAAGTTTGTTTGATTCTTGTTTGTGGACAAACAATTAGGTAAGTTGGGGAGAGTTTGATAAATGCAAATTGTAGCTATTTTTGTATATAAGTTTTGTTGCAGTTATCATTACTTTGTGTTAAAATTGGTTGAATAAACCCCGCTTTATTCGTAATTACGTTTACTTTACGTTTTCGTGTGTATATTGCGTATTGTGTAAATATCATTGAGAGTAATTGATTTTAATTTATTTTTTCAGGTATTCCAGCAATGGGATTTTTCCATATTCATAAATAGCATTGAATAAGCTTTCCAACGCTTCAAACCATGCGTCAATCGGAGTTACGGTTCATGAGTTATGATCAAAACAAATTCTGGTTTGCTGTCATCCCCGTGGCGAGCACTCGCTAGCGAGTTCGCACTGCGAACCCGGGGCGAATAAAAAGTGCCTGGAAGCATGAAAAACACCATTCTGGAGGAAGTTAAGGCGGCATATGTTCCCAGTGCGAACGGGGGTTCGCAGTGCGAACCTGGGCAGCAAAAACCACCTATAAACTTCATTTTTCAGCAATTTTTAGAGGATGGTTTTGGGGATTCTTGCTCCAACTCCATCAAACTTCATTTTTTCAGTAGATTAGCTTAGAAAACATCATGGAAGCTTGCATGTGGATGATCCGAGGTGGATTGGTCTTGGACCTCCTACAATATCTGACCTGATTTGTTATTTAAAACTAAATATTCAACAGATTTTCTCTCTCAAAATCTTCTTAAATCTTCAGCCTTTAAACACTCCTACAAATCTGCATCAAATCTGTTTGTAACAGAAAATATCTCCTCCAAGATATTCGTATCCAATTACTCTAACAACTCTCCTAAATTCCAGCTAATACGCTTAACCCTAAAAACATCTCAGACCTGATGTTTTAATGATCTGCATATCCGATGTCATGACATCGCATGTGACATCAGACTTCAACACTTCAACAACTTAAAACCCAAACATTATCCAATGTTAAGACTCAATGTTACGACATCACCCATGTGACATCAACATTGAACAACTTTGTTTTACCAAAATTCTAGCCAATCCAAAAGCTAACAATCTCCCCCTTTGGCTAATTTTGGCTAAAACAATCTCTGCAACATCAGAGACTTCAGCAGCGGATAAAAATGTTAAAAATTTTAAAACAGACTCCCCCTCAAAACCAGAACCAGCATAACTGGCTGTTCAACATGCACACTCCCCTTCAACATCTGCACCACACCAGATCTTAGATAGGATACACTCTACACACCTAGGCTAACTCTCCCCCTTTTTAGCCATAATTGGACAATCACCAAACACAACGTCCTGACATAAATAAAGACATGGCCAAACACCATGCTTCCCAAAAACACACGTTCCAACACATTGACAGTTCAGTCGATACAAACTAGGCTACTTATTTGTATTATAAAAACAAGCCTTTCTTCCTTCTAGTAGCACCACTCAGCAACCAAGAATGAGCCAGTCAAACACCAAAGATACAGTAAAGAACCTCAAGCAGAAGGACAAGACTTCAGATCTACCTAAGAAGAGGAGCAAAACAATGACTGCAGCTGAAACTACTTCAGGAACCACAAAGACAGGCAGAACCTCAGAAACAACCATGAAACCCAGCAAGAAGCTTCCTGTGCAACAACAAGCTTCTGATGATGATTGGGATGAAGACTGGAAAGCTTTTCTAGATACAGGGGGTTGGGATAATCTGTAACAATTGATGTACTTCAATTTTTTAGCCTTCAGCAGTTGAATAAAATCAATTTCTAAAGAATACAACTGCTTAATACACTCTCTAGCACATTTAATCTTCATAAATGCAAATTCCTAATTTACTTCTAAAAACTTTCAAATTGGTTTGCATCTAAGGCTTTAGTAAAAATGTCAGCTAATTGTTTATCTGTAGCAACAAGTTCCAAAGCAACTACTTTGTCTTCAACCAAATCTCTTATAAAATTATGCCTTATATCAATATGCTTAGTTCTGCTATGTTGAATAGGATTCTTAATTATATTGATAGCACTCAAATTATCACAGTACAATGTCATGACATCTTGCTTGACATTGTATTCTGTTAACATTTGCTTCATCCAAACAAGTTGAGAACAACTACTCCCTGCTGCTATGTACTCAGCTTCAGCAGTAGAAAGAGACACAATTATGCTTTTTACTAAACCATGACATCAGATTATTCCCTAAGAAGAAACAACCTCCTGAAGTGCTTTTCCTATCATCACCACTCCCAGCCCAGTCAGCATCACAATATCCCCTTAACTCAGTCCCAGATCCATGACTATACAGCATCCCATAGTCACTAGTGCCATTAACATATTTCAGGATCCTCTTTACTTGATTCAAGTGACTAACCTTAGGCTCAGATTGGTATCTGGCACAAACTCCAACAGCAAACAAAATGTCAGGTCTGCTAGCTGTGAGATACAATAGGCTCCCAATCATGCTTCTATATAAACTTTGATCCACACTAACACCATGTTCATCCTTGGATAATTTTTGATGAGTAGGAGCAGGAGTCCTCTTGTGATTAGCATTCTCTAGACCAAACTTCTTCACTATGTTCTTTGCATACTTGCTCTGGGAAATGAATATGGAGTCCTCCATTTGTCTAACTTGTAGACCAAGAAAATAGTTTAGCTCACCAACAAGACTCATTTCAAATTCAGACTGCATCTGTTCCACAAAATGTTTCACCATTGCATCTGACATCCCACCAAATACTATGTCATCAACATAGATTTGAGCTATCATCAGTTTTCCTCCTTCCTCTTTAACAAACAAAGTCTTGTCAATCCCTCCTTTTCTGTAGCCATTCACAACCAGGAATTCAGTAAGCCTTTCATACCAAGCTCTTGGTGCTTGCTTCAAACCATATAGAGCTTTCCTTAGTTTGTACACATGGTCAAGAAATGTTGGATCAATAAATCCTTTTGGTTGATCAACATACACCTCTTCATTTAAGTAACCATTCAAGAAGGCACTCTTAACATCCATCTGAAAAAGCTTGAATTTGAAATTACAAGCCACCCCTAAGAGTAATATGATAGATTCCAGTCTTGCCACAGGAGCAAAGGTTTCATCATAGTCAATTCCTTCAACCTGAGTGTATCCCTGAGCAACTAATCTGGCCTTGTTTCTGGTGACCACTCCTTGTTCATCAGATTTATTCTTGTAGATCCACTTGGTGCCAATCACATTAACTCCATCAGGCCTAGGTACAAGCTTCCATACTTCATTCCTCTTGAATTGCTCCAGCTCTTCATGCATTGCATTTATCCAAAACTCATCAGTCAATGCTTCCTTGACATTCTTTGGCTCAATTTTGGAGACAAAACATGAACTTGCTATAACATCTCTTGCATGGTCACTCCTTATCCTGATAACATTACTCTCATTTTCCCTTTGGAGTCTTTGACAAAGATCTTTAAAAACATCAAACACCTCTGATTTGTCTTTGATGAAGCTCACCCAGGTATACCTTGAATAGTCATCCACAACTACGTATGCATATTTCTTTCCACCCAGACTTTCAACCTGCATAGGTCCCATCAAGTCCATATGAAGTAGTTCCAAGATCTTGGAGGTGGTGTCATGTTGAAGCTTCAGATGAGACATCTTTGTCTGCTTCCCTTTTTGACAGTCTCCACACACTTTTCCTTCCTCAATATTAAGTTTGGGAATTCCTCTGACTGCTTCTGAGGAGATGATTCTCTTCATTCCCTTCAGGTGAAGATATCCCAACTTCTGATGCCATATTTTGACATCATCTTCTTTAGCAAAAACACAAGTGGAAGAATTTGAGTCTTGTGGCACCCAAAGATAACAATTGTCCTTAGACCTGGCTCCCTTCATAATGACTTCTCCTTTATCATCTTTGACAATGCATTCAGACTTTGTAAAGTCTACTTTGAATCCTTGATCACAAAGTTGACTAATGCTAATCAAATTTGCTGTCAGTCCTTTAACAAGAAGAACATCCTCCAGTCTGGGAGCACCAGCACAGTTTAGTTTACCAATCCCCTTGATCTCTCCTTTGATCCCATCACCAAATGTAACATAGCCTAAAGAATGAAGCTTCACATCTACCAACAGATTCTTTACTCCAGTCATGTGCCTTGAACACCCACTGTCAAAGTACCAATCTTCTTTGGTAGAAACCCTTAAATAAGTGTGAGCTATCAAGCTGGTAACCTTAACTTTAGGGAACCATTGCTTCTTAGGCTTGGTAACATGCCTTCCTTTATAACAGTTCTGTTTGGGAACAACCTGATGAGCCTTCTGTGGATATCCATGTAGCTTATAACAATAAGCCTTAATGTGTCCAAAACATCCACAATGGTGACATCTCCAGTGTCTGTATTTCTTCTTAGATGGAGTTCTGTCATGATGTTTTAACATCTGTTTTAACATCACTGGTTTGAAGGTGATAACATCAATAGAACCTGCATCACTGGTGAATCCCAAACCATGTTTGTCTGCAGCCATCTTCCCAATACTAAGAATGTTGTCTAACGCATCAGTACCATTGTTCAACATTCTGATAGTTTTGGTCATAGAGTCCAGTTTATAGTTAAGCATACTGACTTCAACTTCAAGATCAGTCTTTTCAGCTTTTAACTGTACTATGGCTTTCTTAAGCTCTTCTCCTTCAAGACACACTTGTTCACTTCTTATGAAAATATATTTATAAGTGACAACAAGTTCATCATAAGTAACCTCATCATCACAAGAATCATCATCTGACTCATAAACCCCAACCATAGCTCTAACAAGTTTAGCTGAATTTCCTTCAGATTCACTCTCACTGTCAGACCAAGAAGCTGATAACCCTTTCTGCTTCTTTAGAAAAGTAAGACATTCCTTCTTGACATGTCCATACCCTTCACACTCAAAGCATTGTATCCCTTTGTCATTACTGGAATTTTCTTCATCTTTAGACTTCTTCCCTTGTTCTCCTGATCTGTTGATGTCAGAGGTAATGTTCTTGACATTGGGATTATAACTCCTATTTATCCTCTTCATAACTTTGTTGAACTGTTTTCCCAGCAAAGCAATAACCTGATACAACTCCTCCTGAGAATCATCCTCTTTCCCTTTCTTGACTTCTTCAGAACTGGAAACCAAAGCTATACTCTTGGACTTCTTCTCAGGTTCTTCTTCACTTAACCCTAGCTCAAATGTTTGAAGAGATCCAATAAGCTCATCAACCCTCATTTTGCTGATGTCTTGAGCTTCTTCAATTGCAGTCACCTTCATCTTATACCTCTTGGGAAGGGATCTAAGGATTTTCCTCACCAGCTTTTCTTCAGTCATCTTTTCTCCAAGAGCACTAGAGGCATTAGACAGCTCAAGAATACTCATATGAAAGTCATGAATAGTTTCATCTTCCTTCATCTTTAGACTTTCAAACTTTGATGTCAGAAGTTGAAGTCTTGACATCTTAACCTTTGAAGTTCCTTCATGAGTAGTCTTCAAGATGTCCCAAGCTTCCTTAGCAACTTCACAGGTATTGATCAACCTGAATATGTTCTTATCCACTCCATTGAAAATAGCATTTAAAGCTTTGGAATTACCAAGGGCAAGCTCATCTTCTTCCTTGGTCCATTCTTCTTCAGGTTTCAGTTTTGAGGTTCCTTCTTTTTCTTTCCCAGCATCATCTTTCTCAACAACAATAGGTGCTTTCTATTCTTTTATGATAGCCTTCCAAGCCCCTGCTGTCCAAGGATTTCAAAAAGGTAATCATCCTTGGCTTCTAATAATCATAATTAGAGCCATCCAAAATAGGGGGCCTATTCACAAATCCACCAACTTCCTTGTCCATCTTTACCAGAAATTATCATCCCTAGATCTCACCCAGATTCAGAGCAGGATGCCTGCTCTGATACCAATTGAAATTCTGGTACCAGATATGTGATGTTACGTGTGATGTCACAACAACACACTCTGCAATGGACAATATAAAACAACAGAAAAGGCACAAAGAATTGTTCACCCAGTTCAGTTAAACAACTTACTCTGGGGGCTACCAAGCTAGGGATGAATTTCACTATCAGTAGAATTAATTTACAGATTCAACAACCCAGTTGACATCTCCTAAACTTAATCACTACTTAATGAACCTTCTACCTAAGAGACCACTTAGGTATGAGAACACTACTCAATCCCTAAATCACTTCAGTGATATAATTCAAAGATCACACACTTTGAAAAACACAACTTGATTATGCTTCACAGCTTTGATCAAGAACAACTCAAAACAACAACACCAATTCACACTAGAATGGTTTACAATACAAACACGAAGACACAAACGACTCTCAGTCTTTAGCACTCTTTCTTCGTTACTTTCTTCAGGATTGATGCGCTTTATATAGCTATTTGATTTGGTCTTGGACCTCCTACAATATCTGACCTGATTTGTTATTTAAAACTGAATCTTCAACAGATTTTCTCTCTCAAAATCTTCTTAAATCTTCAGCCTTTAAACACTCCTACAAATCTGTTTGTAACAGAAAATATCTCCTCCAAGATATTCGTATCCAATTACTCTAACAGCTCTCCCAAATTCCAGCTAATACGCTTAACCCTAAAAACATCTCAGACCTGATGTTTTAATGATCTGCATATCTGATGTCATGACATCGCATGTGACATCAGACTTCAACACTTCAACAACTTAAAAACCAAACATTATCCAATGTTAAGACTCAATGTTACGACATCACCCATGTGACATCAACATTGAACAACTTTGTTTTACCAAAATTCTAGCCAATCCAAAAGCTAACACTTATATTTTATAAAATGGGAAAGTGGGGTGTTACATGCAGCTCCGTCAGTATCAGTCTTGCTGACGGAGAGAAAAGTAGAGTTACGGGCATCGTGAACATGATGTTAGCTTGCCATGATCGGAATCTTGGAGAAAGAAATTGTTTTTTTGGGTCTTGAATCTACAAGGGATGTTAGACGGGGGTAACAGAAGTTCCCACAGACGGCGCCACTGATCTTTACGGCTGATCAGAATGTGAAGTGGGCGAAAGATGACGCTTGCGATGCTGGGTGTGAAAGACGAGGATGGGGTGTACCTGCAAGGCGCTCCGATGCTAAAGTAAGAATCGGGAGAGAGAGATAGAGAGAGAGAGAGAGAGAGAGAGAGAGAGAGAGAGAGAGAGAGAGAGAGAGAAAGGCAAGTACAAAGTATATATTTCGTAGGGTGATTTGGAATACCTGACCCTCTCAAATGAGAGGGTTTTCATAGTGCCCCCAGCGCGTGGTCAACCGTCCCTATAATTTTTAAGGTCAACCAAATTACCTTTGGTTGTATCTTCATTGGAAGACATTATATATTTCCACCACAAGGAATGTGATTTTGCATTCTTAATGTTTTCTTTGGACATAATAGTTTTCACGACGTCGCCATATCTCTCATCAATAATTCCTCTCCAAATAGCTCCAGTGTCATTAAGTAATCTCCACAACCATTTGGCTAGCAGCGCTTTATTGAACAAGTTAACGTCTTTGACCCCTAATCCACCATTAACTTTTGATTTGCAAACCGATTTCCACTTTACCCAAGCAATGCCTCGCAACTCTTTTAAACCACACCACAAACACTTTCTTTGAATAGCGACTCTTTTAATTTATTATTTATATAAGTGTACTTCTTTTGTAAAAATTATTCATTTAAAATCATTTTAAGAAAATTGACTTTTCGTGACATTAAAAAGTTATTACTAAAATGCAATAATTTGTAAGTATATGTGTATAAGACTTTGAGTGACACCCATTTTTGGCATTAAATATAAGGGGGTGTGATGTGATACTAAATTGAATGACACAATAACTTTTAGCTATGGTTAAAACAAATGTCACTATATATTATGCTGTAATACCCCAAATTTTGACCACTTAGATTTCCCATCATTGTGAAAATCATCATCACAATATGGATGAACCATCATGCTTCATCAGTCTCCCCAAAGATGGGTGAGCATCCAATAGAATCAAAATTAGGGTTTCAAACCCTCTCTGAGTGCTTAGACAAAGGATCAATCAATAAATGACATGATCTTCAACTTGTCTAATCTCTTAAATATCCACAATGGATCAAAAAGGACTCCCACTTCAAGGATTAAGCACAAGGCTGCTCCCTTCTAGGTGGATCAAGTCTCAAGATCGACAGTGTCACCAAATTAGGGTTTTTGTCGACCAGGGCCTCCAGATGGAAATTTTCATCTGGGCACAAGGCAATGATCCAAAACATAACCTAATATGCTTCATGGAACCTCATGAACCCATGCATCAAGTCAATTTTGCCTCAGGGGATGCATTCATAAAAAATCAGGAATTAGGGTTTCTTGACCTAATTCACCCCTAAGTTGACTTTTGGGACAAACCATGAGCCAAGACCTCAAGAGATGATTTGAGGGTCTCTAATACACCATATTGATCCATTTGGAACAATGGATTGATCCAAGAAGCTTGAGCAACAAGTCTCATTTTCATCTGCACCACAATTAGGGTTTTAAGGGAAAAGTCAACTGTAACTTTGACTTTTGACCAAGACATGCTCCCAAACCCTAATACATGATTGAATATACCCTATGACACCCATGGAACATGTCCATCAAGTTTGATTTAGGTCAAGGACATGATTTCCTGAAGAATTGCACAGTTTGGAATTCATCTGATAAAAAGTCAACTGTGCACAAAAGTCAACTTTGACTTTTTGAGATTTTTCACCAAAATGGATTTTTAACCCTAAAATGATGTTAATGTATGATTTGAATCATCATTCATCAAGAAAAATCAAGAAAAGTGAGATAACTTGTAAAAGGGGTAACCATAAAACTTAGAAATTTTTCTAAGTTAAAAATAAAGTGGCAAAGGTACCAACTTTGAAGGACCATAACTCCTAAACCACAAGGCCATTTTTTCTCATCCAAAGATGGATTTGTAGCCCTCATTATCACCTACAAAAACTTCAACTACAAGTCATTCCAATTCATTAAGGATTTTGAGTTATGGAATGATCAAAGTGGCTGAAAAGTGAAAAAGTCACTTTTTCCAACACTTAGTGAAATTTTCACTAAGTCAGATTTTGCCTCACTTTTTGCCAAATGTAGGGGGATTTTTCACTTGGAATCAAAAGAGATCAAAACCAAACTTGTTCAAACAGTTGCTGTATCATGTAAGATCTTTCCAAAATAGCCAAGAACATTGCCAAATTCAACCTACACCATGAGATACAACATTGCCAAGTTGCCTTGCTGAAATCTGTCAAAGCAAGGCAGAATTTTCATTTTGGGTCGATTTGCCAAAATCAGCCAAATTCAATTGCTCCAATCCACTTGGACACCTCAGAGGATTGAATCCAAAGGGGACAATCACTGAGCCAAGCCTCCAAGGTCCAAGGAACAAAGAATAGCATGTTGAACCTAGAATGGCCAAAATAGGGACAAGACTTCAAATTTGGAATGAGGCATTCAATGGAACCATCAAGGTGGCATGGACTGAGCCATTCTCATCTGAAATCAGTCAAGACTTATCCAAGACCAAGGGGACCAAAGCTCTGTGCCCTAACCTCTAGTCAATGGCTAGAGGAGACTTTCATTTCCATTGGCCAACATTGAGGAAACCTACTTACCAGCTGCCATGCACTATTCCTTGCAAAACAAACTTGCTCTACTATAAATAGAGCTCAATTGTGGTCAGTTTAAGTACACCAAAGCCATCTAACAGATGCTTTCCTCAAAATCTCTTTCTCTTGGCAAAAATGCCTTTCTTAGCAAGGTAGCTATCAGGTTTTGAGTTTGAGAGCAATTCTGCACAAACCAATCACTCACACACCTCACACACATCACATATGAGCTGATCAAACACTCACATAACATCTGGAACATCAAAATCTCAAAATCACTTGCCATCCACACAAGTTTGAAGTGAAGTTGCAGCTGAGATGCCATAAACTGATCCAGTCCATTTCAATTCAATCCAAGTGTTCAAACACACTCCATATGGTGTAGGGAAGCTGTCCAGATCATCACAACTTATCTGTAACACCTCCAACTCAAAATCACATATGCTCTTGCTGTCACGACTTGGAGGTAAGCACATACTTGGTTATCTCTCAATCTATGCATATTTCCTCGCACAATAATTTGGCCATATGTTCATAATCATGCATGGAATGTTTTCCCTCAATTAATTGCATTGTTTGAATCGTGTATCAAAAATCCTAGCCTTCATGCAGAAATTAGGGTTCTTGAGGTTTCTTCGTGATTTCTTGTTGTATGTTTAATTTAAATGAAATTAAAGTACATAGACATGATCGTGAGGTTGACACGAGAATAATGATATGTGGATTGCATGATATGATTACGTATTCATGGAGATTGGATAGAAAACGCAAATCTGAGAAACCAAGAACACGCGCGTGTTCTTCAGCTTGTTCTTGGCGCCTTTTTTTCAAATTCAAATATTTGAATTTTGTGATTTTGTTTAATTGATTCAAAAATTAATTTCTCTCTGAGTTTTAATGATTTTGAGTTGATTCTTTTTTTAATAATTCACAAAAATGTTAAAATATTTTATTTTATCAAAAAATCCCAAAAATATTATTTATTTCATATAATTGATATTTTTGTAAAGAATTAATATTTTGATTGTTTTTGACATTTTAAATATTTTGTCTACATTGATTTTGCAACTTTTAATGCTTTCTAATTATTTTGTAGGTCAATACTTAATTTTTGAAGCATTAATCCAAGATCACAATTTGTTTTCCATGTGTTAAACAATTTTTGATCATTTTAATTGAATTTTTATTCAATTAAATACATTTTTGAAAACAAATTAGGGTTTTGGATTAATTCAACCCTCCTAAATCATTTTCAAAACACTTTGGGCCTCTATTAGAGTGTAAGACCCAATCCTTTTTTTTGACCAAATCATTTTTGGGCCTCACTTATTGTATAAGTCCCGATACCGTCAAAAAACAAACGGCGCGATCGTCGCCTTTTCAAAAATCATCTGGGCCTACCCTCGAGTAGTAAGACCCATTTATTTTTTCTTCAAAACCTTTTTGGGCCTCTTGAGAGAGTGTAAGACCCATCCCTTTGTACAGAAAGCCATTTTGGGCCCCAGTCACTTGTATAAGTCCCTCTGTACAAATTCAAACAGTGCGCTCACTGATAAAACCCTGGGCCTCTCCTTGAGCTGTAAGCCCCAAACCTTTCTTTTTCAAAGCACTTTCTCCTTTGATTTTGAATATACTGTTGTTTTCAATCTTTCTTTGTTGAACAACTAACCAAACAGCATGGAAGCACTCCAACCGAGTAAGTGGTTATCGCTTTCATTTACTGCTTTCATATTATAAACTGTATTGTGGGGCTGCTCACTGTAAGTCTCCTTTCATAAAATCATATCTACTGTGTAATAATAGTATAGATATTTCGAGTTTCCCCGGCAACTACGTCTAGAACTAGGTGACGCCGTTTCATTTATTCGTAGAAATAGACGCCTAGATCCCTAATAGGAGCACCAGATACAGTCTTCTCTTCGGCTGTCCTCCTTAGGAATCGTCAAGAAGCTCTACTCCCCAAGATGAATGTATTCTCCGTGAATGGCATCTTTGAGTTTCTTCCAAATTCTCGAACTTTCCTGACTTAATCTATTCCTTGTGGATAGCTTGCCTTGAATGTCTCGGGGTTTGGGTACCCACTACAGTCATAATCTTGGACCTTAACTAAGGAACCCTCTTTAAAAGTTAAAAGTCGCTGGATAGTAAACCTCGCACGTTTACCAGTGGTTTTCATCTTTAAAAGAGTTATCTCTCCTAATGGAAAGGAGATGATAGACCCACGGGCTTCTTAAAAGCATCAGTCTCCTCTTGGGCATTATTCAAGGACCCTACGGCTTCTTAGAAGTATTCACAGCCTCCTCTTAGGCTTCGTATAATGATCTCTTCCTTCGGGAATGATAGCCTCCTCTTGGGCTTCGTACAAGGACCCGTCGGCTTCTTAAAAGTTTCCAGCCTCCTCTTGGGCTTCGTACAAATTGTCCCGACGACCTCCTAGAGGTATAGGAACAGAACCTAGTCATCCTCATAGAACAGTCCTTTCATAGAGTCTACTACTGTTTCTCAAAGCATAGTACAAAAGAAAAGAAACTCTAGACTTGGACAGTCTAACTTCCTTGAGTCTCAAAGACATTCTCAAGCACCCTTCGTTAAATAGGAAGGAAACCCGCAGACTCGGATAGTCTCGATACCCTTTGGATTTCCCGTTTCCTCAAAGAGAAGGAAATATCCCTGATCCTCAAATTAAATCCCTGAGTACAGCGTTGCTCATATAAGAACTGATTTTCTCTTTTAAAATCAGTATATTGGATCTGTCACTCAACTGAAACAGTTACCCTAGCCTCCATCTCGGGCTTCGTACGAGATACCAAAATTCTCCCCAGTGGAGTCAAAACAACCTTTTCGCCTCTCTCTCTCGGGCTTTGTACGAGATACAAAAACACTCTCTTACTGAGTATAAAAGATTCTCCAACTAAGTCAACTCTTTGCTAGCCTCCTCTTAGGCTTTGTATAACGATATGCCCCGCTGGGTCAAAAACCTTTAGCCTCTCTCTCGGGCTTTGTACGAGACACAAAATAGCCTCCTCTTAGGCTTTGTATAATGATTTTCCTAGCAGAAATTAGCCTCCTCTTAGGCTTTGTATAAGAAAACCACTGGTTGATCCAATCAACCTTTTAGCATCAAAGCTGTGCCTCGTTCACAGTACACAACTCCTTTCCTTTCATCTAATCGCTGTAAACGGAAAGCCTCTGGATAATCTACATCCATGCCACTGTCCCTCTTTTAGCATGAGAAATTCCTAAGGAAAGATGGCATTGCTCTGTACTGAGTTAAAGTCTTCTCCTTCAGGTTAAAACCCTTTCTTCGGAAATTATGGCATTGCTCGAATCCGCGTATCCCAGTTAAAGTAATTCTCCTTCCCCCTCTTTAGAGATGACAAATTCTCTCTAAAGCCGAGGTCTTTCAGCTTCACGTCTTGGGCTTTGAACAAGACACAAATAGACCTTTTAGCTTCACATCTTGGGCTTTGAACAAGATACAAATCACCTTTCGCTTCATGTCTTGGGCTTTGAACAAGACACCAAAAACCAATTTCCTCCCATAGAATAGGAGGAACTACGAACGCTCTGATTTCCCTGTTTCGGTAAACGGGAATACGTAGGCATAAGATCGAAAGAAAAGATCTTAGCGAGCGCAATCAACAAAAAACCCAAATCCCATATCTTCGTCAATCAAAAGCAGTAATTCAAAAGCACCAGTCCTAATATCCTAATCCTAGTTCCCCGCCAGAAACATTAATCCCTAGAAAGAAAGAAACCTGTATTGGCGAAATACGAATAACCAGTACAAAGGCCCCCCCACATTGATAGCATCCGTAACCTAACAGACCGCTGTTTAAACTCAGTATGCAAGCAGGGTTAATTGGAGACATCTATTTCCCTTCCTTATTCAGCTCACAATAGGATAAAAAATGAATCGACCTGTAGTTTAAGCTCAACCGCAGAGAGCGACCAGCACTTAAGAACCGCGTCCAAAATCGCTCGCTACAGAAAAGTGGCGCCAACCGTGGGGCCATTCACTGACTTTCTTAAAATTTAAGGTGAAAACCTTGGACGAATCTTTTTCATGGCGGTGGCCACCACAAGAAAAGTGGCGCCCACCGTGGGGCCAATTCCTTTCTTTCTACTTCTCTTGTGTGAAAAATTACACAAATGGCGACTCTGCTGGGGAGTCTCCTTTTCTGCCTTAGGGCATCATCCTCGTTTTCTACGGAAAATGGGAACTCTACCGAAGAGAAAGATTGACCTATGCTGGTCCATCTCTTAGGCAGGGAACCACAGATTGGGGCTTCCGCCGGGGAACCCATTTCTGTCAGGAACTTAAGATTCATAACTTTATAAGTCTAGGATGATTAAGACAAATATATATACTGCTTTTCCTAATTGAATATGTGTTTATTTTTCTGCTACTGGGAATGCGTGTGATGCCGCATGT
The DNA here is from genome assembly GCA_022829125.1 of Lathyrus tuberosus. Taxonomy (NCBI): domain Eukaryota; kingdom Viridiplantae; phylum Streptophyta; class Magnoliopsida; order Fabales; family Fabaceae; genus Lathyrus; species Lathyrus tuberosus. Next base: position 4,032,310 of record JALAZF010000191.1, read on the forward strand.
GGTGAGATTGAGTATACACTTAAGAAAAGCCAACCTTTTTCGTAGTGCGGAAGCTATCGGAAATAGCTGTTACGCGATACTACCCTCATTTGAGGCTGGTGATCTATTCTCGGTGAATGGCACTTACTCTAATATTGCACACAACTCGCTGGCGATCCGCTTGTTGTTTTGCTTTCCTGGGAGGAGCTGATGATAATGAGTACAGGTACAAAAATCACCCAAACCTTTGGGGATGGGTAGAGCCTTGACTTCATGACAACGACCCTTTGACCCCATGTTTTTTCTATGTTTTTGTGTGCTGCATTCATGCATTCATTTAATAAAACATTAAAACATTCAAAAAAACTTCTCTTCTAGTCTCTCTGTTTTTCAAATTAAACTAAGACTGTGATTGCAAATATCAGAGAAAAAGATTGCATTAATGGATTTCGGTAGAAGGAGAACTCACCAGTATACCTTCAAGGTTCCAAAACTAGGGGATTTGAGAAAGTTAGCGAGGATGATCGTTAACCCAGAGGCTTTCAGAGCCAAGCACGGTGGTTTGCTACCACTGTTAAGAGTCCATGTGATTAAGGGGATCATGGACGCGCTCATTCAATTCTACGATCCGGTTTATCATTGTTTTACGTTCCCGGATTACCAGCTATCACCAACGCTGGAGGAGTATTCTCATCTGACTGATTTACATATCACTGATCGAGCTCCGTTTTCTGGACTGTAAGAAATTCCAAAGAATCAGACTATTGCAATAGCAATTCATTTGGACGAGTCTGAGGTCAGGACTCACATGACCACTAAGGGTGGCATCCAAGGTTTGCCAGCCCAGTTCTTGACGAAGAAAGCTCTATACTTCGCTAGTATAGGGAACGGGACTGCTTTTGAAAGCATCTTTGTCTTGCTCACCTACGGGTTATTTTTGTTTCCCAACATCGACAACTTCGTCGATATCAACGCTATTAAGGTTTTTCTCATTGGAAACCCTGTGCCGACTTTGCTCGCGGATGCGTATCATTCTGTACACTTGGGAAATTTGTACAGCGGAGGGGAGATCACATGCTGTGTACCTTTGCTCTACAAATGGTTTATCTCTCACTTGCCCAAGTCTGCTGCTTTTTGGGATTGCAAGAGTATCTTACGTTGGTCGCAGAAGATCATGTCTCTCACCAACTCTGATATAGATTGGTGTAATAGGATTTATGAGGGAATCAGAGTCATTGACCGTTGTGGAAACTTCCCCAGCATACCCCTCATAGGAACTAAAGGAGGAATCAACTATCATCCGATATTAGTTCTTCGTCAATTTGGATACCCGATGAGACACATCCCACTGGGTGTTCATCTGGAAGGTCTTTTCTTCAAGGAAGGAGAAAGTGACAGAGCACTAAAGATGGAAATAGTGCAAGCTTGGAAACAGGTTCATAAGAAAGAACGAGAGTCTCTGGGAAAACCGGACTGTGTCTCGGTGGAGCCTTATCTCCATTGGGTACAAACTAGAGCTCTCAAGCTAAAGATGCCTTATCCTCATTACGGAATTCTTCCGCCGAGGGAAATTGTCATGTACTTCATGACGGAAACTGAAAGGCTTCAGGTTACTCTCAACAAGGTTCAAAAGGAAAGAAGATCTTGGAAAAACAAGTACCGCACCCTCGACGTAGAGTGTATCCAAATACAACAATTACTGAAAGAGAAAGATGCTCTGATTGAAATTTTGGAGCAGCATGCTGTAGAGAATCAAGATGACTAAAGGAATTTGCTCGCTCCTTTCACCTGGCAAAGGAATGACAACCCGACAACGGCCCAAGTGCCCCGGTCAAAGAAGAGGACTCGGGACCCATTAGTTTAGGTTTCTGTTTCTGCACTTTGTAATCTACTGTATTTCCATTTCTGTAATCCTTTGGAAATCAATAAAAAGGGGTTTCCCCACTGTTTGATATTTGCAATCTAATTGTCGAAGTTTATTTCGATTAAACCTAAAAACAATCAATATAATCATTGCATTCATCATTCTCACATCGCGTATTCTTCTTACCTACGAATCTCACGTTTGTGTCTCAATTCTAGAGTCAAACTGTCTCATTTGTATAATACTCGGGCCAATCGTCAGAAAAAGATGGATGATCTTGAGGAAGAAAACAGAGAGTTAAAAGAAGAGATCGACGCTCTAAGAGAGGATATGAGAAAGCTTTGTAACGACATGCAAGCCATGGCAGAAGCTCAGCTACAAAGAACTGTGATCTCAGAGATCACCTCAACGCCCATCATAGAAAAGTATGATCCTAGGTATCAGATGCCGAAAGATCGTCCTTGGGGCATGCCTGTTAACTATATCCCGGAAGGATATGTTCCGCCGATCACTGAAGATTAGGGAATCGCAACAGAAGCCGCTGGGCCTGAAGGTTACAAACTTCGGGAAAGCGAAGATGCCAGGGGCATACTCAAGACTCCTGAAGGTTACAAACTTCGGGAGGCGCCAAGACTTACTGCTGTAGTCACGGTACCACCCCCTGTGGTGCACACTGTCCCGGAAGGACAGATTCCACGGACACCTTCTGGTAAGAAGGAAACTATGTTTGACAGAATGGATGAATTCCAGGAGCAGTTCTTGGAAATGCAGAAAGAGCTGTAAGCCATTCGCGGTCAGGATCTATTTGGAAAGGACGCCGCAGACCTCTGCTTGGTCCCAAATGTAAAAGTCCCGCACAAGTTCCAAGTGCCCGACTTTGAAAAATACAAGGGTAACTCTTGCCCTCAGAGCCATCTGGTGATGTACGCTCGGCGAATGTCAGTTCAGACGGAGAATCAGGACCTGCTGATTCACTACTTCCAGGATAGTTTAACCGGTGCCGCACTCAAATGGTACATGGGTTTAAACCGTACTACGATCAGTACATTCAGAGATCTTGGTACTGCCTTCGTCCAATAATACAAGTACAATTTGGACATGGCACCCGACAGAGATCAACTCAGATCAATGTCACAAAAGGACAAGGAAACCTTTAAGGAGTATGCTCAAAGGTGGCGTGAAATTGCCTCTCAAATTTGTCCACCTCTTGAGGAAAAAGAGATGACAAAAATCTTCTTAAAGACCTTAAGCTCATTTTACTATGACCGAATGGTTGCCAGTGCGCCCAGTGATTTCACCGAAATGGTCGGCATGGGTGTACGTCTTGAGGAAGCCGTCCGAGAAGGACGTTTGGTAAAAGACACTGGATCAACGAGCGGTACTAAAAAATACGGTAGTGCTCTCCCTAAGAAAAAAGAGCAAGATATTGGGAATATCTCTCTCGGAAAGCAAAGGTGACGTTATCAGCCAGTAGCAGCTGTTACTCCTGCTATCGGCCCCGCGCCTGTTCCTATGTATCAACCTCAGATTGCGCAGAGCCAACCTGACCAACAAAGGACACAACAGCCTCTTCAGCAGGCTCGTCCTCCATATAACAACAACCGTACAACACGGCCACCAGGATTTGATCCTATACCCGTAACGTACGTAGAGCTATTTCCGTTACTGCTAGCCAAGGGGCACATCCAGACTAAGTCTCCCCTTTCAGTTCCGGAAAATCCGCCTTTCTGGTTTAAGGTGGATCAAACATGCCCTTATCTTCAAGGAGGTTCAGGGCATAACATTGAGACTTGCCTCAATTTCAAATCCGACGTGCAAAAGCTTGTTAGGAGCGGGCTCTTATCTTTCAAAGATACGAATCCCAATGTTCTTACGAACCCGCTGCCTCAACATGAGAAAGCTGCAGTCAATCTGATTGAAAAAGAGACTAACAATGTCTATCAAATTCACGATGTACTCTTATTGGGGACCAATCTGGTCAAGATGCATTGTAGACAGAGTGGATATGGCCATGTGCCACCTCATAACTATCACCAGTGTGATATCTGCTCTAAAGACAACCAGGGGTGTTCGGTAGTGCAATCAGCTCTACAGGAACAGATGGATCTCGGATGGATCCAAGAGCACCGAGTTTGTGGAGTTAACATGGTCTCTACGAATTCTAACGTCATTCAAAACCACGACATCCGTGCGATGAATGTCAGCTTGGTGGCGATGCACTCAAGGCAAAGCCAGTATCATAATCTGCCGCGGCACGATTACAGTTCCTGTCTGATTTGCTCGGTAAACAAACAGGGATGCTCTTTCATACAAGAGGCCCTCCAGCGTCAGATGGATCTTGGATGGATCCAAGACTACCATGATAGGAACTCCTATCAAATCAACATGGTTCAGATCTTTGACATCCGCGTGATGAATACCAACCTGGTAGAGTTACATGCTGAGCAGGTCCGACTTGGATTCTTAATATCACATGACTATCAAAATTGTAAAGCGGGTTGCGAAAACGATTGAGGTTGTACGCTTGTCCAGGAGGCACTTCAACACTTGTTAAATAACTGGTGGATGCCAATCTATATGGACAAAGATACTCGGCAGATTAGTATCAATAACAGGAATCCTACTCGTCGTCAAAGTCAGGATGTCCGATCAATGGAAGGTAACCTAGTGAGGTTACATTGTATTGAAAGTGGGCGTGGCCAGGTGCCACCACACAACTATGACAGTTGTAGCGTCTGTGCAGAAAGTAACCAAGGGTGTTACCTTGTGAGAGCAGCTCTTCAGGGTCAGGTCGATCATGGAGAAATTCGTCCATATCCAGGTTCAGGACCCATCATTTGGTCGCCGAACTACCTTGCCGATCAGGTTGAGGATGTTGTCACGATCTCTGGTCATCATAGGACCAGGGATGTTTTTGCCATCATTCCTCTACTTGACGAATCTAAAGTTCCCAACCAGGAACGGATTGAGATTACTTATGATGGTCAGAAAAATCAGAAGGTTCCCATAGTCATCTATCTACCGGGGCCATTACCATACGAATCAGCTAAGGTAATCCCTTACAAATACGGTGCAACAACAATTGAAAATGGAAATGAAATTCCATTACCCTCCGTCGTGAATATTGCAGACGTCAGTCGTGTAACACGGAGTGGTAGAATCTTCAACCGAGGGGTTGGAGAATCCAACAAAGAAAAGGAACTTCAGGCGGAAATTCCTGATCCACCAGTCAGTCAATCTGGTAATCCCGACTTTTCAAAAGACAAAGATGAGATGCTAAGGCTCATCCAAAGGAGTGAATATAACATCGTTGATAAACTGTTACAGACTCCTTCAAAGATCTCAGTATTATCACTGTTACTCAGTTCAGGAGCACACAGAGAGGCTCTACAGAAAGTATTGGAGCAAGCCTTTGTGGAACAGGATGTAACAATCAGACAATTCGATAGCATTGTCTCTAACATCACTTCCTGCAATAATTTGGGATTTAGTGATGAAGAATTACCTGAAGAGGGTCGTCGTCATAACATGGCGCTCAACATTACAGTTAACTGCCAGGGCGATGCTTTAGCCAGCGTACTGATAGACACAGGGTCAGCCCTGAATGTTATGCCGAAGTCCACTTTGACGCAATTATCATTTAAGGGCCCTCCGATGAGAGTCAGCGAGGTCGTCGTCAAAGCGTTCGACGGATCCAGAAAAACAGTTATCGGCGAAGTTGATCTTCCCATAACTATTGGTCCTCACACTTTCCAAATCACTTTCCAGGTCATGGACATCCGGGCAACATACAGTTGTTTATTAGGAAGACCTTGGATACATCAGGTTGGAGCGGTTACCTCGACCCTCCACCAAAAGCTAAAGTTCGTCAAGAACGATCAACTTGTCACGGTTTGTGGGGAACAAGCCTTGCTTGTGAGTAACTTGTCATCATCTACTGGAATAGACCCCGAGGAGGTTATTGGAACTCAGTTCCAAGCACTATCGGTGAACAAGAACGATCAGTACAAAGAAGGAACTTCCATTTCTTCATACAAAGATGCTATCAAAGCGGTCGAGAGTATCGATACAACCGGATGGGGACAACTTGTCATTCCTAATGACAATAAAACAAAGAAGGGTCTTGGTTTTTCTGCGACCTGTACCCAGACAGCCGCCAATGATGAAAGTCTTCATCCCCTTCAAAACTTCTTCCACAGTGGAGGTTTTCTTCACCCAGTGTCTTAGACAGTTCATGCTATCAATGAGGAAGATCCCCCTGACACAGATGAAGAATGGAAGTCCTACCTTAACAAGGACGACTATATGTCTCAGGAAGAGGTGCCTATGCCTTTTTGCTTTCCTACAGAAAGTCCGAGATTTATACCAAGATCAGATGTCGAAATGATCTACGGAGATTGTGATCCGAAAGGATGCCGTGCTCCACCAAATTCATTAGAGGAGGACACTCTGATGAAAGAAAACTTTGATCATAATTACTATGGCCCAATGGATGGCCTGCCAATGTGGCAGCCTTACCCAAGAAACTTGGGACGAGAAAGTCAGCCGAGTAATGAAACTCAGCTGAGCATCATTGAACATAATACCTGTGTCCCCACCATGTCATGGGATCAAGATTCAGGTCATTCGGAAACTACTCAACATGAAGATGAATTCGCAACGTTTGCAGGACTTAAATTCATCAACTATGCTTTTCCTGAGGTCAACGTCATCGAGAGGGACGACTTATCCAGTTCCAAAGAAGTTTGGGACACTCTGGGACAACCAAGTGGAAAATACGACTTTATGGTCAAGTACACTGCTCCCGAAAGCTCTCGTATCAGGCTCGAAGATATCCAGCCAACTGGATGGGGAGATACAGCTGAGAGCACCAATGCTATGTAAAATGCAACTGAGGAATCCTCCTACGACAATTCTGCCTGGGAGACAGATTCCAATGATCCTGCTCCACCAGAAATCGGCGTCATTTCTAAAGACAAATCAAGGAAGGTGCCTGACTTTGTGATTCACCGAGGAGTTCGCCGCCAATGGGTTGCTGTCGAGGTTCCGAAGGTCGTTCATCAGTCAAAGTAATTGCCATCTTTAACCTTTCACCCTGCCCAGGTGAAATGGATGTTTTGATAGGGCTCGCTTTTTGTAAATTTCCCTCTTCGCTTTGCCCAAAGCGAGTGAGTTTTGTTTTATAGGGCTGTAGTTTCAAGATTCGACTTGTTCATTAATAAAATAACGTCGTTCTGTAATTTCCGCATTAATTGTTGTTTTCTCTTTTTACTTTTTCAGAAAATGGTAATCCTAAAAAAACATTCAATAATAAAAACAAGCAGTAAAACAAATACACTGCACACACTTGCATTTTCTCTATCTCTTCTAAACACGAATCATCACGTCATGCAGATTGCTTGTTTTATACCCCGTTGAAACATACGATCCGATGCCTTCTCCCAACTTTGAGTTCCCGGTATTCGAGGCTGAAGAAGAAAATGACGATGAAATTCCAGAAGAGATCTCCCGACTACTTAGACAAGAGGAAAGGTCCATTGAACCTCACAAAGAGCCGTTGGAAACGGTAAACTTGGGTTCAGAAAAAGAGAGAAAAGAAATCAGGATCGGAGCATTGCTCAGTCCAACTGCCAGAGAGGGTTTGATAAAGCTTCTCAAAGAATTCCCCGATGTGATCGCTTGGTCCTATCAGGATATGCCAGGGTTGGATACCAGCATCGTGGAACATCACTTACCGTTGAGATCGGAATGTCCGCCAGTAAAGCAAAGGTTGAGACGCACTCACCCGGACATGGCCATCAAAATCAAAGAGGAGGTGTAAAAACAGATCGACGCGGGTTTCCTCGCTACATCTGAATATCCTCAATGGTTAGCCAACATCGTACCCGTTCCCAAAAAGGATGGAAAGGTCAGAATGTGTGTTGATTACAGAGATCTAAACAAGGCAAGTCCAAAGGACGACTTTCCTTTACCACACATTGACATGCTGGTAGACAGTACAACAAAGTTCAAAGTATTCTCCTTCATGCATGGATTCTCGGGCTATAATCAGATCAAAATGGCGCCGAAAGACATGGAGAAAACTTCGTTCATTACCCCATGGGGTACCTTTTGTTACAAGGTAATGCCGTTCGGTTTGAAGAATGCCGGGGCAACCTATCAAAGGGCCATGACTACTCTGTTTCATGACATGATACATAAGGAAATTGAGGTATATGTCGATGATTTGATTGCAAAATCAAGAACAGAGGATGAGCACGTTGAACATCTGTCAAAATTGTTCGAACGTCTAAGAAAATTCAAGCTCCGCTTGAATCCCAACAAGTGCACCTTCGGTGTCCGTTCGGGGAAACTACTAGGGTTCATCGTCAGCCAGAAAGGAATTGAAGTTGATCCTGACAAGGTCAAGGCCATTCAAGAAATGCCTTCTCCGAAAACTGAAAAACAAGTCAGAGGATTCCTGGGACGTTTGAACTACATCTCCAGATTCATATTCCTTATGATCGCGACGTGTGCGCCGATTTTCAAATTACTCAAAAAGAACCAGGATTGCGTTTGGTCAGAAGATTGCCAAACCGCCTTCGACAGTATCAAGGAATATCTGTTGAATCCTTCGATTCTATCACCTCCAGTGGAAGGAAGACCACTGATCATTTACCTCACAGTCATAGAGGAATCAATGGGATGTGTACTTGGCCAACAAGACGAAACTAAAAGGAAAGAGTCTGCCATTTACTATCTAAGCAAGAAATTTACCGACTGTGAGACTCGGTACACAATGCTTGAGAAAACTTGTTGCGCTTTGGCTTGGGCAGCCAAACGTCTTCGCCTGTACATGATTCGTCATACTACTTGGTTGGTCTCCGAAATGGATCCAATCAAGTACGTTTTCAAAAAACCATCTCTCACGGGAAGGATTGCCCATTGGCAGATGTTACTATCAGAATATGACATAGAGTACCACGCTCAGAAAGCCGTTAAGGGAAGTATTTTAGCCGATCATTTGGCTCATCAATCGATTGACGATCAAGAATCAATCGGGTTTGACTTCCCAGACGAAGATGTCATGTATCTAAAAATGAAAGATTGCGATGAACCGCTACCCAGTGAAGGGCCAGAACCAGGTTCCCAGTGGGGACTTATCTTTGACGGAGCAGTCAATCATTATGGAAACGGAATTGGGGCAATCATTGTTACCCCTCAGGGTTCCCATATTCCTTTCACTGCTCGACTTACGTTCGAATGTACGAACAACGAGACCGAATACGAAGCATGTATCATGGGTCTCGAAGAAGCGATTGATTTAAGGATCAAAAACTTGGACGTATACGGCGATTCAGCCCTGGTTATCAATCAGATAAAAGGAGATTGGAACACATACCAATCAGGATTGATTCCTTACAAAGACTATGCAAGGAGGTTGTTACCCTTCTTCAACAGAGTCGACTTTCATCACATCCCTCGTGAGGAGAATCACATGGCTGATGCGTTAGTCACTCTCTCTTCCATGATTAGTGTAGGTCAATGGAATGACATACCTAAGATTGACGTTATGCGCCTTGAACGGCCCGCTTACATCTTCACGATTGAAGCAGTCATAGACGACAGACCTTGGTATCACGATATCAAATGCTTCCTTCAGAAACAAGAGTACCCATCTGGGGCACTCAAAAAAGACAGAAAGACCCTCAGAAGATTGGCTGGAAACTTCTTCCTGAGCGGTGACACTCTTTATAAGAGAAATTTTGACATGGTCTTGCTCCGATGCGTCGACAGACCAGAAGCAGACGTGCTCATGAAAGAAATTCATGAAGGATCCTTTGGCACTCATGCCAACGGACACACAATGGCGAGAAAAATTCTGAGAGTAGGGTACTACTGGTTGACCATGGAATCCAACTGCTACAAGTACATGAGGAGGTGTCACAAGTGTCGGATATACTCCGACAAAATTCATGTACCGCCATCACATCTCAAAGTTCTTTCTTCCCCGTGGCCTTTTTCCATATGGGGAATCGATATGATTGGTATGATTGAGCCCAAGGCTTCAAACGGACATCGGTTCATCCTGGTAGCCATTGACTATTTCACCAAGTGGGTCGAAGCAGCGTCATTCACCAATGTAACCCGACAAGTGGTGGTCCGATTTATCAAAAGCAATATCATCTGCCGTTATGGTGTTCCGAGCCAGATCATTACGGATAATGGATCTAACTTGAACAATAGGATGATGAAGGAGTTGTGCGCAGAGTTCAAGATCGAACACCATAACTCATCTCCCTACCGGCCCAAGATGAACGGAGCAGTAGAAGCGGCTAACAAGAACATCAAGAAGATTGTTCAGAAGATGGTTGTAACCTATAAAGATTGGCACGAGATGCTACCCTTTGCTCTTCATGGTTATCGCACATCTGTCCGCACTTCAACAGGGGCTACCCCTTTCTCTCTAGTATATGGCATGGAGGCAGTGCTTCCCATAGAAGTAGAGATCCCGTCAATCAGGTTATTGATAGAAGCTAAGCTCACCGAAGCTGAATGGTGTCAAAGTCGACACGACGAACTGAACCTGATCGAAGAAAAGAGAATCACAGCACTATGCCACGGTCAGTTGTATCAACAAAGAATGAAGAGGGCGTTCGACAAAAAGGTTCGGCCTCGTGTCTTCAGGAAAGGAGACCTCGTGCTCAAGAAGATACAATCATTTCTCACTGACTCTCGGGGAAAATGGACCCCAAATTATGATGGCCCCTATGTGGTCACGAAAGCTTTCTCAGGCGGCGCCTTGAGACTTGCAACCATGGACGGAGAGGAATTTGCCTACCCCACGAATGTTGATGTAGTCAAGAAATACTTCGCCTAAACTAAAAAAAAAAAAAACATCTCGGTGGATTGAAAACTCGAAAGGGCGGTCCAGGCAAAAGTTAGAGACATGAAAAAAAATCATCCCGATGGATTGGAAATCTCATAGTACAATCCAGGCAAAAGTTAGGGATAATGGCAAGTAACTATGTTCAACAGAGGCAAGTCCCTCAGCAGTAGTTACATCATCTATCGGAGGAAATCTCCTGTCAAAGGTCATCTTCGACAGAACCTCAGGATGCCCCGAATTCAAAGTTGGTAGAAGGATAGTGGTCGTTATGTTTCAACGTAGCCCTTTTCCCTGTAAATTACCATTTTCTAACTTTGTATATACTCTTTGGAATCACGCGTTTGGCTGATCTCCATCTTATCAATAAAATTTGAGCCCTTGCGCTTTTGTTTGTAATTCTTGCTTGTTTTAGCTTTACAGAACGACGTTGTTTAAACTTAATCAGCGATTCTTGAAATAAAACAAAAATGAATTTACTTGTTAAAACTTTTTCTGCTTTTAAAATAAAGATGGCAATTTCTTTTGACTGTTGAACATTAGAAGAACATCGATCGCTTCTCCCGAAGTAAGCGAACTTCAAAGTGCAGAATCAAAGTACTCCTTCTAAGCCAGTATGCCTGAATGAAGGGATCAACTGTGTCAGAGACCTTGTTTCGTCTGACATCCTCGGCCGAGTTCTCATCTCCTAAGCCCGATCAACATAGCTCCCAACGGGAATATCTCTCCTAAGCAAGGTGGAATTGCTATTTTGAATCAACGGTACTTCTTCGCCCCGCGATGGCCGAGTATTCAATTGTGTTCATCCATTAGTCTGTATGTCGCGTCTGTTTTGTCAGCATATACATACATACTTCATGCATTTTTGGTTTGCATTTACATTTCATATTGCATCACTATCACTTGAGTCGGTCTTGTCCCCTAGTGATAAACAGTTTTCTCAATCGAGTTTGTCAGTTCTTTCCTCGTCAGGAAGTGTTGCGTCTGCACAATCTCGCCACCAGTGTATCTTTAGATCAGAGTCGGCACTTGGCCACTTTGATAACTTGAACCTCTGAAAGATCAGAGAACCTTCAACAGATGTCACTCTTCGCCATTGAAGATGATATCCTTGCTTTCCCAGATTAAGGAAAATCCACAGAGAAAGCCTCGTGAACAGAGATTCGGCAGTACATCAGTATTTCTCCGAAAAGTCGTTGATGAAAAGGTCATCGACGCCTCAAAATTGGATCCCATCATATGGCATTTCTCCGGGAAGATCCCGAGAAAAGTATGATGTAACCCCAAATGAAAACAGTCTCTCAAGAGACTCGCTTTCCCCAGTAGAAACAAATGGCGTCTCCAACGGAGAAGTTTGTACAACTCTACAACTCAGACAACTGGGGTCCCCAGCAAGTCTGACAACAAAACATTTTCTACTCAAATGACATCTCCCCAGGAAAATTCGGCGAGAAGTTTGAAGGAAAACCGCTACACATAGCGTCCCTTGTCAATAAAGTTTATTGACAAAAGAAACTAAGACCAGTTCCTTGGTAGGAAACTAGGATCGAGGGGAAGTTTATTTCAAAAGAAACTAAGACCAGTTCCTTGGTAGGAAACCAGGATCGAGGGGAAGTTGACAAAAGAAACTAAGACCAGTTTCTTGGTAGGAAACCAGGATCGAGGGGAAGTTTACCTTTTCTAAGCATCATCGCTTAGCTAAAGAAGATGAATGCGTAAGCTACCATTCATAACCACCATCAAAATTTCGGATATTCCGATATTTAATCCTCTTGCACCCCGAATGCCCGAATCCCTTCGTCATTCATACCTTCGGGTCCAAGAAGATTAAATAGGGGCATCTGTAATACCCCAAATTTTGACCACTTAGATTTCCCATCATTGTGAAAATCATCATCACAATATGGATGAACCATCATGCTTCATCAGTCTCCCCAAAGATGGGTGAGCATCTAATACAATCAAAATTAGGGTTTCAAGCCCTCTCTGAGTGCTTAGACAAAGGATCAATCAAGAAATGACATGATCTTCAACTTGTCTAATCTCTTAAATATCCACAATGGATCAAAAAGGACTCCCACTTCAAGGATTAAGCACAAGGCTGCTCCCTTCTAGGTGGATCAAGTCTCAAGATCGACAGTGTCACCAAATTAGGGTTTTGGTCGACCAGGGCCTCCAGATGGAAATTTTCATCTGGGCACAAGGCAATGATCCAAAACATAACCTAATATGCTTCCTGGAACCTCATGAACCCATGCATCAAGTCAATTTTGCCTCAGGGGATGCATTCATCAAAAATCAGGAATTAGGGTTTCTTGACCTAATTCACCCCTAAGTTGACTTTTGGGACAAACCATGAGCCAAGACCTCAAGAGATGATTTGAGGGTCTCTAATACACCATATTGATCCATTTGGAACAATGGATTGATCCAAGAAGCTTGAGCAACAAGTCTCATTTTCATCTGCACCACAATTAGGGTTTTAAGGGAAAAGTCAACTGTAACTTTGACTTTTGACCAAGACATGCTCCCAAACCCTAATAAATGATTGAATATACCCTATGACACCCATGGAACATGTCCATCAAGTTTGATTTATGTCAAGGACATGATTTCCTGAAGAATTGCACAGTTTGGAATTCATCTGATAAAAAGTCAACTGTGCACAAAAGTCAACTTTGACTTTTTGAGATTTTTCACCAAAATGGATTTTTAACCCTAAAATGATGTTAATGTATGATTTGAATCATCATTCATCAAGAAAAATCAAGAAAAGTGAGATAACTTGTAAAAGGGGTAACCATAAAACTTAGAAATTTTTCTAAGTTAAAAATAAAGTGGCAAAGGTACCAACTTTGAAGGACCATAACTCCTAAACCACAAGGCCATTTTTTCTCATCCAAAGATGGATTTGTAGCCCTCATTATCACCTACAAAAAACTTCAACTACAAGTCATTCCAATTCATTAAGGATTTTGAGTTATGGAATGATCAAAGTGGCTGAAAAGTGAAAAAGTCACTTTTTCCAACACTTAGTGAAATTTTCACTAAGTCAGATTTTGCCTCACTTTTTGCCAAATGTAGGGGGATTTTTCACTTGGAATCAAAAGAGATCAAAACCAAACTTGTTCAAACAGTTGTTGTATCATGTAAGAGCTTTCCAAAATGGCCAAGAACATTGCCAAATTCAACCTACACCATGAGATACAACATTGCGAAGTTGCCTTGCTGAAATCTGTCAAAGCAAGGCAGAATTTGCATTTTGGGTCGATTTGCCAAAATCAGCCAAATTCAATTGCTCCAATCCACTTGGACACCTCAGAGGATTGAATCCAAAGGGGACAATTACTGAGCCAAGCCTCCAAGGTCCAAGGAACAAAGAATAGCATGTTGAACCTAGAATGGCCAAAATAGGGACAAGACTTCAAATTTGGAATGAGGCATTCAATGGAACCATCAAGGTGGCATGGACTGAGCCATTCTCATCTGAAATCAGTCAAGACTTATCCAAGACCAAGGGGACCAAAGCTCTGTGCCCTAACCTCTAGTCAATGGCTAGAGGAGACTTTCATTTCCATTGGCCAACATTGAGGAAATCTACTTACCAGCTGCCATGCACCATTCCTTGCAAAACAAACTTGCTCTAATATAAATAAAGCTCAATTGTGGTCAGTTTAAGTACACCAAAGCCATCTAACAGATGCTTTCCTCAAAATCTCTTTCTCTTGGCAAAAATGCCTTTCTTAGCAAGGTAGCTATCGGGTTTTGAGTTTGAGAGCAATTCTGCACAAACCAATCACTCACACACCTCACACACATCACATATGAGCTGATCAAACACTCACATAACATCTGGAACATCAAAATCTCAAAATCACTTGCCATCCACACAAGTTTGAATTGAAGTTGCAGCTGAGATGCCATAAACTGATCCAGTCCATTTCAATTCAATCCAAGTGTTCAAACACACTCCATATGGTGTAGGGAAGCTGTCCAGATCATCACAACTTATCTGTAACACCTCCAACTCAAAATCACATATGCTCTTGCTGTCACGACTTGGAGGTAAGCACATACTTGGTCATCTCTCAATCTATGCATATTTCCTCGCACAATAATTTGGCCATATGTTCATAATCATGCATGGAATGTTTTCCCTCAATTAATTGCATTGTTTGAATCGTGTATCAAAAATCCTAGCCTTCATGCAGAAATTAGGGTTCTTGAGGTTTCTTCGTGATTTCTTGTTGTATGTTTAATTTAAATGAAATTAAAGTACATAGACATGATCGTGAGGTTGAGACGAGAATAATGATATGTGGATTGCATGATATGATTACGTATTCATGGAGATTGGATAGAAAACGCAAATCTGAGAAACCAAGAACACGCGCGTGTTCTTCAGCTTGTTCTTGGCGCCTTTTTTTCAAATTCAAATATTTGAATTTTGTGATTTTGTTTAATTGATTCAAAAATTAATTTCTCTCTGAGTTTTAATGATTTTGAGTTGATTCTTTTTTTAATAATTCACAAAAATGTTAAAATATTTTATTTTATCAAAAAATCCCAAAAATATGATTTATTTCATATAATTGATATTTTTGTAAAGAATTAATATTTTGATTGTTTTTGGCATTTTAAATATTTTGTCTACATTGATTTTGCAACTTTTAATGCTTTCTAATTATTTTGTAGGTCAATACTTAATTTTTGAAGCATTAATCCAAGATCACAATTTGTTTTCCATGTGTTAAACAATTTTTGATCATTTTAATTGAATTTTTATTCAATTAAATACATTTTTGAAAACAAATTAGGGTTTTGGATTAATTCAACCCTCCTAAATCATTTTCAAAACACTTTGGGCCTCTATTAGAGTGTAAGACCCAATCCTTTTTTTTGACCAAATCATTTTTGGGCCTCACTTATTGTATAAGTCCCGATACCGTCAAAAAACAAACGGCGCGATCGTCGCCTTTTCAAAAATCATCTGGGCCTACCCTCGAGTAGTAAGAACCATTTATTTTTTCTTCAAAACCTTTTTGGGCCTCTTGAGAGAGTGTAAGACCCATCCCTTTGTACAGAAAGCCATTTTGGGCCCCAGTCACTTGTATAAGTCCCTCTGTACAAATTCAAACAGTGCGCTCACTGATAAAACCCTGGGCCTCTCCTTGAGCTGTAAGCCCCAAACCTTTCTTTTTCAAAGCACTTTCTCCTTTGATTTTGAATATACTGTTGTTTTCAATCTTTCTTTGTTGAACAACTAACCAAACAGCATGGAAGCACTCCAACCGAGTAAGTGGTTATCGCTTTCATTTACTGCTTTCATATTATAAACTGTATTGTGGGGCTGCTCATTGTAAGTCTCCTTTCATAAACTCATATCTACTGTGTAATAATAGTATAGATATTTCGAGTTTCCCCGGCAACTACGTCTAGAACTAGGTGACGCCGTTTCATTTATTCGTAGAAATAGACGCCTAGATCCCTAATATGAGCACCAGATACAGTCTTCTCTTCGGCTGTCCTCCTTAGGAATCGTCAAGAAGCTCTACTCCCCAAGATGAATGTATTCTCCGTGAATGGCATCTTTGAGTTTCTTCCAAATTCTCGAACTTTCCTGACTTGATCTATTCCTTGTGGATAGCTTGCCTTGAATGTCTCGGGGTTTGGGTACCCACTACGGTCATAATCTTGGACCTTAACTAAGGAACCCTCTTTAAAAGTTAAAAGTCGCTGGATAGTAAACCTCGCACGTTTACCAATGGTTTTCATCTTTAAAAGAGTTATCTCTCATAATGGAAAGGAGATGATAGACCCACGGGCTTCTTAAAAGCATCGGCCTCCTCTTGGGCATTATTCAAGGACCCTACGGCTTCTTAGAAGTATTCACAGCCTCCTCTTAGGCTTCGTATAATGATCTCTTCCTTCGGGAATGATAGCCTCCTCTTGGGCTTCGTACAAGGACCCGTCGGCTTCTTAAAAGTTTCCAGCCTCCTCTTGGGCTTCGTACAAATTGTCCCAACGACCTCCTAGAGGTATAGGAACATAACCTAGTCATCCTCATAGAACAGTCCTTTCATAGAGTCTACTACTGTTTCTCAAAGCATAGTACAAAAGAAAAGAAACTCTAGACTTGGACAGTCTAACTTCCTTGAGTCTCAAAGACATTCTCAAGCACCCTTCGTTAAATAGGAAGGAAACCTGCAGACTCGGATAGTCTCGATACCCTTTGGATTTCCCGTTTCCTCAAAGAGAAGGAAATATCCCTGATCCTCAAATTAAATCCCTGAGTACAGCGTTGCTTATATAAGAACTGATTTTCTCTTTTAAAATCAGTATATTGGATCTGTCACTCAACTGAAACAGTTACCCTAGCCTCCATCTCGGGCTTCGTACGAGATACCAAAATTCTCCCCAGTGGAGTCAAAACAACCTTTTCGCCTCTCTCTCGGGCTTTGTACGAGATACAAAAACACTCTCTTACTGAGTATAAAAGATTCTCCAACTAAGTCAACTCTTTGCTAGCCTCCTCTTAGGCTTTGTATAACGATATGCCCCGCTGGGTCAAAAACCTTTAGCCTCTCTCTCGGGCTTTGTACGAGACACAAAATAGCCTCCTCTTAGGCTTTGTATAATGATTTTCCTAGCGGAAATTAGCCTCCTCTTAGGCTTTGTATAAGAAAACCACTGGTTGATCCAATCAACCTTTTGGCATCAAAGTTGTGCCTCGTTCACAGTACACAACTCCTTTCCTTTCATCTAATCGCAGTAAGCGGCAAGCCTCTGGATAATCTACATCCATGCCACTGTCCCTCTTTTAGCATGAGAAATTCCTAAGGAAAGATGGCATTACTCTACACTGAGTTAAAGTCTTCTCCTTCAGGTTAAAACCCTTTCTTCGGAAATTATGGCATTGCTCGAATCCGCGTATCCCAGTTAAAGTAATTCTCCTTCCCCCTCTTTAGAGATGACAAATTCTCTCTAAAGCCGAGGTCTTTCAGCTTCACGTCTTGGGCTTTGAACAAGACACAAATAGACCTTTTAGCTTCACATCTTGGGCTTTGAACAAGATACAAATCACCTTTCGCTTCATGTCTTGGGCTTTGAACAAGACACCAAAAACCAATTTCCTCCCATAGAATAGGAGGAACTACGAACGCTCTGATTTCCCTGTTTCGGTAAACGGGAATACGTAGGCATAAGATCGAAAGAAAAGATCTTAGCGAGCGCATTCAACAAAAAACCCAAATCCCATATCTTCGTCAATCAAAAGCAGTAATTCAAAAGCACCAGTCCTAATATCCTAATCCTAGTTCCCCGCCAGAAACATTATGCCCTAGAAAGAAAGAAACCTGTATTTGCGAAATACGAATAACCAGTACAAAGGCCCCCCCACATTGATAGCATCCGTAACCTAACAGACCGCTGTTTAAACTCAGTATGCAAGCAGGGTTAATTGGAGACATCTATTTCCCTTCCTTATTCAGCTCACAATAGGATAAAAAATGAATCGACCTGTAGTTTAAGCTCAACCGCAGAGAGCGACCAGCGCTTAAGAACCACGTCCAAAATCGCTCGCTACATATGCGAGTATTGTATGTAATAAAAACTACACCTCCTAATTAATTTCTTTAAACTATCACTGAAACTTCAATAAATAGGATTTTTATTATCTCAAAATATAATAAATTTATAATTTAACTTTTTAATTTAAAAAAGGAACATTACTAATATTAAAATTAAATTACTCATTGTAAATATTTTAAAATACATTAAGAATAATGACAAAGTTAAATAACTAAAATTAAACAATGATCCCATTTTCTATTAAATTCAAATATTTCAACATGGAAAGTTTTATTTCATATATTAAGAATTTTATACAAAAGAAATCATATTCTTGGATCTTCACTTTCACGTATCTATAATTTTGAATGGTCTTGTATCTTCACTTTTATATATCTGAATCTAAATTGTTCCTGAAAAAATAAATGAATATTTATTAAAATATATACTTTGAAATAATACCCTACTCTACCCATTCGTATAATAAATAAAATACGAAAATAGGTTTGCGGAAATTAATCAGAGTTACACACGTAGGATGTCACATTAACAAAAATATCATCATGAAGTATCAAATCACTTCATATCTTATTCCTTAATAAAAATAAATAATTTGATTAAACAGCGAAAAATCCAAATAGTTTAGCACTAAGGCTCAAATTACATCAAACCTACACAAAATCCGTGGTTCAACAACATTAAATAAATCATGATACGTAACAGATAACAAATAACAAATAACAAATAACATAAAGAAAATAACGAAATCCCTATCCTTCTCGTGTTACGTATCACATCGACTCTTAAGACTCGACCAATATCAACACATGCTCCAAGCACTACTCAAGTACCAGATCATCTGTACTCCCCAAGGAGCACATACACAACAACAAAAAAGGGGTGAGAATTACATTCAATAATACACGGTGAAAATCACATGCTAAGGAGTAGTTATCACACAAGTCACACCAATCATACCATCACAACGCACATACAAGTACCACATCAATACTCGGCACATTCAGCCCACATTGAATCATATACATATGCAATGCGACTCAACCGACACAACACAATGCATGTGGTACCATCACAATCCATACGGTTCCTTCATTGAACCCGATCCCCGTCGGAATCCGGATAAGTCATATATATATTCCTCTGAACTACAACTTATCTCCACTCGACACCCACATGGAGGCCGGACGAGACTAGGCAACCATCATGGATTTCCACCTAGTTCATCTCCGCACAACATGACATGAATGCATGACACATAATCATGCACAATATAACAATCATTCATGCATAAATCACGATCCTCAATGATCGCACGTGAGCCACATACTCACTGTAATTCCCTCCAGAATTACCACCACAGCCCAAGACCATCCACATGACAACAGTCTAGGCGCACAAGCATCAAACACATCTCATAAAGACAATAATGTAAAATCCCATGTTTTATCATATTTACTATCATTATTGGTTCTCCTACGTCCAATTATATCATTTTATTGTTAAGGATCAAGAGAAATTGCATCGCACGCGAAATCAGGACAGAAATTGCGAAAAATGAAAAAATTGTACTACAGCCCTGCCCATACGCGTATGGCCCTGACCCATACATGTATGACCACTTTTCCTCGGCCCATGCCTGTGTATGCTACGCATAGGGTCCTAATCGCCCAGGCGTCATACGCGTATTGCCCTAGGCCTTATGCGTATGACCAGAGAGGATTTCCCTCCCAAAAACCCATCCAAAACCTCGCATACGCGTAATGGTTAGCCCATACGCGTATGGCCCACTTCCCTTTACGCTTACCGGAAGATGGCTGTGCTGGCATAGGGACAAGGCGCGTACCATACGCGTTATGCACTCTGGGAGTGTTCCCCATTGGAGCAGTTCCAAGCTCCTAATTCAGACCCAAAACAACATTTGTATCAGTATAATCTCAAAGTCCTAATTCTACTTCTTTAATTCATCATTTTACCCAAGTTTTCTACCATTTGAAATCTATTTTTGTTTACCCCAAAATCCCCAAAATTTCCATATCTGATTTCATGGTAAACACAGCAAAAACATACATTTTACACGAATTTCACATCAACATCAGCATACATACACGAATTCACAACAACAATCATCCAAATACGAAAATCAAACAAGAAGGAGAAGAAATGCACAGAAATCCTAAGTGGGAAAGGAACCCTCACTACCCTCTCATGTTCAGACCACCATTAAAGAACTCATTCTCCCCTTACTTGAATTTCAAGCTTTTCCTCTCTTCAACAATGGTGGAAACCTCTTGCTCTACTTGCCCTAACTCTGCTTTTTTTTTCTCTTTCTATTTTTATGTGAAAACTGATAATGTAACCTCCCCACTAATCTCTCCTAATTATGTTTTATTTCCTTTTAGTTATAATAATGATAATATTATTACCCTTATTATTAGGAATAAATATTCCATGTAATAATAATAATAACATATATATCAATAATATTAGTAAGATATTCCCCACTAACATTTGTATCATTATTATCATAATAATACTATTCTAAGTTCCATTCCAACTAACTTATGTTACACACATACCCTAACCAAGTCAGTGCCAAAACAATCACACAAAATAAATCACAAAACGACTAAATAATTAAATGGGGTGTTACAACTCTCCCCCACCTAAAATATTTTTGTCCTAAAAAATGTACCTGAACAATTCCAGATACGAATCTCACATCTTGCTTTCCAACTCCAAGGTCACACATCCTCCAGCAGTTCCTCCCCAAGCTACTCTCACTAAAGGAATGTCTTTGCCTCTTAAGTGTTTCACCTTGCGATCCTCGATCCTTATCGGCATCGCCTCCACGGTAAGATTATCCTGAATCTGCACTTTATCCCTTTGAAGAACATGGGATGAATCAGCAATGTAATTCTGAAGTTGCGACACATGAAACACATCATGTAAATTCAAAAGTTCGGGTGGCAGCACCACTCTATACACAACAACTCCAACTCTCTGCAAAATCTGATAAGATCCGATGAACTTAGGATACAACTTCTTCGATTTCAGTGCACGACTAACACCGATCACATGATTGACCCTTAGAAACACATGGTCACCTTCACTAAATTCCAAGTCTTTCCTCCTATTATCTTGATAACTTTTCTGCCTACTCTAGGATGCCGTCATCTTCTCCCTAATCATCTGGATTATCTTTGTAGTCTGTTGCACAATCTCGGGTCCAAGTACAGTGCTCTCACCCGACTCATACCAACATAGAGGTGTCCTACATCTCTTACCATACAATGCTTCAAAAGGCGCCATTCCAATACTAGAATGGTAGCTGTTATTATAAGTAAATTCAATCAACGGTAAATGAGTATCCCAAGCACCTCCCTGCTCGAGTATACAAGCCCTCAACAAGTCTTCCAGTGACTGAATAGTCCTCTCAGATTGTCCATTTGTCTGTAGATGATAAGTAGAACTCAACTTCAAATTAGAACCCAAAGCTTCCTACAAGCTCTTCCAAAATCCGAAAGTAAACCTCGGATCTCTATCAGAAACTATGCTCGTTGGAACTCTGTGCAACGTCACTATTATCCTGATATAAATCTTTGCTAACTTTGACAAAGGGAAACTAATGTTAATCAGTATAAAATGTGCCGATTTCGTCATTCCATCCACAATCACCCAAATAGCATCAAAGCCTCTCGCGATACTATCCCACTTCCACTCTGGTATTTCCATTAGTTGCTTCAAATCGAAAAGTTTCTGATGTTCCACTTTTGACTTTTGACAAGTCAAACAAGCATACACAAACTGAACTACATCTTTCTTTATACCTGGCCACCAAAATAATTTCTTAAGATCTTGATACATTTTTGTAGCTCCTAGATGAATACTCAAGCTACTCATGTGGCTTTCCTCTAAGATCATTTTTCTCAAATCAGGATTATCTGGCACCCAAATTCTGCCTTGAAATCTCATCACACCAAAATTGTCTACCTTAAAGTACCTTTTGCATCCGACCCTCCTGCGGTCATCAAATCCACCAGCTTCAAATTGAGTTTCTGACTCTCTCTAACCTCATTAAGGAACTCATTATTAACCTTCAGCATACCCAACATCACACTCTCAGGAGTCAGTTCACAAACCATGCTCAAGTCTCTAAACTGTTCAATTAAATCCAACTCCGTAATAATTAATGTCGACATATGAATTGTCTTTCGACTCAAAGCATCCGCCACGATGTTAGCTTTACCGGGATGGTAACTCATGCTAAAATCATAGTCCTTCAATAACTCCAACCATCTTCTCTGTCTCATATTCAGTTCTTTTTGGTCAAATAAATATTTCAGAGTTTTATGATCACTGAACATTTCAAACCTCGATCCGTAAAATTAATGTCTACAAATTTTCAACACAAAAACCACCACAGCTAACTCAAGATCATGAGTAGGATAATTCCTTTCATGTACCCTCAATTGTCGTTAGGCATAAGTCATTACCTTACCATCCTGCATTAATACTCCGCCTAATCCCCTTTTAGACGCGTCACAATATACCACGAAAGGTTCATCTGGCTTTGGTAGAATCAATATTGGCGCCGTAGTCAACCTCTTCTTCAATTTTTGAAACTCTCTTCACATAAGATATCCCACACAAAGACCTGACCTTTTCTAGTCAATTGAGTCAGAGGAAGGGCCAAATTGCAAAACCCTTCGATAAACCTGCGGTAATAACCTGCTAAACCCAAGAAACTCCTAATCTCCGTCATTGATTTTGGAGGTTCCCACTGTGGGACAACACTCACTTTGGATGGATCCACTACTATGCCATCACCAGAAATAACATGTCCTAGAAAACTCACATCATGCAGCCAGAAATCACATTTTGAAAGTTACGCAAATAACTTATTATCTTTCAACACTTGCAATGCAATCCTCAGATGCTCTGCATGATCTCTATTGGACCTGGAGTAAATCAAAATGTCATCAATAAAAACTATAACAAACTGATCTAAGTAGGCATGAAACATATAATTCATGTACTCCATGAATACGCCCAACGCATTGGACACTCCGAACGGCATCCCAACATATTCGTAATGTCCATACCGAGTCCTGAAGGCCGTCTTTTGAATATCATCCTCTTTCACCTGGATCTGATGGTAACCTGATCTCAAATCAATTTTACTAAAATCATGAGCTCCCACGAGTTGATCCATTAGATCATCAATTCTTGGAAATGGATATTTGTTCTTGATGGTAACCTTATTCAGCCGACGATAATCAATACACAATCTCATACTACCGTTGTCGCTACTCGAAAAATAGTTGACCGGAGGCGAAAGGAGGAAGAAACAGAAGAGTCGCCATCAAACTTTATTTATCCCATGAGGGGAAGGGAAAACATCGAGAAAACCCAAAGAAGGAAGGATAAGATGGTCTCACAACCAAATTACGGGTTCGGAAGCCGGTTATGCGAGGGGAAGGTATTATCACCCCCCACATCCATCGTACTCGATGGGAACCATTTACTCGTCTATGTGTAAGGATGTTTGCTAAGGACATTACTTTCTAAGTGTGTTCTAAGAGGGAGAGAGAAGGGTAAGACAAAGAATGAGAAAAGAATAAAGGAAAAAGGAAAAGAAAAGGGTGGAAACGAAAAGGAGACTCGATAGGACTTCGCGGTCCTATGCCTACGTATTCCCTCGTGCAATGGGAGAGTCAGAGTCCATGTAGGTCGAAGGACTACGGGTGAAGAAAATGGAAGGGGGCTCGCCAAGATCATCGCGATCTTGTGCCTACGTATCTTACATTCGGACGAGAATGAAGAATCAGAGCAATCGTAGTTCGACCGACTACAGTTTGTTGGTGTTTTTTATGGACGATGTTAACGTGCGGGTTCTAGCAGTTAGGTGTTTTGCGGCTCGCTCGTGGAGTCTTATGCGTTACCTGTTTGCGGTAGAACGGACGCAACATATCCTTTTTGAAAAGGTTGATTTTCGCCATCAAGGCAAGATGTCATATTTGATTTGTGAAAGTTGGTTTTAAGGGCGAAATAAGTCCTCGGATAGGAACCCCTTCGGGTAGTACCCAATTCTTTATCTCGAAAAATTTACCGTGAAAGATGTGTGGCGAATATAGTCACGTCTTCGTATCAAAAGACGAGTATCGAGACCACACACTCTAAAGTGAGCATCCTAATACTCGAAGAGGAAGAGGTCTTCACCCAATCCTCTCTTTTTAGTTCAATACAAAGAGAACTTTATTCTTTTATTTAAGGAAGTGTTTTGATTTAGATGGTAAGTGCTTCATGACAGTGAACCCTAAAGGTAATGTCAAGCACTCAGGATAGGAGAAGGCCTTCGCCTAACCACTCCACGACCATCTAAGTTTATTGAGAAAAAGAAGTTTTGAAAATGAGCACTTGGTACAAGACCAAGGTTTTTGACTTAAGAAGAGAATGAAAATGAGAAATGAAATAGAAATCGAAATGAATTCGAAATGGTCTCTTCTTAATCAAGATTTAATCGATAAATCAATAATCTATGATATTTGACATTCATTGACCAATAAAATAAAATCAAAAGGTAAGAAAGAAAGTGGTCTCATATTAATCAAGATTTTGCAATCTATGATCTTTTGTTATATCGTCAACCAAAATAAAATCGAAAAGAAAATCGAAGATGAAAATCAAAGTAGAAGTGAAAAGTAAATCAAGTAATGAATCTAAACAAAGTGATAACCAAAATGGTCACAAAAACTATTGAAAATTATTAACAAATATTTAAAAATGAACTAATAAAAATATTTAACAAAAATTTTAATAAATAGAATGCTAACAAGAATTAAATAAAAAAATAATAAGATTATTAAAAATAAATAACTAAATTAGTAGCAAATAATTAATAAATTATATAAAAACTTTTAACAAAATAATTAACAAAAAAAATATTAATAAAAATTATTAACAAAATTTAAAAGTTCTAAAAGAAAATTGGAGGGAAGACAAAAGAAGAAAAAAAGAGGTATGAACAGCATTAGAGAATGAGGCCCAATCTGGACAAGATTGGGGCGGATCTCAGAAACGCGTCGGGTCTTTTGACCCAAACCCGGTTTGACTAAAACAAGAAAAAGGATGTGGAACCCTACCACTCCACACACAGCCGTTTAGAACGTACACTCAGAAGAAGAAAGAAAAAAACACGGTTGAAAAAGTGAAGTCTCAGCAATGAAAACAACGATGTTCCTCAAATGAAAACGATCCAAACGAAATCCTGCTATCTTAATCATTCAACTTTCTCACTCTCTCAGACTCGTCTCTCTCGGCTGCTTATGCTCGCATTTCAGATCGTAGGGAAACAAAATCCATTGAGTGAGGTTTGTATTCGTTTTCGCTCTCAGTTGAACTACCCTATCTCTTGACCCGTTCTCACACGACCTCCTTCTCACGGCCAACTCACTCAGATTCTCTCTCGCGATGTTTCTTTCACCTTGCGATCTTCTCAATCACTCACCTTTCTTGGTCACTCTCTCTGTTTCTTTCACACGCGGCGTGGCTGAGGGGCGGTGGCGACGATTTGATTTGTTGATGGTTGTTGGAGAAGTAAAGTCACAGAAGTGAGGTGGTGTTGTTTTGGGATTGTGATATTGGTTTATTCGTTCATCGGAAGGGAGGATTGAGGTAAGAGCATGGAAGACGTTTGTTGTGTTTACGGTGAGATGAGTAAAAGTGTTTGGATGGTTGTTGTTGTTTGTTTAGCCTTGCACACCAACTACTTGTGAAAATGCCTTGTTTATGGTTTTGTTCAAAATGGCGGAAAGAGTTGATGGTGTTATTGTGCTGTTGCGAGGTGGTCGTCGGTCGGAAATGTGCAAGGTGATTTATTTATGAAGATGAAGGCAGTGTAGAAAATGGAACAAAATGAATCTCCAGGTTTTTGTTTTCTCTCTCTTTTAATCGTTCAGATATTTTTTTCTCTAATTTTCTCCTCCCCTTCGTTCAGTTCCTCTTCCCCTCTTTTAAACCTCACTAAACTTATTAATTAAGTTTTTTATTTGTCTTGTTGTTTGTATTGTCCTTCTCACTGCAGGTATGTTTTGGTAAGGCTGAGTCATGCTTTCAAAGTTGCAGGTTATGCAGGCCATTTTTGGTGTGTTGGTGCACAACGTGATGTTGTTTTCGTTTGCAGAGAGGTACATGCTTGTGGTTTTTGGCTTGGCTTGTTGTGTGTATGTCATGGCTGATGGTTTGTTTGGTTGTGTAGCTTTTTGCAGGAAGTACGGTTGATGCAACAGGATTTGCAAGTTTTTGTCTTGGCCAGTGCAGTTGTTGTGTACAATTTGTTTCCACAGGTCCATCAGGTAGTTATTTGTGGCATGGTTTTTGTGTAGCAAAAAGAGTAGCAGGTTTGGTTGCATAATTGGTGTAAAGATTTTGGAGTAGCAAGTTGGTATAGCAGTTTTGGTTTTGTAGCAGGACATTACGCATGGCTTGGAGTGCACTTCTTTTTTTTCATCATTTTTTGTTGTAAAGCAATTGTAATGAACTTCTCTTTTTTTGTAGTTTTATAAAAACGGGCCTATGAAATGTAACTTGGGCCTCTTAATGTGAATCACCTCTTTGTATCAATCAAATGGATTTTTGGAAATGTTTGAATGGAAAATTATTTTTATAAAGGTGGATTTTTGAAATATGGAGATAATGTTTGGAAATTGATTAAAAAAAATGGACTTAAGAATATGGATTAAAAGAAAAAGTCATTGAATATTGGGATATGGATGTGGGTAATTGAACTAAAAATTAGATAGTTTGAAATGAAAAGTGGATAAGAAATACAAATGGCATTAACAACGGGTAATTGAAAAAATAGAAGCGGTTTAGAAATATATATTAAGTGGAAAGAGGATAAAAGTGATTACGGGAATGGACATGGATTTTGTAACGCGTACTTAAAACCTTGACAAGTGAACCTGAATGCTACAATTCTTTGAATTACATCACAGAAGATCCTCCTTGAATCAATTTCTGATTAACATCACAACCCTAAATCCATCTTAACATGATCTTTAATTGAAAAACAAACTTGACAAATCCTTGGATCAATGATAAGAACCTGAACCATATAACCAGGACTTTGCAAATAACTTGAAATGTACCTACTGCCCTGACCTTCAATGGCTCTGCAACCTGACTTCAATAGACAACTTGAATTGATACAAAACCCTGATTCGATGATGATCTTTAGATATAAAGAATGAAACAATCTCCTCTTTCTTGACCAAGACCGGGCCACACCCAACTTGCTAAATTCAAATGAAACTCAATTGAATGCCACCCGCCAATCTTAACACAAAGGGTGAGAAACCCTAATCTTTGTGCCTTGAGTATACATTGATACTCCTCTGAATACGAAAGACTTAAACCATAGGAAAACGCCTTGATCCCATGTCACAAGAGCTTACGCAAATGGATGAATGGAAAATTATGCTAATGACCTAATGGAATGCATAAATGATGAAAATGATATGATATGCAAGGCTAGGGTGAATATGAGGGTGTGACAACCGTCTTTATTCTTAACCAACAACACTGGAGCTTTCCACGGCGACACACTGGGTCTAATGAACTTCTTATCAAGTAATTCTCCGAGTTGAGATATCAACTTCGTCAATTCTGATGCTGACATTATGTATGGTGCCATAGATATAGGTCTGGTACCAAGAGCAATATAGATTGCAAATTCCACCTCTCGCTTCAGAGGCAACTCTGAAATATCATCCAGAAACACTTCTGGAAACTCTTTCACTACAAGTAATTCATTAATCGACGTTTTACCCTCAACAGAAAATGAGGCAAACACCGCAAACATTTTAGCTTCATCTTCCAACAAGGTTCTCAATTCATTGGTAGATATAAAATTAGCTAACTCTTCCTCCTCTAGGATAAGAAATAACAACTTCTTCCTATAACAGTCAATGTAGACATAATTGCTGTCTAGCCAATTCATCCCTAAAATAATATCCATATCACTGAGTGGTAAGCAAATTAAATCCACTCTAAAATATTTACCAAAGACCGACACAGGACAATTCAAGCACATTAACGATGTAGTTATCGACCCAATAGATGGAGTATCAATCACCATTTCTTTACTCAAAATAGATGGCACAAGTCCTAGTTTCTTCACACAATCAACAAAAATAAATGAGTGGGTCGCACCCGTATCAATGATAGAAATCAAAGGAGTGTTATGAATGTAACAAGTTCCTCTGACCAAACGATCCTCACTGGCAGGCAGAGCCCCCACCAGTGCAAATACCTTCCCACCGGTCTGCAACTTCTTCGACTTTTGATAGTGGGTGCTGATGTGACCCTGTTCACCACAGTTGTAACATGTAGGTATATTGGTCCTACAATCTGCCATAACATGACCTGACTTCCCGCAATTGAAACATTTCTTCACCTCATTCTGACATTCATTAGCATACCATCACAACACACATATAAGTGCCACATCAATACTCGACACATTCAGCCCACATTCAATTATATACATATGCAATGCGACTTAACTGACACGACATAATGCATGTGGTACCATCACAATCCATACGGTTCCTTCATTAAACCCGATCCCCGTCGGAATCCGGATAAATCGTATACATTCATCTGAACTATAACTTATTTCCACTCGACTCCCACATGGAGTCCGGAGGAGACTAGACACCCATCATGGATTCCCACCTATCTCATCTCCACACAACATGACATGAATGCATGATACACAATTATGCATAATATAACAATCATTCATGCATAACTCACGATCCTCAATGATTGCACGTGAGCCATATACTCACCGTAATTCCCTCCAGATTTACCAGCGCATCCTAAGATCATCCACATAACAACAATCTAGGCGCACAAGCATCAAACACATTTCATAAAGACAATCACGTAAAATCCCATGTTTTATCATATTTACTATCACTACCAGTTCCTATACGTTCCATTATATCATTTTAATCTTACGGATCAAGAGAAATTGCATCGCACACGAAATTAGGACAAAAATCGCGAAAACAAAAAATTTGCACTACAAACCTACCCATACGCGTTTGACCCTGCCCATATGCATATGGCCACTTTTCCTCGTCTCAGGCCTGCATATGCTACGCATATGGCCCTACTCTCCTAGGCCTTATACGCGTATTGCCCTAGGCCTTACGCGTATGACCGGAGAGGATTTCCCTCCCAACAACCCATAAAAAACCTCTCATACGCGTAATGGCTAGCTAGCCCATACGCGCATGACCCACTTACCCTTATGCGTATCGGCAGATGGCCGTGCTGGCATGGGGACAGGGCACGTACCATACACGTAATGCCCTTTGGGAGTGTCCCTTATTTGAGCACTTCCAAGATCCTAATTCAGACCCAAAACAACATTTGTATCAATATAATCCTAAAGTCCTAATTCTACTTTGTCAATTCATCATTTTACCCAAATTTTCTACCATTTGAAATCTATTTTCGTTAACCCCAAAATCCCCAAAATTTCCAGATCTGATTTCATGGTAAACACATCAACAACATACATTTTACACGAATTTCACATCAACATCAGCATACAAACACGAATTCACAACAACAATCATCCAGATACGAAAATCATACAAGAAGGAGAAAAAATACACAGAAATCCTAAGAGGGAAAGGAACCCTCACTATCCTCTCATGTTCAGACCACCATTAAAGAACCCATTCTCCCCCTTACCGGAATTTCGAGCTTTTCCTCTCTTCAACAATGGTGGAAACCTCTTGCTCTTGCTCTACTTGCCCTAACTCTGCTTCTTTTTTCTCTTTCTCTTTTCACGTGAAAATTGATAATGTAACCTCCCCACTAATCTCTCCTAATTATGTTTTATTTCATTTTAATTATAATAATAATAATAATAATATTACCCTTATTATTAGGAATAAATATTCCATGTAATAATAATATTACCCTTATTATTAGTAAGATATTCTCCATAACATTTATATCATTATTATCCTAATAATTTTATTCTAAGTTTCATTCCAACTAACTTATGTTACACTAAATTCTCACACCCACCCTTACACACATACTCTAACCAAATCAGTGCCAAAACAATCACACAAAATAAATCACAAAACGACTAAATAATTAAATCTGACAATAATTTTATAGTGCAAGTTAAACATATGAATTTGTGTTAGAAACTAAACAACCTGATCTGTTATAGGTTATGTAATCAAATCAAACTTCATTTGAAGAGAAAATTCTCTAATATAATTTTTGGTTTAACCATAGTTTTTACTGAATACTACTTTTGAATTTTTAAATAGATCTTGAACTAAAAAGTTATAATTGAATGCCATAAATTGTTAGTAATTTATAATTAGGTCCTTAAGCTAAAATTAAAGACCCTAAACTATTAAATAGTTTATAATTAATCCCTCAAAACTATTAAATCGTTTATAACTAATCCCTCAATTTAGAGATCCAAACACAAACTACTTAAAGTTTAAGAGATCTAATTGAAAATTATTTATAAGTTAGATTCCATTAAAAAAAACTTAGTTTAGGGATTAAATTAAATTATGGGAGGTTAATTACCTTAGTTTTCCAAAAGTAAACATTTATATGGCAAAGGGAGGTGAAGAGTATCTTGGGACGAACTTCACCAGGTTACAGTCAATAGGTGATAAAAAATCAAACCTCTTCAGCTATAGCACGTAAGATCTTGTTAATTTGTGGATCTTCAGAAAACCGCACTTAAAGAATAAAAATTAGATTTTCAAACAAATTGTCTAATGTTGCAACTCTATTATCTCTTCCTTCAGCAACCAATAATTTACAAATAGAACCACCAATGTTTCTCCCAATAATCTTCCAAATTATATGTTATATATTATTAAAATGAATAATATTAAACATTAAAGCATAATGAAGCTACAAGTCTGCAATTAACATCTATTGAAATGTATTTCAGGACACTCAAAACAAGGTATGCTCTTATTAAAATTCCAAATCCTACATATTCTCTAATTAATTTTATAATTTTATTTATTTATTTCCACGGTAGAGATTGTGAAACAGTAGAATGGAAAAAACCACCAGAATATCACATCTATGTTCTATTCTTTGATCAGATGTGGGAAACAAAGTTTTTGTAAACCAAGAAACTAGTTCAGATTGAATGTTAAATATAAAAGTCAATCCTTGCAAACCTTTATATCACAAACAAAATAAAAAACAACAAAGGAATAAATAAGGAAGAATGAAAGAAAAAGCCACCACAGGTGGCGCACGCGGAGGAGAGTGATGGTGTGATGTGAATCAGATGGTTGAGATCTGACGATGCGAGTGTGGTGGTTTGGTTGAAGTTGAAGGCACGACTGTTGTAGTTTTTTGACGAGTTTCTAAGATAATTTACTAGATATAGATATGACAAAACAAAACGGAACCAAACCTAATCCACCTCACTCAGATCTAGTGGTGTAAAGTGCTGATGGAAAGGAAAAGTCGACAGCGAAAAAGAAGAAACCTGATGAAGAATGAATGAATGGCGGTGAAAAGGTGGCCGGAGCTACACAACAATCAGTGGAATTGATGG
Organism: Lathyrus tuberosus; assembly: GCA_022829125.1. NCBI lineage: Eukaryota > Viridiplantae > Streptophyta > Magnoliopsida > Fabales > Fabaceae > Lathyrus > Lathyrus tuberosus. Next base: position 4,064,245 of record JALAZF010000191.1, read on the forward strand.
TCCAGCCGGTTAGATCAATTAAACTTTCGGAAGATTTTAGGTTTACGTTGAATTGAAATGAAAATAAAATTGTAAGAATGAGAGATTCCAAAAATACACAAAAAAATCTTATCTTACGTGTCGATTTTTTGTTAATTTTTAAAAATAATTTTTTATTAAATTTATGGTATATCATATTAATTGAGTTTAACTGCTGATAAAATTAGAAAATAATATAAATAAAGTATAATCTAAAGTAGTTAAATAAAAAAAATTAAGATTGAGTATAAAATAGATATAAAACAGATTAAAACAAGGAAATGACTTTGTAGAAAAGATAAAATTATCTTTGTAAGATTAAATTTTTTGTGTGAAAATATTAGCTTTTTAATAAAAAATTATTAATTTATTTTTTGAATCACACATACTATTTTATTAAATGGGAAAATGTGATGAAAAATATTACTGTAGGTAAAAGTATGAGAAAATGTGATCGACAAATTCACAACTATTCCACGTGACTTTCTAGAGAGAAGGTAGAGCTTATCTCTCTAGGTCTTATCGTGTCCCCCACGCCCTCTGTGTAGTGGCTATCTTCCCCAGTCTTCTGGTCTCCCTCATCCGTGTTGGGTGTTTTCGTTTCCTTTCCTTAGTCTCTGGTGTGCTGAAGAGGTACAAAGGAGAAATGGAAAGCTTTCACTTTGTCAAAAGAAGAAGAAGAAGGCACTACAACAAAAATAAGTTATAACATCGCACCTTAGACAGCGCTTTAATACAAAAGCGCTGCTATAAGTTAAAAACAAGGAATCTATTCATTTATAAAAATAAAAGCGCAAAAAATATAAGACCTTAGACAGCGCTTTGGTCAAAAGCGCTTTCTAAGATCTTATAAATTTAAAAAAATATAAGACCTTAGACAGCGCTTTCGTAAAAAGCGCTTTCTAAAGTTTTATTAATTTAAAAAAAAAAATTAAAGAAAAATATTAGACAGCGCTTTCATTAAAAGCGCTGTCTAAGGTCTTAAAAATTAAAAAAAAATAAAATCGAAAGCGCTGTCTAAGGCCAACTTTAGAAAGCGCTTTAAAAAACGCTGTCTAAGATCCACCTTAGAAAGCGCTTTTATGACAAGCGCTGTCTAAGGTCTAATTAAATTAAAATATATGAATAGTCAGTATTCATTTTCATATTTCCGCTCTTTCTTCTCCCCTGCTAGCGAACAGAGCTCAAAACCCTTGCGAACGAAAAACCTTCACCGTCAACCGTCCTCCACCGTGCCGTCGTTCGTTGTTGCCGTCGTTGCATTGCCGTCCGTCCGTTTCTGCTCACTGCCGTCGTTTTCGTTTCTGCTCATTGCCGTCGTCGTTCGTTTCTCTTTCTGCTCTTTGATACATTTCGTTCTTGCATTGCCGTTGTTACCGTCGTTAAAGGTACGTCGTTGTTGTGAAGAATAGGGTTTTGTTGCTTTACATTGTTGTTGTAGGGTTTTGTTGCTTTACAATGTTATAGTGAATGATTATGTTTGATGAGTTTTGTTAATGAAGTTATGTTGGACTGTTTTATTAATGAAGTTTTGTAGTGAATGAGTATGTTTGAAGTTTTGTTAATGAAGTTTTGTAGTGAATGAGTATGTTTGATGAAATCTTCTAAAAAACTCTAAAAAACTCTTAAAATTGATGGAGTTTTTTTAAAATTGATGGAAATAGTTTAGTTTAGTTTTATTTTTTCCACCTCTTAAATCTTCTAAAAAACTCTTAAAATTGATGGAAATGTCCTCTGAATTTTAGAATTCAAACACTATCAAACTTGTTCATTTCTTGATTAATATGGTTGAATTAATGTTATTTTGTTGACCTTAATAAGTAGGAAAACCATGGATAAAAAATAGATGGATGCCGATCGATTGTCCAAAGAGTACGAGAATGGGGTATTGGATTTCGTTAAGTTTGTTGTTCAACACGCTGACGCTGAAGAGCTCAATCGAATAAAATGTCCTTGCTTGGGTTGTTGTTATGTGGGTAGGGTTGACGCAGATGGATTGAAATCACATTTACTGATGAATGGAATTGATCGAAGTTATAAGTGTTGGATACATCATGGGGAGAAAATTAACGAGAATGTTGAACCGACGGGGAAAAGTAATACGACCTATGCTTCAGATGACAAAGACACGGAAACATACGATTGTGATCGAGTCGAAGAGATTGCAGAAGCAGTTGTAGAAGATCTTCATGATTGTCCCGAAATGTTTGAGAGGTTGGTAAGCGATGCAGAGAAACCGCTCTATCAAGGTTGCACTAAATTCACAAGACTGTCTGCGGTATTGAAGTTGTACAACTTAAAGGCGGGCAATGGATGGTCGGATAAAAGTTTCACAGAGTTGTTGGCCCTTTTGAGAGAAATGCTACCGGAGGATAATGTTCTTCCCAATCGAACCTATGAGGCCAAAAAAATGTTGTGTTCTATTGGCATGAGCTATGATAAGATACATGCTTGTCCAAACGATTGCGTTTTGTTTCGAAACGAATATGCATCGTTAACTGAGTGCCCTAAATGCGGTTTGTCTCGATATAAGAAAAAATTGTCTCCAGCCAAGGTCTTATGGTATTTTCCTATAATACCGAGATTTAGGCGTTTGTTTCGTAGTGAAACCGATGCAAGACACCTGACTTGGCATGCAGATGAAAGAATTATTGATGGAAAGTTGCGACATCCGGCTGATTCACCACAGTGTCGAAAATTGATAATGATTATCCTGACTTTGGAGAAGAAGCAAGAAACCTTCGCTTGACATTATCTACTGATGGAATGAACCCGCATGGTCTTCAAAGTATCTCACATACCACATGGCCTGTGATTCTTATGATTTATAACCTACCTCCGTTGCTATGCATGAAGCGTAAGTACATGATGTTATCTATGTTAATCTCTGGGCCTAAACAACCAGGTAATGACATAGATGTATACTTGACACCTTTGATCGAAGATTTAAAGATATTGTGGGAGAACCGTGTGGAGGTTTATGATGGATATAGGAAAGAAAGTTTCAATTTGAGGGCGATGTTGTTTGGCACAATTAATGATTTTCCAGCTTACGGGAATCTATCAGGGTACAGCATAAAAGGTGAAAAAGCGTGTCCTATTTGTGAAGATAAAACAGTTTCGAAACGATTGGAGTTTGGTCATAAGAATGTCTTTCTCGGTCATCGTAGATTCTTAAATGCCAAACATAACTACCGTGGGTGGAGACAAGAATTCAATGGAGACATCGAACAAGGTAGAGCTCCACCTATGTTGTCAGGTGACCAAGTTTTTAAAAAGGTGAAAGATATGCGTACTGAGTTTGGCAAACCTTTTGCACATAAGGTTGTCAAAGGTGGGTGGAAAAAGAGGTCGATATTTTTTAAATTGCCATATTGGAAGTCTTTGTATGTGAGATATTTTCTCGATGTTATGCATATTGAGAAAAATGTATTTGAAAGTGTTATTGGTACGTTACTCAATATAAAAGGAAAGACTAAGGATAGCCTTAAAGCAAGAAAAGACTTGGAAGCGATGGGGATTAGACCTGAATTAGCACCCGTGAAGAAAGGAAGACGAACATATCTACCCCCTGCTGCTTTTACTCTGTCTAGAAAGGAGAAGAAAATATTGTGTAAGTTTCTGAGTGGAGTTAAAGTTCCAGAAGGATACTCTTCAGATGTCAGAAGACTTGTGTCTATGAAAGACCTCACGTTGAAGAGTTTAAAGACACACGACTGCCATGTTATAATGGAACACTTTCTACCAATAGGTATACGTTCTATTTTGCCAGTGAAAGTAAGAAGCGCCATAACTAATTTGTGTTTTTTCTTTAGGTCAATTTGTAGTAAGGTAATCGATCCCGATATCTTACCAACACTACAAAAAGAGATAGTTATTACCTTGTGTGAGCTTGAAATGTATTTTCCTCCCTCTTTTTTTGACATAATGGTACATATAGTTGTTCATCTTGTGAAAGAGACACAGTTGTGTGGACCAGCTTATATGAGATGGATGTACCCTGCTGAACGTTATATGAAAATATTAAAAGGGTACGTGAAAAGCCGAAGTCGACCAGAGGGGTGTATTGTTGAACGATACATTGTTGAAGAAGCGGTTGAGTTTTGTACTGAATATTTGTCCAATGTTCAGTCGATTGGACTCCCCAAAGCTCATATTTTTGAAAAAAAGGATGGTAAAAAATTAATTGGAAATAAAATTGTGACAGTATCAAGGGATGAACGGGATCAAGTGCATTTGTATGTTCTGCACAATGATAATGAGGTTGAGCCATAAGTTGAGATGCACAAGGATGTACTCCGAGGGTTAAATCAGAACAGAAATGAAAATTGGATAGTACGAGAGCACAATCAAAGTTTCATACAATGGTTAAAGGATCATATTTATTCGAAGCGCTCTTTAGATCCTGCTTCAGTAACAGAAAGGTTGAGATGTTTGGCATATGGTCCAAGTTTGCATGTGTATTCTCATAGCGCATACGCAATTAATGGATACACATTTTATACCAAAGACCAAGACGATAAAAGTACTATGCAAAATAGTGGTGTCACCGTCCTAGCTGAAGCAATGCACATATCAAGTATGAAGGACTTAAACCCCAAATATGCAAATCTGTCATATTTTGGAGTTATTGAGCATATTTGGGTGTTTGATTACGAGAAGTTTCAGATTCCAATCTTTGGTTGCAACTGGGTAAATAGTAGTGGCATACGAATGGATAAGTCTGGATTTTTGCAAGTGGATCTTAATAGGGTGGGGTACAAAGATGAGCCTTTTATTCTAGCATCTCAAGCTAGACAAGTGTTCTATGTCACTGACCCGGCGAGTACGAAATGGTCTATAGTGCTTCTATCTAACAAAGTGGTTAATGATAGCGGTGTAGATCAATGTGATATTGATGTTGAGAATGAGTCATGCATTAGACGGAATGAGTTGAATACAAATGATCAAGATGAGGATCTTATAGCGGATGAGTCATATATCAGAAATGACCATAACGAGGGAATTTGGATCCATTCATCCGTCCGCATTGCTAAGACACAAGTAATTCATATTCCAACCAAGAAAATAAAGAGATGTTAGTGAAAGAGGTAAAATTTGTTATATACTTGATTTCTTTATTATATTTGTTATATATTATGTCATATTTGTTATATATTAGTGAAAGAGCATTTTATTTTCATTTTTTACATGGTAATGTTATTTAGACTCCAACAAGATCCAAAACAAAGGATATAGATGTTAATCTTACACTTGTTTAATCTTACAGTGGACATTGGTTGTTGGTCGCAATTAACCACAGCGGAGAGTCAACCCCATTATTACATGGAATTATGTGAAGGTATATTAATTATCACATGTTTTATTATATTAGTGATGCTACTTGATAAAACTTAGGATTTATCCATATTTTCTTTTAATTGAATTACAATCTTTGTGTTTTCAGGACCTATAATGTAGATTTGAAGCAATGCTTTGGTTGGATGCAAAAGTATTAGTATAAGTAATATGTGCATTTGTAGAAAAAATGTAATGATTTGTAATTATAAATAGGTGTATATATAATTTTGGTTTGTAATTTTAAATATATATATTGGTTTGAATTGCCAATTGTTTTGCATATATAATTTTGGTGTAAATTGCCAATGGTTTGAATTGCCAATTTCTGAAAAAAATTGCTGGTTGAAAAACAGGTAAAATTCTGGTTGAAAAAACCTGGTAAAAATTGTGGTTTAAAAAAATTTATATAAAATTTTTCGTATACCTTAGACAGCGCTTCTGGAGAAAGCGTTGTCTAAGGTAGGGCTTAGACAGCGCTTCTAACAAAAGTACTGTCTAAGGTAGGGCTTAGAAAGCGCTTTTGACAAAAGCGCTGTCTAAGGTATACCTAGAAAAATTCAAAAAGGACAGCGCTTTTATTGAAAGCGCTGTCTAAGGTATACCTTATAATGTCAAAAAGCGCTGTCTAAAGGTACCATAGACATCGCTTTTCATTAAATATACCCCACTTTAGACAGCGCTTTTGGTATTACCCAAAGCGCTGTCTAAACCTATAGCAGCGCAGGTTTATACAGCGCTTAAAAGCGCTGTCTAAGGGCAAAAAAATCGCTGTCTAAGGTCTTTTTTGTGGTAGTGAGGAGTGGTGGCGAACGAGGAGGAGCTATGTATTGATGACTCCTTTCAAAGAACGATGGCCGGGAAGCTGTGGACGGAGAGTAATTTCAACTCTAGGGCTTTCAAGACAACTATGTCTAACGCGTGGAAGTTGAAGCATGCAGTGGATATACAAGACCTTGGTAAAAATCTTTTTCTGTTCAAGTTCAACTCCAAACGGGATATGGAATTTGTTCTCAAGTCGGGACCTTGGAGCTTCGACAGGGCGTTGTTAGTTCTCAATTGCATCTCAGGGGAAGAACAACCATCGGATCTCAACATGCACTACAGCTCTTTCTGGGTAAGGATATACGAACTACCTCTTAATCTGAGATCTGAAGCTATGGCGAGAAAAATCGGTAATATCATTGGTCAGTTCGAGGGGATGGATGTCAAAAAAGCGCATAGGAATGGTAGATTCCTTCGTATCAAAGTGATTATCAATCTCAAAGATCCGCTCAAAAGAGGAACAGTGGTGAAGTTCAAAGAGAAAACCTTGAGAGTCCATTTCAAATACGAAAGACTCCCAACCTTCTGTTACGTGTGTGGAAGAATGGGGCACCAAATTAAGGACTGTGAAGCGGTGGAGGAACTGAACGACGAAGGGCTAGAGGATATTGAGGAACATGATTTATCCTTTGGGCAATGGTTAAGAGCGTCTCCACTTCCAAAAATGTCTGAAGAAACAAAGAAGAAGGAGTCAAGTTCCAGTTTGTGTATCAGAGAACTTTTCAACGCGTCTTCGAGCCAAAGCAGATGTGAGGTGAAAGGGAAAGGCAACGATGATGATACTGAAGTCCAACAAAAGCTTCAATCTTCAAAGCAACAAGGAAAGATTGGGCCGAGGGGAGAGAAGGAAAAACCTCAGATTGCGGAAGTAGAAAGGGTAGCGGAGTCGCTAGGTGCAGTGATTATCTCAACTGACAAAAAATCTCCAAAACATGGCGGAAGTAAAGAAGGCGTTGTGAAACGGAAATGGACCAGAAAGAAGAATGTGAAGGAAGGAAATGAGGGTGTCGTAGGGAGTGTCAAACCTAAGCTAGCAAAGAGGCAGTTGGTTGAAGTAACCATAACAGAAGGGAATATAGAGGAAGGCATAGCAGGAGAGAAAAAGAGGAAGAGTTCATCTATGGTTAATGCAAGTCCAAATGTTCAACCAGAGGTGGTGTTGGAAGACCAACACCGCCTTCCCCAATGAAGGCCATCAGTTGGAACTGCAGGGGTCTGGGGAGCCCCCGTGTAGTTCGAGCCTTAAATTGGCTCATTCGATCGGAAAATCCCCAGCTGGTTTTCCTTATGGAAACCAAGCTAAATAAAGAGGAAATGCAAGCAGTTAAGAAGAAATGTAGATTTTGTTTTGATTTTACTGTTGATTGCAGGGGTACTGGGAAAGATAGAGCGGGTGGAATCAGTCTTTGGTGGAATGATACTATTGGGATCTCTGTTAAATCTTGGTCTCAAAACCATATAGCTGGGAGTTGTCAAGTCGAAGAAGATGAAGGTGATTGGTCTTTTGCTGGTATTTATGGTTTCCCGGAAGAGATAAATAAGAAGAAAACGTGGGAGTTGGTCCAACAGATTTGCGATGAAGATGGAGACAACTGTATCCTTTTTGGCGATTTTAACGACATCCTACAAGATGCTGATAAACAAGGAGGAAACGGCAGATCGTATTCTCAATTTGAATGGGGAAGGGAGACTTTGGACAAGTGTGGTTTGGTGGAAGTCAGTTTCGAGGGATATCCTTTCACCTGGTCTAATGGTAGAAAGGGAGAAGACAATATTCAGTGCAGGCTAGACAAAGATCTGGTGTCCTATACTTTTAAGCAACTTTATCCTCTCTCGAAGTTTACTCATCTGGAGAGACATGGTTCTGATCACGCTGCCCTTCGTATTCTACTTAAGAAAGATGAGCCAATTCACAGGAAACCTTTCCTGTTTCGCTTTGAAGAGGCCTGGTCCAACCAAAAGGAGTGTGGAGAGCTTGTTCGCCAACTGTGGAATAGAAACACACATTCAATTCAACAAAGAATCAACTCAGTGCAGGGAATCCAACATCATTTTAAAGATTTGAGAACAAACAAGATTAGAAAGGAGATTCTCAGAATCCAAGATTTTCTCAAAGAGGATTTAAGATGGTCCGGGCAGAGGGATTCACTTCTCAAAATTGAGGAAACTCTTTGGAGACAGAGAAGTCGCGCTGTGTGGCTTATGGATGGGGACAGAAACACCAAATTTTTTCACCAAAAAGCTGACCAAAGGAGGAGGGTTAATGCAATCAAGAGGTTGAAAGATGAGTGTGGAGTATGGAGGAGTGGGCATCAGAACTGCGAGAAAATCCTCACCAATTATTTCAAGAACATTTTCACTTCATCCCAGCCTGTGAATCTGCAGGCCATATGTAAGTCTATTCCAGGTAAACTTTCTGAGAGTCACAAAACTATCTGTTCCTCCCAATTCACGAAGGATGAAGTGTATAATGCAATTTTTCAGATGCATCCTTTAAAGTCCCCAGGCCCGGATGGTCTTCCGGCGCTGTTCTACCAAAAATATTGGTCCACTGTTGGAGAGGATGTCGTTCAGTTTGCTCTTGATATTCTGAATAATAACAAGAATCCCAGTGATATCAATAATACATTCATTACCCTCATTCCCAAGAAAAAACACCCCTCTACTTCTTTGGATTTTAGGCCGATAAGCCTCTGCAACGTCATAATGAAGGCTGTCACCAAAGTTGTGGCAAACAGAATCAAGATTATCCTCCCTGATATTATCAGTGAAGAGCAGAGTTCGTTTATTCGTGGGAGGCTAATAACAGATAATGCTCTCTTGGCGATGGAATGTTTTCATTGGATGAAGCATAAGAAGAAAGGAAGGAAGGGAACCATGGCGTTGAAACTCGACATGTCGAAAGCCTATGATAGATTGGAGTGGAGCTTTGTGCTGATGACTTTGGAATGCTTGGAGTTCCCCCGTTCCCTGATTTCCCTTATCAGGAATTGTATTACAACTGTCAGCTACCAGGTCTTGATTAACGGACAACCATCCACTCGCTTCGTCCCGGAAAGGGGTCTCCGTCAAGGAGACCCTCTCTCACCTTATTTATTTGTTATCTGTGCAGATGTCCTTTCAGGTTTACTGAAGCAGGAGGTGGTGACGAAGAGAATCCATGGCATCAAGGTGGCGAGGAACTCGCCTAACATTTCTCATCTATTTTTTGCAGATGATAGCCTTCTGTTTGCAAGAGCCAGTGAGGAAGAAGCTGTCCGAGTCCTTAGTGTTCTCAGCGATTATCAGAAGGCGTCGGGGCAAGTGGTAAATTTTGAGAAGTCTGAGGTTTCCTTTAGTAGCAATATTTCGCAAGAAGTGAAAGACAAAATCAAAAGGAAATTGGGGTTCCGGTTCGTGATCAATCATTCGAGGTACTTAGGCCTGCCGGTGGTTTTTGGAAGGTCAAAAAAAGAGGTTTTCAAGTTGGTTATTGAGAGAGTTTGGAAGAAGGTGAAAGGATGGAAAGAGTCGTTCTTGTCAAAAGCAGGGAAAGAGGTTCTTATAAAAGCAGTGGCTCAGGCGATACCTACGTACATCATGAGCTGTTACCGTCTTCCGGATACTTGTTGCAAAGAGATTGAGGCGATTTTGGCCAAATTCTGGTGGGGTTCGAAGGAGGGAGAGAAGAAAATACACTGGTTGAGTTGGGAGAGGTTAGCTCACTCCAAAGGTGAAGGTGGCTTAGGTTTTCGCGGCATAAAAGATTTTAATACCAATTTGTTAGGCAAACAGTTTTGGCGATTAATGCAGGAGGATGGTTCCCTCTTTGAGAGATTCTTTAAGGGGCGTTATTATCCTAGATGTTCTATTGCAGAAGCGCCTATCGGCTATAGACCAAGCTATGCATGGCGCAGTATCTTGAGTTCTAAGGAACTGGTTATTGGTGGCTCCCGGTGGCGTGTTGGGGATGGTTCGAAGATAAGAATTGGTCTGGATAATTGGATTCCGTCTCTTCCTGATTTTCGTCCTTCCTCTATGGCTAATACTCTTTCTCCTGATGCTAAGGTTGAGGAGTTTATTGACAGAGAGGGGGGGTGCTGGAACTTGGACAAACTTAAGGATAACTTTGGAGATGAGGATATCCTACATATCAGGAGCATTCCACTTTCGGCCAACTTCCCTCAAGATAATCTGCTGTGGCATTACGAAAAGGATGGGGATTATTCGGTCAAATCTGCTTATCACTGGTTGGGTAACCAAAGGAGGAAGCTGCAGCCTGGCCCGTCTGATAATAATTTAAGGAGATTTTGGAAGGATTTGTGGAACCTGAATGTACCGCCCAAAACGAAGAGCACGGTTTGGAGAATATTGAGGAACATCCTTCCAACAAAAGATAACTTATGCAAGGAAGGTATGCTTATCGACAACTCCTGCCCCTTATGTTTCTCTGCTGTGGAATCACCGTCTCATCTTTTTCTCCACTGTAACTTTGCCAAGAGAACTTTCTTTTCATCTCCTTTAGGTATTCGCATCCTTGAGAAGGGCAATGTGATGGACTGGTTGAGTGAGGTCCTTTCTAAGAAGGATTTCATGCTTGGTCAGTTAATTGCAATTTTCCTAGGCAAGATTTGGCAGGTCCGCAATTGTGTCGTTTTTAAGAATGCTAAGCCGGATCCTTGTAGGGTAGCTTCTGAGATTTGGGAAGCCTTTGTAGAGGGGGGAGAGTGCCGGAGAGGTGGCAAAGTGAGGGTTGCTGAGATGAGAAGAGACGTGGAGGATCACAATGGTTGGGTGGTTAATTCTGATGCTGGTTGTTTTGAAGGGGGGGTTGTAGCTTTTGGTTGTGTTATACGAGATCCTACTGGAAACATTTTTCTGGCTGCTTCCAAGAGACTGCTTAGTGCGACTGATCCTGCAAATGCTGAGTTATTGGCAATTAGATGGTCTTTGCAAATGGCTGTGGATCTGGGTCTTAGAAATTTTACAATTCAGTCCGATGCTTTATTTGTTGTCGATTGTATTAATGGTTTAACTCGCAGTGCTGAGTTGCAACCAATCATTTGCGATTGTAAACAGTTGATGGCTAGGTGTGATAGAGTTGTTGTCATGTATGTTAATAGATGCCAAAATAGGGAGGCTCATAGTATGGTTGGTATTGGTAGGAGCTTAGGGTCCCGAACTTGGACTGGGCATATTCCAAATCTGGGCTTTGTTCCTGGTGTTGCTGGTTCTTCTTTTTAAATGAATAGACTTATCATAAAAAAAAAGAAAGAAAATGTGATCGACAAATACTACTGTAGGTAAAAGTAGTATTTAATAATAATTATTAAGACATCATTATAAATGCGTGTTGGTTTTTTTAGTGAGTTAAGTTTTATTTTGTAGAACTATAAAAATTTACCACTCAAATAGTGATGCTTAACTATCTCAGTCAAAGTCAAATTACATACAAGTATATGACTTAAGATATTTTTTATTGTTCTAATAATAAAGTTTAATTTAAAATAACTAATAATATTGCAAAATTTAATGATACATAAACATTATTTTTGAAGTGCCTCTACCAACAAACAATATTGACAATAGATACTATGTTTTAAGATCCATAAGAGGTTATCATGGTAAATCAAAAACGAATATCTATAATTATACACAATTTAATTTAATTTTGTTATTTATAATCATAACCGTTTAACAATATTCAATCCAATACACTTCTTATCCTTTAATTTGGCACCTATTAAAGTGGTAAAGAAAATAAGAGCTATCCAAAGAAATTTTCGGTGGGGAAGTGATTGTGAGAAGAAGTCAATTGCTTGGATGGCATGGGACAAAGTATGTAAACCCAAATCAGGTGGAGGGCTTGGAATTAAAGAGGCCCATACTTTTAACAAAGCTCTGGTCTCAAAATGGATTTGGAGGGTGGTACAAGAACAAAATAATTTGTGGAGTGGAATTCTGAATACTAGATATGGTGAATCCATAAATAGCTTGCTGACAAACCAACCAAAGGCTCAACCTAGACATTGTTCTAGATGGTGGAAAGATATCCAAAACCTTGCAAAACACTCAAACGACCAAGGGCTTTTTAAACAACTGATCTGGAAAGTAGGAAATGGATGTAAAACTTTGTTCTGGCATTCAAGGTGGTTAGGGGGAGAGACTCTAAAAACTCAATTTCCAAACCTATTTAACTCTTCCCTGTACCTACAATAGCTTATTGTGGAGATTGGATTGGCAATACATGGGCTTGGGATCTATTGGGCAGAAACATTATTCGAACAATCGAAGGAGAGAAATTTGATTCATAACTTGAGTTATGTCAGTTGGTGAATGAGGTGACTTTGAATAGACAACAGGATGATGAAATTGTTTGGCCTAGGGACAATAACAACAAGTTTAGTGTTAAAGTATGTTATGAAAACTTTATGCAGTACCAAGATTTAGATAGTACTGATGATGTCATGTTGGCTGTTCTTAAATCTATGTGGAAGACCAAGGTTCCTCTAAAGGTCTTAGTATTTGGTTGGAGATTGCTACAAAACAAACTTCCTACTCGGGAAAACCTAAAGAGAAGAGGCATAATCACATACCCCCATCAAGAATCATGTGTGTTCTGCTTTCAGGTCTTGGAAGACTCCTCCCATTTGTTATTAAATTGTGATAAAACCAGGTTGGTTTGGAGGGAGGTTAAAGCATGGTTAGGAATTACTTTAAGGAGTGGTCACAATGTTGTGTAGGACTTTAAAACTTGGTGTCAGCAGGCAGGGAAAGGGAAGGAATTTATATTCTTCTGGATGGTAACATGCTGGTGTTTATGGAGAGTAAGGAACCAAATTATTTTTAACGATTTTATTGCTTCCCAAAAGCTATTTTTGATGATATTGTGTTATGGTATTGGAAATGGAGTAAACTGGCTGCCAAGGGTAAGCCATTAGCTTCCTTGTATGAATGGTATAAAAGGCCTCATAATTTGCTGTTGGATTAATATAGAGGAAGTTTAGGGGGAGGGGATCTTCAAACCATTACTGGATGTAGTTTTGGTTTGTCTTTAAACATTCTTCTTGCTGCATAATGCAGGTAGGGTTGTAACCTGGTTTACTCTTTAGACCTCTAATTAATATATTCTATTTGATTATTAAAAAAAAAATATTCAATCCTAATTCAAGTTTATGTTATATTTTTATTTGTAGAATTTTTTTAATTATTAATGTATCACCTACTCAAAATAACAGTTTGATGGATAATTGGATCCAGGTTTTTCAATTTAAGCGAATAAATTACTTATTTTTAAATGGATAATTGAATCCAATTTTTTTCGATTTAAGCAGATAAATTATTTAATTAGTATAAATAATGTACGTAATGTATAAAATTATATTTTTCTAAGGACAGTAAGAAATCATGACAATATTATTTATTTTCACTGCAATATTTATCTTTCAACTTATTTTGATGTTGTTGAAATTATGATAATTGTGGTGTTTGTATGTACACTTATACAAACACTCTAGAAAGTACAATTATAAAACATGAAACTATTTATGACAACAACAATAATTTTTTTTACACTCGCCATGTAGGGAATTTGGATATCTTGAACAAGCGACTAAACATGCTCGATAATTACACTCTAACCCTGACCCTGCTGCCTTCCAACAACATTGATCTTCACATTTATCAGGAGGAGCTAAAAAATCATCGAGATATAAACTTGTGTCACCTGATGCCAAGACTACCAGAATGCATAGAATTGCAAAGGTATAATTGAGAGTGTTGATACGAGTAGCCATTTATTTCTATGTTTGAAAGATAGACGAAAAATTAAAAGAAAGAAAATGACATCATTTGATATGCTCCATCTGATCCTATTTATAATAGACCATTTATTATTTAAATTCATTGTATATTCAATGCATTAGGCAATAAACCAAATTCATTGATTATTCAATGAATTTAAATAATAAATTATTTTTTATAAATAGGGTAAGAAGGAGTAAGATTTTTGACAGGTAAACAAGAAAAAAACTTCTTTGAATGTTGACAATAAACACTTTTATTACACATGTTTACAAGAATATTAAGAAAATTAAATTATATAAATAACAATTATTTTTATCTAATAATTTATGCATTTAGATTATTAGAAAAATTTGTTTCTTCTCCTTAAAAAAATGGTTAAATATATGATACCCCTACAATGTGAGGGAGTTTCGATTTACCCCTTTAATTTTTTTAGATTCCTTCGTTATAATGTTTAGATTCTGTTTATTTGAAATCTAAACTTGTTAAGGAAAAAAAAACATAATCTAAACATTACAATGGGGAAATTCAATTTTTTTACATGGAGTAAATCAAAATTCGCTCACATTGCAAGAGTATCATGTATTTAACCATTTTTTAATGAGAATTTTTTTTTCTAGTAATTTGAATGCATTAGTTATTAGATAAAAATAATTGTTATTTAATTAATTTAAATTTCTTAATATTATTGTAAGATTTATAAAAATAAATAGATGTTGACCAAATAAATAAATATTTAGAAACAAAATACACAAAAATATTTATTGTCAACATTCAAAGAACTTTGTTTTTTTGTTACATGTCAAAAGTCTTACTCCCTCAGGTCGTATTTATAAGTAGGGGTGGGAATAGGTCAGACAAACTAACAGGGGCATACGGCCTAGCTTACACAGGCCAAGACCAAGTCAGGCTTTTTTTAAAAGTAGAAAAGGCCTAGACTTTTTTATAAACTTATTTAGTTAAATAGGCCAGGCCACAAGCCATAAAAAAGCCTTGTAAGCCTATTAGGCCGACCTATTTTAATAAATATATTCTTTTTTATATTTTATTTTGTATTTTATATTAAAGTACAAAAGTAAAGTTTAGTTATCTTGAAGAACTTGTTAAAATAAGTTGAAAATACTTTATGAATAATGTCCACTATGCCACGGAAGGGAAAAGACAGTGCTTTTTTTGGCCTTTAACAGCGCTTAAAAGCGCTGCATAAGGTGGCGCTGCTATAGGTAAAGACAACGCTTTTGTTTTATGCAAAAGCGCTGCCTTATGTAGGCCTTTAGCAACGCTTTTTATGGAAACACGCTTTCTAAAGTAGGACTTTAGCAACGCTTTTTCTGGCCTTTTATGCTTTCTATTGACATCTTTAGGCAGCGCTTTTTTAGGAAAAAGTGCTTTATATTGTCCCCCTTTAAACAACGCTTTTTAAAGCGCTGTCTAATTTATTTTTTATTTCACTTTAAGGAAGCGCTTTCTATTGTGAACTATAGGCAGCGCTTTTTCTGAAAAGCGCTGTCTTTTCTTTACGTAAATTGTGCTTTTTAAAAGTACTTTTTTAAAAATCAGAATTGAGGAAGCGTTTTTTATTTAAATGCGCTGCCTATTCTTTCTTTTTTAGAAAGCATATTTTTGGAAATAATACCATAAACCTATATAATTCATGCCTTTATTTCAAACACATAGGCATTATATGACATTCAACAAGCCTTTATTTCAACACATAGGCCTTATATTTCAACCATTGAGCCTTTATTTCAACAAACAAGCCTTTATTCAAACATAGGCATTATAACCCTAAATATATACACCATTATAATTCAACACATAAAACATTTGATATAAATCAACACAACAACTTTCATACCTTATATGATTATTTTCTCAATAAAGTATTCACACAATTCCTCCTTGATTTCTTCTAATTTATCTTTCGAGTAATGAGCACACTTGTATTCATCAAAGTACTACATAATAAAACATAATATGCATGATTTAGTTAAAAGTAATAAATTATATGAAATATTCGATAAACATTAAAATAAATCCTAAGTTATAAATCCATACCATGATTGGAATCTCTATTTGATCCAAATGAAGGATTTCTCTTATAAACCTCAAAACGTAATAACCGCAATCTATACTTGTATTGATCTAACAAAATAAAAACAAATAAGAATATATATTTGTCTTGTTTTATCAAGTATCATCACTATTATAAGCAAAATTGTGAAAATTAATATACGTCCACTCTGATCCATGTAATGTTGTTTGCTTTAGACCGTGATACTAGAGCTTCTCTTTGTGATCGGCTTAATAGCAACCAACAAACCAGTGACCACTGTAAAATAAAACAAAAGTTTAGATGGAAATTTTCTACGCAGAAGATACAAAGATTAGAATGAAATTAGAATGAAAATCTAACCTGTTGCCAGTATTATACGGGTGGAAGACACGAAATAGAATTTGTTTGACAATTGATTCCCGCGCATCAATTTTTCATACAAGAACCTTAAATAAAAACATAATAAACATTAGACTATTTTCATTGAAATGTGTAATTAAATTGTTCAACTAATTAAATAATAGACACGAAATAGTACTTTTTGTACTAACGTCTCTTTCTTTTCTTGGTTGGAATATGTTCTACTTGTCTCTTAACAACACGGACGGTTGGATTGATCCAAATACCCTCATTATGATCATTTCTAATATATGATTCATTTGCTATAATATTCTCATCTTGATCATTTCTAGTAAACGATTCAATCTCAACATCAATATCACCTTGATCTCCAATGTTTTCATCAATTACTTTGTTAGATAAAAGCACTATAGACCATTTCGTACTTGTCGGATCAGTGACATAGAACACTTGTTTAGCTTGAGAGGCTAGAATAAAAGGCTCATCTTTGCACCCCACCCTATTAAGATCCACTTGCAAAAATCCTGACTTATCCATTCGTAAGCCATTATTATTTTCAACCCACTTGTAACCAAATATAGGAATCTGAAACTTCTCATAATCAAACACCCAAATGCGCTCGATAACCCCAAAATATGAGAGATTTGCAAATTTGGGGTTTAAGTCCTTCACACTTGGAATGTGCATTGCTTCAGCTACCACGGTGACACCACTATTTTGCATAGTACTTTTATAATCTTGTTCTTTGGTATAAAATGTGTATCCATTAATTGAGTATGCGCTATAAGAAAACACAACCAAACTTGGACCATATGCTAAACATCTCAACCTTTCTGTTATTGAAGCGAGATCTGAATAATACCTTAAATAAATATGATCCTTAAACCAAGGTATAAAACTTCGATTATGCTCTTGTACTATCCAATTTTCATTTCTATTCAAATTTTAACCTCGGAGAACATCCTTGTGCATTTCAACATACAGCTTAACCTCGTTCACATTGTGCAGAACATACAAATGCACTTGATCCCGTTCGACAGTTGATACTGTCACAACTTTATTTCCAATTATCTTTTTTCCTTCTTTTTTTTCGACAATATGAGATTTGGGGAGTCCAATTGATTGAACATTGGACAGATATTCAGAACAAAACTCAATCGCTTTTTCAACAATGTATCGTTCAGCAATACAACCCTCGGGTCGACTTCGGTTTTTCACATACCCTTTTAATATTTTCATATAACGTTCAGCAGGGTACATCCATCTCATATAAGCTGGTCCACATAATTGTGTCTCTTTCACAAGATGTACAACTAGATGTACCATTATGTCAAAAAACGAGGGAGGAAAATACATTTCAAGCTCACACAAAGTAATAACTATTTCTTTTTACAATGTTGGTAAGATCGCAGGATCAATCACCTTACTACAAATTGACTTGAAGAAAGAACACAATTTAGTTATTGCGCTTCTTACTTTTTCTGGAAGAATAGAACGTATACCTATTGGTAGAAAATGTTCCATTATAACATGGCAATCATGCATCTTTAAACTCTTTAACTTGAGGTCTTTCATAGACACAAGTCTTCTAATATCTGAAGAGTATCCTTATGGAACTTTAACTTCACTTAGAAATTTACACAATACTTTTTTCTCCTTTCTAGATAGAGTATAGGCAGCAGGTGGTAGATATGTTCGACTTCCTTTCTTCAAGGGTCCTAATTCAGTTCTTATCCCTATCGCTATCAAGTCTTTTCTTGCTTTAAGGCCATCCTTAGACTTTCCATGTATATTGATTAACGTACCAATATCACTGTCAAATATATTTTTTTCATTATGCATAACATCGAGAAAATGTCTTATATACAACGACTTCCAATACGACAATTAAAAAAAAAATTGACCTCTTCTTCCACCCACTCTTAACAAGCGTATGTGTAAAAGGCTTGCCAAACTGAATACTCACATCTTTCACCTTTTCAAAAATTTGATCACCTGTCAATATAGGTGGAGCTCTACCTTGTTCTAGGGCTCTATTGAAGGCTTTTCTCCACCCACTGTAATGATGATTAGAATTTAAGAATCTACGATGACTGAGAAAGACATTCTTCTGACCAAACTCCAATCGCGTCCAATCTGTTTTATCTTCACAAATAGGACATGCACATTGACCTTTTATGCTATACCCTGATAGATTTTCGTATGCTGGAAAATCATTAATTGTGCCAAACAACATCGCCCTCAAGTTAAAAATTTCTTTCCTATATCCATCATAAACCTCCACACCGTTCTCCCACAAAGTCTTTAAATCTTCGATTAAGGGTGTCAAGTATATGTCTATGTCATTCCCTGGTTGTTTAGGCCCAGAAATTAACATAGATAACATCATGTACTTACACTTCATACATAGCCATGAAGGTAGGTTATAAATCATAATAATCACAGGCCATATCCTATGTGAGATATTTGAAGACCGTGTGGGTTCATTCCATCAGTAGATAATGCCAAGCGAAGGTTTCTTGCTTCTTTTCCAAATTCAGGATAATCATTATCAAGTTTCATCCACTGTGGTGAATCTGCCGGATGTTGAAACTTTCCATCAATAATTCTTTGATCTGCATGCCAAGTCAAGTGTCTTGCATGGGTTTCACTACGAAACATGCGTCTAAATCTCAAAATTATAGGAAAATACCATAAGACTTTTGCTGGAGACAACTTTTTCTTATATCGAGATACACCGCATTTAGGACACTCATTTAACGATGCATACTCATTTCGAAACAAAACGCAATCGTTTGGACAGGCATGTATCTTATCATAGCTCATGCTAATAAATCACAATATCTTTTTGGCCTCATATGTCCGATTGGGAAGAACATTATCCTCTGGGAGCATACCTTTCATAAGGGCTAATAATTCTGTGAAACTTTTATCCAACCATCCATTGTCCGCCTTTACGTTGTACAACTTTAATACCGCAGACAATCTTGTGAATTTGGTGCAACCATTATACAACGGTTTCTCTACATCGCTTACCAACCTCTAAAACATTTTGGGACAATCCTTAAGATCTTCTTCAAGTGCTTCTGCAATCTCTTCGACTCGATCACAATCGTATGTATCTGTGCAATTGTTGTTTGAAGCATAGGTCGTATTATCCCCCGATTCAACATTCCCGTTACTTTTCTCACCATGCAAATTCCAACATGTATAACTTCGATCAATTCCACGCGTCATCAAATGCGATGACAACTGAACCGCATTAACCCGACTCCCATAACAACAATCCAAGCAAGGACATGTCATTCGACTGGGGTCTTTGGCATGCGCAACGACAAACTTAAGGAATTCTAATACCCCATTCTCGTACTCTTTCGACAATCGACTTGAAGACATCAATTTCTTATCCATGGTTTTACTAATTAAGCTAAACAAAAACAAAATAAATACTATTTACCTGTAGGGAAGTCAACAGCTTCTGGACCCACATAGTGTAAGATTCTTGGAAACAATCAGACTTTCACTCTTCACAAGTAACCCCTATAGCAAATTCACTAAGTTAGAATTGATGGTGTATGCCAAATATAACAGGACAAATTTAGTATATAATAGGACAAACAAGATATATCGGAGAAACAAGTCAAAGTCTCAAGAATCAATTAATTTCAACAATTTCATTTTCATTTTCATCACTAACATACCAAATATAACAATTAATTTCATTATCATACCAAATCATCACTAACATACCAAATCATCAATTAATTTCAACAAATCATCACTAACATTCAACATCAACTTACAAAATTAACACCAATTCCCAACATAAATTCACCACAAATATCACTATTTATCATCTTCAACTTTACTACAACAACAATTTCAAAATCAAATTCAAACAACAACCACATCAACACTAATTCACCAAATCGACAACAACCACATCAACACTTTGATACTCTAACAACACTCATTTTTCTATAACACTCATTTTTCTAACAACCCTCATTTTTGTAATGGATATAATTTCCTATAATATAACAACACTCATTCAAACTACATTCAAACTAACACATTCAAACTAAAAACAAAACAAAAACAAAACAAGATGCTCAAGAACAAACCCTCAAGAACAAACAAAAGAAACTATATAGCAAGCTCAAGAACATTAAATAATCACTGAAACTCAAGAACAAACAAAAGAAACAGTGACACTCACGGAGGAATGCCGTCGAGGAACAGTGCGGAGGAGAAGAAGAATAGAGGAACGCCGGTCGGAGAAGAAGGACAGAGGAACGCCAGTCGGAGAAGACGAACAGAGGAACAGTGCGG
Source organism: Lathyrus tuberosus (assembly GCA_022829125.1). NCBI lineage: Eukaryota > Viridiplantae > Streptophyta > Magnoliopsida > Fabales > Fabaceae > Lathyrus > Lathyrus tuberosus. Next base: position 4,084,958 of record JALAZF010000191.1, read on the forward strand.
AGGGAGAAGTCGCGAGAGAGAGGGAGAAACAAAACAAATGATTAGGGCATTCTGAAATAATGAATTTTTTTTTAATATTTATGAAATAATAACATAAGGTAGCGCTTTTGAAAAGCGCTTTCTTATGTATTAGCTTTAGCAACGCTTTTTCTCTAAAAGCGCTTTCTTTTTAATTGCCTATAGCAGCGCTTTCAGAAAGTGCTTTCTAATGTGTGACCTACGTAAGGCCTTTAGCAGCGCTTTTTAAAAGCGCTTTCTAAAGTGTGCCTATAGCAGCACTTTCTAAGGTGTCACCGTTATATGGCTGTTAGCAGCGCTTTTACGAAGCGCTTTCTAAACTGGCCTTTAGGAAGCGCTTTTTTTCAGCGTGTTTTTTTAAAACATATAGCAGTGCTTATGATAAAAAGCGCTGTCTATGTAGTGCTGCCAAAAAGCAATTTAGACGTAGTGGTCATAATTTGTTTTTGCAAGTTCTCCTAAACAAATAATCTAAAAAAAATTATGCTTTTATGTAAGCTCAAATAAGTCTATGTAAACAAAGATTTAGTTTAATTGTACTTTTGATTCTCTAGTATATTTAAACATTAATTGAATTACTTATTTACATATGTTCAAATCATATAGGCTTTTTAAGTAGGCTAATAGGCTAATCAGACCTTCGAAAAGGCCAGGCTCAGGCCGAAAAAATGAGCCTATGATAGGCCATAGGCCAGGCTTAGGCTTTTATTTTTTTAGCAGGGCAGGCTCAGGCTTGGCAAAGCCTAGCTCAGCCCAGCCTATTTCCACCCCTATTTATAAGAGACAATTTATTTTTTAAATTCATTGAATAATCAATAAATGAGTCATAATAATAGACCAAATATATCAATTATTCAAAGAATAAAAAAAATAAATTGTCTATTATAAATAGGACCGAAGGGAGTACATCAAATGATGTCCTTTTCTTTCTTTTATATTAATTGCATTAACTTCACTTTTCACCTTAAATAGCAGCATATTTCAAGGTGTTGATTGTTTATATTTCAACATAGAAATAAATGGCTACTCGTAACAACACTTTTGGACTATCCAAAAAGTACATGTGTGTGCGTGTTCCCTCAAAAGGACAGAGAGATTCAGAGCACCTAGTAGATATATTACACGTTTGGGGGGTGATGGCTAGCTCGCGACGGTGAGTAGCTGTACGGTAGTTTTTTAGGCTATTTAAGGGATCAACTCACGTGAGGTGAGAGGTCCTGTTGGTAGTCAGCGCTACTGGGATGCAGCCGGGCGGTTAGATTGACGGTGTTAAGGATACTAGGAGCGAAGCGCTCTCTAAGTAGTCATAAGTGTGTATGACTTGAGATTTTTCCCCTTTCCCCCCCTTAGAGATGAGTTATTTATAAGGGTCTATAGGACCTTGGGCTTTTACCTCATGGACGTGGTCTTAACCGCTCCCCTCTTATTAGGGGAGGTTACTGACCACCTATATTTATGGAGTCAGTGAGGACCCTTTCTAGCTTGACTCCAACGTTGGAAGAAATTCTTGGGTGACTCGCTTGGAATCCCCTATTGGGAAACCCAACTACTGGGTGAGGGCACCCTAATCTGCCTCTTTACCAAATATAACACTACACAGTTCCTTAAGAACAATGGCTTTTTCTTTAAAGGGAGAAGTGTTTAAAATATCTTTTCTTTTTTGCACACTCCCCACGCCCAATAGACGATCCCTATGACTGATAATGGTTTTGTTGGGCGATGCTTTCCTCACAAGCGAGTCCCTCAGCTGAAGACATATGAAATAGTATGCGGTGTATTTGATTATAATTCCCACCCTATGAGTCTGCATCCAAGTGTCCCTTGTTTAATTAAGGTAAGTTATCTGAGACATCAACCAATCATGATGCGGACGTGTTCTCCTTCATTTAATACAATCAATGATGGCCTACTTTTCAAAATTGCAAATGGTAGTGGCACATGTAAGTAGTGAGTAGGGTTTCACAAAACCATGAAGGGGTTTAAATTTCTCTTATAAGAATGATTTTTCTCTTCACATTTTGTTTTACTGTCTACAAACTTTCTTGAGCCATCTTCTTTCGCACGACTTAACCTTGGAAAAATAACTTATATGACTGAAACATTCATCATTGCATCCCAAGAAAAATAATTGTTTTATGTCACTGACCCTTATGAAAAAATATGGTCAATTTTTCTCTAAGGAAAAAACATTCCTTGTAATGATGAAAACCATGATTTAATTTTGATATTCCTGATAACCCTTCTTTCATAACACATGTGCCTACTTCATATGAAGAATTTGATACAGTTAATGTGCATGCTATTCGTTATGATCGTGAAGAAGGGATATGGGAAACAAACAAGTAAATATTTTTTATTGTTTATTCATAATTTATTGTCTGTTATAATTTCTAAGTGTTATATACTAACAAGTATTATTATATGAAAATTTAGGTGTTTAAAGACAAGACACCAAAAGACGTCCGCTCACATTGTGCATCTTGTTTCCTTCAAAATAATGAATGTAGTGCACAATAATTTTGTACGTTGATTGGTTTCTTATTTTATGTAATGATGTGTAAAATGTATGTAGTTTTGGTTCCATTTTGGTTTTGATGTAATGCATATTTTTGGTTCATAATAGCTACCAATTTGTTTTTTATTCACAAATGTATTATTGTAATGTTTTTGATCGATTCTGATTCACAAAAACACAAGTTAATATAATGAGAATTTTGAAAAATCAAAAGATATATATTTTAAAAGAATAATATATTTCACCGCAGTTGGTTCTGCCAACCGTGGTGATATGTATCACACTATCCAGTTTAAAAATGCCAAAAATGGTGTTGTTGTGTATCAAACCAATGACCTTTCCACATTTTACTATGGTTGCTTAATCTAATTATGGTGATACGTAGTGTGCTTTCAAGTTTATTACCACGACCAATAGCTCATGGTGGTAAGTAGCTCACTTACTACCACACCCTTCGTTACCATAGACCATCACCTGTGTTTAAACCTCTATTCTAACTATTTTGAAAGGTATGTTTTGTAGTAGTGAGACATACAACCTACTTGTATTACACTAATAAACTAACGTCATTCTATTTTATAAAACAGGACACCAATCAAATGACGACTCATGCATGGATAATGATGAGAACTCTTCACCATTCTTAACTACGAACCAACCCAACTGTAACAATGAAGGTAAACCCTACTATTTTACACAATAGTTGTATAAACAACTTATATTGCTTCTTGTCAACTACTACCTTTAAGTATTATATTCATTTTTCCTTTACATTTTTATGCATTCTAAATCACATTCTAAAACTTCAATTAATCCCACTCCCACTATCATTTTTGATAGATTATTATGATTTGGGGGATGTAATGATTGAGTATAGACATTGTAAGGACTTTATGTGGTATCAAGAGAGGAAAACACAAGCTTGAAACAAATCCCAAGTACAATTTATGTTGTGGAAATGACAAAGTTGAAGTACCATTCTTTAAACATCATCCCTAACTATTATCACATTTGCTATTTGATCATGATGCCATAGACAATAAGAAATTTCAATCATAATTAAAGATTTACAACATGATGTTTTCACTCACTTCATTGGTTGCTAAATTGGGCAATAAATTTAATAATGGTCGTGGTCCACCAATCATAAGAATCCATGGACAGTTTGCCACTGCATTGGAAGTTTATTGCCACCAGGAGGCCAACCTCCCAAATTTGCACAACTTTACATAATCACACAATAAATGAAATAAAAAATAGAATGGAAGGTCTATGGTAAGCATATCATGTTTCTTTAATAAAATATTTATTATCAACTATATAAACTTGGTTCTTCATTTTTCATTCTAGAAACAAGAACAACATTAATCCCTAAATCGTATAGAAATTATTTGATATGTTGTACAAACATAACACATATGCCTAGAGTTTCCTAATGGCAAGAGAAATACTTAAGCAAATAAATTTCCACAATTTAAAACTCATGCTAATTTCAAATAGATATACAGATGGAATATTGTATAACCAACCTACTATTTTCGGGGTAGCTATTTTAATTGTTTGTGATGTGAACACAGTTGAAGAAAGAGACATTATTATGCAAAGACAAGGGTAAAATACAATGTATTGATGAGTTTAATGTAAGATATTTGGCTTAATAATATCCATTTATATTTCCTTAGGGACATGGTGGTTATAGACCGAATGTTTCCCCTCGAGATCTTGACATCTTTGAAGATATTCCAAGAAATGGATCTACTATTCGAGAGTGGTTGGTGTTTCGAATCTAGACAAGATGTTAAGAGGGTAAACTTTTTTATTATTGTAGGAGATTGTTTCAATAATTTGCAATTGATGATTACTGAAATTTTGGCATAGCAGATAGCAGATGTCCTAACACGTGTCAAGACACTGTTCTCTGCACAACTTTTAAACAAGAGTAGAACAGACAAACTGATATTTAGAATATCAGCAACAGCAACAAGACAAATGTTTCAACATATGTTACAACATGTTAATCAAAACTAAACTATAAATTGCATAATGATGAACAACACAGAATATGATAACCCAGTTAGGTGCAAATCACCTACATCTGGGGGCATACCAAGCCAGGAAGAAGAATCCACTATCAGTAGTATAGTTTTATGTAAACAAGCATTGGTTTACAGTAAACAACCTCTGGTTTACCTATCACTACCCAATGGAGACTTTATCATTAGAAGTCACATCTAAATGATAAGAGAAACCCATCTCACTCCCTAAATCAAAACTTGTGATTATCTAACAGTTATAGCCACAATAACTGCATCATCTTACTTGATATACACCCCTTTCAATACAAATTTCAGTCAAGAATTCTTGACTAACAAGCTAACTCGGATTTGCTTAAAAACTTCATCCAAGAACAATACACGATTCATTACCTACGGGTTTCTGAATCTGTACAAGTATCTATGTCTACCACAATGTATCAAATCAATACAGAGGGAGACTTACAAAAAAGCCTTCGACTCTCAAAACCCTAAACCCTATTTTCTACTTTACAAAAGTGTTACAATAGGTTCAGTTATTCAGTCCTAGGTCTTGGTCTTCTTTTATAATCTTCTGCTTCCTTGGGCTTCAAATCTTCTGTTAATTTTTTTCCTTGATCCATGTTCTAATTGCTCCTTAAATCTTGCACCAGATTTAAAACCTGTTATATTTGTCGAATCTGGATATTGGGACATTGTATTCGAAATCTTTGTCTGCAGCATTCTTCATTAAGTTTTAACCAAAATTTAGTCAAACCTCAGGAGCTTTCAATCTCCCCCTTTTGACAAATTTTGACTAAAACTCCTTTTGGACCATAAACCCAGGGTACTCCTAACGTCTCTTCACCCTGAGTGGCGGTTATGATTGGAATACTGATGTGACTCTAATCATGTTCGTGTACATGAGGAAAAGGATGACATACATTCCCCTTTCCCATGAATCTATACTTCCTCACCTGGGGGGAAGAATTTTGCAACTGAAGAAACCAAACACCAATATGGGTAACTCAAAACACGGGGCACGACTGTGTTCGTAAATCAGATCACAGGACACGAAAGAAGGACTCAGAATATATGGGAAACCTGAGACTCAGTCAGAATTCATAACATTTTGTCCAACAGCCTTGCAAACCAACTGCAAGGATTGACGCAACCCTTGTACTTTTTCTCCCCTTTTTTAGCCAAAAATTGACAAACATGTCCAAGACAGACCTATACCCAAACTGAGCAAACCCAGAAACGGATAAAACCCATGAGAACTCAGCACAATAAAAAAGACAACCTGAGACAAGATGATGTCAAGAACACCACTACTACGTGTCATACCCCAAATTTTGACCACTAAGATTTCTCATCATTGTGAAAATCATCATCACAATATGGATGAACCATCATGCCTCATCAATCTCCTCAAGGATTGTTGAGCATTCACTACTATCAAGAATTAGGGTTTCAAGCCCTCTTAGAGCCTTAGACAAATGATCAATCAAAGATTGACATGATCTTTAACTTGTCTAACCTCTCAAACATCCACAATGGATCAAAAAGACTCCCACTTCAATGATCAAGCACAAGGCTGCTCCCTTCTAGGTGGATCAAGTCTCAAGATCGACAGTGTCACCAAATTAGGGTTTTGGTCGACTAGGGCCTCCAGATGGAAATTTTTCATCTGGGCACGAGCCAATGATCCAAAACATAACCTAATATACTCCATGGATCCTCATGGACCCAATCATCAAGTCAATTTTGCCTCAGGGGATGCATTCATCAAAAATCAGGAATAAGGGTTTCTTGACCTAATTCACCCCTAAGTTGACTTTTAGGGCAAATCATGAGCCAAGACCTCAAGAGAGGGTTTGAGGGTCTCTAATGAACTATATTGATCCATTTGGAATAATGGATTAATCCAAGAAGCTTGAGCAATAAGTCTCAATTTCATCTGCACCACAATTAGGGTTTCGCGAGGAAAGTCAACTGTAACTTTGACTTTTGACCAGGACATGCTCCCAAGCCCTAAGACATGATTCAATATACCCTATGACACCCATGGAACATGTCCATCAAGTTTGATTTAGGTCAAGGACATGATTTCCTGAAGAATTGCACAGTTTGGAATTCATCGGATAAAAAGTCAACTGTGCACAAAAGTCAACTTTGACTTTTTGAGATTTTTCACCAAAATGGATTTTTAACCCTAAAATGATGTTAATGTATGATTTGAATCATCATTCATCAAGAAAAATCAAAGAAATTGGGATAACTTGTAAAAGGCGTAACCATAAAAACTTAGAAAAATTTTTAAGTTATGGAAAAAGTGACACTAATGTGTCAACTTTGGAGGACCATAACTTCTAAACCACAAGGCCATTGTTCCCCATTCAAAGCTTGATTTGTAGATCTCATTGCCCTCTACAAAAGCTTCATACTGACCTATGTCCAAATTCCTCATGGATTTTGAGTTATGGAGTGATCAAAATCACGAAAAGTCACTTTGTTCCAACACTTAGTGAAAACTTCACTAAGTCAGATTTTACCCTACATTTTGCCAAATGTAGGGGGATTTTTCACTTGGATTCAAAAGAGATCAAAACCAAACATGTTCAAACAGTTGTTGTATCATGTAAGGGCTTTCCAAAATGACCAAGAACATTACCAAATTCAATTTGAGTCATGAGATATAACATTGGCAAGTTGCCTTGTTGAAATCTGTCAAGGCAAGGCAGATTTTGCATTTTTGCTCGATTTGCCAAAATCAGCCAAATCCAAATGCTCCTATCCACTTGGACACATCTGAGGATTGAATCTAAAGAGGACAATCACTGAGCCAAGCCTCCAAAGTCTTTGGAACAAGAAATAACATGTTGAACCTAGAATTGCCAAAATAGGGACAAGAGTCCAATTTTGGATTGGAGCATTCAATGGAAGCATCAAGGTGGCATGGACTGAGCCATTCTCAACTGAATTCAGTCAAGACTTATCCAAGACCAAGGGAACCAGCAGCCTGTGCCCTAACCTCTAGTCAATGGCTAGAGGAGACTTGGATTTTCATTTGCCAACATTGGCCAAACCTACTCAGCAGTTGCCATTCATTATTCCTTGCAAAACAAACTTGCTCTACTATAAATAGAGCTCAATTGTGATCAGTTTGAGTACACCAAAGCTATCAAACAGATGCTTTCCTCAAAATCTCTTCTTTCACTCCAATTTTGCCTTCTAAGGCAAGTCACTATTGGGTTTTGAGTTTGGGAGCTTTTCCAATCAAACCAATCACTCACACACCTCACATACATCATATAGAAGTGATCCAAACACTCACATAACATCTGGAACACAGATTTCACAAAATCACCAGCCAATTGCTCAAGTTCTTGACAGTTTTGCAATTGAGGTACCATCTTCAGCTCCAAACCATTTCAATCCATTCCAAGCATTCATACACACTCCATGGCACCTAGGGAAGTTATCCAGATTATTGGAACCTAGCTCTAACACCTCCAACACAAATCACGATCACCAGCTGCAAGTGGTAAGCATGAGCTCTTCTAACTCTATGATTCATGCAATTTTTGCTGCACAATAATTTGGCCATATGTTCATAATCATGCATGGAATGTTTCCCCTCAATTAATTGCATTGTTTGAATCGTGTATCAAAAATCCTAGCCTTCAGGCAGAAATTAGGGTTCTTGAGGATTTTTCATGATTTCTTGTTATATGTTTAATTTAAATGAAATTAAATACCGTAGACATGATCGTGAGGTTGAAACGAGTTGATTGGTATGTGGATTACATGATATGATTAAGTATTTAGTGAGATTGGAGAGAAAATGCAAATCTGGGCAAACCCAGAACACGCGCGTGTTCTTGGGTGTTCTTGGCGCCATTTTTTGAATATTTGAATATTTGAATTTTGTGATTTTATTTAATTGATTCAAAAATTAATTTCTCTCTGAGTTTTAATGATTTTGAGTTAATTCTTTTTTTAATAATTCACAAAAATGTTAAAATATTTTATTTTCCCAAAAAATCCCAAAAATATTATTTATTTTATATAATTGATATTTTTGCAAAGAATTAATGTTTTAATTGTTTTTGACATTTAAAATATTTTTTCCACCTTGATTTTGCAACTTTTAATGCTTTCTAATTATTTTGTAGGTCAATACTTAATTTTTGAAGCATTAATCCAAGATCACAATTTGTTTTTCCTATGTTAAACAATTTTGATCATTTTAATTGAATTTTTATTCAATTAAAACACATTTTTGAAAACAAATTAGGGTTTTTGGATTAATTCAACCCTCATAAATCATTTTCAAAACACTTTTGGGCCTCTAATAGAGTGTAAGACCCAATCCTTTTTTGACCAAATCCTTTTTGGGCCTCAGTGTATTGTATAAGTCCCGATACCGTCAAAAAACAAACGGCGCGATCGTCGCCTTTTGAAAAGTAACCTTCTGGGCCTACCCTCGAGTAGTAAGACCCATTTCTTTTCTTAAAACTCTATGGGTCTCTATTAGAGTGTAAGACCCAACCCTCTTGTACAAAAAACTTTTTGGGCCTCATTCGTTGTATAAGTCCCTCTGTACATTTTCAAATAAACGACGCAATCGTCGCCAGTTTAAAATTAACCAACTGGGCCTACCCTCAAGTAGTAAGACCCATTTAAAACTTTTGGGCCTCTAATAGAGTGTAAGACCCAATCTCCTTTTAACCAAAACATTTTGGGCCTCACTTATTGTATAAGTTCCTTCGCGTTAAAAGAAAATCTCGGCGCGATCGCCATTTTTAACGAAAAGTCATCTGGGCCTACCCTCGTGTTATAAGCCCCACTCTTTTTCTTTAAAACTTTTTGGGCCTCTTGAGAGAGTGTAAGACCCATCCCTTTGTATAGAAAACCTTTTTGGGCCTCAGTCACTTGTATAAGTCCCTCTGTACAAATTCAAACAGTGCGCTCACTGATAAAACCCTGGTCCTCTCCTTGAGCTGTAAGCCCCAAATCTTTCTTTTTCAAAGCACTTTCTCATTTTATTTTGAATATACTGTTGTTTTCAATCTTTCTTTGTTGAACAACTAACCAAACAACGTGGAAGCTCTACAACCGAGTAAGTGGTTATTGGTTTCATTTACCGCTTTCATATACATATAACTGTATTGTGGGGCTGTTTCACTGTAAGTCTTCTTTCATAAACTCATATCAACTGTGTAATAATAGTATAGATATTTCGAGTTTCCCCGGCAACTACGTCTAGAACTAGGTGATGCCGTTTCGTTTATTCATAGAAATAGACAACTAGATCCCCAATAGGATCACCAGATACAGTCTTCTCTTCGGCTGTCCTCATTAGGAATTGTCAAGAAACTCTACTCCCAGAGATGAATGTATTCTCCGTGAATGGCATCTTTGAGTTTCTTCCAAATTCTTGAACTTTCCTGACTTGATCTATTCTTGTGAATAGCTTGCCTTGAATTTCTCGGGGTTTGGGGACCCACGGGCTTCTTAAAAACATCAGCCTCCTCTTGGGCATCATACAAGGACTCACAGGCTTCCTAAAAGCAAACCCGCCTCCTCTTGGGCTTAGTACAAGGACCCGTCGGCTTCTTAGAAGTATTCTCAGCCTCCTCTTAGGCTTCGTATAATGATTCTTCCTCCGGGAATGATAGCCTCCTCTTGGGCTTCGTACAAGGACCGATCGGCTTCTTAAAAGTTTCCAGCCTCCTCTTGGGCTTCGTACAAATTGTCCCGACGACCTCCTAGAGGTATAGGAACAGAACTTAATCATCTGGATAGAACAATCCTTTTAAAGAGTCTACTACTGTTTCTCAAAGCATAGTACAAAAGATGAAACTCTAGACTTGGACAGTCTAATATCCTTGAGTCTCAAAGACATTCTCAAGTGACCCCTTCGTTAAATAGGAAGAAAACCCGTAGACTCGGACAGTCTCAATACCCTTCGGATTTACCACTTCCTTAAAGAACAGGAATAACCTGGATCCTCGAATCAAATCCTCGAGTACAGTGTTTCTCATATAAGAACTGATTTTCTCTTTAAATCAGCATACTGGACCTGTCACTCAACTGAAACAGTAACCATAGCCTCCTCTTAGGCTTTGTATAATGATCCTTCTCCAGGGAAGTTAGCCTCTCTCTTGGGCTTTATACAATGATTCTCCCCAGCGGAGTTAAACAACGTTTAGCCTCTCTCTCAGGCTTTGTACGAGACACATAAAGAGACTCCCTTGTTGAGTCAATCACCCTTTCGCCTCCATCTCGGGCATTATACGAGATACAAAAAGGTTCTTATTGAGCCAAACAAACTTTAGCCTCTATCTCGGGCTTCGTACGAGATACAAAAAAACTCTCTTGTTGAGTCAAATAGCCTCCATCTCGGGCTTTATACGAGATACCAAAAGACTCCATCGTCGAGTCAAAACCTTTTAGCCTCTCTCTCGGGCTTTGTACGAGACACATATTAGCCTCCTCTTAGGCTTTGTATAAGAAAACCACTGGTTGGTCCAATTAACCTTTTAGCATCAAAGCTGTGCCTCGTTCACAGTACACAAACTTCAACAACTCTTTCCCATTCATCTAATCACTGTAAGCGACAAGCCTCTGGATCATCTACATCCATGCCACTGTCCCTTTTTTAGCATTAGAAAATCCTAAGGAAAGATAGCATTGCTCTACACTGAATTAAAGTCTTCTCCTTCAGGTTAAAATCCCCTATAAAGGAAATTATGGCATTGCCGGATTGACAAATCTCGGTTAAAGTAATCCTCTTTTACAGTCAGCCACCCAACAGTTGTGACAAACAATCCCCTTTAGAGATGACAAATTCTCTCTAAGGTCAACACTTTTAGCTTCACATATTGGGCTTTGAACAAGATACAAATAGACCTTTCAGCTTCACATCTTGGGCTTTGAACAAGATACAAACTACCTCTAGCTTCACGTCTTGGGCTTTGAACAAGACACCAAAACAACCATTTCCTCCCATAGAATAAGAGGAACTACGATCACTCTGATTTCCCTGTTTCGGTAAACGGGAATACGTAGGCATAAGATTGAAAGAAAAAATCTTAGCGAGCACACTAAACAAAAACCCAAAATCCCATACTCTCATACATTCGTCCTAACATCCTAACCGATAGCCTAAAGCACCCCTTGTCAACAAAATAATCTAGGAGAAACCCCAAATCTTTGTAGCATCTGTAAACCAACAGTTTTGACTGTTTAATCTCAGTATGAAAGCAGGGTTAATTGGAGACATCTATTTCCCTTCCTTCATCAGCTTTAATAGGATAAAAAATGAATCGAGCTGTAGTACCAGAGCAATCGTGCTTTGCAACCACATCCAAAAATCACTCGCTACAGAAAAATGGCGACTCTACTGGGGACAGCTACAGGTCTCTTTAGGGATCTTGTTCTTTTTTTGTCCCCTAGATTGAAACCTTAACGTCATTAGGATCTTAGGTCAAAACGCCGTTAATTTGGAATGAAACCACAGGATGGTAATTCCACCGGGGAACCCATTTTCTGTCAGGAACTTAGGATTCATAGCTTTAAAGGTCTAGGATGATTAGGACAAATATATATACTGCTTTTCCTAATTGCTATACGTGTTTATTTTTCAGCTAATGGGAATGCGTGTGATGCCGCATGTGGAAAGATTGAGTATACACTTAAGATAAGTGATGGCGACGAGGTCGACCATCAACCTCAGTGGAGGTTGACCAATGTAACCCATTCTCTCACCTAGACAATGGGCCGATTGTGATGTCTAAGAAGCTGAGGAGCCAAACCCTTTTGTAGTGTGGAAACTATCGGGAATAGTTGTTATGCGATACTACCCTCATTTGAGGCTGGTGATCTATTCTCGGTGAATGGTACTTACTCTAAGATCGCTCTACAACTCGCTGGCGATCCGCTTGTTGTTTTGCTTTCCTGGGAGGAGCTGATGATAATGAGTACAGGTACAAAAATCACCCTAGTATAAACCTTTGGGGATGGGTAGAGCCTTGACTTCATGACAACGACCCTTTGACCCCATGTTTTTTCTATGTTTTTGTGTGCTGCATTCATACATTCATTTAAAAAACATTAAAAAACATCAAAAGAAAAAATCTTCTCTTCTAGTCTTTCTGTTTTTCAAATTAAACTAAGACTGTGATTGCAAATATCAGAGAAAAGGATTGCGCTAATGGATTTCGGTAGAAGGAGAACCCATAGGTATACCTTCAAGGTTCCAAAGCTAGAGGATTTGAGAAGGTTAGTGAGGATGATCGCTAACCCTGAGGCTTTCAGAGCCAAGCACGGAGGTCTGCTACCACTGTTAAGAGTCCATGTGATTGAGGGAATCATGGATGCGCTCATTCAGTTTTATGATCCTGTTTATCACTGTTTCACATTCCCGGATTACCAGCTCGCACCAACGCTGGAGGAGTATTCTCATGTGATTGATCTACACATTACTGATCGAGCTCCATTTTTTGTACTAGAAGAAATTCCAAAGAATCAGACCATTGCAAGAACAATTCATTTGGACGAGTCTGAGGTTAGGACTCACCTAACCGCTAAGGGTGGCATACAAGGGTTGCCAGCCCAGTTCTTGACAAAGAAGGCCCTGTATTTTGCCAGTATAGGAAACGTGACTGCTTTTGAAAGCGTCTTTGTCTTGCTCACCCACGGGTTATTTTTGTTTCCCAACATCAATAACTTCGTCGATATCAACTTTATTAAGGTTTTTTTCATTGGAAACCCTGTGCCGACTTTGCTCGCAGATGCGTATCATTCTGTACATTTGGGAAATTTGTACAGCAGAGGGGAGATCACATGCTGTGTACCTTTGCTTTACAAATGGTTTATCTCCCACTTGCCCAAGTCTGCTGCTTTTTGGGATTGCAAGAGTGTCTTACGTTGGTCGCAGAAGATCATGTCTCTTACCAACTCTGATATAGATTGGTGTAATAGGATCTATGATGGAATCAGAATCATTGATCGTTGTGGAAACTTCCCCAACGTACCCCTCATAGGAACTAAAGGAGGAATCAACTATCATCCGGTATTGGTTCTTCGTCAATTTGGATACCCGATGAGACACGTCCCACGGAGTGTTCATCTGGAAGGTCTTTTCTTCAAGGAAGGAGAAAACGACAGAGCACTGAAGATGGAAATAGTGCACGCTTGGAAACATGTTCATAAGAAAGGACGAGAGTCTCTAGGAAAACCGGACTGTGTCTCGGTGGAGCCTTATCTCCACTGGGTACAAACTAGAGCTCTCAAGCTGAAGATGCCTTATCCTCGTTACGGAATTCTTCCGCCAAGGGAATCTGTCATGTACTTCATGACGGAAACTGTAAAGCTTCAGGTTACTCTCAACAAAGTTCAACGGGAGAGGAGGTCTTGGAAGAACAAGTACCGCACCCTCGACATAGAGTGCATCAAAATACATCAATTACTAAAAGAAAAGGATGCTCTGATTGAAATTTTGGAGCAACATGCTGTGGATAATCAAGATGACCAAAGGAATTTGCTCGCTCCTTTCACTTGACAAAGGAATGACAACCCGACAACGGCCTAAGAGCCCCGGTCAAAGAAAAGGAAAGAGTCCGCACCCGATTTCTCCTCAGAGAGGACTCGGGACCCATTAGCTTAGGTTTTTGTTTCTGCACCTTGTAATATACTGTATTTCCATTTCTGTAATCCTTTGAATTTCAATAAAAAGGGGTTTCCCCACTGTTTGATATTTGCAATCTAATTGTCGAAGTTTATTTTGATTAAACCAAAAAACAATTAATATAATCATTGCATTCATCATTCTCACATCACGTATTCTTCTTCCCTACGAATCTCACGTTTGTATCTCGATTCTAGAGTCAAACTGTCTCATTCGTACAATACTCGGGCCAATCGTCAGAAAAAGATGGATGATCTTGAGGAAGAAAACAGAGAGTTGAAGGAAGAGATCGACGCTCTGAGAGAGGATATGAGAAAGCTTCATAACGACATGCAAGCCATGGCAGAAGCTCAACTACAAAGAACTGTGATCTTGGAGATCACCTCAACGCCCATAGTGGAAAAGTATGATCCTAGGTACCAAATGCCGAAAGATCGTCCCTGGGGTATGCCTGTTAACTATATCCCGGAAGGATATGTTCCGCCGATCACTGAAGATCAGGGAATCACAACAGAAGCCGCTGGGCCTGAAGGTTACAAACTTCGGGAAAACGAAGATGCCAGGGGCATACTGAAGACTCCTGAAGGTTACAAACTTCGGGAAATGCCAAGATTTACTGCCGTAGTCACGGTACCACAGATACCTTCTGGTAAAAAGGAAACCATGTTCGACAGAATAAATGAATTCCAGGAGCAGTTTCTGGAAATGCAGAAGGAGCTGCAAGCCATTCGCGGTCAGGATTTATTTGGAAAGGACGCCGCAGACCTCTGCTTGGTCCCCAATGTGAAAGTTCCGCACAAGTTCCAAGTGCCCGACTTTGAAAAATACAAGGGTAACTCTTGCTCTCAGAGCCATCTGGTGATGTACGCTCGGCGGATGTCAGCTCAGACGGAGAATCAGGACCTACTGATTCACTACTTCCAGGATAGTTTAACCGGTGCCGCACTCAAATGGTACTTGGGTTTAAACCGTGCTACGATCAGCACATTCAGAGATCTTGGCACTGCCTTCGTCCAACAATACAAATACAATTTGGACATGGCACCCGACAGAGATCAACTCAGATCGATGTCGCAAAAGGACAAGGAAACCTTTAAGGAGTATGCTCAAAGGTGGCGTGAGATTGCCGCTCAAATTTGTCCACCTCTTGAGGAAAAAGAGATGACAAAGATCTTCTTAAAAACCTTAAGCTCATTTTACTATGACCGAATGGTTGCCAGTGCACCCAGTGACTTCACCGAAATGGTCGGCATGGGCGTACGTCTTGAGGAAGCCATCCGAGAAGGACGTTTGGTAAAAGACACTGGATCGAAGAGCGGTACTAAAAAGTACGGTAGTGCTCTCCCTAAGAAAAAAGAGCAAGATATTGGGAATATCTCTCTCGGAAAGCAAAGGCGACGGTACCAACCAGTAGCAGCTATAACTCCTGCTATCAGCACCGCGCCTACGTATCAACCTCAGGTTGCGCAGAGCCAACCTGATCAGCAAAGGACACAACAGCCTCTTTAGCTAGCTCGTCCTCCATATAACAACAACCGTACAACACGGCCACCAGGATTTGATCCTATACCCGTGTCGTACGCAGAGCTGTTTCTATTACTACTGGCTAAGGGGCACATTCAGACTAAATCTCCTCTTACAGTTCTGGAAAATCCGCCTTTTTAGTTTAAGGTGGATCAAACTTGCCCTTACCACCAAGGAGGATCAGGGCATAACATCGAGACTTGTCTCAATTTCAAGTCCGACGTGTAAAAACTTGTTAGAAGCGGGGTCTTATCCTTCAAGGATACAAATCCCAATGTTCTCACGAACCCGCTGCCTCAACATGAGAAGGCTGCAGTTAATTTGATAGAAGGAGAGTCTAACAATGTCTATCAAATTCACGATGTACTCTTGTTAAAAACCAATCTGGTCAAGATGCATTGTAGACAGAGTGGATATGGCCATGTGCCACCTCATAATTATCACCAGTGTGATATCTGCTCTAAAGACAATCAAGGATGTTCTGTGGTGCAAGCAGCCCTACAGGAACAAATGGATCTCGGATGGATCCAAGAGCACCGAGTTCGTGGAGTTAACATGGTCTACATGAATTCCAACATCATTCAAAACCACGACATCCGTGTGATGAATGCCAACCTGGTGGCGATGCACCTAAGGCAAAGCCAGTATCATAATCTGTCGTGGCACGATTACAGTTCTTGTCTGACTTGCTCGGTAAACAAACAGGGTTGCTCTTTTGTACAAGAAGCCCTCCAGCGTCAGATGGATCTTGGATGGATCCAAGACTACCATGATAGGAATCCCTATCAAATCAATATGGTTCAGATCTTCGATATTCGCGTGATGAATACCAACCTGGTAGAGTTACATGCTGAGCAGGTCCGACTCGGATTCTTAATATCACATGACTAACAAAGCTGTAAAGCGGGTTGCGAAAATGATCGAGGTTGTACCCTTGTCCAGGAGGCACTTCATCACTTGTTAAATCACTGGTGGATGCAAATTTATATGGATGAAGATACTCATCAAATTAGTATCAATAACAGAAATCCTACTTGGCGTCAGAGTCAGGATGTCCGATCTGTGGAAGCTAACCTAGTGAGGTTACATTGTATTCAAAGTGGGCGTGGCCAGGTGCCACCACACAATTATGACCGTTGTAGCGTCTGTTCGGAAAGTAACCAAGGGTGTTACCTTGTGAGAGCAGCTCTTCAGGGTCAGGTGGATCATGGAGAAATTCGTCCATATCCAGGTTCCAGACCCATCAACTGGACGCCGAACTACCTTGCCGATCAAGTTGAGGATGTTGTCACGATCTCTAGTCATCACAGGACCAGGGATGTTTTTGCCATTATCCCTTTACTTGACGAATCTAAAGTTCCCAACCGGGAATGGATCGAGATTACTTACGATGGTCAGAAAAATCAGAAGGTTCCCATAGTCATCTATCTGCCAGGACCAACACCGTATGAATCAGCTAAGGCAATCCCTTACAAATATGGTGCAATGACAATTGAAAATGGAAAAGAAATTCCATTACCCTCCGTCGTGAATATTGCAGACATCAGTCGAGTAACACGGAGTGGTAGAATCTTCAACCGAGGGGTTGGGGAACCTAACAAAGAAAAGGAACTTCAGACGGAAACTCCTGATCTACCAGTCGGTCAATCCAGTAATCCCGACCTTTCGAAAAATGATGATGAGATGCTGAAGCTCATCCAAAGGAGTGAATACAACATTGTTGATCAGCTGTTACAGACTCCTTCAAAGATCTCGGTATTATCACTATTACTCATTTCAGAAGCCCACACGGAGGCTCTACAGAAAGTCTTGGAGCAAGCCTTTGTGGAACAGGATGTAACAATCAGACAGTTCGATAGTATTGTCTCTAACATCACTTCCTGCAACAATTTGGGATTTAGTGATGAGGAATTACCCGAAGAGGGTCGCCGTCATAACATGGCGCTCAATATCACAGTTAAATGCCAAGACGATGCTTTAGCCAGCATACTGGTAGATACAGGGTCAGCCCTGAATGTTATGTCGAAGTCCACTTTGATGCAATTATCATTCAAAGGCCCTCCGATGAGAATCAGCGAGGTCGTCGTCAAAGCGTTCGTCGGATCCAGATAAACAGTTATCGACGAAGTTGATCTTCCCATAACTATCGGTCCTCACACTTTCCAAGTCACTTTCCAGGTCATGGACATCTGGGCAACATACAATTGTTTATTAGGAAGACCTTGGATACATCAGGCTGGGGCGGTTACTTCCACCCTCCACCAAAAGCTAAAGTTCGTCCAGAATGGCCAACTCATCACAGTCTGCGGGGAGCAGGCCTTGCTGGTGAGTAACTTGTCATCATCTGCTGGTATAGAACCCGAGGAGGTTATTGGAACTTAGTTCCAAGCACTGTCGGTGGTTAAGAACAATCAGTTCAAAGAAGGAACTTCCATTTCTTCATATAACGATGCTATCAAAGAGGTCGAGAGTACCAATACAACCGGATGGGGACAGCTTGTCATTCCTATTGACAATAAAACAAAGAAGGGTCTTGGTTTTTCTGCAACCTGTATCCAGACAGCTGCCAACGATGAAAGTCTTCATCCCCTTCAAAAATTCTTCCACAGTGGAGGTTTCCTTCACCCAGTGTCTCAAGCAGTACATGCTATCAATGAGGAAGATCCCTCTGACACATATGAAGAATGGAAGTCCTATCTTAATGAGGACGGTTATATGTCTCAAGAAGAGGTGCCTTTACGATTTTGCTATCCCGCACAGAGTCTGAGATTTATACCATGGTCAGATGTCGAAATGATATACGGAGATTGTGATCCGGAAGGATGTCGTGCTCTGCCAAATTCATTAGAGGAAGACACTCTGATGAAAGACAACTTTGACTACACCTACTATGGCCCAATGGATGGTCTGCCAATGTGGCAGCCCTACCCAGGAAACGTGGGGCAAGAGAGTCAGCCGAACAATGAAAATCAGCTGAGTCTCATTGAACAGGATACCTGTGTCCCCACCATGTCATGGGATCAACACTCAGGTCATTCAGAAACTACTCAACATGACGATGAATTTGAAACATTTGCAGGACTTGAATTCATCAACTATGCTTTTCCCGAGGTCAACGTCATCGAGAGAGATGACTCCTCCAGTTCCAAAGAAGTTTGGGACACCTTGGGACAACCGAGTGGAAAATACGACTATATGGTCAAGTACACCGCTCCTGAAAGCTCTCGTATCAGGCTCGAAGATATCCAGCCTACTAGATGGGGAGATACAGCTGAGAGCATAAATACTATGCAAAATACAACTGAGGAATTCTCCTACGATAATTCTGCCTGGGAGACAGATTCCAATGATCCTGCTCCACCAGAAATCAACGTCATTTCTGAAGACAAATCAAGGAAGGTGCCAGACTTTGTGATTCACCAAGGAGTTTGCCGCCAATGGGTTGCTGTTGATGCTCCGAAGGTCGTTTGTCAGTCAAAGTAATTGCATCTTTAACCTTTCACCCTGCCCAGGTGAAACAGATGTTTTCATAGGGCTCGCTTTCTGTAAATTTTCCCTCTTCGCTTAGCCCAAAGCGACAGAGTTTTGTTTTATAGGGCTGTAGTTTCAAGAATCGACTTGTTCATTAATAAAATAATGTCGTTCTGTAATTTCCGAATTAATCGCTGTTTTCTCTTTTTGCTTTTTTAGAAAATGGTAATCCTAAAAAACAATTCAATAATAAAAACAAGCAGTAAAATAAAACACTGCACACACTTGCATTTTCTCTATCTCTTCTAAACACGAATCATCACGTCATGCAGATTGCTTGTTTTAAACCCCGTTGAAACATACGATCCGATGCCTTCTCCCGACTTTGAGTTCCCGGTATTTGGGTCTGAAGAGGAAAATGACGACGAAATTCCAGAAGAGATCTCCCGACTACTCAGACAAGAGGAAAGGTCCATTGAACCTCATAAAGAACCGTTGGAAACGGTAAACTTGTGTTCAGAGCAGGAGAGAAAAGAAATCAGGATTGGGGCACTGCTCAGTCCAACTGCCAAAGAGAGTTTGATAAAGCTTCTCAAAGAATTCCCCGATGTATTTGCTTGGTCCTATCAAGATATGCCAGGGTTGGATACCAGCATCGTGGAACATCATTTACCGTTGAGATCGGAATTTCCGCCAGTAAAACAAAGGTTGAGACGGACTCACCCAGACATGGCCATCAAAATCAAAGAGGAGGTACAGAAACAGATTGATGCGGGTTTCCTCGCCACGTCAGAATATCCTCAATGGTTAGCCAACATCGTACCCGTTCCCAAAAAGGATGGAAAGGTCATAATGTGTGTCGACTACCGAGATCTGAACAAGGCTAGTCCAAAGGACGACTTTCCTTTACCACACATTGACATGCTGGTAGACAGTACAACAAAGTTCAAAGTCTTCTCCTTCATGGATGGATTCTCGGGCTATAATCAGATCAAAATGGCGCCGAAAGACATGGAGAAAACTTCGTTCATTACCCCATGGGGTACCTTTTGTTACAAGGTGATGCCGTTCGGCTTAAAGAACGTCGGGGCAACCTATCAAAGGGCCATGACTACTCTGTTTCATGACATGATACACAAAGAGATATAGGTATATGTCGATGACATGATTGCAAAATCTAAGACAGAAGAGGAGCATGTGACCCACCTGTCGAAACTATTCGAGCATTTGAGGAAGTACAAACTCCGCTTGAATCCCAACAAGTGCACCTTCGGTGTCCGTTCAGGGAAACTATTAGGGTTCATCGTCAGCCAGAAAGGAATTGAGGTTGATCCTGACAAGGTCAAGGCCATTCAAGAAATGCCTTCTCCAAAAACTGAAAAAAAGAAGTCAGAGGATTCTTGGGACGTTTGAACTACATCTCCAGATTCATATTCCTTATGACCGTCACGTGTGTGCCGATTTTCAAATTACTCAAAAAAGAACCAGGATTGCATTTGGTCAGAAGACTGCCAAACCGCCTTCGACAGTATCAAGGAATACCTATTGAATCCACCGATTCTATCACCTCCAGTGGAAGGAAGACCACTGATCATTTACCTCATAGTTCTAGAGGACTCAATGGGATGTGTACTTGGCCAACAAGACGAAACTAAACAGAAAGAGTCTACCATCTACTATCTGAGCAAGAAATTCACCGACTGCGAGACTCGGTACACGATGCTTGAGAAAACTTGTTGCGCTTTGGCTTGGGCAGCCAAACGTCTTCGCCAATACATGATTTGTCACACTACTTGGTTAATCTCCGAAATGGATCCAATCAAGTATGTCTTCAAAAAGCCTGCTCTCACGGGAAGAATTGTCCGTGGCAGATGATGTTATCAGAATACGACATAGAGTACCACGCTCAGAAAGCCGTTAAGGGAAGTATTTTAGCTGATCATTTGGCTCATCAACCGATTGACAATCAAGAATCAATCGGGTTTGACTTCCCAGATGAAGATGTCATGTATCTAAAAATGAAAGATTGCGATGAACCATTACCCAGTAAGGGGCCAAAACTAGGTTCCCAATGGGGACTTATCTTTGATGGAGCAGTTAATCATTATGGAAACGGAATTGGGGCAATTATTGTTACCCCTCAGGGTACCCACATTCCTTTCACTGCCAGACTTACGTTCAAATGTACGAACAACGAGGCCGAATACGAAGCTTGTATTATGGGTCTCGAAGAAGCAATTGATTTAAGGATCAAAAACTTGGACGTATACGGCGATTCAGCCTTGGTTATCAATAAGATAAAAGGAGATTGGAACACATACCAATCAGGATTGATTCCTTACAAAGACTACGCAAGAAGGTTGCTACCTTTCTTCAACAGAGTTGAGTTTCATCATATCCCTCGTGAGGAGAATCACACGGCTGATGCATTAGCCACTCTCTCTTCCATGAGTAGTGTAGGTCAATGGAACGACTTACCTAAGATCGACATAATGCACCTTGAACGGCCCGCTTACATCTTCACGATTGAAGCAGTCCTAGACGACAGACCTTGGTATCACGATATCAAATGCTTCCTTCAGAAACAAGAGTACCCACCTGGGGCACTAAGGAAAGACAGGAAAACCCTCAGAAGATTGACTGGAAACTTCTTCCTAAGCGGTGACACTCTCTATAAGAAAAATTTTGACATGGTCTTGCTCCGATGCGTAGACAGACCAGAAGCAGAAATGCTGATGAAAGAAATTTATGAAGGATCCTTTGGCACTCATGCCAACGGACACACAATGGCGAGAAAAATCCTACGAGCAGGGTACTATTGGTTGACAATGGAATCCGACTGCTACAAGTACATGAGGAGGTGTCACAAATGTCAGATATACTCTGACAAAATTCATGTACCGCCATCACATCTCAAAGTTCTCTCTTCCCCATGGCCTTTTTCCATATGGGGAATCGACATGATCGGCATGATTGAACCTAAGGCTTCAAACGGACATCGGTTCATCCTGGTAGCCATTGACTATTTCACCAAGTGGTTCGAAGCAGCGTCGTACGCTAATGTAACCCGACAAGTGGTGGTCCGATTTATCAAAAACAATATCATCTGCCGTTATGGTGTTCCAAGCGAGATCATTACTGAAAATGGATCTAACTTGAACAACAAGATAATGAAGGAGTTGTGCGCAGAGTTCAAGATTGAACATAATAACTCATCTCCCTACCGACCCAAGATGAACGGAGCGGTAGAAGCGGCCAATAAGAACATCAAGAAGATCGTTTAAAAGATGGTTGTAACCTACAAAGACTGGCACGAGATGCTTCCCTTTGCTCTTCACGGTTATCGCACATCTGTCCGCACTTCAACAGGGGCAACCCCTTTCTCTCTAGTGTATGGCATGGAAGCAGTGCTCCCCATAGAAGTAGAGATCCCATCAATCCGAGTATTGATGGAAGCTAAGCTCACCGAAGCTGAATGGTGTCAAAGCTGACACGACGAACTGAATCTGATCGAAGAAAAGAGAATAACGGCACTATGTCATGGTCAGTTGTATCAACAGAGAATGAAAAAGGCATTCCACAAAAAGGTCCGACCTCGCGTCTTCAGGAAAGGAGACCTTGTGCTCAAAAAGATACAATCATTTCTCACTGATTCTCGGGGCAAGTGGACTCTGAATTATGATGGCCCCTATGTGGTCACGAAAGATTTATCAGGCGGCGCCTTGAGACTTGAAACCATGGACGGAGAGGAATTTGCCTACCCACGAATGTTGATGTAGTCAAGAAATACTTCGCCTAAACTAAAAAAAAATGTCTCGGTGGATTGAAAACCCGAAAGGGCGGTCCAGGCAAATGTTAGAGACATGAAAAAAAATCATCCCGATGGATTGGAAACATCATAGTACAATCCAGGCAAAAATTAGGGATAATGGTAAGTAACTATGTTCAACAGAGGCAAGTCTCTCAGCAGCAGTTACATCATCCGTCAGAAAACTCCAGTCAAGGTCATCTTCGACAGAAGCTCAGGATGCCCCGAATTCAAAGTTGGTAGAAGGATAGCGGTCATTATGTTTCAACGTAGCCCTTTTCCCTGTAAATTACCATTTTCTAACTTTGTAAATACTCTTTGGAATCACGCGTTTGGCTGATCTCCATCTTATCAATAAAATCTGAGCCCTTGTGCTTCTGTTTGTAATTCTTATTTGTTTTAGCTTTACAGAACGACATTTTAACATGATTAACGATTCTTGAAATAAAACAAAAATGAATTTACTTGTTAAAACTTTTTCTGCTTTTTAATAAAGACGGCAATTTCTTTTGAATGTTGAACATCAGAAGAACATCCGTCGCTTCTCCAGAAGTAAGCGAACTTCAAAGTGCAGAATCAAAGTACTCCTTCTAACCCAGTACGCCTGAATGAAGGGATCAACTGTGTCAGAGACCTTGTTTCGTCTGACACGCCTCGGCCGAGTTCTCATCTCCTAAGCCCGACCAACATAGCTCCCAACGGGGACTATCTTTCCTAAGTAAGGTGGAATTGCTATTCTGAACCAGCGGTACTTCTTCGCCCCGCGATGGCCGAGTATCCAGTCATGTTCATTTTTTAGTTTGTATGTCGCGTTAGTTTTGTCAGCATATACATACATGCATCATGAATTATTGATTTACATTCACAGTCATATTGCATCACTATCACTCTAGTCGGTCTTGTCCCCTAGTGATAAAAGTCCTCTCAACCGAGTTGTCAGCCCTTTCCTCGTCAGGAAGTGTTACGTCTGAACAATCTCTCTCCTCCAATTTTATTTCTGGATTGAAGTTGGGTCCTCGACCACTTTGATAACTTGAACCTCTGAAAGACCAGAGAGCCCTCAGTTAACATCACTCTTCGCCATTGAATATGATATCCTTGTTTTCCCGGATTAAAGAAAATCCCGAGAGAAAGCCTCCTAAATCGGAGATTCGGCAGTAAGGCAGTTTTTCTCCGAAAAACCCACTGATGAAAAGGTCGTCGACACCTCAAAATTGGATCACATCATATGGCATTTCTCCGAGAAGATCTCTGAGAAAAGTATGCTGTAAAGATCCCGAACGAAAGCAGCCTCTCAAGAGACTCGCTTTCCCCAGATAGAGTTGGCAAATGGCGTCTCCAATAGAGAAGTTTATGTACCTCTACAACTCAGACGAATGGGTTCCCCAGCAAGTCTGACATCAAAACTTTTTCTACTCAAATGGCATCTCCCCAGGAAAATCCGGCGAGAAGTTTGAGGAAAGCCGCTACAAATAGCGTCCCTTGTCAATAAAGTTTATTGACAAAAGAAACTGAGACCAGTTCCTTGGTAGGAAACCAGGATCGAGGGGAAGTTTAAATCAGAAACTTAGACCAGTTCCTTGGTAGGAAACCAGGATCGAGGGGAAGTTTGTATCAGAAACTTAGACCAGTTCCTTGGTAGGAAACCAGGATCGAGGGGAAGTTTATATCAGAAACTAAGACCAGTTCCTTGGTAGGAAACCATGATCGAGGGGAAGTTTAAATCAGAAACTAAGACCAGTTCCTTGGCTAAAGACCAGGATCGAGGGGAAGTTTACCTTTTCTAAGCATCATCGCTTAGCTAAAGAAGATGAATACGTAAGCTACCATTCATAACCACCATCAAAATATCGGGTATTCCGATATTTAATCCTCTTGCACCCCGAATGCCCGAATACCTTCGTCATTCACACCTTCGTGTCCAAGAAGATTAAATAGGGGCATCTGTCATACCCCAAATTTTGACCACTAAGATTTCTCATCATTGTGAAAATCATCATCACAATATGGATGAACCATCATGCCTCATCAATCTCCTCAAGGATTGTTGAGCATTCACTACTATCAAGAATTAGGGTTTCAAGCCCTCTTAGAGCCTTAGACAAAGGATCAATCAAAGATTGACATGATCTTCAACTTGTCTAACCTCTCAAACATCCATAATGGATCAAATGTACTCCCACTTCAAGGATGAAGCACAAGGCTGCTCCCTTCTAGGTGGATCAAGTCTCAAGATCAACAGTGTCACCAAATTAGGGTTTTGGTGGACCAGGGCCTCCAGATGGAAAATTTTCATCTGGGCATGAGCCAATGATCCAAAACATAACCTAATATACTCCATGGAACCTCATGGACCCAATCATCAAGTCAATTTTGCCTCAGGGGATGCATTCATCAAAAATCAGGAATTAGGGTTTCTTGACCTAATTCACCCCTAAGTTGACTTTTAGGGCAAATCATGAGCCAAGACCTCAAGAGAGGGTTTGAGGGTCTCTAATGAACTATATTGATCCATTTGGAACAATGGATTAATCCAAGAAGCTTGAGTAACAAGTCTCAATTTCATCTGCACCACAATTAGGGTTTCGCAAGGAAAGTCAACTGTAACTTTGACTTTTGACCAGGACATGCTCCCAAGCCCTAAGACATGATTCAATATACCCTATGACACCCATGGAACATGTCCATCAAGTTTGATTTAGGTCAAGGACATGATTTCCTGAAGAATTGCAGAGTTTGGAATTCATCTGATAAAAAGTCAACTGTGCACAAAAGTCAACTTTGACTTTTTGAGATTTTTCACCAAAATGGATTTTTAACCCTAAAATGATGTTAATGTATGATTTGAATCATCATTCATCAAGAAAAATCAAAGAAATTGGGATAACTTGTAAAAGGGGTAACCATAAAAACTTAGAAAAATTTCTAAGTTATGGAAAAAGTGACACTAATGTGCCAACTTTGGAGGACCATAACTCCTAAACCACAAGGCCATTGTTCCCCATTTAAAGCTTGATTTGTAGATCTCATTGCCCTCTACAAAAGCTTCATACTGACCTATGTCCAAATTCCTCATGGATTTTGAGTTATGGAGTGATCAAAATCAAGAAAAGTCACTTTGTTCCAACACTTGGTGAAAATTTCACTAAGTCAGATTTTACCCTACTTTTTGCCAAATGTAGGGGGATTTTTCACTTGGATTGAAAAGAGATCAAAACCAAACATGTTCAAACAGTTGTTGTATCATGTAAGGGCTTTCCAAAATGACCAAGAACATTACCAAATTCAATTTGAGTCATGAGATATAACATTGGCAAGTTACCTTGTTGAAATCTGTCAAGGCAAGGCAGATTTTGCATTTTTGCTCGATTTGCCAAAATCAGCCAAATCCAAATGCTCCTATCCACTTGGACACATCTGAGGATTGAATCTAAAGGGGACAATCACTGAGCCAAGGCTCCAAAGTCTTTGGAACAAGAAATAGCATGTTGAACCTAGAATTGCCAAAATAGGGATAAGACTCCAATTTTGGATTGGAGCATTCAATGGAAGCATTCTCAACTGAATTCAGTCAAGACTTATCCAAGACCAAGGGAACCAGCAGCCTGTGCCCTAACCTCTAATCAATGGCTAGAGGAGACTTGGATTTTCATTCGCTAACATTGGCCAAACCTACTCAGCAGTTGCCATTCACTATTCCTTGCAAAATAAACTTGCTCTACTATAAATAGAGCTCAGTTGTGATCAGTTTGAGTACACCAAAGCCATCAAACAGATGCTTTCCTCAAAATCTCTTCTTTCACTCCAATTTTGCCTTCTAAGGCAAGTCACTATCGGGTTTTGAGTTTGGGAGCTTTTCCAATCAAACCAATCACTCACACACCTCACATACATCATATAGAAGTGATCCAAACACTCACATAACATCTGGAACACAGATTTCACAAAATCACCAGCCAGTTGCTCAAGTTCTTGACAGTTTTGCAGTTGAGGTACCATCTTCAGCTCCAAACCATTTCAATCCATTCCAAGCATTCATACACACTCCATGGCACCTAGGGAAGCTATCCAGATCATTAGAACCTAGCTGTAACACCTCCAACACAAATCACGATCACCAGCTGCAAGTGGTAAGCATGAGCTCTTCTAACTCTATGATCCATGCAATTTTTGCTGCACAATAATTTGGCCATATGTTCATAATCATGCATGGAATGTTTCCCCTCAATTAATTGCATTGTTTGAATCGTGTATCAAAAATCCTAGCCTTCATGCATAAATTAGGGTTCTTGAGGATTTTTCATGATTTCTTGTTATATGTTTAATTTAAATGAAATTAAATACCATAGACATGATTGTGAGGTTGAAACGAGTTGATTGGTATGTGGATTACATGATATGATTAAGTATTCAGTGAGATTGGAGAGAAAATGCAAATCTGGGCAAACCCAGAACACGCACGTGTTCTTGGCGCCATTTTTTGAATATTTGAATATTTGAATTTTGTGATTTTATTTAATTGATTCAAAAATTAATTTCTCTCTGAGTTTTAATGATTTTGAGTTGATTCTTTTTTTAATAATCCACAAAAATGTTAAAATATTTTATTTTCCCAAAAAATCCCAAAAATATTATTTATTTTATATAATTGATATTTTTGCAAAGAATTAATGTTTTAATTGTTTTTGACATTTAAAATATTTTTTCCACCTTGATTTTGCAACTTTTAATGCTTTCTAATTATTTTGTAGGTCAATACTTAATTTTTGAAGCATTAATCCAAGATCACAATTTGTTTTTCCTATGTTAAACAATTTTGATCATTTTAATTGAATTTTTATTCAATTAAAACACATTTTTGAAAACAAATTAGGGTTTTTGGATTAATTCAACCCTCATAAATCATTTTCAAAACACTTTTGGGCCTCTAATAGAGTGTAAGACCCAATCCTTTTTTGACCAAATCATTTTTGGGCCTCAGTGTATTGTATAAGTCCAGATACCGTCAAAAAACAAACGGCGCGATCGTCGCTTTTTGAAAAGTAACCTTCTGGGCCTACCCTCGAGTAGTAAGACCCAATCCCCTTTTAACCAAAACATTTTGGGCCTCACTTATTGTATAAGTCCCTTCGCGTTAAAAGAAAATCTCTGCGCGATCGCCATTTTTAACGAAAAGTCATATGGGCCTACCCTCGTGTTATAAGCCCCACTCTTTTTCTTTAAAACTTTTTGGGCCTCTTGAGAGAGTGTAAGACCCATCCCTTTGTACAGAAAACCTTTTTGGGCCTCAGTCACTTGTATAAGTCCCTCTGTACAAATTCAAACAGTGCGCTCACTGATAAAACCCTGGGCCTCTCCTTGAGTTGTAAGCCCCAAATCTTTCTTTTTCAAAGCACTTTCTCCTTTGATTTTGAATATACTGTTGTTTTCAATCTTTCTTTGTTGAACAACTAACCAAACAACATGGAAGCTCTACAACCGAGTAAGTGGTTATTGCTTTCATTTACCGTTTTCATATACATATAACTGTATTGTGGGGCTGTTTCACTGTAAGTCTTCTTTCATAAACTCATATCAACTGTGTAATAATAGTATAGATATTTCGAGTTTCCCCGACAACTACGTCTAGAACTAGGTGACGCCGTTTCGTTTATTCATAGAAATAGACAACTAGATCCCCAATAGGATCACCAGATACAGTCTTCTCTTCGGCTGTCCTCATTAGGAATTGTCAAGAAACTCTACTCCCAGAGATGAATGTATTCTCCATGAAAGGCATCTTTGAGTTTCTTCCAAATTCTCGAACTTTCCTGACTTGATCTATTCCTTGTGAATAGCTTGCCTTGAATTTCTCGGGGTTTGGGGACCCACGAGCTTCTTAAAAGCATCTGTTCTGGACTGGACCAATGGCTAGAATTGGCCCAATCCGCCTCTGCTCTAAAGCGGCCCATACTACCTAAGTCCAATCCACAGAGGGGTAAAAGTGACATTTCTGCCCCTCCAACCGGGCAAGGAACGCAACGTTCCTCCTCGGCTTGTATGTCTGTCACGCACGGCTTCCTCACTGCCCGGACAGCAAAGGATAGGTGCCCGGAACCACGTTTATGCCCGACATAACAGCTAGTTTCTGACACCCTGCCCGACGTAACGACTAGTTTGGGCAGTTACCTATTCTTTGGGGAAAACGGTTATTTCGCCCTGAAAATAGGACCGTTGGCCACGCACTGGGGGCTCTATATAAACCCTCTCGCTTGAGAGGGTCAGGTATCATTTTTCTCACCCTAAGAATACTCTTTGTACTTGCCCCTTTTCCGACCTTTACTTACTTGAGCGTCGGAGTGCCTTGCAGGTACACCCCCTTTTCTCCTCATCAACATTCCGAGCACCTCTCCCGTCCAACGACCAACACCTTGCCGAGCACCTTGCCCATCTGACGACCAGCGTGCGTGGATCTGATCGAACACTCGAGATCAGTGGCGCCGTCTGTGGGAATCTCCTTGTTCTCCCCTTCTTTCTTTCCTCCTCGAAAACTAAAGATCAAAACATACTCTCTTTAATCCACCCACACATGGCTGCTCAGAACTCCGCACAAGGTGCTGATATTACGGTTCTCGTTCCCGTCAACAAGAGGGACTTGGACGGTAGATCTCCATTACTTTCCGATCCCAGTTTCCTTCGAGACGGGGCTACTGCGTCTCCAACTCCTCCTCCCACCGAGCAAGGAGACAAGCTGCTACCGTTGGGGGAACGACCAATTCCTGGCCCTCCCAGCGCCGACCTGGCCGTTGCAGCCCTGTTAGAAGCTGTCAACCGCACAAACCTCCTCATCTTGCAACAACGCGAAAGAATAGGGGCTCTCGAGGAAGCATCTCTTCCAAGATCCTCTCCTCCCAAGAGCAAGCACCGAGGACCAAGAAACCCGCCAGCTAGGCGCGGAGAAGGCCACAGATCGAGGCATGAACCTGAGTCACAACATGTTCGCAAGCGTGACCAGATCTCCCCGCGGGATCGATCACCTCCAAGACACAAAAGAACGAGACAGGACAGGCATTCTCCACCGGTCAGACCTCGTGACCGACCGTGCTTACCTTTACCTCGCAGAGACCGCCGCCGCGAGCGCAGACAACAGTCACCGTCAACTCCCAATTCGGACAACGACGACGAGCCTCGCGGCCCGTTGTCCCACAGGATCCTGGCCACCCGTCTCCCTAAAGGATTAGAGAAGCCTCCGTCTCTAGGGACTTACGATGGAACCACGGACCCAGACGAGCACATAGAGAACATAGACGCCCTTTTGGACTACAGAGGGGTGCGAGGAGCCATCAAATGCCGCCTGTTCCCGAACACGCTCCGGAAGGGAGCAATGACTTGGTATAAGCAGCTGCCGGAAGAGTCCATCACTTCTTGGAAGCAATTGGGGAGGATTTTCTCCCGTCACTTTACTGCATCGCGACGCCATCCGAAGACTGAAGCGGCCCTCGGAGCTATCGTACAGGGAAGATACGAACCTCTTCGGGACTACATTGAGCGGTTCAACAAGGAAGCCGTCCAAGTGCCAACGACCGACGAGATGAAGAAATTCCTGCTCGAGCAGGGATTACGTCCCGGCTCAGACTTCGCGAAAGCCATCGGCCTCGATCCGCCGAGGAACCTTAACGCTCTCCTCCACCAAGCCCAGTCGCATATATAGTACGAGGAGAAAGTCGCTGCCCACTCTGTTCGGGCCTCCCGTCACCAAGAAGGTGCCCGGTCATCCAGAGCTGAAGAGCCCTCGACATCCCGTCGGGGGGATAAAAGACGCGACGATCGACCTCGCGATGCACGCGAGCAGAAGGGACCTTCTGGCCGGTTCCACGAGTATACGCCCCTCACAGCTTCAAGGGAGAAAATCTTGTCCGAGTGTGCCAACTCGGAGTTCAAGCAAGCGGGAGTTTGCTTCCCCAAACAGCTGCCGGCCAGACCAGGCGTGGACAAATCCAAGTATTGCCGCTTCCACAAGAGTCACGGCTATACGACGGAGGAATGCATCCACCTCAGAGATGCCATAGAGATCCTCATTCGCGACGGCCACCTGAAGCAGTTCGCAAAGAAGAAAGAAGCTCCCCGGCAGGAAACCCAGGAGAGCAAGAAGGCTGCAGAAGAGACTCCGCCCTCCGAGGACACCAACATACAGGTCGCCCTGGCCATAACTCGGCCAGAGGACTTTCGTATCCCTGATAGTCTGCACGCTTCCACGTTCCTCGGCGCTCACAGCCCGTGGGAGACCTTCTCGTCGGCCATGGTCATCTCCGGTGGTGGATTCAACAAAATCACGGTCGGTTCCGTCAAGAGGAGATTTGACCAGCTGATCAGCAAGAGCTCCAATGAAGTCACTACGCTGGACACCACTCGCAAGGGATCCGTTCCTATTTCATTCTACAAGGAGGAGCTCCTCGGCGGGTCGCCAAACTCAAGCATTCCCCTGCTTATCCGAGCAAGGATGGCGAATTTTGACGTTCGCAGAATACTCGTGGACCAGGGCAGTTCGGTTGATATAATGTACAACCGCCTGTTCGAGACGCTGCAGCTGAATGACTCTCACCTCACTCCATACGTTGGATCCGACTTGCAGGGATTCAACGGAGCGGTGACAAAACCCCGGGGTTACGTAGAGCTCATCATAACATTCGGTTCAGGAAAGACAACCCGACCAATTAAAGCACAGTTTCTGGTGATCGATTGCCCGTCACTATACCAGTGCATCTTTGGAAGGCCAACCCTGGCAGAGTTGATTGCAGTACCTTCCAACGTACATCTCAAGATGAAGTACTACACTTCTGAAGGAATGGTAGCCACCCTCCACGGCGACATCGAAGCTGCCCGTCGATGCTTTGAAGCAGCATCCAAAGGATTGAGCACCATCTCAGCGAGGCCGAGGACATCTGGTCGTCCCCCTCTGCCCAGCAGCTCTGAGTAGCCAAAGCCACTCCCCCAGGTCGAATCCATCGACTTGGACAGCCGTTTCAGCAAGGATGATCAAGCCAAAGACCAGACGACTTCGGGCAGCCAGTCCCACGACAGCGGGCATCTCCTACGCCCCGTTCCAGATGGCAACTTCGAGATCGTTCTGTTCGGAGAAGACCCCCAACGAGGAGTGAAGATCGGAGCAGACCTCCTCGACCTAGCCAAGAGACAACTAAAAGCGTGCCTCCGGGAAAACGCAGACTTGTTCGCGTGGAACGCAGCTGAAATGCCAGGATTGGACCCCTCCGTCGCCTGCCACCAGCTTACAGTTGATCCGACCGTCAAAGTTGTTGCCCAGCGCAGAAGGAAACAGTCTCCGGAGAAGATGGAAGCCGCGGAGAAAGCTGTCAAAGACCTTCTAGAAGCTAGGTTTATCTCTGAGGCCAAATACACTACATGGCTCTCAAATGTTGTACTTGTAAGAAAAAATAATGGCAAATGGAGAATGTGCTTTGATTATACCGATGTTAATAAGGCCTGTCCGAAGGACGCCTACCCCCTCCCCAATATAGACAAGCTCGTAGATAACTCTGC
The DNA here is from genome assembly GCA_022829125.1 of Lathyrus tuberosus. Taxonomy (NCBI): domain Eukaryota; kingdom Viridiplantae; phylum Streptophyta; class Magnoliopsida; order Fabales; family Fabaceae; genus Lathyrus; species Lathyrus tuberosus. The sequence goes on from JALAZF010000191.1 coordinate 4,117,540, forward strand.
AGGTTTTAAACTGTTATCGTTCCTCGACGCCTACTCGGGCTATAACCAAATCCCAATGGCCACGAGCGATAAAACTTACACGGCCTTCATGACCGAATCGGGCAACTATTACTACAACGTAATGCCCTTAGGACTAAAGAACGTCGGCGCTACGTACCAATGAATGAGGAACAAAGTCTTCCGAGGACAAATTGGCGACATGCTCGAGGTATACATGGACGACATGTGCAAACAACGTATCGATATTATTCGATCTAAACAATTTAAAAAAAAAGAGAATATATATATATAATTTGAAACGTTCTTATATGAGGAATGCTATAATGACACGGAAAACTTAACACCGTATTATTACACCGTAGCTTTTATGCTTGATTTTGAGTGGCACATATTCCAATTTACATTAAAATAATAAATAAAAAGATAAAAAGTAGATTATACAGTAAGAAAATACGGTGTGTATGTCAACTTTAGTGTCATTGTATCATTTCTCTTCTTATATATATATACATAATTTAAAACATTCTTATATATATACATAATTTGAAACCGAAACGGTGAATCGCAAACATATAAATTACTTTTACACATTATATTATGATATAACCTTAGCGTTATATTATATTATATAGAACAAAACCTGCTACTGAGAAGCTTGTTAATATAATGGACATGATATAATAGTAACGACATAAGCTTAATATATACATGTTATGATATATCCGAACTTGTCAATCATGATGATCACCGAAAATTTGCAATATATTTAAATATATGCGTTTAATCAACAACAACACATTAAAACAAATTTTGTTATTTTTTAAGATTGATGTATATATGTTAAAACAAATCATGATTATAGTACGCTTAGAAAGGTATTATGTAATACCTTAGAGTTAGTATGCTTACCACACCGATTTATTGTTAGTATTACGAAACCGATCAAGCACGTATCTTTTAACCGTAACTAAAAACAAACATAAACAAAATAGATCCGCCGCTGCTACCCAGTTTTTCTTTTTCTTTTCGGTTGGTATATATATATATATATATATATATATATATATATATATATATATATATATATGTTAACTATTTTTCAAATTGACACTAATATCCTTAGTGTCCATTTTAAGGCCCAAATAACTAATATTAAAATTAAATAAAATTAAAACTAAATGAAATTTAAACAATTCAATTAAAATAAATTTAAAACAGAAACTAAAAATCTTATTTATTTATGAAAAACAATATTAGTTAAAAATAAAAATAAATATTTAAAATAAAATAAAATAAAATAAAAATAAAAAAAACTAATTATCCTATTTATCTATTCTAAACATTATTTAAATTAGAAATAATAATAAAAATGAAAATAAATATTTAAAATAAAATTAAAATAAAATGCTAATTACTATAATTATTTATTCTAAATAATATTAGTTAAAAAAAGTAAAATAAACGGACCACAAATAAATAAAACATCGGACGCGCAAGTGATCGAAAAAATAAATCGAGTACACTAAAATAGATTAGTACGAAATATACGACATGGAAAAGTACCAAATTTTAGGGTAAAAAATTAGGGTGTGACAGATGCCCCTATTTAAGTTTTTTCTATTCCGGAGATATGAAGATTGAAATCTTCATCTCGACGCGATAGGAGAGACTTAAATACAAACATGCACAATTTTTGGCCCTAAGATGCCTTATGATATGATACGATATGAAATGAAAGACAGAGATCCTGAAGATATACCCGAAACATTTAGAAAATTATTAAATGTACGGGTAAATATTTGAAGACATATCTGGGAGAACGTCAGATAAGGAACATCATATTCTGGAAAACATCAGATAAACAAGGTCATATCTGGGAGAGCATCAGATAGACATAAAGAGGCTCTGGAAAAACTTCAGGAGCAGACACATCTGGGAAAACATCAGATGGTAAAAGCAAGGTCATTCTGGAAAAGCATCAGAATAAACAAGGCGATATATCTGGAAGAACGTCAGATAACAAAGACTCAATCTGGAAGAACATCAGAAATCGATATGAATGTCTGGAAAAAACATCAGACAGGTTCTGGAAGAACATCAGAATAAAAGTACATATCCGGAAGAACATCGGATAGATTCCGGAAAAGCATCAGAATCAAAGGGTAATATCTGGAAGAACATCAGATAAGGACACATCTGGAAAAGTATCTGGAAGAACGTCAGATAGATACAACGAAGGTTTTGGTAGAACATCAGAACAAGTATATATATCCGTAAGGACATCAGATAGATTCCGGAAAAGCATCAGAATCAAATGTAATATCGGGAAGAACATCAGATAAACAAGGTCATATCTGGAAGAACATCAGATAGGTTCTGGAAAAACATCAGAAACAAAGGCGTATATGGAGGAACGTCAGATAGACACAGAGGGAGTTCTGGAAGAACATCAAATAAATTCTGGAAAAACATCAGAAACAAAGTCATATATGGAAGAACGTCAGATAGACACGGCAATATATGTTTGAGAGGTGCCAGGTGAGTTGGACTTTGACCACAAGGTAAGACATGGATAACAACACGACCCATTGAGAATGCAAATGAGTGCAAATGACGGATGGCACTCTTGCTAGGCATATATATATGAATTATGCAGATGATATATGATCAAATGTAAATGCAGACGTAATGCAGACGTCGACGACATGACTCGACTCTTTTGTGGAGAGGACAAGACTAGAAGACTGATTCCTCAACATGGATGTCACTGCCATTCTGCTTTGGGACTAAAGATACTACTACTGGGCACAACTCTGCCAAACTGGTAAATTGTATCAAGTTGACGATCCCTGTAGGAAGGATGAGAGCTTCTTGGGGATTTTTCAAGTAAACTTCCCCAGATTAGCCGACTGTTGTAGATGAACTGATAATTGCTTCAGCTGAAATGATTCTGTAAATGACTGAATTACTGTACTCTTGGAACGCTTGCCCCAGTATGAGTCTTGAAAGGTCTGGATAAACCAATTCTGAAAAGGACTTGCACTGTAACAAACTTTGAACTGATTCTCAACAGGATCTGGAAAGAACTTTCCCCTTATAGGATCACTGACCAAGTTTCTCAACTGTTTGAAAATTCCTTAAGAGGAAGCCAATTTGCAAACAAAAGTGTTTATACAAACATAGCAAATGCAAAGTTCATGCAACTTTTGAAATCAACATCATTTTTTTTAAAAGATGCAAAATAAATGAGTCATTGGTCAGAACACGACGGTTCAAGACACTAAAGTGAAAAGTTTAAGCAAAAGGTGTAATGCCAAAATAAATGATCCGCAAAGATCTTTAGGAGTCAGTTTATCCAACCTTGTCGTAGTATGCTTTCAAAATAACCTTGCTTCAATTAGGTCTTTTGAGGGTTATAACGTGGTCTGGTTCACAGTTTAAGAAACAAAGGATAAAGGCTCAAAGTTCATTTGTACCCACCCAATCTTCGTGATGATCTTCAGTCCTATGCTCAGTTAAGTCAGATTATGCACTCAGGTTCCCAAAAGATTAGAAATTGCATTGATGATAGTGATGGTAATGGTTCAAAAGTCAAGGGATTCTTGAGATAGCAGTCACTGCTTCCTTACAACTTTGGGTTGTCATACAAGCTTGTTCTCATTTCTCTTTGCATAAGGTAAGGTCGTGAGCTTCCCATCTTTCTTAGCTTTTGCCTCGAAAGGGACTCGGCTCATTTTTTAGTAAGGATTTCTTGAGGATCCTTCTTTATTTGTCACTTTGGGAACAACTTGTACAACATTTGTTCATTTGATTTGGAAGAGTTGAAGGGTTGTGAATGATTGGCTTGATGATTACGGTGAACCATCATTGACATTTTGACTTGAAAGACATCTTCGACACTTGCTTGTTGTGTGCGAAGGAAAACTGTGAATATAAAATTTTGTTGAAAGGTATCTTGCATGAAACTCTTGTATTTGAATGCACAATCAAGCTAACTGAGAACTACCCGACCCCAGGTTAAGATTGCGGGTTTTTATTTGTAAAGAAAAGAAACTCCTACTTCAAGGCTCAAAGGGGTTGACGAGGGGTCATCTTCCTTATTTCTCTAGTGTTTGGGGAATTGAAATAATGCCTTACATCGTCAGCAAAGTTTTGATTTGAAAGCACACCAACAGCTGTTGCACCCCAAATTTTACCCTCAGATTCGTCTGATCCCCTTTTATCATTTGCGAGCGGCCATTCGTGCATTTTCTTAGTTTTAAGCATTAATCATGTTTTTAACCAGTTTTTCATTTCATTTTAAAATTTCTCTCTTTTTTGAGAATTGATTGAGTTTTAACTTTTAATTTAGTTTAATTTTAATCTTGATATAGTTAATTTTCAATTATCATTTTCAATTCTAAATTTAATTTACTTTAACTATCACTTTTATTCTAATTTAATGTAATTGGATTAACTTCATCATTTTAAGATTTGATTTAATTTTAATTCCAATTTACTTTTACTTTAATATAATTAGTTTAATTTTAATTTTTAATTTTAAATTAATTATGTTTAGTTATATTATTCAGAATTTAAAACAAATAAAAACCAATTTGTTTTTCTAGAAGCCAAAGTCCTCATCAAAGCCCATATTTAATTCAAATTTGCAACATTGTTCAAATTTACAAGAGAGTTGCCAAATAATTAAGGAAAGGCAAGATCACTATTTCCTGTTAGAAAGTTAAGCCATGAATACGTATCTTTTCAAGATGTCAGTGTTATCCATAAATTGTTGATAAGTCTTTTGTCATTCACTATGTTTGTCTTCCTAAAGATTGAAGCATATTGATGTGTTCTTGTATATCATTCCTATATGTTTGTCTTCCTAAAGATTGAAGCATATTGGTATACTCTCTTAATAATGTTCATCCTATCCATATCTTTTTGTCATAAACATATTGCTATCCTCATGCTTATGTTGTTTTATCTATTATATCAATGTCCTATCTTTTATCATGTCTTATTTATTGTCATTATCAACTGTTTTCCCCCCATTCCAAAGGAAGGTTAATAGTGTTGACTCTTAAAGTCATAGCCCCATCTTAACCTAAGTAACCTCTTAGAAAGAAACCTTGTTTCTTGGCCTCATCAGAGCCATAGAAATTACAACTAGCTTTAGGAGAGAGTTCTTGAACTCTTAGTGATATTCATCCTAATGAATTTATCACTTTCCCTACTGACTAAAACATAATCTTAGGTCCATTTCAACTAGACCTAGAGAGTTCTTAAACTCTACAATGAGCTTGTACTCATTTCCCCTCTGACTTTGACCATAGTCAACCATTCAGTAGAAGTAGAACTACGCATACTCTAATTCTATTCCCGAGGATACATAGGCGTAAAGTGCGATGCTTTATCGAGTATACTTAGATACTAACCCCTAGGGTTTCAACCTTTAAAACCTTTAGCAAACATAAGATAACATTTAACAAGAGGTTCCTGTAGAATACTACGGATACTTAGGGTGCTAATACCTTCCCTTTGTATAACCAACCCCCGAACCTTAGATCTTTTCCCCTTAGGTTTTTCTAACGATCCTGAACCTTTCCTTTGGATAAATCAAAGTCGGTTGTAAAAGAAAAATGATGCAAATTAATTAATTTGTTATCCGATTTTCACCGCAACAACAGCAATTATGGGTATTTACGTTATCATCATCCTCCCTCCAATCTTTGCATAATCAAAAAAAGAAAGTAATTTTTTTTTATGTTTTTTTTTGAAAAGGAAAGCATAAGGATGTAAATAATGGACAAAATGGATTGAATCCAAAAGTTGCAATGCTCATGAAAGTACAAACGTAATTTGAGTACAAACAGCCAATACAAATAAAGGAAAATGCAAACAAAGAGAAGCATGGTCTAGTGACTACTCAGAAACAAATATGAGTTGTCCTGTCTGAAACACCGGCTCTTAGGAGGATAGCTGGCTGAGGTCGACCGAAACTTCACTTGGCGTGCTCTGGCAGCATTGTGCTCATAGAGAGGGTTCTCAAAAGTAGTTCGAATAGTCTGGGAAATAATATGAACCATAGGTCTGGGTTCAGCGAAAACAGGAGCTTGAAACACTGGTCTGACAGTTTGACCAACCATAGCAGTATATACAAGAGGTGAAGAGTAGTTGGGAGGTAAACCAAACTCTGGCCAAGTTGAAGGTGGCATTTGAATTGGTGGAGGATCAGCGCTTGAAACTTCCTGGATGACGGTCCTTTGGGATTGCTCTCCTCTAGCAATCAAGACTTGGAGCATTTCAGTGAGCTTTGCCATGCTTGACTTAAGGTCGTCGATCTCCATTCGGATCTCAGTGTTGTGTGCTTCTTGCTCTGACATTATGCGTCTATAGTTAGCTCTAGTCCGATATCTGTGTCGAGGAATCAGCTTGACGACTCACAGGTGACACTGGAACATAGAGACAACTGGATATGAGTTGCTGGACAAACAGATGCATGCAAATGATATACAATGCAATGCAATGGTTTCAAGGAACTCAAAAGTAGGTCGCAAACATTTCGGAAAGGCTGGAAAAAGTTTCATTTAATAATCCAGGATTTTTATTGATTTTGCAAGGGAAAGAACAATTGAGTTCCTTGAAACCAAAGGGTTATTCATGAATGCATGAATGGATGCATAAACACAGGTATACACATATACACATATACAGGTAAACAAGCCAAGGCTTAGGTTTGAAGATCACAAACATGGAGCCATGGTCTACCCTTTCCAAGGTGTGTACTATGGTTTCAAATGTACCTGCCGAACAGGTTCTACAAAGTTCTCAGAGTCTACAATCCATCTTTCAGATATTATCGATTTTCCAAATCACTTGGTAGTCAATAATATTCTCAAGAGAATTTCGTCTGAGTGTAGTATCGCGTAGCGACTATTGTAGAAATAGACTCCCGCATAGTCCCCGTAATAATCCAGGATTTTTATTGATTTTGCAAGGGAAAGAACAATTGAGTTCCTTGAAACCAAAGGGTTATTCATGAATGCATGAATGGATGCATAAACACAGGTATACACATATACACATATACAGGTAAACAAGCCAAGGCTTAGGTTTGAAGATCACGAGCATGGAGCCATGGTCTACCCTTTCCAAGGTGTGTACTATGGTTTCAAATGTACCTGCCGAACGGGTTCTACAAAGTTCTCAGAGTCTACAATCCATCTTTCGGATATTATCGATTTTCCAAATCACTTGGTAGTCAATAATATTCTCAAGAGAATCTCCTCTGAGTGTAGTATCGCGTAGCGACTATTGTAGAAATAGACTCCCGCATAGTCCCCGCACTACATCCTAATAGGCCAAGTTGGGTTAAAGGTAACTACGGTCCCCAGTCTCGATGGCCTTTAGTTCGAAATAATATCGTCTTCACGAATAGACTCGTTGAACAATATTAAATTCGAGAGGGCCTAAACTGAGTGGTGAAGTCTCAATTCAACTTCTTTAGGAATCGACTCCCTCAAAGTATCCTTGAATTCTCACCGTCCTATCATATTTTTCACTCTAGTCCGGGTGTAGGACTTATCTCACCACACAAAGTAGCAATCCTGCACACAGAAAACCCAAGTAGAACAAGTATATATACAAATATAAAGATATATAAGCAAACAAGCAACTAAATAACATGAATATTAAACAAGTTAGGGGAAACCCTCGAAAAGTCCCCAGTGAAGTCGCCATTTCTGTTGGGGTGAGAATCGGATACCATAGCTATTATGTTAACTAGGATCACAAATCTTAATGTTCACCACCGGTCTTTATTTTATCCAAAGGAAAGGTTAAAGATCGAAAAACCTAAGTTAAGAGAATCTAAGGTTCGGGGGTTGGTTACGTATAGGGAAGGTATTAGCATCCTAAACGTCTGTAGTACTCTACAGGAACCGCTTGTTATTATTTATGTTATGTTATTTGTTTCCTTGCTAAGGGTATGACTTGATATATGGATCAAGGATGCTTGGGTTGATTGTCCAATTGGTGTTGACCAATATTTTTGAAAATGGAACTTGGTGTTGACCAAATTCTTTGATTTTTTATGAATGATTGATTTTATTTTATTTTTTGTTCTTTTTTTATTTATTAATTATCTACCTAAAGAAAAAGCGGCGGTAAAAAAAATGACAATTACACATAAGGGTGAGGGATACATTTTATCAATGGGAAGTAAGAAAGTGATTGAAATACCACACAACCAAACAAGCAAATGTGGGTCCGAAACCAACCGAAATCGAATGACAATTGAATTTAGCTTTGAAGCTAACTAAGAGTGGATTCATGTAGGAATCACTCTATGAGAAGCCAAGCAAATGACTATAAGCACTCAAACGGTTCTCGAAAGTTAAATTAAATTTTAACTTCGAAATCGAAATGCAACGGTAAACAAATGTAGATCCGCATAAAAATCGATGAAAATCGAATTACCTTGCTACACTTAACGTGATTATCGCAATAGAAATTAAGAATGTGCGGATCTAAAAATTATAAAATAAAAATGCATAGAAAAATAAATTTTTAAAAAAAGTTTTAAAACAATAATGTTGCTAACGCAAGAATTGCGATCATCGCAACCGGATCGAACCAACACGAATGTCACGCATCATGCACTCATATGTGCAAACAACGTATCGACATTATTCGATCTAAACAATTTAAAAAAAAATTAAAAAAAAAGGAGAATATATATATATATATATATATATATATATATATATATATATAAATATATAAGGAACGTATCATGTGAGAATGCTATTTTTATGTAAGAATATGAGAATGAATCTGAGCTATTAGATTTTAAAATAAATGGTGGAGATTATGTGTCAGTTTTTTTTCTCTCTCCTCCATTATTTATTTTAATAATGGAGGAGAGAGAAAAACAAAAACCACACATAATCTCCGACATTTATTTTAAAATCTAATGATTCAGATTCATTCTCATATTCTTATATAAAAATGACATTCTCATAAGATATGAACTATATATATATATATATATATATATATATATATATATATATATATATATATATATATATATATATATATATATATATATATATATAATATTGAAACGTTCTTATATATACATAATTTAAAACATTCTTATATATATATATACATAATTTGAAACCGAAACGGCGAATCGCAAACATATAAATTACATTTACACATTATATTATGATATAACCTTAGCGTTATATTATATTATATAGAACAAAACCTGCTACTGAGAAGCTTGTTAATATAATGGACATGATATAATAGTAACGACATAAGCTTAATATATATATATGTTATGATATATCCGAAAATTTGCAATATATTTAAATATATGCGTTTAATCAACAACAACACATTAAAACAAATTTTGTTATTTTTTAAGATTGATGTATATATGTTAAAACAAATCATGATTATAGTACGCTTAGAAAGGTATTATGTAATACCTTAAGAGTTAGTATGCTTACCACAAACAAACAAAATAGATCTGCCGCTGCTGCTACCCCCGTTTTTCTTTTTCTTTTCAGTGGGTACATATATATATATATATATATATATATATATATATATATATATATATATATATATATATATATATATATAATGAAACAAATTAAGGTTAACTATTTTTCAAATTGACACTAATATCCTTAGTGTCTATTTTAAGGCCCAAATAACTAATATTAAAATTAAAGCTAAATAAAATTTAAACAATTCAATTAAAATAAATTTAAAACAGAAACTAAAAATTATATTTATTTATGAAAAATAATATTAGTTAAAAATAAAAATAAATATTTAAATTAAAATAAAATAAAATAAAAATAAAAAAACTAATTATCATATTTATCTATTCTAAACATTATTTAAATTAGAAATAATAATAAAAATGAAAATTAATATTTAAAATAAAATTAAAATAAAATACTAGTTACTATAATTATTTATTCTAAATAATATCAGTTAAAAAAATTAAAATAAACGGACCACAAATAAATAAAACATCGGACGCGCAAGTGATCGAAAAAATAAATCGAGTACACTAAAATAGATTAGTACGAAATATACGACATGGAAAAGTACCAAAATTTAGGGTCAAAAATTATGGTGTGACAGTTTGAAATACAAAGACTATTGTAATACAACTGTTATAATTCCATGTAAAACTGCAGGTGATAGAAATATTTACGAAATCAAGCAATGCCTTCATTGCTGATATGTATCATCAAGTGAGGCATGCTGTAGAATATTTTCTTATTTTATTCATGGAAGGAAGTCAGATGCTGAAAAAATATTTTCCACATGGAAATACAGAATTTTATATACTGTAAAAATATTGAACAAATTGGAAATGTCCTTCTATAAGTTATGAAGATCTCAAAATATTTGAGGGCTTCACACATAAAAGTTTCAGAGAAGCATGCTTTACAATGAGGGTTCTGCAAGATGACAAAGTTCATTGAGGTGATGAAAGAGGTTTGTATAATTGAGGTTCAAGAGTAATTTTGCAAAAACTTTTTGTTACAATGTTGTTATCAGCTTCTATGAATCAAACAGAGCATATATGGCGCAACTCTTGAAGATACTTATCAGAAGTCATTATTTATGAACAAATGATATTGTCAAAAAATCCAAGATATATATATATATATATATATATATATATATATATATATATATATATATATAAGCCTCCTTTCATATTGATTTTTGTTTTTGATATAATTAATTGATTATTTGGTGTACTTTTAATATATTACATTATATCTATGTACCATATTGACATAACTTTAACCATTTATTGTATAATTATCAGAGTATGATGAAAATATTCAACAAGTAATTTTAATGGAAATTAAGAAGCAACTACAAAAAATAGAAAAAAAAATTAAAAGGTAATATGATGGATATATTACCTTTTTTCTTCTTTCAAATTTGCTACATGAAATTCAATTGTACATTTCAAGTTTTGTTGCAAAAGTCTTCTCCACATTGATTGTTGTTGAAGGAAAAGGAAAAGTGACAGATAAAAATGAAAAAAAAAGTAAATTAGGGAAGCTATTCAATTATATTATATTTTGTATTTTACATATAAAAATGGTGAGAGAAGTTACTTTTTGATTTAAAATGATATAACCGACTTCCACTTACTACAAATTATTTTTTTTATAAATATTTTGAACAAACAGAAGGTTAACTTTGGAACAATAAAAGAACCACTCCAAAAACTTGTATCCTTTTTATATATGGATATAGATATTTAAACAAATATATCTAAAGAGATAGACAATTTTAACCATGCTTATTTTTTATCCCATAATTACACTTCACTTCTATATTTATCACATTATACAACTAAATATTAATAATGATTTTTTTAATTAACCTCTATACAGGCCCGGCCCTAGGGTAAGGCAACCGAGGCCTATGCCTAGGGCCTCTAATTTTCCATTTGTTTTATACTAGGCCTTAAGTATATGATTAGTTATTGGTGATTGATAATACTGTTTGAGTTTTTTTTACTGTTTATATTACTATTAGTATAACTTAATGTGGGAGTTGAATACTATTACAAATGATTTAATTTGTAATTTTATTCTTATCTTAAACTGAAAAACAACAAATAAATACATTAATTAATTTATTTAATTTACTTAATGACTATCTGAGTTTTAATATTATTCATATCTTGAAGTTGAAAACATAATATATGCATTAGTCAATTTATTTAATTTGCTTTAATGATAATGTAAATTTTAATGTTTTATATCATGTAGTGTCTCATTTTGTGTTTAAGTACTAGTTATATTTAAATAATTATTATTTCATAGTTTTAGTTTTAAAGATTTTGTTTCTATTAACAATTTTAATCGGAGAGCAACAATTAAAATATTTATTTTTATGTCAAATAACATATTAACACTTAAATTTTATTGTTTTAATATTTTTTCCATTTACTTTTATAAATTTTTTCTTCATCTCATCTTATTTTTATTTTAGAATATTGCTAACTTAAAAATTTGAATTATAAAGTAGAAAAATAAGAAGAAAAAAAAAAGAAATAGTTAGAGTTTCTAAAGTAGTTTAAACATAATTAAATTAATCGGCTTATTATTGTTTCAAAAGATAAATAAAATTAATTATTTTATAGATAAAAATTAAAATATAATTTTTAGGTAAGACTAAAATAACTTTAATTAAATATTTTATAAATGTTTTGCCTCGGGCCTCAACATGTGTTGGGCCGGCACTGCCTCTATATACTTTGTTTGTGATGAATTGTGAAAGGTGAATTGTCTAATAAATAAATGTAGAAATGAATGAAATTGGTAACCAACATAGGATACTAAGTTACAGCTGATGAAAAAAATTTGCCACTAATTTGGTTTTAGAAAAATGCTAACGAATATTCTATGGGTATATTTTAAATGTTTAAAAAGTATGTTATTTTGAAAATGTGTATATTTAATGTTTTGAAAATTGAAATAATTAAAATTTTTAAAAAAATTATTTTTATTTTGAATCCTTGAAGATTGTTTCTGAATTTTGTTTAATTCTTCAAACCAACCAAATTTGTATGAAGAGTTTGGATTTGAAAACATTAAGTGGAGACAGCCACTTAGAGGAAGTTCATGTGTGACAGGTGTTCAAATTGAGTAAAACTTTATCTTAATTTGACTTATCGTTTTGTTCCCTTAGGATGATATATTACAGTTACCTATAATATTTTCTACAATTACATATAATTTTTTTTTGAAAAACTGCAATTAAGTAGTGTAAAATAGAAAAGACAAAAGAGACATAATACAATCACATATTCTCTACTTATTTTTATGGATTAAGAGAGATGATATAAAAATTAGGAGTATTAGAACAACAAATATCACAAAAGAAAAAAAATGAAGATGAGTGAACAAATGTTATGATCAATTATATTTATTTTTCTTGTCTGGTTTCTCTCCTTCTCATATTAATTTTAGAATGTCTCTCTCAACAATAAATATGAGAAGTGGATATGTAAAAAAACAAAGATTATGGTAATCATTTTAGTGTCTTCCTCAATTGATTAATAGTTTGGAGAACATCCAACGACACTTTATCCAACAACCTGCAAAACACAGGTTAATAGTTCTCCTCTCACGCATCTTTTATACATCATCATAAAAAACATTAACAAAAAAAAAGAAATGAATACTATCAATCAGAATACTAATCAGCACATAAAATAATCATATTATAAATATATTTTCAACACCATAATTTTAATATAAACCCAAGTCTCACTAACCCTTAAACAATATTATGCGTCTCCTTAAAAAAAAACACTACCTTAATCTAATGATGGTTTATATTTATAAATTGACTCAATATAAATATAGTTTTTCAAAATCATAAAAATATTTAAGTTCTCCATTTTTTTATCACAGTGATCACAGTGATCATAGTATATGTGTGTCAGTATGTCTTTGTCATAACCGTTATAATGCAATTGTAACTGTTTCATAGCAAATGTTCTATACCATTTTAGAAAGCACAAAGGCACTCATCTTTATATGGAAACAAATTGAATGTTATGATTGCATTAAAATATTTGAAATAATAAATCCATTTATAGTATAACGTTTGTGCATATTGTAATAATTACCTGGTATGAAAAAAATTGCAAATGATGTATTGTTGTACAAAACATGGAAGTTTTTTTTTGTATTGGGTGGAATAACCACAACCACCTATACAGAGAAAAGGAAAGAGTCACTGTGCAAATGAAGGAGGGAATTAGTCCAAAAGTGAAAAACATAAAGGAAAGAATGAAATGTAGGAAGTTATGTTTCAGGTTTATCCCTGAGTGGAAGTTATATGTAAGAGTAAATATGGAATGAAAATTGGTTATTTAAGGGTAAATATTAAATGAAAATAGGTCAGCTCAAAAAGGCTATTCCTTTTATATATAGTTATAAATTTAGAATTAGGTTTTATTTGGAATATCAATTGGGCCCAGCTTTCTACACCTTTACTAATACTATATCCCCAAGTATTTCACTCACACCCATTTTCTTTGTTCTATTTTTTTATTTCTATTATTTAGTTATTTTAATTCAAGTTTTTTAATTTTATCATTAAAAAATATAGAAAATACCAAAAGTATGCATCTAATTCATTTAATAACAAAAGCCACAAAAAATAATTCCAAAGATAGTTAATTATTTTAATTAGATTAATTAAAATCATTAACTTGCACATAATTAAAATCAATTATTTTTTAAGAACAAAGGTATGATTGATCCAACGTCAAGTACCTCTTTCTCGTAACTTGTTTCTTTTTATAATCAACTTGAAACACTTGATCCAACGCTAAGTCATTCTACACATGAAATTCTTTTCTAAATAAAATTCGAAAGACTAAGTGACAATTGGTGCATGCCTTTTGAATACTTTAGTCTTTTGACTTAAAATACTTTAATCAAACTAGGATAACAAGTGAAAATTAGTGCACACCTTTTGAACATCTTAGGTAAACGAGCACTTGGTGCACACCTATGCTTAAACGTTTATTAAAATTCTGCAAAGACTAAATTTTCATAAAAGTGGATGACAAAGGACCGAAAGATGCACATCTCTTTAAAAGACTTGGGTAAACGACACTCGATGCACAACTTGTTCCAACGGTTACCCTAGTCCATATAAAATCAACTCAGTCTGGTTATGACGACCATTTCTTTTCTTGCATAACCGACTCCCGAACCCGGTCTGGTTATGACGACCATTTCTTTTCTTTTGTGGGTTCTATCGATATTTTTACTTTCCTTTGGAAGAAATAGAGATCGGTGGCGACTCTGTTGTATTCCGAGCGTGCAATGCGCTCTGGTATTTTTTGCTCTGTGACATCTGGTGACTCTACTGGGGACTAATTCTCATAAGCGAGTCCACCCTAGTTTAGTCAGCTTTTCATTTGTTTGTCAACTTTGTTGTTTATTATTCTTTGTTGTATGTTTCCTATATTTTTCTTTATTGCATTTTTATACTTGTATATATATTTATGTGTGGGCTTTGGGATTTTTTACTTGAGTGAAGCTCTCTTCCCGAGCTTTTGAAAAAAAAAAGGAATAAACATAAGTTAAGAGGTGGTTGTATATTGTTAACCCCCAAGTGGCACACCTTGAATGGTTAACATGAAGGCCTCGCTTAAAGTGGAACTTTTCGTACAGTTTCTCATAAAACAGATAACTTGTTGCATGATGAAACTTTGATTATGATCAATGACTTTAAGGACCTTATAGAACCCGTTCCATGTATTATTTTTGTGTATTGTTGATCCCCAACGAGCACACCCTGTATGATCAATGTAAAGACCCCACCTAGAGTAAATCTTTTTGTGAAGTTTGTCATAAAACGGTAGGCCCGTTGCATGGAAAAATTCCAATTAGGGTCCATTACTCTAGGTAGATCCAGTGATGAATGTCAGAATTCATCAGGATACCGAAGATGTTCAAATGTGTCATTTTCTGGGTGAACAAATTAGAGCCCTAGAAGGAAAATATGCATATGGTCTTGATGCTGTTGACATGTGCTTAGTGTCAAACATCGTAATCTTTCCAAAGTTCAAGATGCCAAATTGTGAGAAGTATAAAGGGTTAGTTGTCTCAAAACTCATTTGATGATGTTTGTTCGGAAGATGGTCGCGTACGCTCATGATGACAAGTTTCTCATCCACTATTTTCAAGATAGACTTAGCGGGGGATCATTGAAATGGTATACACAACTGGAAATAAGCAATACCCACGCATGGAAAGACTTGGTTATGGTGTTTCTGAAGCAGTACCAATACAACACTGATATGGCTCATAGTCGTACTCAATTGCAAAATCTTTCTCAGAAGAGTAACGAGTTGTTCAAGGAGTACACCCAAAGATGAAAAGAGTTGGTTGCTCATATTCAACCACTAATGTTAGATAAGGAGCTAATTGATAGGTTTATAGGTACCTTGCAAGATCCATACCTCAAAAGAATGATAGGTTGTGGGTCATCAGGTTTCTCTGACTTGGTGATAATTGGAGAGTACATCGAGAGAGGTCTCAAAAGTGGAAAACTCGAAGGCACCTTGAGTAGTCGGACTAGTGAGAAGGAATCTTCTTGAGATTCAGAAAAGGAGGATGAAATTGATATAATATGGGAAGCTCTGCAAGCTCTATCTCTAGTGCCTTATTATCAGTATGCAGTGGATATTCAATGCCATCAGCCACTATTTCTATGTCCTCAGTACTAGCAACCATGGATCGCTCCTCACATAAGTTAGCAAGCACAGGACCGTGAATACCAGAATCAACATCAGAATTAGCGCATACCTCAAAATAATTTAGAAAGAAGGAATGCTTCTCTAGATCTAATCCATATGACATACAGTCATCTTCTGCCACATGTGGTTCAAAGCTTGTTGGTGGTTCCTAAATATATTAAGTCGCTACCGAAGCCATTCCTGTTTGGGTATGATCCATGCGGCGCGAAAAATATCCGAGCACATCGCACGCTCGATGATACAACAGATTTGCCACCAAACTTTATTTATTCCAAAAGGAAAGGGAAAATATTAATAAAATCCAAGGGAAAGAGAAATGGGTAAAGGAGTCGGTTATGCTAGGGGAAGATATTAGCATCCCTTACATCTCTTATACCCAACGAGAACCATTTTGATTATTCTTTGCATGGATAGGTGTTATTATCTAAAGGTTAGTTGCGAAAGGGGAAAAATAAGTTTTTAATTAATGTGCTAGCCAAGGATTTGAACCCTTGTGCCTACGTATTCTTATAGTGCAATGAGAAAATCAAAGCTCTGTAGTTCAAGGTAGAAAATACGGATGTGTTGGTTGTTTTTAGGGAACAATTATAATTGTATCCTAGAAGTGTGTAGATGTTAGCTAATTTGATCCTTGTTCGAATACTCCAAGCTTTTAGTCTGACTGCTAAGGAACGTATTATAACAGTTCTTTTATGAAAAGAAAAGAAAATTGTTTTGAAAAGATTTATGTGACAAAAGAAAAAAGAAAGAGTTGTTTGAACTGAATTAAAAGAAAAAGAGTTATGAAATGAAGAAAATGTTGTTTAGATGTTGTGGAAGTATTGTTTGGACCAAGAGTGTGTTGTTTGAATCCATAAGGTAGGTGTCTGAACCAGGAATGCAATGTCTAAACTAAGAATGAGGTATTTTAATCGAGAAACTGTGATTAACCATGCATGAGGTTCATGTTAACCAATAAATGGTGATTAACCCAAGAATGAAAGTGTGGTATTTTAACCGATTGATGGTTATTAACCAATGCAGAGGGTTGTCTGAGCATGGAGCTCACAGGACAATGCATGAAGGTTGCTTGGGCATGGAGCTCACATGGCAATGCATGAAAAAGAAGGGTATTTTAATCATGAGAGGTGATTAAACTAAAGAGAGGTGTTTGATTTAGAAATGGGTATTTTAGTCATAAGAAGGTGATCAACCAGGAGAAGATGATTAACCTCAAGAGTGTATGGATGTCCAAAGGGAGCGATGTTTGGTCCAAAGAGAAAAGTATAGGTGATGTTGATTGTTGCAGTGTTTGTGGGGAAGATAACTTGACATTTATTTTATTTGAATTGCACTAATGTCTATGAATGGAGGCAAATACTTTGAATACTTGGGGCTTACGTATTCAAAGATAATCAAAACAAGGATATGAATAATCCCTCACATTCTTCTCCGTTTCTTAAGGCTTGTGGCACACAATTCGCGTCATCACTAACAAGTGTTTGAAGAAAGAGAAAAGTATTTTTGTTTTACTTGAAGAATGAAGCTCATCAGTGATCAAGGTCTTGATGTCCAGAGTCTTCAGAGTCTAGAAGGTGAAGCTTGACTTGAGAAATCCAATGCAGTACAAGTACAATGGTCTAACAGAATAAAGTGATCAAGGGACTTATGATCACTTAACCGAATAGGGGAAGCATGCCAATTGTTCAAACAAGTCTAAGCAAAGAAGTTAATTGATCAAGAATAATCTTGATCAACTAATCAAAGGGATGAACATACCAAAAACAGACACTAAGCATATGGAATCAGGAGCAATAACAAAACATTAAGAACTTGAAAATAACCAAAGTTAGACCAAATCTCTAACATTCCATCAAAATGGAATTGAATTATATACCAACAGTTAAACTCAACAATTAAGAACAAATCCTAATTCAATCTAATCAACAAAACACCATTAAACTATTTGCATTATGTATTTTTTATGTATCTTCATGGATTAAGTGTGTATTGATGACTTCTCGGTAAGTGTACTGATAATGTCGCAGTAATAAAAAGATCGAACCCACAAGGATTGTGTTCGAACAGAACAATTATTTGTGCAATATTAAATAAAAACAAAAAAGGGGGTTACAAATTTTAGTGCAAAAGTAATTAAACGAGAAAACTAAGTCACGAAGGCGATCATGTTGTGTTTTAGAATACTTTTATCCCCTCTTGTTAATGTACGATGCCTTGTATGAATTATCTTATCCTTATAATTTTATGGTGAATTAACAAAACCGTTATAGTCAGTCCCCCACGAAATAACTCACTAACAACTACTCGGAGCTTTCTATCCCTAGTCCTCCAGCGTAAGGAGTGTTAGGCCAAGTACAGACCGTTAATTCCCTGTGCCACTACTCGAGGTCTCATATCCCTATTCAATCGGCTTAAGTAGAACAATTTCCATAGGTCCAATACAAAGGCTACGGGTCACGAATCCATATGTATCTAACAATAGATTAACAAAGTATCTCAAATAAGCATTAAGCATAAGAAACAATTGAATAAAATTATAATTCAAAGGATTCATACAAATTCAAACTGCCATATAATGCAAACAAGATTGAATAAAGTTCATCATAACACAACCTAACCTAAGAGAATTTAGCTACTCATAATAAAAATTATAGTACCAATTGAATAAAGAAGAATAATGTATGAATTCCCTTCAAGGATTGGCCTCAATTGGCTTCCAATACTCTTAAAATCACCCTTTGATGTTGTAAAATCGTGCACCTAGTGCCAAATTTTGTAACCCTTGTAAAAGTGCAGAAAATCCCCTTTTAAAGCTGTTAGAACGGGTCAGAACGTGTTAGAAAAAGCCCAAATAAATCAACCATCGCCCGCGCGATACAATCTTTTCTCCTCTACCGCGCACGCGATGGCACACGATGCTGCACATGATTATTCCAACAGCTGCGTGTTTTTTCACCCTTTTCACCAAAATTTTCACTAAGTCTCATTCTTCCATACTTGGCTATTTTTCACTCATTCTTGGGTCTTTCTTCCTCATTTTTGCTCCTCTTTTGCTCATTCTCCCCCAATTCTTTGACTGATTATATGTAATGATGGAGGTCATCACAATCCTGAACTTGAATCATTGCTTGTCCTTAAGCAACTCACATGCAACTGCATATTTCAACAGACAACAAGTCACACAATAACAATTGAACATATTCATATATTCTTAGTTACCTGACCATTATTCCATCTTCCAACTTCCATTCAGAAATTTCGGAAAACGTCTTCAACCATGACTAGTATTCAACCTATCTCTCAGTTCACTTAACTCACTCAATGGATAAGGTTAACACTCAATCCACATGCAAAATCAGTTAAATTTAACTTGATTATGTTCTAATAGAGTTAAACATAGAAATCTCAACACACACATTTAGAGGGATTTTTCGGTTCTAACTTGCCCTATGTTAGGGTAGGATATATTTAGGAAAGTTTGGTTAAACCTTTGGAGTTAGGTTTCTAGTTCTCCCTCATTTATCATACCTTTTTGTTGGTACTATAGATTTTCGACCATTCTTACAATGTCATTCTTTTTTATTTTTGTCATTTATTCATCATTGTTTTGAAGAAGTGCCTTTTTCCACTTCTTTTTCTTGACAAATTTTTAAATTTTGTATCAAATTCTCTAGTACCCCCACCCCAAACTTAAAGCGTTGCACACTTCCAAGAGAAACTTCAAACTTAATCTTTTTCATACACTTAAAGGACTATACTTCTACCTAACTCCAAAGAAAGTGTTGAAAGAAAGGATCTTTCAAGTAATATGGCTAAAAATTTAAGGCTACGTCACCGAAAGAAAGGCTTAGGCTCAAAGTGTTTAGATCCCTCAGTTAGGGTTTTGATCCCTCAAGATATGGTTTCTAATACCAAGGCCTATGTTCTCAAGCATCATCCTATGTCATTTGGATCAAAAACACCTCAATGTTGTGTAGCTTGTTTCTAAAGAAAGTCAAAGGTTCATGTGTTTATTTCCAAGCCTTCTTCAATAAGTTATCTCAAGCCTTGGTCAATTTAATCAAAGGAAATTTAATGAAATCTTATACTGGATTCATATGATCATCCATGTGCCTTGAAGTGCAAGAAAATCTCAAGTATACAAGTTGATTCAAGAAGGTTTGACCAAAAACTCAACATTTTCAAGTCAAAGTTCCAAGGACTACAATTCCTCCAATTCTCCATATTTTTGAGTGATTATTTTTGCATATGACTCTTCTCAACATCCTCCACAACTTCTCTTTATATGACAAGATCCAATTATTTTGAAATGCGCTGAAGAAGATGACCTGAGGTGGAGATGCGCTGACATTTTGAAATGTTTTAATTGGATGATTTCAAATGTGATTTCATGTTATTTCTGAAGTAAATTCCACCATGAGCGCGCGCTTCTGGATCATGAGATATGTCACATCAGATTAATGAAAAGAATCCGACGTGCGTCCTTTTTTCTCTTTTAATTTTTTTTTATTTTTTTTTTAAATTGGATTGAAGAAGATGACCTGAGGTGGAGACGCGCTGACATTTTGAAATGTTTTAATTGGATGATTTCAAATGTGATTTCATGTTATTTCTGAAGTAAATTCCACCATGAGCGCGCGCTTCTGGATCATGAGATATGTCACATCAGATTAATGAAAAGAATCCGACGTGCGTCCTTTTTTCTCTTTTAATTTTTTTTTAATTTTATTTTAAATTGGATTTTTCTTTAAAAGTTCATAGTAATTTCTTTTTTTATCCAAAAAATACCAAAATAATTTCTAAAATTTTCTTTTATTTTTCTCTTTCTGATGATATATTTTTCATATTTTTATTTTATCATTTGATATTTTTCATGTTTTTTCTCTTTTTTCAAGCATTTTTAATTGTTTAAATGCATTAAAAAGTTCTCAAAAATTTTCCATAGAATTCTTGCATTGTTTCTTACTCTCTAGATTTTTCTTAATCATTTGTGATCTTGTTTGATGCAGCTTTTGCATTTTCATGTTTATTTTCATTTTAAAATTCTTTTTGAAAATCATTTTGATGCATATTAATTCATATTATTGCATTTTTGTGTTTGTTGACCTTTGTTGACTTCTGTTTGGCTTGAGTCTTGGTTGATTTGGTCAAGTTTCATCAAGCTCAATGGATCTTGGGTGTTGATGGGGTGAAAATCCTAATCCACCAAAATGGATGATTGATCTTGATGATAACTTGATCAATCCTTGGATTCAACTTGTTGTTTTTGTTTCCTTGCTGTCTCTTCTTCTTCTCCCTTCTTTTTTCTTCTTCTTTTGGTTGATGAAAATCTTTAACATCATGGATTGTTGATGATCAAAGATTTTTGAACCTTCATTATTTCAAACATGTCGTTGAAGTGATCATTTGGATCACTCACTTCACTTTGGAGTAATGATAGGTTGCCTTTGATTATTGATAGAAGTCCTTGATTAAGCTGAGACCACTCCTCTTTTTCTTTTTTGTGTGGCAAGCTTTAGGAGAATGACTTACATGTCATTTCTCCAGCTTGTATTAGCACAAATATTGTTATTGGCCGGCCTCCCATAGTATAACCTTCCTTATAGGTTGTGCTACGATTACTTAACATAACGCTAAATTTGTCCCGAATCGGAAACTAAGTCATTTTTGTAAGTAAGATTGTCAGCCTCCTATTCTCCATGGTATTATGTGAAATAGATTAGATCTTTTGTTACCTAAAGGAGCGAGTGACATACTTGTTGATTTTATCCAAGTTGGAGCTCTTCTCTTGGTAATGTATAAGACCATGTTTTCATGCTTGTGGATGTCTAGTTGAGTATTCTCCAAAAAATGACAAATTGACCTTTCTTTTCTGATCACTAACTTACTAACTTTTTGCTTTAATTATTTACTTTAATGTCATTTATCTTATGCTTTTGATTTCATTGCAAATTACTTTATACTTTTACTTTAGCATTTCTTATCATATTATCATATTGTTTTTCCTTTGACCCCTTGGACTTATGTTTATGCTTATGCTCTTTTTATTTTGTCCATTTGGACTTTCCTTTTAAAACATTAATAAATATCAAAACTCCTAAAAAACTTGGTTACTTTCATGGACTTGATGTTACTACCCTATGCATTATTAAGGAGTTATGGACTTAGAATTAAGACCTTGACCTTTACTTGGAAGTACATTGATCTGCTGTCGCGCATGGATAAAAAACGAATATTTTTGAAAATATAGTTAACGGTGACGACAACTCGAGTATCGTTCTCAAGGATTCTTGTGTTATTATTAACCAACCGATTGGAAAATAGGGGGGGTGAGTTTCGATTAATAGAAAAATAGTGCAATTAAGTGATTATCAAAATAAGGTGAAACGGTTAACCTACTGTTTTGGTTTCCCAACTTATCACCGACCCAAATAATTCCCAATTCCTAAGCGGACTCTATTCCCTTTTAGATTATAATAACAACCAAACAAGCACAATTGATATTATACGATAGATATTCCTAATTTTTGAATTAAGCCAACGAATGAGATATAGCAATCGTGAATCAAGCAAACACGATAAACAGACGCGGATTAAGAAAATGCAATTAAAGTATAGGAACATGCAATCATCAAAATAAATAAATCAACCCTAAGATAAATAGAACTAAGCAAACAGGATATCAACGAGAAGAATTGAAAGGAAATAGATTTTATCAGAAATTAAAAGAACCTCAAAGTGTCAGCGGAAACCGATTACAACCAATTAATCCTTGGGATTAGTTCTCCATCGTAATCGTACAAAGCTTTGTATTTGAAATTCTGGTATCAGACGTGTGATGTTAAGTACGATGTCACAACAACACACTCTGCACAATGGACAAAATAAACAGCAGAAGAACACACCAAATTGTTCACCCAGTTCGGTCTAACTACCTACGTCTGGGGGCTACCAAGCCAGGGATGAAATTCACTACTTGTAGAATCAAATTACAGACTCAACAACCCAGTTGACAATCTCCTAATCTTAATTCCTACTAGTGACTTTCTACCTAAGAAACCACTTAGATATGAGAACACTACTCAATCCCTAAAACCTCTCAAAGAACAACCTCTTTGAGAAACCTTGATCCTGCTTCACAGCTTTGATCAAGTTACACAACTCTCTATCGCTTCACAGCTTCTAAGAGAGGACAGAAAATAACTCACCTATTCAACCTAGAATGGTGTATACAAAACTCGTACAATATACTCAAGACATTCAGCCTATTTCTCTTGATCTTCTCTCTGTATTTCTGTACATTTTCCTTTGGTCTTGTGCGCTTTATATAGCCACCTGAATTGGGCTTGGACTGCTACAATATCTGACTTGATTTGTTATTTAAAATTGAATATTCAAAACAGATTTTCTCCTAAAATATTTTCAAATCTTCAACCTTTTAAATCTCCTACAAATCTGCACCAGATCTCCTATGCAGCGAAGAATATCTAACCCAAGATATTCGCATCCAATGAGACAGCTTGCTCTCCACAATTCTAGCTAACACGCAAACCCTAACAACATCACAACCCGTTGTTATTAATTCTGCAGATCTAATGTCACAACATCGCATGTGACATCAGACATCCAAACTTCAGCAATTAAACACTTAACACAGCCCAGTGTTAAGACTCAATGTTGCAACATCACCACCTTGACATCAACAATGAACATACTTTGTTTTACCAAAATTCCAGCCAATCCAAGAACTAATAATCTCCCCCTTTGGCTAATTTTGGCTAAAACAATCTCTGCACCTTCAGAGACTTCAGCAGCGGAAAAACTTCAAACAATGATTTTGAAACTCCAAGCAGCATCATCATCTTCAAATCACTTCACAAAACTCTGCTGCATCACCAAGTTCAATAGCTACACTATTCAAACATTCAAACAGCTGCACATATTTCATTATTAGCACAATGAGCACTCCCCCTCAATGCAATAACCAGCAATTACTCAACAATCAGCTCATACACTTCGACTTAATAACTCTCTATGACATTTGTACTCTTGGCTAGTTCTCCCCCTTTTTAGCCACAATTTGACAACCCCTACAGTTAGTACTACCCTAGCTCTCATTGTCAGTCTCACAGTCAGTAAGAAGACATAACAAATCATAGAACAAAAACATAAAGGGTGCATATAACATCACAATATTCAAATTACAAACCGAGCACAAAAATGCTGAATCAAAAACAACAGAAATAAAACTAAAACTACTATCCAAAAAAACAGTAACAGCTTTAATCATCTGAGCTGGGATCATCATCATCTTCTTTTGAGTTGTCATTATCAGCCTCATCTTTTTTGTCAGCAACTTCTTTCTCACTTCCTTTTTCTGTCATCTTCAGAGTCATAAGTAATCTTTTAAACTTCTCCTTTCTTTCAGTGCTAACTCTGATGGCTTCATCTAATTCTTTACAGGCTTCCTCCAGTTCAGAAATCATATCAGTCTTCACATGATTATGATGAGTAGATGTTGAGGCAGATGCCTTGACATGATCAGCAACATGTTTTCCTTCAAACAACTTCTGATGAAAAGACAAGTCAGGCTTCCTTCTACACACAATATCATACTGGTGAAGAATCCCAGGATGCTGAGACAGAATTATCCCACAAATGAGGGATGGAAATGCAATAGGCAAATTCACAGCTCTTGTTGCAGCATGCTTGATAGTCTGATTATAAATGTAAGAGCCATAATCAATTAGTCTCTTTGTTCTAATTTCATAAATTAATTTGCCCAACCCAGCAGAAACAGAGGTCTTGTGGTTAGTAGGAACCCAGTTAGCAACACCTATTCTATGAAGAAGAGCATATTTCACACTTAATAAACTTGCTGATAACTTCCCTTGTGAAGGCCAAACTTCTACCTGACCAGCTGTGATTTCTTTGCAGATAACATTATTAGAAACTTCTAATTCTCCATAATCTTCCTCACTTCTTCCTAAGTAGGCATTAATCACCTTAGGAGAGAACCAGACACACTTACCCCTGACAGTAACTCTTCTGAAAGTTGGGCTTTTGCTGTCATTAATACACTCAGGGATATTCACTATAAATTCTATGACCAGTCTATCATAGCAACTAGTCAATCCTGACACAGTCCTTATGAGACCAGCAACCTTAATTAGATCCACAATTCCAGTAGACTCTAAATCATCTGTAACCAGCTCTCTTTCCAGAGTTATCCTCCTCTGGCTCACACAATTCCACATGGATGCACTTCTGGCACAGTAAAATGAGATGTTATTAGGCACTTGATCAGCAGCTCTGTTCCTCACAGGGTTGATGTCATGGACATCACACTCTGAATCTGATTATTCCCTGATTCTCCTCTTCTTTCCAGACATGGCAACTTTGCTCCATGACTTGGGAGAGTCTGCAACTGAAGTCATTTTCTTATCCTTGACCATATTATCATTAGGAAGTGACTCCACTCCTTTCCCTTTCCTATCCTCCCTTCTTCTTGCTATTGCATTCCCAATGTTATCACCATCAGATGAGTCCTCAACATCTATAACCTCAACCTGATCCTTCCCTTTATAACTGTGACTTTAATCCCTAAGGGATGATGTTCTGACATCAGGGATGACATCAGTATCTTCAAGATCTTCTTCTTTACTACCACCTTCAGCGTCTTGAATCACAGACAAGGTCAGTCTGTGAAGATTTGTGTCCTCACTATGAGTGTCTCCCTGTTCAGCAGGCATTTACCTTAAAGGAACAGAAATCCCTTTCACACGTATTCCCTTCTCAAGAATTTTGGTGGCAATCTGCTCCAAATGCATGTCCACATCATACTTCTCCTCAATAACCTGAGAGGATGATGACCTAGTTTCAGTTTTATTCAACTTCGTTGAAGGTTTAGAGTTACCTGAATCTGGGAGTGCCATAGGAATGTGTTCTTTGTCAACACGTTTTTTCCGAAGAAACCCTAGTTCGTACATGCGCAGGTCTTTGAGAATCACAGTTCTTGGATGGGGAAGACATCGTTCCTCTGCAACAGACTAGATTTAGAGAAGATTTGTCTATTTTATTGAGATTAAGGGAGATGAATCGTTGAGAAGAGAACGCTTTGATGAATCTTGATATAGAATCAATATGGTAAGGCGCCTGATTTCGAGTACCTCTTAAAGACCAATCACTAATTTTCTCCCTCCATAAAGACTTTCCTTTTAAAAATTTAAAAGGATTCACATTAGAACTCATTAACTCTGAGTGACCTTTCAGCATCCTTTCACACCTGATGTCATAGTCTGATGTTATAACATCATTGGTTGAATTAACTTCAAGAGGAATCCACTGATAGCAGTTATCTTTGGATCTGGCACCCTTCATCACAACCTGATTATGCTCATCAGATACCACACACTCATATTTGGTGTAGTTAACTTTATAACCTTCATCACATAGCTGACTTATGCTAATTAGATTAGCACTCAAACCTCGGACAATGATCACATTATCAAGAGTAAGACCCTCATGATTCTTCACTCTTCCAACTCCTTCTACTACTCATTTTTCTCCATTGCCAAACACAACCTTATTTGCACGGCAAGGATTGACCTCCACCAACTGCTCCTTGGATCCAGTCATGTGCTTTGAACATCCACTGTCAAAGTACCATGCATCCATGGCAAAGTGTCCATCTGAGGTATGAGCCAATAGACATGTGACTTGAGCTTTAGGAACCCATTATTTAGCAACTTTGGGACTGGCCTTCTTTAGTTTGCTTTGAGGAGCAGATTGTGGATAACCATGCAATTTAAAACAAGAGTACTGTATATGTCCAAACCTTCCACAATAGAAGCATCTAACTCTGTCATCTCTGAATTGGTTATATCTTCTACCATTATGATGATATTGTTGTGGCTTCCACCCAAAATGTTGTCTCCTACTTCCATAGTTGGCCTGTCTTCTATGGTGCTGTTGTCTTTTACCATAGGTAGACTGTCTCCTGAACTGAGGATGCTGTCTTCTAGGCTGTCTCCTATGGTGATAAGGCTTCCTTCTTCCATATTAATGAGGCACAACATTGTTGTATTCATATCCATACCAGTTACCCTGATGTTGTGACAACTGATGAGACATGTTCTGTTTGAACCTGGCAGCTTGCATGCTCTGGTGATATTGGGGAGGCATATACTGACTAGCTCCTTGAGGCTGCATCTTCCTCTGATGTGGACCATTCTTTTTCTCAACATTCTGAAGCTGAACAACCTTCTTTGGTGTAGGATCCTGTCTCTTAGTTTGATGTTGAGAGAATGGTTGGGACACCTCCTTCTTTGTTCCTGAAGTGCTTGCTTCAGCAGAAACCTTTTTCTCAGCCACAAATCCTATACCTGACTTATCACCAGCAACCTTTTCTGTCTGAAGGATCTTATCAAGTGTGTCTGTACCACAGCTCAGCATCCTAACAGATTTGGTCATATGATCAAGATGAGCTTTGACCAGTGAGACTTCATTTTCCAAGTCAACTTTAGCAGTCTCAAGTTGAGCAATCTGTTCCTTTTGACTCTTGTTTTCTTGACAGATTTCAGCACTCTTCAGACAAAGCTCTTGATAAGTAGAAGCTAGCTCCTCAAAGGTTATTTCCCCATCACTAGAATCATCATCAGAAACAACAGTTCCTATCAAAGCTCTAACATGCTTTGCTGACTCACCTTCACTTTCACTATCAGAGTCAGACCTGGAAACTGTCATGCCCTTCTTCTGCTTTTTCAAGAAGGTGGGGCACTCTTTCTTGACATGTCCATACCCTTCACACTCAAAGCACTGAACTCCTTTATCTTGGACAGTTTTCTCTTCATCCTTCTCTTTTGACTTGCTGATGTTAGAAGATATGTTCTTGACATTAGGCCTGGAGTTATTGTTCATCCTCTTGAACACTTTGTTGAACTGTCTTCCCAACATAACTATGGCCTGAGATATATCCTCCTGGGATTCAGAACTATTTCCTTTTTCTTCTTGATCATTTGACACCAAAGCTATACTCTTTGGCTTCTTTTTTGGTTCTTCCTCACAAGCTTTTCATCTGACATTTTTTCACCAAGAGCACTGGATGCATTAGCTAGCTCCAAAACATTCATGTGGAAGTCATGAATAGTCTCATCTTCCTTCATCTTCAGGCTTTTAAATTTTGATGTTAGAATCTGAAGTCTTGACATTTTAACTCTAAATGTACCTTCATGAGTGGCCTTCAAAATCTCCCACGCTTCCTTAGCAACTTCACAGGTATTGATTAACCTGAAAATATTCTTATCCACTCCATTGAAGATTGCATTTAGAGCTTTGGAATTACCAAGGGCAAACTCATCTTCTTCCTTGGTCCATTCTTCTTCAGGCTTTGGCTTTGAGGTGCCTTCTTTATCTTTGCCAGCATCATCCTTTTCAAACACAACGGGTGCTTTCCATTCTTTAATTATAGCCTTCCAAGCCCTGCTGTCCAAGGATTTCAAAAACGTGATCATCCTTGGCTTCCAATAATCATAATTGGATCCATCCAAAATAGGGGGTCTGTTGACAAATCCTCCAACTTCTTTGTCCATCTTTACACCAGAAAGTAACTTCCCTAGATCTCACCCAGAGACAGACAGGATGCCTGCTCTGATACCAATTGAAATTCTGGTATCAGACGTGTGATGTTAAGTGCGATGTTACAACAACACACTCTGCACAATGGACAAAATAAACAGCAGAAGAACACACCAAATTGTTCACCCAGTTCGGTCTAACTACCTATGTCTGGGGGCTACCAAGCCAGGGATGAAATTCACTACTTGTAGAATCAAATTACAGACTCAACAACCCAGTTGACAATCTCCTAATATTTATTCCTACTAGTGACTTTCTACCTAAGAAACCACTTAGATATGAGAACACTACTAAATCCCTAAAACCTCTCAAAGAACAACCTCTTTGAGAAACCTTGATCCTGTTTCACAGCTTTGATCAAGTTACACAACTCTCTATCGCTTCACAGCTTCTAAGAGAGGACAGAAAATAACTCACCTATTCAACCTAGAATGGTGTATACAAAACTCGTACAATATACTCAAGACACTCAGCCTATTGCTCTTGATCTTCTCTCTGTATTTCTGTACATTTTCCTTTGGTCTTGTGCGCTTTATATAGCCACCTGAATTGGGCTTGGACTACTACAATATCTAACTTGATTTGTTATTTAAAACTGAATATTCAAAACAGATTTTCTCCTAAAATCTTTTCAAATCTTCAACCTTTTAAATCTCCTACAAATCTGCACTAGATCTCCTACGCAGCGAAGAATATCTAACCCAAGATATTCGCATCCAATGAGACAGCTTGCTCTCCACAATTCTAGCTAACACGCAAACCCTAACAACATCACAACCTGATGTTATTAATTCTGCAGATCTAATGTCACAACATCGCATGTGACATCAGACATCCAAACTTCAGCAATTAAACACTTAACACAACCCAGTGTTAAGACTCAATGTTGCAACATCACCACCTTGACATCAACATTGAACGTACTTTGTTTTACCAAAATTCCAGCCAATCCAAGAACTAACAGTATTTTTTCGTGAACAGTGTAAAAAATGGTGAAGATGAACAATGTGCGGCTTCTAGGTATAGGAAAGCATCACAAACTCCCGTTCTAACCCAACTGGGTCGAAAAACATAAAAAACCCGGTCCATAACTAAATATTCCTTAAGGAAGAATTCGATTCCTGACTTCAACGAATTATTTGACCATCTTTCACTCCGAATCAGCTCTTAGCTTCAACATGAAACTTGTATCTCTCTGTCTTATCTTTCCAACGCATATTAGAACGCCCAAAACAGCATCCCATAGGTCCAGTTATGATCCAAACAGTAGACATGTATCAAGTATCCGCTAAAGCTGAAAACAACATACGAAAATAGATTAAAGGCAAACAAAGACTTAATTTAAAAACATAATAAAACAGTAAAATAAACAAAACAAACTAACGAAATGCCTAAGTACAAAGATAAGAGAATGTGCATTAAAATGCACTGATCAACATCTTAAGACCTATTTGGATTCATCTGGCACCCTTGGCGTAATGACTCTCTTGAAGACACATCTTGGTTATTATGATTTTATCTGATGATTGGATTGTTATTGCTTATTTGGCTTAGTTGAGACTTAATCCAAAGCATGGAATTCTTGATTGACTTATGTCATGGGGCTTACTATCTTCTCTTGGTTAGATCTTTCTTTGTCCCTAACATTTATTTTATGCAATAGAATAGTCTCTTCATCTCTGCCCCATTCTTAGATTTTCAAAATCTTCTCCCTTTTTCAAAGCTTTATTCTTTCAAACTACAGCCACTTTCATATTAAATCTTGACTTTGTCAAATGCATTTTCAAAATATTTTCTTTAATAAATGTTAAGACATCTTAAGCATACTTTGACCATTTTCAAAAGACTTAAAAAAAACATAAACTCATTCAATCATTTTGTGCCTTTGTGCACTTTTCCTTTTAAAACTTTTCATAAAGTTTAGACATGAGTCATTTCCATAGTCGAGATGCAATTCTCCTATCCCTATAGTAGTGATGGTAATTCTTTTCCACTTGTGAGAGTTAGTGGTATACTTGTTGATCTTTATCCAAGTTGAATCCCTTCTCCCTGTGATGCAAAGTTCTCATTACTTGTGGGTGATTAGTTGTAGTATTCTCCTTAAAATGACAACTTGTCTTTTCATTTAAAATGAATCCAAACAAACCATTTTTGTTAGTTT
Organism: Lathyrus tuberosus; assembly: GCA_022829125.1. Lineage (NCBI taxonomy): Eukaryota > Viridiplantae > Streptophyta > Magnoliopsida > Fabales > Fabaceae > Lathyrus > Lathyrus tuberosus. The sequence goes on from JALAZF010000191.1 coordinate 4,148,673, forward strand.
TACCACGAACTACATGGTTTTGATCCTCCATTACACTTTGTGGGTACGTAGGCACGAGACTCAAGAAGTCTTGTCAAACACAAAATTATAAAAAAAATACTTCTTTTCTCATCTCCTCAATGTTTACAAGCAAACCATTTTAAAACCAAAAAGAGTAGATATTTCAAAGAGGTTCCTATAGATTACTATAGACGTTTTGGGTGCTAATACCTTCCCTTTGCGTAACCAACCCCCTTACCCTCCCTCTGTTTATTTGTTCTTGTTTTAGAACTTCTTAGGAGTTTGTTCGTTCTTTTTCCTTTTCCTTTGAAGATAGTAAAAGCGCGGTGGCGACTCTGGCTTTATGAGTTAAGTTAATCAATATCTTATACTCACAATTTGTACCGCTACAGGTTGCCTCTCATCCAACGCTTCTTTTACGTCAATAGCTTAACGCTCGGTATCATGGGCCGGTTAATATGAGGGAGGATGTTTCACCAGGAACTTTCCACCATAATAATGCTTCATCCATTGTTCATTCACTTTAAATCATCTCATATCGCCAGGATCTTAAATTTCAATGGCTCTATTTTGACATACCTCTGTGACTACGAATGGTCTTGAGCATTGGATTTCAGATTTCCTGGGAACAATCTTAGCCTCGAATTAAACAACAAAACTTGTTGGCCAACCTAAAAAGTTCTTCTTACAAGTTTTTTTTATCATGGTATGTCTTTGTCCATTCCTTGTAAATGAGCACATTTTCATATGCCGACAGCCGCATCTCTTCCAATTCATCCAGTTTCAATAATCTCTTCTTACCAGCTAATTTCTCGTCGAAATTTAAAAACTTTACTGCCCAATATGGTTTGTGTTATGTTTGATTTTAATAAGTTGGTAGAGTATATTAAATTATCCTCCTAGTTTTGTTTATGGTTAGAAAAACTCATCATCTTGTTACACTTTTTACTAATGGAGTACAAACTGTCTAGAAAGTTTGAGAAGTATCTAAAGGAGAAGTCGTGGGAAGAATAGGCTGTGACTGATTCGCACAAGATAAAGCTAGATCAATTACATGTAGGATTTTTTTGTAGGCCTGATTTTGTTGGATTTCTCGACACGGTGCATGCTGTTGCTATTTCTCTCAATATGAACCTTTATTTGACTGGGTGATACTACTTTGAACACCGATAGGTTGTTCCTTTTTCATCATATAAGATCGGTTTCTATTTTAATTATGATGTTCATAAGGATTAGAGTCGGTAGTGTTGGGTCGTGAGGGGGTTTGGGGATCATCATATCGAGCTTAGGAGCAACAACACAAGTGGGAGAAACATCACATATTCATCCAAAACTTTAAGGTAATAGATGTGTGTGTTCTTCACTTATAAAGTGTTCATCATTCATTTTTCATTTGATGTTGGACTCATACTCATATTTGATATACCAACAATCTTTCACTCAAGTGTGAGTCCTTCCATTATTATGGGTAATGCTCCCCCTCAAATGGAAGCTTTTTCATTCATATCTACTAGCACCGCCGTTGGATGGCCTCAACGCAACATGCTGCCTGAACACCCTTGTCAGTAAGACTTTCAATATAAGGAGCCCTAGTCGAACTAAGCTCTGGTCCCACTATTGGATCATGACAGAATTCGGGGATCATCACATCGGCTTAGGAGCAACCACACAAGTGAGAGAGAAATCACATATTTATCGAAAATCTTAAGATAATAGATGTGTGGGTTCTCTCACTTATAAAATATTTAACATTCATTTTTCATCCAATGTGAGACTCATACCCAGATTTGATATATCAATAGGTAGATTATGTGATGAAGGTTGTTTTTACTCTTCTCCTTTCTTTATATCATGCTTGTTGTATCAATAGCTTATTTCGTATCTTGCATCTATTTGATCCTTTATTATTTTTAAGGGATGGGGTACCATAGTATTCCCCTTATAAACAAAAGAAACATAGTTAGTTTGAAACGTATAATTCTAAGAAAAAAATGTAAAATTATGAAAATATCCTCTATGTATATCTGGTAACAAAAATACATTATACAGACAAAAAAATTCACCAAACTATGTGAGAGACGGTTGTCTAGCCAAACTATTAAAGCATATGTCTTAACATTTTAACATAATCTATATTAACCTATATTAACATGAAGAGAGTTGTTCAAAATTCTCTCGGTGTATGATAGGTTGGCAATTGAAGAGCAGTTTCGCAAAGAGGAAATAAGGAATGATGTTTTCCTTTGTAAAGGTGATAAATCTCCAGGACCTGGCAGATTCAGTATGAATTTCTTTCAACAGTGTTGGGACATTGTGGATGCAGATTTTACATGATGTATTCAAGATTTCTTTGAATTTGGTAAGTTGCCTAAGGTCTTGTCCACATCTTTTCTCGTGCTGATACCTAAAAAGGATGATCCTGATACTTTAGACGACTATAGACCTATCTGTTTAATTGGAAGTGTATACAAAGTCATTGCCAAATTGTTAGCTGGTAGATTAAAAGGGGTGATGGACAATATTATTTCTCTAACTCAGACGACATTTATAGCAGGCAGAAACCTTCTAGACAGAGTTCTCGTTCTGAATGAATTAGTGGACTTTGCTAAATGGAGTTCTAACAAAGTGTTGTTTCTTAAAGTGGACTTTGCCAAGGCGTATGATTGGGTAGAATGGTCATACATTCGAGACGTCATGAAAATCATGGGTTTTGGTAGGAAATGGATGAGATGGATGGAAGGATGCGATTCTTGTCAACGGAAGCCCTACTAGGGATTTTAAATATCGAGAGGGTTAAGGCAAGGTGATCCTTTATCACCTTACCTTTTTGCTATTGTTGCGGAAGGTATGGCGGTCATAATGAGAAGGGCTATTGAGAGGGAGTTTTTAAAGGTTTCAGACTTAACCAAGACGTCTCGTTTCACTTACTTCAATACGCAGACGACACTGTTATTGTGGGGGAGGCGTCTTGGAATAACTTATGGGCGAAAAAAGTAATTCTTAAAACCTTTCAACTTATGTCTGGGCTGGAGATAAACTTTAATAACAGTTATTTAGTTGGTTTTGGGGTGGATGAATCATTTCTTCTCGCGGCTGAGAATTTCCTGGCATGTAAAGTTCGGAGATGTCCTTTTAAATTACTTGGAGTCTATATTGGTGGTAATCACAGGCTAGTTTCTTTTTGGAAACCTGTCATTGACAAGGTTCAAGCCAGACTTGCTTCTTGGAAGGGTAGGTTTATGTCTATGGGAGGTAGAACTACTCTCATTAAATCTGTCCTTTCCAACCTACCTATTCACTATATGTCGTTCTACAAGATGCCTTCTAAAGTGATCAAGATCCTTACGACTATGCAAAGAAGATTTCTTTCGCACGGTTCCATAACCACAAAAGTGGTATTGCTTGGATCAATTGGAATAGGGTATGTCGGGCTAAGGAGTATGGTGGCCTTGGGATTTTGGACATTAGATGCTTTAATGTTGAGCTGATTGCTAAATGGTTGTGGAAATGTCTCAATCCCGTGAATAGCTTGTGGAACGACATCCTTGTAGGTCGGTACAGAAATTACAAGTTTGGACTGCTTCATGGAGAAGTCCCAAAGTCTTCCGTTCGATCTTCGCTTTGGTGAAGGGATTTAATGATTGTATCTAGGTATTTTGGTGCTGAGTCTTTTTTTGGTTCAACTTCGGTTAAGGTGGGAGATGGGAAAGACACTTACTTTTGGTCTTCCATCTGGTGTCGTGAAGCGACTCTTGGTTCTGTTTTCCTTGGGTTATGGCAGATGGCGTTGTGCAAGGATAATAGGGTATTAGACAACGGCGGCTGGTTAGGAGATACTTGGGTTTGGAACATAAATTTTGGTAATATGGTATTAGGTTCTCACCTGCAACAGGCCTACTTTTCCTTATTGGAAAGGTTGGAAGTCTGTTCTATCCATAAAGACAGGCTGAATGAGGTAAAATGGAACAAAGACAATCTTAATTGCTACACTGTAAAATCTGGGTATAATATGTTGTTTCTGTATCCATCTGTTGAGTTTCACTTGGTTGTTTCTATGAATAGTTCAAGTCACTTTGGTTGGCTTCTTCTCTGGTAAAAACAATTTTAATAGGTTGGAGACTGTTACATAACAGGCTGTCGACTCGCGATAATCTCCTGCGTCGCGGTATCACCTCTAATGCTCACGACATCGTCTGTCCAATCTGTTTTAAAAATTAAAATATATCAAATATATTTAAACGTTAGAACAAAAATTGCGTGAGAATTGACAGAGACATAAAAGGAGAGAAGAGTTTGGTTCCTATTTTTTTTTTTACCTTTTTCTATTTTTGTTATATCATTGCCGTCAAGGGTAAATAAGCATATTTTCTCCATCTTTATTTATCTCCTTGTTAGACTGTGATTTGAAAATAAAAATGAAGAACAGTAAGCTATGGCTAATGAATCATTTACTTATCTCAATTTTTCCCAACCATTATAAAAGAATTGGTGTAGGATTTTTGTTTTAATTGTGGAGGGACCGGTTAACAAATTAGAAATTTTACTCTCTAACCCTATCATATTTTCTTGGTTATAACAATGTTTCAAAACCGCCCAACTTTAAACATCTTATTTGTAACTTATTGTTTTTAAATAATTAAATTTAAAAAATTAAGAAAAATAATAATTGAAAACTGTACAGTAATTAAAGGGTAATAATGGAAGAAAATTAGGTCAGCCCAAAATCTCCTATCCCCTTTATATATAGTTATAGATGATATGAAAGATTGATAAATTCTTATTGAACTCTGAAATGCTTCCAAACTAAAAACAACAAAAATAACAAATAAAATTAAAATATATCAAATATATTTAAACATTAGAACAAATATTGCGTGAGAATTGACAGAGACATAAAAGGAGAGAAGATTTGGTTCCTAATTTTTTTTACCTTTTTCTATTTTTGTTATATCGTTGCCGTCAAGGGTAAATAAGCATATTTTTTCCATCTTCATTTATCTCTTTGTTAGATTGTGATTTGAAAAAAAAAATGAAGAACAGTAAGCTATGGCTAATGAATCATTTAGTTATCTCAATTTTTCTCAACCATTAGAATTGGTGTAGGATTTTTGTTTTAATTGTGGAGCGACCGGTTAACAAATTAGAAAGTAGTTTTACTCTCTAACCCTATCATATTTTCACTATTATAACAATGTTTCAATAATCGCCTAATTTTAAACATCTTATTTGTAACTTGTTGTTTTTAAATAATTAAATTTAAAAAATTAAGAGAAATAATAATTGAAAAATGTACAGTAATTAAAGGATAATAATGGAAGAAAATTAGGTCAGCCCAAAACCTCCTATCCCCTTTATATATAGTTATAGATTATCATTGTTGATCTTATAAATTGTTCATGTACTATTATTATTTATTTTTGTAATTATAATTATTGCTTTTTTTTTTTTTGAATCAAAGGAAAGAATATATTAATTCAAAAAAACAATTTACACAAGGTGACCACAATGGTCCAACCATTCCAATACAACTAAATCAACAATTGGGCAATTTTCATTCTAATCTTACTATTTCCCCAACCTCTATAAGCCACACTATCAATAATATTTTTAACTATAGTAGTAGTATCTATGTATTTACCGAAAATATTTGCATTCCTATAGTTCCATGTTTCGTAAACCACCTCAGCTGCTGCCATTCTTAACACTGCAGCCTTCCATCCTTTTCCCCCTGCATTTCTTATTAGCCATTCAAGCTCTTCTTCCCATTTCAATGGTTTATGTTGAATCTGTAACCAATCGAGCACAGCAACCCAAATTGGATTAGTCTTCAGACATTCAAACATTATGTGATTAAGAGTTTCCACCCTGTCGTTGCAAAACCCACAAGAAGCTTCCTGAATCATATTGAATCTAGCTAATCTATCTTTAGTTGCGAGTCTTCCGTGGCACGCAAGCCACAAACAAAAAATCGCTCTAGGTCTGGCCTTGTTATATTTGATCAGATTTCTCCATCCCACTCTTTGTCCATTACTCATGAGGCCTTTATAAATCTTGCTTGCCCTATATTTCCTTTGAACACACATTTCATCCCAAAGTTGTTGTACCTGCAGAATGTTATCTCTCTGATTCAGGATTCCCTTCATAATCCAAGAGTAGCTGCTTTTTATCTCACATTCCATAACAGACTGCCTTTTGATGTAGTAAGTATGAACCCATCGAACCCAAAGGTTATCCGCTTTATTATTCAGATTCCATAGACATTTTAACAGCAACACTTTATTCCACACAACTAAGTTCAGAATATGGAGGCCACCTTGATTTTTAGGTCTACACATATCCTTCCAAGCAACAAGACTGTTCCTCTTTATCTCTTTCCCCCCACTCCATATGAAACTCCTGCATATCATATCAATTCTATGAATCACACCCTGGGGAATTGGATAGCTCTGCAACCAATATTACGCAATAGCACAAGTAATCCTCTGAACCAGCTGAACACGACATGCAATGATGAATTTTGCTAACAATCTTATCAATCAAAGGCAAGTAATGACAGATGTTCAATTTCTTTGTTGACAAGGGCACTCCCAGGTACATAAAGGGAAACTTACCTTCATCATACCCAGTTCTGTTCAGCAGATCCTCCTTTTCTCTCATAGCCAGACCTGCAGAAAATAATTTGCTCTTCCTTTGATTAATGACCAGACCAGAAGAATCAGTGAAATCCTTGAAAGCCTTGAGTATCATTTCCAGTGAGATACTGTCACCACGACAAAACAGTAGGACATCATCTGCAAATATAAGGTTGGTCAACTTCATTTCTTCACATTTTGAGTGGTAATTAAAGTTGGCATTCCGCTGCATTTTGAGGAGAGTCCTGTTCATATACTCCATTACAATGACAAATAAAAGAGGTGATAAAGGATCTCCCTGCCTTATACCTCTTTTAGCTTGTAGAAATCCAGTCAAGTTCCCATTAACCTTGAACTTATAAGATACACTAGTAATACCAGCCATAATCCAATTTATGAACTGGGTAGGAATACCAATCTCCTTTAAGATGTTCTCTAATGCGCACCAATTCACCATATCATAAGCTTTATGTAAATCCAGTTGAATCATAACCCTTGGAGTGCCTCCTTTTATCTCATATCCCTTCAACAGTTCAGCTGCAAGTAGGATGTGATTATGAATGTTTTGTCCCTTGACAAAAGCAGCCTGACTCTGATTGATGATTGTATGTAACACTCCTCCTAATCTGTCAGTTAGAATTCTGGATATAATCTTGTAAAAAGTCGTGCAACCTGCTATGGGGCGATAATCTTTCACATACTTGGCACTAATACCTTTAGGGATCAATGTAACCACAGTGCTGTTAAAAGGCTTGTAGATCATACTCTTTTCAAAGAATTCATTCACGACACATAACACATCATCCTTGATCACACTCCAACTAGTTTTGAAAAATCCAGCCCCATAACCATCCATGCCAGGGCTTTTAAGGTCACCAATGCCTTTCAAAGCCTGCAAAATTTCTTTTTCAGTAACTTTGTTCATCAATTTACCACGGTTCTCCAGACTGAGTTGTGGCCCCAATCTCATGGCCTCAACATCAATATGGATATGAGTATTCTCTCTTTTACCCATGAGCTGCCTATAGTACTCTAATACTTCATTTTCAATCTCTTTTGGGTTCCTTATGACAGATCCATCTTCCTTACAAATATGAGTCATGTTTTGATTGGTTTGCTTTGCCTTTATTGTTGCATAAAAGAAAGAATTATTACCATCTCCTTTTCTCAGCCACTCCACTTTTGATCTTTGAATGGGAACTTTTTCCTCTATCTCATTGAGCTGAATGACCTCTTCAGTAAGCCTCTTCACCATCTCAATAGCAGGACTGTGCATTCTATTTCCAACAAGGTCCATTTGTGCTTGTTTCAGCTTCTCCCTAGCCACGGTAATTTGCTGCTTAAAATTAGTAACAGGCCTGCTAAACTTCCTAATATCACCTCTCAATCTCATTAGCTTTTTCCACAACACCACCATGGGACTACCAGCCATGGGTCTCTCCCAATTAGTTTTCACCATTTGCAAGTACCCAGGCAGTTCTGCTATACAGTTAGTGTATTTAAACTGTCTTTGATGATCTTGATTGGTATTCTTTGCTTCCATAAACAACACTGCATGGTCTGATACATTGGGAGGTAAGACTTGTAATGTCACATCCGATTTGGCTTGGAACCATTCAGCATTTCCCAAAACCCTATCAATCCTAGAGTAAATGGTACCCTCCACTTGTTTATTAGACCAAGTATAGTAATCCCCTGAACTCTCCATCTCACTCAAACCTGTGATTTCCAACATGTTCTGAAAGTCAACAAACTCCCTTTCCTGCACTAAATTACCACCAATGCGATCTTGAGCTTTGAGGACATTATTGAAATCTCCAATCACACACCATGGTCCTTGGAGATTTCCATGCAATTGCTCTATCTCCTTCCAAAGGATTCTCCTTTTATCTAATTGGTTATGAGCATAGACAGCAGTTAACCAATAGTCTAAAATCCCTTCCTTATTGTAAACACCACAATGTATACTTTGGCTAGAGCTTTGAATTTTCCTACCTTGAATTGGTCCTACCTTGAAGACATGCTTATCCAGATGGGTTTTGGAAGCAATTGGATTAAATGGATTAGAGGCTCAGTTTTCAATAGTTATGTTTCGATTCTCATTAATGGTAGCCCTTCGAAAGGCTTCAAAGTTGGTAGGGGTTTGAAACAGGGTGATCCCCTAGCCCCATTCTTGTTTGCCATTACTGCTGAAGGTCTGGCCAGCTTGGTGAGAATTGCTTCCGACGGCAACATGATTTCAGACTTTAAGATTAACGGGAACTCTTCGCCAATCTTACTTCAGTTCGTTGATGATACTTTGTTGATAGGAGATGGCTTGATGACTAACTTTTGGGCTTTCAAGTCTATCTTGAGAGCTTTCGAATTGATGTCCGGCCTCAAAATTAATTTTTCGAAAAGCTGTCTTTACAGGATTGGGGTTGACCAGGCGTTACTCTCAGCGGCTGAATTGTTTCTTCATTGCAAATCTGGGAGCCTCCCCTTCATATTTCTTGGTCTACCAGTGGGTGGTAACCATCGCCGTGCTTCTTTTTGGACTCAGACGTTGTCGTCCTTGAGGAATAGACTTAACTCCTGGACCGGTCGGAATTTGTCTATGGGAGGTAGAGTTACCCTAATTAACTCGGTTTTGGTGAATCTCCCTACCCATCTTTTGGCTTTCTACAAAGCTCCTAAAATCGTGGTTAAGAACTTAATAGCTATCCAACGTAGGTTTCTTTGGGCGGGCAATTCAGATAAGAAGATTATTTCTTGGTCTTCTTGGAACACTATTTGTAAGCCTAAGGAGCAGGGGGGTCTTGGTATTAAACATGTCGGCCGTTTCAACCGTGCATTGCTTGCTAAGTGGCTTTGGAAATTCCAATATGGCGGGAATGAAATTTGGAGGAATTTCCTTATCTTAAGATATGGCAATCTTGGAATGAAGGTGCAGAATTTCGAAGCTGAGGGAAATTTAAAGACAGACTCGTTGTGGATTAGAGACTTGCTGTCTTGTTCTGTTACTGCTCAAAGTGCTAACTTTTCCAACCTTATGGAGGTTTCTTTAGGTGATGATTCAGGTGTAGCATTTTGGCAGTCGGCATGGATTGTTGTTTCTCCTTTGAAACTTAAATTCCCTTTACTGTACCAGTCCTGCAGAAGTAAGATGAAGCCGATTAGTGAGTTGGGATTTTGGCTCGAGGAGCAGTGGCATTGGAAGGTTTTTGAACCTGAGGAAATCAATAATCCTCTGCTTGAATTTGAGTGGAACGAGCTCTCAAAGTTGCTGGAACCTGTTCCGGTTATGAGGGATGCGCAAGATGAATGGAGTTGGCCCCTCAACGATAACGGTAAGTTCTCGGTTCTTTCCTATTATTCATTTCTGGACTACCATTCTCCTGGTTTGGTCCTAGGAGCGAATACTGCTATGTTTCTCAAGATCTTATGGAACTCGTCAGCCCCTATCAAAGTCCTTATATTTAATTGGAGGTTGATTTTTGATCGGTTGCCTACGAGATCTAACTTGCTCTCTAGGAATATCATCGTTAACGAACATGATTTGGTGTGCGTTTTTTGTTTTTGCCATGTTGAGGATGCTTCTCATTTATTTTTCTTATGCCCAAAGTATGCGGTGGTTTGGAAGAAGTTATGTGATTGGGTGAATATTACTCATATTATGGAGCTTAACAGTTGCAGTCATGCTAAGGTTTGGATTTCGAGCCTTAGAGGTCGTTGTAAAGAGGATAAAGCTAGTTCTCTGTGGTTCATAGCGTGTTGGTTTATTTGGAAAGCTAGGAACGAAATTTTGTTTAATGATTCCTTACTAGATGTTGATAATATTGTCTACGATATCAAAATCTACTCGTGGAATTGGATGATTCTAGGCAAGGAGAATAGTATAAAGTGTAATTTATACGAGTGGTTTAAGTTCCCTTTTGATTATATGTAATTGTTTTGCTCCCTTTGAGGATTGTTGTACTGTGGTCTGAGATTTCCTTAATCTCCATTTTAATGCCATTATTTGTTGTTGCTTATCAAAAAAAAAAAAAATTCGTGCCAGACCTTCTTCCTCCCCACTACTAAAATAAGACATATGGTTAAATGATTTTACATCAGATTTTAAAATATATGATGTGAAAAATATTTGTCAAAAGATTTTACATCAGATTTCATAACAATATGAAGTGAAAAATATTTGATTTAAAGATTTTACATCAGACATTTATTTCCACTGATGTGAAAAATAATGCGGTGGCAGTTTTGTAAATAATATAAAATTTTGTTATAAAGGATTTCACACCGGTCCTGGATTTGCACCCGATGTGAAAAGTTCATTGATGAAAAAATAATGCGGTGGCAGTTTCGTAAATAATATAAAATTTTGCTATAAAAAATTTCACATCGGACCTAGATTTGCACCCGATGTAAAAAATTCTATGAAATTTTCTTATAAAAGATTTCACATCGGGCCTGGATTTGCACCCGATGTGAAAAGGTGGGCCTTTACATCGGTCCTCTATCAACCGATGTGAAATCTGCTACCCTAAAATTCACTAAAACACCTCACTAAAACCCTAAAACTATTCCTAATTCCATATGCAACAATGTCTTTCACCATTCTTCCATCATTCTCGCATTCACATTCTCGCAACAGTGTCTTTCACTATTACTAAAACCCTAAAACTATTACTCACCATTCTTCCACCACCAAGATGTGCACCCAGCGGAGTTCCGCAGAACAAACCACCACAACGTGCACCCAGCGGAGTCGGAGAGGGTTCGTGAGATCGAAACAGACGAGGGCGATTTTCTGGCGGGTGGCTCCTCCTGATCCGATTCTTGGAGTTTCTGAAGCATTTAGAGCGGATACAAGCGATGTTTAGTTCAATCTTGGAGTTTGGGCATATAGAACGGAAGAACTACAGCCATATGTGCTTAATGTTGTGAAAAAGGTATTTGATGCTATGATTTTTTTTAGTCTGTGCATTACCCTTGTCATGTATTGATTTCTGGTTTAACTTTTTGTTCACAAACCTTATGACTGTTTTTTCAATTTAGTCAATATTGATTTTGATGAAATTCTTGTTTTTTAGGCAGAGAATCTTATGCTGGAGAGAGGGGAAAACAAAGAGGTAATTTTGTTTAGGTTGTATGTGATTATTTGTGGCATAAAACTGTTGGCTTTCGATTGTTGACTGTGATTTATCTTGGAAATGCAGTATCTCCTTATTGAAGGTTTGGTTGTGTTTAATAAGGCAACTGCAGAATTGTTACTTGGAGCCCTCTATTTTTCACTATATCTCGCAATCAATTTCAATCGTTTCGCGTAATTTTAATTTTCTTAATTCAATTTTGTTTTTTCTCTGCTAAAGTTGCTTACGATTCTTACTGTTACTCTGTTAGAGTTTTGTTTGTGTAGATTATTGAAATTTTGTTCGAATTTAGGTTTAGTTTTGAGGCGGTGGAAATTATCCTTTTGCTAAATTAATTTCATGTGGTTCCCTTTAGCATGAGTAATTGTAGCTTTTAGGTTAAAGTGGCTAGGTTATAGAATTTGATGCTTTTTTCTCTCTCTAATTTGATGAATTTGATAAACTTGTTTTTGCTATTTTGCTTTATGAAATAGATATCGAGTATTAATTGGTGAAAGGAAGCAGGGAACATGGCTCAATATCATTGGGATGGAATGGAGTATGTTGTTGATGATAATGAAATGACGGAGGTAGAAGATGATATGTGGGATATGTTTGTCACGTAGTTGGGCACACAACAGGTATAAGCTTGAAACTTAAGTGAAGTAAGCTAAGAATGAGTTAATGTGTGTTCTTGTGGCTAAATTAAACTACTGTGTATTGATTTACTAAGGTTGAACATCTACTGTGTTCTTATAAGGCAAATATGAGTTTTAGTGACATATAAACCTCTAGAATTGAAGTTGAATATGTAACAGCTAAAGGCTCATGAAAAGTGGGGCTTGAGCTTGAAGTTATGCTCTTTAAACTGAATTGGATATTTTTTCTAGTGTTTGACAACTAGTTAAGCATTCTCGCTGTTGGTTTCTGCAGAAAATATGAATGCATGCTCATTCTAACAGAGTGCATTGAGTTATGAAAGTCGCACCTGGATTTTATAAATAACTATATACAAGTAAAATAAAAGAGATACTTATTATGTCATCTTACACTTCTTGAATATGGTTTGGTGAAATCATATTCTAATATTATAAGTTGTCTTTGAAGAAGTTGAAACCCAAACGTTATATGGGTGTTAAGGGGAAACTGATGACTTTTACAAATTTTTTACAACAATTGAGATTTTTTGCTATTTCAATTTATAAGCTGTGTGGAAGATTTGTTGTAGTTCAAATAGAAAGTTAAAGATCATGCAAGAAGTATTTCTTAAAGATATTTGAAAGTGTATATTTGTTGATATAGGTGCATAACTTGGTTATAACTTCAGTGTCTTGTTTGTGAATAGCATTCTAGAGTGTCGAAGATATTATTAGGATTGCTAATTAATTATTTTATTCTGTTAGTTATTAGATTTAATTATTTTATTCTGTCAGTTATTAGATAGGATCGGTTTTAATTAGATAGTATCTAGCTAATTAAGTTGTTGCTATTTTTATGCATCTATTTATGTAAAGGTGTTATATTGTAAACACTATTTATATGAGCGATATTCAGCAGAAATAAAACAATTCATTCAGAACAATTCTTTCTGACTTTATGGTATCAAAGCCTAAATGGCCAAACCATCCGATGATGATACCTCTGGTATCGATTCTATGAGTTCTACTCGCTCACTCACCCTAAACAATGAATCCTTCCAAAACATATCCATCACTTCTCACAAGTTGAATGGAAATAATTTCTTACAGTGGTCACAATCTGTGAAATTGTTTATTCGTGGCCGTGGAAAATTCGGTTTTCTCTTAGGTACCACTACGAAACCTGCCAAGGAAGATGAATCAGAAAGATGGGAGGCATAAAACTCGATGATTATGTCTTGGCTCATAAACTCCATGGATCCAAATGTAGGGAGGACTTATCTCTTCCTACCTACTGCTCATGACATTTGGAAAGCTGTGAACGAGACCTATTCTGATCTCGGGAACACAGGACAATGGTTTGAGCTAAAAACTCGGTTATGGAGGCTAAAACAAGGAGAGAAAACTGTCACTCAATACTACACCGACCTCAAGACCTTGTGACAAGAGGTTGACATGTTCAGCAACTACGAATGGAGCTGTGCTAAGGACAGGACTCTATTCCAGAAGATGGTGGAAAAAGAACGCGTCTTCGAATTCCTTGTTGGCCTTAATAAGGAATTAGATGAAGTCAGAGGGCGCATTCTTGGTCGTGATCCACTACCGAGCACCAGAGAAGTTTTCTCCGAAGTCAGACGAGAGGAAAACCGGCGGACAGTCATGCTTGGAGGCCAATCAACAGCCCCCGCCGAGTCCTCTGCCTTGTTCTCGGGACAGCCACCACGTCGCAACGATCGTCGGAACGACAGAGATCGGCCGATATGCGAACACTGCAATAAGCCGAGACACACTAAGGCCAAGTGTTGGAAGCTACACGGGAAGCCAGCCGAGAACCCTTCAGCCAATCGGAATCCTCGTGATGCAAAGGGATTCCATGCCTCATCTGAAGATGCTTCTGAAGAGCCGAAACCTGCCTCAGAAACGTCTGCCTTCAGTAAAGAACAACTATAGCAATTGTATCAACTAATGAGTTCTCATTCCATATCCAACACCTCTAACCCATCATCTTATATTGCCTCTTCATCATTAGCCCAGAAAGGTACATATCCTACAGCTTTCACAGCTGGTTCTAAATCAAACCCTTGGATCATAGATTCAGGGGCAACAGATCACATGACCGGTAGTTCATCCATATTCTCATCTTATTTTCCGTTATCTGGTAATTTGAAAGTAAAAATTGCTGATGGTTCCCTAACCTCTATAGCTGGAAAAGGCTCTATCATTATTTCTCCACCTCTCACATTACTAAATGTCCTACATGTCCCAAAACTCTCTTGCAATCTTATCTCTGTTAGTCGTATTATTCATGATTGCAAATGCATTGCTACAATAACATTTGCTGGATTTGAATTTCAGGACCCTTGTTCGGGGAAGATGATTGGCAATGCTAAGGAGGTTGATGGACTGTATCACCTGGTCACGGAAAATCCTTCAGATAAACAAGTTCAGAAACCAAGATGCTTTACTACCTTGTCTTGTGAGAATGAAATAATGTTGTGGCATTATAGATTAGGCCATCCTAGTTTTAATTACTTGAAATATTTATTTCCCAATCTTTTCAAAAATAAAGATGGTTGTTCTTTTCAGTGTGAAGTTTGTGAATTGGCAAAACATCATAGATCTGTTTATCCATCTTTAAAGTACATGCCATCAAAACCTTTATCTCTTGTGCATAGTGATATTTGGGGTCCTTCAAGAGTAAAAACAGCCTCAGGATCTAGATGGTTCATCACATTCATTGATGATCACACTAGAGTCACATGGATTTATCTTCTAAAAGAAAAATCCGAGGCAGCAAGTGTTTTCAAAAATTTTCACACACTGATCAATAATCAGTTTCAAACAAATATTCAAGTCCTTAGAACCGATAATGGTCGAGAATATTTTAATGCTATCTTAGGTGATTTTTTGAAACAAAAAGGAATAATTCATCACAGTTCTTGCGTTGATACTCCCCAACAAAATGGAGTAGCTGAAAGAAAAAATAGGCATTTATTAGAGGTGACTAGGGCTTTACTGTTTGCTATGAATGTTCCTAATCGTTTTTGGAATGAAGCACTCTTAACAGCATCTTATTTGATAAATCGAATGCCTACAAGAGTTCTTAATTATATCACTCCTTTGCAAGCTCTAAAGAATATATTTCCTGAAAATAGATCTTTCACTGATTTAACACCTAAAGTTTTTGGTTGCATTGCTTTTGTTCATATACACGGCCAAAATAGAGGAAAACTTGATCCCCGAGCACATAAATGTATATTTCTAGGATATTCACCAACGCAAAAAGGGTATAAATGTTTTGATCCTAAATCTGGAAAGTATTATGTGAGTATGGATGTCACCTTTTTTGAAAAACAACCTTTTTTTTACAAACATTCTCTTTCGGGGGAGAATGACTTTGAAATGAATTTTTGGGGACAAATATCTTTGCCAAAAACGAAATAACTTGGAACCACCTACTGAACTTCGTGTTTATTCTAGAAGGCGGACTCGACCAAGTAATGCTCCACCGGCCCCCGAGGTGTGCCAACCATCAGACTCAACTACAGTCCAAGGTACAACTCCTCTTTCCCCTATTTCTATTCCAAATTCAGAGCCTTCTACAGAATTCTTTGAACCCATAGCCTTGCGCAAAGGTGTCAGATCATGTACTACAAAACATCCAATATCCAATTTCGTTTCGTATCATAAACTCTCACCAGATTTTAAAGCTTTTTCAACCAAGATTATGGATGATGATCTACCTAAGTCGATACAAGAAGCTCTAGAGGTTCCGAGATGGAGAGAGGCAGTTTTTGAGGAGTTAAAAGCCCTGAAGAAGAATGACACGTGGGATCTCACCTCTTTACCTGAGGGGAAACGATCTGTAGGCAGCAAGTGGGTGTTCACCATCAAATACCATGCAGATGGCTCAGTCGAGAGATACAAAGCAAGACTCGTAGCACGAGGCTTCACTCAGACATACGGCCTTGACTACGAGGAAACCTTTGCTCCTGTGGCCAAACTAAACACTGTACGTGTCTTACTCTCTCTAGCCGCCAATCTGGATTGGTCTCTCAGACAGTTTGATGTGAAGAATGCATTCCTAAACGGTGAGCTAGAGGAAGAGGTGTTTATGGAAGTTCCTCCAGGCTTTGATGAATTGAAGAAGAATGGCAAGGTTTGCAAGCTAAAGAAATCCATATATGGATTGAAACAATCTCCGAGAGCCTGGTTCGAGAGATTCACGAGAGCTGTGAAACAACATGGATACACTCAGGCACAGTCCGATCATACTATGTTCTACAAACACAATAATGGTAAAATTGCTATTCTAATTGTGTATGTAGATGACATTATTATGACAGGAGATGACACAATAGAGTTGGAGTCGCTGAAGAACTTCTTATCCAATCAGTTTGAGGTCAAGGATCTAGGACAGCTCAAATATTTCCTTGGAATGGAGGTGGCTAGATCCTCAAAAGGTATAGTTATCTCGCAAAGGAAATATGTCCTCGATCTCTTGAAAGAGAAAGATTTACTAGGATGTAAACCAATGGCGACTCCTATTGATCCGAATCAAAAACTCGAAAAAGAAGATGGTGCTGAGCCCGTGGACAAGAATCGGTATCAGAAGCTGGTGGGGAAGCTGATTTATTTGGCTCATACGAGACCAGATATTGCATTTGCTGTGAGCTTGGTGAGTCAGTTTATGCATTGTCCCTCAGAGAACCACTCCAAGGCTGTTTACAGGATTCTTCATTACTTGAAAGGAAGTCCGGGTAAAGGAATCATGTTTTCAAAGAATGGAAGTCGAAGAGTGGAGATCTTCACTGATGCTGATTGGGGCGAAAGTTCTAAAGACAGAAGATCTACTACCGGTTATTGCTCCTTTGTCTGGGGCAACTTAGTTACTTGGAGGAGCAAGAAGAAACCAGTTGTCTCTAGAAGCAGTGCAGAGGCCGAGTTCAGAGCCATGGCGCAAGGAGTATGTGACCTGTTATGGCTTCGAAGGATCTTGGAGGAGCTAAAGGTTGAAGGAGATAAACCGATGAAGTTGTATTGCGACAAAAAATCAGCAATCAATATTGCTCAGAATCCTGTACAGCATGACAAGACCAAACATGTTGAAATAGATCGACATTTCATCAAGGAGAGGCTGGAAAATGGTGATATCTGCATACCGTTTGTTCCATCATCAGAGCAGCTCGCCGATGTTCTCACCAAGGGACTGTTTACTACGATGTTCGAAGGATTTCTAGCCAAGCTGGGAATGATCGATATCTATTCTCCAGCTTGAGGGGGGGTGTCGAAGATATTATTAGGATTGCTAATTAATTATTTTATTCTGTTAGTTATTAGATTTAATTATTTTATTCTATCAATTATTAGATAGGATTGGTTTTAATTAGATAGTATCTAGCTAATTAAGTTGTTGCTATTTTTATGCATCTATTTATGTAAAGGTGTTATATTGTAAACACTATTTATATGAGCGATATTCAGCAGAAATAAAACAATTCATTCGGAACAATTCTTTCCGACTTTAGAATAGCTTGTAGTATAAGACCGCATTAAGTAGCCTAAGGTTGATATACTTTTTTAATAAATATTTTGGATCTTGACGGTTTCAGATATTTTGGTAGGAAATTAAATCTTGCAGAAGGACTGAATGACTTAGTAGAGTCAAAAAAGAACATAGTAACTGAAACACTAATTAGTACATTAGCGAATAGATGAGCGTTTCAACTATATGGATATCTAGAAAACTTTCTATATTGTTGATTGCCTCACAATTTGATGAATGTGAACTGATTAACCAGAAGAAAATGAAAACCTCATTTCGAAATATAACTTATTCATTTGCTTCTGCATTTTCTATGAACAAATAAATTTCTAATTTATTTCGCCTTCCTTCTGTGGAACTTGGAATGATTGGCAATGCATTTGTTGTGGTAGTACTGACTCCTATTGTTTACCTAATGGCTCAATATCCGGGCATGTTGCTCCATGTGAGGTAATAATTTTTGCATGGCTTTGTTGTTAAAGTATCTCTTAGGAAAAATTATGAATTTTGAAAAGTGTGTTGCTGACAGAAAAATCCAGGAAGCCTCTTGGAGGGTTTTACTCGGACACAAATTAGTACACTGGCGGTACGTGATAACTTGTTGATTGCTGGAGGTTTTCAAGGTGAGCTTATTTGCAAGATATATCCTATTTACTTATGTAGAGGTATTGTTACATTTTTCTCATTATTTAATGGAGTCACTAAAGCTAAAACTCTACCACTTTCCTTTTTTATTTGTTTACTGAGATATATCATGCATAAAATAACAATTTCCACTACTTTAATTGCACAAATCAGTGTATTAATATTGTTCTAACATATTATATTACATAGTATAGATGTTCACCTTTGTTTTTTAGACGGGGTTGAGACAAAATTTTAATATAATTAATTAAGATTATAGGGATTAAAAGTGATGTTAAGGTATTTTAAATTTAACATTTTATTATATTTTATAATCCTATACTAACAACATATGTCATACACTAACACCAAATTCATTATGTATATGTGTAGGCTCATTTTACTATTCTAGAATGTGATGATCCAAAGAAGGATCCGTTAAAGGATGAATGGATTAAATATGCAGGAGAGCGATGGAGAGGTTTTAAGACACAACTCACAAAAGAATATATTAGAAATCTTAAAATGTTTCTTTGAGTTATATAAAAATTAAGCTTTATCTGGTGAGTTATATAGAACTGTCTATATAAATCCGATTTGAGTTTCTTGACTTTGGCGTTGTCTACTGATGTTAATTGGTGTGATTATTTATTGTCAGTAAATGTGATTTTGGTGTTGTCTACTGAAGCTACAACTCATCTCCTTGTGGATTGCATGTTGGTAATTCAAGTGTGAGAACTTATAAATGGTTGGATATTTTTGTATGTTTTCACTAGTTTTGTATACTTGTTGTAGTAGTCCACCTTGTAAACATATTTATAATTTTGTATACTTGTGTGTATCCTAGATTAATACTTTTGTAAATCAATTGTTCATTTTGAAGAATAAGTACATCCTAGCTATTTGGTGCAATAAAATTAACAGGTTGGTTGGAAAAATATGAAAAATTAGATACCAAATAGCGACTTAAACGTGGTATGTGTGATGTTGGAAAAATATGAAAAATTAGGTACCAAAAAAAAATACAGGGATTCCATCTCGATTTTGCTAAAAAATAGTCTAATTTTTTAAGAAAGATAGCATACATATTACATCGGACGAGCCTTGCAACCGATGTAAAAACCTGCATTTTACATCGGGCCAGAAAGGCAACCGATGTAAAAATACATCATTTTACATCAGGCCAGAAAGGCAACCGATGTAAAATGCAGGTTTTTACATCGGGCCAGAATGTAACCGATGTTAAATTTGCATTTATTTAAAAAAAAAAAAAGTTAAATCCATATTTCAGATCATATGTAACAGTCAACCGATGTAGTTGGTGTATTTTTCACATCGGGCAATAACCAACCGATGTAGTAGGTGTATTTTTCACATCGGGCTATTGCCCGATGTAAAATGTCTTTGATTTACTACATCGCTTGGCTTTACATCAGACCCAGACTCGATGTAAAATGTGTTTTTCGCCCGATGTAAAAAATATTTTCTGCACTAGTGCCCTCATTCTTCACATTTTCATATTCCAAACACCAAACTCTCTCAAACTCTCAAATTCTCAATCCCACAAATCTCGACTTTTTTCACTCGAGTTCGACGCAGAGCAACTTCTACAACGATCAAGGCACTCCAAATCCTCTGTATCTCAATTTAATTGGTAAGTTTTTGAATTTTAGAGTTTCAGAGTTATTTTCGAGTAATCGATTTAGAGTAGACATTTAGGTGTAGAAATTGTTAGGTAGTATGAATAACATAGGTTAGAGACAATGTAGGTATTGTTTGTTGCTTCAAACAGATGATCATGGCATTAAAATGCCCTTTTCCATGGTACAGTAGCCATGACTGCTATTTTTGAACTTGAAAAATAGTACCGAATGTGCAGATCCGGAAGGATTTTAACGTTAAATATTCTGAGTGCTTCCAGATGTGCAAATCCGGAAACACCCAACGTTAAATATTCTGCGTACTTCCGGATGTGCAAATCCGGAAGACACTTGGCTTTTTTGTTTGTTTGTTTGTTTTTTTTTATTATTTTTAAAAAATTCTAATTTATTTATTATGCTTTGCAGATTACATGGCTGGCAGAGACGATCGTATCATACATGGACTGACAGCTCAGCACACATCTGTCCGACGTAAGCGGGCGCAGTCTACAGCCGAGGCTTCCGGCACAGAGGGAGTTGGGGTAGCCCCTACAACGGAGGGACATCCTACACCATATCCTACACCACAGCCTTCCACATCACAGGTTCAGGCCACTTCCACATCACAGGTTCAGGCCACTCCCACGTCAGCCGCCGATTCTACATCTCGGAGGCGTCGGGCTTCTACTGCTGGTTCATCAGGTTCCCAGTCCCCACACAGGCGTCGTCGGGAGAGTTCAGTTCCATCAGCTGCTCTTATTTTATCCCTTGTTCATGTTCCTGAGGGTGATCACCCAACACATGAGGGTGGTGACGTCAATGAGGATTTCGATGAGCTGGACGGTTACCCCGGGGGACCGTCTGATATGTCCCTACTCATGGGGTACTCTGAGCAAACTGCCAGATATGTCTGGCTAGGACAAGTAACCTTTCTCGGTTTATTTATAGAATTATTTTCGTTGAAAATATTTTCATTTGTAACATTGTTTTATTTGGAAATTTTCAGGAGTTGGATTCCCAGAAGTTCTATAACCATGGGGGCAAGGTTATAGACATGATAGCGGAGCTGCCTGGGGATAAGTGGTTCCAATATGCACTTGCTACCTCTGGTCTCGGAGGCCTTTCTAGGATTGGGTATCCCCAGATCATGTATGGTATGCTGATGGCCTTTGTTGAGAGATGGCACCCTAAGACATCCTCATTCCATCTACCGTACGGCGAGCTCACAATCACACTCAACAACATCTTGCGCCTTTTACATCTACCGATCACGGGTACCCTTCTCCGTCACGGTAAGATGTCAAAGGTGGAGGCGACGGAGATGCTGACTGAGGAGCTTGGGGCTACCCCAGATGAGGTGCTTGCGGAGGAGACGCAGTTGAGAGGCGCACACGTCCGGTTCTCCTTTCTGACACGCATATTTCGTGAGGAGCTTGCAGAGGCAGGACGGACAGCAGGTGATGCAGCTGAGGTGGCGATCCACAGGTAGCATGCCCTGAGATGCTACTATCTGTTTTTGCTCGGAACACAGCTGTTTGTGGACACCAGCGCCACTTACGTTGATATCGTTTACCTCAGGTACCTTTTGGATCCCACCGAGATCCATGGGTACAACTGGGGGGCGGTTACGCTGACATTAACCTATTTTAGGCTCTCAGATGGTTGCCGCTGGGCAGCCAAGACTGTGGCAGGCAACTGTACACTATATGTGGTAACAATCTTATATTCTAAGTTTTTTTTTTCATTTCTTTTCTTTCTATATTCATTATAATGTTTGACACAGATGTTATGTTTTCCATTTCCGGCGTGGATATTATAGCACTTTCTCAAGGTTATTGGTTGGGGGAGTGTCGAGGGGTACACTGAGGATATGCCGCGTGCTGCTGCATTTCTCCTGCTCAGAGGGAACCAGGCGCCCGACCCCTACAGAGTTTATCTTGATCAGATGGCTGCTGAGGACATTTTTTATGACGCCTATGCCGATCACCGTGTGATGCGTCCGTTCGACGAGGTTTCGCTGTTCTCAGGATGGTTGGCATGCAGTTCGACCATTACTGCTCGATACCTGCTGAAGCGCGTCTTGCGTCAGTTTGGTTACACGCAGACGATCCCCAGGATGCCTCATGAGTCTGCTCCTCTAGGCTTGACCCGCGTGCAGATAGATGAGTTATATGCTGACTTCTAGTCCCACTTGGTACCGGAAGAGGCTCGGGCGACCAGAGCACCGAGAGACTGGAGCGTTGCGGCCGGGTACATCATGTAGTTCTATACCGTCTCACACCCATGCATGGTGCCCACTGCTGAGGAATCGCCACCGAGACCTACTCATCAGGAGATATTAGAGGAGCGGCAGTCTCAGCTGGACCATACTCAGGATGTCCTACCTCGCTGTCGTGAGATAGAAGAGATAACGCGACAGGCCATTGCGGACGGCCACCTCCTGAGGGCTCTGGTGGCAGACTTGCCGTTGATAGGATTATTGAGATTGCTCGGGGGGCACTTCAGTACCGCAGACATCGAGCCAGGACAGCAGGTAGGGGCAGAGGAGCAGGGGAGCCAGGACAGATCCTTCACCATACACAGTAGTTTTTTGTTTGATGTATTCTATTTTTATTACATTTATGTACTGTATTTTGACAGAAGTATTATTATGTATATATATAATTTTATTTTATATATGGATGTTTTCGAATGTATATTAAGTTGTGACGATATATTAACATATGCGACCAACCAACAAAACTGATTTAAAAAAAAAAACTATTTTTTCGGATCTGCAGATCAGGAATTTTTCCGGATTTGCACATCCGGAACACGTCAACGTTTTTAAAAAAATTGGTGCGTCCGGATGTGCACATCCAGAATCAGGGGGCAAAAAATCGAAAATTCGCATGGTGCCTAAAAAACATGGGTGGTATATTAAGAAGCTCCCAAATATTATTCATTATTATCGTTTGAAACTAGAAAAGTGTGGTTAAATAGATGAGGCGATTTTGCATAATAGAAACGATTTTCAATACCTTTTCATTTTTATGTGCTATCAATCAAATATACTACATTGATTTGGGTCATGGTGACCATAAAAATTATGAAGACGTGAAAAACAGATTGAAACATAAGTTTACATATACATTTTTAATTTATTATTTATATAAGTATATTTCTTTTGTAAAAATTATTCATTTAAAGTCACTCTAAGAAAATAGACTTTCTATGACATTAAAAAACTGTCACTAAAAACCAATAATTTGTAAATATATGTGTATAAAACTTTGAGTAACATTTACTTTTTGCATCAATTATAAGATGGCGTGGTATAACGCTAAATTGAATGTCACAATAACTTTTAGCTATAGTTAATTTTTTTTCTTATAGTTGCAACGGACGTCACTATATATTATGCAAGAATTATAAATAATAAAAATTATACCTACAAATTATTTTCTTGTAGCTATCTTTAAAACTTCAATAAATAGAATTTCTATTATATCAAAATATAATAAATTTATAATTTTACCTGTTAATTTAATGGAGGAATATTACTAATATTAAAATTAAATTACTCATTATTACTATTTTTAAATACATTAAGAATTATGACAAAATTAAATAACTAAAATTAAATAATTATTCCATTTTTTATTAAATTCAAATATTTCAACATAGGAAACTTCATTCCATATACTTGGAATCTTACACAAAAGAAATCAAATATATGAATCTTACAATATATATATATATATATATATATATATATATATATATATATATTTATATATATATATATATATATATATATATATATATATATATATATATATATATATATATATATATATATATATATATATATTGTATTTTAATATTATTGTATCTTCAGTTTCATGTATCTACAATTTTGATTGCTCTTAAATCATCATTTTTATAAATTTGATTCTAAATTGTTCCCTAAATAATAAATAAATATTTATTAAAATATATACTTTGAAATAACTCCATTTACATGAAACCTGAAACCTTAAAGGAGAAAAACAACATTATAATATTTTCTAACTAAAGTCAAATCTGACAGTAATTTTATAGTGCAAGTTAAAAATATGAATTGGTGTCAGAAACTAAACAACCTAATTTGTTATGTAATCAAATCAAATTTCATTAGAAGAAAAAATTCTCTAATATAATTTTTGGTTTAACTACAATTTAGTTTTTATTGAGCACTACTTTAGGATTTTTAAATAGATCTTGAACTAAAATTAAAGTGCCTAAACTATTAAATAGTTTATAACTAATCTATGAATTTAGAGATTCAAACACAAACTACTTAAAGTTTAAGAGATCTAATTGAAAATTATTTAAAAGTTAGATTCCATTAAAAAACCTTAGTTTAGGGATTAAATTAAATTCAGGGAGGTTAATTACCTTAGTTTTCCAAAAGTAAACATTTGTATGGCAAAGGGAGATGAAGAGTATCTACACCGGGTTGTAGTTAATAGGTGACAAAAAATCAAACCTTTTTAGCTATAGTTTGTAAGACCTCGTTAATTTGTGGATTTTCAGAAAACCGCACTTAAAGAACATAAATTAGATTTCCACGAAAATTATTTAATATTGCAAGTCTATTCTCTGCACTGGTGCTAGAACTGGCATGTCGGGGAAGCTTGTCAAGACAACGAACCCGTCCTCTCTTTTCAGGCCTTTTAATTTTTGAATAAGTATCATTCTTTCAACTTGTAAGAATCTTTGGTTTATTGAGAATTATGTGAGCTGCCTACCTCCTCTACCACATGCTTCTTTAGCTCTTCCTACATGCAACCAATAATATACAAACAAAACTACCAATGTTTCTCCCAATAATCAGCCAAGTGGTTTGATGACAGAACTAATGGAGGTTTTACAAGAGCATAAGCCTCAACCGGATGCTGTAGATGAATTTGTCTGGTCGAAGGAGGAGGAACACCGTTTTTCGATAAGCTCCTGTACGAAGACTTTTTGGGAGGAACAACTGCATAGGTCGGAAGATTTGTCAATTAGGAAATCGATCGAGTTTTTGTGGACCCTTAAGGCGCCTTCCAAAGTCCTCGTTTTCGGATGGAGATTCCTTTTCAACAGGGTCGCGACGAAGGATCAGCTTATCAAGAGAGGGATTCTGTCGAATCCGAGGGACTCGGTGTGCATTTTTTGTTTTAGAGATGATGAATCTTTGTGTCATCTCTTTGCTGACTGTCAAATTGTCTGTAGAATTTGGAACAACATATGGGATTGGCTTGGAGATGATTTGCAGATTATTACTAGTGAGTTGAAGGAGTTCCATCGTTTTCATCACAAAGTAACTAGAAGGGCTGTTCGACAATCGATTGGTTTGATTTGGTTGGCGGTGATTTGGTGCATTTGGAATCAACGGAATGGAATTCAATTTAACGGCAAGGTTTTCAGTTTTATAGAGTGTATATCGAGCATTAAACATAGGGCTTGGGTTTGGCTTGCCGCTGCCGATTTGTTGACGGTGAAAGTTAGTTTTGGAGAATGGAGCTTAGCTCCCATTTTATGTTGCAGACAGTAGTATAACTGTCAGTTTGGTTATAGGATCCTGTTGGAGGTTGTATTAGTTCTGTATTTGTTTTAGAGTTTCTGCACATCTTGTGTTTGACTCTCTTTTTAATGATAATTACTTATTCAAAAAAAAAAAAATATGTTATACATTATTAAAATGAATAATATTGAACATCAAAAGCATAATGAAGTTACAAGTTTGCAATTAACATCTATTGGAATGTATTTCAAGATGCTCCAAACAGGGTAAGCTCTTATTGAAATTTCAAATCCTACATATTCTCTAATTTATTTTATAATTTTATTTATTTATTTCTATTGCAGAGATTGTAAAACAGTAAAATCGCAAAAACAACAAGAATATCACATCTATGTTCTATTCTTTGATCATATGTGAGAAATATTGTTTTTTTTTAACCTAGAAACCAATGCAGATTGAGTGTAAAACATAAAAGTCAAAAGCAACAAAGGAATAAACAAGGAAGAATGAAAGAAAAAGCTACCGGAGGCAGCGCACACGGAGGAGAGCGATGGTGTAATGGGAATCAGACAATTGAGATTCGAAGATGCGAGTGTGGTGGTTTGGTTGAAGCTGGAGGCGCGAATGTTGTAGTTTTCCAGCGAGTTTCTAAGATAATTTACTAGATCTTACAAAACAAAATGAAACCAAACCTAATCTACGTCACTTAGATCTAGTGGTGTAAAGTGCAGATGGAAAGGAAAAGTTGATGGCGAAGAAGAAAAACCTTGAGCAAGAATGAATGAATGGGGGTGAAAAGGTGGACAGAGCTGCGGCAACAATCGTTACCGTTGATGGTCTAGCCGATTCGATCGATGAAATCTTCAAAAGTTGTTAGCTTTACGTTGAATTGAAATGGAATGAAAATGAAATTGTGAGAGTGAGAGATTCCAAAAACACGAAGAAAAAAAACTCTTATCTGACTTATCGATTTTTTTGTTAATTTTTGAAAATAATTTTTTATTAAATTTATGGTATACCATATTGATTGAGTTTGACAGCTGATAATATTAGAAAATAATATAATTAAAGTATAATCTAAAGTAGTTGAATATAAATTTTAAAAAAAAAACACTACAAGAAATTTCTTGATTAGTCAGGTGTATTTGCAAGGGGAAAAACCCCTCAATAAATTTATACATTGATGTGGGTTTATCCCCTCGTAATGCATAAAATAAAATAAAAATTAATAAAGCAAATTGTGCGGGGCCACCCCTCACAAATTTTAAGGAGTGAGTATTGAATTTTGAAATTGACCATTTGCTAGGGGAAACTCCTAGCTAAAAGTTTCAGTAACTTTAGCGAGGGAAAACCCCTAGCTAATAGTTTCGATAATTTTAAAACTGATGTCACAACTGTTCGGTTTGGTTGAAAATATACATGTTGATACTTTTTATGGTGGAGTATGATTGTCGGTGAATACAATGAAAATTTATGTATTATTTTCAATCAAGGCGGAGATTGTTGGGGTTGGTTGAAAATATACATGTTGAATAAGTCCCACATTGATTAGTTTTGTGAATGAAGAGAGAGTTCAAGACTATATATAGGATACAAGTTCTTTGAAGTCCCACATCGGTTAGTTTTGTGAATGAAGAAGGAGTCAAATGCTATATATAGAACTTAAGTTCTTCATTCTAAGATACAATGATACCCTTGTATTAGAGTGTTGTGAGATGTAGTTAAATATTTGTTTTGGAAGGTGTGAGATGTAGTTGAGGATATATTATGTGTTGTAACAATTTTCACCTAATGTTATTCTTTGGTTGTCTATTAACAACGACCGTTATTTTTTCTCCGGTTTTGGAGTTTCCACGTTATGTTCTTGTGTTTTAATTGTGTTCCTCTTTTTTCTCTATGTTTTTTTCCTAACAACTGATATCAGAGCTTTTGGTTTGATCTAGGGATACGTGTTCTTAGTATGCTTCGTGGTTGCAGTTTTGTCTGATCTTCCACATCAGAAAAGAAGGATAGTGTTGTGAAAGAGTTGTTGAGCTGCAGTAAAAAATTCTGCTGTGCAGTTTGAGTTAGAGAAAATTGATGGAAGAATATGTTTTTTATTTGTGGAAAGTTCAAGTCAAAGATGTGTTGATACAATCAAGATTACATAAGGTGCAAGATTATGTCGGTGGTTGAAGAGCTTACTGCCAACAAGGAAGTTGCACCATAATGTTTCAACCTGGTTTTCAACATGTGAAAATTCTTGAAGTGGTTTAGCTTCACGTGAAGTATAATCTTCTTTAGGTGGAGTATGATAGCTTTTTATAACTATGATTGTCGGTGAAGACAATGAGAAATTCTTGAAGTGGTTTATCTTCAAGTGACTATACTCTTTATGGTGGAGTATGATTGTCGGTGAAGACAATGAAATTTTATGTATTAATTTCAATCAAGGTGGACATTGTTAGGGTTGGTTGAAAATATACATGTTAATGTTCTTTATGGTGGAGTATGATTGTCGGTGAAGACAATGAAAGTTTATGTAATATTTTCAATCAAGGTGGAGATTGTTGGGGTTGGTTAAAAATATACATTCTGAATAAGTCCCACATCACTTAGTTTTGTAAATGAAGAGAGATTTCAAGGCTATATATAGGATACAAGTTCTTTGAAGTCCCACATTGCTTAGTTTTGTGAAGGAAGAGGGAGTCCAAGACTATATATATTATGCAAGTTCTCCATTCTAAGATGCACAAGTCAAAAATACTTTTAGTTTGTATTTAAGTTTCTTTATTCTCTTATACTCTTGTATTAGAGTGTTGTGAGATGTAGTTAAATATTTGTTTTGGAGGGTGTCAGTGTACTGGGGGCCTGAGTTAGTTGAGAGTATATTATGTGTTGTAACAATTTTCACATAGTGTTATTCTTTGCTTGTCTATTGACAACAGACGTGGTTTTTTCTTCGGTTTTGGAGTTTTCACGCAATGTTCTTGTGTTGTGATTATGTTCTTCTTTTTTCTCTATGTTTATTTATTTTCCTAACAATTGGTATCAGAGATTTTGGTTCGATCTAGGGATAAGTGTTCTTAGTATGCTCTGTGGTTGCAGTTCCTTTAAAAAGAGAAACATGCAATCACAACACAAGAACATAACGAGGAAACTCCAAAGAATATAGCCTTAAACTCTCTCTTCATTCACCAAACTAAGCAATGTGGGATTTATTCAACATGTATATTTTCAACCAACACCAACAATATCTCCCTCGTATCAGCCACTTTAATAAAGGTGTTTTCATATGCAAGGGACAACCCTAGCCATATATTTTCCTTTGCATTTGCGAAGGGCAGCCCGTAACTAATTTGAGTTGCATCTGCACATTATTCCATCACCTGAGCGCGTGCCAGTTCCTTTAATAAAGTCATTACAATTTGCGAGGGGTTACCCCTAGATAATTATGATTGATCAACTAGCATGGGGAGCCCCACTACGCCAAAAATATGATTAGACAGCACCAAAAAGACAGCGCTTTTATGCAAAAGCGCTGCTAAAAAGAATAAAAAAAATTCGCTAAAAAAAAGCGTCTTAAAAGAAAGGCTTTAGAAAGCGCTTTCCAAAAAGCGCTGTAAAAGAATGTAAAAGAGTGCCACCTTAGACAGCGCTTTCCAAAAAGCGCTGCTATAGGGATCACTTTAGAGAGCGCTTTTAAAAAGCGCTGTCTAAAGACCACCTTAGAAAGCGCTTTCAGAAAGCGCTCTAATAGGGCTCAATTTCTTTTCACTTTAGAAAGCGCTTTCTAAGAAAAAACGCCCTCTAAAGTCATTTACTAATTATACTGAAAAACATCAAGAATCACAAAAAATGGCAAAAGGGGGGGGTCGAACCCACGCCCTTTAGGTAGGGAAAGGAATTTTAAATTATATTAATATATCAAATTATATTTAATATATTTAAATTATATATTTTAACTTATTTAAATTATATTTAATATATATATATTATATTAATATATAATTTAAAATATATTAATTTAAAATATACTTTAAATTATATTAATATATCAAATTATATTTAATATATTTAAATTATATTAAATTATATTTTAATTTATTTTAAATTATATTTTAAATTATTCAAATAATATATTTAAATATATATGTTTTAAATACAAACATTTTAACTTATTTAAATTATATTTAATATATATAAATTATATTAATATATAATTTAAAATATATTAATTTAAAATATACTTTAAATTATATTAATATATCAAATTATATTTAATATATTTAAATTATATTTTAATTTAATTTAAATTATATTTTAAATTATTCAAATAATATATTTAAATATATATGTTTTAAATACAAACATTTTAACTTATTTAAACTATATTTAATATATATAAATTATATTAATATATAATTTAAAATATACTTTAAATTATATTAATATACCAATTTATTTTTAATATATTTAAATTATATTAAATTATATTTTAATTTATTTTAAATTATATATTAAATTATTCAAATAATATATTTAAATATATATGTTTTAAATACAAACATTTTAACTTATTTAAACTATATTTAATATATATAAATTATATTAATATATAATTTAAAATATACTTTAAATTATATTAATATATCAAATTATATTTAATATATTTAAATTATATTAAATTATATTTTAATTTATTTTAAATTATATTTTAAATTATTCAAATAATATATTTAAATATATATGTTTTAAATACAAACATTTTAACTTATTTAAATTATATTTAATATATATAAATTATATTAATATATAATTTAAAATATAGTTTAAATTATATTAATATATCAAATTATATTTAATATATTTAAATTATATTAAATTATATATTAATTTATTTTAAATTATATTTAAAATTATTCAAATAATATATTTAAATATATATGTTGACACCTTATTTTATATATTTATGGAGTGAGTATAAACAATGGATGAGGGCGTAGTACCGCTGGTCAAGGAGGTTTGTGTGTTTGTTTGCCATGCTTTGAATCTAGGGTTCGAATCCCCCTCGCCTCAGACTCATTTTTATATTTTTTGACATTTTCAGGTAAACCTTAGAAAGCGCTTTCCAAAAAGCGCTGCTATAGGTGTCACTTTAGAGAGCGCTTCTGAAAAGCGCTCTCTAAAGGCCACCTTAGAAAGCGCTTCTAAAAAGCGCTCTCTAAAGGCCACGTTAGAAAGCGCTCTTATAGGCCTCTAATTATTTTCAATTTAGAAAGCGCTTTATAAGGAAAAACGCCCTCTAAAGTCCTTTACTAATTAAAATATAAAACAATTCTAAACATTTTCAGAGACACTTTTATTCATTTTCTCTCTCTCTCTCTCGACTGTTTCTCTAAACCCTCGTCGTCGTTCTTGCCATTGCCATTGCCATTGCCGTTCGTGAAAACGTTGTTGTTGTTGTTCTTATTTTCTTATCATTCATGTCTCTTTTATTATTCATTTCTCAAATCGTTCTGAAAACGAAAACGAATAAGGTACTCTTTTATTTTTCATTTCTCTTTTATTATTCATTTCGCTGTTACTATTCATTTCTCTAAAAACGAAAACGAAAAAGTTTTCACGATGAGGATAAAAGCTTCCTCTTTTATTGTTGCAGAATCTTTTTTCTTTTATTTTTCATGTATATTTTTACGAAAAAGTATTTTTTTTATAATAAGCTCATTGTGAAATTGTGAAGGTTATTTCATGACTATTAAATATTTTTTACTGTATATTTGGCAAAGTTGATTAGTATAAACAACCTAGTATTGATTGAAATTGTATTTCGCTAGTTGTGTTGTGTTTGGTCTATCCTTTTTTTCCAAGTTCATTTCTTTTATTTTCTAGAACTTGTGACTTTTTGTTATAAGTTTATTGTCTACTTTATACTTATGTAGGTGTTTACCTCTAATTGTTGCTTGTTTGTGATTACATGTTGCCACTTATCAAGTTATGACTCATAATTGGTCAATTAATGATATTTCATTTTATGATACGTGTATAGGGGTTACTTGTGTTCAAAGTGTGAAAGTCGGATCGTTTCCCTACAGGTATAACATTTTTTCTTTTTGTTTTTGTTTAATTTAATTAGTATAACTATGGATAAGAAATGGATGTCTTCAAGTCGATTGTCGAAAGAGTACGACAATGGGGTATCGGAATTCGTTAAGTTTGCTGTTGCGCACGCCAAAGACCCCAGTCGAATGATATGTCCTTGCTTGGGTTGCTATTTTGGGAGTCGGGTTGACGCGGTTCAGTTGGCATCGCATTTATTGAGGAGTGGAATTGATAGAAGTTATACATGTTGGAATTTGCATGGTGAGAAAATTAACGAGAATGTTGAATCGGGGGATAATACGACCTACGCTTCATACGACAATGGCACAGATACATACGATTCTGATCGAGTCGAAGAGGTTGCAGAAGCACTTGAAGAAGATCTTAAGGATTGTACCAAAATGTTTGAGAGGTTGGTAAGTGATGCAGAGAAACCGTTGTATAATGGTTGCACCAAATTTACAAGATTGTCTGCGGTATTAAAGTTGTACAACTTAAAGGCGGGCAATGGATGGTCGGATAAAAGTTTCACAGAATTATTGGCCCTTATGAAAGATATGCTTCCAGAGGATAATGTTCTTCCCAATCGAACATATGAGGCCAAAAAGATGTTCTGCTCTATTGGCATGAGCTATGATAAGATACATGCATGTCCAAACGATTGTGTATTGTTTCGAAATGAGTATGCATCGTTAAATGAGTGTCCTAAATGTGGTGTCTCTCGATATAAGAAAAAGTTGTCTCCAGCAAAAGTTTTATGGTATTTTCCTATAATTCAGAGATTTAGACGCATGTTTATAGTGAGACCGATTCAAGACACTTGACTTGGCATGCCGATGAAAGAATTATTGATGGAAAGTTTCGACATCCGGCAGATTCACCACAGTGGATGAAAATTGATGATGATTATCCTGAATTTGGAAAAGAAGCAAGAAACCTTCGCTTGGCATTATCTACTGATGGAATGAACCCACACAGTATTCAAAGTATCTCACATAGCACTTGGCATGTGATCATAATGATTTATAACCTACCTCCATGGCTATGTATGATGCATAAGTACATGATGTTATCTATGTTAATTTCTGGGCCTAGACAACCAGGGAATGACATAGACGTATACTTGGCACCCTTAATCGAAGATTTAAAATTTTTGTGGGAGAACAATGTGGAGGTTTATGATGGGTACAGGAAAGAAAGTTTCAACTTGAGGGCGATGTTGTTTGGCACAATTAATGATTTTCCAGCATACGGAAATCTATCAGGGTACAGCATAAAAGGTCAATGTGCGTGTCCTATTTGTGAAGATAAAACAGATTGGACGCGATTGGAGTTTGGTCAGAAGAATGTCTTTCTCGGTCATCCTAGATTCTTAAATTCTAATCATCACTATCGTGGGTGGAGAAAAGCATTCAATGGAGAGCCAGAACATGGTAGAGCTCCAACTATATTGACAGGTGATCAAATTTTTGAAAAGGTGAAAGATGTGACAACTCAGTTTGGAAAGCCTTTTGCACATACACTTGTCAAGAGTGGGTGGAAGAAGAGGTCAATTTTTTTGAACTGCCATATTGGAAGTCGTTGTATGTAAGACATTTTCTCGATGTTATGCATATTGAAAAAAATGTATTTGACATTGTTATTGGTACGTTACTCAATATACCAGGAAACTCTAAGGATGTTCTTAAAGCAAGAAAGGACTTGGTACATATGGGGATAAGAACTGAATTAGGACCCTTGAAGAAAGGAAAACGAACATATCTACCACATGCTGCGTATACTATATCTAGAAAGGAGAAAAAAGTATTGTGTAAGTTTCTAAGTGAAGTTAAAGTTCCAGAAGGATACTCTTCAGATATTAGAAGACTTGTGTCTATGAAAGACCTCAAGTTAAAGAGTTTAAAGACGCATGACTGCCATGTTATAATGGAACATTTTCTACCAATAGGTATACGTTCTATTCTGCCATAAAAGTAAGAAGCGCAATAACTAAATTGTGTTTTTTCTTCAAGTCAATTTGCAGTAAGGTGATCGATCCTGCGATCTTACCAACATTGCAAAAAGAACTAGTTATTACTTTGTGTGATCTTGAAATGTATTTTCCTCCCTCGTTTTTTGACATAATGGTTCATCTAGTTGTTCATCTAGTGAAAGAGACACAATTGTGTGGACCGGCTTATATGAGATGGATGTACCCTGCTGAACGTTATATGAAAATATTAAAAGGGTATATGAAAAACCGAAGTCGACCAGAGGGTTGTATTGCCGAACGATACATTGTTGAAGAAGCGGTTGAGTTTTGTACTGAATATTTGTCCAATGTACAATCAATTGGACTCCCCCAAATCTCATATTGTCGAAAAAAAAGAAGGAAAACAGTTAATTGGAAATGAAGTTGTGACAGTATCAAGGGTCGAACGGGATCAAGTGCATTTGTATGTTCTGTACAATGAGAATGAGGTTGAGCCATATGTTGAAATGCACAAGGATGTTCTCTGAGGTTTAAATCCGAATAGAAATGAGAATTGGATAGTACGAGAGCACAATCGAAGTTTCATACCTTGGTTTAAGGATCATATTTATTCAAAGTATTATTCAGACCGCGATTCAATAACAGAAAGGTTGAGATGTTTAGCATATGGTCCAAGTATGGTCGTGTTTTCTTATAGCGCATACGCAATTAATGGATACACATTTTATACCAAAGAACAAGATGATAAAAGTACTATGCAAAATAGTGGTGTCACCTTGGTATCTGAAGCAATGCACATTTCAAGTGTGAAAGACTTAAACCCCAAATTTGCAAATCTGTCATATTTTGGGGTTATCGAGCGCATTTGGGTGTTTGATTATGAGAAGTTTCAGATTCCTATATTTCGTTGCAAGTGGGTTGAAAATAATAATGGCGTACGAATGGATAAGTCAGGATTTTTGCAAGTGGATCTTAATAGGGTGGGGTACAAAGATGAGCCTTTTATTCTAGCCTCTCAAGCTAAACAAGTGTTCTATGTCACTGATCCGACAAGTACAAAATGGTCTATAGTGCTTTTATCTAACAAAGTAATTGATGAAAACGTTGGAGATCAAGGTGATATTGATGTTGATATTGAATCATTTACTAGAAATGATCAAGATGAAAATATTATAGCGAATGAATCATATACTAGAAGTGATCATAATGAGGGTATTTGGATCAATCCAACCATCCGTGTTGTTAAGAGACGGGTAGAACATACTCCAAACAAGAAAAGAAAGAGACGTTAGTGAAAAAGGTACTAGTTGTAAAATTATAGCTTATATCATTCAATATAGCTTATATCATTCAATAGATTAGGATTATGGATTTTTATATTTGTCATTTAATTTCTGTTTTTTACTTTCTTACAGGTCAAATGTCTAGTAACCAGGGAGATACACACGAGTAGCACAGGCTAGAGCAACCAATATTACATGGGTCAAAGTGGAGATTCCTTCAAATGGGACAATTGGTGATTTCTATCACGGTATGCATGGTTTTATAACTTAGGATTTATTTTAATATTTATCGGATATGTCATATATATAATTTATTACTTTTAACTAAATAATGCGTATTTTGTTTTGTTATGTAGTATTTCGATGATATGGCGTGTCCTTATTACACGAGGAAACAATTGCAAGATACTAAGGAGGAATTGTGCAAATTTTTTATTGCAAGAAGAATTCTTTCTTGATTGTATAGTTTGGTGAATGTAAATTCTAGTTTATTGAAATGTAAATTCTATACAGGTTTGAAACCATACAATAGAAATGTATATCCATACTAGTTTGTGCGAATTCTGCATGTAAATTCTAATTTATTGAAATGTACAAATTCTAGTTTATAGAATTTGTGCGAATTCGGCATTAATGTAAATTCTAGTTTTGAAATAGAATTTGTTGATGGAAATGCATATCCATACTGGTTTATTGAAATGTGAATTATACAGGTTTATGGAAATGTGAATTATACAGGTTTCTGCATAAAAAAATGGTTAAAATGGGATTTTTTAAAAAAATCTTCAAAATTTTACGTAGACAAAAGACAGCGCTTTTAATAAAAAAGCGTTGTCTAAGGTTATACATTATACAGCGCTTTCAAAAGCGCTGTCTAAAGTCCAGCTTTAGAGAGCGCTTTTAATGAAAAAGCGTTGTCTAAAAGCACCTTTAGAGAGCGCTTTTGAATGAAAAAGCGCTTTCTAAAGTTTATAAAAAATTTTTTTAAAATTTTTAACGTATACTTTAGACAGCGCTTTTAAAAGCGCTGTCTAAAGTCCCCTTTTAGAGAGCGCTTTTTCATAAATAAAAAAGCGTTGTCTTTACCTACGACAGCGCTGGCTTAGACAGCGCTTTTAAGCGCTGTCATAGGCCAAAAAAGCGCCATCTTTTCTCTTGTTTGGCGTAGTGCCCCCTCGCAAAATGCCTCTCCACATTAACCCACCACCTGAGCAAGTGTCATTCCCTTTAATAAAGTCATTACAATTTGCGAGGGGTTACCCCTAACTAATTATGACTATTTAGCTGGCATGAGGAGTCCCCTCACAAAATACAATCATATATTTGTTGCGCCACTTTCATTCCCCATTCCTCCACCGCATCAACATCTTTTTCTCTTTCTCTTTCTCCGGTCTTTTTCATTTCCCCCAAATTTCACTTAATTAACCTCACTGTTCCACCACCAAACTCAGATTTTTCATCAAAAAATCTTCAACAGACTTATTTGGAAGGTAATTTTATAAATTTTTTATTTCTTTTCTTTTTTTCTTTTGATTTTCAAATTATATCAAACCCCTAATTTTAATTTATTTTGTTCATTTTCCATTTTTTCTATAAAGGTTTAAACTTTTGCAAGGAGAGTAAAATCAAAGATTTAGAGTTGTTTAATATTTCAACCAAGATATACATTTCTTCTCTTTTTTTTTTTTTTAAATATGAATATATGGATCTTTGAATATTTGTTGTTATTAGTTGATATATGTTGGATATTAGTTGATATTTGTTGGATATTAGTTAATATTTGTTAATATTTTTTAATAAATGTTAATATTTGAATATTTTGATATTTTTTAATATTATTTTAGAAATAATATATTAGGTATTATTTAATATTATTATCGAAATAATATTATATATATATATATATATATATATATATATATATATATGTATTATGTATTATTTATTAATTAGTAATATATTATATATTTATATTATGTATTATAGTAACATTATTTTAGAAATAATATATTATTTATGTATTATATAACATAATGTTTTTATATATTAATAATATATTATATATTTAGTATTATTTATTAATTAGTATTATTTATAAATAAAATTTATACTGATTTTATAATATATTGTTTTTATATAACATACTACTTTTATGTATTAAATATTATTTAGTATTACTTATTAAATAATATATTATTTATGCATTATATAATATACTACTTTTATATTTTAATTTTGAAATATTACTTAAATTTATTATTATTTATTATATACTATTATTTTATAAATAATAGCTTCCAGATATTATGAAAATTATTTCAAAAATAAAATATAAAAATATAAAAAATGGCATATATTTATTATTATTATTATTATTATTAGTAATATATTTTAGCATTTTTTTGTAAACATATCTTTTAATATTTTTAGAAATATTAACTATTATGTGATAAATAATATTATAAGAAAATATTGTTTTATTTTAATATTATATTCTTTTTTTATTTATCATTTTTCAAATAATACTTAAAAAAATAGTATTTCACCTTTAATTATGATTTATCATATTTTTAATTTTATTTTCTAATTTAATTTAAATTTTATTCTACAAAATTTAAAAATATTTATTTATTTATTATATAAATAGTATTTTATTATTACTATTATATTATTATTATTATACTTATAATAATATAATTATAATATTTTTTATATAATATTGTAAACATCCGTCATGGGCTTATCCCCAAATAAACTCCAAAAAGTATATGCATTTGTTAGGGTCTTATTCCCAAGAAAATGACGGACATTTGGCTAGGGGCTTTGCCATCACAAATTCCAAAACATAGATGCATTTACTAGAAGTTTATCACCTAGCAAAATGCTGACATGACTGTGCCACTAGACTGCTCCTAAGCCTGCATGTTAGCAGGTAAAATTTTTGGGATGATATTTTATAAAGGGGTTAGCCCTAAATTAAATAGCTACATATAGGAAGCCCCTAGCTTAATATTTCCAAGAACAATAAGAAATCATGCCAATATTATTTAATTTCACTACAATATTTATTTTTCAACTTATTTTGTAGTTAATTATAATAATTGTGGTGTCTGTATGTATACTTATACAAACACTCTAGAAAGTACAATTATAACAAAACTATTTATGACAACAACAAAAATTTTCTTTACACTCGGCGTGTAGGGAATTTGGATATACCGAACAAGCATATTGACATGCTCGGAAATTACACTCTGTCGCTGACCCTGCTGCCTCCCAACAACATTCATCTCCACATTTATCAGGAGGAGATGGAAGATAATTTGGAAAGTTTATAGAACTAGTGTCAGCTGATGCCAATATTACAAGAATGCAAAGAATTGCAAAGGTATAATTGAGAGTGTTGATGCGTGTAGCCATTTATTTCTATGTTATGTTGAAAGATAGACAATCAACTCCTTGAAAATTTAAAAAGAAAGAAAATGACACCATTTGATGTATATTCTCGGTTGTTATTTATAATAGACACTTTATTTTTGAAATTTATTTAAATAATTATTGTATATGGTCTATTATTATGCTAGATTCATTGATTATTCAATGAATTTAAATTCTCATTTAAATGGAATAAGAATAGGATAAGGAGTAAGATTTTTGACATATAACCAAAAACAAACTTATGATAATAAATGTTTTTATTGGATACTAGCGGGATACCTGTGTGCTATCGTACGAGTCATGTCTATATTCACACACTACGTTGCGAAAATCACTTGTCATTCCTATAAACTTTTTTTTTCAGATTCTAAATTTTTTAGAACGTAACTTTAATAGGTTAATAAATCTAATAACAATAATACGTATAAATTACAAAATACAAAATTAACACTTCCTACCTATGGAATTCAAAAATACTCCCTCCGGTCCTTTTTATAAGGAACACTTCACATTTTTAGATTCATTAAATAATTAATGTATCTGGTCTGCATTATAGACCAGATACATAATGAGTAAATATATCAAACTTAATTCAATGTATGAAAAATAAAATTTAAAAATGTATGAAAAATAAAATTCAAATGACCAGTCTACAGCGGATATCTTATAGATATAATATATGAACATTAAAATGACCAGTCTATATCTGGTATGTCATAGATACGTAATTACCCAAACTCAGTTGAATTTAGATGAATAAATTCTAAAACTACAACTCTGAATAAAATCATGTTTCCAATTCAAATAATATTCGTACTATCGCACGGGTCCCGTCTGTATTCACATACTACATTGCGAAATATCACTTGTCAAACATATAAATTTTTTTCAGACTCTAAAATTTTTACATCGTAACCAACTTAATGGGTTGTTAAATCCAACAACAATATTTATATCAACAGGTAGACTTTTCCCCCTTTTAAAAAAATTATTTTAACTTATTTCCATATATAAAATTATTTACATCAACATGTAGACTTTTTTCCATTTATAAGCACCTTGAACCTGTGTGACAATTTATAAGGCAATTTTTTATTTATTCATGTTAAAAACAATTGTTTTAATACTTCAATTGTTCTCCTTTATAAAAATATTTGTAACTTATTCTCATTTATACATTTAATTGTATAAATAGTTAAATGTATTATGTTTATAAAATTATTTGTAACTTATTCCCGTTTATAAAAATAATTGTAACTTATTCTGTTTATAAAAATAATTGTATCAATACATTTTTATCTTTTATCATTAACTTTTTATGATTATCATTTATCATTAAATTTTCATGACTGTCATTTAACATTTTTTTTTATCATGATTACAATTATAAAGTTAATTTGAAAAGATTCGGATAAGTTTTAGTTATTTTATAAGTTTAAAAATAATTATATCAATAGGTAGATTTTTTCATGTTTATAAGTGGCTTGAACCCGTGTGACAATTTATAAAAATATTTTAAACTTATTCTTGCTAAAAACAATTGTATTAATATTTGATTTTTTTTTCCTTTATAAAAATATAATAGTGTGTAGTGTAGATTTAATAGAATACAGTGTAAATAGAAAATGTACTCACGTATTTCACTGTAAAAATATTTATAACTTATTTCCATTTCTAAAAATATTTATAACTTATTCTCGTTTATAAAAATAATTTTATCAATATGTAAACTTTTTCTCGCTTATAAGCGCCTTGAACTCGTGTGTTCATTTATAAAAATATTCGTAACTTATTTTCGTTTGTAAAAATTATTGTATGGATAGTTGAATTTTCTCCTTTATAAATTTTCTTGTAACTTATTCCCATTTATAAAAATAATTATAAATTATTCTCATTCATAAAAAAAATTTGTATCAATAGTTAAATTTTTTTTATATAAAAATAACTGTATCAATAGTTAAAAACATTACAATCTGATTTTTCTATGTTAGTAAAATTTTACCTTTTTTTTTCATGGTTACCATTATCATTTTTTTATCATAATTATCATTATAAAATGTTTGAAAAGATTTTGTTTTACTTTACTTTTTTTTATAAGTTAAAAAAGTAATTTCAATTATGAAATTAAACATATTTAGAGAATAAAATAATGGTAAGATATTTTTCTTCTTTATTTAAATAAATCACAAGCTACTGTATTATTAAAAATAAGCAAAATATCCTTTTTGGTCATTTAACTTTACCTCAAAATCTAATATTGAAACAATATTATAATTTTTTATTTAAATTCAAATATTAATTATTAATAATAATTAGATACATTAAACAAAAAAGACATATTTTAAAAACAAATATTTGTAACAATTTTTAAGAATAAATGTTAATATTTTCGTATAAAATATTATAAAAACTAAATTTTAAAAATAATTTTTTTTATTTCTCCCTTTAATAATTATAAAGTTATTAATTACTATATTTATTTCTTTAATGCATAAATTTAGTTATGTTAATGTATTTTTAATCGATAAGTATACTTTTAATATTATTTATTTATAATAAATATAATATCAAAATAGTATTCTTTAATATTAAAAGTTATTCTAATTTATTATTAAAAATAATTGTACAATATTACAATTTATTACAAATCTAAAATTAGATATAATAAAATAAATTAATAGTACATTTATTAATTTTAGTTAAATTTAAAGATTAAAATAGAAATTGGAAAAAAAAGAAAAATGATTAAGGAAGATCAATTTAATTTCCAAAATATAGGATTATATGTAAAAAATTATTATAATAATCATAAGTGAATTTATTAATTAAATTAAAATTTATAAATAAAATAATAAATTGATTTAAATTATTATAAATAAAATGTAACAATAAAAATTACTATAAGTAAAAATTGCGAGGAAGAGAAAAAAAACTATAAATAAAAACATCTCAAGTGAATTTAATTTTTTATAGCCATTAATCCTTTATAAATGAGAAAATAAATTGATAATTATACTTTATGTAATAGATGGAGAAATAAAAAAATTAATATTTATGTTATTGAAATTTTGGCTCTGCTAGGGTTTGATCCATGGGCAAACGGGGCGTTGGCCGGCCAAGAAATCAGGTGGCGGCGACTCGAAAAGGGGCTGAACGGACCATTGTCACACACGCCATCATGGAACAACCGGTTGAAGCGAATGACCAAACCTCTGTCACAACAACTGAAAAACTCGATGATGCTGCAGAAAAACAACCTGAACCAGAAGAGATCACACGTGCTGATATGCTTGAAGGGGATGATAACCAAACCCACATCGATATGGAAACCCCGATGAAACCTGCGGAACCACTTACCAAACCCTGGGTCGATGTCATAAAAGACAATAGAAGGCTTAATCGAGGAATGACAGTGGAATTTGTTGCACCATCTGTTTTCAGTGGGGAGGTTGAAATACAGATTGAAGATTCAGATGTCGAAGATGAATTGGAATTCTAGGACACTTCTATGATCCTGTTTTCCTTAGGTGAATCCCTCTCGATGAATGCTGTCAAAAGATTCATGGAAAAAACCTGGAATTTTGTTACATTACCAGAGCTATACTACAATGATGAGGGGTATTTCATTGTTCGATTCAAAACTGACACAGATAGAGAGTCAATCATGACACAAGGGTCCTACTTCATTCATGGCAAGCCTATCTTCATCAGAAAGTGGAGTCACGAATTTGAAATGAAGGAAGACCTACTGTGAGTTCTACCTCTGTGGGTGACACTACCCAATCTTCCACTACACCTATGGGGTGAACGCAATATACCCAAAATCACTAGTGCTATTGGGATACCAATCACCACAGATGAGTGTACTCCAAAAAAACTGCGCATTTCCTACGTTGGAGTCTTGATTGAAGTAGATATCACGAAGAAGCTCAGAGATACCATAAATATCAGGGACCACAAAGGAAAATTGATGGAACAACAGGTGGATTATGAATGGAAACCAACCTATTGGCACATCTTCCTCAAGATAGGACATGATTGTGATGGGAAGAAAATACCTGAGAAACATGCCAAGGTGTGGAAACCTGTGACTGATAAACCAAGAATACATCATCAACCTCGCCAACCACAAAATACTCAGGATCCAGAAGATGTCATACCAAGCCAACCTACTGACAACATAGAAGGTGCAACTGATGAGAAGACACCCCCACATAACACACACAATGCTGATTGGATCCAAGTTTCGTCGAGCAAAATGGATAATAAAAAGAAAGGTATGAGCCAAAAGACTGCCAACCATTGATAGAGAGAATGGTCAAAAGACTCAAGCATTGGAGTACAAGGCTTTTGTCATATGCATGTAGACTTCAATTGGTTAGAAGTGTGCTATTCTCAATTGCCAATTACTAGATGCAGGTTTTTCCTCTCCCAAAAAAGGTAATTGCTCATGTGGAGGGGCTCTGCAGAGGTTTGTTTGGACTGTGAAGGATGCTGCCAGTAGAAAGGCTCCATTCTCGTGGGATCATATATGTGATCCTATCTCTGTAGGAAGTAAAAACATCATATCTTTGGTAGAATGGAACAAAGCTACACTTGGGAAAATGTAATAGCCCGTATTATTTAAATGCTCAATTGGATATCAGATGAGATCAGATGAGCATCTATGTGCTCTATCTTTGATTAATTGGATTTGGGGAATCCTCTAAGTACTTTAAGTATCGACATTTGGGATCAATAGAGAAACTAATGAACTCTGAATAGATCGATTAATTATTAGTTTAAGAGAGGATTTAATGATAACTCTAATAATTGATCAATTGGTTGAGATGACAAAATATCAATTGGAGATAT
Organism: Lathyrus tuberosus; assembly: GCA_022829125.1. NCBI lineage: Eukaryota > Viridiplantae > Streptophyta > Magnoliopsida > Fabales > Fabaceae > Lathyrus > Lathyrus tuberosus. The sequence goes on from JALAZF010000191.1 coordinate 4,192,021, forward strand.
TTTACTCTATTGGATTATATTATATAATAAGTTTATATATATATATATATATATATATATATATATATATATATATTGTTATAAGAGAAAAGAAAAGGAAAAAGATGGTAAGAAGAAGAAAAGAGGAAATGGAGAGAAAGAAGAGAAGAAGCTTAAGGAAGAAGAAGAGAAAGTGGAACATTGGATCATCATCTTCTTCAAACTCCTCTTCGATTATCAGGTGGGTTCTAGATAGAAACTTAAGTTCTAGAGTTAGAAATGATTTTAGCTTAAGTTAGGGTTTATGAGAAATTGCTTAAATTGCTAATCGATGAAATTTAACGGTTGAAATGTGTTACAAACTGAGTAGTATAAGCTATATGAGTGTATAATCATCTGTATTTGATTGTTGGATGTTTGGGTATGTTTTGGATTGGTTTTGAACCCAAGGGAACTCAGCTGCACGTTGCAAAATTTCTGCATTTCCGCTGGTTCGCACTGCGAATCCCCTAGCGAAGGGGAAATCGAACATTCGCTGGCTATTCGCACGGCGAGGGTGAGGGCGAACATTCGCCAGAGGTTCGTAATGCGAACTTTACCTCGTTTTAGTTCTGCCTAGGTTCGCTGGGAGCTTCGCACTGCGAATGGAGAAGCGAACATTCGCTGGTACCTCGCAAAGCGAACCTGACAGCTTTTCCGTTTTGTTTCCTTCATAACTTTCGATCCGTAACTCGGATCGGGACGTTCTTGGTGTCATTAGAAAGCTATTTAGTGGAAAATGAAGGAAAGTAAGGTTTTGTGAAAGGTTGGAATTGACATCTTTTGGATCGTAAATCCGATCGAGGCATATTTATAGCCGATGTAAAGCTGTGGAAATATCCTACGGGATAAGAGTGAGAAGTATTGATTTCGGTACCCGATTAAATGAATCGGAGGGAACCCGAAAGGGGTGTTTTATGTGTTACTTGTAATATTTGTAATTATACCATGTCTATCTAATTGTGAATTGTGAATGAAAGATATATGCATGCTTAAAATGAATTAGGAAGAGTGAGGAAAATTTACCCCAAAACAAATGGTATAATTCTAGGTTGTGAATAGAATTGTGATAGAAACTCTGGATGGCGATGCTCATGCATTCATTGGCGAGTTCCTGCCTGGAGTAGATAACCTAGATGGCAAGGCTCGGGCACCTGATGTTGAGAGTGCATCCGTGACGAGATTGGCCTAGAGGAGAGTGAGACACTAGTATGGAACATGTGTAAACCTTTGTGGTTTGTGATAAGGCATTGTGGCCTTGTGATTGTCGAATACAATCACGTTGTGTGTGAGATCACGTAATCGTAACCGGTTTTCTTGTGAGTGCGTTTCATGGGTCTCGAGCTCCTCTGAAACATGTGCACGACTACTTGGCAGGTTTGATTCCCGCGTGCAGTACGAATGGAGCTCTGGGAGCGTATGCTTGTGACGGTTAATGGCCCGTGTGAAGTGACGGTTCATAACGGTTAATGGCCCGTAGGTCCCGAATCCATTCGTATGTCAAGTAGGTTACCAGGATCCATGACTCGGGTCGACTTCTAGACATAGAAGCGGACGGGAAAAGGGGATACCTTGGTGTGGTTATCGATTCGTAAGGAATCTTGAGTAGCAGGCTCAGGACGTAATTCCTTCAGTGATATGTTGAGTTGATGAACTCATGAACATGTTTCCATATAGTGTGAGATTGTGAGATTGTGTACTCAAGGTCATTTTTCCTTCCCCTTGACTTGAGTTAGGATTGATAGAACCCTGTAAAGCCGAGAGAATCTATAGGATATGGAACTCACTGAGATTTGATGTATCTCACCCCACTATAGTTGCTTTATTTCAGGTGCAGGTTTGGTTACAAGTGGAGCGATGCTCAGATGTTTCAAGAGAAGCTTAGTTAAGCTTATTCCGCTGTGTATTCTTTTGTTGTATACAATTGAGGATATTGTATATCATTCTTAGTTTTATTATTTTTTGGCTAGTTTCCATGACTTGTGCCATGTGTTGCATTTATGTTTTAGAAATGGACAAGTGTGTGAACTATGCCATTAGGCACTTTTGACGTGTCAGTACCAAATAAAATACTCGTATGGTATTATTCTAGATATATATTATACAGGGCATTACAGAAACTATTATGGAATATTTGGACCAAGAAAGACATCTTGTGGATCAGATGGTTGCAAGCATATTACTTGAAAAATTCAGAGGTGGGAGATTATACTCCTACTAGCACAAGTTCATGGATGGTAAAAGCAATTTTTAAACACAAGGATATGTTTCTTAACTCTGAACCTTGGCAGCATTTCCAAACACAAGGGCGCTATACTACCAGCATCATGTATAGAGCACTGAGAGAAGCCAAGCCTAAGGTAAACTGGAGAATCCTCCTATATAGTAATCTAGCTAGACCTCACGCCACTTTTAATCTATTGATGGTATGTCAAAACCGTCTCATGACAAAGGACAGGATGGATAAATACGGGATGGCAACTGATGGACTGTGCTTTTTCTGCAACGGACGCGAAAGCTGCAGTCATATATTCTTTGAACGTGTACACACGAAACACATTTGGAAACAGGTGCTCCAGGTTTTTGGAATTGAGCATGTACCAAGTGGATGGAATGATGAGTTGAAGTGGTTGATAAATACAACCCGAGGTAAAAGTACGAGAACCAAACTTATTAAATGTGCAATTGCAGAGACTATTTACCATGTATGGACTATCCGGAATCAAATTGCTTTCCAGGGTGGTCAAGTTGATGCTTTAGATAGTAGGAGAATCAAGGATATTATCCATATTAGGATTGAGAGAAATAGAAAACTCATGGAATAATGTAACTTGAATGGCTAGGTAGTTTTTTAGGTCCTTTTTGAGACACTTGTGTTCTATATGCCTGGATCTTGTTGGATCGGCTTATGCTTGTATGGTTTTTTGGCATTAATCTATTTCTTGATTCCAAAAAAAAACTATACTTTATGTTATTTTTCTTTTACCAATATATGTATTTTTTAATATTTCAAATCTAAACGTGTCTATTAATTTTTATTTATTTATTTAGAATCAATATAAAGTCATACCATTTTTTTAAATTATTCAAACTTTTTTTTACAAAATAGTATTTGAATTTTTAAATTATTAATTTTTAATTGATTATAAAATGGTTTTTAATTCTAAATTATAAAATCCAAATCGCATTCTTTAATATTAAAAGTTATTTCAATTTATTATTAAAAATAATACAAAATTATTACAATTTATTATAAATATAAATTTACAGAAAAATAAAATAATAGTACATTTATTACAATTAATTAGATTTAAAGATTAAAATAGAAATTTGAAAAGAAGAAAATTGATTAAGGAAAATCAATGTATAATTTCCAAAATATTTTTAATTTATTGCAGTTGAATTAATCAATACATTTATGAATATTATACAATCAAGAGTGATAGCAAACTTTGAAGATCTGAGTCTGCAATATTCAAGTGCAAAATTTGTGGATTTATATAAATATTTGATCATCTTGCATTATTAGCACAAAGGAAGCATTTGAGAGAGTTTATTTGGCCTTCGTATGATATAAAAACTTTTAAAATTTTTGTAAGAGCATACAAAATAAATTTACTATACTTCATAACTGGAAAATAGCTTATTTAAGTTTTAGTAATACTATCATTCATTATGCTAAAAATCAAAACCCTGAATTAAATAAAATGTAAGAAAGAACAACAAATTAATGTCCAATGGAGACCGTTCACCAAAGAGAAAGAAAGCAAGACAACCTTATTCGCTAAGCAAAATTTATTCATATTACTGAAAAACATAATATCTTTCTGTTCATTCTTTCCTATCCTTGTTCCATTCTTTATTTTTCTTTCTATTCATGCTTTCCTATCCATTTCCAATTCTCTTATATTCTGTAAGCAACAACCGACTGGGGTGATGACTAATAAAAGTTACTGATGTTCACTGTAAAACCAACAAAATCGAGAAGTGATTTAAAACAATGTCATCCATACTTAATTTCAAATAATCGTCAACAATTACAAAATTACTTACAATTCTACTGCAGCAAAACTTTTCCTCACATTGACAAAAACCAAGTAGTTTATAAATCCTTTTCATAGTTTATAATAGAGAAAATAACCCAATGCACCAGTAGCATAGAAACCATCATTCAGAATAAAAACAATAATTTTTGGCTGAAAGACTATCAAATAAATAATTTTTCACAACATTCAAATGTATATCTTGGAAAATTTGGATGGTTAAACTTCTTTAAAATATAAGTTTTCGTTGGAAAGCATGATAATTTTCATGTAAAAAATTTCAGAAACAGGGTTGGTTGAATAGGCTTTTTACCATGACAACAAACATATTTTTTCTGGATTAATATATCTTTAAAAAAGATTAATACCTCACATATTTAAACATGCTATTACTTCAAAACTAAGGGATAGGAGATGCTCACAACTCCATGCAATTTTAAATCCATCAGAGACCTTTGTTATTTGCAAGAGTAATCTAAAGGTTGATAATCCAAAACAAAACAATGACAAATACAAAAACTTCTGTGAATTAATACCCTTATCATTTGCAGGTTCAAACCTCCATCAGACTTGGATGTATCCTCCAAAACAAAATAATACTTGGATGTATCCTTCAGACTTCTCTAGTAATGCTGCTTCAATTCAAATTGCAGTCACAAAAAAATTAGATTAAGCAATGTAGATAGCCAAACATAATGTGTTCTAAAAGATAAAAACGTAATAATATAATCAATTAAAACATTTCACTTCTACATTATCATCATCATCCAAAAAATATGTCATGAACTATATAATACTATGAGTTCTTAATCGGCTTGCAAAATGGAACATTAATGAAATTCTATTTCCAACACTCTCATCGAACTCTCGAACTCTCATTACTGTCATCAATCTCAAAGACAACTTCACATTAAAAAACCCCAATAGCAATCATATCATAAAAACATAACAAAACAAAAATTGATATTAGTTGATTAAAAGCAAATGTAGTCAATGCGGATGCGGACATATTTACGATTGTGGCCCGAGAACTCCGGAAACAATGATATGATGACTCATGATAACAAATTTCAAACCAAAAACTAAGATCAGATTAGTATTACACACATATCTATTACCTGTTGGATCCTGTCAGCAACATCTTCTTGAAGACACTTTTTACCATTTTGATCAATAACATGAAAAACTGAAAATCATTAACAGAAAGAAAAAAACACATTTTTTAATGAAAAATCAATGGTGATTAATTAATTAATTAATTGATGAGAAATTAAGAATTATTATACCATCTATGAACCATTCTCCATCAGATGAAATATAAGCTCTTCTAACAATGAGATTCATGTCAGTAAGAACTTTAACAACTCAAAACAAACTACCACGCTTATTAGCACTATCAATCTACCACAAAATTCACATACAAAATTTCGTTACACAAAAATGACCCTTTTGAAATTAAGCAAAAATTAAGACCGTAGAGCATTTAAATTTCAAACCTTTATCAAAGTGGTTGATCTTCTTGAAGTATTATCCATAGTTACTCTGCAACAACAACACCAAATAGATTAACATACACAATAACTCCAATACCACCCTTTTTAATAGGAGGAACAAATAACAGATTCACATAAAACAAAATAACTACAATATTAACAAAATAAATTAAGCCCTTTTAGCTCACAGGTTTGATCGACAGCAGCCACAAAATGTTGATGGAGCTCGGTTGCATTCAAAGCCCTGGTGACAGACAGCATAATAACATGTTTAATCAAAGAGTTCTTGTCATTGTGAATGAAAAGTGAAAACAAAAAATATATGAAAACACCCAAATTTTGAAGGCAATCGTTGTGATAGGAGAACATCGTAAAAATATTATCAATCAGGGCATAAATTCATAAATTAGAAGAAAGAAATACTCACCATAGTGAAAATGAAGCCCAAGCGGTATGAGGAAGCATGAAAGTTGTTTGATTTGTTTCGTGTTTGATGGTGGTGCCGCAGATCTGAAGTAGAGGTGGTGGTGATAGGAAGAGAAATAACAAAAAAGGGAAGAGTGATTGTTGTTGATGTTGTTTTAATGAATATGTGGGTTGTGGATGTACCCATGGTGTTTTGCTATCAGTACCCATTAATCCTTTTGATGGCAAATGAATTTCGAAAGCTTGTTTATTTTGTGATGTTTTGGAATGAAAATATAGGTTGATTATTTATTTTGAATCTTTGGAATGCAGAGATTTGTATGGGGAACACGTAAAGTTGAGTGCATTGAAAATATTCAGTATAGGTAGTAGAGATTAGCAGTAAAAAACAATAATGATGGTTAGAAAATTAGTGGTGGCTTTACATCTTCTTTTTCCTAAACTTTTTAATTTTAACGTAATAAAAATTCTAATAATGACACATTAGCATCATTAAATGTGAAAGCTCTAATATTGCAGCAATAATGCAATTAGTTCTTAATACCTTTATGTTTAAGTTAAATTAAGAATTTTATTAGAAGGGTATAATTGATTTTTAGTGATCATTGTTTTTAATAGTTAGATATTATATTTATTTATGTGTATTTTCTTTTTAAATATTTATTTATTTGGTAAACATCTATTTATTTTTTATAATCTTACAAGAATATTAAAAAATTTAAATTATGTAAATAACAATGAGTTATTATCTAATAATTTATACATTCAAATTATTAGAAAATTTTATTTTTTTTCTCATTAAAAAATGGTTAAATATACGATACCCCTATAATATGAGCGAGTTTCGATTTACCCTTTGTAATTTTTTTTTTGATTTCCTCATTGTAATGTTTAGATTCCATTTATTTGGAATCTAAACTTGTTAAGGGGTAAAAACAAAAAACAGAATCTAAACTTTAAAACAGAGAATTCAATTTGTTTTACACGAGATAAATCGACACTACAAGAAAAATGCCCCTCAGTGTAATTATGTTGCGATGTGAAAACAACGTGGAAAAAAAGGCAGTTGTGACATGATTTTCATGTAACTAAGATTTTTTAATAATTACATAAAAAAATTTTAATATTATCAATTGGGATCAATAGAGCAACTAATGAACTCTAAAGAGATCAATTATCGCTGGAAGAGTCGGATTAATCATTTTAATTCAAGAAAAGATTTTAAGGTAACTTTAATAACTGATCAATTGGTTTGAGACGATAAAATATCAATAGGAGATATTTTACTCTATTGGATTATATTATATAATAGGGTTAAATAAGTATTAGGTCCCTGAAAATAACCTAATTTTGAGGTTTAGTCCCTAAAAAAATTTTCTTCAAACTTTGGTCCTCCCAAAGTTTTCCGTCCCTAATTCTAGTCCCTCCCGTTAGTTTCCACTAACAGAAGATAATGTGGCATGCCATGTGTATTATAATTTTTCCACATCAGAAATATTGCAAAATATTTTTTTTTCTTATAATTATACTTAATGTGTGTGTTACAACAACAAAGTCTCCATCATTCACCCTTCTTCTTCAATCTTCTTCTCTCCAAACATATTTTCAAGTTTTCTACTTCACTGCTTTTAAGCGCCGTCGTCGCCACTGGCTCTGCTTTCTGTAACTCCGACTCTCACTCTCCTCCTTTTTAGGTAAGTTCATCTTCCTCCTCTCTCTATGGATATTTTCATTTTTAGGGTTTTTATTTTCGTGTAGAAATTGTGTTTTTTCTAGTATTAAGGGTTGTTATTTTAAGGGTTGGCTTCATTGCAGGAGTATATTAAGGCCTTGCGTTGTTGCTTTTGCTTCGCCTTGTGTTGTTGCTTTTACTTATATATGCTTTAGATTTAGGGTGGTGATACTGAAAATCATAGTTAAAATTTGACGAAATTAAAGAAGTTACACTGTTCTTGGATAATGTTATCAATTTGTAATTGAGAAAAATTTGTATGATGTTGGCCTTACATTAGGATGATGTCATTTTTTATATTGGGTTTTTCATATATTGTTTGGAGTCCTTTATTGTAAATGTATTCTGTCATTAAAAAGGACAGTTTCTGTAGTTAACTTGTATTCTGCTACCTGTTTCTCACAGATTGCAAATAAAATTCTATGTATGTATTCGGTCATATACACCAATCTGTAAAAGTAGATATACATATTACATTATGAAAATATAATCTATTTATGTGTAGTTGAACCAGAAAATTAGGAACCTGCTCTTAGCTAAAGTATATTATGTAACTATTGTTCTTGCAGGGAACTATTAGAAAGTATGCAAGCAGGGACGTTGGAGCCAGAAGTTGCATTCCTCAATGCTTCACTTGTATAATTTCTTATATTTTTGTTTTATGTCATGTCCAACTCCGGCATCATTTACAAGAGGATCAAGATCATCTGATTTCACTCACTTCTTCACAAGAAAAGATTATGTTATGAGGGCATATTTACAAAAGTAATTAGTAGGACATTATATCCCACAATGGTTCAGTGTTATCAAATATAGGCCACGGCGGTGCAATGGTGGTTATACATAGCGGTTTTTGGCCCGCAGCAATGGTAAATATCAGCCAATATTGCGGGTTTTTCCACTAAAACAGCGTCGCAAAGCGCCCGGTATGGCGGAATTTTGGCTCTCTGCCATGGACCATCATCCGACATCGGGAACACTGCTGTGGTTTATAAAGGACTACTAATTTCAATTTGTTTCTTTCTCTCATAACATGATGTTGATACTTATATTTTTAGCAATGACTTTAGCTTCTCTCTGATGTTACATTGCTCTCAACTGCACCAGATTCCAGATATTTTCCATGTTTTAGCAGCTGCACACAAAACACTTGTAACCAAATCATAGGACTCTTTGATCACACGCACTCTTCATTCCGAGCTCGTTTACAACTACTCAGGGTCTAAACATGTAATTATATCTATTGCTATTTAACCTGTTGTGGTTCAAAGTTCCAATTATAGTTGCTAATTTCAGCATATCTTGCAACTAGATTACTGAATCCTTAAAAAGATGTCGTATCTCTGAAAGCACAACTTATGTCCTTGCTGCTCGATTTGATGCTACCCCTAATGAGGTGAGAAGATTCTACCATAAAATATGGTACCTATTTTTACTGTCACTCACGTAACTAAAATAATGTCTCTTTACTAGATAAAAGCCATGGAGAAACTCGTCAAAGGAAAATAGATCGGCTTGGAGGAGCTGGTATGTCAAATACACATCAATGTCCTTTGTTTCAATCTCCCAGTTTAAAGTGCAAACCAGATGTCGTGAAATTTACAATTGTGGATACCAGCATGGTTCATGATACCAATCAACATAAAGTGAGACAAATGAAAAGCTTACCTTTTCAACCTGGGAATATATCTACCATCTCAAGCTGCAGTTCTAGTGAATTTGAGACAACTACATCTGAAGACTCGAAAGATCAAATTGAGCAAGCTAATGCTTCAAGTCCTATTGAAGATCGGCTGGAACAACCTAATCCTTCACAGCATGCTGAAGATCAGGTTGAACCTGCTAATTCTATAATTTGTTTATTTTCATATTTATTACAACTGTATTCAAGTTATACACAACATACCCCACACATAAATTTTGAAGGCTAGTTTGTAGCTTTGGTTGAAATAGCTAAAGCTGTGTAACAGGCTGATAGTTCATCTTGTAGCTTTTGTTATTTTTCTAGTTCAACATTGTTCTAGCTTTTCCATTCGTTATTGAAAGCCTAATTTGAGAAGCTTTGTAGCTTAATTTTGTAAGGTGAGTGTTCAGTATGATATAACATTGTTTTTCTTTTTCACATCTACTTAATATAATTAGTCATCAATCTTATCTTAATATAATTAATCATCAATAATATAATTTCACATTGTTTAAATTAGCTAGAGATTAGCTATGAATTAGCTACAAAAATGGTGTGTTTAAATTACCTACAGATTAGCTAGGAATTAGCCAGGAAGTAGCTACAAATTAGCTACCATTTCTGGGTTTAATTATGATAATATTAAAAAAATTAAAATTGAAACAATTGCCATGTGGCATACATGTCAGCAATTTTTGACACGTTGGCATTGCCACATGTACGCCACGTCATCAAAAAATTTCCACATGGCATGCCACATAAGCCACCGTTAGTAGAAACTAACGGGAGGGACTATAGTTAGAAACGGAAAACTTTAGGAGGACCAAACCTTGAAGAAAATTTTTATAGGGACCAAACTTGAATGTTGGGTTATTTTCAGGGACCTTATACATATTTAATCCTATATAATAATAGTATTATATATATATATATATATTTGTAAAGAGAAAGAAAAAAAAATAAAGATAGTATAGAAGAAGAAGAGGAAATGAAAGGAAGAAAAGGAAAGAAGAGAAAGACGAAGAACTTGGGAAGAAGAAGTTCATGGATCATCAATTCATCATCTTCTTCAAACTCCTCTTCGATTATCAGGTGGGTTCTAGATAGAAACCTTAAGTTCTAGAAACTTTTGATATTGAACTTAGGTTAGATTTGAGAGAAAATAATTAAATGGATAAATCAATGGAATCTAACGGATGAAATTCAATATAAATAGCATGGTGTAGTTGTAATTTGCATGTGATCAATTGATGATACTTGTCTTAATGTTTGGAAATGATCTGGTGTGGAAAGGGTGAGATTTGGAGTATTTTGGATCCCTAAAAACGCAGAAAAAGAATTATGTTTCTGATGCGTTTCGCCAGGAGAATTTTGAAGCGCTAAGCGAATCAGGTTTCGCCACTGCTTCGCCGGGAAAAATCCTTAATTGCCGGGCGAAAATTAAGAGACAGAACATGTTTTGGCTACTGGAACTTTTGGGTTTTCTAAAATGAGGTTTCGCAGCTGCTTCGTCGAGCGAAGTACTGGCGAAGAGGGATTCACCAGGCAAAATCCTTTACCGCCAGGCGAATCTGGAAGTTTTTCAATAATTTATTTTCTTTGGAAATCCATAACTTTTGATCCGTAACTCGGACCGAGACATTCTTGGTACCGTTGGAAAGCTATGGCGATCCTCTACTGAATAAAAAGAAGGAAATGGGAGTAATTATTTAGTGGGAAAGGAAGGAAATAATGTTATGTGATATTTCGAAATCCATATCTTTTGGATCGTAAATCCGATCGAGGCATAGTTATAGCCGATGTAGAGATGTGGAAATATCCTACGGGAAAAAAGTGAAAAGTATTGATTTCGATACCCGATTAAATGAATCGGAGGAAACCCAAAAGTGATGTTTTATGTGATGTGCTATTAAATGGCATTGTGAGACCATGATTTCAACCAAGGATGTTTGGTAGAGGATAGTAGTGGCTTGTATGCTTTAAAAATGTGTATGAACTACTATGTGGATTATGTTTGATATGTTATGCTATCTTGTGTGTTTTATGATTGATGTTGTAATATGCTTGTCTAATATTGTTGTTGAATATAATTGAGAAAATGACATGCTTAAAATGAATTAGGAAGGGTGAGAAACCTTACCCCAAACAAATGATATGATCCTAGAGAGGTAACTAGGTCTTAGTAAAGGTTTGAATGACAATGCTTAGACATCGATACTAGAAGAGTGTCTTTGTTGAGTAGTTGTTTGGTGGAGGATTGTATTTCCTCTGGTTTATAGTGTATCCCTTAATAAAATTAGTGACCCGTGTCGAGATCCTCTGGTGTAGGATGGCCGGGGAAAGTATTTATTAAGTATGTATCCCTTAATAAATATTAGTGACCCGTGTCGAGATCCTCTGGTGTAGGATGGCCGGGGAAAGTATTTATTAAGTATGTATCCCTTAATAAATATTAGTGACCCGTGTCGAGATCCTCTGGTGTAGGATGACCGGGGAAAGTATTTATTAAGTATGTATCCCTTAATAAATATTAGTGACCTGTGTCGAGATCCTCTGGTGTAGGATGGCCGGGGAAAGTATTTATTAAGTAAGTAGCCGTGACTCGTGTCGAGATCCTCTTGTGTGGGATGGCCGGGGAAAGTTGCTTAGTGGGTGGTATTAGTGACCCGTGTCGAAATCCTCTGGTGGAGGATGGCCGGGGAAAGTACCATTTGTAGATAACCGTGACCCGTGTTTAATCTCCTTGTGCCGGAGGGTCGGGGAGAAGTTATCTACGTTAAGGATCCGTGACTCGTGTTTAATCTCCTAGTGCGGGATGGCCGGGGAGAAGATTCCTTAACTAGTTTTTCATTTTGTAAATTGTACGATTGTCCTTTAGGGAGAAATGTTTGAACTCAAAGTCTAGTTCCTTTCCCCTGACTTGAGTTAGACTAAGGTAGAACCTTGTAAAGCCGAGAGAATCTATAAGATAGGGAACTCACTGAGATTTGATATATCTCACCCCACTATCGTTGCTATATTACAGGTATGGTTTGCAGGTTTGATTTACAAGTGGAGCTATGCTTGGATGTTTCAGGAGAAGCTTGGCTTTAGTTTTCCGTTGTGTATTATTTTGTTGTATACAATTGAGGATATTGTATATTGATCTTAGATTTTATATTTTTGGCTAGTTTCCATGACTTGTACCATATGTTGTATTTATGTTTTAGGAATGGACAAGTATGTGAATTAGGCCATTAGGCACCTTTGATGTGTCAGTACCAAATAAGAAACACTTGTATGGTATTATTCTAGATAAATATTATACAGGGCGTTACATATTTAATGGAAATTATTATTATTATTTTAGTTAGTTGGATTAAATAATAATAATAATATTATTATAATAAGAATAAGGGGATTAGAGAAAATGGAAGTTGTCAGATACGTGAAAGTTTGGAGAAAAGAGAAAGAGAAGTCTATGGATCAAGGGGGAAGAGGAGATTACCATTGCTAGAGGTAGAAGAGAACCTTGCAAGAACTCTAAGGTAAGGTTGAGGTTCCTATTATCTAAGGGGTTTGTATGATGATGGTGGGTAGCTTATAACTATGTATGTTTGTGTTTCTCTTCTCTCTATATCATGATCATTGTTGTAATTTTGTAGTTGTTAAAATGAATAATTGATTGATGAATTATGAGTGGTATGATAATGTTGTGATTGATGTTTGATTGCTGGATTGTTGTGTTGCTACTGTTGGAACCATGTAGTTAATGGAGTTGTGTGATATAGATGTTGTGTTGTTAATTGTTGTTGCGAGTCAGAGTCGGAACTTAAGTTATGAGTATTTTTTGTGGAAAGCATTGGGGTTCTGATGTTTTGAAAACTGATTATTTGCGCATAGTGTAATCAGTTAACCGAAATGGTGTAGCCGATTAACAGAAATTGGTTACCTGGAATATGGTAATCGGTTACACTGAGTGTGTTTTACCTGGAAGTGAATGGTTACGAGGGGCCTAACCGGATACCTCATATGGTGTAACCGGTTACACTGAGAACAATTTTGAAAAACTTTAAAAAAATCATATCTTGAGTTCTGGATGTTCGATTCGGGTGTCGTTCGAAGCGTTTGGAAGCTGACGTGACGAACTTTATTCTAAAATAGGTTTCAGTAACTGAAAATGAATAATTTGTTGTGTGAAGGTGTTAAATTCATTATGCATTGGTGTTGTTATTGCTTTCTATACTGCATGTTGATGTTGTTGAATTGTTATAGCATGAGTTTGGTGCATGGTGGCCAGTATTGGCGAGGTACATTGACTATGGTGAAGGTCATTATGCATTGGTGTTGTTGTTGTTGATGCATGTGTATGTTGTGTAACACCCTTTTTCTACCCAACAAACATCAAGAATAAAACGACAATTAATCAGAGTAAAATCCCAAAAAGGGCATCACATATCGTCATAATACATCACATATCCACCTGTCCCGTAACACGAGTTTTACCATCATAATTTAAGTAAACACCACGCAGCAGAAAATCATGTTTAAACGAAACACTTTTATAATTCAAAACTTCTCAAATAAAACTCATGAAAAACATCATGTCCACAAAACAAAAGAATGTAACCGTTCGACTCAAACGTCCCGACCCGATGTTACATATCAGAGAAAAACCTACTAATCGACGGAGAAATAAAAAAATGCTTCAAAACTAAATCTTCATGCACCAAGGAAGCTAAGTCTGATCACCTGCACGTTACCCATGTGGAGGTAAAATTCAAACAGGCAGGGTGAGTAATCACGAAATCAATATATAAGATATAGGTAAAAGATAAAGCACAAACAATGACAACATCAAGTCATTCACAACGTCAAGAATACATCAATCACATCAATATAATGCAATGCCACACAATATGCAATGCAAAATCATAGACTCATGCATGCGGTACCAACTCGTCATAATCGATGGACACTGGGCCATCACCCTCCAAAGATCCCCACCAATAGGATCGATTCGACACAAGAACCGGAGCACGTCATAAAAATGCTACAATCCACACAATGGGATTGAAGCCACCAAATGGACTGAAGTCCTAACTATGCCATGAATGCATGATGCAAGTCGTCATAATAAACATCATCATAAAATCGTCATAATTGCATCATCATTCATGAATCATCAAATAAACATCATTATATATCACCAATACACACTCGTCAAAACTCGTCATGAGGCTTAACAATTCGTCATATTAGGTTCATCACCTAAAATCCCCGATTTTTATCCCTTTCATCATCATTACTAGTTTACTAGTGTCTTATTATCTCATCATAGCCCTATGTCTCAAAGGTACCACGTCACAAGCAAAATCGGGACAAAAATCGTAAAAATGGGAAAGTCAGCCTACAGCACTGCCCATACGCGTAATGCCACTCCTGTTACACGTATGGCGCAAATTTTTACGCCCCTGGCCTGCGTATCATACGCGTAGGGCCCTTGCCCAGTCTCCCATTACGTGTAATGCATCCTCTATTACGCGTATCAGCAGAGAGGGTTTCTCTCTCAAATCCCCTTCAGATTTTCCCTTACGCGTAATGGGTAGCCCATACGCGTAAGGCACTCTTCCCCAAACCCATACGCGTATGCATCTCCTCATACGCGTAATCCCCTTATTCTGAGCTTCCCATTACACATATTTCCAACAATCTCATACGCGTATGCTACGCGTACCAGCAGAGGGCCGTGACATCCCTTGGGGACGTGTACGTAAGCTACGCGTACGACCATGGGAGTGTCCCCATTCCTGCACCTTTGATCTACCAAAAACATCCTCAAACCAGCTTCGATTCATCACTGATCTATGTTTTTATCCTATTTCATTTTCTACATCAATTTATTCCTAATTATTAAGTCATAACCAGTTATTATCAGTTTCGATTTTCAGACCTGGTTTACCCACACGTTCATCACAACAGCATTAAACATTCACACGAAATTTACAGCAATTCACACAAAATTCATCACAGAAATCGCACACATACAAGTACGAAATTTCATCACAGATTCGTCACAGATCAGCATAAAATCATCGGAAACGCAAACACACAATTACCTCTACCTTAAACCCATATCAAACATATTAACCCGGATTACCCCCATACATCAAATTTTCATGCAGAAATTCTTCGTTTCCGGGGTTATACGGTTGATTCCTCGTTTTAGCCTCCTTTCCTCAGCTCTCTAATCACTTCTTAGGGTTGCACAAAACTAATCCTCATAATCCTTATTTTTCTTTTGTTAAACCTATGTTTTGGGCCTTAATTAACAGTTTACCATATCGTCCTCAATTAATCTCCTCAATATTACTGTCTTACCCTTAATGGTCTCCTAATTATTTTACTTTACAATAATAATAATAATCTAAATAATATTATAATTATTCAAATTATTCTAATATTATTATTAATAAAATAATCTAATTAATTACTACTTCTAAGAGACTTCACCGTTCCCTTAACCCAAGACTACCCCACAACACAACACAAAGTCATCAACGTCACAAAATCATCACAAAGCACCAAAACACCGAATAATCATAATAATTTAATTAAATAAATATTATATTTATTTTGGGGCGCTACAACTCTCCCCCACTTCATCTGAGAACAGAGTCTGATACGACTCCTTTATCTGATCTTCACGCTCCCAAGTCCAACTTTCGCCAGCTGGTCCACCACACAACACCTTCACCAAAGCTATGTCTTTATCCCGCAGTTGCTTCATCTCACGACCATTGATCCGCACAGGTAGTGCTTCCACTGTCAGATTATCCTTCACTTGTACATCATCCATCTGAACCACATGCGACAGATCCAGAATGTACTTTCTCAATTGAGACATGTGGAACACGTCGTGCAAATTTGCAAGCGTCGGTGGTAAAGCAATCTGATATGCTACCTCTCCTATCCTTTGTAAGACTTGGTAAGGACCAACAAAACATGGAGTGAGCTTCCTAGGCTTCAAAGCTCGATCCACACCAGTTACAGGCGTCACCCTCAAAAACACGTGATCTCCCTCTTGGAATTCAAGTGCTTTCCTTCTCTTATCATGGTAACTCTTCTGACGACTCTACGAAGCTTTCATCCTTTCTTGGATCATCTTAATCTTCTCAGTCGTCTCTTGCACAATTTTAGGTCTGAGTACAACACTCTCGCCTGATTCATACCAACAAAAGGGAGTTCTACATCTCCTACCATACAAAGCTTCATACGGTGCCATTCCAATACTAGCATGAAAACTATTATTGTAAGTGAACTCAATCAACAGTATCTGGCTATCCCAAGATCCTCCGTGATCCAAAACACATGCCCTCAACAATTCCTCTAAAGATTGGATAGTCCTTTCCATCTGACCGTCCGTCTGCGAATGATATGCTGAACTCATCCTCAACTTAGTACCCGATGCATCCTACAAACTCTTCCAGAACCTCGATGTAAATCTCGGGTCTCTATCCGACACAATACTCGAAGTTATACCATACAACTTCACAATCTCCTCAATATACATCTCATCTAACTTCTTCATAGAATGATTAACCTTTATCAGAAAGAAATGAGCTGACTTAGTTAATCTATCCACGATTACCCAAATCGAATCATTCCCCTTAGTATTCCTCGGCAATCCCGACACAAAATCCATGGAAATACTATCCCATTTCCACTATGGAATATTCAACGGTTGCATCATACCTAAAGGCTTCTGATGCTCAATCTTTGACTTCTGACAAGTCAAACACGCATAAACAAACTCCGCAATATCCTTCTTCATCCCTGGCCACCAAAACAGCTTTTTCAAATCATGGTACATCTTCGTAGCACCGGGATGAATACTTAGCCTACTTCGATGTCCTTCTTCAAGAATGCTCTTCTTAATTTCTGGAACATTTGGGACACACACCCTGTCTCTAAACATCATCACACCATTCTCGCCAACCCGGAATTCACCTCCGTTACCTTGGTTGATCAATGTCAACTGGTCAACCAACTTCAAGTCAGATTGCTGTCCCACTTTGATCTCTTCCAGAATACCGCTAGTCAACTTCAACATTCTCAACTTCACACTGTCGGGGGTCGCTTCACATACCCAACTCAAATCTCGGAATTGTTCAAGTAATTCCAACTCTTTCACCATAAGCATCGACATATGCAATGACTTTCTACTCAATGCGTCAACCACCATATTTGCTTTACCTGGATGGTAATTCAAATCAAAGTCGTAATCCTTTAACAACTCCAACCACCTTCTCTGCCTCATATTCAACTCTTTCTGATCAAATAGGTACTTGAAGCTCTTATGATCACTGAACACTTCGAACTTAGAGCCAAACAGATAATGTCTCCAAATTTTCAACACAAACACCACAACAGCCAATTCTAAGTCATAAGTTGGATAATTCGCTTCATGAACCCTCAACTGCCTGGAAGCATAAGCAACAACTTGACCATTTTGCATCAGTACTCCTCCAAGACCCATCTTCGATGCATCATAGTACACTACAAAAGATTCATTCGAATTAGGCAAAATCAACATGGAGCAGTCGTCAACCTCTTCTTCAATTCCATAAAACTCTCTTTGCAAGCTACATACCACCCAAAAGCTTGACCCTTTCGAGTCAACTGAATCAAAGGTAAAACCAACTTAGATAAGCCTTTGATAAACTTGCGATAATAACCCGCCAATCCCAAAAAACTTTGTATCTTAGTAGCAGACTTCGGAGTCTCCCACTGTAATACAACATTAATCTTAGAAGGATCAATAGCAGTTCCACCACTTGAAATCACATGGCCAAGAAAACTCACTTCCTTCAACCAGAACTCACACTTCGACATCTTTGCATACAACTTCTTCTTCTGCAATACTTGCAACACAGTTCTCAAATGCTTCGAATGCTCTTCTTCCGACTTAGAATATATCAGAATGTCATCAATGAAAACCATAATAAACTGATCCAAATACTCATGAAAAATCCAATTCATATACTCCATGAACACACCAGGTGCATTGGACACTCCAAACAGCATCACAGTGTATTCATAGTGACCATACCTCGTCCTGAAAGCTGTCTTCAGAATGTCATCAGGCTTAACTCGAATCTGATGATAACCCTACCTCAAATCAATCTTGCTAAACACACAGGCACCTACTAACTGACCCATCAAAACGTCAATTCTCAAAAGTGGATATTTATTCTTGATAGTCACTTTATTCAACTGCCAATAATCAACACACAACCTCATACTTCTATCTTTCTTCTTCACTAACAGCACAGGAGAACCCCACGGAGAAACACTTGGTCGAACAAACCTCTTCTCAAGCAACTCTTCTAATTGTTTTTTCAATTCCCTTAACTCAGAAGCAGACATTCGGTACGGGGCCATTGACACTGGACTCGTGCTTGGTATTAAGTCCACTGCAAACTCTACTTCACGCTTTGGAGGCAAATCACTTATGTTGTCTGGAAACACATCTAGAAATTCACAGACAACAGGTAATTCGACACTCGCAGCTTCACGATCAATTTGAAATGTTGCAAACATTGCAAACACCAAGGCTTCGTCTTCCAGAAGTTCTCCTACTTGCTTAGCAGACAAGAACATCAACTCCCCACCATCACCAATCTCAGGAAACTCTACAGTCTTGTTATATCAATTGATATGAACACGGTTGAACTCCAACCAGTTCATTCCAAAGATTACATCAATTTGGTGCAAGGGTAGGCACACCAAGTCCATCATAAAACACTTCTAAAAAATTGTCACAGGACATCTCAAACATACAAAAGTAGTAGTAACAGAACCATTAGCTGGAGTTTCTATTACCATATTACCATTCATATCAGATAACTTAAAACCCAATCTATTAGCACATTCAAGGGAGATAAAAAATGAGTAGCACCAGTATCAATAATAGCAACCAACTCGATATTATTAATAAAACAAGTACCTCGAATCAGGTTATCCTTCTTTGGCGCTTCTGCACCACTCAAAGCAAACACTCTACCACTGGTCTAAGCAGATGTAGCGGTCTTCTTTGGTTTCTGACACTAGTCTAAGCAGATGTAGCGGCCTTCTCCCCATAATTGAAATAGGTTGGACCATCAACTTTGCAATCAGTAACTCTATGACCCTTCTTAAGACTTCTGTAGCACCTGACACATTATTGTTGCAACCATCAGCACGGTGGCCTTGCTCGCCACACTTGTAACATTTCCCAGAAGCGGGAGCTGCTCCCCCACTTGTCTTTTTCCTATATGAAGCCTTCTGCTTCCCTTTGTCAGCTGAAGTCATATAAGGTTTACCCCTATACTGCCCTTTCTTCTCACTCAACTGCTTGTAGTGAGTAAATCGAGCTAGGATATCCTCGTCGTAGATCCTACTCTTATCCACCAGCTCAGCAAACCTGTAAATCTACTGTTACCCAATACCCTGCTTGATTTCTGGTCTTAGCCCATTCTCGAACTTGAGACACTTGGAAATCTCAGCATCAGCACGGTTGTAGTGAGGACTGAACTTCACCAGCATCTCGAACTTCACAGTATACTGTGCCACAGTTATGTCTCCTTGCTTCAGCTTAAGGAAAATACTTTCCCAGAAACTCCTACTTGAATACAGCCCAGGTTATCACCGTGCCAAGATTTGTGAGTCTCTGACGGGTGTTATCCCACCAATCTTCGGCCTCTTCTTCCAGCATATGCGTCCCAAACTGAACTTGTTGCTCATCAGTACACCCCATCACCCGGAAGATCTTCTCAATCACATTCATCCACTTGTGTGCACTCGCCGGATCATGAGTACCCACAATTCAGTGGATTGTTCCTCTGAAACTTCCCCAAAGCACGAAACTCATATGGAACTCCACCATTCGGATTGAGCTGCGCCACTACTTGAGTAACTGATTCCAATGCATCAGCAATCGGACAGTCATTTCTTCCAGCCATCCTGCACACCACCAACAAGGTTAGAAGAAACAAAACATCGACAATATGCACACACTTGTCGACTGCCAAGGGACTGACATCACGTAAAAACCTGGCCAGACGGACCGAACTGCTCTGATAACACTAATGTAACACCCTTTTTCTACACAATAAACATCAGGAATAAAACAATAATTAATCAGAGTAAAATCCCAAAAAGGTCATCACATATCATCACAATAAATCACATATCCACCTGTCCCATAACACGGGTTTTACCATCATAATTTAAGTAAACACCACCCAGCGAAAAATCATGTTTAGACGAAACACTTTTATAATTCAAAACTTCTCAAATAAAACTCATGAAAAATATCATGTCCGCAAAACAAAAGAACGTAACCGTTCGACTCAAACGTCCCGACCCGATGTTACATATCAGAGCAAAACCCTCTAATCGATAGAGAAATAAAAATATGCTTCAAAACTAAATCTTCATGCGCTAAGGAAGCTAAGTCTGATCACCTGCACGTTACCCACGTGGAGGTAACTTTCAAACAGGAAGGGTGAGTAATCACGAAATCAATATATAAGATATAGGTAAAAGATAAAGCACAAACAACAACAACATCAAGTCATTCACGACGTCAAGAATACATCAATCACATAAATATAGTACAATGCCACATAATATGCAATGTAACATCATAGACTCATGCATGCGGTACCAACTCGTCATAATCGATGGACACTGGGCCATCACCCTCCAAAGATCCCCACCAATAGGATCGATTCAACATAAGAACTAGAGCACGTCATGAAAACGCTACAATCCACAGAATGTGATTGAAGCCACCAAATGGACCGAAGTCCTAACTATGCCATGAATGCATGATGCAAGTCGTCATAATAAACATCATCATAAAATCATCATAATTGCATCATCATTCATGAATCATCAAACAAACATCATTATATATCACCAATACACACTCGTCAAAACTCGTCATGAGACTTCACAATTCGTCATATTAGGTTCATCACCTAAAATCCCCTATTTTTATCTCGTTCATCATCATTACTAGTTTACTAGTGTCTTATTATCTCATCATAGCCCTATGTCTCAAAGGAACCACGTCACAAGAAAAACCGGGACAGAAATCGCAAAAACAGAAAATTCTGCCAACAACACTGCCCATACGCGTAATGCCCCTCCTGTTACACGTATGGCGCAAATTTTTACGCCCCTGGTCTGCGTATCATACACGTAGGGCCCCTGCCCAGGCCTCCCATTACGGGTAATGCATCCTCTATTACGCGTATCAACAGAGAGGGTTTCCCCCTCAAATCCCCTTCAGATTTTCACTTTCGCGTAATGGCTAGCCTATACGCGTAAGGCACTCTTACCTAAACCCATACGCGTATGCATCTCCTCATACGCGTAATCCCCTTTTTCACAGCTTCCCATTACGTGTATGACCATCCCATACGCGTAGTGCCCACAGTCTCATATGCGTATGCTACGCGTACCAGCAGAGGGTCGTGCCAGCACTTGGGGACGGGTGCGTAAATACGCGTATGACCCTGGGAGTGTCCCTATTACGTGTAACACCTCCCCTGTTACGCGTATCACTAGAAACCACCCCAAAACTCTGATCTCGGATCTGAATACAAACTTCCTCACTCCAGCACCTTCGATCTAACAAAAACAGCCTCAAACCAGCTTCGATTCATCATAGATCTATGTTATTATCCTATTTCATTGTCTACATCAATTTCTTTCTAATTATTAATTCATAACCAGTTATTATCAGTTTCAATTTTCAGATCAGGTTTACCCACGCGTTCATCACAACAGCATCAATCATTCACACAAAATTTATAGCAATTCACACAAAATTCATCACAAAAATCGCACACATACAAGTACAAAATTTCATCACAGATTCGTCACAGATCAGCATAAAATCATCAGAAACACAAACACACAATTACCTCTACCTTAAACCCATATCAAACATATTAACCCGGATTACCCCTCATACCTCGAATTTTCCAACTGACATTCTTCGTTTCCGGGGTTCTACGGTTGATTCCTCGTTCTAGCCTCCTTTCCTCAACTCTCTAATCACTTCTTAGGGTTGCACAAAACTAATCCTCATAATCATTATTTTTCTTTTGTTAAACCTATGGTTTGGGCCTTAATTCACAGTTTATTGTATCGTCCTCAATTAATCTCCTCAATATTACCGTCTTACCCTTAATGGTCTCCTTATTATTTTACTTAACAATAATAATAATAAACTAAATAATATTATAATTATTCAAATTATTCTAATATTACTATTAATAAAATAATCTAATTAATTACTACTTCTAAGAGACTTCACTGTTCCCTTAACCCAAGACTACCCCACAACACAACGCAAAGTCATCAATGTCACAAAATCATCACAAAGCACCAAAACACTGAATAATCATAATAATTTAATTAAATAAATAGTATAATTATTTTGGGGCCTTACATGTTGCATGTATTCATGGTGTTGGACGGTGGTCAGTTTTTGGTGATCCTTAATCCTAGGTGGGGATTGGGTGCGAGTAGCTGATTTCGGTGGTGATGGAATGAATGAAGCGTTATCGGTGGTGATGGTAACGAATTGGTGGGCTCTGGTCCTAGGCGGGGATTAGAGCAGTGAATCTGAGAGTTCACATATTGGTACCACATTCATTGAGTTGAGTTGTTGAGTCTTATTGCATATCATATTGGTTGCATTGTTGTTTTGTTTGAATGATTGATGTGTTGATAGTGTGGAAGTGTGTTGGTAGAATGGGTGATCGTGCGTGTGATAATCTGATGCTTACTTATTATAATGCTTTCCTTTATATATCTGTGATATCTCAGCCCTTCTGTTTAAATGTTGCCTTTACATGGGTATTGTGCAGATAATCCACAGTAGGAGATTGGATGTATGTGGAAGATGGTGTCTTCCTTTTATTTTAGAGTCGGCGTCTGCTCTGATGTGTAACACTGGGGGTTGGCGTTTGTGTGTCTATTTCTGTTGGTGGAGAATTATGTTATCTCCTATGTTGACTTTTTGTTATAATTATATTATTCCATAATTATATTTTGAATAATTATTCGATGTTGGTGTTTTCACTGCTTAAATAAAGTCGAAGTTTAGACATGGGGAATGTGTCATACCCCAAATTTTGACCACTAAGATTTCCATTGTTATAAGAATCATCACCCTAATATGGATGTACCATCATGCCTCATCAATCTCCTCAGGGATTGTTGAGCCTTCTCTACAATCAAAGATTAGGGTTTTAACACCTCTCAGAGCCTTTAGACAAAGGATCAATCAAGAAAGGACTTGATCTTCAACTTGTCTAACCCCTCAAACATCTATGAAGGATCAAGGGGTCTCCCATATCAATAATCATGCATAAGTATGCAACACTCCAAGAGGATCAAGCCTCAGGATCACCAGTGTCACCAAACTAGGGTTTGGGTCGACCAGGGCCGCCAGATGAAAATTTTCATCTGGGCATGAGCCATTACTTTAATATTTGGTCCAATAAGCTCAAAGGAATCTTAAAAGCCCATCCACAATGGCAAAATCACCTTGAAGGACCATCTATAAAAAAAATCAGGAATTAGGGTTTTGACCTAATTCAACCCTTGAGATAACTTGTGAAGCAAGACATGACTTGAAGCTTCAAGATGAACTTCAAGGACCTCAAGTACATCATATTAACATGTCTACAAAGATTTGATCAACCCAAATAGCTTGATTCATAAGCCACGAGAACTCAAAACCATATGATCATAAACTAGGGTTTCTGATGAAAAAGTCAAACCTATCATTGACTATTGACCTACCCTTGATCTCAAACCTTGGGGAAAGGTCCAAGACATCTCTAAATACCCCTTTAGGCCATCCATGAAGTTTAGTTAGGCCTAAGGATTGCTTTCACAAAAGGATCACAAAGTCAAAGTTTCATTTGAGGAAAAGTCAACTGTACCAAGATCCAAGTTTGACTTTTTGAAATTTTGGTCAACCAAGGTTTCCTTAACCCTAAAATAATGTTAATATGTGATTTGAATCATCATTCATCAAGAAAAATCAAGAAAAGTGAGTTAACTTGTAAAAGGGGCAATCTTAGAAACTTATAATTTTTCTAAGTTATGGAACAAAGTGGCTAGGGTACCAACTTTACAATATCATATCTCCTAAACCACAAGGCCTTTTTCTCCCATTCAAAGCTCAGATTATAGTCCATCTTACATACTTCAAATGTGTCAACTACAAGAGATTCCAAATCTTCATGGATTATGAGTTATGGATTGATCAAAATCACAAAAACATGAAAATCACACTTTTTCCAACACTTAGTGAAAATTTCACTAAGTTAAAATCTTCCTTACTTTTTACAAAACGTGGAGGAATTTTTCAACCAAATGAAAGTTGTTTCAAAACCAAAGTTGGACATCACATTAAAATAAGATACATCAGCTTTCCAAATTGTCCAAGAACACCATCAAACTCTCTCTGAGCTAGGAGTTATGAACCTCACAAGTTGCCTTGTTGCAAACTGTCTTCATGGCAGCATTAGGCAGACTGTGTGCATTTCTTGTGCCACACGATTTCTTTTCCCAATTTTGTCATCTTACCAACTTTGTCATCTTCCCAAATCAATGAGGATCAGGTTGAAATAAAGATCTCCGAACCACCAGCCTTGCAAGTCAAGAAACCATCAATGTTGGCATGTGAAATTCAATGATGAAAAATCCCAAAACTTCAAATTTGGCAAGGAGCATTCAATTGATGCATCAAGCTGGCATGGACTGAGACAAAACCAACTGAATGAGTCAAGATAAACTCAAAGATCAGAAGACCATAGGCCTGCCCCATTGACTCAAGTCAATGGCTAGTGAAGACCAAAGATTCCATTTGATCACCATTGAAGAAAAGCCTGCTGCAGTTGCCATTCACTATTGATCCCAAAACAAAATTGACACACTATAAATAGATCTCCTTTGTGTTCAGTTTAAGCACACCAAAGCCCTTAAACCGAGGCTTTTCTCAGAATCACACTTTCACTCCATTTTTTGCCTTCTAAATCAAGTCACTACCGTGTTTTGAAATTGAGAGTGATTCAAACCAAACCAATCATGCCAACACCTCATAAAAATCATATATGAGTGATCCATAACACAAAATCACATCTGGAACACCAATTTCACAAAATTACCAACCAACTGCTCAAGTTCTTGACAGAGTTGCAGTTGAGGTACCATCTCAAGTTCCAACTCATTTCCAACCACTCCAAGCATTCAGATACATCACTTGGCACCTAAGGAAGCTGTCCAGATCATTGGAACCAACCTGCAACACCTCCAACTCAAAACACGATCACCAGCTGCAAGAGGTAAGTCTGAACTCTTCAAACTCCATGATGCATGCATATTTTACTGCACAATAATTTTGCCATATGTTCATAAACATGTATAGAATATTTCCCCTCAATCAATTGCTTTGTATGAATCGTGTATGGAATTTCCTAGTGCTCTTGCAGAAATTAGGGTTCTTGAGGTTTCTCTTTGATTTCTCATTCCACACATAAAATAAATTAAATTAAATACCATAGACATGATCGTGAGTTGAAAACGAGCAAAATGATATGTGGATTGTGTGATTTCATCAAATATTTAGTGAGAAATCATAGGTTTTGCAAATCTGCAAAAAATCAGAACACGCGCGTGTTCTTTGTGTGTACGTGGCGCCCTTTTCTATATTTTTGAATATTTGAATTTTGTGATTTTATTTAATTGATTCAAAAATTAATTTCTCTATGATTTTTAATGATTTTGAGTTAATTCTTTTTTTCCAAATTCACAAAAATGTTAAAATAATTTATTTTACAAAAATTCCCCAAAAATATTGTTTATTTCATATATTTGATATTTTTGCAAAGAAATAATTTTTTTTTAACATTTAAAATATTTTCTTCTCTTTGATTTTCCCAACTTAAATGATTTTCAATCACTTTGTGGATAAAAACATGATTTTTGAAATATTGATCCAAGATCACACCTCATTTTTCACATGTTTTCAATAATTTTATTAATTTTTAATCAAAATAATTCCATTTTTAAACAAATTAGGGTTTTTGATTAATTTCACACCACCAATCTTTTTCAAAACTTTTTGGGCCTCTAATAGTGTGTAAGACCCAATCCCTTTGTAAATAAATTGTTTTGGCCCTCACTTATTGTATAAGTCCTTCTATACATTTTCAAAACAACGGCGCGATCATCGCCTTTTTAAACAAAATCAAATGGGCTTCTCTTTGAGCTATAAGTCACATCTCTATTCATTTTCATGTCTTTAGGCCTCTAATAGAGTGTAAGACCCAATCCCTTTTTAACCAAAATCATTTTTGGGCCTCAGACATTGTATAAGTCCCACTGCATTTTCAAAAACCTCGGCGCGATCGGCAGTTCAAAATTAAATAACCTAGACTTCTCCTTGAGCTATAAGTCCCATTTCTTTTCTTTTTAAAAAAACACTTTTGGGCCTCTAATAGAGTGTAAGACCCAACCCCCTTTGTACATAAATAAAATTTGTGCCTCAGTCATTGTATAAGACCCAATACAGTTTTCAAAATAACAGTGTGATCATTGTTTTCATATGGGACACTCCTTGATTTGTGAGCCCCATCTTTTGTACAAAAATAATCTTTGGGCTCTCTCTTAGAGTGTTAGACCCAACTCTCTTTATAAATATCTGTTAATAATACAGTATGTATTCAAATAATCATCAGGGCATCTCTTGTTGAATAAGCCCCAACTTTTCTGTTTTAAAATAACTGTTATCAAACCTTTCTTCGATTTCTTTGAACAACTAACAATACAACATGGAAGCTTGCTCACCTGTAAGTATGTATTTGCTTTCATTTTCATGCTTTATATACAATAAACCGTATTGCTAGAAGCTTGCACACCTGTAAGTCCTTCTTTCGTATCCTTTTAAATACTTGTCATATATCAACTATATATATACTTGTATATCTGTTTAGAGTTTTCCCCGACAACTAAGTCTAGAATTAGGTAAAGCCAGTTGTTTACTCTCTCAATACAGTCAAACATAGAACCCCCATAGGATTTCAGATACAGTCATGCCTTCTCTTGGGCTTAAACAATATGGAACAAAGAGAAAGGCTGTATTCTCGGTGAACCTTTTCTCAGACTGTCACTATTAGAAATTGTCAAAGAAATTCAATTCCCCGAAGAGGATTAATTCCCGGTGAAACTACTCTTGAATTTCTTAAAACTCTAGAACTGTTCATTACGGAAAGGATTAATTCCCGGTGAAACCTTTCTTGAACATTCTTAAGTTTGGACCCACAGGCTTCCTAAAAGTGTCATACCCCAAATTTTGACCACTAAGATTCCCCATCATTGTGCAAATCATCATCACAATATGGATGGACCATTATACCTCATTAGTCTCCCCAAAGATGGGTGAGCATCCACTACAATCAAAATTAGGGTTTCAAGCCCTCTCATAGCTCTTAGACAAAGGATCAATAAAAAAAGGACATGATCTTTAACTTGTAAAACTTCTCAAACATCCACAAGGGATCAAGAGGACTCCCACAGCAAGAATCAGGCACAAGTTGCAGCATTCCAAGTGGATTATCCCTCAAGAATGCCAGTGTCACCAAATTAGGGTTTTGGTAAACCAGGGCCTCCAGTTGGAATTTTCCTCTGGACATAAGCCAATGATTTACAATACAACCTAATATGCTCAAAGGGACATCATAAACCCAAGCATCAAGTCAATTTAGCCTCAGGGGATGCATACATCAAAAATCAGGAATTAGGGTTTCTTGACCTAATTCACCCCTAAGTTGACTTTTGGGACAAATCATGAGCCAAGACCTCAAGACATGATTTGAGGGTCTCTAATAAACCACATTGATCCATTTACAACAATGGATTAATCCAAGAAGCTTGATCAACAAGTTTCAATTTCATTTGGACCACAGTTAGGGTTTATCAGAAAAAGTCAACGGTGCCTTTGACTTTTGACCAAGACATGCTCCCAAACCCTAGGACATGATTCAATACACCCTTTAACACCTATGAAATCAATCCATCAAGTTTGATTTAGGTCAAGGACTTGATTTCATGGAGGATCGCACAATTTGGAATTCATCTGACAAAAAGTCAACTGTGCACAAAAGTCAAACTTTGGGTTTTTGAGATTTTTCACAATGTTTTTTTAACCCTAAAATAATGTTAATGTATGATTGGAATAATTATTCATCAAGAAAAATCAAGAAAAGTGGGATAACTTGTAAAAGGGGTAACCATGAAAAACTTAGAAACTTTTCTAAGTTATGAAACAATGTGGCTAGGGTACCAACTTTGGAGGACCATAACTCCTAAACCACAAGGCCATTTTTCCCCATCCAAAGCTGGATTTGTAGCTCTCATTATCCTCTACAAAAGCTTCAAACTGAACTCATTCCAATTCCTCATGGATTTCAAGTTATGGAATGATCAAAATCAAGAAAAGTGAAAATGTCACTTTTTTCCAACACTTAGTGAAATTTTCACTAAATCAGAATCTGCCTTCACTTTTTTCCAAATGTAGGGGCATTTTTCACTTGGATCCCAAAAGTATCAAAATCAGTTATGATCAAACAATTATTGTATCATATGACGGCTTTCCAAAATGGCCAAGAACTCCATCAAATTCCACTTGAGCCATGAGATATGACAATGACAATATGCCTTGCTGAAAACTGCCAAGGCTAGGCAGAATTTTACACTTTTGCTCGATTTGGAAAAATCAGATAAGTCCAAGCCTCGTCATCACTTTGGACACATCTGAGGATCAAATCTAAAGGGAACAAACACTGATCCAAGCCTCCAAAGTCTTTGGAACAAGAAGTAGCATGTCAAACCTAGAAATCCCTAAAAGAGGGACAAGACTACAATTTTGGATTGGAGCATTCAATGGAAGCACCAAGGTGGCATGGACTGAGCTATTTACAACTGAATTCAGTCAAGACTTATCCAACAACTAGGGAACCACAGCTCTGTGCCCTAACCTCTAGTCAATGGCTAGAGGAGACTTGGATTCTCATTGATCAACATTGGCCAAACCTCTGCTGCAGTTGCTATTCACTATTGATCCCAAAACAAACTTTCTCTACTATAAATAGAGCTCATTTGTGCTCAGTTTGAGTACACCAAAGCCATCAAACAAATGCTTTCCTCAAAATCACTTTCTCTAGGCAAAAATACCTTCTTTAGCCAGGTAACTCTGAGTTTTTGAGTTAGAGAGCATTTCCATCATAGCTCATGATCCAAACATATCCAATATGTCATATCTAAGTTGTCCAAACTCACACAAGTGACCCGTAATCCTTAAATCTCAAAGTCACCTCTCAAAACCTCAAAATAGGCTTTTTGTACATTTTTTAAGCCATGTCTTGATTCAGTCACTTTCCAAACCAGATAAAGCCTCAAACACACTCCAAATATCATCTTTGAACTATCCCAAATGGTTCCCAACATCGGGAACACCATTTGAAAGAGTTGCTATTTTGGCCATTTTAACCCCTTTTGCAAGAAAGGGCCAGTTTTTGTTTTTGCAGGTTCCAGCTGATTCCAATCATCCTAAAAGCTTCTAAGGGATCATTTGAGAGTGTCCAAAATATCAAACCATTTCTGGAACAAGAAACTTGGCAGATTGCACAAAAAACTTCACAAGCTCAAAAGGAGGTAAGCATCATGACTTGAACTTTCCAAACTATGCATTGCTTTGAAGTCCACTGATCATCCACTGATCATGTTTCATTTTCTGTACCAAGATGTAGCACAGAAAATGCAAAATATGGTCTATTTCAAAACCACTATCGGATTTTGAGGAGGGAGTATGATCTGAAAGAAATACCACCACCATTAGATTCCTTGTGAAATTCTAATCTAGATGCATATAAATTTTGTCCCCAACCATGGAGAAATGAGAAAGTTATGGACCTTCCCGTTTCTTGCCAAAACTTGCCTTGCCTTGCCTTGGGCCAGGCCAAAAACAAGGCAAGCCTTGTATATTTATGGTTGTGTTTCAATCAACGGATGTATCACCACTCCAGTGGTAAGGCGCGCGCCCTATACACAAGAGGTCTGGGGTTCGAATCCCCCTCGCCCCAAACCCTCTTTTTGCTATTTTTTCCACTTTTTGTTATTTTTCATATTATTTTTAATAGTTTGAAAAATTAATAACTTCCTCAATTTTAATTGTTTTTGATTGGCTCTTTTTGCAAAAAATCACAAAAATGTTGAAATATTTTATTCCACAAAAAAATTAGATTTATATTGTTTATTTAATATAATTAGTATTTTTGTGAATAAATGTCTTTTATTTGTTTTTAAACCTTTAAAAAATAAATAACCATTTTGGAAAATCAAAACCAAATAGGTTTTAATTCATCTTGTGATTAAAGCCTCATTTTTCAAACCTAAAACCAAAATCACAAGTTGTTTATTCAAACTTATTTGGAATTTTTATCGTTTGTATTAATTTTCTTTGAATAATTATATTAAAAAATGATGAAAATAGGGTTTTATTGATTTTCACCCTAACAAACTTTTCTGAACACTCATGGGCATCTAATAGAGTGTAAAACCCAATCCCCTTTTGAAACCAAAAGCTTTTGGGCCTCGGTGTATTGTATAAGTCCCGATACTGTCAAAAAGTTCGGAGCAATCGTCGTCTTTTTAACAAAAATCCTTGGGTCTCTCCTTGAGCTGTAAGCCCCACCACTTGTATAAAAATAAACGTTAGGGCCTCTTGAGAGAGTGTAAGACCCATTCCTTTGTACAGAAAACCTTTTTGGGCCTCGGTCACTTGTATAAGTCCCTGTACAAATTCAAAACCACAGTGCAATCACTGATAAAACCTCGGGCTTCTCCTTGAGCTGTAAGCCCCAATTTTCCTTTCAAAGCACTTTATCCTTTGATTTTGTAACATACTGTTATTTTCAATTTCTTTGTTGAACAACTAATAATACAGCATGGAAGCTCTACAACCGAGTAAATGTTTACCCGCTTTCATTTACCGCTTTCATATGTATATAACTGTACTGTGGGGCTGTTTCACTGTAAGTATTCTTTCATAAACTCATATCGATTGTGTAATACTAGTATAGATATTTAGAGTTTCCCCGGCAACTACGTCTAGAACTAGACAAAGCCTCGTCTCCTTACATCTGACGTTTTTCTGGATATTTCAACATAACCTAAACCATGACAATTTTCTTTTACAACAATTTTAGATAACTAGATCTAAGAAATCTCCCCCTTGAACAATTTATATAATAAAGGCCAATGTTCCAAGTGAAACCCCTTCTGGAACTGTTCATCAGCCTCCTCTTGGGCTTAGTGTAAGGACCCACAGGCTTCCTAAAAGCATCCCGCCTCCTCTTGGGCGTTGTACAAGGACCCGTTGGCTTCTTAGAAGTCTTCACAGCCTCCTCTTAGGCTTCGTATAATGATTCTTCCTCCGGGAAGATAGCCTCCTCTTGGGCTTCATAAAAATTGTCCCTCGGCTTCTTAAAAGCTTTTCTAGCCTCCTCTTGGGATTCGTACAAATTGTCCCAACGACCTCTTAAGGGTATAGGAACAGAAATTAGTCATCTTAATAGAACAGTCTTTCAAAGAGTCTAAATCTTTCTACCGCAAACGTACAGTCTCTCAATTTCTCTTAAGCATAGTACAAAAGGTAAAACCCGTAGACTTGGACAGTCTCAATACCCTTTGGATTTCCCATTTCATTAAATCCATGAGTACAACATTACCCATATAAGAACTGATTTTCTCTTTTATCCAACATACTGGACTTGTCACTCAGCTGAAACAGTCACCAGCATGTCGGCCTCCTCTTGGGCTTTGTACAATGATTCTCCCCAGCGGAGCTAACCTTTTCACACTCTCTTGTTGAGTATAAAAGACTCTCTTGTTGAGTCACCAACCTTTGGCCTCCATCTCAGGCTTCGAATGAGATACAAAAACACTCTCTTGTTGAGTATAAAAGACTCTCTTGTTGAGTCACCAACCTTTGGCCTCCATCTCGGGCTTCGTACGAGATACAAAAACACTCTCTTGTTGAGTATAAAAGACTCTCTTGTTGAGTCACCAAACTTTTCGCCTCCATCTCGGGCTTTGTACGAGATACATAATCACTCTCTTATTGAGTATAAAAGACTCTCTTGTTTAGTCAAACCCCTTTAGCTTCCGTCTTGGGCTTTGTACAAGACACACAAAAAGACTTTCTTGTTGAGTCAAGCCCTTTTGGCCTCAATATTGGGCTTTGTACAAGACAGAAATAACATTTTCCCCAAAAAAGTCAACCTTTTAGCCCCCTCTTAGGCTTTGTATAAGGAAAACCCCGGTTGAGACAATCAACCTTTTAGCATCAAATCATGCTTTGGTCACAACATACAAACATCAACAACTCCTTTTCCTCCATCTAATTGCTGTAAGCGAAAAGCCTCTGGATTATTTACATCCACGCCACTGTCCCTCTTTTAGCATGAGAAATTCCTAAGAAAAGATGGCATTGCTCTAAACCGAGTTAAAGTCTTCTCCTTCAGGTTAAAAATCCCCTATAAAGGAAATTATGGCATTGCTGGATTCACATATCCCAGTTAAAGTAATTCTCCTTTATAATCATTCACCCAACTGTTGTGACAAACATACCGCCTTTAGAGATGACAAATTCTCTCTAAAGTCAAACCACTTTTAGCTTCACATCTTGGGCTTCGAACAAGATACAAATCACTTTTAGCTTCACGTCTTGAGCTTTGAACAAGACACCAAAACAACCTTTTTTCCTCCCATAGAATAGGAGGAACTACGATCGCTCTGATTTCCCTATCCCAGGAATAGGTAGGCATAAGATTGCAAAAGAATCTTAGCGAGCACACTAATAAAAAAACCAAGTCCCCTACCTCCATCCAATCTGGCACAGTATCCTAACAAATTCCCCATGAATAGTCCCAGTATTTCGTTCTGAACAAAATAAGCAGAGAGAGGTCCCACATCCACATAGCACCTGTAAACCAACAGTTTTGACTGTTTAACCTCAGTTTGCAAGCAGGGTTAGTTGGAGACATCTATTTCCCTTCCTTCATCAGCTTCAATAGGATAAAAAATGAATCGACCTATAGTACCCCAAAGCGACAGTGCTTAAGAACCACGTCCAAAATCGCTCGCTACAAAAAACATCCCCAACCTCCTCATGGGCTTTGTACAAGGAACCTTAGGCTTCTTAGAAGTTCTCATGCCTCCTCTTGGGCTTAGTAAAAGGACCCAGAGACCTCTACAGGTATAGGGACAAAACCTAGTAATCATTTGGTAGAGCAGTCTTTCTGAGTTAAAACATTAGACCAGTTCAGGGTTGAAATTCATCCCTTAACTTACCAGCCTTCTCTTGGGCATCATGCAAAGATCATTCACCATCTAAGAATTAATCTCTCCATACCAGTAGACTTAGACAGTCTCATTTCCCTTTGGATTTTCAATGAAACTCTTTTCCTTAAAGAACAGGAAATAACCTTGATCACCAGATCAATCTCCAAAAAAAATTAAAACCAGCAAGTTTTCATAACTCAACTCTCAAACCTTACCCTTAATTTTCCCCAACATGGGTCAATTACTGTAAATTCACCAAAAACCCTCACCAGAGGAAAGAATTCTCAACTGTTACATTTTCAGTTAAAATCCCCAGCTATGATCATTTTACTGTCACAATCCTCATCAGAACCTCAAGGTCTATGATACCTTAACTCTTCTATAATCCCCAGTAAGAGTTAATTCCCAATATGGACCTGTCTTTGGATTTCAATAATCCTCAGCAGAAGTTAGCCTCCTCTTAGGCTTTGTATAATGATCATTCCTCAGCAGTTAGCCTCCTCTTAGGCTTTGTATAATGATAACTCCTCAGATGAGTCCCCAAAGTTAGCCTCAATATTGGGCTTTGTACAAGACACCCCCTAAATATCTCTACAGTAGAGTCAGTCACATTTTCAGCCTCAATCTTGGGCTTTGTACAAGACAAATATTAAACATTCCCTAAGCAAAGCCATACCCTTTTTAGCCTCAATCTTGGGCTTTGTACAAGACACACATACGTGTCCTCCATAGTGGAATCATCATCTTCTTTAGCCTCAATCTTGGGCTTTGTATAAGACAGATCAAATCTTTTCCCCCAAAGAGTCAAATCTCTTTCAGCCTCAATCTTGGGCTTTGTACAAGACACCAAATAAACACTATCTTGTTGAGTCAGTCAATTTCCAGCCTCCTCTTAGGCTTTGTATAATGATTTTCCCCAGTGGAATCCAATCAATCTCTTAGATTCAACCTTGGGCTTTAATCAAGGCACACAAAAATCAACATTCCCTCAGAGGAAATCAAAATCTATGCAGGAGGATATTTTCTCTGTTTAATCACACCTCAAAATGGTCAATCAAAATGAAACCCTCAATCTTAGATAACTGTTGTAAGTGGCACACTTGTTGATATAAACATCCAAGCTGTCTGTTCATTATTATCCTGGTTAAAACCTCATCTAATTGATGTAAGTGACAAGCCTCTAGATACAAACATCCAAGCAAATGTCCTTCTTTTAGCATGAATTCCTAAGGAAAAATGGAATTGCTCACACATGAGTTAAAGTTTTCTCCATCAGGAAAAACCACCCTGTAAAGGCAATTATGGCATTGCTGGTCTCCATGCATTCCAGTTAAAGTAATTCTCTTTTACAATCAAAACCAGTTACCCAAACATCTGTGATTAACAGATGAGATATCTCTCTTTAGAAATGACAAATTATCTCTCAGTCAAACCTTTTAGCTTCAATCTTGGGCTTTGAACAAGACACAAACAAACTTTTAGCTTCAAACTTGGGCTTTGAACAAGACACTAGACATTTGTTTCTTCCTTAGAAGAGGAGGAACTACAATCGCTCTGATTTCCCTATACTCCATAACAGGGAATACGTAGGCATAAGATTGCGAAATCTTAGCGAGCACACTAAATAAAAAACCTTAGGTCCCTGACCTTACCAAAAACATCGGAAAACCTGAATAAACAACAAAAACTCTCTCTCTCTCAGACATCCCACCAAGAAAAAACTTTTCCCATTTCAAAGACAAACACAATCAAGTATCAAAGTTGATCCTAAAACTATATGCTCACGGATAACCATGTATAGGATGGGTAATTGACAACTCCCCATTGTATCTGACCCCGGACTCCCCAATCTCTCTATCAAGCGTTTGTTCAGTTAAACAGACGCGTGCAAGGTTCATTTTAGATAACTTTCCATTTCCCTTCCCGCTTCACGGGATAAATAAGTAATCAGAAAGTAGCACCCAATGTTCCTCCCACTGAGGTGAGGAAAGCCCAATTTAACCGATAAGGTGGTCGCGTCACCGACAAAAATCGCTAGCTAAAGAAAAATGGCAACTCTGTTGGGGAGTCATTGTTTCTGTTTTGGATATAGAACTAGCTCTTAAGAGGTCTAGGAAGTTAGTTTTAGGATCAATACTATATATATCACTTTCCTACTTGATATCCGTGTTTATTTTTCTGTCAATGGGACTGCGAGTGATGTCGCATCTGGTAAGTTTGAGAGAAACCTAAGATAAGTGATGGCATAGATGGGGGTCTTATAGGGAGTGAATCCCGAATAAGCGAACCTGGTAGACCATCTAATCAGTGGAGGTACCCGTGTGTTACTATGCTGAATAACCTATGGTTGTGAAAGTAGACGATTTCACAGTGCGGTGACTCGGGAAACTGAGGATTTAGTAGACTTTAAACATGTGTCCTTTTGGTAGTGCGGTGGCTATCAGAAATAGTCGATACGCGATAACTACACTCAATCTGAGAATTCTTCTAGGATAGTATAGCTCGCTCGGGTGAACCAGTTTACTATTGCTATGTCCAGATTAAATCAGTGATTTTTGAGACCTTACCTGTTCTACAGGTACAAAAATCACCAAAATAGATAAACCTTTTGGGGATGGGTAGAGCCATGACTCCATGCTCGTGACGCTGAACCCTTGAACCCATGTTTTTGCTATGTTTTTGTGTGCTGTATTCATGCATTCATCTAAAAAACTTTTAAAAAAGAAAAAATCTTTTGCCTTCTTATCCCTTTTCTCAAAATTAAACTAAACGATAATTTGTAAATATCAGAAGGATTGCGTTATGAATTTCAGTAGGAGAAAGACGCATAAGTACACCTTCAAGGTTCCAAAACTATAGGATTTAAGGAAGTTGGCCAGGATGACTACCAACCCGGAGGCTTTCAGAGCCAAGCACGGAGGTCTGTTGTCTTTATTAAGGGTCCATGTAGTTGAAGGAATTTTGTCTACGCTGATACAGTTTTACGACCCGGTCTATCACTGTTTCACCTTCCCGGATTACTAACTTACACCAACCCTAGAGGAGTACTCTCACCTGATCGATTTACTGATCACTGACCAAACTCCCTTTTCTGGAATAGAAGAATTCCAAAGGAACAAATTATTGCAAGAGCAGTTTATTTGGACGATCAGAGGTCAGGACGCATTTAACCCTTAGAGGAGGAATCCAGGGCTTACCAGCTAAGTTCCTGATGGAGAAAGCCCAGTTCTTTGCCAGTGTAGGAAACCTAACCGCTTTCGAAGATATCTTTGTCTTACTCACCTACAGATTATTCCTCTTTCCCAATATCGATAACTTCGTCGATATCAATGCCATTAAGATATTCTTGATTAGAAACCATGTACCTACCTTGCTCGCAGATGCTTATCATTCCATACACTTAAGGAATTTATACGCTGGAGGAATGATCACATGCTGTGTACCCTTGATTTACAAGTGGTTCATTTCCCATTTACCCAAGTCTGCTGCTTTTTGGGATCATAAGAACACTTTACGTTGGTCGCATAGAATCATGTCTCTCACAAACTCTGACATAGACTGGTCAAATAGGATTTATGAGGGTGTAGAAATTATCGATTGATGTGGAAACTTTCCTAATGTACCCCTCATAGGAACTAAAGAAGGAATTAATTATCATCCATTCCTAGCCCGTCGTCAATTCGGATACCCGATGAGACATATCCCGCGGAATGTTCATCTGGAAGGTCTTTTCTTCAAGGAAGGAGAAAATGACAGAGCACTTAAAAATGAGATAGTGCATGCTTGGCAACACATTCACAGGAAAGGACCAGAGTCTCTAGGAAAACCGGACTGTGTCTCTTTGGAGCCCTACCTCCACTGGGTACAAACTAGAGCTCTCAAGCTGAGGATGCCTTACCCTCACCAAGAAGTTTTTCCCCTAAGGGAATCTGCCCTTTATTTCATGTCTGATACAAAAAAACTCTAAGTTGCTCTCAACAAAACTCAGCGAGAGAGGAAATCTTGGAAAAACAAGTACAGAACTCTCAATGTTGAGTATGTCAAAATCCAGGAACTGTTAAAAGATAAGAATTCACTAATCGGAATATTAGAGCAGCATGTTGAGGAGAGTCGGGAAGATTAAAAGAATTCACTCACTCCTTTCATCTAGCAAAGAACTGATAACCCGACAACGATTGAACAACCTTGTTCGAAGAAAAGGAAACTACCAGAACTTGCTTCTGAGCTCTCTTCAGAGAGGACTCAAGATCCTTAAGCTTAGAATTTCCTTTTACCAACACTTTATAAAATACCGTACTTTTCTTTGTAACGTACCGCAATCCTTCATTTCAATAAAATGGGGTTCTCCCTTTTCTGTATG
Source organism: Lathyrus tuberosus (assembly GCA_022829125.1). Taxonomy (NCBI): domain Eukaryota; kingdom Viridiplantae; phylum Streptophyta; class Magnoliopsida; order Fabales; family Fabaceae; genus Lathyrus; species Lathyrus tuberosus. Next base: position 4,230,233 of record JALAZF010000191.1, read on the forward strand.
ATATTTGCAATTTATTCAAAGTTTCTTTTTTATTAAAGCTAAAAAACAATAAAATATGTAATTGCATTCATCATTCTAACATAACGCATTCTCCTTTCTCTCGAGTCTCACGTCTACGTCTCGATTCTAGAATCAAACTGTCTCGCTCGTACAATACTCGGGCGAGTCGGCAATAGAAAATGGAGGATATCAAGGAAGAGAATAGAGAGCTGAGAGAAGAAATCGATGCTCTAAAGGACAATCTAAAGAAACTTCATAATGATATGCAATCCCTGACAGCAGCTCAGGAGCAACGTCAAAGTACTGTGATTTCAGAAATCATCTCTATGCCCATAGTGGAGAAGCCACTTGAGGTTCATCTGCGGTACAACATGCCTCCGAGTCGGCCCAGGGGCATGCCGCCTAACTTTATTCCAGAAGGTTACATTCTGCCGGTCTCGGACGACCCGGACACTCTAGCAGGAGCCACTAGTCCTGAAGGTTACAAACTTCGGGAAAGTGAGGACGCAAAGTTCACGATAGGAATTCCTGAAGGTTACAAACTTGAGGGCTCTGAGGAACCCAGAGTCACAGCCGTAATGAACATACCACAAAGGGTAGTACACACTGTCCCAGGAGGACAGATTCCACAGACTATCTATGGAGAAAACAAAGAGATAAATGAAAAGATGAACGTGTTCCAGGAATAGTTCTTAGAGATGCAAAAGGAATTGCATGCTATTCGCGGTCAAGATTTATTTGGAAAGGGCCCCGCTGACCTTTGCTTGGTCCCGAATGTCAAAATTCCGCATAAATATAAGGTGCCTGACTTTGAGAAGTACAAAGGCAACTCTTGCCCTCAAATTCATCTGGTGGTGTATGCTCGTAAAATGTCAACTCAGATAGAAAATCAACAGCTGTTGATCCACTATTTTTAGGATAGTTTAACAGGTGCTGCCCTCAGATGGTACATAGGTTTAAACCGTACTAAGATAATTACTTTCAGAGATCTCAGTTCTGCCTTCGTCCAACAGTACAAGTATAACTTGGACATGGAACCAGATAGAGATTAACTCAGAGCGACGTCTCAGAAAGACAAGGAGACATTTAAGGAATACGCTCAGAGATGGCGTGAAATTGTCGCCCAGATTTGTCCACGTCTTGAGGAGAAAGAGATGACAAAGATCTTTCTGAAAACCTTAAGTTCATTCTACTACGACCGCATGGTCGCCAGTGCGCCCAGTGAATTCACTGAGATAGTAAACATGGGAGTACGCCTCGAAGAGGCAGTTCGTGAAGGACGATTAGCCAAAGAGGCTGAACCATCCAACAGTACCAAAAGATACGGTAGTGCTTTTCAAAAAAAGAAGGAACAGGAGATCAACAATATCTCCCAAGGAAAACAAAGCCGACGATATCAACCAATAGCTGCGATAACTCCCGCTATTAACCCTGCGCCCGTTCTGACTTATCAACCTCATATTGCTCAAAATCAGCATAATCAACAACAGTTTTCGTAAAGGACTCAACAGCCTCTTTAGCAGGCCGTCCTCAGTACAACAATAACAATCGTACAACATGATCACCAGGGTTTGACCCTATACCCATGTTGTACGCGGAACTTTTTCCACTGTTACTGGCCAAGGGGCACGTCCAGACCAGGCCTTCTCTTGCCATACCGGAAATTCGCCCTTTTGGTTCAAAGCGGATCAAACTTGCCCTTACCATCAAGGAGGATCAGGGTATAATATCGAAAATTGTCTCAATTTCAAATATGACGCACAGAGACTTGTTAGGAATGAGGTCTTATCTTTCAAAGATAATAAAAATGTTCAGACGAACCCGTTGCCGCAACATGACAAGGCTACAGTAAATCTGATAGAGGAGGAATTTAGCCGCAGTTATCAGATTCAAGATGTACTCTAGTTGGGGACCAATTTGGTCAGGATGCATTGCAGACAGAGCAGGTATGGTCACGTACCACCTCACAACTATCACCAGTGTGATATCTGCTCTAAGAATAACCAAGGATGTTCGGTAGTGCAATTAGCTCTACAGGAATAGATGAATCTCGGATGGATTCAAGATCACAGAATCCTAGAAGTCAACATAGCTCATGCTAATCCCAACATTGTTCAGGATCATAATATCCTTGCGATGAATGTCAATTTAGTAGCCATGCACTCTAGGCAAAGTCAATATCATAATCTGCCACGACACGATTATGATGTCTGTCCGATCTGCTCAACGTCAGATGGATCTCAGATGGATCTAGGACTATCAAGAAAGAAATACTCATCAAGTCAATATGGTTCAAATATTCAACATACGCTTGATGAACACCAGTCTGGTAGAACTACATGCTAAGCAAGTCAGGCTCGGTTTTCTGGCTTCACATGATTACCAGGACTGCGAGAAGTGCCAAGAGGATGACCAAGGTTGTGCCCTTGTTCAAATAACCCTTTAACACTTATTAGACCACTGGTGGCTTCCAATTTACTTGGACGAAGCTACGCAGAAGATCAGTATGACAGATGGAAATCCTAGTAGACATCAGAGTCAGGATGTCCGCTCGATGGAAACAGATCTAGTCAAGATGCATTGTATACAAAGTGGGCGTGGCCGGGTGCCACCATATAATTATGAACGCTGTAGGGATTGTTCAGAGAACAACCAAGGCTGTTATCTTGTGCGGTCAGCTCTTCAAAATTAGTTGGACCGAAAAGAGATCCTACATTATTCCAGTGTCGGGTCGATCAACGTGATACAAGACTATCTTCCTGATCAAAATGAAGATGTTGTCATCATTTCCAATAATGAAATGGCCGAGGATGTTTGTGCCATAATCCCTCTGCTCAATGAGTCGAAAGTTCCTTTTGACAGTAGGAAGATTCTTAACCTCGAACCAATTGAGGTTGAGTATGATGGTCAGAAAAATTAGAAAGTTCTAGTGGTGATTTACTTACCAGGACCATTACCGTACGAGTCATATAAGGCGATCCCTTATAAGTACGATGCTACAACAATAAAAAATGGAAAGGAAACTCCATTAACCTCTGTCGTAAACATTGCCGACATCAGTCGAGTCACATGGAGTGGTCGAATCTTCAACCGAGGAGTTGGAGAACTTGCCAAAGAGAAAGGAACTCAGGCAGAAGTTCTGAATCAGCAAATCGGGCAGTCCAGTAGTCCCAAACTTTCAAAGAGCAGTGATGAGATGCTAAACCTCATCCAGAGGAGCGAGTACAACATTGTAGACCAACTGTTGCAAACTCAGTCCAGAATCTCTATTTTATCTCTCCTACTCAGTTCCGAGGCTCACAGGGAAGCTCTGCAGAAAGTCTTAGAGCAAGCCTACATGGAACAGGATGTTATTGTATGACAGTTTGATAGTATTATTTCAAACATCACTTCCTGCAACAACTTAGGATTCAGTGATGAGGAATTGCCTGAAGAAGGCAAAAATCATAACATGGTGCTTAACATTACAATCAACTGTCAGGATGATGCTTTAGCCAGCGTGCTGGTTGACACGGGATCATCTCTGAATGTTATGCCAAAATCGACTCTAACACGACTATCATTTCGAGGAGCTCCGATGAGGAGCAGTGAGATCATTGTCAAAGCATTTGACGGATCCAGAAAAACATTTATCGGCGAAGTAGATCTTCCCATAACCATCGGTCCCCACACTTTTCAAGTGACTTTCCAGGTCATGGACATCCGGGCAGCTTGCAACTGTTTATTAGGAAGACCTTGGATACACGACCCTGGGGAAGTCACTTCGACACTTCACTAAAAGCTAAAGTTCGTCAAGAATGACAACCTCGTCACAGTCTATGGAGAGAAAGCTTTGATAGTAAGTAATTTATCATCTTTCTCCTGTATAGAACCAGAGGAGGTTGTTGGAACTCAGTTCCAAGCTTTTTCGGTGAGCAATGAGAATCGACCTGAGAAAGGAACGTCGATTTCCTCATACAAGGACGCTCTTGAAGCAATCACGAGTAACAACGTAAACGGATGAGGACAACTTGTGATTCCAACAGATAAGAAGAAAAATAAGGGTTTAGGATTCTCCTCGACCTGTGCCCAGACTACTAAGAAAGACGAAAGTTGTCGTCCCATTAAGGATTTCTTCCTCAGCGAAGGATTCCTTCACCCAGTGTCTCAAGAAATACACATTATCAATGAGATTAACTCCTCTGATATGGATGAAGAGTGGAAATCATATCTCAACGAGGATGGTTATTTGTCTCAGGGAGAAACACCTACGCCATTTTGTTTTCCCACACAGAGTACGAGATTCATACCAAAATCGGATGTCCAAATGATGTACGGAGATTGTGATCCTAAGGGATGCCGTGCTCCACCCAACTCATTGGAGGACGATCCGATGAAAGATAACTTTGATTATGACTATTTTGACCCACTAGATGACTTGCCAATTTGGCAGCCTTACCCAGAGGACTTGGGGCAAAAGAGTTAGCCCAATGAGGCATATCAGTTGAGCAACATTGAAAATGATACCTGCATCCCTACCTAGTCATGGGATCATTACTCAGGCTATTCAGAAAATTCTCATCCCAATGATGAACCGGCATAGATTGCAGGACAAGAGTTCATCAATTACGCTTTTCTAGAGGTCAACGTCATCGAGGAAGAAAACCCCTCTTTTTTCTCTGAAGTGTGGGACATTTTAGGACAGCCAAGCGGAAAGTATGACTTCTTAGTCAAGTATACTGCTCCTAAAAGCTCTCATATCAAACTCAAAGATATCCAGCAAACTAGATGGGGAGATTCCCCTGAGAACGAGGAAACCATGGAAAATACAACAAAAGAGTTCGTTTGCGACAACTCTGCCTGGGAAGAGGATTCTAATAATCCTGATCCGCCAGAAATCAGTGTTATTTCTGAGGACAAACCAAGAAAGAAGGTTCCTGACTTTGTGATTCACCGAGGAGTTCGTCACCATTGGGTTGCTGTCGATGTTCATAAAGTCGTCCATAATTCTAAGTAATTGTCGTATTTATTTTAACCTTTCATCTTGCCCGGATGAAACAGATGTTTTATAGGGCTCGCTTTTCTGTAAATATCCCTCTTCGCTTTGTCCAAAGCGACAGAGTTTTGTTTTATAGGGCTGTAATTTCAAGAATCGACAAATCATGAATAAATAAAATGTCATTATGTAATTCCCGCATTAATTGCTTTTTTATTTTTTCGCTTTTCCAAAAATGGTAATTCTAAAATAAAAATAAAATAAAAACAAGCATTTTTCAATACACTGCACACATGTTTGCATTCTCTCAATCTCTTCTAAAAAGAAATCATCACGCCTTGCAAATTGCTTGTTTTTAACCCCATTAAAACATACGATCCGATGCCTTCTCCCAACTTTGAATTCCCGGTATTTGAAGCTGAAGAAGAAGGAGACGCTGAAATTCCATAAGAGATCTCTCGATTATTCAGACAAGAGGAAAGGTCTATTGAGCCTCACAAGGAGCCGTTGGAAACGGTAAATTTGGGTTCAGGGGAAGAAAGAAAAGAAATCATGATTGGGGTACTACTCAATCCGATAGTCAAAGAAGATTTGATAAAGCTTCTCAAATATTTTCCCGATGAATTTGCTTGGTCCTATCAGGACATGCCAGGGTAGGATACCAGCATCGTGGAACATCATTTACCGTTAAAGTCAGAATGTCCGCCAGTAAAGTAAAGGTTGAGAAGGACTCACCCGGACATGGCTATCAAAATCAAAGAGGAAGTGCAGAAACGGATAGACGCTGGTTTCCTTGCCACCTCAGAATATCCTCAATGGCTAGCTAACATAGTGCCAGTTCCGAAAAAGGATGGAAAACTCAGAATGTGTGTAGATTACAGAGATTTGAACAGGGCAAGTCCAAATGACGACTTTCCCTTACCACACATTGACATGCTGGTAGACAGTACAACCAAATTCAAAGTATTCTCCTTTATGGACGAATTATCGGGCTATAATCAGATCAAAATGGCGCCAAAAGATATGGATAAAACTTCATTTATTACCCCATGGGGTACCTTTTGTTACAAGGTGATGCCGTTTGGTTTGAAGAATGTCGGGGCAACCTATCAAAGGGCCATAACAACTCTGTTTCATGACATGATGCACAAAGAGATCAAGGTGTATGTCGATGATATGATTGCCAAATCAAAAATAGAGAAGGAACACGTTGAACATTTGTCAAAGTTGTTCGAACATCTAAGAAAATATAAACTACACTTGAATCCTAACAAGTGCACGTTCGGTGTTCGCTCAGGAAAGCTCCTAGGGTTCATTGTCAGCCAGAAAGGGATTGCAGTCGATCCTGACAAGGTCAAGGCCATTTAAGAGGTGCCTTCTTCGAAAAAAGAGAAACAAGTTAGAGGATTTCTCGGGTGACTGAATTACATCTCGAGTTTCATATCCCTCATGATCGCGACCTGCGCACCAATCTTCAAACTACTCAGAAAGAATCAAAGTTGTGAGTGGACGGAAGATTGTCAAAAAGCTTTCGACAATATCATGGAATATCTATTGAACCCACCAATTTTATGACGTCCATTGGAAGGAAGACCACTCATCATTTACCTGACGGTATTGGAAGATTCAATGGGTTGTGTACTTGGCCAACAAGACGAAACAAAAAGGAAAGAGTCAGCCATTTACTATCTAAGCAAGAAATTCACCGATTGTGAAACTCGGTACACTATATTTGAGAAAACTTGCTGCGCTTTAGCTTGGGCAGCTAAACGTCTTCGTCAGTACATGATTTGCCACACTACTTGGTTGGTCTCCGAAATGGATCCGATCAAGTATGTCTTTGATAAACCTGCCCTCACGTGTAGGATTGCCCATTGGAAGATGTTACTATCAGAATATGACATTGAGTACCATGCTCAGAATTCGTTAAAGGAAGTATTTTATCTGATCATTTGGCTCATCAACCAATTGACGATCAGGAATCAGTCAGGTTTGACTTCCCAGATGAAGATGTCATGTATCTGAAAATGAAAGATTGTGATGAACCGCTACCCAGTGAAGGGCCAGAATCAGGATCCCAACGGGGATTAATTTTTGATGGAGCTGTTAACGCTTACAGAAATGGAATTTGGGCAATCATTATTACCCCTCAAGGTACCCACATCCCTTTCACTGCCAGATTAACATTCAAATGTACGAGTATCATGGGTCTCGAAGAAGCGATCGACTTAAGGATCAAAAACTTGGATGTATACGGCGACTCAGCCCTAGTTATCAATCAAATCAAAGGACATTGGAACACGTACCAGTCTGAGCTGATTCCTTACAAAGATTACGCGAGAAGGTTGTTACCATTCTTCGACAGAGTCGAGTTTCACCACATTCCTCGTGAGGAAAATCACATGGCTAATGCATTAGCCACTCTCTCTCTTCCATGATTATTGTAGGTCAATGGAATGACGTACCTAAGATTGGCGTAATGCATCTGGAAAGGCCTTCTTACATTTTCACGATCGAAGCTGTCGTAGACGAAAAACCTTGGTACCACGATATCAAGTGCTTCCTTCAGACACAAGAGTACCCACCTGGGGCATCAAGAAAAGGCAAGAAAACTCTCAGGAGACTGTCTGGTAACTTTTTTCTGAACGGTAATACACTCTATAAGAGAAACTTCGACATGGTTCTGCTTTACTATGTAGACAAACCAGAAGCAAACATGTTGATGAAAGAGATTCATGAAGGATCCTTTGGCACTCATGCCAACAGACACACAATGGCGAGAAAAATCCTAAGAGCATGGTACTATTGGTTAACAATGGAATCTGACTGCTACAAGTACATGCGAAAGTGTCATGAGTGTCAAATATATGCTGGCAAAATCCATGTACCGCCAACGCATCTCAAAGTTCTTTCTTCCCCATGGCCTTTTTCCATATGGGGAATCGATATGATTGGCATGATCTAACCCAAAGCTTCAAAAGGACGTTGGTTCATTCTGGTCGCCGTTGACTACTTCACCAAGTGGGTCGAAGCAGCGTCATACGCTAATGTAACCCGACAAGTGGTAGTCTGATTTATCAAAAATAATCTCATCTGCCATTATGGTGTTCCAAGCCAGATCATTACCGATAATGGATCCAACTTGAACAATAAGATGATGAAGGAGTTGTGTGATGAGTTCAAGATCAAACACCATAACTCATCTCCCTACCGACCTAAGATAAACGGAGCGGTAGAAGCAGCTAATAAGAACATTAAGAAAATCGTTCAAAAGATGGTTGTAACCTATAAAGACTGGCACGAGATGCTACCCTTTGCTCTTCATGGTTATCGTACATCTGTTCGCACTTCAACAGGGGCAACCCCTTTCTCTCTATATATGGCATGGAGGCAGTGCTCCCCATAGAAGTAGAGATCCCATCAATCTGGGTATTAATGGAGGCTAAGCTAATAGAAGATGAATGGTGTCAGAGTCGACACGATGAACTTAACCTGATCAAAGAGAAACGAATAAAGGCTCTATGCCACGGTCAGCTGTATCAACAAAGAATGAAGAAGGCGTTTGACAAAAAGGTCTGACCCCGTGTCTTCAGAGAAGGAGACCTCGTGCTAAAAAAGATACAATCATTTCTCACTGATTCTCGGGGCAAGTGGACTCCGAATTATGACGGCCCCTATGTGGTCAAGAAAGCTTTCTTAAGCGGTGCCTTGAGACTCACAACCATGGACGGAGAGGAATTTTCCTACCCCACGAATGTTGATGTAGTCGAGAAATACTTAGCCTAAACTAAAAAAAATGTCTCGGTGGATTGAAAACCTGAAAGGGCAGTCCAGGTAAAAATTAGAGACATAACCTGAAAATCATCCAGGTGGATTGGAAATCTCGAAGTACAATCCAGGCAAAAATTAGGGATTCATGGCAAGTAACTACATCCAACACGGGTAAATTCCCCAGCGGTACTACTTTCCATCACGAAAAGACTTCCGTCAGGTTCATCTTCGACAGAAGCCCAAAATGTCCAGAATTCAAAGTTGGTAGAAAGATAACGGTCGTTATGTTTTAATGTTGCCCTTTTCCCGTAAATTACCATTTTCAAACTTTTTAAATACTCTATGGTATCACGCGCTTGACTGATTACCATCCTATCAATAAAATTTGAGCACTCGTGCTTTTGTTTGCAACTCTTATTTGTTTTTGCTTTATAGAATGACATTTAACATGCTCAATGATTCTTGAAATAAAACAAAAATGAATTTACTTGCAAATTTTTTTCTACTTTTAAATAAAGATGACATTTCCTTTTGACTTTAAAACATCTGGAAAAACATCGACAACTTCCCCAGGAGTGATTTAACTTCGAAGTGCAGAAACAAAGTATTCCTTCTACCCCAGTGCACCTGACTGAAGGATCAACTGTTCAAACATCAGGTCCCACCTGATACACCCGGCCAAGTTCTTATCTCCTAAGACCGATCAACAATCTCTTTCTCCCCCACGGAGTCTACTTCTCCTAAGCAAGGCAATATTACTATTTTAAACCATTGGTACCTTTCATTCCCCGCAGCGGCCGAATATCCAATCTAGTTTGTTCACTAGTCTGTATGTTGCGTCTGTTTTATCAGCATAAACATACATACATCATGCATTATTAATTCATGCTCATATTCATATTACATCACTATCACTCTAGTCTGTTTCACTCCCAAGTGATAAAGTCCTATCGTCGGTTGAGTCATCAGTACTTTCCTCGCCAGGAAACGTTTTGTCTGAATAATCTCTTTCCCAGTTTGTTTCTGGATTGAAACCGTCTTCGGGCACTTTGATAACTTGAATCTCTGAAGGACAAGAAAACTTCTAATGGACATCTTTTTGAACATCACTCTTCATCTTTGAAGATGATAACTTTGCTTTCCCGGATTAGGGAAAATCCCCAGAGAAAGCCTTTTAACAAATGACTCTCGACAATACCTTGGTCTTTCTCCAAAGAAACTGATGTTAATGAAGTCATCTGCACCTCAAAATTGGATTACGTCACATGGCATTTCTCCGAAAAAAATCTCGAAGAAAGGTATGATGTAATATCCCCAAGTAGAAAGCAGTCTCTCGAGAGACTCGTTTTCCCCAGTAGAGTCAGCCAATGGCATCTCCAACAGAGAATTTTGCGTACCTCTACAGCTCAGACCAATGGGTTCCCCAGCAATTCTGACATCAAAACTTTTTCCATCAAATGGCATCTCCCAGTAAAACTCGGTTAGAAGTTTGATAAAAACCGCTATGGATATCATCCCTTGTCAAGAACAGAAGCTCAACAAGAAGAAACTGAGACCAGTTCCTAGGTAGAAAACCAGGATCGAGGGGAAGTTTATTTCAGAAACTTAGACCAGTTCCTTGGTAATAAACCAGGATCGAGGGGAATTTTATTGACAAAAGAAACTTAGACCGGTTCCTTGACTAACGACCAGGATCGAGGGGAAGTTTTACCTTTTCTAAGTATCAATGCTTAGCAAAAGAAGATGAATGAGCCAATTACCATTCATAATCACCGTCAAAATTTTGGGTATTCCGATATTTAATCCTCTTGCACCCTGAATGTCCGAATATCTTCGCCATTCACACCTTCGGGTCCAAGAAGACTAAATAGGGGCATCTGTCATACCCCAAATTTTGACCACTAAGATTTCCATTGTTATAAGAATCATCACCATAATATGGATGTACCATCATGCCTCATCAATCTCCTCAGGGATTGTTGAGCCTTCTCTACAATCAAAGATTAGGGTTTTAACCCCTCTCAGAGCCTTTAGACAAAGGATCAATCAAGAAAGGACTTAATCTTTAACTTGTCTAACCCCTCAAACATCCATGAAGGATCAAGGGGTCTCCCATATCAATAATCATGCATAAATATGCAACACTCCAAGAGGATCAAGCCACAAGATCGCCAGTGTCACCAAACTAGGGTTTAGGTCGACCAGGGCCTCTAGATGAAAATTTTCATCTGGGCATGAGCCATTACTTCAATATTTGGTCCAAGACATCTCTAAATACCCCTTGAGGCCATCCATGAAGTTTAATTAGGCCTAAGGATTGATTTCACAAAAGGATCACAAAGTCAAAGTTTCATCTGAGGAAAAGTCAACTGTACCAAGATCCAAGTTTGACTTTTTGAAATTTTTGTCAACCAAGGTTTACTTAACCCTAAAATAATGTTAATATGTGATATGAATCATCATTCATCAATAATAATCAAGAAAAGTGAGTTAACTTATAAAAGGGGCAATCTTAGAAACTTCGAATTTTTCTAAGTTATGGCACAAAGTGGCAAGGGTACCAACTTTGCAAGATCATATCTCTTAAACCACAAGGCATTTTTCTCCCATTCAAAGCTCAAATTGAAGTCCATATTACATACTTCAAATGTGTCAACTACAAGAGATTCCAAATCTTCATGGATTATGATTATTGGATTGATCAAAATCACAAAAACATGAAAATCACACTTTTTCCAACACTTAGTGAAATTTTCACTAAGTTAAAATCTGCCTTACTTTTTTCAAAATGTGGAGGCATTTTTCAACCAAATGCAAGTTATTTCAAAACCAAAGTTGGACATCACATTAAAATAGGATACATCAGCATTCCAAATTGTCCAAGAACACCATCAAACTCCCTCTAAGCTAGGAGTTATGAGCCTCACAAGATGCCTTGTTGCAAACTGTCCTCATGGCAGCATTAGGCAAATTGTGTGCATTTCTTGTGCCACACGATTTCTTTGCCAATTTTGTCATCTTAGCAACTTTGTCATCTTCCGAAATCAACGAGGATCAGATTGAAGTAAAGATCTCTGAACCACCAGCCTTGCAAGTCAAGAAAGCATCAATGTTGGCATGTGAGATTCAATGATGAAAAATCCAAAAACTTCAAATTTGGCAAGGAGCATTCAATTGATGCATCAAGCTGGCATGGACTGAGACAAAACCAACTGAATGAGTCAAGATAAATCAAAGATCAGAAGACCATAGGCTTGCTCCACTGACTTAAGTCAATGGCTAGTGAAGACCAAAGATTCCATTTTATCACCATTGAAGAAAAGCCTGCTACAGTTGCCATTCACTATTGATCCCAAAACAAACTTGACACACTATAAATAGAGCTCCTTTTTGTCCGGTTTAAGCACACCAAACCCCCAAACTGAGGCTTTTCTCAGAATCACACTTTCACTCCATTTTTTGCCTTCTAAATCAAGTCACTATCGTGTTTTGAAATTTAGAGTGATTTAAACCAAACCAATCATGCCAACACCTCATAAACATCATATATGAGTGATCCATAACACAAAATCACATATGGAACACCAATTTCACAAAATCACCAACCAATTGCTTAAGTTCTTGACAGAGTTGTAGTTGAGGTACCATCTCAAGTTCTAGCTCATTTCCAACACTCCAAGCATTCAGACACATCACTTGGCATCTAAGGAAGCTGTCCAGATCATTGGAACCAGCTTGTAACACCTCCAACTCAAAACACGATCATCAGCTGCAAGAGGTAAGCCTGAACTCTTCAAACTCCATGATGCATGCATATTTTACTACACAATAATTTTGTCATATGTTCATAATCATGTATAGAATATTTCCCCTTAATCAATTGCTTTGTATGAATCGTGTATGGAATTTCCTAGTGCTCTTACAGAAATTAGGGTTCTTGAGGTTTTTCTTTGATTTCTTATTCCACACTTAAAATAAAGGAAATTAAATACCATAGATATGATCGTGAGTTGAAAACGAGCAAAATGATATATGGATTGTGTGATTTCATCAAGTATTCAGTGAGAAATCATAGATTTTGTAAATCTACAAAAAAATTAGAACACGCGCGTGTTCTTGACGCCCTATTTTAAATTTTTGATTATTTGAATTTTGTGATTTTATTTAATTGATTCAAAAATTAATTTTTCTCTAATTATTAATGATTTTGAGTTGATTCTTTTTTTTATATTTCACAAAAATGTTAAAATATTTTATTTTACAAAAATTTCCCAAAAAAATTTTTTATTTCATATATTTGATATTTTTGCAAAGAATTAATTTTTATTTTTTTTTTAACATTTAAAATATTTTCTTCTCTTTGATTTTCCAAACTTAAATGATTTTCAATCACTTTGTGAATAAAAACATGATTTTTGAAATATTGATCCAAGATCCCAACTCATTTTTCACATGTTTTCAATAATTTTATTAATTTTTAATCAAAATTAATTCCATTTTTAAACAAATTAGGGTTTTTGATTAATTTCACACCACCAATCTTTTTCAAAACTTTTTGGGCCTCTGATAGAGTGTAAGACCCAATCCCTTTATAAATAAACCATTTTGGGCCTCACTTATTGTATAAGTCCCTCTGTACATTTTCAATACAACGACACCATCATCGCCTTTTTAAACAAAATCAATTGGGCTTCTCTTTGAGCTATAAGTCCCATCTTTGTTCATTTTCAAACTCTTTGGGCCTCTAATATAGTGCAAGACACAATCCCTTTTTAACCAAAATCATTTTTGGGCCTCAGACATTGTATAAGTCCCACTGCATTTTCAAAAACCTCGGCGCGATCGCCAGTTCAAAATCAATAACCTGGGCTTCTCCTTGAACTATAAGTCCCATTTCTTTTCTTTTAAAAAAAACACTTTTGGGCCTCTAATAGAGAGTAAGACCCAACCCTCCTTTATACATAAATAAAATTTGGGCCTCAGTCATTGTATAAGACCCAATACAGTTTTCAAAATAATAGTGCGATCATTGTTTTCATCTGGGCCACTCCTTAAGTTGTAAGCCCCATCTTTTGTACAAAAATAATCTTTGGGCTCTCTCTTAGAGTGTAAGACCCAACTATCTTTATAAATATCTGTTAATAATACAGTCTGTATTCAAATAATCATCAGGGCATCTCTTGTTGAATAAGCCCCAACTTTTCTGTTTTAAAATAACTGTTATTAAAACTTTCCTCAATTTCTTTGAACAACTAACAATACAGCATGGAAGCTTGCTCACCTGTAAGTTTTTATCTGCTTTAATTTACATGCTTTATATACAATTAACTGTATTGCTGGAAGCTTGCACACCTGTAAGTCCTTCTTTCATATCCTTTTAAATACTTGCATATATCAACTGTATATATACTTGTATATCTGTTTAGAGTTTTCGCCAGTAACTAAGTCTAGAATTAGGTAAAGCCAGTTGTTTACTCTCTCAATACAGTCAAACATAGATCCCCCATAGAATTCTAGATACAGTCTTGCCTTCTCTTGGGCTTACACAATATGGAACAAAGAGAAATGCAGTATTCTCGGTGAACCTTTTCTCAGACTGTCACTATTAGAAATTGTCCAAGAAATTTAATTCCCCGGAGAGGATTAATTCCCGATGAAACTTCTCTTGAATTTCTTCAAACTATATAACTGTTCATTACGGAAAGGATTAATTCCCGTTGAAACCTTTCTTGAACATTCTTAAGTTTGGACCCACAGGCTTCCTAAAAGCATCCTCAGCCTCCTCTTGGGCTTTGTACAAGGACCCTCAGGCTTCTTAGAAGTTCTCATGCCTCCTCTTGGGCTTGGTACAAGGACCCAGAGACCTCTACAGGTATAGGGACAGAACCTAGTCATCATTTGCTAGAGTTCAGGGTTGAAATTTATCCCTTAACTTACCAGCCTTCTCTTGGGCATCATACAAAGATCATTCACCATCCGAGAATTAATCTCTCCATACGAGTAGACTTGGACAGACTCATTTCCCTTTGGATTTTCAATGAAACTCTTTTCCTTAAAGAACGAGAAATAACCCAGATCACCAAATCAATATCCAAACAGAATTAAAACCAATAAGTTTTCATAACTCAACTCTCAAACCTTACCCTTAATTTTCCCCAACATGGGTCAATTACTGTAAATTCACCAAAAACCCTCGTCAGAGGAAATAATTATCAACTGGTACATTTTCAGCTAAAATCCCCAGCTAGGATCATTTTACTGTCACAATCCTCATCAGAACCTCAAGGTCTCTGATACCTTAACTCTTCTGTAATCCCCAGCAAGATTCAATTCCCAATATGGACCTGTCTTTGGATTTCAATAATCCTTAGTAGAAGTTAGCCTTCTCTTAGGCTTTGTATAATGATAACTCCTCAGCCGAGTCCCCACAGTTAGCCTCAATCTTGGGCTTTGTACAAGACACCCCCTAAATATCTCTATAGTAAAGTCAGTCACCTTTTCATCCTCAATCTTGGGTTTTGTACAAGACAGATATTAAACACTCCCTAAGCAGAGTCATACCCTTTTCAGCCTCAATCTTGGGCTTTGTACAAGACACACATAAGTGTCCTCCACAATGGAGTCATCATCTTCTTTAGCCTCAATCTTGGGCTTTGTACAAGACAGATAAAATCTTTCCCCCAAAGAGTCAAATCTCTTTCAGCCTCAATCTTAGGCTTTGTACAAGACACCAAATAAACACTCTCTTGTTGAGTCAGTCAATTTCCAGCCTCCTCTTAGGCTTTGTATAATGATTTTCCCTAGTGGAATCCAATCAATCTCTTAGCTTCAACATTGGGCTTTAATCAAGGCACACAAAAATCAACATTCCCTCAGAGGAAATAAAAATCTCTGCAGGAGGATATTTTCTCTGTTTAATCACACATCAAAATAGTCAATCAAAACAAAACCCTCAATCCCAGATAACTGCTGTAAGTGACACACTTGTTGAAATAAACATCCAAGCTGTATGTCCATCATTATCCTGGTTAAAACCTCATCTAATTTCTATAAGTGGCAAGCCTCTGGATACAAACATCCAAGCCAATGTCCTTCTTTTAGCATGAATTCCTAAGAAAAATGGCATTGCTCACACATGAGTTAAAGTTTTCTCCTTCAGGAAAAATCACCCTATAAAGGCAATTAAGGCATTGCTGGTCTCCATGCATTCCAATTAAAGTAATTCTCCTTTATAATCAAAACCAGTTACCCAAACAACTGTGATTAACAGATGAGATATCTCTCTTTAGAGATGACAAATTATCTCTCAGTCAAACCTTTTAGCTTCAATCTTGGGCTTTGAACAAGACACAAATAACCTTTTAGCTTCAATCTTGGGCTTTGAACAAGACACCAGACATCAGTTTCTTCCTTATAAGAGGAGGAACTATGATCGCTCTGATTTCCCTATACTCCATAACAGGGAATACGTAAGCATAAGATTGCGAAATCTTAGCAAGCACAATAAACAAAAAACCTTAGGTCCCTGACCTTACCAAAAACATCGGAAAACGCAAAAAAAACAACAAAAACTCTCTCCCTCAGACTTCCCACCAAGACAAACTTTTCCCATTTCACAGACAAACACAATCAAGTATCGAAGTTGATCCTAAAACTATCATCTCATGGATAACCATGTATAGGATGGGTAATTGACAACTCCCCATTGTATAACCTGACCCCGGACTCCCCAATCTCTCTGTCAAGCGTTTGTTCAATGAAATAGACGCGTGCAAGGTTCATTTTAGATAACTTTCCCTTTCCCTTCCAAATTCATGGGATAAATAAGTAATCAAAAAGTAGCACCCAACGTTCCTCCCACTGAGGTGAGGAAAGCCCAATTTCAGTGATAAGGTGGTCGCATCACAGACCAAAATCGCTAGCTACAGAAAAATGGCGACTCTGCTGGGGAGTCATTGTTTCTGTTTAGGATATAGAACTAGCTCTTAAGAGGTCTAGGATGTTAGTTTTAGGACCAATACTATATATATCGCTTTCCTACTTGATATCCGTGTTTATTTTTCTGTCAATGGGACTGCGAGTGATGTCGCATCTGGTAAGTTTGAGAGAAACCTAAGATAAGTGATGGCATAGATGGGGGGTCTTATAGGGAGTGAATCCCGAATAAGCGAACCTAGTAGACCATCTAATTAGTGGAGGTACCAGTGTGTTACTATGCTGAATAACCTATGGTTGTGAAAGCAGACGATTTCACAGTGCGGTGACCCGGGAAACTGAGGTTTTAATAGACTTTAAACATGCGTCCTTTTGGTAGTGCGGTGGCTATCAGAAATAGTCGATACGCGATAACTACACTCAATCTGAGATTTCTTTTAGGATACTATAGCTTGCTCAGTGAACCAGCTTCCTATTGCTATGTCCAGATTAAATCAGTGATTTTTTAGACCTTACCCGTTCTATAGGTACAAAAAGCACCAAAATAGATCAACCTTTTGGGGATGGGTAGATCCATGACTCCATGCTCGTGACGCTGAACCCTTGAACCCATGTTTTTGCTATGTTTTTGTGTGCTGCATTCATGCATTCATCTAAAAAACTTTTAAACAAGAAAAAATCTTTTCTCTTTTTATCCCTCTATTTTCTCAAAATTAAACTAAACGATTATTTGCAAATATCAGAAGGATTGCGTTATGAATTTTGGTAGGAGAAAGACGCACAAGTACACCTTCAAGGTTCCAAAACTAGAGGATTTAAGGAATTTGGCCAGGATGATTACCAACCCGGAGGCTTTCAGGGTCATGCACGAAGGTCTGTTGTCTTTATTAAGGGTCCATATAGTTGAAGGAATTTTGTCTACGCTAATATAGTTTGATGACCCGGTCTATCATTGTTTCACCTTCCCGAATTACCAACTTACACTAACCCTAGAGGAGTACTCTCACATGATCGATTTAATGATCACTAACCAAACTCCCTTTTCCGGACTAGAAGAAATTCCAAAGGAACAAATTATTGCAAGAGCAATTTATTTGGACGAGTCAGAGGCCAGGACTCATTTAACCCTTAGAGGAGGAATCTAGGGCTTACCAGCTAAGTTCCTGATGGAGAAAGCCCTGTACTTTGCCAGTGTAGGAAACCTAACCGCTTTCGAAGATATCTTTGTCTTACTCACCTACGGATTATTCCTCATTCCCAATATCGATAACTTCGTCGATATCAATGTCATTAAGATATTCTTGATTGGAAACCCTGTACCTACCTTGCTCGGAAATGCTTATCATTCCGTACACTTAAGGAATTTGTACGTCGGAGGAATGATCACATGTTGTGTACCCTTGCTTTACAAGTTGTTCATTTCCCATTTACCCAAGTCTGCTGCTTTTTGGGATCATAAGAACACTTTACGTTGGTCGCAGAGAATCATGTCTCTCACCAACTCTGACATAGACTGGTCAAATAGGATTTATGAGGGTGTAGAAATTATCGACCGATGTGGAAAGTTCCCTAATGTACCCCTCATAGGAACTAAAGGAGGAATTAATTATCATCTAGTCCTAGCCCGTCGTCAATTCGGATACACGATGAGACATATCCAGCGGAATGTTCATCTGGAAGGTCTTTTTTTCAAGGAAGGAGAAAATGACAGAACAATTAAAAAGGAGATAGTGCATGCCTGGAAACACATTCACAGGAAATGACCAGAGTCTCTAGGAAAACTGGATTGTGTCTCTTTGGAGCCCTATCTCCACTGGGTACAAACTAGAGCTCTCAAGCTGAGGATGCCTTACCCTCGTCAAGAAGTTTTTCCCCTAAGGGAATCTGCCCTTTATTTCATGTCTGAAACGGAAAACTCCAAGTTGCTCTCAACAAAACTCAGTGAGAGAGGAACTCTTGGAAAAACAAGTACAAAACTCTCAATGTAGAGTGTGTCAAACTCTGAGAACTATTAAAAGATAAGAATGCTCTAATCGGAATATTAGAGCAGCATGTTAAGGAGAGTCGGGAAGATCAAAAGAATTCACTCACTCCTTTCATCTGGAAAAGAACTGATAACCCAAAAAAGGTTGAGCAACCTCGTTCGAAGAAAAGGAAACTACCAGAACCTGCTTCTGAGCTCTCTTCAGAGAGGACATAGGATCCTTAAATCTTGGGCTTTGAACAAGACACCAAACATCAGTTTCTTCCTTAGAATAGGAGGAACTACGATCGCACTGATTTCCCTATACTCCATAACAGGGAATACGTAGGCATAAGATTGAGAAATCTTAGTGAGCACACTAAACAAAAAACCTTAGGTCCCCGACCTTACCAAAAACATCAAAAAACCCGAAAAAACAACAAAAACTCTCTCTCTCTCAGACATCCCACCAAGACAAACTTTTCCCATTTCACAGAAAAACACAATCAAATATCAATGTTGATCCTAAAACTATCATCTCATGGATAACCATGTATAGGATGGGTAATTGACAACTCCCGATTGTATAAGCTGACCCCAGACTCTCCAATCTCTCTGTCAAGCTTTTGTTCAGTTAAATAGATGCGTGCAAGGTTCGTTTTAGATAACTTTCCCTTTCCCTTCCAGCTTCACGGAATAAATAAGTAATCAGAAAGTAGCACCCAACGTTCCTCCCACTAAGGTGAGTAAAGCCCAATTTCAGCAATAAGGTGGTCGCGTCACCGACAAAAATCGCTAGCTACAAAATGTTTTACTATTATTATTACTATTAGTAATATTTAAAAGAGACAGGTGTTACATATCTGATTGCATGAGCAGGTGTTTATTGAACTGTAGCATCCTAATTTTTTTTGTAAGTTGAATTTTACTCTGATATTTTATTTAAATTATGCGGGAGATGTGAAGAAGTGTTACCGGTGTGGGAAGACAGGACATCTGACTGCTGATTGAAAGGACAATGTGGTGACTTGGTACAATTATGGTGAACCAGGACATATTAGTACCCATTTCCAAAAGCTAAAGTAAGCTTCGAATGGAGGAAAAGTATTTGCTCTGTCAGGGACTCAGACTTCCAGTGATGACATGTTAATCAGAGGTATATGTTACATTAATAGTACGTCTTTGATTGCTATTATTGATACTGGTGCTACTCATTCTTTCATTGCTAGCGCTGCTGATTGTGTGAAAAGGCTAGGTCTTGTTGTGACTGCTATGAAGGGAGAAATGGTTATCAAAACACATGCTAAGGGATCAATGACTACTTCTTTGGTTTGTTTGAACTGTCCTCTGTCAATATTTGATAGAGATTTTGGTGTTGATCTTATTTGTTTGCCGCTGGGGAATCAGGCCCTGGTCTTGGGAATGAACTGGTTGGAGTTCAATCATCTTCATATCAATTGTTATAATAAATCGGTGCTGAGAGAGCTTTTAGAAGAGGAACCTCAGGTGCTTGCATTGTTTGCATCCATGTTTGTGAAGAGTCAAACTATGATTGATGGATTGCAAGTGGTGCGTGAATTTCCATGTGTTTCTAGATGATATTTCAAATGTACCGCCATAGAGAGAGGTGAAATTTTCTATTGATCTTGTCCGTGGTACCAGACCTGTTTCTATGGCACCATTCAGGATGTCGGCGTCGGAGTTTGCAGAGTTGAAGAAGCAATTAAAATATTTGTTGTAGAAGAAATTTGTGAGACCAAGTGTGTCGCCTTGGGGAGCTCCGGTATTGTTGGTAAAGACGAAACACGGTAGTATAAGATTGTGTGTAAATTACCAACAGTTAAATAAAGTGACGATTAAGAATAAGTATTCACTAGCTAAAAACATTTTTACTTGTAATGAAATTTAAGGTTGAGTAAAAGTTAGATATAAAACAAATTAATTGTAAAAAAGATAAAGTTATTTTTATAAGATTAATTTTTTTGTTTAAAATAAAAAAAATATATTATTTTTTGTTATAATTCCTTTATTTCCTTTTTGGTGAAAATATTAGTTTTATCATGGTAAATCAAAAACTAATATCTCTAATTATGCATGATTTAATTTAATTTTGTTATTTATAATCATAGATGTTTAACAATATTCAATCATAATTCAATTTTAAGTTATATTTTTATTTGTAGTATTTTTTTTCTTCTAATTATTGATGTATCGCCTACTCAAAGATGGTGAACTGGACCCACGTTTTTTTGTTTTAAGCGAATAAATTATTTATTTTTAAATGGATAATTGGATCACGTTTTTTGATTTAAGCGAATAAATTATTTATTTTAAAGAATAAATTGTTTATTTTTAAGTATAAATAATGTAATGTATAAAATTATATTTTTCTAAGAACAGTAAGAAATCATGACAATATTATTTAATTTCACTACAATATTTATTGTTCAACTTATTTTGTAGTTGTTGAAATTATAAAAATTGTGGTGTTTGTATGTGTACTAATACAAACACTCTAGAAAGTACAATTATAATAGAACTATTTATGACAGCAACAAAAATTTTGTTTACACTCTGGCGTGTAGTTATGTAGAAAGATAGACAATCAACACTTTGAAAATTTAAAAGAAAGAAAAATGACACTATTTGATGTATTCTCTCGGTTCCTGTTTATAATAGACAATTTGTTTCTTAAATTTATTAAATAATTATTGTAGTATATGGTCTATTATTATACTAGATTCATTGATTATTCAATGAATTTAAATTTTTTTATAAATAGAATGAGAATAGAATAAGGAGTAAGATTTTTGACATATAACCAAAAACAGACTTCTTTAAAGGTTGACGATAAATGTTTTTATTGGATATTTATTTATGTGTATTTTCTTTTTAAATATTTATTTATTTGGTAAACATTTATTTATTTTTTATAAATCTTGCTAGAATATTAAGAAATTTAAATTATATAAATAACAATTATTTATTATCTAATAATTTATGCATTCAAATTATTAAAAAAAAAATATTTTTTCTCATTAAAAAATTGTTAAATATACGATACTCCTATAATATGAACGAGTTTCGGTTTATCCTTTGTAATTTTTTTTATTCCCTTATTGTAATGTTTAGATTCCATGTATTTGGAATCTAAACTTGTTAATAGGTAAAAACAAAAAACAGAATCTAAAAATTATAAGGGAGAATTCTATTTTTTTTACACGGGATAAACCGACACTACAAGAAAAACTTCCCTCAGCGTAATAATGTTGCGATGTGAAAACAACGGAAAAAAAGGCAATTACGACGTGATTTGCACGTAACTAAAATTTTTTAATAATTAAATAAAAGAACCCCTTTTTAGATGGTGGGACGTTATAAAATTAAAAAAAAATATATTAAGTCGTGTTAAACGCGTCACAACATATATTTCCAAATAAAATAAAAAAAATGCGTCAGTAGTTATACATGGTGGAGATTCAAATTTTTAAAAAATTAAGTTGTGACATGTAAAACATGTCTCAAAATACTTCTCAGAAAATTCTTAAAAAATCATGTGGGAATCTCGATTGGCTAAATTGTTGTTTGGCCAGGATTATGGCTGTTCTGACATCTCAACATTACCGACATGTAAATCATGTCGCAAGGCAACAATCAATTTTCAGTTGCCATGTGATTTATACGTAGCTGAGTTGCGATGTGATTGCCACGACGTTGGCATTACTATACATTTTGCAACTTTCTTCCTTTACGCACATAATCAAATTTCTTCCTCACTCTTCATCTCTTTCTCAACTTTTCACTCTTTCAATCCCAAATTAACTTCATCCTTCTCTCTTCCAACCTCAATTTTCTCAATTTTTCTCTCTTTCAATCTTAAACTTCAATTTTCTCATCTTCATCCAATTAGTTTAAAGGTAAGAAATTATTTATTTAATTTTTCCTTTATTTAATTTTTGTTTAATTGAATTTTGTTTTGTAATTAAATTTTTTTTCGTTTTTTATTTAGGTTATTAAGACATTCATTCAAGAAGTTGCATCTCCACACAATATATTTTGTTGCTTTATTGAGGTATTTTACCAATTATGTTTTTATTTGTTTCTTCAAATAAATAGTATATATATATATATATATATATATATATATATATATATATATATATATATATATATATATAAACATAATCTTAATATATATTATTTTAAAAAGAATAAACAAATAGTTTTAGAAAAATAAACAGAATATATTAAATAGTATATTAATAGGTTTTTATTTTTTCGGAGTTTAATATATTATTAAATTTATTTAATATTTTATTAAATAAATAATATATTAAATAGAGTATATTAAAAAATAGCTTAAATTATTATTTTATTTATTAAGTAATATTTTATATAAGTAAATTATTTTTAAGAAGTAAGTATATATATATATATATATATATATATATATATATATATATATATATATATATATATATATATATAGAAAGGTAAGTAAATAAAATTTGAGAAAGTATATATTTTTTGAAAGTATTCTGTTCTGGACTGGGGCAGGGTCTGCCCCTCAGTCGAGAAGGCCCAACCCATAGGACATGAGATGGCCCAACAAGGACCTCTTTATAAGACCACTGTCGGGCATATACACGCCCCAACAGCGTTGGGCACGTGCCGCACCTCAATCGTGTCGGGCACACGCCACACCTCGGCGAGCTTCGGGCACACACGACATGGAGCATCGAGCAGAGGCGCTAAGCCTCTCCGGGCTCGCTCCTCCTCGACCCTCAGGCGCTCCCCCCCCCCCCCCCCCCCCCCCACACGAGGAACCACCTCCTTCTGCACACAAGAGTGCTCCCCGCGAGGACACGTCTCTCCACGACACGCAAGACTCCTCCCCGTGAGGACACGTAACCACCTACTCCCGATGGAATCGGTCTGCCCTAATTTTGGAGATCTAGGAACGGTTACCCCAGGGCGAAGACCACGTACTGGTCTTCACTACGCCACGTAAGCCCTGGCAGTTACTTGGATTGGGTCTGGCAATCCAGCCTAGTGCTAGTGACAGTTGGCCCCGCGCTGGGGGCTCTCTATAAATACCCTCTCACTTGAGAGGGTCAGTTTACACATACTTTCTTACTCTAACCTTGTACTTGCTTTTACTTGTGACCCTTGCCTTACTTGAGCGTCGGAGTACATTGCAGGTACACCCCCCGACCGTCTTTCAACCTCACCAGAGCTTAAGTCCAGATGATGTTGTTGGCCACCAGATACTGTCTGATCCATGTACGATCAGTGACGTCGTAAATATCCAAAGATCCCTCAGCCAAGGACAATACGTCCATTTACCTGAAAAGCAGAAGGAAATGGTGAGTTCAATGACCCATATTAAATCCACCCCTTCCACCGCTGATCAAGTGAAAGGGCGAGGAGGGAACGTCGGGGAACGCGAACCCGCGACCATCCTCAGGTCCGCTGGGAGCGAAATTGGGCGGGACCCCGGGGTATTCGACCCAATCCCCGAGATAAACGTCGGCTCCTCAGGGATTCCGTCCTTGATCCTCGGAATGTTCAACAAAGAGCTGAGAAACGTTCATCTCATGACCCCAAGATATTCTTTGTGTCCTCGGGGATTTCATCGCCTCTCCCCGCGAGATTCAACAACTAAACTATGAAATTCTGCCGTTTTCGCCGGATATTTCGTGACTTCCATGGGAACTTCATAGTTCACCATAAGATTCACCCTACAAATGCAGACGAAAGGAGAAAAAGAAAGAAACTTACTTGAAATACGCTTTTTAGGGTTCCGGCACGGCGATCGTCGGTGGAGAACGGCGGAGAACGATGGAAGGCAGCGGCGGAAAAACGGAGAAAGAGAGAGGGAGAGTCTGAGAGGAGAATAACAAATGGTGCAAATGAAATGAGGTGAGGCCTATTTATAGGATCCTTACGGAATTCGAAGAGTTTTAGACTACTAGAGTACACTACCCTAGCCTAGCCGCCCCTAGGCAATGATGGCGTCTGACACATGGCATACATGCGACCGTTCGCTCCCCAACACGCCTCTCTCCATTTGGTTCGACACCCAAGTTCAAACTTCTCGCATCCCCGCTGAGTCGACCATCCGCGAAGTACCACGCTCGAGTCTGCTCGCTGATCTCTACCCAACGAACATTTGGCTCCCCGACGATACGGCAAGTGGATCTTTAACAAGTTCCCTTCATCACGGTCACGCGATCGATACTCCCCCGACATGCTTGTTGGCCCTTAAGTCATTACTTCGACACTTCGGAGCAACGACTTGGGGGGCTCCTGTTCTGGACTGGGTCAGGGTCTGCCCCTCAGTCGAGAAGGCCCAACCCACCAGACATGAGATGGCCCAACAAGGATCTCTTTACAAAACCATTGTCGGGCATATACACACCCCAACAGCGTCGGGCACGTGTCGTACCTCAACCGTGTCGGGCACACGCCACACCTCGGCGGTGCTCGGGCACACACGACATGGACCATCGGGAAGAGGCGCTAACCCTCTCCGGGCTCGCTCCTCCTTGACCCTCAGGAGCTCCCCCCCCCATGAGGAACCACCTCACTTCTACACACAAGAGTCCTCCCCGCAAGGACACGTCTCTCCCCGACACACAAGACTCCTCCCCGCGAGGACACGTTCTCACGTAACCACCTACTCCCGATGGAATCAGTCTGCCCTAATTCCGGAGATCTAGGAACGGTTACCCCAGGGCGAAGACCACGTGCTGGTCTTCACTATGCCACGTAAGCCCTGGCAGTTATTTGGATTGGGCCTAGCAATCCAGCCCAGTGCTAGTGACCATTGGCTCTGCGCTGGGGGCTCTCTATAAATACCCTCTCACTTGAGAGGGTCAGGTTACACACACTTTCTTACTCTAACCTTGTACTTGCTTTTATTTGTGACCCTTGCCTTACTTGAGCATCGGAGTACCTTGCAGGTACACCCCCCCTGCCCCCGCCGTCTTTCAACCTCACCAGAGCTGAAGTCCAGACAACGTTGTTGGCCACCGGATACTGTCTGATCCAGGTACGATCATATTCATTATCAGGTAAGTAAAAATATTATAAGTAATACATATTAAGTAAATAAATATATATTATTTAATTAATTATATATTAAGTAAATAAATAAATACTTTTAAATAAGTATTATATATTAAGTATGTATAAATTTTTTAATAAATTTTTTTAAGTATGTATTATATATTAAGTAAGTAAATGTATTTATTAAGTAATATTTTTATATAAGTAAGTATATATATATATATATATATTTTAGATAGTAAGTAAATAAAATTTGAGTAAGTATATATTTTATAAATAATAAATAAAATTTGAGTAAGTATATATTTTTTAAAGTGAATATTATTAAGTAAGTAATATATATATATATATATATATATATATATATATATATATATATATATATATATATATATATAGTAAGTAAATAAAATTTGAGTAGGTATATATTTCTTAAAGTGAATATTAGTAAGTAAGTAAGTAAAAATATTATTTAGTATATATATATATATATATATATATATATATATATATATATATATATATATATATATAATCAATCAGACTTTGTATTAATTCAAAGAAGCCAAAAATACACAGCAATCGCTCGGATCCATCCAATAAAAACGAGCAAAACCTAGCAAAAATGGGAATATAGAACATCATAAACTTAGCAACATGTGTTCTAAGACTCCCTCTATACCACCCCCTATAAACTATTATGTCCAAAATGTTTTCCACTAACAATTTTCTACACTATTTCTGTAACTAATGTCGTTACGGTATTTCCAGACTCCATAAAGGGTCTCTGTTGCAGCAAGTTTCAATATTGAGGCCCTCCATCCCTTTCCCTTCGTATTGTTAATCAACCAAGCAAGCTTTCTATCCCAAGTGAAAGGTATATGTGTCACATGGATCCAATCAAGAACTTGGAACCAAATCAATTTTAGTTTCTGACACCCATAAAATAGATGGTTCATATTTTCCTCCTCAGTACATAAACAACAAGTATTTTGGTTCAGTATACCAAAACGAAAAAAGTGGGCTTTTGTAGCCAACCGGACGTGGCACGCAAGCCACAAGGTCAATACTACCCTGGGTTAAGTAGCATTACCATGAAGAAGCCGATACCGCAACACTTTAGGAACCCCAGACCTTATTAGCATGTACAAACTCTTCATGCTAAACTTGTATTTAGGCAACATCTCATCCCACATATGCTGCACAGTACAAATGCTCTATTTGCTCTTCATAATCTTTTTCATGATCCAGGACTGATTCGAAGTGGAACTAGCTGTCATGAAGTCACAATGTTTGAAGTGGTACGTATGGACCCATTTCACCCATAAGCTATCCTATTTGCCGTTCAAATTCCAGAGGAGTTTCAAAATTGTCACCTTATTCTAGGATTTCAGATCAATGATGCTAAGCGAACCTTGATCACGAGGCCGACATACCATATCCCATGAGACGGGGCTTTTCCTGCTAGTATATTTCGCTCCGGTAGACAAAAAGGAACGACAAATGGAATCAATTTTGCGCAAGACATGGAGGGGGATGGGAAAGCACTACATCCAGAAGTTCGCAATGGAAAACGTTACACTCTTGATAGGTTGAACTCGACCTGCATAACTAAGGATAGTAGCACTCCAATGTCCGATTCTTCCAACAATCCTGTCAACCATAGGCATGTAATGATGGATAGCGAGCTTCTTGCTTGTCAAAGTAACCCCTAGGTATTTGAAAGGGAGGGAACCTTCTATAAAATTTGTGAGCCCAATGATGTCCTGCTTGGTAGTGGCGTCTACCCCTCCAAAGAATACTTTACACTTGTTCAGGTTGATTAGTAATCCTGTTGACAAAGTAAACTTGTTGAAGGCATTCATCATAATGGAAATGGATCCAATATCACCACGAGAAAATAACAAAATATCATCTGCAAAAGATAAATTAGTGAGGTTAAGTTTTTCGCATTTGGCATGATGGTTAAAGTGTGGATTGAGTTGTATTTGATGTAAGACTTTATTCAAGTATTCCATGACAATGAAAAACAGGAGGGGAGACATCGGGTCCCCCTACCAGATCCCACACATGGCCTGCATACAAATAGTTCAATGACCATTGATGTTGAAAGTATAGGATACAGTGGTTACTGCTATCATGATCCATCTAACGAAGGTGCGATATTCTAACTTCCTTTAAGATATAAACCAAGGAATTCCAATCAACCATGTCGTACACTTTCTGAAGATCCATTTATATCATGCATCTAGGAGTCTCGTTTTTCTGAGTATAACCTTTAATCAGCTAATGGGAAAGAAGAATATGATTATGAATTTGTTGGCCCGACATAAAAGCGGATTGAGACTTGTTAATAATGGTTCCTAACTGTCATACCCCAAATTTTGACCACTAAGATTCCCCATCATTGTGCAAATCATCATCATAATATGGATGCACCATCATACCTCATTAGTCTCCCCAAAGATGAGTGAGCATTCACTATAATCAAGAATTAGGGTTTCAAGCCCTCTTAGAGCTTTTAGACAAAAGATCAATCAAGGAATAACATGATCCTCAACTTGTCTAACCCCTCAAGTATACAATGGATCAAGAGGACTCCCACAGCAAGAATCAAGCACAAAGCTGCAACATTCCAGGTGGATTAAGCCTCAAGGTCGCTAGTGTCCTTAAATTAGGGTTTTGATCGACCAAGGCCTCCAGATGAAAATTTTCTACTGAGCATGAGCCAATGCTTCACAATACAACCCAAGATACTCCAAGGGACATCATAAACCCAAACATCAAGTCAATTTAGCCTCAGGGGATGCATACATCAAAAAATCAGGAATTAGGGTTTCTTGACCTAATTCACCCCTAAGTTGACTTTTGGGACAAAACATGAGCCAAGACCTCAAGGCATTATTTGAGGGTCCCTAACACACCACATTGATCCATTTGCAACAATGGATTGTTCCAAGAAGCTTGAGCAACAAGTTTCAAATTCATCAGAACCACAGTTAGGGTTTCGCGGAAAAAGTCAACTGTACCTTTGACTTTTGACCAAGACATGCTCCCAAACCTTGGGACATGATTCAATACACCCTATAACACCCATGGAACATGTCTATCAAGTTTTATTTAGGTCAAGGACATGATTTCCTAAAGGATTGCACAGTTTGGAATTCATCTGACAAAAGTCAACTGTGCACAAAAGTCAAACTTTGACTTTTTGAGATTTTTCACAAATATGGTTCTTTGACCGCAAAATGATGTTAATGTATGATTGGAATCATCATTCATTAAGAAAAATCGAAAAAACTGGGATAACTTGTAAAAGGGGTAACCATAAAAAACTTAGAAAATTTTCTAAGTTATGGAATAAAGTGGCTAGGGTACCAACTTTGGAGGATCATAACTCCTAAACCACAAGGCAATTTTTCCCCATCCAAAACTGGATTTGTAGCTCTCATTGCCCTGTACAAAAGCTTCAAACTACATCTCATTCCAATTCCGCATGGATTTTAAGTTATGGAATGATCAAAATCAAGAAAAGTGAAAATGTCACTTGTTTCCAACACTTAGTGAAATTTTCACTAAGTCAGAATCTGCCTTCACTTTTGTCCAAATGTAGGGGCATTTTTCACTTGGATCCAAAAAGTATCAAAATCAATTATGATCAAACAGTTATTGTATCATATGAGGGCTTTCCAAAATGGCCAAGAACTCCATCAAATTCCACTTGAGCCATGAGATATAACAAGGGCAATATGCCTTGCTGAAAACTGCCAAGGCTAGGCAGAATTTTGTACTTTTGCTTAATTTGGAAAAATCAGATAATTCCAAGCCTTGTCATCACTTTGGACACATTTGAGGATCAAATCTAAAGGGAACAAACACTAATCCAAGCCTCCAAAGTCTTTGGAACAAGAAGTAGCATGCCAAACCTAGAAATCCCTAAAAGAGGGACAAGACTCCAATTTTGGATTAGAGCATTCAATGGAAGAACCAAGGTGGCATGGACTGACACATTTGCAACTGAATTCAGTCAATATTGATCCAACAACTATGGAACCACAACTCTGTGCTCTAACCTCTAGTCAATGGCTGGAGGAGACTTGGATTCTCATTGATCAGCATTGGCCAAACCTCTGCTGCAGTTGCCATTCACTATTGATCCCAAAACAAACTTGCTCTACTATAAATAGAGCTCATTTGTGCTCAGTTTGAGTACACAAAAGCCATCAAACAGATGCTTTACTCAAAATCTCTTTCTCTTGGCAAAAATGCCTTCTTTAGCAAGGTAACTCTGAGTTTTTGAGTTAGAGAGCAATTCCACCACATCTCATGATCCAAACACATCCAATATGTCATATCTAAGCTGTCCAAACTCACACAAGTGACCTGAAATCCTTAAATCTCAAAGTCACCTCTTAAAACCTCAAAATAGGCTTTTTGTGCATTTTTCAGGCCATGTCTTGATTCAGTCACTTTCCAAACCAGATAAAACCTCAAACACACTCCAAATATCATCCTTGAGCTGTCCCAAATGGTTCCCCCCATCTAGAACACCATTTGAGAGAGTTGCTATTTTGGCCATTTTAACCCCTTTTGCAAGAAAGTGCCAGTTTGTGTTTTTGCAGGTTCCAGCTGATTCCAATCATCCTAAAAGCTTCTAAAGGATCATTTGAGAGTGTCCAAAGCATCAAACCATTTCTGGAACAAGAAACTTGGCAGATTACACAAAAAACTCCAAAAGCTCAAAAAGAGGTAAGCATCATAACTTGAACTCTTTGAATCATGCATTGCTTTGAGGTCCACTGATCATGCACATCTTATACATGTTATATATGTTGTGTTTGCATCAATTTATCATGTAATTCATACCTGTACCAAGATGTAGCACAGAAAATGCAATTATAGGCCTATTTCAAAACCATTATCGGATTTTGAGGAGGGAGCATGATCTGGAAAAAATACCACCATCATTGGATTCCTTATGAAATTCTAGGCCAGATGCATATAAATTTTGTCCCCAACCATGGAGAAATGAGAAAGTTATGGACCTTCCCGTTTCTTGCCAAAAACTTGTCTTGCCTTGCCTTGGCCAGGCCTAGAAAACAAGGCAAGCCTTGTGTATTTGTTAGTTTGTTTCAATCAACGGATGTATCACCACCCAGTGGTAAGACGCGCGCCCTATAGCCTTGAGGTCGTGGGTTCAAACCCCACCCAGACCATTTTGTGTTTTCTCACATTTTTGCTATTTTTTCAATATTTTCATGTTTTATTAATTAATTGGAAAATTAATAACTCCTTCAATTTTAATTATTTTTGGTTGGTTCTTTTTTCAAAAACTCAAAAAAATGTTAAAATATTTTATTCCTAAAAAAAATTAGATTTATATTATTTATTTAATATAATTAGTATTTTCGTGAATAAATGTCTTTTATTTGTTTTTAAACCTTTTAAAAATAAATAACCATTTTGGAAAATCAAAACCAAATAGGTTTTAACTCATCTTGTGATTAAAGCCTCATTTTTCAAACCAAAAAACCAAAATCACAAGTTGTTTATTCAAACTTATTTGGAACTTTTATCATTTGTATTAATTTTCTTTGAATAATTATATTAAAAAAATGATGAAATTAGGGTTTTATTGATTTTCACCCTAACAAACTTTTCCAAACACTCATGGGCCTTTAATAGACTGTAAGACCCAATCCCCTTTTGAAACCAAAACTTTTTGGGCCTCAGTCATTGTATAAGACCCATAGTGTTTTCAAAACCTCGGCGCGATCGTCGCCCTTTTCAAAACTAACCATTGGGCTTCTCCTTGAGCTATAAGACCCATATTTGTTCACTTTCAATCATTTTTGGGCCTATTGAGAGAGTGTAAGACCCATCTCTTTGTACAGAAAACCTTTTTGGGCCTCAGTCACTTGTATAAGTCCCTGTACATAACGAGAGTGCGATCATTGATAAAACCCTGGGCCTCTCCTTGAGATGTAAGCCCCAGTTTATCTTTCAAAAGCACTTTCTCCTTTAATTTTTTAACATACTGTTATTTTAAATTCCCTTGTTGAACAACTAACAAAACAATATGGAAGCTCTACAACCGAGTAAGTGTTTACCCGCTTTCATTTACCGATTTCATATGTATATAACTGTACTGTGGGGCTGTTTCACTGTAAGTCTTCTTTCATAAACTCATATCGACTGTGTAATACTAGTATAGATATTTAGAGTTTCCCCGACAACTACGTCTAGAACTAGACAAAGTTTCATCTCCTTACCTCCGACGTTCTTCCGGATATTTCAACATAACCTAAACCGTGAGAATTTTCTTTTACAACAATTTTATATAACTAGATCTAAGAAATATCCCCCTTTGAACAATTCATATACAGAAGGCCAATGTTCCAAGTGAAACCCCTTCTGGAACTGTTTATCAGCCTCCTCTTGGGCTTAGTGCAAGGACCCACAAGCTTCCTAAAAGCATCCCCGCCTCCTCTTGGGCGTTGTACAAGGACCCGTCGGCCTCTTAGAAGTTTTCACAGCCTCCTTTTAGGCTTTGTATAATGATGCTTCCTCTGGGAAGATAGCCTCCTCTTGGGCTTCGTACAAATTGTCCCTCGGCTTCTTAAAAGTTTTTCTCGCCTCCTCTTGGGCTTCGTACAAATTGTCCCGACGACCTCTTAAAGGTATAGGAATAGAAATTAGTCATCTTAATAGAACAGTCTTTCAAAGAGTCTAGATCTTTCTACCGCAAGCGTGCTGTCTCTTAATTTCTCTTAAGCATAGTACAAAAGATAAAACCCGTAGACTTGGACAGTCTCAATCCCCTTTGGATTTCCCATTTCCTTAAAGAACAGGAAAAAAACCTAATCTTCTGATCAAATCCATGAGTACAACATTACCCGTATAAGAACTGATTTTCTCTTTTATCCAACACGCTGGATCTTTCACTCAACTGAAACAGTCACAATCACCATGGCCTCCTCTTGGGCTTTGTACAATGATTCTCCCCAGTGGAGCTAACCTTTTCACACTCTCTTGTTGAGTATAAAAGACTCTCTTGTTGAGTCACCAAACTTTTAGCCTCCATCTCGGGCTTCGTACGAGATACAAAAACACTCTCTTGTTGAGTATAAAAGATTTTCTTGTTTAATCACCCTTTTAGCCTTTGTCTCGGGCTTCATACGAGACACCAAAACACTCTCTTGTTGAGTATAAAAGACTCTCTTGTTGAGTCAAACAACTATCAGCCTCCATCTCGGGCTTCGTACGAGATACAGAATCACTCTGTTGTTGAGTATAAAAGACTCCCTTGTTGAGTCAAACCCCTTTAGCTTCCGTCTTGGGCTTCGTACAAGACACACAAAAAGACTCTCTTGCTGAGTCAAATCCTTTTAGCCTCAATCTTGGGCTTTGTACAAGACAGAAAGAACATTTTTCCTCGGAAAAGACAACCTTTTAGCCTCCTCTAAGGCTTTGTATAAGGAAACCCCGGTTAAGACAATCAACCTTTTAGCATCAAAATCAATGCCTTGCTCACAGTATACAAACATCAACAACTCCTTTTTCCCTCATCTAATTGCTGTAAGCGGCAAGCCTTTGGATTATTTACATCCACGCCACTATCCCTCCTTTAGCATGAGAAATTCCTAAGGAAAGATGGCCTTGCTCTAAACTGAGTTAAAGTATTCTCCTTCAGGTTAAAAAACCCCTATAAAGGAAATTATGGCATTGCTGGATTCAAATATCCCAGTTAAAGGAATTCTCCTTTATAATCAGTCACCCAACAGTCGTGACAAACATACCAAATACCCCCTTTAGAGTTGACAAATTCTCTCTAAAGACAAAACCCTTAAGCTTCACATCTTGGGCTTCGAACAAGATACAAACCACTTTTCGCTTCACATCTTGGGCTTCGAATAAGATACAACTCACTTTTAGCTTCACGTCTTGGGCTTTGATCGCTCTGATTTCCCTATCCCGGGAATACGTAGGCATAAGATTGCAAAAGAATCTTAGCGAGCACACTAATAAAAAAAATCAAGTCCCTTATCTGGCACCGTATCCTAACCAATTCCCCAGGAACCATCCCGGCATCTTGTTCTGAATAAAATAAGCAGAGAGAGGCCCCACATCCACGTAGCATCTGTAAACCAACAGTTTTGACTGTTTGACCTCAGTTTGCAAGCAGGGTTAGTTCGAGACATCTATTTCCCTTCCTTCATCAGCTTCAATAGGATAAAAAATTAATTGACCTGTAGTCCCCCCAGAGCGACAGTGCTTAAGAACCACGTCCAAAATCGCTCGCTACACTAACACCTTGTCAATCTTGTTGTGATTATTTTGGAGATGATCTTGTAAAACATGGTGCAGACAGCTATAGGTCTGTAGTCTTTGATCGATCTGGCCTCGTTAGTTTTGGGAATAAGCGTGACCAGTGTATTGTTGAAGGCCTTGAAGAGCTTCTCATTCTCGAAGAAATCAAGGACAACAACAATAACATCACTTTTGATAGTATGCCAACTGGACATGAAAAAGTTTGCTCTAAATCAGTCAATCCCAAGAGCCTTTAGTCACCTATGGCATTCACGGATGCATATATTTCAGACTCAATGATAACATACATCAAAGACTCCCTCTGCTCCAAGCTAAGCTGCGGTACTGCCCTCATGGCTTGCACATCAATATGGCAAGGTATCACGGTGAGAACCGGATACCAAAGCCATATGATTAGCCTGGCTTGCAATAATAAGATATCACCACCAAACTTTTATTTTATCCAAGGGAAGGGAGAAAAGATCGAACAAAAACGTAAGTAAAAATGAAAAGCAACAAGCAAGGCCTAAATCTATGCAAAAAGAGATCAAAGGTACGGGGGTTGGTTATACTAAGGGAAGGTACTAGCACCCTAAATATCTGTAGTACTCTACTGGAACCTCTTGAAATATTTGTGTTTTGGCTAAAATTGTTTGCTAAAGGTAAGGATGGGCAAAGAAAAGAGAAAATGTGGAAAAAGAAAAAGGTAGAAAAAGAAAAAGGTAGCTCGCTAGGATTTCACAATCCTATGCCTACGTATCCTTAATAGTAAGTCAGAGCAATCGTAATTCAGAACTACGATGTGAAAGGGAAAAGGGTGTAAAAAAGTGTGCTCGCCAAGGATTGGGGCCATTGTTCCTACTATTCTCAAAAGGAACTTGAGAAATCAGAGCGTCTGTAGTTCGTGGAACTAAGAGTTATTAGGGTTATAAGAACC
The DNA here is from genome assembly GCA_022829125.1 of Lathyrus tuberosus. Taxonomy (NCBI): domain Eukaryota; kingdom Viridiplantae; phylum Streptophyta; class Magnoliopsida; order Fabales; family Fabaceae; genus Lathyrus; species Lathyrus tuberosus. The sequence continues at coordinate 4,265,195 of JALAZF010000191.1, forward strand.
ATGACAACAAAGAGGAAAAAGCTTGAAAGCAAAGCTTGTGAGGATTGATTGTAAAGGTGACGAGATTAATGGTTATCTCTTAGGAAAGGATTTGAATGGAGAGTTAAAGGTTTGTAAAGGGAGGAGAGATTAATGGCTATCTCTACGACAAGGTTTAAAGGAAGGGTAAAAAAGTTACAAGAGATTAATGGCTATCTTTTGGGAGGGTTAAAAGTTTGTAAATGAAGGAGAAATTAATGGCTATCTCTACGACAAGGTTTGAAGGAAGAGTTAAAAAGTTACAAGAGATTAATGGCTATATCTTGGGAAGGTAAAGTTTGTAAATGAAAGAGAGATTAATGGCTATCTCTATGAAAAGGATAAAAGAAAGAGTTAAAGAGTTACAAGAGATTAATGGCTATCTCTTGGGAAGGTTAATTTTGTAAATGAAGGGGAGATTAATGGCTATCTCTACGACAAGGTTTGAAGGAAGGGTTAAAAGGTTACAAGAGATTAATGACTATCTCTTGGGAAGGTTAAAAGTTCTTAAATGGAGGTGAGATTAATGGATATCTCTATGAAAAGGTTAAAAAGAAGAGTTAAATGAGTTACAAGAGATTAATGGCTATCTCTTGGGAAGATTAATGATTAGATGAAAGCGGTTAAAAAAAGGCCTAAGATTGAATTAGGGTTTGAATAATGGGAGATATGAGATGCTATAATTATGTATAAATGCATGTGGATGACTAACAATTCAATAAAAGATAAGTTTTCCTTGGATTATATGCAAGACTCACAAGTGTATCTATGATAAATATGCATGAGGTCGACCTAAAGGGGATATGAGTTGACGCAAACATGCTAAAATGCAAAAATACACATAAAAGGAATTTGTGTGTCGACACGAACAAGTTGTGCGTCGACTCGAACATGGAAGAATGTTAAAAAAAACCAATTTCAATCAGTATGCATCGACTCGGACAAGTTTATGTGTCAACTAGAACATGGCAGAATATTAAAAAAACATTAATTTTAGCATTTTTGAACTTTCAAACGTTCTCAAAACTCAATATTTTTCAGAGATGTAAAAATGAAAGTTGTGTGATTTTTCACAAGGAACACAATCGTATCAATTTCATAATCTAAAACTCATTGTATAACACACACGAAGGGCAAAAAAATAAACAAAACCCTAAGTTTCAACCATTGCGAACTTCACATATGAACATGATATATTGCCAACAGTAGAAGGAACACATTAGACACAGTCATGTCTATATTTTTTCTTCAATAATCAGTCACAAATAATGCATGAATCAAGACTTTCAAAGTGCAAGAACACTTACCTATTGGAGCAAGGTCCAATGCCTTTTCTTAATGGCTTTTTGCAAAGAATGAAGGTGAGAGTGATGGATGATGATACAGATGGTACATAGATTGTTCAAGGGTTTAGACAACTTATAAATAGTTTTTTGAGGATGTTTGGGTGATTGAATGAAGTGGAAAATCTATGGTTTGAGTAATCACAATTTTCACTTCAATAAAGGTTGAAAAAGTGAGAGAAAGGGTGATTCTGGTGCAAAGGAGTTTTGCAAGGCTTTGAGGTCTATTTCTTGTGTGTTTTGTTGATGTTGTTGAATAAGGAGAGGCCCTTTATTTGTAGGGAAAGATTGAGATTAAAGATTATGCAGAACCAAGTTTGAAGTAAAAATGGTTTGGTTAGATTCAAAATGGTAGTTACATGGATCATGATGAAACATTGGTGTGATCAAAATGGTAGTTCCATGGATCATGATGAAACATTGGAGTGATTTAGTTCCATGGACCTGAACATGAAAGATTTTCTTTTGATCTGATGCAACAGTTTGGAGGCTCAAGTGGTTGGCAAAAGCAAACCTTATCAAAATAGACATAATGCTTTATGAAAAACTCCCATAAATGGCATGAAACTTGGATAATGCTTCAAATCCTTGTGTAATGCACCAAGGTCTTGTGTAATTCTATGATTAGAGGGAGATTTATAAGTTACATGACCTGCAAAGTGAGATTATACAGCTTTGCATGGATTTGCAACAAGGATTTGGCGTGAACATGACTTGAAATTCAACATGGAGGAGCCATGTTCATCTCTTCGAATCTCCTAGCTCAAGCATGGGAAATATGAGTTATTGGACTCTTTGGAAAGCTTGAAACATGCCCTACAACTTTCATGTTTTGAGTTTTTCTTGAATCAAAATGGATCATGGTGAAAAATGGCCTCAAAGTTGGCTACTTTATAAGGCAGATTTTGCTGGAAATTTTCTAAGTGTTCAAACTTCTCACTTGAATGAAACACCAACTTCATGGCTTCGTAACTTGAAATCTAAGAACTTCTTGGGAATTCATCCTCGAGGAAGGACAAATTTGTAGTAGGGAATGAGCTCTTAAAATTGGTCTTTGGAGCAAAGAAAATGGTTTCTTGGATTGGAAGTTATGGCTTTGGCAAGTCGTGCAAAAATCATTGTACTTCCATAACTTAGAAAATTTTCAATTCCTCTTTTGTTGCCCTTTTTGCAAGTAACCTCAATTCTCTTGATTTTTCTTGACCAAATTCAATCATCAAACATTTTTCTATGAAATTTATATTGAGAAGTTCAATTTTGATCCAAGAGCCCAAAAGTCAAAGGTTTGACTTTGCAGTGATCAGCTTGTGTATCAAATGAATTTCCACTTCTTGATCTTCAATGATCTCCAAACCCTATCTTATGATAAAAGCACATGTTCTTGAATTTCCAAGGGGTTAGTGAATACACAAAAACACAGACATGAGATGGTTGATGTTATGTAAATGATGTAAATGGAGGCATGATCTTAGGGTATGCCAGTTGCCCCTATTTAAGTTTCTTTATACCAGAGATTGGAGTGGCTTAAATACAGAAAAATGCACAAATTTTTGCCCTAAGATAATGTAAAGATGTTTATGATATGATATGAATGTAAGACTCTATTTTCTGTAGGGGAGCAAAATCAAAGCAAGCAAAAAATGACATTGGGTGAAAAGACACCAATATCCAAGAAGGCATTGGATAAAGGTATAATCACAATATCTGAGAATGGCATCAGATGAATGTGAGAAAGGTAGGGATCCAAGAACAGCATTGGATAAAAAGACCCAGGCCAAGACATCCAAGAATAGCATTGGATGAACAACAAAATCCAAGAATATCAATGGATAAAAATGAGCAATAATATCCAAGAAAGCATTGGATAAAAAATATACCATCCGTCCAATAATGGCTTTGAACGAAAGGTAAACAAAATATGGATCTAAGAATGGCATTGGATGCAAAGAGACCAGCCATACAATAATGGCTTTGATGGAGAGGTAAACAATATATGAGAATGGCATCAGATGTAAAGAAACCAATCATACAATAATGGCTTTGAATGAAAGATAAACAATATCTGAGAATGGCATCAGATGTAAAGAAATCACAATATCCAAGAAAACATTGGATGAAAGCGAACGATATGGTACTCGAGAAAGCATTGGATGTAAAGGAATCACAATATCCAAGAAATAATTGGATGAAAGTGAAAAATATGATACCCAAGAAAGCATTAGATGTAAGGAATCACAATATCCAAGAAAGCATTGGATGAAAGTGAAGAATATGATACCCAAGAAATCATTGGATGTAAGGAATCACAATATCCAAGAAAGCATTGGATGAAAGTGAAGAATATGATACCCAAGAAATCATTGGATGTAAGGAATCACAATATCCAAGAAAGCATTGGATGAAAGTGGAGAATAAGATACCCAAGAAAGCATTGGATGTAAGGAATCACAATATCCAACAAAGCATTGGATGAAAGTGAAGAACATGATACACAAGAAAGCATTGAATGTAAGGAATCACAATATCCAAGAATGTATTAGACGTAAAGGAGAAGAATATGATACCCAATAAATCATTGGATGTAAGTAATCACAATATCCAAGAAAGCATTGGATGAAAGTGAAGAATATGATACCCAAGAAAACATTGGATGTAAGGAATCACAATATCCAAGAAAACATTGGATGAAAGTGAAGAATATGATATGCAAGAAAGCATTGGATGTAAGGAATTACAATATCCAAGAAAACATTGGATGAAAGTGAAGGATATGATACCAAAGAAAGCATTAAATGTAAAGGTGGAGAATATGATACCCAAGAAAGAATTGGATGTAAAGACACATATCTGCTTTGGTAGGTGGCAAGTAAGTTGGACTTTGACCACAAGGTAAGATGTGGATAACAACACGACCTCGGGAAATACAAAATGAGAATGAAACAGTCTTGATATTCATATATATGTGAATTATGTATGATGTATGATCAAATGCAAATGCCGATGTTGACGACATGGCTCGACTCTTTTTGAGGAGAGGAAAAGACTAGAAGACTGATTCCTCAACACGAAGATCACTGCCATTCTACTTAGGGACTAAAGATGCTACTGTTGAACACATCTCTGCCACACTGGTAAACTGTACTAAGTTGATGATCCTTGTAGAAAGGATAAATAGCTGCTTGGGGATTTTTCAAGTAAACCGCCCCAGGTTAGCTGACTGTTGTAGACGACTGATCATTGCTTTAGCTTAACTTATTCTGGAAATGACTACTTTACTGTGCGCTTGGAAAGCTTTCCCCAATCTGAGTCTAGAAATATCCTCTGGATAAACCAATTCCTAGAAGGACTTGCACTGAACAACAAATATTGAACTGATTATCAACAGGATTTGGAAGGAACTTGCCCTTGATAGGGTCACCAACCAAGTTTCTCAACTGTTTGAAAATTCCTTGAGAGGAAAGCCAGTTTTCAAACAAAAGTATTCATACAAACATGGTAAATGCAAATTTCATGCAATTTTTAAAATTAAAATCACACTTCTGGAATGATGCAAAGCATATGAATCATTATTCAGAACATGGCGGTTCAAGATGTTTAAAAGTGAAAGGTAAAACATAGATGTGATGCCAAAACTAATGATCTGCAAAGATCGTTTGGAGTCAAGTTACGTGACCTTGTTGTAGTATTATTTCAAAATAACCTTGCTTCAATTAGGTCTTTTGAGGGTTGTAACATGGACTAGTTCACAGTTTATGAAACAAAGGATAAAGGCTCAAAGTTTATTTGTACCCACCCAATCTTCCTGATAATCTTCAATCCAAAGCTCAGTTAAATCATGCTATGCGCCTAGGTTCCCAAGGGTTGAGAGTTGTGTTCTAGAAAAAAATGGTTAGACCACCAAAAGTGCTAACTCTCCTTCTCTTTGGACGAAGAGAGTTACGCTATCTATTCTACTAAGTGTGGTGAGATGAATATCTGGGGATTTGAGGGCTATACAAGCATTGTATGTTACCTCAAGATGAATGTCTTGCTCATCCCTCATGCGGGAGCCCCATTATATAATCTTTTCTTTAATACGGGCCATTAAGAGAAGCCTCTTGGACTTCTGGCATTATATGGCCATCATTGCCGTAACCGTCATCCACGAATACAGTCTTTGAAGCCCTTGATAACGTCTGTATGGATGCTCTGCCGTCGTTACAAAAGATGGATTTACACCTGACAAGCACGTTCCGGCATCGATGCTGGGTAGAGCGAAGTACCCGCCCTCGTGATAACTTGACATGGTGGGAATCAGGTTCCATGCTCGGTCCGGGTTGTTCACGAGGCTTGTCTAGCTCTCTTCATTTGTACGATTTCTCTTGCTACTATCGTCTGGTCCGTGTTCACCCTTATCCGACTACTCAATTCGACATCAAATATATTTGGCATGTACATAAGCCCCCAGATTACTATATCCGCCCATAGGGATGTAGTACACAGCAGTGACACAAGCCCAGATATATTTGCTAGGTGCCGAGTTGTAGATCGGCCTTTCTTATCATGTCCTTATGTGTCAAGAATTTCTAGGGAGGTCGTGTCCTTTTAGTTTCCCCAATATAATGATGACTATTAAAGGCTACTCCCTAGCTACTCTCGAGCCTTTTATCAAAGTCCTTCTTTCTCTCTTCTCATTTCCAAATCGTCTTCCTTCTTCTTTAACCAGAACATCTTCTAATCTCTAAGGATTCTTTACTCGCAGGTATCCTTCTAACACTTCTAATTTCAATTTTACTTTTCAATTTTGTTTCTATTCACTATGGTAGTTTTAGTAGGTGAGAAGGTGAGGGTAATAGTAGCGAAGTTCGTATGAACGCCCTGGAGAGAAAGGAGTTGCGGTAACAATTCATGTGGGAAATAGAAAGCGCTTTAGGGCCAAAGGAGTATAGACGAGTCATGAACGAAATCTATGGCGATGTTCTTACTTCTGGGGATAATTTTGATTCTGGATCACCTTCCTCAGGTTTTGTAGAGGTTTCAATGACGACTACTGCTCCTTCTGATCTTGAAGTCATGAATCATAAGACTAGTTACTTTGACGATGTAGATATCGCGAAACTCTGGTCCTTAATATAAATATCTTCAACTGGGTCCGAAGATGACATTGTCTTGGAATCATGTATTCCTGGAGAGTGCATTTGTATACTACGCCCCAAAGGAGTTAAAGAAGACTTTTTCTACTTCTATGTCGGGGTTCTAGAAGATATCAATATATAAAAACCTTTTTCTGACTTTGAAGCGGACTTATTGAAAACTGTGAATATAACTCCCTCTCAACTTCGTCCCAACAGTTGGGGTTTCATAAAGTCTTTCGAGCAGGTTTGTGAGGTCCTAGATATCGTCCCTACAATTGGTTTGTTCTTCTCTTTCTTTGAAGTGAAAAGAGTTGATAATTGAAGTTGGATGCAAATTAATGGGATTCCCGGACAGAGTTTTCTCCATGCATTTACTTCTAATTATAAAAAGTATAAGAATCATTTCCCTCAGGTAAAGAGCAGACCGATATGTCCACAAGTGTTGTACTCTCTGGATAGCCAGCCTCGTTTCCCCTCCTATTGGGCCGGGAACCCATTACCGATCACTGGTTTCAATTTTGAGAAACTGAGTGAATTAGAAACCTAATCTTTGATTGTTCTTGACTCCTTCCATATGATGAAGGTTAAGGAGTTGTTACCTTTGAGCGACGAGAAACTACTCGCCTACCTGGGTAATTGCTTGCTTACAATTCGTACATATGATTTATCCTCCTCATTCTGACGTTTATTACTTGTTCTGCAGATATCATGACTAAATTTTCAGTAGCAGAACAGAAGAAATTAATGTAGGAGGCTCGTGCTACCCGAAAAAGATCCTGAGAGGTTGTTCCACCTAAGTCGGATATGAGTGGGTTGGAAATCCAACAACCAAAACGGACCTGGGGTACCAATGCAAAGACTACCCCTAGTAAGAGTGAACCTTAACCTTGTGCTCCTCTGCCTCAGGAAGAAACTTCACAAGGTGCTCCCAAGAGGTTGAAAACCCTTATGACCAGTGAAGTTTGTCGGGCTCACATGGAGATCAATCCCCTCATGCGAGTTACTGAGGAAAGTGTTGCATCTGGGGAGTTTAAGTTCTGGTCTAACAGCTTTGACGGGCTTAGGTTCTTGTATGACCATATCAACACAACCGAGGACATTAATAAAGTGAAGTCCATTGGCTGACAAAAGATTACTCAAAATATTAGCTCCAACCTCATGCGGTGTGCCGTTCTCGCTAGGGGTCTGTTTGAATCTAGCGACGATTCTGAGGCGGAGAAGCTTAGGTTGAAAGAAGAGGTTATCCGGTTGCAGGAAACTCTCACAGCCTAATCATAAAAAAATTTTGGTTTAGAAAAAAAGCTTGGCTGACGAGAAGAAGCATAGAGAGACCATTAAGTCTGAACACAAGTTGGCTTTGTCAAAGGCTACTGAGGAGTTGGGGCAAGTCAAAGCTTCATGTGCCGTGCTCACCGAGTCTCTTAAGAAGACTCAGATTTAAGTTCTCTCCGCTAGTGATGAGGCCTTTGACAGGGCAAAGGAGCAAGTTTTGTGTCTTCATCTTGGGCTAGATCTGTCTGAACTTGACTACTTCAAGGTGGTGCAGGATGGCCGCCTTATAGATATAGTCGAGCTCGAAAAGAATAATCTGGAGAATACTTCTGCTCCTGATAATGATGGGAATGAGACTCTTGATGGTGTTGGCGCTGATGGTACCCTGATTGTTGAATTTTTTTTCATCTTTCCTGTGTTTAGTTAGTCATCCTTCTAGATGCATTTTGATGTATTTTGGCAAGAGAGTGTGGTGTTGTCCCCCTTATGCTTATGAATATTTGGCACTCCGGCTTTGTACAATTTATTTTCTCCCTTTTGAGGCTTTTATTTATGTCATTTCTGCTTATTGTATTTCTTTGCAAAATGACCCCGTATATATCCAGCCCCTCGGGAAATAGGTTAGAATAACTTAATGTGTCCGAATATAGTTTGCCAGGTATTATTTTTGCTTTCTCCCTTGCCTGATTGTTAAGGGGCCTTTTTGTTATCTTGTGTGTTTAATCTTCTCGAGAGTTCTGGACTCTTATAAGCATGAGCGCTGATTATGGTATTTACCCGGGAGCATTAACAAGATTCACGTCTTTCTTGTCGGCAATTTTCCCCTTTATGATTCTTTACTTACATGCTCCTAGTATCTTTCGACATGCTTTGAGCTTAGGCGTTTCATCATCTTTATATCAGATTGTTCGTATTTTATGCACGGAGCTATCAAACATATTATTCGACCCGTTTATGGACGACCTCTGTACGCGGAGTAAGTCGACACGTTTATAGGGTTTTAATCAACCCGTTTATGGGCGACCTATGTACGCAGAGCAATTCGACACGTTTATAGGGTTTTTATCAACCCGTTTAAGGGTGACCTATGTACGCGGAGCAAGTCAGCATGTTTATAGGGTTTTAATCAACCCGTTTATGGGCGACCTATGTACGCGGGGCAAGTCGACACATTTTTAGGGTTTTAATCTACTCGTTTATGGGCGACCTATATACGCGGAGCAAGTCGACACATTTATAGGGTTTTAATCAACCAGTTTATAGGCGACCTATCTACGCGGAGCAAGTCGACACGTTTATAGGGTTCTAATCAACCCGCTTATAGGAGACCTATGTACGCGGAGTAAGTCGACACATTTATAGGGTTTTAATCAACCCGTTTATGGGCGACCTATGTATGCAGAGCAAGTTGACACGTTTATAAGGTTTTTCGAGTTGTAACTCGCCATTTCCAGCTGATCACCAATAAACAAGACATGACAATTTTTTAAGTCCAAGTGCCTCGTTAAAATCCCATGCCCTTGCAAGGGAAAAGAGTACAACCCAGATCTTTTATTCATTATTGGATTACATAAAATTCAGCTAAAATACAACCTAAGATTGGATACATTCCATGTCCTAGGTAGTTCTATTCCTTCTAACGTTTCTAGCTTGTATGCTCCGTTGTTTAGCTTTCAAACCACCCTGAACGGACCTTCTCAATTGGGGGCGAGCTTTCCCTTGCTTTTTGGGTTTGTTATTTTCTTCAAGACCAGGTCGCCCTCTTTGAACTCCCTCTGTCGGACTTTTAGATTGTACCTTCTTGCCACCCTCTGTTTTGCAGCACATTCTCTGATCCGTGCTATTTCTCTGATTTCTTCTATCCGATCGGTCGAGATGTTCAAATTCTTGATGTTGGTGATTTCATCAAGATGCTCACGCCTCTAAATCGGGGTGTTGATTTCCACCGGTATCATTGCATCAGCTTCATATACCATCATGAAAGGTGTTTCATCAGTGGTAGAATGCGGTGTTGTATGATATGACCACAAGATCTCTGGCAAGTACTCGGCCCACATTCGTTTTGCTTCCTACAACTTCTTCTTTATGTCGTTTAGGATAACCCTATTGGAGGCTTCTGCTTGGCCGTTGGCTTGTGGATGTTCTACCGATGTGAACCTGTTTTGTATTCCATAATTCTTACAAAAATCTAGAACCAATATGCTAGCGAACTGAGCTCCATTGTCTGAAACTATAACTCGTGGCAAACCAATAGAACTTGCGGACTTTCTCGGCAGAGATCCGTGCAACAACCTCGGCTTCTACCTATTTTGCAAAATAATCGACTGTGACAATTAAGAATTCACTACTACGAAAAACCCGTTTAACAACGGTTAGGAATGACATATAATGACGCGGGAGAAGGCGTTGTTATGTAAATTGTCGTTGTAGGTTCGCTGTTTCTACAACGGTCTAGAAACCGTTGTTGTATTCTGGACGCCCGCGTTATATTGCAACGGTTAGGTATTTCAACCGTTGTAATATATATTAACTATCTAAACGGTTATGAGTATCAACCGTTGTCATATATATTAACTATCACAACGGTTATGTGTCTCAACAGTTGTGGAATGTATCCTTAGTTTATTAAATACAAATGTATATTGCTTGTTTTACCATACACCTAATTAAAGAAATACAACCATTAAAATTGGTAAAGAACAATATAATCTGAAAATTAAACTGTTTTTGAAAACCAACTTAAACACACCACTGTTTTCCGAATTAAATCCATTTAATTCCGCACATTTTATGTTCCTTAACATAAAATTTACGGTTCAATGGTCAGTTTCATTCAATCCATCGATATCTTTTATTATAGTTTACCTCATCATCGCCAAAAATCATCGCGATTTTATCATCATAACAATCATGATCTTAACAACCACGATGATTAGTGACGACGATGAGGTAAACTATTGATCATGAAGGCTAGATCAGATCCTGTAGAATCAGGCCGCCAAGTGGGTCAGGGATGCTGGTTGTATGGAGAGGAGGGGGTGTACCTGCAAGGTACTCCGACGCTCAAGTGAGAAAGGGTCAGAGAAAAGGGGCAAGTACAAAGTATGAATTCTTAGGGTGAATATTGGATACCTGACCCTCTCAAGCTAGAGGGTTTATATAGAGCCCCCAGCGCGTGGTCAACGGTCCTATTTTTGGGGCGAAATAACCGTTTTCACCAAAGAATAGATAACTACCCAAACTAGCCGTTATGTCGGGCAAGGTGCTCAAAACTAGCCGTTATGTCGGGCATAGGCATGGTTCCGGGCACCTGCCCATAGCTGTTCGGGGAGGAATGAAGCCGTGCGTGACGGGTAGTAATTCTGGGGAGGAACGTTGTATTCCTTTCCCGGTTGGAGGGGCAGAAAGGTAACTTTTGCCCCTCTGTGGATTGGACTTAGGCAATTTAGGCCACTCTGGAACAGAAGCGGATTGGGCCAAGTCTAGCCGTTGGTCCAGTCCAGAGCAGGAGCCCCCCAAGTCGTTGCTCCCGAGCATGGGAGTGATGACTTAAGGACTGCTCGTTGCTCTGGGGAGCCGGAATGAAGTCGTCGTTTGTAGACGAGGAGGATTGTCTCAAAGTGCTTGTGACTTCCTGCGTTCGTGAGATACATTGTCGTGACCTTGTTTCCCGGTCTTCGTGGAGATTAAGGGTCAGATAGAATTGGAAACGTTGGGTTGCCACGTGTGCCTCGAGCTCCGTGTAGCAGTTAATAGGCAATGATGGCTAGTGGGTAGTCATTATGGCCTACGAGCGCGTGTTTGCACGTGCCCCTTTGTATAAAAGGGGGAAAATCGTTCCATTTGGAACTTTTCCTCTCTGATTTATCTTTGCTCTCTTCAAGCTCTTTCCCGTCATCGCCTTCTGCCTTTCCGACCACCGTTGCAAGCTTAAGAGCAACACCTTTCTTCTACTTAAAACAAGTAAGTTTTCCGATCCTTTGCTTGCTCTGCTTCTGTTTGTAGTTAGTGGTAGATTGCATGTGGTTAGGGCTAGTTTTAGGGGACAAAATAGGTGGATTTCTGGTGACTGTTGGTGGTGGACGGTGGTTGTGCTATTTTCCACTTCTGATATGTCACCGAACGCGTCTGTACGCTCTAGTTAGGAAGGCGGTTGACGGAGTCGTCGCGATGGTGACGCTTGTGTAACCGTTGTGATTTTTCATCTTCTGAGCGAATGATGAGTTTTCCGGCAGAACACCCCCAGATTCCGGTGAGGCTTTGTAATTTTCGGCGGGGCTTCGAATGGAAACTGGGATTGAGTACGGGGAAGTTCCTTGCTAGGGGATGATATGTTTCGAGTGTCTCCTCGCGGGGAGGTTCCAACCTTTCCTTTGACGTTAGGGCTTAGGTCGGGGACGTTGTCCTTAGCCCTTTGCGCGCCTTCTCACTTGACTTAGCAGTGGAAGGGTGGATTTGATTTGCTGTCGAATTCACTTTCTTCTCTATTTTTCAGGTGATCGTAATGGCGATGGGGCCAGAAAGAGAAGTTATTATAGATACGTCCGAGGAAGAGTCGGGCTCTGAAGATAGGAGCAACTCGATGACCTCTAGTTCGGCGACTTTGAGTTCCTCGAGTAATGTCGGGGAGGAGGAAGAGTTTGACGTCATGGAGGAAGACGTTGACAGTTTCTCCGCGGAGGAGTGGGAGGTGGCCGAACCTTCCGAGCATGTGTCTACGTTTACAAAGTCTTTGGTGGACGTCTTCACGGAGGTAGGACCAGAAGGGGAGTGGAAAGTGCATTTCCCTTCCTTGGACGAGCGGGTTTGCACGAACTTCGGGGACCGCTTCACAATGTACGAGTACACCTTCAAAGAGATGGGCTTGAGGCTGCCTTTTACTGATTTTTAGCGGTCAGTGTTCGAGCATCTGAAGTTAACCCCTACGCAACTGCATCCTAATTCGTTGGCCTTCATCCGGGCCTTCGAGTTGGTGTGCGAGCATCTCTCCTTGGGAGCTACTCTCCCTCTGTTCTTCACTGTTTTCCATCTCCAAAGGCAGCTGACGGGGAAGAAGTATGGATGGGTTTCCTTGAAGCAGCCTCGCAAGCTGTTCAAGCCATTTTCAGAGTCAATCCAGACATTCAAGGAACGGTACTACGTCGTTGAGCCCGTGTCTGAGGCTGCCCAGGACAGTACGTATGTCTGGGAGATCGAAGTTGACGAGAATGGGAACGAGCTGCACGATGAGGAAGGAAGGTATATTGGGCGGAGACTCTACAAGTTCCCTCTCCACTGGGCGCCCGACCATTTTGCCAAGAAGCCGAGTGACTATGTCTTCCAACCGAGCGAGCTGCGCGGGCAGGATACCCTAGCATACGAGGCATTGGTGAAGTGGGTCAACGTCTTCAGGTTAGCTGAGTGCTGGATGAGCAAGGGCAACCCGATCTTTGAGGAAGATGGGAGTCAGAGGGTCGAGCACCGATTCATCAATCTTAAGGCACTGCTGGAGTGAAAGACTCCCGTGGATGCCGAGGAGTTGCTTGGTAGTCTTGGTTATTTAGAGTTTGTTTGTGTTATTTATTTTCCTCGTATCTAACATGTTTGTGTTTTGCTTGTGCAGGTGAGATGCCTCAGGCTCATGATCGGGTTGTGAGGAATGCTTTGGCGAGGAACAAAGTTGGAACGGCTCCTCCGAAATCTCGGTTTGCTGGTGCCCGTGTTCCTCCTTCGGCGCAATCTGTTGCGGTGACCTCCATTTCTCCAACTCCTAGTCCCCGAGGATCTCCCCTGCCTTTGGCCGGGCTACCTAAGTGGCCAAGGATTACTGATGCTGTGGACCTTACTCAGGTAACGGAGAAAGGGAAGTTCGAGCTTCCTCCCTGTATCCTCGATAGGAGGTTTTTCAAAGGCAACTCTTTGGTCGTTCCCCGGGCGGAATCTCTTCGCTTGAAAGGTATGGATCGCCGGAGCAAGAGGGCGCTGGTAGTCCAAGACACTTCTGCCTTGGTTAGGATGCTAGAGATGGCAGCGGTTTATGCTGAAGGGGACCCTGCGACTGAGATCAAACTCAATGCTGCCCATGCTTCTGTGGCATCCCTTAAGGAAGAAGTCAAGAGTATCGGTGATGCTCTGAAGAAGGCTGAAGAGGAGGCGGCCAGGCTGAAGGAGGAGAACTCCACGCTGGCGGCGGAGAAGAAAGATGCCGAGGAGCTGATCAGGGAGCTGAGGGCGGTCAATGCCCCGGGTGTCGACGAGCCGGACGATGTGAAAAATTTGAAGACTAGATCCGAGCTGGTTGCTCACATGTTGCTGGCTGAAGATGACAGCAACGCCGTCGCGGAGGAGTCCTCTAGAAACACTGTGGCTCAACTGCGGGTGGTGAACCCTGGGCTTGAAATTTCTGCCGAGGGGACTCACTACCTGGCGCGTGTTGAGGATGGCCGTATTGTCGTGCCCGATGGTCTCCTTGAAAGTACCCCTGAGGATCAGCCTGCAGAGGACCAGGGACCCGAGCCAGAGACTGCCAAGCATGCGGAGGAGTGAGGAATTTATATTTTTGATGTTGTTGAAATATGTCCGGCCTGCGTGCCGTGGAATTATTGTAATTTATTTTTGGGGGCGTGGCCCCCGTTTTATGTAACAAAGTACAAATGTGGCCCTTGCGGCCACTTATCATGTTAATTTATCACATGTTTAATTCTGTTACTTGCATGATTTTACTTGCGTTTATTTTTGCTAAGTGTTGTATGCATGCTCGCTGTGAATGTATGTCCGCCCGTGATAGGGGGTACTTGACTTGTGTGAATATTTCAGGGAGATTTCTCGTAATAGATGTGTTCGGCAGGGTGGGGAACTGGTCGAACGGCTGAGGAATATCCTGGTCGGGGAGCGGAGCTCAGGTCGCGTTTGAGGCCTGAGTTCGCAGCGTGAACGTCCCATCGCAAGCTGAGGTTCTGCCAATCATGGTACTTTGACGACAACAATGCTAGATCGAGGACCGCTGTCGAGCAGTTACCCCGCTCGTTACTGAGCGGGGTTACGCTTTAATCGTATGCGACGCTTGTACCTAGACGTGCATAGCTGACGTTTGCGACAGGTCGAACTGAGAATTTAGCTGTAATATTGTTTTAGCTTTTCAGCGTTCCATGGTCGAGCAAGTTCTTCCCCTTTGAGATGTTCTAGGTAATAGGCCCCATTTTCCATTTTTGCCCGAACGCGATAGGGTCCTTCCTAGTTGGCTACTAGTTTGCCTTCGCGAGAGTCTTTGTGGTTTCTTCTTAGGACAAGGCTTCCCACGTCGAACTCTCGCCGTATCACCTTGGCGTTGTGCCTGATGGTAATTTTTTGTTTTAGTGAGGCTTCATGGAGGGCTGCCCCAGTTCTGATTTCCTCGACGAGGTCGAGCTCTTCTCTTAAAGACTCATAATTCATCTCCTCGTCTAGGGGCGACTCTGTCCGCCAGTTGGGCGACGAAGTCCTGAAACTTCCTGTCCGTGAATTGCGTCCCGTTGTCCGTTACTATCGCTTGGGGAATACCAAAACGTGCAAGGATGTTTCGTTTGTAGAAACGCAGGATGTTGATGGCAGTTATTTAAGCTAAGCTTCTTCCTCTATCCATTTTGTGAAATAGTCCACGCCTACTATGAGATATTTGTTCTGACTTGATCCTACCACGAAGGGTCCTAGGATGTCCAGGCCCTACCAGGCGAACGGCCACAGGGAGGACATAGCCTTGAGCTCGTTAGGCGGAGCCAGGTGCATGTCCCCGTGCCGTTGGCATTTGTCGCATTTCTTCACGTGTTCTTTCGCGTCGTTTTGCATGGTCGACCAGTAGTATCCTGCCCGGAGAGCCTATCGAGCAAGGGACCTTCCACCGAGATGTTGGGCGTTGATCCCTTCGTGGATTTCGTGCAGGATGTGTGCGACCATTTCCTCCTCGACACATTTGAGCAGCGGAATGGAGAATCCCCATCTGTAAAGTTTATCTTCTACCAAGACATAAGAGCAGGCTCTTCGTCTGACTATGCTCGCCTCCTTTGGGTCGGATGGGTGCTCGTCTTTGGCGAGATAGTTGTAGACTGGGGTCATCCAGCAGTTGTTGTCGCCGATCACCTGCACGTCGAGTGTCGGGGAGGCTTTCTCGATACTGGGTTGAGGTAGTACCTCCTATATGACGGATTTTTTTCCTCCTTTCTTCTTTGTGCTGGCTAGTTTGGATAGCACGTCTGCTCGCACGTTATGTTCGCGAGGAACATGTTTCACTTCCACTGTTGTGAATTTCGCCATTTCCTTCTTCACCAGAGCCAAGTATTCTGTCAGATTGTCATTTTTGGCTTGGTATTCTCCTCGGGCCTAGAGGGCCACGAGTTGTGAATCTGTGCAAATGATGGCTTCCTCTGCGCCCAGGTCCTCGGTTAGGCGTAAACCAGCGAGGAAGGCTTCGTATTCAGCCTGGTTGTTGGAGTTTGGGAAAGATAGTGTGAGCGATACCTCAACGATAATTCCTTCGTCGCTCTCCAGTATGATGCCCGCGCCGCTTTCTTCCGTGCTTGAGGCGCCGTCGGCGAAGATGGTCCATTTGCGTGCTTCGCTCGTGGGGGAGTCTGGGAATGTCATCTCCGCAACGAAATCAGCCAGAGCTTGGGCCTTAAGGGTTTTTCTGCCTTCGTATTGGATGTCGAATTTGGACAGCTCTAGTGACCATTTGAGCATTCGGCCGACCATATCTGGTCGTCCGAGCAGCTGCTTTATGGGCTGATCTGTTCAAACCATGATCGTGTGAGCCAGGAAGTAGTGCCTTAATCTTCTGGCTGCATTGATGAGGGCTAGTGCCACCTTCTCTATCTGTTGGTATCTTAACTCTGGTCCTTGCAACGCTTTGCTTGTGAAATAAATGGGCTTCTTCCTGTCAGGCATCTCGCGGATGAGAGCGGCACTCACTTCTTCGGTAGCTACGGCTTGGTATAACTATAACATTTCCTCATTGTCCGGTGAGAGAGGACTGGTGGCTCTGAGAGTGCTCGCTTCAGATGGAGAAGGGCCTTGTCGCACTCCTCGGTCCATTTAAACGCTGCCTCTTTGCGGAGGAGTTTGAAGAATGGTAGGGCGTGCTGGGCAGACTTGGCCATGAAACGAGATAGTGACGCGAGCATCCCGTTGAGGGACTGGATGGATTTTTTGGACTTGGGCGTAGGAAACTCGGAGAGTGCCCGACATTTGTCGGGATTGGCTTCGATTCCTCGTTCTGTTAAGTAGAAGCCGAGGAATTTGCCTGCCCGGACACCGAACGTGCACTTCTCCGGATTAAAATGCATTTTGTATTTCCTGGCATGTTCGAAGACCTTTCGTAAATGGGCAGTATGATCGATTTCCTCGTGGGATTTTACGATCATGTCGTCCATGTAGACTTTAAGCATGTTGCCTATTTCTCCCCGAAACACTTTGTTCATCATTCATTGGTACGTTGCTCCGGTGTTCTTTAGGCCGAAGGCCATTGCGTTGTAGTAATAGTTTCCCGATTCGGTCATGAAGGCCGTATATTTTTTGTCGGACATTGCCATTGGGATTTGATTGTACCCCGAGTAGGCATCCATGAATGATAAAAGTTTAAAACCAGCAGAATTATCAACAAGTTTATCAATATTGGGGAAGGGTAGGCATCCTTTGGGCATGCCTTATTGAGATCGGTATAATCAATGCACTAGCACCATTTTCCATTAGATTTTTAACCAATACAACGTTGGACAGCCAAGTGGTGTACTTGGCTTCCGAAATAAGTTTGGCCTCGAGGAGGTCCTTTACAGCTTTTTCAGCAGCCTCCATTTTCTCCAGAGACTTCTTTCTCCTACGTTGTGCTACGGCCTTGATGGCTGGGTCAACTGTCAGTTGGTGACAGGCGACAGATGGATCCAAGCCGGGCATTTCTGTGGCGCTCCATGGGAAGAGGTCGGCATTCTCTCTGAGGCATGCTTTGAGCTGCTTCCTTGCAATGTCAGGCAGGCCAACTCTGATCTTCACTCCCTGTTGGGGGTCTTCGCCGAACAGAACTATCTCGAAGTTACCATCTGGGATTGGGCTCATCGGGTGGGAGTTGCTGCCGGATGATATGGACAGGCTGGCTGAAGCTGCTCGTTCCTCCTGTTGGTCCTTGGGGAAGCGACTGTTGAGGTCGATAGAGTCGACCTGGGGCAGAGGCTTGGCCTCCTCGGAGCTGCTTGGCAGTGCTGGCTTGCTTGACACCTTTGGCTTGGGCGCAATGGTGTTGAGTCCCTTTGTAGCTACTTTGAAACACCGTCGAACAACTTCTATATCACCGTGGAGTGTGGCGACCATCCCTATCGAAGTGTAATACTTTATCTTCAGGTGGACGGTTGAGGGCACTGCTACCAACTCGGCCAGAGTTGGCCTTCCGAAAATGCATTGGTAAAGCGACGGGCAATCGATTACCAGAAATTGCACCTTGATGGATCTGGCCGTTTCAGCTGATCCAAAGGTCACGATCAGCTCGTTGTATCCCCACGGTTTTGTCACAGACCCGTTGAATCCCTGTAAATCGGACCCTACGTATGGGGTAAGGTGCGATTCCTCCAACTGAAGTGTTGAAAATAGCTGGGAGTACATGATGTCGACCGGGCTGCCCTGGTCGACGAGTATCCTGCGAACGTCGAAGTTCGCCATCCGGGCTCTGACGAGCAAAGGTATGCTTGAGTTCAGGGAGCCACCGAGGAGCCCTTTTGTGCCCGATCAAGCGTGGTCACTTTGCTAGAGCTGGTGTTGATCAGGTGTTCGAACTTCCGTTTCATGGAGCCCACAGTAACTTTGTTGAAACCCCCGCCAGAGATGACCATGGCGGAGGGGAACATCTCCCACGGGCTGTGGGCCACGAAATATGCAGGGGCGCTGAGCCCGTCCAGGACGTTGAAGTCCTCTGGCTGCGATATGGACATAGCGACCTGTACATTGGCGTCCTCCGAGGAAGGTGTCTCCTCCTCGACCTTCTTGGACTCCTGGGCGTCCTGCCAAGGAGTGTTCTTCTTCTTCGCGAACTGTTTTAGGTGGCCGTCCCTGATCAGTATCTCAATGGTATCCTTCAGATGGATGCAGTCCTCCGTAGTATGGCCGTGACTTTTGTGGAAGCGGCAGTATTTTGACTTGTCCACGTTTGGTCTGTTTGGCAGCTGTTTGGGGAAGCGGGCCCCGACTTGTTTGAACTCTGAATTTGCACATTTGGACAAAATCTTTTCCCTGGAAACGGTCAGGGGAGTGTAGTCGTGGAAGTGCCCAGAGGGTCCCTTGCTGTCGCAGGAGTCCCTCGGACGGTCCTCGTGCCTCCGTTCACCCCAACGAGATGTCGAGGCTTCCTCTCCTTTAGAGGCCCGAGCGTTCTCCTGGCGGCGTGATGCTCGGATGTTGCTGGCCACAATCTTCTCTTTGTACTTAATATGAGATTGGGCTTTGAGGAGGAGGGTGTCTAAGTTCCTCAGTCGTGTGAGGCCAATGGCTTTAGAGAACTTGGAGTCCGGGAGGACCCCTTGTTCTAGTAAGAACTTCTTCATTTTATCTGTCGTCGGGACCTGCACTGCTTCCTTATTAAACCTCTCGATATATACGCAGAGAGGTTCGTCTTTCCCCTGGATTATGGCTCCAAGAGAGGCATCCATTTTGGGGGTGGCGACGAGATGCTGTGTAGTGCCGCGAGAACATCCTGCCCAGCTGTCTCCACAAGGTAATGGACTCCTCGGGCAGTTGCTTATACCATGTCATTGCTCCTTTTTGGAGCGTGGTCGGGAACAGTCTGCACTTGATGGCGTCCCGTACGCCGCGGTAGTCTAATAGCGCATCGATATTCACGATGTGCTCGTCTGGGTCAGTGGTCCCGTCGTACGTGCCAAGTGACAGGGAGTTTCTCCAAGCCTTCCGTCACTGCTAGAACTGGTGTATGATGGTGACCGAACGGGATGCTCGTGACGTCGGTTCCTTCGCAGAGAAGGTGAGCGATTCCTTCAAGGAGAAGGTGAGTGGTTCCTTCAAGGATAAGGTGAGCGGGTCCGTCTTTTGGACATGATCGGAGGATATCCCTCATTCCTTCGAGTCCTTTTGTGGTCATGAGCATGCTGGTCACGCGGGGAGATCTGGTCGCGCTTTCGGGCTACGCGAGGATCAGGCTCTTGGCGCAGTCTTCGATCGATTTCTCTCAGTGGCTGCGGGCTTCTTGATCATCGTGGGTTCCTCTGCGTAGGAGGGGATCTTGGATGGTGAGACTCTTCTAGTGCCCCGATCCTCTCGTTCTGCTACAGGATCAGGGTGTTAGTTTTGTTGATCGCCTCTAGGAGGGCTGCCACGATTGGGTCGGCGTTGGGCGGAACAGGAACGGATTGGAGGTCAAGTGAAGGTTGATCGTTGTTGCGATCAGTAGGGGTAGGGGAAGAAGAAGCAGTGGCTCCATCCCTGAGGAAACGGGCATCTCGGAGGAGAGATGATTGGTCGTCAATGTCAGATTTGTTAACGGGGAGGATGGTGGATTGGAGAGCATCCTTGGTGTTATCTTGTGAGGCCATGATCGTGATGATGTTTGAGAATTGTTTTGATCTGCGGTTTCTGAGGTAAGAATGATGCGGAGAACAAAGTTTCCCACAGACGGCGCCACTGATCGTGAAGGTTGGATCAGATCCTGTAGAATCAGGCCGCAAAGTGCGTCAGGGATGCTGGTCGTATGGAGAGGAGGGGATGTACCTGCAAGGCACTCCGACACTCAAGTGAGAAAGGGTCAGAGAAAAGGGACAAGTACAAAGTATGAATTCTTAGGGTGAATATTGGATACCTGACCCTCTCAAGTGAGAGGGTTTATATAGATCCCCCAACGCGTGGCCAACGGTCCTATTTTCGGGGCGAAATAACCGTTTTCCCCAAAGAATAGGTAACTACCCAAACTAGCCGTTATATCGGGCAGGGTGCCCAAAACTAGCTGTTATGTCGGGCATAGGCATGGTTCCGGGCACCTGCCCCTAGCTGTTCGGGGAGCAATGAAGTTGTGGATGACGGGCAGTAATTCCGGGGAGGAACGTTGTATTTCTTGCCCAGTTGGAGGGGCAGAAAGGTAACTTTTGCCCCTCTATGGATTGGACTTAGGCAATTTGGGCCGCTCTGGAGCAGAAGCAGATTGGGCCAAGTCTAGCCGTTGGTCCAGTCCAGAACAACTATAATAAAAGATATTGATGAATTGAGGTAAACAGACCATTGGACCATAAATTTTATGTTAAGGAACATTAAATATGCTTAATGAAATGGATACAATTCGGAAAACATTGACATGATAAAGGTTGGTTTTCATATAAATTTAACTGATTGCATTTTCAATAAAAGGATAGTGAAACAAACAATATACATAGTATATATTAAACTAAATTTCATATACAATATCAGAATGAATTCATATATATGTACCTTATCAGAATGAATTCATATATATATGTACCACCATCATCATCACCATGTGAAACAAACCCTAAGGAGTGGGAAGCAATGAAGAAAATTAGTTAGTATCCAAAACAAAACAACCAAAGTTGAAACAAAACCCTAAGAAGTGGGATTGTACCATTACAATGAAGTTCACCTTGCTTGTGAAGCATTGAAGTCGAATCTGCACAAAATGAGAACAATCAACAAAAACAACATGAAGAAAACGAGATAATGGGAACTATCTAACAAAAAGATTGAAGTAGAAGAATACCTTATTTTCCATAAATAATATGTACATTACGCTTGCTACCGCCAGCATCATCACCATGTTCACCTAGTTTTAGATTCTGCAAGAAGAAATACAAGGAGGAAGAAGCTTAAATCAAAAGCTTCATACTTCTTGTATTTCTTCTCGCGGATTCTATAAAAAGATGAAGTTTGCTACCAAAAATGGGTGCTAGGGTTTCGCTGTGAAGGAAACGGTGATACTGTCAATAATAGAAATAGGTAAATATTTCACAACGGTTTTAAAAAATAACCGTAATGATAAGTATATATATTATTTTAATAATATCACAATGGTTAGTTATATTAACCGTAGCGATACCCCTTATAATTGGTACAAGGTTCGCTCCAGGTAACAACATTTTTCTATAATAACGTAAAATAGAAAAATGTTGTTGCCTGGAGTCGAACCTTGTACCAAGTATAAGGGGTATCGTTATGGTTATTATTACTAACTGTTGTAATATTATTGCTCTTCCCGGAGTAGAGAACACTCTGGCCATAATGATTTAAAATTTTCTCCGTTTTTCAAAAAATAACGTTCCAGAATATCAACCATTTACAAGTTATCATCATTGCAAGCGTTAAACTATCAGACTTTTCATCTTCAACCTCATCTATAAATAGACAACTTTACATTTTTTCATAATATATTCTTCGTAACAATGAGTTCCACAAATGAGAATGCTAGAAACATCACCAATGAGGAACGTCAGGCGCCAATTGAGGAGGTCCAACTAGCGGCCATCGTCAGGGATGCCTTAAGGGTGAGGAAGGATAAGAAGAAGAAGAAGAAGTAGCTGAAGAAGGAAAAAATAAAGAAGAAAAAGAGGACTCTTTATTATGATTCCGATGAGGGGAGTGAGGAGAGATGTCTGGATTATGAAGATGCATTTGCAGCTATGGGCTCTGACATTGATAAATATATGTAATATGATTATCAATGTACTCTTCTTAATGGAATCTTAATAAAATGTTATTTTATATATGCTCATCTCTTACAGTTTTATTTTTAAAGTTATATATACTATTCTCTTGCACTTAAAAACACTAACAAAAGAAATAAAATATATGTTTAAAAGAAAAACAATGATGAATTTTGAGTTTAGAGGTTAAATCCCCGTAACACTAACAAAAGAAATAAAATATATGTTTAAAATATAAAAATATGACAAAAAATATAGTTGTTGGGAATCGAAGCTTGTTACATGTATTACAACGGTGTTTTAATACAACCATGTTTAAAATGTAAAAATATGGAAAAAATGTAGTTGTTGGGAATCGAAGCTTGTTACACACCATGTATTACAACGGTTGTTTAATATGATCGTCGTTAAATATGGCGTTATAAATCAGCTGGAAAATTTTTAATCTATTGCAACAGTGGGTTACGAATTCGTTGTAAGCCAGGCGTTGTTGTTTTAGCGTTTTGTAGTAGTGATTTGATTTGTCCTGAAGCGACTGGAAATGGGCCTAAGATATCTGCTCCCCACTGGTAGAATAACCACGGGGATGTTATCAGATGAAGCGACTCGGCTGACAAATGTTTGAGTGGAGCAAATTCTTGGCATTTTTAACACTTACTAACGTATTCGGTGCAGTCTCGTATCATATGTGGCCAATAGTACCAAGCTCTTAGAATCTTTTTGGATAGTGTTCTACCACCGATGTGGATACCACAGGCTCCTTCATGGACCTCTTTAATTACCAACTCTATCTCAGACTCTAACACACATCTTAGCATAGGTGTCGACCTTCCCATCTTATACAACATGTCCGAGATTATGATATACCAAGAAGTTATCCTTCTAAACTTCCGAGCTTAGTTAATGTCTTCTGGTAACACTTCATGTGTCAAATAAGTGATGATGGGTCTCATCCACCCTTGGACATTCTCTATGGCTAACACTTCTTCTGATTGAATGCTAGGTGCTTTAAGAACTTCTTGAATAACGGTCTTATTTATTCATGAATTCTTTGAGCTGGCTAGCCTGGCTAAGAGGTCGGCATGGGCATTATCTTCTCTTGGGATGTGGTCGACTTCAAATTCCAAGAACGTTTTGGACATTCCTGAAGCTTTTTGAAGGTATTTTATCAGGATGGAATCCTTTTCCTTGTACTCATTCTTCATTTGTCCGACCACTAGCTGATAATCAGTTTTGACCAACAAGTTTGTTACTCTGACTTCTTTTACCAATTTCTTTCCGGCAATTAAGGCCTCGTACTCCGCCTGGTTGTTACTAACCAGAAAATTGAAACATAAAGAGTATTCTAATGTTAGCTCTTTGGGTCCTTCCAAAATGACCCTGACTCCACTCCCCTTGAGATTTGAAGATCCATCTACATAGAGGATCCATCTGTTTGAGATTTCTTCTCCAGCCGGTGTACTTAACTCAACCACAAAATCATCCAATGCCTGTGACTTAATACTGGTCTGGGGTATAAAGTTGATGTCGTATTTGGAAAGGTCTATTGTACACTTGACCATCCATCCTGCTAAGTCAGGCTTCCTTAGTATCTGTTTGATGGGGTAGTTCATCTTTACTGTGATGGGATGAACTTGAAACTAATGTCTTATTTTCTGGGATGTAATGACTACTACCAATGCTAAACGTTCGATCTTTTTGTATTTTAGCTCCGCTCCTTTTAGGACTTTGTTGATAAAGTATACAAATTGCTCTCCATCTTCTCCATCTTGTACCAAAACCGAGCTCAGGGCTTTATCAGTGCTGACAAATATAGGACAAGAGGTGTATTTCTATGGGCCTTACTATGATATGAGGCGAGGACAGAAAATGCTTCACTTCTTAAAAAGCTTCTTTGCATGCCTCTGTCCATTCGAATAACTTAGATTTCCTTATGGCTGCAAAGAAATGAATTGATTTCTCCCCTGCGCATGATAGAAATTGTGACAATGTTGCCAACCTCCCTGTTAGATGTTGGACCTCCTTTTTCGTGGTTGGACTTCTCATATCTATTATCGCTGGGAATTTGTCCGGGTTTGCTTTTATTCCCCGGTTAGTGAGCATGAATCCAAGGAATTTCCCGGCTAGTACTCCAAAGGTACATTTTTCCGTGTTCAACCTCATGTTATAGCTTCTGATGGATGCGAATGTTTCAGTTAGATCCTTCAGATGTGACCAGTTTTTACTGTCTTAATCACCATGTCATCTACATAGACCTCTAGGTTCCTCCCTATATGAGTAGCAAATACCTTATCCATTAACCTCTGATAAGTAGCCCCAACATTTTTGAGTCCGAACGACATGTCCTCATAGTAGTAATTGCTCTTATGGGTCATGAAAGCGGTTTTTGTTGCATCAATGGGGTTCATGCGGACCTGATTGTACCCAGAATATGCATCCATGAAACTAAGTAGACGAAAACTTGAGGTAGCATCTATTAGTCGGTCAATATTTGGCAGTGGATACGGATCTTTAGGACATGCTTTGTTGAGGTCCGTAAAGTTAACATATATTGCCATTTTTCGAATTTCTTCTTCACCATCACTACGTTGGATAACCTAATTGGATATTTGATCTCCTTGATGAACCCGAATTGTAACAACTTCTCTACTTCCTCTACTATTGCCTTCCTCTTTTCATCGCCACCCTTTCTTTTCCTTTGAGAGACCGACTTGATGTCTGGGTCGATTACCAAATGATGACACATGAAATTGGGATCTATCCCAGGCATGTCTGAGGGCTTCCATGCGAAAAGGTTCACGTTGTCTTTTAGTACTTGGACGATCTCCTTCTCTTCTTTCGGGGACAAATTGACTCCAACATGTGTAACATGGGAGGTCAGATGCCCAATCTGAACTTGCTTTGTTTCTTTGTTGGGGACTATATTCTCTTCAACTGCATCATCACGTGGATCAATGTCGACCAAGTTGACTTTGAGGGAACTCTTGGGATCTTATTCTTCTTCTCCGGGATCTTTTTTTTTCAACTTCAAGCTGTCCTTGTAACATTTTCTGGCTAGCCCCTGGCCGCCTTTGAAAATTCCAACCTGGCCCCCTCCAAGTGGGAATTTCATTGTCAGATATAGGGTTGAAAATGAAGCTTCCAAAGCGTTGAATGACGGTCGGCCTATAGTGATATTATAGTGTGAAGCAACATTGACTATTAAGTACCTTACTCGGACGGTATTTGCATTTGTTGTGTTGCCAAAGGTGGTCGGTAATGCTAGATGTCTGAGAACTTGAACTTGTTCTCCCGAGAATCCTACCAGACCACCTTTGAATGGTAGCAACTTGGTTGCATCCAGCCCCATTCTTCTGAATGCTTTCCAGTATAATACGTCGGATGAGCTTCCAGGGTCTATTAATACCCTCTTCATGCTCCGACCTCGTATCTGCACTTTGATAACTATAGGATCATTTCCATGAACTAGGACTCCTGAGATGTCTCGCTCGAAGAATGTTACAACGTCTAAGTTTCTTTTCGGTTTTTTCGAGGGTCTCTTTTTTACACGCATAACTGTTTTAGCATATCTCCTTCTAACTGGACTTGTTCCTTCACCACTAGCAAATCCTCCAGAAATGGTGTTTAGAGTGTATTGGTTTGCCTTCATCTCATGACCCTCCTTGGCATCCGAGCTCTTTTTTCGTGGCTGACCTTTCTGGTTCCTGATCACTTCGGGGAGGACTTCTCTTGTTATTTTTGGTCAAGAATCTTTCACATATACCAATAAATGTCCCCTCTGAATTAGAGCTTCAACTTCTTTTTTCAGCCGCTGACAGTCCTCGGTGTGATGTCCCTGTACATCTTGCCTTCCCATGATTGCGTTAGCTCCTTTGGGGCATTGAGGCTCGGGTAATAGATTCATGAGGCCGACTTCTTTAAGGATGTCTCCCCAGCTTGTATTTAGTGGGGTGAGGTCTCTATTTGGTTCTGATGGCTGTTTGTATGGTCCGGGAGCATGTCGTTCACGTGCAGCTCCCCTAGGATGCTCCTTCCTTCTGTTTGACGCCTCTTCTTTGCTTTTTATCTTTTCATTGTCGTCCCGGGCTCTTTTCTCTTAGCTACTCTCCTCCCCTTTGATGTAACATTTGGCCCGAGTAGTGATCTCGTCCATTCTAATAGTCGGCTTCTGAGCCAATGACTCGTTGAATTGTCTGGCTCGTAATCCATGTTGAAAGGCCCCTACAAACAGCTCCTGATTCAAATGAGATACTTTGAGGGTTTCTTCATTAAACCGAGCCAAGTATTCACGTAGCGGTTCCGCCAGCTTTTGTCGAACCTTGAACAATGCAGTCGTGGACACCTTCCGGCGTTTGCTTGCCAAGAAGTGTTGTACTAGCTTCTTAGTTAGGTCCTGGTAGCTTGTGATAGAGAGCCGAGGAAGGCTCATGTACTATCTCATGGCTACGTCCTTCAAAGTTACGGCCATGAGTTTACATTTCAGTGAGTCCTAAGGGGCAACTATGGCCATCTGATTGTTGATGGCAGTGACATGCTCCTGAGGATCTGTTGTCCCATCATAGGAAGCTAATGATGGTGCTTTGAAGTTTTCGGATACGTGGTCATCCCAGATCTCTTGAGAGAGAGGTTAAGGTTCGAGAACCTCCTCTTCACTATCAGCGTCAGCTTGACTTTGCTATTGCAGCTCTTGTATACTATCTTGCAGTGTTTCATTTTGTTGTCTCATAGTTTCCACCATGGCTAGTAGTTGAGCCATGTCTGGAGGGTCTGCTTCAGAAGTCATGTCGTCGGTAAGGGGTGTGGCCTAGGAAAGTTTTACCTAGGCCCCACGGTGGGCGCCAAATGTTCTAGCCAAAAATGGGTAGACCACCAAAAGTGCTAACTCTTCTTGTCTTTGGACGAGGAGAGTTATGCTGTCTATTCTACTAAGTGTGTTGAGATGAATATTTGGGGATTTGATGGCTATACAAGCGATGTATGTTGCCTCAAGATGAATGTCTTGCTTATCCCTCGTGCAGGAGCCCCATTATATAATCTGTTCTTTAATACGGGCCATTAAGATAAACTTCTTGGACTTTTGGCGTTATGTGGCCATCATTGCCGTAACCTTCATCCATGAATACAAGATTTGAAGCCCTTGATAATGTCTGTATTGATGTGCCACCTCCGTTACAAAAGATGGAGTTACACCTGACGAGCATGTGTCCGGCATCGATTCCGGGTAGAGTGAAGTACCCAACCTCGTGATAACTCGACATGGTGGGAATCGGGTTCTATGCTCGGTCCCGGTTGTGCACGAGGCTTGTCTAGCTCTCTTCGTTTGTAAGATTTCTCCTGCTACTATCATCTGGTCCGTGTTCACCCTTATCCGACTACTCAACTCGACATCAATATATTTGGCATGTACAAGTTGCACTGATGATAGTGATAATGGTGGTTTAGACGTCAAGGGACTCTTGAGATGGTAATCACCGCGTCCTTACTACATTTGGTTGTTTTTTTCCATTGTGTACTTTCATGGTAAGGATTTAAATATCTCCTCTTTTATTATCCATAACTTTTGTCTGAACCGTTTCTTTCAAAGATTATAGTCAGCGAGATGCCCCAGTTTTGCCTAAGTCTCCTTCATAGGTTTTGACTTAGTGGGCCGTTTCTTTCTTGATTTTTTTGAAAGGAAGATAATGACTATTTGGCTTAATGATTACAATGAACCATCATTGGCTTTTGGCTTGGAAGACATCTTCGACACTTGCTTGCTGTGTGAAAGAAAACTTATGAATGCAACCTTTATATGAAGGGTGTCTCGCATGAACACACAACCAAGTTAACTGAGAACTTCTCATCCTAAGGTTAAGACTGCGGTTTTTTTGTAAATAAAGAAACTCCAACTTCTAGGCTCAAATGGGTTGACCAGAGAATAACTTCCTTATTTTTCCAGTGTTTGGAAAATTGAAACAATGCCTTACATCGTCAGCAAAGTTTTGATTTAAAAGCATACCAACAACAATTATGGGTATAACGTTTTCGTCATCCTCCCTTCAATATTTGCATAATCAAAAGAAAATAGACAAGAAATAAACCACTTCGGCAAGTGAGAAACAAACCACTTGTAAAGCAAAGGCGCACAACAGATAATCATCCATTCACCATGGAAATTCCTGAGGTGAATAGAATGGTAAGCATCGGCAAGCAAAGTGGGAATTGGATTCCCAATCAAGAAAATCTGAATACCGTTGATGTCGATAAAGTTCTCAACATTTGGGAAGAGGAACAATCCATAAATGAGCAAGGCAAGAATAGCCTCAAAAGCAACTGTGTTTTTCACACTGTTGCTCCCGGGATTTTCATCCTAGTACAAACGCGAAAGTGGCACCGAAACAGAGTCGCCAGCAATGTGTATTTATCCCAAGAGAGGGAAAGGAAACACCGCGTAAACCTGAGAGAAGAAAAGAACATGGTCCTGCGACCAAGAGAAAGGGTAAGGGAGTCGGTTACGCGAGAGGAAGGTATTAGCACCCCCTCGCTTGCTGTTTCGATCAAAGGGTGTAAAGAAAGGATACTGGAAAAGGAACTGAAAGAAAGAAAGGAGAAAGAAAAGAAAAGGAACGGGAAACAAATGTAGGGAAAATAAAAGAAGTGCTCGCATGGGCCCTACCCCACTGCCTACGTATCTCATCGGGAGCATGAGAATCAGAGCGACGTAGTTCCCCTCACCTAAGGGAAAGATTGTTTGTGTTTTTTAGGGAACGGCTAACGTTCTAGCTCAGGTGTTGCAGGCTCGCTGGTCCGAGTGCGTTACCATCTTGCAAGAGAACGAGTAGAAGCGCGTTCATACGCTGAGAATGAGTGAGGTGAGAAAAGAATTCCCGAAGGAAAGACGTCATTGTTTGTTTTTGTCTTTTAGAAGGAAGTGTTTTGGATTTGCTTGCATATGATAGTGTATTTAAATCTTAGTCATTGGAATGTGTACATTCTCACATTCCAAGATGGAATGGGTAAGAAAGCACACTAAGAGTGAAGAAGACCCCCACACTTAGTTCCAATTGTCAAGGTTCAAACACACTAGCATACTTGTGTTTATTAAGTGTTTTTATTGATTAAGAAATGAAGAAGTGTTTTTATTATTTGTACCTTCAACAAGTATTGCATTTAGGTCCCTCATACAAGATCAAATGTTTAACACATTGACCCAAGATGGGCTATATGCTACACATTCTAAGATTATAAGAGAAGACCCCTTATAATCTTTTCTTTATATGAAAGGCCTAAATGCAATAAATGCCTACCTTTATTAGATATTTTTGTATTTTCTTTGAGATGAGAAAAGAGACTCAAGAGAGGAGAAAAGGTAAAACCTATGTGGACTAAGACTCAATCCTAATTGAAGATTAAAGGGAGTGATCCTAATGGTTTGTGAGGTTTCAACCTAAAGTCTAAAGAAAGGATGAATTAAACAATTCACTTCTAAAGTAGAAGATGAATTGTAATTCACAAAGGGAAAGTGATGAGTTATTAAGAAAAAAGCACATAAGTGCTTAACAAAACACAAGATGGAATTGTAAAAGAGAAAGGATAGAAGTTGAATATGGATTCCTTATCCACACTCAATTGCAACTTACCAAAGCCCCTACATGGTTAGTAAACATGTACAAGAAGTATAAGAAGTAAAAGAACATGTAATGCACCATAAAACTCAAAAGAATTAAATGAGAAATCAAATCCTATAACCACAACCAGAATGTACATCATATGGAAAACAAATGATTATCATCATGCAAGTCCAAGTGGATAGGCAACAAACATCATCCATGGCATTAAAACATGCTACCATAAGAAAAAGGAGAATGAAAGATGAAAAGAAAAAGAAGAAATATGCATAAATGGAACATGTAATCCATGGATCAGAATTGAAATGAAATGAAAAATGATTCACAAAACTCTCACAAGTATTCATGAAGCACATCAAGGCATTTAAGAAGTGATAGAAGAAGTAGGATTGAGATGGAAGTTCCAAACAAAGGAAAGTGCAAACACAACATGTTAAAGGTGCACAAGGTTCAAATGATAATCAACAAGCAAAGATGACATATAATATGTATCTATGTCCTATAATGTCAAGAGTGTAGCTCACCAAATAGGCAAATGATCATGCAAGTATACACAAAAGAAAACATGTAAACATGCACAAAAGATTACAATGATATGACATGTTATAATGCTTTAAATGAAATGCATCAAACAAAAATCAAATGGCCTCATGAAAATTATGAAAACATGGTATTGAAGTTCACTAATCATAGATGAATCACATATCAAAGTAACATGCAAGGAACCAAGGCAAAATGATGTCAAACAATGCACTTAGGTCAAATAGACATATCATACAAAGTAGCACAAAAGTGAACACCAAACATGCCATAAAATGACCTAAAAAATCAAATAAAAAATCACTTAACATACCTCAAGATGCTAATGACTCAATGCAAAAAGAAGAGCATCAAAACAATTTTTAATGATCAAGAACAAAATTAAACAAGATCATGTACCATATTAAGAATGCACATCAAAGAAATTCAAAGAAAAATATATAACAGGGGCAAAAATGTCATAAACTCAAGAAATAAAATCATGAAAAATTTTCTAAATGTTTTAGTGATGCTCATGAATTTTTGTGGAATTTTATGATGCTATTTAGTATTTTTAAAAATTAAAAAGCAAACGTGTGGAAAAATGGAAAAATAAAATTCAATGCAAAAAGGAATGGGGGTGCGTGACTAGTAGTTACTCAGTTCAAATTACATTGGGCCTTAAACAAGGGGGTGTGAATATCAATCTGGCTCAGGTCCAATAAGCGCGCAAAACACCATAACTAGCATGTTCTTCAGTCAACATAGTCAAAGCAATCCAAGCCATCAGATTAAGTCATAGTCAAACAAAAGTCAAAGTACACAGATCCAACACACGCGCATGAGGTCACACACAAATTATCATGTACTGCATCACACAATGTTTAAGTAAAATCAGAAATAAGGC
Organism: Lathyrus tuberosus; assembly: GCA_022829125.1. Taxonomy (NCBI): domain Eukaryota; kingdom Viridiplantae; phylum Streptophyta; class Magnoliopsida; order Fabales; family Fabaceae; genus Lathyrus; species Lathyrus tuberosus. Next base: position 4,296,626 of record JALAZF010000191.1, read on the forward strand.
ACATGGCTTGCACGTGAATTTTAATGTGCTGTCAACATAGTAGCCACACGATCACACACATCCAACGGTCACGACTTAAAATGCACTAAACCCTAATTCAAACCCTCACCGGCCGGAGAGGGACCTCCGGTCACCTTCTCCGGCCATTCTCCGGCAACTGCAACTTCCAAACCATCCAAAAAATCACGTAGCATACATCAAAATAAAGAGGAAATCACGTACATTCCAAATCCATCAATGAAATCATCAAACCATTCACATATAGCAAGAAACAAGCACGAACATATTGCCCTATGTTTTTGGATCTAAGCTTCTAAGAAGCTCTATCAACTAGCCAGAGTTCAAATGCTCCTAGTGAGCTCATATCATCATGAAAACAACAAAATAAACAAGTAAACGTGAGAGAAGAGTTTGTAAGCTTCGGAACCTGATCTTGCAGTTCTTGTAGAGTCTGAGAAAACCAGAGGAAATGCTTGCTTCTTCCTTAAGCTTCACTTGGCCAAATAAAGGCTTTGATGAAGATGATGATTCAGTGGAGAAGAAATGAGATCCAAGCTCAAAAATCAGTTGCTCTTTGGTGAAGTTGAGAGAGAATCATAGAAGATTTAGGAGGAGGATGAACAATGTGAACTCGAAGATTCCTTGCAATGGTGATGTTGAGAGTAGAGCAGAGAGAGTTTTTGGAGAGAATGTGGAAGAATGAAGCTGAAAATGAAATTAGAGAGTGAGGTTTGGTTTTATAGTAAACTCTAACCATGGTTTAATGAGTGAGTTAACTGAGTTATGTGGAGTTAAGTGAGTCATCCCTAACTAACTGAGTCAAGTTAGTTAGGGAGAGCCATGATATGGTGTGGCTGGTTCATAATGTGTTACCATGTTCTTGATGCTAAACTTCTATAGCAAGCTTCCAACCTTTCCCTTTTCATGTATGACTCGAGCAAGTGTGTAAAGAGTGCAGGCATATGTTGGTCTCAATAAGGAAGCAAACATACAACTTCTGTCATGTATTTGAGGTGTGCTTGAACCAAAATTATGCAGCAAGTCAAAATTGTAACAGTGGGTGTTTGAGAATGGAATTCTCTATGTTCATGGCATGAAACTGTATGGTTTTGGAATCAATGAAAAGAGGGAACATATTAGAACAACTTTGGTATGAAAAATGAGTTGACATAATGCTTGGGAAAGGTTGAAACATGACCTGAAACACAAAGGTTTGGAAGCTAGTTATGGACGAGGAAATGAGGTTGGTTGGCAAGGTGTACCTGGCATGGATTTTCAGCAAGATCATCACAACTTGGACTCAACATAACTTCTTGACCTTTGATCAAATGAAAAAAACATGAACACCAATCTTAAAGATCTCACATAGAGGAACAACTTTCATGTTGAAAGATTTTTCATTTGAGGCCTTTAACCATGAGAAAAATGAGTGGACATTTGGCCCACCACATGTTTGTTAAAATGACTGCACGCGTGCCCTGAAAATCTTGGTCATGACCTAGTTTTGAACCTACTTTGCTCAAACTTTGATCAATCATATCTCACTCAATTTTTATCCAATAGAGATGTTCCACATATGGATGTGAAGCTTAAAACAAGATCTTTTGTTGTGGCCGAGTGGAATTTTCATTTGGTGCTTCAATTTTAAATGGCCTTGGTTCAAACTCTGATGCAAAATGGCCAAAACTTGCTATTTTTAGTAACCCTTCTTCTTCCAAAAATGGCAACTTTCCACCTCTTGATTTTTTCATGATTCCTTTGGAGTTTCTTGATCAAATTTTGCACATTGGACACATATAGCATGAATTTTATGAATTTGGCCTCAAAAAGTCAAGAGTTGACTTTTTCCTCTGATTATTTGACTTGGCCCCAATTTTCCTGATTTCTGATCTTTCTTCCAATTGAAACACTTCCAAAACCAATTGAGAGGCAATTTTCCATACACATACACTTAAGAACATGTAGAATACCATGACATCAAGTTTTGTCCAAAAAATCAAAGATTCCCTGATTTAATGGGAAACCCTAGTTTTGGTGCCCACCTCCTAGGAGAAAAATGTGCAGTCTTCAATTTCAAATTCCTCAGAGTATGTTGTGTATCCTCTTAAAGGATGATGAGGTATACCATTTGAGGATGATTTTGGATCAATGAGCTATCTCTTTTGAGGGTTTTCCTTCAGTTTTTGAACCTCTTGCATAGTGAAAGATGTAGTGCTTCAATCTCCCATTGAATCTCTCATTCTTGAGGTTGTGGATGTTCCATTGAGATGGTATGAGACATGAAAGACCTCTTGGCTTGCCTTGAGGGCACTTGATTGACCTTTTTGTGCTTTGAATGATCCCTTGATTGTCCACCTTCCACCTGATCACATGCCCTGATGGTAAGAAGGATGCTATGCTTCATTTTTCTATGTTAAATGCAATGTAATGTTAATGAGGTGGATATGATATGATAAATGATAATGCCATGCTATGATGATAAAGAGGGAGAGCAAATTTTGGGGTATTACACACACTAGCAAAGTGATGAGCTCTATCCATCAAGAATTTAGCGGGTAACCCAAGAATCTTTCCTTTGGTATCCATGCGAGCCTTAATCTAAAAAACCTTCAAGTGAGTAGCCTTCGCAATAACATGATGCTCGGGAGCGGGATCCAAACCAGAGAAAATACGACCATGAACAGGCAAACCAAGCAGGAGAGAATACTCCTCTATTATAGGTACCAACTGATAATCAGGAAAGGTGAAACAATGAAGCAAAGGGTCATAGAACTGAACCAAATTAGCAAGCAATCCTTTAGCCATATTAACCTTCGAGAGATAAAAGCCTTCCATATCTAGACTCCAACTTCTCGGTATCAGCAACCAAACATCCTAGCTCTCTCAAACCCCCTAACTTAGGATTCTTGAAAGTGTACTTCCTTGTACTTCTCCTTCCAAAATCCACAAAAGTACCTTTAAGTTCCTTGAAACCATCCAAAAGAATGCTCATGAATGCATGAATGCATGAATGTAATAACCATAAACAAGATCATACAAAGCACACGGGTCAAGGTTCTACTCACGAGCATGAAGCAAAGGGTAAGAACCAATCCCACAAAGGTATGTACATAGGTTTTGTCTTCATTTTACCTGCAGAAAACAGCAGTTCTAACAGAGTTACCAGGGTCCACAATCCACTATCAGACACACCAGTGCACCGATTTGCTCAGAGGTTGGTAGTTATCCTCGAGATAATGTAACCTGAGTGTAGCACCGCGTGACAGCTAAGTCAGATTTGCATCCTCATAGCTTCCGCACTACTATCCTAAAAAGGCTAAGATGGGTTAAGGGTTACTACGGTCCTCATTGTTATAGGCTTCTATGGAAAAAGTAATGCCTTCAATGATCACTCGATCGGCATCAGTAATTCCAAAGAGGCAACCACCGAGTGGATAGATTCTCAAGTTCTGCTTTTTCGGGTTTCGACTCCCTCAAAGCTCCCTTGACTATACCATCCTCCTATCTCAAAGTACACTCTGGTCAAGGTATAAGACCTATCTCACACACAGAAGAACTCCCAAACAGAACAAACAAGTCACAAGAAAATCAGACAAAAAGCAATAAATAAATCAAAGTAGGCTAAACCCCTAAAGGGAGGTTTTTCCCCAGCAGAGTCACCATTTTTCTGTAGCGGGGAAATATGTGAGTATAAGCTATTGATTAACTTAACTCCAAAAAAAACAAGAGTCGCCACCGCACTTTTATTTTATCCAAAAAAGGAAAGGAAAAAGAGCGAACAAAACCTAAAGAGTTCTAAAAGAAATAAGAACAAACAGAGAATGGGTAACGGGGGTTGGTTACGCAATGGGAAGGTATTAGCACCCAAAATGTCTATAGTACTCTATAGGAGCCCTTTGAAATATCTACTGTTTTTTGGCTTGAAAATGGTTTGCTTGAAAAGAGATTGAGGAGATGAGAGGAGAATTATTTTTTAGATTTTTGTGTTTGCTGAGACTTATCGCGTTATGCCTACGTACCCACGATGTGCAATGTAGGATCAAAACCTCGTAGTTCGTGGTACAAAGAACAATTTTTTTTTTTGTTTTGGTTGATTTTAAATTTAAAGATAAGTCGTCATTTCTAAACTAATAATTCCGCTTAAAGAGATGAATCATGTCTAAACTTATGAAAAAGATTTAAAGGGAAAAGTGCATAAAGCACAAAAAAGTTTGATGAGTTTGGTATTTTTTATGTCTTTTGAAACGGTCAAAATATTATTAACATGGATTGACATTTATTAAAGAAAACAAAGTCTAAAAGTCACTTGACCAAAGTCAAGGTTTTATTATGAAAGCGGTTTTAAGTTTGAAAACAAGAAAGTTTTTTTGAAAAAGAGAGGAGATTTTGAAAAATGAAGAAGGGGTGGAGAAGAAGTGACTGTCCTAGTGCATAAAAGTAAAAGCTAAGGTAAGAAAGATGTAACCACAAATGTAGCTATCTTCACCAAAAACCAAGAAAAAGTACAAGTCTTCAAAGTCTTCGAACCATAATTCCAAAGCAAAGGGAAAAGGTCCTAGTTCTAAGTCTAAGGATCCAAGAATAGCATTGAAGTCCAAGGTCTAGGATAGTAACCATAGTCCAAGATTAGAAGCACAAGTTTTTTTTAGAGGTTTTGGCCTTTATTAATGTTTTTGGTCCAAGTGGACAAAGAGAAAAAAGGCATAAGCATAAACATGTGCCCAACGGACAAAAGAAAAATTGCGGAATCATAAACATGATATGATAAGTAATAAAAATAAAGAGAGGTAGGGAGTGAGAAAGAAACATAAAAAAGTTAGAAGTTAGTAATTAGTAGCACAAGGCTCTAGTGCCATAAGCCTTCACCAATTATTCCGTTTCGCATTTTGAAATATAGTGATTAAACAATGCACTTAGGCCAAGGTTAATGAACTTGACAGAAGATTGGTAGAACCAAAACCTCTACAACGCCAAGTTTCAAAGGTTATAGACCTAATGCAAAAAATTAATCAACATTAGGTTGGCGCAACCAATCAAGGTTCGGACCACGAAAGTTCAAATTCCAAATTGGATAAAGAGGGACAAATGTTGCGCTATGTTAAGCAATCGCCAAGTAATTTACGAAGTAATTACCCTACAATGAGGTCGGTCAATAGATATTTAGGATAATGCATGCTAGATGAACGATATGTAAATCGTCATCCGAAAACAATACCGCACGAAAAGAAAATAGGTAAAGATCTAGTCTTGATCAAAATTCAACAAAGGAATTCTATGATCCATAAGACTTTCATCGATCAAAATAAAAAGAAATAGATGAAGAGAAAGCCAAATTGAATTACAAATTCAAGAACCTTTCATCTTCAAGTTCAATCACTTTTAATTGATTAGTTTAAGTGTGAAAACATATCACTAATTCAAAGCACCTCAAATGAGGTTAATTACTTTAACCATAGATAGATTTGAAGAGAAATTACTTTAAAATTCAACAAAGGAATTCTATGATCCATAAGACTTTCATCGATCAAAATAAAAAGAAATAGATGAAGAGAAAGCCAAATTGAATTACAAATTCAAGAACCTTTCATCTTCAAGTTCAATCACTTTTAATTGATTAGTTTAAGTGTGAAAACATATCACTAATTCAAAGCACCTAAAAGATAGATTTGAACTAATGAATGTTTAATTACTTTAACCATATCCAAAGTCCATTGAAATTGAAGAGAAATTAATCTCAAAAATGCATTTCAAGGCTAAAACAAGAAGAAGGGGGAAGAAGGCGGAAGAAAAAGCAAAACAACCCCAAAAACAAGGCAAAATATGCATTCTGTTTGGAAGTAACCGGTTACTCACCAGATGATAACCAGTTACTTAGTTCAAAATAAACGTAGTTTTTCAAAATTAACATAGAATAATCCGTTACTCACCAGAGGGTAACCGGTTACTCAACACCAGAATGCAGAATTTTTTGCAAAATTCATGGAACTGAAATTGCACGAAATTTTAAGTAAAATAACAACAAAAACCAGCAATTAAACACAATTACAAGATCCAAAAGATCAAGTACCAAAGATCTCCAAAGATCTACATTATGGAAGATGAAGATGAAGCTTCAACAATGGTAAAAGACGAATTACCACTTCAAATCTGAAAATTCCTTCAAATTGCTTCAAGATCCAAACACCAAAGCCTTGATCTATGAGAATTGATGAAGAAAACAAGTTTGGATGAAGGCTTAGCTCAAAGTTAAACAAGATTCAATGTGAATTCTTGTTAACTTTCAAAAGAAGAAAAGTGAGCTTTAGTGAAATTTGTGGTTGGGAAGAGAATTTGCAAGAGGTTTGTTGGCTATCAAAACCTTGTGAAATGAATGAAATCAAGCCTCTATTTATAGAATTTAGGCTTGGAAAAATTGGTGGTTTGGAATTTGGTTTGGAAATTCAAATTAGGCTTGGAATTTGAATTTGGAGGGAAATTATCAAAAGAGTGGTGATTAGTGGAGGTACATGGTAGGAATTAATTATGATGATGTAGGGAATTAAAATGGGATGGTCTAAAATATTCCACATGTGATCAAAATGATGAAAATTGGTGCCAATTGCTGAATTTGAATTCACTGCCATTTTTCAAATTTTCACAAGGGTAACTGGTTACTCACCATAGGGTAACCGGTTACTTAGTGTAAATTTTGAAAAAATGCCCTTTTTAGTACACTACTGTGGTTCGGCTCGATTCTTTTGCTTGTCAAAGAAGGCATGGAAATAAAAAAATGAACCTTGGAGTCTCTTGAATAATAATCAATTAAATCTTGGAAACTCTTAATCAGATAATTTTTGAATTAATTGCAGATCAACTTTGACTTTGTTCAGATGAAATTCATTCGAGCCGAGGGACTGATTGTTTTGGTATTTTCAACTTGTTCTTCCACTGAAAATGTTAGTGAAAGAAAACAAAATAGTTTTGGATTTTAATTAATGGTTAGTAAATATAAAACAAATTAAGCAATAAACCAACTAACAAACACACATATACTCAAAGATCCCTGCAAGGCACAATCCTATAAAAGAGGGAACCAATGTGTGATCTTGTTTGTGGTATGAGATGCAAAAAGACACGTGGGATCTTAGGCGTAAAAATTAGGGTATTACAGCTGCCCCTATTTAAGTTTATTCTATCCAGACATACGAATATGGGCATCTTTGTCTCGACGGGATAGAAGAGACTTAAATATAACAATAAACCCAATTTTTTTCCCTAAGAGACCACAAAATGATATGATTATGCAAATGATATGCAGACACAAGACCTCTGAGGGGAGAATATGCCACAGGAGATAAACAAAAAACGGGGAGCAAAAGAAAAGAGAAACGACTCCGCAGGGGAAAACACATCCCAACAAGTGAGGAAACAAACTGGGGATAATTGTATATGGAAATAAACCATAACACAACAAGGATATAACTCAACAGGGAAGACTTAGCACATCAAGGCTCCACTAGGGAAAATAAATACCTCGACAATGAACTGTCCCGTCTAACCGTAGTGACTTACCATTCATCGGAGAAACAAAATCTCAACAATGATCTGTCTCGTCTAACCGAAGAGACTTACCATTCATCGGAGTTGTAGAATCTCAACAACGAACTGTCCTATCTAACCGAAGAGACTTACCATTCATTAGAGTAGAAGAATCTCAACAATGACTGTCCCGTCTAACCGAAGAGACTTACCATTCATTGGAGTAACCAAAATCTCAACAGCGAACTGTCACGTCTAACCAAAGAGACTTACCATTCATTGGAGTAAGAGAATCTCAACAACGAACTGTCCCATCTAACCGAAGAGATTTACCATTCATTGGAGTAGAAGAATCTCAACAACGAATTGTCCCGTCTAACCGAAGAGACTTACCATTCATCGGAGTAGAAAAGTCTCAAAAATGAATTATCCCGTCTAACTGAAGAGATTTACCATTCATTGGAGTAGTAGAATCTCAACAATGAACTGTCCCGTCTAACCGAAGAGACTTACCATTCATTGGAGTAGAAGAATCTCAACAATGAACTATCCCGTCTAACCGAAGAGACTTACCATTCATCGGAGTGGCAAAAGGTATTAACTGCATCGCCTCAGGCTTCTAAAATAAAGGAATGCCATGAAATGGTATTGAACCTTCTAATAGGGGAATCATACGCAGATTTCAGCTAAGGGCACAGAATCCTCAAAGGTACAAAATAAATGCACTCTCAATCTAGGTTTCACCGCCTAGAGATCCAAACAAATGTTGCAAGGGACCATAGTTCAATCCAAGAACAAACTGGAGAGAAAAGGTCAAATAAGACTCATCCCGAGGAGGATATATCTCAACTGGGGATTAATTCCATCCAGATAATGATTTGGGAAGAAAACTAAATCAAAATCTTCCACGAGAAATAAACTCAGTGGGGAAATAACAAAGATAGGTATTTTCTGCTTACGGGTTGACACACTAAATGGAGAGATGACACACATGCTCTGCGGGGATTACGACACCAGAGAGCAAAGAAGCACCAACACATACGCAAAATGCATAATGCAACAACGACATGCTATGCACAACAAATGAATGCGCATGCGATGCGTATGAGTATGAATATGCTGACAAAACAGACATAAGGATAAGCATAGGGTGCAATATACATCACAACACCACTGAATATTCGGCTAATCTCAACAAGATGGAGATGTCATTAGCAGCTCTGCTAGGGATTTAGCTGAAGAAATCCTCCGAGAGATAAATAAAAGCCATTGAAGGAAAATAAATCCTACTACAAGGCTCAAATCTTGTTGGAGAAAAGAAGACACTCCTTGGGGAAAAAACTCAAATATCAATCTTTTAACATCAATGATCCACAAAGGGGATAACAACATAACCTCTGCTTTGAGGATGACACGAAAGCTATCGGGGAACCATAACAACCCAAATCTTTCTGACTCTTCCTGGAGATAATAAAGAATTCACAAGAATTTCCACTTCAATAAGATGAGGAGATCTGCTGTGGAAAAATAAATGAATCCGCTGGTGATTGTAGACATCTACACAAAATCCACTGAGAAAACAAGGTAGATCTGCTGGAGATACGAGAACACTCTCAGGGGAATTAACCAATTCTGAGCAAAGCATCCTGAACTTGCTGAGGAAAACAGCCAAAGGTCAAGCTGTGGGGGATTTTAGATCAATACTCATCATAAATGAGAGAAACCCCAACAGGTGACTAAAAGAGATATCATCAGTGATTTCATTGAGGAATAGCCGCATTAGTGATGCACAATCTTCACTAGGAGGATAAATATCTGAAAAACAATTCGGAGAGAAATACATCTTGGACTTCACGGGGAAAATAAGAAGTTAACATCACTGCTCTATGATTGGGGAACAATCAAAACAGTAATGCTCCATCTCCGTTGGGGAATCAGCAAGGATAAATCAATCTGGAGAGAATTACATCCACAGTGCAAGATCAAAATCCGACAAACAACCACTAAGTCAACGCTTCTTAAAGGAAAAATAACATTGCTCTCTGTTTAGGGATATCCAAAGCAACAAAAACACATCTAGAAGATGAAACCCTAAGTGAGGGTTCTTTATATGATTTTTGCTAGGGACAGCTAAAAACTGAATCTCTGCATGGGAATTAACACCAATGAGAGATGATCTTCAAAAAAACTGCTCAACTGCCTGACCATAATGGGGTCGAGACATAGCTGGGGAAAAACTGAGCATCACTCGTCGGGTGAAAACTCAAACCGGTACACCATCAACTTGTCAACAACTGGTTTCATGAACAAACACTAATGAGAAAGCATCAACGACCCTGATGGAGACATATCAACAAACTCTACTGGGGAAATATCAACAAATTCTACTGAGGAGCTGTCAATAAATTCTACTAGAAGAGTAAGAACAAACCCTGCTAAGGAAAGCATCGATCATGCCATCCTTGAAATAACCATTGACATTCCTTTAAGCATTCATAAATCAAAGGAAAATATTTTTATAATTTTCAAAAAAACTTAAAATATATTATTCACATTTTGTTTCAAAAATTATCATAAAAAATAAATGAAATTTTGCAAATAGAAACAAAGTAAGAATTGCAAGCAAAGGGACAAAGGCCCAGATTTTATTAATAGAATGGAAGTCCGCAAATGGCGTAACTCCATGGATCATTACAATGTTTGAAAAATGGTAAATACATGGAAAGGGTTACGTTGAAATACAATGACCATTATTCTCCCTAACAACTTTGAATTCCAATATGCTCAAAACTTCAGCTGAGGATGATTGAAGCAGAATTCTTGGTAGACAATGTTGCTTTCAAATGATAAAGACTGGCCAGATGTAGTTACTTGCCATAATCCCTAACTTTTGCCTAGATTGCCCTCTCGGGTTTTCAATCTACCGGGATGATTATTTATGTTTTTGTCTCTAACTTTTGCCTGGACCGCCCTTTCAGGTTTTCAGCCCACCGAGACGCTCATTTTTGCCTAAGCCTCCCTTTCGGGTTTTTAACTTAGCGAGCTGTTCTTTATTTTAGGCAAATTATTTCTTGACTACATCGGCATTCACAAGACTAGTGAACTCTTCACCATCCATATTTGTAAGAAGTAATGCACCGCCAGAGAAGGCTCTCTTAACAACATATGGGCCTTTATAATTAGGAGTCCACTTGCCCCTAGAATCATTGGTAAAAGTCGAGATCTTTTTGAGGACGAGGTCACCTTCTCTGAAAACACGAGGTCGAACCTTCTTGTCAAAAGCTTTATTCATTCTCTGTTGATACAATTGGCCATGATACAAGGTCGTCATTCTTTTCTCTTCAATCAAATTCAACTGATCATATCTGCTTTGGCACCATTCAACCTCAGACAATTCAGCTTCCATCAAAACTCTCATAGAAGGGATTTCAACTTCTACTGGGAGTACTGCTTCCATACCATAAATAAGAGAGAAAGGGGTTGCCCCTGTTGAAGTGCGGACATATGTACGATACCCATGCAAAGCAAAAGGGAGCATCTCATGCCAATCTTTGTAAGTAACAAACATCTTCTGAACAATCTTCTTAATATTCTTATTAGTAGCTTCAATAGCCCCATTCATCTTAGGTCTGTAAGGAGAAGAATTATGACGCTCAATCTTAAACTCATAGTATAATTCCTTCATCATCTTGTTATTCAGGTTCGACCCATAATCAGTGATAATCTTGCCCGGAACACCATACTGACAGATGATTTGGTTCTTGATAAATTGGACCACTACTTGCTTGGTCATATTGGCATATGATGCCACTTCAACCCACTTGGTAAAATAGTCAATAGACACCAATATGAAACAGTGTCCGTTCGACGCTTTAGTCTCAATCATTCTAATCATATCAATGCCCACATGGAGAAAGGCCCTGGAGAAGAGATAACATTGAGAGGAGTTGGAGGTGCATGAATTTTATCAGCATAAACTTGGCACTTATGACATTTCTTCACAAATTTGCAGCAGTTAGATTCCATTGTCAGCCAATAATAACCTGCCCTTAACATCTTCTTAGCCATTGCATGCCCAATTGAATGGGTACCAAAAGATCCTTCATGAATTTCTTTCATCAACACGCCTGCTTCGTGTCTATTCACGCATCTGAGCAAGACCATGTCATAATTTCTCTTATACAACATATCATCATTCAAGAAGAAACTACCAGCCAATCTTCTCAAAGTCTTCTTATTTTTCTTGGATGCCCCAAGTGGGTACTCTTGATTCTGAAGAAAGCATTTAATATCATAATACCATGGTTTATCATCAACAACTTCTTCAACCGCAAACACATGAGCTGGTCTATCAAGACGCATAACATTGATTTTTGGCACATCATTTCACCGATTCACCACAATCATGGAGGAAATTGTTGCTAAAGCATCTGCCATTCGATTCTCTACTCTGGGTATATGGTGAAACTTAACCTTATTTAAGAAATTTGACAACCTTCTTGCATAATCATGATAAGGAATCAAATCAGGTTGACGTATCTCCCATTCCCTTTTAATCTGATTAATCACCAGGGTTGAATCTCCGTATACATCAAGAATCTTGTTTCTTAAATCAATAGTTTCTTCTAAGCCCATAATACTCGCTTCATACTCTGCCACATTATTTGTGCAAGTGAACATTAACCTTGCAGTGAAAGGAATATGAGAACCATGAGGAGTAACAATTATTGCCCCAATACCGTTGCCATAATCATTGACAGCTCCATCAAAAATCAAACCCCTACGGGATCCAAGCTCAGACCCTTCATCAGGTAATGGTTCTTCACAATCTTTAACCTTTAGATACATCACATCCTCATCAGGAAAATCAAACGTGATAGGTTGATAATCATCAATTGGCTGGTGTGCCAAATGAACAACCAAAACACTTCCTTTTATCGCTTTTTGAGTTTGGTACCTAATACCATATTCTGACAACAACATTTGCCAACTAGCAATCCTCCCAGTTAGAGCAGGCTTTTCAAAAATATACTTGATTGGATCCATTTTGGATATCAACTAAGTTGTATGATTCAACATATACTGGCGGAGGCGCTTGGCAGCCTAAGCTAAAGCACAACATGTCTTTTCAAGCATTGAGTACCGAGACTCATAATCGGTGAACTTCTTGCTCAAATAATAAATGGCAAACTCTTTTCGACCAGATTCATCTTGTTGACCCAGAACACAACCCATAGACTCTTCTAGCACAGTCAAATACATGATCAAAGGTCTTTCTTCCACAGGAGGAGACAAAATTGAAGGTTTAAGCAGATACTCTTTAATTCTTTCAAAAGCTTTCTGATAATCCTCTGTCCAGACACAACCCTGATCTTTGTGAAGAATCTTGAGGATCGGCGCACATGTGGCAGTCATATAGAATATAAATCGGGAGATATAATTCAAACGTCCCAAGAATCCTCTTACTTGTTTCTCTGTTTTGGGCGCAGGCATTTCCTGAATAGCTTTAACTTTACCAGGATCAACTTCAATGCCTTTTTGGCTGATAATAAAGCCCAACAACTTTCTAGAACAGACACCAAAAGTGCATTTATTAGGATTCAAACGGAGCTTAAACTTTCTCAAACGTTGAAACAACTTCAATAAGTACTCAATATGATCTTCTTCAGTCTTTGACTTACAAATCATGCCATTAGATCGACCCGTCTTTAATACATGCAGAGCATCTTTCAAAGAAGACATGGGCAACTCATTCTTCTTAACAGCTTTATCATCAACAGAAAGAGCTTGGAACAGAGTCCCAACAGTCTCGTCAGCATCAACATATGAAAAGGATGAAAGGTGGCTCACCAGCATCGCTTGCTCGCCTCCAACAATTACCAGCTTATCATTCTTAATAAATTTCAATTTCTGATGAAGAGTCGAAGTCACTACCCCAGCCTCATGAATCTAGGGTCGGCCAAGAAAACAACTATAAGTAAGACGAATATATATTACTTAAAAAGTAATATGGAAGAAGCACGGTCCTATTTTGATTAGAAGACCAACCTCTCCAATCACAGTTTTTCGAGATCCATCAAAAGCTTTAACAACAACCCCACTATACCTCATTGGAGCACCTTGGTAAGAAAGCCTCAACGAAGTAGATTTTGGTAGCATATTCAAAGAAGATCCAATATCAACCAATACATTGGAAAACGCATCTTCTTGACAGTTCATGGAGATATGTAAAGCCAAATTGTGATTTCCCCCTCCTCGGGTAATTCTTCATCACAGAAACTCAAATTATTACATGCTGTGAGGTTGGCAACAATGCCATCAAACTGATTAACAGTCGCATCATGCTCAACATATGCTTGTTCCAATACCTTCTGCAAAGATTACCTATGAGCTTCAGAATTCATCAGTAAGGACAACACTGAAATCTTAGACGGAGTATGCAAGAGTTGATCTACAACACTGTACTCACTCTTCTTGATCAGTTTCAATACCTCATCCTCATAAGCCTTCAAACCACTGGACTGACCAGAAGTATCGACATTACTCTCATCTTGAGGTCGTTTGCCAGCAACAAGATTCTCCACAATCTTTGGAGGCTCAAGAGCAAAAACTCGACCACTCTGGGTCACTCTACTAACATCAGCGATGCTTACCACAGAAGACAAAGAAGGAATGGGCACTTAGTTACCATCTTCTACCATGGTAGCATTGTACTTATACAGAACAGCCTTGTCAGATTCATAGGGTACTAGACCGGGCAACCGAATGACCAAAGGTGTAAAAGCGGTCTTCCGACTGTCATAAGAGATAACAACTCATTCAGGAATATTAAAGTGTGGCACAATAAAATTCACCTCATTCTAATATTATTCTCTCTTAGCAGTGACCTTAATCAAATTCTCATCCATCATTCTTTGAATATCCCTCTTCACTATCACACAACCACGTGGATTCACGGAACAGATACAACAAGTTGCATAGTCATGATCAAAATCATGGTATTCACTCAAAAGTGCGTGCATTTCCACAAGAGATCTTCGGATCCAACGAATATCAAAATTTTTGAATGTACCAGGACAACCATAAACCATATTGACAGACACCTTGCCATGATTAGGCAGCGGATTCGATTGTACATTAGGATTGGAATCTTCAAAAGACAAAATACCACTTCTAGCCAACCTTTGTACTTCCATCTTCAATGGATAACAGTTCTCAGTATGATGCCCAGCTCCTCCCTGATGGAAAGCACAATGAGCTTCAGGCTTATACCACCATGGTGAATCTTTTGGAACAGCAGGTGGTGGACGGTCTGAACCAGATTCTTCTTAATTAAACAAGGAACCAATTCTGTGTAGGTCATCGGAATCGAATCAAAATCTTTCTGAAAATGGCCACGTTGATTGGTCTGTTGATTAGAACGTTGTTGAGCAGGAGCTACCTGAACAACAGGAGTTGAATTGATAACAGGAGTGACAGATGCAACATGTTGCTGACATTGATTATTCTTACCGTAACTCTTTCTGCGTCCTCCACGGGAAATAGCATTGGTCTCACCTTCTTTCTTCTTGGCAAGTCCTCCACCATATTTCTTGGAATTACCAGCAGAATTACCATCTTTTGACAAACGTCCTTCACAAACACCTTCTTCTAATCTCATCCCCATATTAACCATCTCAGTGAAGTTGCTCGGGGCACTAGCAATCATATGCTCATAATAGAAAGGACTCAGAGTTTTCAGAAAAATCTTAGTCATCTCTTTTTCTTCCAAAGGAGGATTAATCTGAGCAGCAATCTCACTCCACCTTTGCGCGTATTCCTTGAATGTCTCCTTATCTTTCTGAGCCATTGCTCGAAGCTGGTCACGGTCAGGAGCCATATCCACATTATACTTATACTATTTCAGAAACGCCTCACCCAAATCTTCAGAAGTGCGAATTCGAGTACTGTCGAGTCCCATATACCATTTCAAGGCTGCACCGGGCAAACTGTCTTGAAAGTAGTGAATGAGAGGTTGATTATTATCGGTCTGCACCGGGAAAACTGTCAAGTGACTCAACGGACAAGAGTTACCCTTATATTTTTCAAAGTCATGGACCTTGAACTTATGCGGGATCTTCAAATTAGGAACCAAGCATAACTCATGAGCATTCCTCCCAAACAGTTCTTTACCTCTCAGAGCTTTGATTTCTTTCTGCATTTCAGCAAACTGGTCTTAAATCTCTTCCATTTTCTCATAAGCATCAACTCTCGCTTGGGGCAGTATGGAAAATTTGCTCTTCCCCAAAAGGAACGGTATGAACCACATGCGGTGGCACAGTCATCACAGGCTGAATAGTAGGAACAACTGGAACTTCAGGAGGTGGTGGTGGTTGATAACCTTCAGGAACAAAGTTACGAGGCATGCCCCAGGGGAAACTATGAGGCATGGAGTATTGAGGAACACTAGCAGGCGCCATAGAGATGGGCGTAGAGACAATCTCAGAAGTGATTGTCCTTTGCTCAGGAGTTGAAAGTGGAGGAGGATGGGGTGGTGGCTGATTTTGAGCAGCCACCAGAGCTTCCATCATAGTAGTGAGTCTTTCCAAACCATCCTTCAAAGTTGATACTTTCTCAAGAAGCTCACGGTTCTCTTGTTGCAACTGATCCATCTTCTTCTTCCGATTAGCTCGAGTATTATACTAGTGCGACAGCTTGGCAGAATGAAGACCAAAGGTAAACATAAGACACTTGGAAAAGGTAAGAAACAATGCAGAATGATGCTTGACATGCAAGATGCAAATGCAAAGTTTCAAGGAATTATAAGGCATATCGCAAACATGGTTATTTGAAATACCAAAATGTAATTCATTAATGATGTAAAAGATTACATCTTGGAAGAACAGATTCAAGAATACTAAAAAATAGAGAATAAATAAAACTAGATCTCTAGAGAATCTCATGAGAAGAAGTCCCGGCTCTATCTTCCAGCTTCTTGATGCGAGCCTGCATCTAAGTCTTCTCAATCAGCAACTGATCGACGATCAACTTCCAAGGAGATTCTGAACTCTTCGGAATATCGAAAACTCGATGAATGCGAGAGGAAAATAAATCCTCTTGCACCTTTCTCTTCTTGTTGGCAACTTCATCTTCATTCTTCTTCTTGAAGTGCTCTTGAAGTCTTGCATTCTCTAACTCAACAATCTGATACTTATTCTTCCAAGCATCTCTCACTTGTTGCATCTCGGCCAAAGCGATCTGAAGCTTCTCTTGGTCTTCCATAAAGTAGAGAATAGGCTTCTTAGTAGTTAGAGACAAAGGTTCCTGACGCGTATAAGGCATCTTCAAAGTAATAGATCTATTTTTAACCCACTGGTGGTAAGGTTCCAATGAGACACAATTCGGATTTCCTAAACTTTCCTTTCCTTTTCTACGAATGTTGTGCCAAGCTCCCATAATTTCTCTCTTGAGAGCAACCTGATGTTCATCTTCGTTGAAAAAGAGACCAGCCAAATGGATGTTCTTCGGAACCTCTCGCAAAGGATATCCCAACTGACGACGAGCCAACACTGGATTGTAGCTGATTCCTCCCTTTGTACCAAGAAAAGGCACGTTGGGTAAATCACCACAACTATCAATAATCATCGTTCCAGAAGGAACACGACTACACCAATCAATATCAGAATGAGTGAGAGACATGACCTTCTGCGACCAATATAAACTATCCTTGAGATTCCCGAAAGCTGCAGACTTCGGTAAGTGAGAAATTAACCACTTGTAAAGCAAAGGTGCACAACAGATAATCATCCATTCACGATGGAAATTCCTGAGGTGAATAGAATGGTAAGCATCGACAAGCAAAGTAGGAATTGGATTCCCAATCAAGAAAATCTGAATAGCGTTGATGTCGACAAAGTTCTCAACATTCGGGAAGAGGAATACTCCATAAATGAGCAAGGCAAGAATAGCTTAAAAAGCAACTGTGTTTTTGACACTAGCAAAGTGATGAGCTCTATCCATCAAGAACTTAGCGGGTAACCCACGAATATTTCCATTGGTATCCATGCGAGCCTTAATCTCAGAAACCTTCAAGTGAGTAGCCTTCGCAATAACATGATGCTCAGGAGCGGGATCCAAACCAGAGAAAATCCGACCATGAACAGGCAAACCAAGCAAGAGAGAATACTCCTCTAGTGTAGGTACCAATTGATAATCAGGAAAGGTGAAACAATGAAGCAAAGGGTCATAGAACTGAACCAAAGTAGCAAGCAATCCTTCAGCCATATCAACCTTCAAGAGAGATAAAAGTTGTCCATATCTAGACTCGAACTACTTAGTATCAGCAACCAAACATCCTAGCTCTCTCAAAACCCCTAACATAGGATTCTTGAAAGTGTACTTCCTTGTACTTCACCTTCCAAAATCCATAACAAAAGTATCTGCAATGTTTGCAATAACACCTTTAAGTCATTGAAACCTTCCAAAAGAATGCTCATGAATGCATGAATGCATGAATGCAACAAGCACAAACAAGATCACACAAAGCAAACGGGTCAAGGTTCAAGTCACGAGCATGAAGCCAAGGGTAAGAACCAATCCCACAAAGGTATGTACTAAGGTTTTGTCTTCATTGTACCTGCAGAAAACAACAGTTCTAACAGAGTGCCCAGGGTCCGCAATCCACTATCAGACACACCAGCGCACCGATTGCTCAGAGGTTGGTAGTTATCCTCAAGAGAATCTAACCTGAGTGTAGCATCGCGTGACAGCTAAGTCGGATTTACATCCTCATAGCTTTCGCGCTACGATCCTAAAAAGGCTAAGATGGGTTAAGGGTTACTACGGTCCACAGTTTTATAGGCTTCTATGGAAAAAGTAATGCCTTCAACGATCGCTCGATCGGCATCATTAATTCCAAAGAGGCAACCACCGAGTGGATAGATTCTCAAGTTCTGTTTTTTCGGGATTCGACTCCCTCAAAGCTCCATTGACTATACCATCCTTTTATCTCAAAGTACACTCTGGTCCGGGTATAGGACTTATCTCACACACAGAAGAACTCCCAAACAGAACAAACAAGTCACAAGCAAATCAGACAAAAAGCAGTAAATAAATCAAAGTAGGCTAAACCCCTCAAGGGAGGTTTTCCCCCAGCAGAGTCGCCACTTTTCTGTAGCGGGGAAATTTGTGAGTATAAGCTATTGATTAACTTAACTCCAAAAAAAACAAGAGTCGCCACCGCACTTTTATTTTATCCAAAAAAGGAAAGGAGAAAGAGTGAACAAAACCTAAAGAGTTCTAAAAAAACAAGAACAAACAGATAATGGGTAAGGGGGTGGGTTATGCAATGGGAAGGTATTAGCACTCAAAACGTCTATAGTACTCTATAGGAGCCCTTTGAAATATCTACCGCTTTTTGGCTTGAAAATGGTTTGCTTGAAAATGGTTTGCTTGAAAAGAGATTGAGGAGATGAGAGGAGAATCATTTTTTAGATTTTTGTGTTTGGTGAGACTTATCGCCTCATGCCTACGTACCCACGATGTGCAATGTAGGATCAAAACCTCATAGTTCGTGGTACATAAAGCACCAAAAAAGTTTGATGAGTTCGTGGTACATAAAGCACAAGTCGTCATTTCTAAACGAATAATTCTGCTTAAAGAGATGAATCATGTCAAAACTTATGAAAAAGTTTTAAAGGGAAAAGTGCATAAAACACAAAAAAGTTTGATGAGTTTGGTATTTTTTATGTCTTTTGAAAAGGTCAAAATATGATTAACATGGATTGACATTTATTAAAGAAAACAAAGTCTAAAAGTCACTTGACCAAAGTCAAGGTTTTATTATGAAAGCAGTGTTAAGTTTGAAAACAAGAAAGTTTTTTTGAAAAAGAGAGGAGATTTTGAAAAATGAAGAAGGGGTGCAGAAGAAGTGACTATCCTAGTGCATAAAAGTAAAAGCTAAGGTAAGAAAGATATAACCACAAATGTAGCTATCTTCACCATAAACCAAGCAAAAGTATAAGTCTTCAAAGTCTTCGAACCATAATTCCAAAGCAAAGGGAAAAGGTCCTAGTTCTAAGTCCAAGGATCCAAGAATAGCATTAAAGTCCAAGGTCTGGGTGCAAAACTCCATGTCCATTGCATAGGATAGTAACCATAGTCCAAGATTAGAAGCACAAGCTTTTTTAGAGGTTTTGGCCTTTATTAATGTTTTTGGTCTAAGTGGACAAAGAGAAAAAAGGCATAAGCATAAACATGTGTCCAACGGACAAAGGAAAAATTGCGGAAGCATAAACATGATATGATAAGCAATAAAAAGGTAGGGAGCGAGAAAGAAACATGAAAAAGTTAGAAGTTAGTAATTAGTAGCACAAGGCTCTAATGCCATAAGCCTTCACCGATTATTCCATTTCGCGTTTTGAACTATAGTGATTAAACAATGCACTTAGGCCAAGGTTAATTAACTTGAGAGAAGATTGGTAGAACCAAAGCCTCTACAATGCCAAGTTTAAAAGTTTATAGACCTAATGCAAAAAATTAATCAATATTGGGTTTACGCGACTAATCAAGGTCTGGACCACGAAAGTTCATATTCCACTTCAGTCACCAATTTGCCTCCGATAAGATCTTTGGTTTGCAGCACATTGTTAAAGTCTCCTATCAAGCACCAAGCTCCTTGTTGGTTCTGCTCAATTTTTTCAATATCACTCCATAATCTCTTCCTCTGCTCAAGTTTGTTGAGTACGTAAATAGCCATAAGCCAATACATCAATTTTCCAGTCAAATAAAAAATCCCACAGTGAATCATTTGGCTCGTAGCAGATATAAATTTCACATCTACCTTATTATGATCCAGTCATAGTTGTCCACGTAGTTGTTCTTCCAATTGAGTTTCTTTTTAACAGCAACAACGTTGTTTCCTTTCACCCTATTTTCCAGTAGTATTGCAATAGCAGGTCGAAGCTCTAGGAGACGGGAGCTAACCTCCCTAAGCTTTATTGTCTTGTTAAGCCCGCGAACGTTCCAAGCAACTAACATGGGTCACCATCATGAATCACTGGGGAGTCATTCAAAACATCCAATGCTTCAAAGACATTGACACAATGAACTTCGCTCGAGGTGCCTTTAACACTTGAGCTTTTGCTTTTGTTGTTTCCGCTTCTATTGACTCTTGTCCAATCAGACTTGGGAGCTTCAGCCTTGGCAGCATAAGGAATAAACACCGACGAGTTGTTCTTGGCTTTCTGTGGTATATTGTTGTCTGCGGGTTATTTCGATTTTGTATCCACACCAACTTGGGTTTCATGTCATCATATTTGTGCCCAAATTTTCTGAGATTTAGCACAGAATAATGGTTTCTATTTGTATTCTACGGGTTATTTGATAACTTTTCCTTCTGGATCCTTGATGGTGATGTCCTTTTCCATCTCTTGCGTCTCACCCACTTCCACCAAAATTCTAGCATAAGAAACACGTAATTTATTAGCAGTGCACTCGTCGGTGACAAGAGGTGTCCCAATTGAACTTCCAATCTTGCTAAGGCTCTTTGCTCCCCAAATATGGAGAGGTAGTTAGGGAAGCTTAATCCATATCGGAAGTTTTCACAACATGTCCTTCTTGAGGTTAAAAACATGTTTCTATTCCTTGAGCAACATAGGCATGTTACGAATGGTATATAGGTCTTTCATCATAACAATGTCCATATCCTTGGTGGTTTGAATTTAAGGAGAAAATACCCCTCATCGTGGTAGTACAAATCTAGGGGTTGAACAAAGTTCCAAGTTTTTACCATAAATTGCTTCACCATGTTTATGCTTAAATCACCACCAAGAACATACATTATCATAGCAGATTCCCAGAACTTCATTTCGGATTCAACATCTTCATCTTCAATTTCTATTTCTATTTCTCCATTAACTAAGGCTGGGCAATATATTCGATTACCATACCCTTGGCCGGATTCCTGATGCCGATGAGCACATCGACCCGTAGCTTTCTATCTGCCTTCGTTTCAGAGCCATTTTTAGGTGCCCCTTTTTTTAGGGTTTCGTCCTTCCCCTCATTGTCCACAATTGGTTCAGGTTGATCACATTTGCTTGTGTTGATATTGGTGCAAGGAGTTGCTTGCTGAATGTCTTGATAAACAGGCGTGACATGAACCTCCGGCGACGGTGGCACCATCTTTCTCGGCCTCCAACGCCCCATCGTGCTCCGCATTCAGTGATAATATTAATAATAATAATAAAGAATAATATTAAGGAAATATACTATAAGTGTATATATATATATATATATATATATATATATATATATATATATATATATATATATATATATTAAGTAATATTTTTATTTTTATTTTATTCTACAAAATTTAAAAATATTTATTTATTTATTATATTGACGGTATTTTATTATTATTATATTATTATATTTATAATAATATAATAATAATATTTTTTATATAATATAGTAAACATTAGTCAGGGCCTATCCTCAAGCAAACTCCAAAAATTATATGCACACTACTACGGAAAACCCATTTAACAACGGTTGAGAAAGATATGTAATCATGCGTGCACAAGCGTTGTTATGTTGAGTTTCATTGTATATATGATACTTATAGTCACGGACCAGTAACCGTTGAATTAAACTGGAAAGAGAGCTACCTATCACAACAGTTTATACAAACAACCGTTGTGATAAAGTAATTGTCCTAGGTTCGACTCCTAGCTGCGCTGTTTTGATATTTATTTTTTCTGGACAGCGCGCGAGATATTCTTACAGTTGAGTAATATAACAGTAGTTAAAGCATAAGATATTATTACGGTTATGATGTATAACCGTTGTTACATATTCTGCAGAATTAAGAAAAAGATTACTGATTTTATAACTAATCCCTTTTTTAACCTGTATTATTGTTCACCATACCACTGCAGAAAATACAACTAACATTTGTGATAAAGTAATCATAATAATGTTAATTGTATCATATTCATAATATCACATAATTGTATCATATTCAATTGTAACAAATATCATATAATTTATCAGAACAAACAACCTACAGTTTACACATTACATAACATCACATAATTGTATCATATTCAATTGTAACAAATATCTTACAATTTATAAGAACAAACAACCTACAGTTTATACTTTATATAACATCACATAGTTGAATCATATTCAATTGTAACAAATATCTTACAATTTATCAAAACAAACAACCTACAATTTACACATTACATAACATCATATAATTGTAACTTGGTGTTTTGGTTTCTTGTCTCTTGGTGTCTTGACTCTAAAGACCTGTAATTTCAAATAATTATACTTAATAGTAAAAATATTTAGAAACTATAACATACAATTAATATATTATGAATAAAGAATAAATTACGTACTTGTTAATTTTCCCATATGTCTTCTTCATGATCGATTCGAATAGCGTGCACAGCATCTCCATCAATTTCATCATATGAGGTAGGGATTTGTGTTGTGTAAGAAGGTGTGAACGGAGTATCAAGACTTCCATCTCTAAGAGGAATATGTTTTCCTTGGAGAACGATTGACCATTTCCCCAATATGTCCGATGGGTCGGTAACATAGAAAACTTGTTTTGCTTGAGAAGCCATGATGAATGGTTCGGTCATAAAAGATGCCTTGCCAAGGTCGACCCGTGTGAATTCTAAGTCATCAATGTGTACACCATTACTATTATTGGGAACCCATTTGCATTTAAATAAAGCCACTTTGAAAATAACATAATCAATCTCCCAAATCTCATCAATGACACCATAAAACACGGTAGTTGCCAATGCCGGATTCTTATCTTTCAAACTAGAGAAATACATCAATTCGGCTTCAACAATAACCCCACTATTTTGTATTATACTACGATCATCTTTTGATTTTGTATAAAAGGTATAATGACCAATGTCGTATGCAGTCCAAGTAATGACACAAAATTTTGGCTCGTACGACAACTATTTAAGTATCTCGGATGCACTACAATCATTAGATACACTTTTATTAAACCATTTTATGAATCTCTTGTTATGCTCTATCAACAACAACTTGTCACTCATTCGGGGATATTTTTTCCTCAAAAGTCCTTTGTGAGTATCTATGAAAGGTTGAACTTCATCTATATTATTCAATATATAGAAATGTGCTTGAATAACTACATCCCAAGCCATTGACTTAACATTTAGACCTTGAATACCTCTTCCGTCTGTGTCAGCATGACGAGAAATTAGAAATCCTATAGAATCTACGTCCGACAAATAGTTTGTACAAAACTCAACAACTTCTTCTGTGATGTATCTTTCAATAATCGAACCTTCTGGTCGGTGATAATTCTTCGTATATCCTTTAAAGATCTTCATATATCGCTCTATTGGATACATCCACCTTAATTAAACTGGACCACAAATTCTGATTTCTCTGACTAGATGAACAAGTAAGTGAACCATAATGTCAAAAAATGATGGAGGAAAATACATCTCCAATTGACACAAGATTATGGAAGCCTCGTCTTCTAATTCATCTAATTTTTTGAAATCAAGAACTTTATTACATATGGCATTGAAGAATAAGCACAATCTCATTATAGTTACTCTCACATTTTTTTGTAGGATCCCACAGATGGCCACTGATTAACTTGAGATCTTTCATTGATACAAGTTTCTTGATGTTTGATGAGTAAGCTTGCGGAACTTTAATACCTTGTAAACACTCGCAAAAAATTTTATTTTCCTTTTTAGAAAGAGTGTGACATGCTGGAGGCAGATAAGTTCTTTTTCCTTTCTCTATTGGAACAAATTGTTTTCTTATACCCATCTTCTCCATATCAAGACGGGAAGTCTTACTATCTTTAGTCTTGCCTGGAATGTTTAGAAGTGTGCCAATCAAACTATCACACATATTTTTCTCCATGGGCATCACATCAAAACAATGTCTAACATCAAGACTTGACCAATACGGAATATCAAAGAAGGTGGACCTCTTTTTCCAATTATTTTTCGTAACTGCCCCCTTTTATTTTTTTTCTCTTCCCAAAGACAACATTAACGTGTTCCTGCCATTGATAAACTTCTTCCCCGGTTAAAGGTTCAGGTGCCTCATCAAAATCTTGCTCTCTATTAAAAGCCTTCTTCAATCTACGATAAGGATGATCGGGTTTTGGAAATTTTCGATGCCCAAGGTAAACAGTCTTTTTTCCAAACTCAAGTTGGTGCTAACAAGTATCATATTCACATATAGGACACACTCTATGTCCTTTAACACTATATCCACCCAAGTTATCACAAGCAGGAAAGTCGTTGATTGTGCAAAATAACATTGAACACATCTTACACTCTTCTCCAGAATATGTATCATCAACTTCAACGCCTTTATCCCACAAGAGTCGTAAATCATCAATTAATGGACTTAGATAAACATCTATGTTGTTACCAGGTTGTCGTGGTCCAGAAATCATCATACTTAATAGTATATACTTGCGCTTTATACTCAACCAAGGAGATAGGTTGTAAATAGTGAGAAGAACAGGCCACGAAGTATGATTAGTTCTCATATTACCAAAGGGGTTCATTCCATCGGTGGCAAGTCCAAGCCTAAGGTTTCTTGGTTCAACTCCAAAATCTGGAAACAACGAATCAATTTTCTTCCATTGCAATGAATCTGCAACATGGCGAATGTTTCCATCACAAGTCCTTTCATTTGCATGCTATCTAAGATTCTTTGCATCATTTGAATTAGAAAAAAGTCTCTTAAATTGTGAAATTATTAGCAAGTAACATAACACTTTAGCAGGAGGATGCTTCTTACTAACATTGTCATAGCCATTGTCACCACCATTGTTGGCATTCAGCTTGTAACGCGACACACCATATTTCAGACATTGATACAAGTCTTCATACTCTTTCTGGTATAATATGCAATCATTAGGGCAAGCATGTATTTTGATATACTCCAGGCCCATTGGACACAATATCTTCTTGGCCTTATAACAACGATCCGACAATTTGTTATCTTTTGGTAACATTTCCTTAAGCAGTTAAAGTAATTTCGTGAAACATTTATCCAACTATCCATTTTTTGCCTTTAGATTAAGCAACTTTAACACCGTCGACAATCGTGTAAAATCTGTGCAACCCTTATATAAAGGGGTGTCTTTATCACTACATAAAGTATCATAAATATGAGCATTCTTAAAAGAAGATTCCCCAATATCACATAACATATCCTCTAGTTAATCTTCTATATATTCATCTTCATCGACTCTTTGACTTTGTGACGCAAGACATTCCTCCACTTCACCAAGCCACATCCATATTATATAATTTTTACATATAACATCACAACAAAGGTGATGGAATATTTCATCCTTTCTACACTTTTTGATATTCGTGCAAAGAACACAAGGACAATAAAAGATACAATTATTTTTGGGAAGATGTTTATCAGTGTATTTAATAAATTCAAGAACTCCTTTCTCATAAACCGAACCTAATCTATCGGCTTTCATCTAACTACGATCCATAACAACTTCTGAAATTTATACACATATAATAATGTGAACGACAGACCAAAATGTAATCCAAAAACTTAATGCATATGCAAATCTAAACCTAAAGCATATAAAACATTTACTATAATACTGACTTGAGCATAAACAACATAAACATACTGACTTGAGCGTATACAACATAAACAAAGAGAAAAGGAATGAAGATGTTGAAGAATATCGTACTTCAAAGCTGAAGAATCAAATAAACTAAGAGGGTGTGAAGATTTGAGCTACGAAGAGGGTAAAGTTTATGCCGTTGCTGTCGTCTCTGGCTCGCTTGTTCTACTAGGGCGTCTTTTGAAAGAAATAATACACAGTAAGTTTTGTTTTAATTTATCAGTGAACCCTTTAATTACAGTTGGAAAACACAACCGTAGTGGAATTGAAGACCTCTTACAACGGTTGTTTTACTTCACCGTTGTAAACTCTTTCACAATTTATTTTTAAAATAATGGAGTTAAGTCTAATAACAAAGGTTGGTTTAAAAAACTGTTGTAAAATCAGTTACAATTTATTTCATAAATAATAGACTTAAGTGACAAAAGTTTAATATACTCTAAAAAATGGAAAAAGTGTAACTGCTGGGAATCAAACCTTGATGCACAATATTTATTACTACGGTCTTTTAAAACAACCATCATTATATTTCTGTTTATACGTATGGCTACTTACTGGACGCGAAAATTTTAACCTATTACAACGGTTTAGATGAATCAGTTGTAAACCTGGCGTTATTGTTTGCGCGTTTTGTAGTAGTGGCATTTACTAAGGGCTTATCCTCGAGAAAATGACTGACACTGGACTAGGGGTTTATCCCTTAGCAAAATACTGACATAATTATGCCCCTAGCACTACGCCAAAAATGATTTTTGGCACCACTACAAAGGTAACGCTTTTCCCAGAAAGCGTTGCTATAAGTTTTATATAAAAAAACACTCAAAAAAGCGCTGCTAAAGGTGAACTTTAGACAACGCTTTTAAAAAGTGCTGCTAAAAGCCAAACTAAGGCTACCCTTTAGAAATCGCTTTTTGGAAAGCGCTGCTAAAGGCCCACTTTAGACAGCGCTTTTAAAAAGAGCCGCTAAAGGTCTTTCATAAGCCACACCTTAGACAACGCTTTTGAAAAGCGCTGCTAAAGGTCTTTCCTAAGCCACACTTTAGACAGCGCTTTTGGAAAAGCGCTGCTAAAGGTCCACACCTTAGACAGCGCTTTTGGAAAGCGTTGCTCAAGGCTCACGCTATACCACACTTTAGGCAGCGTTTTTGGAAAGCGCTGCTAAAGGTCGTTTCTCTACACACATTAGAAAGCATTTTTCCCTGAAAGCGCTGCTAATGGTGAAGCCTACGAAAGAGCTTTCTAAAAGCGCTGCTATAGTTATTTTAGTTAGTAAATAATAAAACTCAGAACTAGTAACTATTAATTTGTTTCCTAAACCCTAATATTTCAAGATTTTCTCTCTCGCGACTCTCTCCGCCGTATCCCATTATTTTGCAACCGCTGCTCCCTCCGCCGTATCTTCCACTGTTCGCATCGTCTCCCACCACCATCACTGTTCCTCCGGCCGTGCATTCGTGATTCTCCTACCATCGTAACAGTTCCGGCACCGTCAGTTTTGTGAGCAAGGCATTTTTCTTTTCTGTTTCTTGTTTTGCGGCCAAATAATAGATTGTAATGAGTTTGTTTGTTGTTGAAACAATTGAAATCAGACATTTATAGTGTTGTTGTGGTTGTTGTTAGCATTTGATTTTGAAATTTTTGTTGTAGCAAGGTTGAAGATGATGAATAGTGATATTTGTGGTGAACTTATTTTGAGAATTGGTGTTAATTTTGTAAGTTGATATTGAATGTTGGTGATGAATTCTTGGAATTAATTGATGATAATGACATTGTTGACGGATAATTTTTAGTGATTACTTTGTTAAATGTTAAGATTGAAGATGACGAATATTGATGAAATTAATTGTTAATTGTTGAGGTTGAAGTTGTTATTGAGTTTAAATGTGGAATTGATAATTTTGGTGATTGATTTATACTCGAATTGATGATTCCTTGTTGGATAGAACTTTGAAGTAAATTGAACTTAAGTGATGAAGTTGTTATTTGCGACTTACTTAAGTTGAATCAAAGTATATCATGCTACTTGAATTAATGTGATTGAATTTGCGCTTCGATGCCATGTTGCTTAATTGAACGAAGTGATGATGTTTACTAAATTTGTTTCTTGAAACTATGACTTGTTCCTCTGATATTTCTTGTTTGTCCTATTATATACTAAATTTGTCCTGTTATATTTGGTATACACCATCAGTTACTAACTTAGTGAATTTGCTATAAGGGTTACTTGTGAAGAGTGAAATTCGGATCGTTTTCAAGAATCTTACACTTTGTGGTTAAGTCCAGAAGTTGTTGACTTCTATACAGGTACTTAGTTATTCTTTTGTGTTTGTTTAGCTTACTTAGTAAAACCATGGATAAAAAATGGATGTCTTCCAATTGATTATCAAAAGAATGCGAGAATGGGGTATCAGAATTCGTTAAGTTTGCGGTTGAAAACGCCAAAGACCCTAGTCGAATCACATGTCCTTGATTAGGTTGCTGTTATGGGCGTCGGATTGACGCAGTTCAGTTGAAATCACATTTAATAAGGCATGGAATTGATAGAAGTTATAAATGTTGGATATTACATGGTGAGATAAGTAACGAGAATGTTGAACCGGGGGATAATATGACCTATGCTTCAAACGACAATGGCATAGATACATACGATTGTGATCGAGTCGAAGAGATTGCAGAAGCACTTGAAGAAGATCTTCAGGATTGTCCTAAAATGTTTGAGAGGTTGGTAAGCGATGCAAAGAAACCGTTGTATAAAGGATTGCACTAAATTCACAATATTGTCTGCGGTATTAAAGTTGTACAACTTAAAGGCGGGAAATGGATGGTCGGATAAAAGTTTCACAGAGTTATCAGCCCTTATAAAAGATATGCTTCTGGAGGATAATGTTCTTCCTAATCGAACCTATGAGGCCAGAAAAATGTTGTGCTCTATTGGCATGAGTTATGATAAGATACATGCTTGTCCAAATGATTGCATTTTGTTTCGGAATGAATATGCATCGTTAAATGAGTGCCCTAAATGCGGTGTCTCTCGATATAAGAAAAAAATGTCTCCAACAAAAGTCTTATGGTATTTTCCTATAATTTCGAGATTTAGACGCATGAAAGAATTATAGATGGAATGTTTCGGCATCCGGAAGATTCACCATAGTGGATGAAAATTTATAATGTTTATCCTGATTTATAAGAAGAAGCAAGAAACCTTCGCTTGGCATTATCTACTGATGGAATGAACCCACATGATCTTCAAAGTATCTCACATACCATATGGCCTGTGATTATTATAATTTATAACCTACCTCCATGGCTATGTATGAAGCGTAAGTACATGATGTTATCTATGTTAATCTCTGGGCCTAAACAACCAGGGAATGACATAGACGTATACTTGACACCTTTAATCGAAGACTTAAAGATTTTGTGGGAGAACGGTGTGGAGGTTTATGATGGATATAGGAAAGAAAGTTTCAATTTGAGGGCGCTGTTGTTTGGCACACTTAATGATTTTCCAGCATACAGAAATCTATCAGGGTATAGCATTAAAGGTCAATGTGCGTGTCCTATTTGTGAAGAAAACACATATTGGACGCGTTTGGAATTTTGTCAGAAGAATGTTTTTCTTGGTCATCATAGATTTTTAAATTTTAATCATCACTACCGTGGGTGGAGAAAAAAATTCAATGGAAATCTAGAACAAGGTAGAGCTCCACCTACATTGACAGGTGACCAAAATTTTGAAAACGTGAAAGATGTGACTACTCAGTTTGGAAAGCCTATTGCACATACGCTTGTCAAAAGTGGGTGGAAGAAGAGGTCAATTTTTTTTAAATTTCCATATTGGAAGTCATTGTATGTAAGACATTTTCTTGATGTTATGCATATTGAAAAAATGTATTTGAAAGTGTTATTGGTACGTTACTCAATATACAAGGAAAGTCGAAGGATGACCTTAAAGCAAGAAAGGACTTGGTAGCGATGTGAATAAGAAATGAATTAGGACTCATGAAGAAAGGAAAATGAACATATCTACCACCTGGTGCTTATACTCTATCTAGAAATGAGAAAAAGATATTGTGTAAGTTTCTAAGTGAAGTTAGAGTTCCAGAAGGATATTCTTCAGATATTAGAAGACTTGTGTCTATGAAAGACCTTAAGTTAAAGAGTTTGAAGACACATGATTGCCATGTTATAATGGAACATTTTCTACCAATAAGTATACGTTCTATTTTGCCAGAAAAAGTAAGAAGCACAATAACTAAATTGTGTTTTTTCTTCAGGTCAATTTGTAGTAAGGTGATCGATCCTGCAATCTTACCAACATTGCAAAAAGAAATAGTTAGTACTTTGTGTGAGCTTGAAATGGTTTTTCCTCCCTCATTTTTTGACATAATGGTACATCTAGTTGTTCATCTTGTGAAAGAGACACAATTGTGTGGACCACCTTATATGAGATGGATGTACCTGTTGAACGGTATATGAAAATATTAAAAGGGTATGTGAAAAACCGAAGTCGACCAGAGGGTTGTATTGTTGAACGATACATTGTTGAAGAAGCGATTGAGTTTTGTACTGAATATTTGTCCAATGTTCAATCCATTGGACTCCCCAAATCTCATATTGTTGAAAAAAAAGAAGGAAAAAATTTAATTGGAAATGAAATTGTGACAGTATCAAGGGATGAATGGGAGTAAGTGCATTTGTATGTTCTGCACAATGACAATGAGGTTGAGCCGTATGTTGAAATGTACAAGAATGTTCTCCGAGGTTTAAATCCGAATAGAAATGAAAATTGGATAGTACAAGAGCACAATCGAAGTTTCATACCATGGTTTAAGGATCATATTTATTCAAAGTTTTATGTAGATCCCACTTCAATAACAGAAAGGTTAAGATGTTTAGCATATGGTCCAAGTTTGCATGTGTTTTCTTATAGCGCATACGCAATTAATGGATACACATTTTATACCAAAGAACAAGATGATAAAAGTACTATGAAAAATAGTGGTGTCACCTTGGTACCTGAATCAATGCCCATTTCAAGTGTGAAGGACTTAAACCCCAAATATGCAAATATGTCATATTTTGGGGGCTATCGAGCGCATTGGGTGTTTGATTATGAGAAGTTTTAGATTCCTATCTTTGGTTGCAAGTGGCTTGAAAATAATAGTGGCATAAGAATTGATAAGTCAAGATTTTTGCAAGTGGATCTTAATAGGGTGGGGTACAAAGATGAGCCTTTTATCTAGCCTCTCAAGCTAAACAAGTGCTCTATGTCACTGATCCGACAAGGACGAAATGATCTATAGTGATTTTATCTAACAATGTAATTGATGATAACATTGGAGATCAACGTGATATTTATATTGAGAATGTATCGTATATTATAAGTGATCAAGATGAGAATATTAGAGTGAATGAATCATATATTAGAAATGATCATAATGGGGGAATTTGGATCAATCCATCCATCCGTGTTGTTAAGAGACAAGTAGATTATAAGTGATCAAGATGAGAATATTAGAGTGAATGAATCATATATTAGAAATGATCATAATGAGGGAATTTGGATCAATCCATCCATCCGTGTTGTTAAGAGACAAGTAGATCAAATTCCTACCCGGAAACGAAAGAGATGTTAATAAAAAGGTAATAGTAAAATTAAATATTTTGTCATGTGTTTTTCATATTTGAGAATGAATCTTATATTTATGTTCAACTGATTATGAATTATGGATTATGGATTATGGATTTCTATGTTTGTCATGTGTTTGTCATGTTATGTATTTGTTATTTCATATTTATAGATTATGTATTTGTCATGTGTTTGTCATGTTATGTATTTGTCATTTCATATTTGAGAATGAATCATATATTTATGTTCAATTGATTATGGATTATGGATTTATATGTGTTTTTCTTTATTACGGGTCAAATGGCTACTAATGAGAATAACTCGCACGATACTTCCAAGAATGATGCAAAAGAAACAATTCATGATGTGGAAAGAGATATTTCAAGAGGAATAACAATTATGAAAGGAATAATTCGTGCTAGAGACAAGCGAATAAAATACGATGTTCATTGGAATGAGACAGGTCAACTAATTGAGCCTAACGGCGTGCAATGTTGACAAGTTACATTGGTGCCCTTGTTCGTTCACAAATTCCTATTACTTGTGACCATTGGAGAACTCTATCGTTGAAACCCGCCAAAGATAAAATGGAGTGAGATACAGGTACCATATGTGATGTTGTTTGTTTTTGTTGAGGATTATATCGTTAAATTACTTATACTAACACACTTTATGTATATTTTTTTGTAGAGGTCTTTTAACATTGGTGACGACCGGCAAAAATATTGTCTTCAATTAGCCGGAAAAAGACTTAGAGAGTTTCGACCATTTTTAACTAACAAGTTTCTTAAGGATGACCATGGAAACTTTGTTGAAGCGGAACTCCCGAAGAAGTATGCGGACTTGATTTCACCCGAAGAATGGGACACTTTTGTTGCCAAACGAAGAACTCAAGAATTCCACGTAATCTTAATTTAATTTGTCATGAACATTGTATTATATACTTGTTCCACATGTGTTCTGATATGACTTAAAATTGTTTATCCAGGATGTGAATGACGTAATTCATCAAAGAGCCTCAAAACCCGCGTATCCATACAAGAAAAGGCGTTTGGGATATGCAAGCTTAGAACAAAGAATAGTAAGTATATATAATTGCTATGATATACTTGTTCCCAATGTGTTATTATTCATATTAATACTTGACTTAATGTGTAGCTAGAAGAGGAAAAAAGTGAAGAAGCATCTCTTCCGGAGCATGTTTTATGGAAGGCTGCCCGTTTGGAAAAGGATGGAGTTGTTACTGAAAGTGTTCAATAATTTTTTGAACAATGTGTAAGTATAACATTATTTGTTTAAATAAATCTAAATTTTATGAAAATATAAATTATTTATGCTTTTTAATCCCCACTAATATTTTTCTATATGCATATGAATTTCAGGAGACTCTATCTCAGTCCTTAACTCTAACTGAAGACCAGGATTGCAGGAGCATACTAAGTCGAGTATTAAATTTTCTTGAGTATTCTGGTCACATGAGGGGTAAGGGATTTGGTGTCACTTCATCTTCCTTGTATAAGCGTCCAAAGACCCAAAGTCCTAGCAATAAACAGGTGATGGAAACATTTGAAGAATTAAAAGCTCAAGTCCAAGAACTGCAAAAGGATAATGTAATACCCCACATTATCCAAATGCTCAATTGGATATTAGATAAGATCAGATGAGTGTCTAAGTGGTCTATCTTTGATTAATTCGATTAATGGAATTCTCTAAGTGTTTTAAGTATTGTTAATTGGGATCAATAGAGCAACTGGTGAACTCTGCAGAGCTCAATTATTTTATTAAAGAGAAATATCATTATTTATTAGACCAAAAGAGTATTTTAAGATAACTCTAATAATTAATCAATTGGTGTGAGGCGTTAAAATATCAATTGGACATATTTTACCCTGTTGAATTTATATTATATAATAAGTTTATATATATATAGGCTTAATACCCTTTTTGGTCCTCTAACTATAGGGGTAGGTTCAATTAAGTCCTCTTTCTTTTAAAAGTTCCAAATTGGTCTCATACGTTTTTAAATAGGTCCACGTTTGTCCTCGCCGTTAGAAAATGTTGATGACATGGCATAGATGTGCTGATGTGTATGTTTCTGAATGAGGATGTGGCACGGTTTATATAGTTCAATTCACTTAAAATTTATTTTCACAGACTTTCTTAACAAATTTTTTTCACAAATTTTTTTTTTGGACTTCAGACCCAGGAAAGCAACATTGTCTTGGCTTATTGGTTATCCAATGCTTCTACACTTCTCTTGTTGCTCCAGCGCACACTTTAGGCGAGTGGTGCTGCTGGAATGGCCCCTCAATGCCGCCGTTCTTCTTCAGCAACCCTATTTGGGAGGATGACTCAAGTAAATATAACTTCTAACTTGAAACGGATAAATCCCCATTGAGAAATTTTCCTTCTTCAGGCAAGTATAGTCTTTCATTCACCCTTGTTGTAGAGTTTCCGTGGAGCTCCAGTAGGAGTCAATCTTTCCATGATCAATGGTAGCAATAGTTCAGGAGTAGATACATTAAGATAGGTTGAGGCCAAGTACCCAACTCTGCTTTTCAAACAGCAACTGACAGCTTATGTGGAAAAGATCTACGGAATGATTCGTGATAACTTGAAGACAGAAATTTCTGCCTTGCTTGGATTGTGCATCCAGGTACATCAAGCTGCAATTCTTCTATGCAAATAAGACTTTGCTAGATTCCCATGAAATGGAAGCTCCTCGCCCTTGATAATTAACCACTTATGTAGTCTTGTTCTACAGATCAATCAAGAAAATATCCAGCCCACTCTAATAAACACAGATGTAGAATTCTGAGGAAGAAAAGACAATAACTGAGTCTCTTTAAAATACAAGCTAAAGGTTGGTATCTGCTTCCATATTGCTTTGAAATTCAATCTCCACCTCAGAACCCATTTGTACGTCAAATGAGTACAGTTGCAGTAAGTGGATGGACCATCTCCCAGCTCCTTCTCAAGAAACCATATCTCTAGACCCAAGTTATTGCTCTGACCATACTGCAAAAGCCCATCCTTCTCAAGAAACCATATTTCCCGGCTCCTTCTCAAGAAACCATATCTCTAGTCCCTGTACATATATGCAGGCAACTTAAGAACACTGAAGATGTACCGGTTGGAAGGAATGTGTTTGAGATAGAAGAGGATTTTCCTTTCAATTTGGTTAATTTTGGGGATTTTGTAACCTAGGGTTTGGAATTGGGGGTGGATTTATAGAGTTTCAGATTCAACGAACAAGGAGATGCTGACTGTGCTACACACACCATCCAAGTCACATTCCACATCATCATTTTTAACACCGTTAGCCTGTAATTAACGGAAAGGATCACAACGAACCTATTTAAAAACGTATGGGACCAATTTGGAACTTATAAAAGAAAGAGGACCTAATTGGACCTACCCCTATAGTTAGAGGACCAAAAAGGGTATTAAGCCTATATATATATATATATATATATATATATATATATATATATATATATATATATATATATATATATATATATTTGAAAGGGAAAGAAATAAAAGGAAAGGAAAGAAGAAAAAGAAAACAGAGAAAGAGAAAATGTAGAGAAAGAAGAGAAAAAGCTCATGGAAGAAGAAGAGCTTGGATCTTCATCATCTCTTCATCGATTCATCATCTTCTTCAACCTCCTCTTCGATTATCAGGTGGGTTCTAGTTAGTGACTTAAGTTCTAGAATATTGAGTTGTTTAGAACTTAGTTTAAAAATTCAGAGAAAATTATAAAATTGTGTGGAATCGATGTTTCTAACAGATGAAACGTGAAATAAATAGTGTAATATAGTCAGGTTATATGTGGAAATAATCGGTAATACTTGTTGTTATGTTCCAATATGTTTTGATGAAGTTTCATTGGGTTTAGTTTGAGAAATACAGGTTTTTGGTGAATTCTGGGCTGAAGTAACCGGTTACCTCTTGAGGTAACCGGTACATGAGCAGAAATTAGTGAAAAACACGCTACTGGAGTAAAGTAACTGGTTACCTCACAAGGTAACCCTTTACTTAACTGTTTTGGCAAAATTTTATGAAACTTCGGAAATTCATATATTTTGAACCGTAAGTCCACTTTGGTCCCCGTTCGAAGCGTTGGGAAGCTATTTAAATGCTCTAATTGATGGTGAAGTAAAAACATGGTTATATGCCAAATATTTATAGGTTAATGGTAATAAAAAATTGTTGTGCAAAATGTTGAATTTAGAAATATGGAAAAACCAGATTTTCACTTTTTCAGCGAAGTAACCGGTTACTTGGTGAAGTTACCGATTACCTTAAAGTGGATAGAAACGTGAATTAGGTTCTGGATGAATAGTACACTTAAAGTAACCGGTTACTTGGTGAAGTAACCGGTTACCTTACTAAAATTTTGAAAAAATGTTTTCTTTGAAAATTCATAACTTTTTAACCGTGATTCCGTTCGAGGTGTTCTTGGTACCGATGGAAAGCTATGAAAATATTCTACATAATGGAAGTGAAAAATATCAATTTTGATGCCTGATTAAATAATCAGAGGAAAACCCAAACTGTGCATAAAGTATGATTAATTTATTATATGTGTTTATTGTACAATTGTAATATGCTTTGTCTAATATGTGGTTATTAAACATGATTGAGAGAATATGTATGTTAAAATATGGAATAGGAAGAGTGAGGAAACCTTACTATAAACCTACATTAGAACCTAGTAATGGGCTAGGAAATTGATAAACAATCTAATGTTAACGCTCGCGCATGAAAAGCTGAAGCGTGTAACCAAATACCGAATGGTATATAAAGGAATAAACACTATTATGGAACATGTGTAATTTGTAAGTATTGAGAAAAGGTAAATGAGGCCTAAAGGCATTGTGGCCTAGATTTATTGAATACAATTATGGTTGTATGTGAAATCATGAAATCGTAACCATTTCCCCTTTATGTGTCATTTTATGAGTAACGAGCTCCCCTGGAATGAATGCACTATTACTTGGTAGGTTTGATTCCAAGTGTTATTGTATGAATGGAACCTATATGGTAAAGAGACTTGTGAAGGTGTATGGACCGTTTGAAGTGACGACTTAAGGTGATAATGGGTCCCTTAGCTCCGAATCCATCTCGTATTCCAAGTAATTTACGAGGTTCCATGACTCGTTCCGACTTCTAGACGTAGAAGAGGACGGGAAGAAGGGATGCCTTGATAAGGTTATCGATTAGTGATATCTTGAGTTAATGAACTCATGAACATGTTTCCATATAGTGTGAGATTGTGAACTCAAGGTCATTTCCCTTCCCCTTGATTTGAGTTATGATTGGCTAGAACCCTGTAAAGCCGGGAGAATCCATAAGATAGGGAACTCACTGAGATTTAATATCTCACCCCATTGTTGTTGTTATTTTTCAGGCAGTGTTTGCAGGTTTGGTTTACAAGTGGAGCTATGCTTGGATGCTTCAAGAGAAGCTTAGCCTTAGTATTTCCGCTGTATTTTTGTTGTATACAATTGAGGATATTGTATATTGATCTTAGTTTTATTGTTTTGGCTAGTTTTCATATCTTGTACCATAGATTGTATTATTTTTTTGGAATGGTCAAGTATGTGAATTATGCCATTAGGTACTTATGATTGTGTCAGTACCAAATGAAATGCTTGTATAGTATTATTCTAGGTATATATTATACAGGGCATTACAATTCGTATCAGAGCAGGTTGTATCCTCGACCAAGCCTTGAAACATCATAAGTAAATCTATTCATGCCTCTTAAGTGTGTCTTGCCAGTATGAATATTAATATCATACTATCTAGTGTTGGTCCTGATCAACCTAATACTATGTATGTGATGGGTAGAATCATGGTTGAGCGACCACGAGGACTCCTAAGTGTTGCTGGAACTTGTGTTGTGAAGGTAGGCTCAAGCCAAGAGTTAGTAGTGAGGAGTTTTGGTTATCTCAGTTAAGGTCTTAGTAGAAGTTGTGAGTTGGGTAACATGGAATTGAAGAGTGGTGCGTTGTTCAAGAAATCCTTTGGATATTATGGAGTCTGAAAGTTAAGGATCTCTGTCGAACAATTGGTCAAGGTATTGAGGAATATGTAAGATTGCTAGTAGAGCTAAATTAGCCACTAGTACGGACAAGGATTTCAAGTAACCTCATCCCGTGAAAAAGAAAAGTTATTTTGGTGGAACATGTGACGTAAGGTCCGGAAGTGAGGTAATTATGATGCTTCAGTTTCTAAGGTAGCTATGGTGTCTTGAATGGACGATAGTACCTTAAGGAATGTGTTCGGAGCAATGTCTTCCAACTGGTTAAAAGTGGAGAGTTAAGGACGTTCGGTTTTTATGGGAACTTAAAGTAGTAGAGAAAAGTGAGAAGGAACACAAGGATGTGTTTACATGCTTCAAGTGAAACAAATATGTGTCGGACGAATTGTAAGAGATAAATTGTGTATATTCAATTATGAAAGGAGATCAAGTTTGGGTTAATACATTAGGATTTCTGTTTTCAGTAGGAGACCAATTTGGAAATTATTAAATTAACCAAGGAACAATATAAGGTATTGTGTTGGAGAAAGAATGAGCATCATTTAGTAACGGAAAGTGTAGTGATACGGACCGGAAGAAGTTTGTGTTAAGAAACAGAGTAAGTTTCTTGGATTTATGGTAAAAGTCACACTTTGGTATTAAGTACAAGCGTAGTAGTAGCACCATGGTCACAAGTGTACGTGATAGATTCTTATTCTTGAGACAAGTATGAAGGGACATACTTTGTGGAGCAATAAGTGTTGTGTCCTAAGAAGTAAGATTGTGGTAAACCAGCGAGAGGAAAAATCAAGACATGTTACGAACTAAGTGTAAATCATGGAATAATTTATACCAGAAAGTTTTTGTAAGTAGTTGATGAGAATTGTTGGTTGTGAATCTTTCGTTAAGTGAAATTGGTGTAAGTGTGGTGTTCAAAGGATAGTGAAAGGTAAGAAATCCCGGTTAAGGTGTACGAAGTGATGGAAAGGTCCTTTAAGAGGATGCATTCCCCTGATTTATTCTCAAGTATAGAGAAACTTCTGTATTTGTGAATGATTGGAATATTCGGAATCTACCTTTTTTTGGACTAATAACGTTGTTGTATTATTTCTCTCTAAAGAAACTCAAGTGAGAGAATAAGGTTGTATGCTGACATGTTATGTCCATCGCTTTTGTGGTACCATTTAATGGTTGTGTATTGGGTTTTTCTTGTGGACGAATCAAGTATGAGTTGTGGCTTAAACATTAGAATGTCATCATCTTTTGGCTTCCTGCTATTGTAGTTGTATGAACTGGAAATGAACTATTCCGCCTAAGATTTGTCGTGTGGCCGCGTCAGAATCTTGAATTCTGCTGTGTCACTTGGTTAGAGTGTGTCATCTGCACATTTTAACTTTGTTTTATATTACCTTGATTTTATCATGGTTGGTGAATGTTATACAAGTTAAGAGGCAGTGAGTTGGGAATGATATTATGGGTTAGAGCAAGTTGGACTGAGGGTTTTGAGTTTGATGACTTGAATTAAGAGAAACTATTTTTTTAGCCGCTGCAGCAGTGTTAACCGATTAACACAATATGGTTGACTGATTAACATGTGCTAAGATGAGGTTTTGTGCTGAATTTAGAGGAGTTAACCGATTAACCACGGACGGTTAATCGATTAACATGTGTAAATTGTAAAAATTCCTTGAGGACTATCATCTGTGTTTTGTTACCTTATGTTACTCCTATTTGAGAGTGTTGTGTAAATAGAAAACGGGATTGCAAGTAAATGAGAAACAAAATTGTATTTTGAAAATAGGAACTTCTGGAAAGGTGTTGCATTGTTGGCCATTGGTTCAGACGGCGAGGGAGTTTGACTTTTGGGAAATTAATCTTATGAATTGTGTTGAGTGTGAGAAAGTCTTAAGTGTATTGTTATCATTACTGTTGAGAGCCCTAAGGAAGAAGTTAGAGAATACTCATGAAGTTTAATCCCGCAAGGAATATTTCGGTATTAAATTACGGTATTAGTAAGGAACGAGCTGTTGGCCGAAGTTAGTATTTGTTATCTTCTGTGAGTTCATGGAATCGGACTTAGACCATGAAAGTAGTACCAGATGTGTACAGTTGTATTTTATCCAGAGGGGAATTTGAAGGTTATCCTTCCAAGTACGAGTAAGAATTGGACGTTCCGAAGTTAAGCATGTAGCTTGAAATCGTATATGGAACAGAACGAATGAGAAAAGTAAATTCAATTCAGAAATGTGGCATGACCTACGTAAGTGTGGAGTATTGTATGTGAATTGATGAGTAGTATAGAAACTCACAATTGTGCCTTGAATGGTTTAAGTTTTGATAAGTGGTGACTCGCATACGATTGAAGTTTCATGATGGTGTTATGTAATACTAGTTGAGAACTCATGTCAACAAGGAACCTTGGGTGTGTCAGAAAACCGTAAGAAGGATTGTTATATAATGTAGTAACCAGAACCGGAGGTTGTTAAAATACTTTTGGGATGAGTTATTTCGAGTTTAGAATGGATTTGGAGTTGTATATGTTATGGTTGTAACAGTGTAAATCCTGCACCTCTATCGTCTGGAGAGTGTTGGACGGATGTTATAATATGGTGTGTCGGCGAGGAAATTGTTCTACCATAGGACGTCCGTAAGTTTCTTGTGACGATTGGTTGGTAAGGACCCAGTGGATAAATGTGTTTCTCCGTGGACTGTTAGCTACTTGGTAATGCTTAAGAATTTGTGGTATTCCATTGTTAGAATTGGAGTTGCGCAGTGGAATATGACAGATGAAAGGGTTCAGTCGGATTTATAAGAACCGAAGGAGAAATTGATTTTAAGATTGGAAATAAAAAGATTTTGTTCTAAGTGTGTTACCTTTTGGTGTGATACGAAAGATATGAAATATCGGATGTAATGAGTACCATGTCAAGTATCAGAACAAATGGAACTAGTAAAAGAAGTCGTTTGACTAACTATGAAGTGGTTTTGAACATTACAGTATTTATGAAAAGATAAATCATCGATGATTTGCATGAAGTTAAGGAATCACTTAATTACCTCATGAAGATTTGGTGAGTGTTTGTTATCCCAAACCAAAATAAAGTATTATGGTTTTGTTTGTGACTCAGTAGAAGAGTATAGAATGGTACATTCTTTCCGAAGGTAGAATGCGACCAAGGGTTTTAGTAAGAAACAACTGATGAATTAAGGAAGCAGAGTTAGAAGTTAACTCGATATTGGAATAAGTGTATGATTAAGGATGAGACGTTGATAAATTGTGAAAATTAGGATTTTGGTCTGTGAAGTTAAGTTGGAATTGGAATACGTCAGAAATTTGAACAGAAGTAAAGTTAAGTGTGAATCTAAGACTAGGATACAAGTTGTGGTTATTGCCGAGTAGAGGAAATTCGAGGGTGACACTACGCCAAACAAGGGAAAAGAGGGCGCTTTTTTTGGCCTATGACAGCGCTTAAAAGCGCTGTCTAAGCCAGCGCTGTCGTAGGTAAAGACAACGCTATTTTATTTATGAAAAAGCGCTCTCTAAAATGGGACGTTAGACAGCACTTTTAAAAGCGCTGTCTAAAGTATCCGTTAAAAATTAAATTTTTTTTTTATAAACTTTAGAAAGCGCTTTTTCATTCAAAAGCGCTCTCTAAAGGTGCTCTTAGACAGCGCTTTAGAAAGCGCTGTCTAATGTATACGTATATTGATTTTTTTATATACTTTTAGAGAGTGCTTTTTCATTAAA
This sequence comes from Lathyrus tuberosus, assembly GCA_022829125.1. Lineage (NCBI taxonomy): Eukaryota > Viridiplantae > Streptophyta > Magnoliopsida > Fabales > Fabaceae > Lathyrus > Lathyrus tuberosus. Next base: position 4,338,232 of record JALAZF010000191.1, read on the forward strand.
AGCGCTCTCTAAAGCTGGACTTTAGACAGCGCTTTTGAAAGCGTTGTCTAATGTATAACCTTAGACAGCGCTTTTTTATTAAAAGCGTTGTCTTTTGTCTACGTAAAATTTTGAAGTTTTTTTATAAAAATCCCATTTTAACCATTTTTTTTATGCAGAAACCTGTATAATTCACATTTCCATAAACCTGTATAATTCACATTTCAATAAACCAGTATGGATATGCATTTCCATCAACAAATTCTATTTCAAAACTAGAATTTACATTAATGCCGAATTCGCACAAATTCTACAAACTAGAATTTGTACATTTCAATAAATTAGAATTTACATGCAGAATTCGCACAAATTCTATTGTATGGTTTCAAACCTGTATAGAATTTACATTTCAATAAACTAGAATTTACATTCACCAAACTATACAATCAAGAAAGAATTCTTCTTGCAATAAAAAATTTGCAAAATTCCTCCTTAGTATCTTGCAATTGTTTCCTCGTGTAATAAGGACACGCCATATCATCGAAATACTACATAACAAAACAAAATACGCATTATTTAGTTAAAAGTAATAAATTATATATATGACATATCCGATAAATATTAAAATAAATCCTAAGTTATAAAACCATGCATACTGTGATTGAAATCACCAATTGTCCCATTTGAAGGAATCTCCACTTTGACCTATGTAATATTGGTTGCTCTAGCCCGTGCTACTCGTGCGTATCTTCCTGGTTACTAGACATTTGACCTGTAAGAAAGAAAAAAACAGAAATTAAATGACAAATATAAAAATCCATAATCCTAATCTATTGAATGATATAAGCTATATTGAATGATATAAGTTATAATTTTACAACTAGTACCTTTTTCACTAACGTCTCTTTCTTTTCTTGTTTGGAGTATGTTCTACCCGTCTCTTAACAACACGGACGGTTGGATTGATCCAAATACCCTCATTATGATCATTTCTAGAATATGATTCATTCGCTATAATATTTTCATCTTGATCATTTCTAGTAAATGATTCAATATCAACATCAATATCACCTTGATCTCCAACGTTTTCATCAATTACTTTGTTAGATAAAAGCACTATAAACCATTTTGTACTTGTCGGATCAGTGACATAGAACACTTGTTTAGCTTGAGAGGCTAGAATAAAAGGCTCATCTTTGTACCCCACCCTATTAAGATCCACTTGCAAAAATCCTGACTTATCCATTCGTACGCCATTATTATTTTCAACCCACTTGCAACGAAATATAGGAATCTGAAACTTCTCATAATCAAACATCCAAATGCGCTTGATAACCCCAAAATATGATAGATTTGCAAATTTGGGGTTTAAGTCTTTCACACTTGAAATGTGCATTGCTTCAGCTACCACGGTGACACCACTATTTTGCATAGTACTTTTATCATCTTGTTCTTTGGTATAAAATGTGTATCCATTAATTGCGTATGCGCTATAAGAAAACACGACCATACTTGGACCATATGCTAAACATCTCAACCTTTCTATTATTGAATCGCGGTCTGAATAATACTTTGAATAAATATGATCCTTAAACCAAGGTATGAAACTTTGATTGTGCTCTCGTACTATCCAATTCTCATTTCTATTCGGATTTAAACCTCGGAGAACATCCTTTTGCAATTCAACATATGGCTCAACCTCATTCTCATTGTGCAGAACATACAAATGCACTTGATCCCATTCGACCCTTGATACTGTCACAACTTCATTTCCAATTAACTTTTTTCCTTCTTTTTTTTCGACAATATGAGATTTGGGGAGTCCAATTGATTGTACATTGGACAGATATTTAGTACAAAACTCAACCGCTTCTTCAACAATGTATCATTCGGCAATACAACCCTCTGGTCGACTTAGGTTTTTCACATACCCTTTTAATATTTTCATATAACGTTCAGCAGGGTACATCGATCTCATATAAGCCGGTCCACACAATTGTGTCTCTTTCACTAGATGAACAACTAGATGAACCATTATGTCAAAAAACGAGGGAGGAAAATACATTTCAAGATCACACAAAGTAATTACTAGTTCTTTTTGCAATGTTGGTAAGATCGCAGGATCGATCACCTTACTGCAAATTGACTTGAAGAAAAAACACAATTTAGTTATTGCGCTTCTTACTTTTTCTGGCAGAATAGAACGTATACCTATTGGTAGAAAGTGTTCCATTATAACATGGCAGTCATGCGTCTTTAAACTCTTTAACTTGAGGTCTTTCATAGACACAAGTCTTCTAATATCTGAAGAGTATCCTTTTGGAACTTTAACTTCACTTAGAAACTTACACAATACTTTTTTCTCTTTTCTAGATAGAGTATACGCAGTAGGTGGTAGATATGTTCGTTTTCCTTTCTTCAAGGGTCCTAATTCAGTTCTTATCCCCATATGTACCAAGTCCTTTCTTGCTTTAAGGTCATCCTTAGACTTTCCTGGTATATTGAGTAAGTACCAATAACACTGTCAAATACATTTTTTTCAATATGCATAACATCGAGAAAATGTCTTACATACAACGACTTCCAATATGGCAGTTCAAAAAAAATTGACCTCTTCTTCCACCCACTCTTGACAAGTGTATGTGCAAAAGGCTTTCCAAACTGAGTTGTCACATCTTTCACCTTTTCAAAAATTTGATCACCTGTCAATATAGTTGGAGCTATACCATGTTCTAGCTCTCCATTGAATGCTTTTCTCCACCCACGATAGTGATGATTAGAATTTAAGAATCTACGATGATCGAGAAAGACATTCTTCTGACCAAACTCCAATCGCGTCCAATCTGTTTTATCTTCACAAATAGGACACGCACATTGACCTTTTATGCTGTACCCTGATAGATTTCCGTATGCTGGAAAATCATTAATTGTGCCAAACAACATCGCCCTCAAGTTGAAACTTTCTTTCCTATACCCATCATAAACCTCCACACCGTTCTCCCACAAAAATTTTAAATCTTCGATTAAGGGTGCCAAGTATACGTCTGTCATTCCCTGGTTGTCTAGGCCCAGAAATTAACATAGATAACATCATGTACTTATGCTTCATACATAGTCATGGAGGTAGGTTATAAATCATTATGATCACAGGCCAAGTGCTATGTGAGATACTTTGAATACTGTGTGGGTTCATTCCATCAGTAGATAATGCCAAGCGAAGGTTTCTTGCTTCTTTTCCAAATTCAGGATAATCATCATCAATTTTCATCCACTGTGGTGAATCTGCCGGATGTCGAAACTTTCCATCAATAATTCTTTCATCTGCATGCCAAGTCAAGTGTCTTTAATCGGTCTCACTACGAAACATACGTCTAAATCTCGGAATTATAGGAAAATACCATAAGACTTTTGCTGGAGACAACTTTTTCTTATATTGAGAGACACCACATTTAGGACACTCATTTAACGATGCATACTCATTTCGAAACAATACGCAATCGTTTGGACAGGCATGTATCTTATCATAGCTCATGCCAATAGAGCACAACATCTTTTTGGCCTCATATGTTCGATTGGGAAGAACATTATCCTCTGGAAGCATATCTTTCATAAGGGCCAATAATTCTGTGAAACTTTTATCCGACCATCCATTGCCCGCCTTTAAGTTGTACAACTTTAATACCGCATACAATCTTGTAAATTTGGTGCAACCATTATACAACGGTTTCTCTGCATCGCTTACCAACCTCTCAAACATTTTGGGACAATCCTTAAGATCTTCTTCAAGTGCTTCTGCAATCTCTTCGACTCGATCAGAATCGTATGTATCTGTGCCATTGTCGTATGAAGCGTAGGTCGTATTATCCCCCGATTCAACATTCCCGTTAATTTTCTCACCATGCAAATTCCAACATGTATAACTTCTATCAATTCCACTCCTCAATAAATGCGATGCCAACTGAACCGCGTCAACCCGACTCCCAAAACAACAACCCAAGCAAGGACATATCATTCGATTGGGGTCTTTGGCGTGCGCAACAGCAAACTTAACGAATTCCGATACCCCATTGTCGTACTCTTTCGACAATCGACTTGAAGACATCCATTTCTTATCCATAGTTATACTAATTAAACTAAACAAAAACAAAAAGAAAAAATGTTATACCTGTAGGGAAACGATCCGACTTTCACACTTTGAACACAAGTAACCCCTATACACGTATCATAAAATGAAATATCATTAATTGACCAATTATGAGTCATAACTTGATAAGTGGCAACATGTAATCACAAACAAGCAACAATTAGAGGTAAACACCTACATAAGTATAAAGTAGACAATAAACTTATAACAAAAAGTCACAGGTTCTAGAAATTACAATTTCAATTTCAATCAATACTAGGTTGTTTATACTAATCAACTTTGCCAAATATACAGTAGAAAATATTTAATAGTCATGAAATAACCTTCACAATTTCAATAATAGTTGTGAAGATACTTTAATATTAGCTTCCTTATGAAAATACCTTCCACAAAACTAGGTTGTATCATGAATGCATAACACAATGAGCTTATTATAAAAAAAATACTTTTTCGTAAAAATATACATGAAAAATGAAAGAAAAAAGATTCTGCAACAATAAAAGAGGAAGCTTTTTCGTAAAAATATACATGAAAAATAAAATAAAAAAGATTCTGCAACCATCGTGAAAACTTTTTCGTTTTCGTTTTCAGAGAAATGAATAGTAAAAGAGAAATGAATAATAAAAGAGAAATGAATAATAAGAGTACCTTATTCGTTTTCGTTTTCAGAACGATTTGAGAAATGAATAATAAAAGAGAAATGAATGATAAGAGAACAATTTCAGAAATGAACAACAACAACAACAACAACGTTTTCACGAACGGCAATGGCAATGGCAATGGCAAGAACGACGGCGAGGGTTTAGAGCAACGGTCGAGAGAGAAAATGAATAAAAGTGTCTCTGGAAATGTTTAGAATTGTTTTATATTTTAATTAGTAAAGGACTTTAGAGGGCGCTTTACCTTAGAAAGCGCTTTCTAAAGTGAAAATAATTAAAGGTCTATAAGAGCGCTTTCTAAGATGGCCTTTAGACAGCGCTTTTTAGAAGCGCTCTCTAAAGTGATACCTATAGCAGCGCTTTTTGGAAAGCGCTTTCTAAGGTGGTCTAAGGTGGCAGTCTTTTACAGCGCTTTTTAAAAGCGCTTTCTAAAGCCTTTCTTTTAAGGCGCTTTTTTTTAGCGAAATTTTTTTTATTCTTTTTAGCAGCGCTTTTGTATAGAAGCGCTGTCTTTTAAGTGCCGTCTAAACAATTTTTTAGTGTAGTGCGAATTTCAATTTAGGGGGGAGGGGAGAGTGTAATACCCCACATTATCCAAACGCTCAATTGAATATCAGATAAGATCAAATGAGTGTCTATGTGCTCTATCTTTGATTAATTGGATTAATGGAATTCTCTAAGTGTTTTAAGTATTGTTAATTGGGATCAATAGAACAACTGGTGAACTCTGAAGAGATCAATTATTTTATTAAAGAGACATATCATTATTTATTAGACCAAGAGAGTATTTTAAGATAACTCTAATAATTGATCAATTGGTGTGAGGCGATAAAATATCGATTGGAGATATTTTACCCTGTTGGATTTTTATTATATAATAAGTTTATATATATATATATATATATATATATATATATATATATATATATATATATATATATATATATATATATATATATATATATATAGGGGTTTGCTAACGTAGACCCACTTGTTTTTATGAAGGTCTATTTTAGCAACGTGCACCTTAGGGTGCATTTAACTATTTTTTAGTTAGAGCTTGCTAAAACACACCTTCATAAAAACAAGTGGGTGTATTATAGCAAACCCCACAGGGGTTTGCTATAATACACCCACTTGTTTTTATTAAGGTGTGTTTTAGCAACATGCACCTTAAGGTGCATTTAATGATTTTTTAGTTAATGCTTGCTAAAATAGACCTTCATAAAAACAACTTGGTCTACGTTAGCAAACCCCATATATATATATATATATATATATATATATATATATATATATATATATATATATATTGGAAAGGGAAAGAAATAGAAAGGAAAGGAAAGAAGAAAAACAAAATAGAGAAAGAGGAATTGGAGAGAAAGAAGAGAAAAATCTCATGGAAGAAGAAGAGCTTGGATCTTCACCATCTCTTCATCAATTCATCATCTTCTTCAACCTCCACTTCGATTATCAGGTGGGTTCTAGTTAGAGACTTAAGTTCTAGAATATTGAGTTGTTTAGAACATAGGTTAGAAATTGAGAGAAAATTATAAAATTGTGTGGAATCGATGTTTCTAACGGATGAAACGTGAAATAAACCGTATAATATAGTCGGGTTATATGTGGAAATAATCGGTAATACTTGTTGTTATGTTCCAATATGTTTTGATGAAGTTTTATTGGGTTTAGTTTGAGAAAAACAGGTTTTTGGTGAATTCTGGGTTGAAGTAACCAGTTACATGAGCAGAAATTAGTGAAAAAGACGCTACTGGAGTGAAGTAATCGGTTACCTCACAAGGTAACCCGTTACCTCAATGTTTTGGCAGAATTTTTTGAAACTTCGGAAATTCGTATCTTTTGAACCGTACGTCCGTTTTGGTCCCCGTTCGAAGCGTTGGGAAGCTATTTAAATGCTCTAATTGATGGTGAATTACAAACATGGTTATATGTCAAATTTTATAGGTTTATTGGTGATAAAAGATTGTTGTACAAAATGTTGAATTTAGAAATATTGAAAAACCCGATTTTCACTTTTTCAATGAAGTAACCGGTTACCTTAAAGTGGCTAGAAACGTGAATTAGGTTCTGGATCAATAGTACACCTAAAGTAACGGGTTACTTGGTGAAGTAACCGGTTACCTTACTGAAACTTTGGAAAAATGTTTTCTTTGAAAATTCATAACTTTTTAATCGTGATTCCGATCGAGGTGTTCTTGGTACAGATGGAAAGCTATAAAAATATTCTACACAGTGGAAGTGAAAAATATTGGTTTTGATGCCCGATTAAATAATCGGAGGAAAACCCAAAATGTGTATAAAGTATGATTGATTTATTATATGTATTTATTGTACAATTGTAATATGCTTTGTCTAATATGTGGTTATTAAACATGATTGAGAGAATATGCCTGTTAAATATGGAATAGGAAGAGTGAGGAAACCTTACTATAAACCTACATTAGAACCTAGTAATGGGCTAGGAAATTGATAAACAATCTAATGATAACGCTCACGCATGAAAGGCCGAAGCGTGGAACCAAATACCGAATGGTATAGAAAGGAATAAACACTATTATGGAACATGTGTAATTTGTAAGTATTGAGAAAAGGCAAATGAGGCCTAAAGGCATTGTGGCCTAGATTTATTGAATACAATTATGGTTGTATGTGAAATCATGAAATCGTAACCATTTCCCCTTTATGTGTCATTTCATGAGTAACAAGCTCCTCTAGAATGAATGTACTTTTACTTGGTAGGTTTGATTCCCAATGTTATAGTACGAATGGAACCTATATGATAAAGAGACTTGTAACGGTGTACGGACCTTGTGAAGTGACGACTTAAGGTGATAATGTGTCCCTTAGCTCCGAATCCATCTCGTATGCCAAGTAATTTACGAGGATCCATGACTTGTTCCGACTTCTAGACGTAGAAAAGGATGGGAAGAAGGGATGCCTTGATAATGTTATCGATTAGTGTTATCTTGAGTTAATGAACTCATGAACATGTTTCCATGTAGTGTGAGATTGTGAAATCAAGGTCATTTCCCTTCCCCTTGACTTGAGTTAAAATTGGCTAGAACCCTGTAAAGCCGAGAGAATCCATAAGATAGGGAACTCACTAAGATTTAATATCTCACCCCATTGTTGTTGTTATTTTTCAGGCAGTGTTTGCAAGTTTGGTTTAAAAGTGGAGCTATGCTTGGATGTTTCTAGAGAAGCTTAGCCTTAGTATTTCCGTTGTGTTTTTGTTGTATACAATTGAGGATATTGTATATTGATCTTAGTTTTATTGTTTTGGCTGGTTTCCATATCTTGTACCATAGATTGTATTATGTTTTTAGAATGGTCAAGTATGTGAATTATGCCATTAGGTACTTATGTTTGTGTCAGTACCAAATAAAATGCTTGTATAATGTTATTCTAGGTATATATTATACAGGGCATTACAGATAAAGAAAGATATATGTCGGAAAGGCGCGGTTCAGAATTTAAAGATACTAGTGACAAAGATAATATTAATTTTCAACAAAAAAGTTCCTGATTTAATTATATATATTATTATGAAATTAAATTAGCACAATTTTTATATGGACTTATATACACAATAACAATTTCATATTAATTTTTTTTGGTATAGGGCATTTCACCTTGTCAGCTATATTTATCGGCACTGACATCTCGCGTGGTTGGCAAGGGAAAAGTCAATAACACTTCGGAAGATGTACTTCACCATAGACCGCTCCCTGCTGGTTTTTTGAAAGTTTCGATTGATATTTCTTTAGAGCGGGATGCGTTACTACCTATACCTGACGATGTTTTAGATGCAACATTGGTGGGGGACGCAATAGGGTCGTATGTTGCATGGCCGTCAAACCTCATTGTCATAGATGATGAGGTATGCTAAAAACCATTATGAACCTTTTTGGTTTCAAATGTTTTACTGGCATATAAGTTATGTTATGCTTACTGATCCGATGTACACGAACTGGTCCATGCGGGCTGGTCGTTACGGAGGTGCCCGGATGGGTGCTGGTCGTACTCGATGTCCGGTAAGTAATTGGGGAGAGGTGGTGGTGTACCTGCAAGGCACTCCGACGCCCAAGTAAGAAAGGGTCAGAGAAAAGGGGCAAGTACAAAGTATTAGTTCGTAGGGAGAATATTTGATACCTGACCCTCTCAAGTGAGAGGGTTTATATAGGGCTCTAAGCACGTGGCTATCGGTCCTATTTTCGGGGCAAAATAACCGTTTTCCCTAAAGAATCGGTCGCTGCCCAAACTAGCCGTTACGACGGGCAGGGTGTCCAAAACTAGTCGTTATGTCGGGCATATGCTTAGTTTCGGGCATCTGCCCATGGCTGCTCGGGGAGCACTGAAGCTGCGCGTGTTGGACAAAATGTCTGGGGGGAACGTTATGTTCCTTGCCCGGTAGGAGGGGCAGAAAGGTAACTTTTACCCTTCTGTGGGTTGGACTTAGTCGATTTGGGCCGCTCTGTAGCAGAGGCTTATTGGGCCAATTCTATCCATTGGTCCAGCCCAGAATAGGAGCCCCCCAAGTCGTTGCTCCCGAGCATGGGAGTGATGACTTAAGGACTCCTCGTTGTCCCGGGGAACTATCATGAAGCCGTCGTTGGATACGAGGGCGACTGCCTCGAGGTGCTCGTGATTCTCCGTGTCCGCGATATTCGTGGTCGATTCCATCTTGCCCGATATTCCGGGAGGTGATGCGTCAGATGGAATGGGAAACGTTGGGTCGCCACATGTGCATCGAGACCTGTGTAGCAGTTACCTAGGCAATTATGGCTAGTGGGTCGTCATCATTGCCTACGGGCGCGTGTGTGTACGTGCCCCTTGGTATAAAATGGGGGAAACCGTCCCATTTTCCACTTTTCCTTCTTCTGATTCTTCCTCGTCACCAGTGCGTTTGCCTGTCACCTTCTTCAAGCAGCCGACCGTCGTGCCGACCACCGTGACAAGTTTCGAGCAGCCGTTTTCTTCCACTTTCTTCTAGTAAAATCAAGTAAGTATCCTGATTTTTTGCTTGTTTTGCTTCCTTTTGTTGTAAGTGGTAGATTTCATGCGGCTAGGGTTAGTTCTAGATGGCAAAATAGGTAGATTTCCGGCGAGTGTTGGTGGTGGGCGGAGGTTCTGCCTTTTTTTTCTGTACCAAATGTCTCGCCGGATTAGGTAGCACGTTTGGAGGTCGTGGTGGCCCGCGTGGTGGTTTCGAGTCGTGACCATCGCGTCCTATCATCCGTTGATGGATTTGGTGAGTTTCCCGCTAGGACGTTTCCAGATTCCGGTAGAGTTTCGACGGAATCTGGGTACAGGCGCGGGGATATTTTATCCTTCTTTGTTTGATGTTAGGGCTTAGGCCGGGGACGTAGTTCCTAGCCTTTCGCGCGCCCTTTCACTTGTCTTAGCGGTGGAAGGGTGGATTTGATTTCCTGTCGAATTCACTGCCTTTCTCTGCTTTTTCAGGTGATCATAGTGGCGATGGAGCCCGAGAGGGAGGTTATACCCGTTACGTCCGAAGAAACTGTCTCCGATGAGAGCAGCAGTGCAACGGCCTCGAGTTCTGCATCCTCGAGTTCGTCGGCTTCGAATTCCTCGAGCGACGTCGAGGGGGAAGCGAGTGATGCCGAGGAGGGAGATGACCTGGGAGTCGTGGAGGAAGATGTAATGGAAGAGGACGTAGACGCGTTCTGCCCGGAAGAGTGGGAGGTGGCCGAGCCTTCCGAACACACTTCCACGTTTGCGAGGTTTGCGGCGGACGCTTTTACTGAGGTGGGGCCCTCAGGTGAATGGAGGGTGCTTCTGCTTAGCGTGGGCGAGCGGATCTGCTCGAGCTTTGGGGACTGCTTCGGGATGTACGAGTACGTCTTCAAAGAACTGGGGCTGAGGTTGCCCTTCACTGACTTCCAGCGGTCGGTGTTCCATCATCTGAAGCTGGCGCCTTCCCAACTCCACCCCAATTCGCTGGCCTTTATACGGGCTTTTGAGTTGGTGTGCGAGCACCTTGCTTTGGGGCTCACCATCCCTTTGTTCTTTGTTGTTTTCCACCTACAGCGGCAGCTGACGGGGAAGAGGTACGGATGGGTCTCTTTGAAGCAGCCCAAAAAACTGTTCAAGCCGTTCTCGGAGTCCATCCGAAACTTCAAGAGACGGTACTACATCGTCGAGCCTCTGTCCGAAGCTGCACAGGACAGCGTGTATGCCTGGGAGTTAGAGTGTGACAAGAACGGAGAGGAGCTTCTCACCGAGGAGGGGAAGTATGTCGGGGAGAGGGTGTATAAGTTTCCAATCCGCTGGACACCCGACCACTTCTCAAAGAAGCCCAGTGCCTATGTTTTTGAGCCGAGTGCTTTACGCGGGCAGGATGCCGCGTCTTACGAGACCCTGGTGAAGTGGGTCAACTCCTTTCAGCTCGCGACCTGTTGGACGAGCAAGGGTAATCCTATCTTCGAGGAGGATGGGAGTCAAAGGGTCGAGCGCCGGTTTATCCCCGTCAAGGCACTGCTGGAGTGCAAGACTTCTGCGGATGTCATGGCGCTGCTCGGTAGATTTAGTTACTTAGACTTTATTTGCTATTCTTTCTTCCCCGTTTCTGACGCACTTGTTTTCTTTGTGCAGGTGAGATGCCTCAAGCCCGTGACCGTGTGGTGAGGAATGCCATGGCGAGGGGCAAGGCTGGAGCGACTCCCTCCAAGACCCGGACTGCTGCTGGTGCTCGTGCGCCTCCCCTGTTCAAACTACTCCGGGGACCTCCTGTTCTCCCACTCCCTGTCCACGGGATTCTCCGCTGTCTTTAGTCGGGCGACCGAAGCGTCTCCGGACAACAGATACGGTGGATCTGAGGGGGACAGTTGAGAAGGGGAAGTTCGAACTTCCTCCGTGCATCAACGATATGAGGTTCTTCGAGGGTAATACCTTGGTTGTTCCTCGGGCTGAATCTCTTAGCCTGGGGAACATGGATCGCGCGGGCAAAAGGGCGATGGTGGCCAGGGATGCTTCTGCCCTCGTGAGGATGCTCGAGATGGCAGCTGTGTACGCTGAGGGGGACCACGTGCTCAAGGCTGAGCTTACTGCTGCTCGGGCCTCCGAAGCGAAGCTGAAAGAGGAGGTCCGGAGTGCCCGTGAGGCGAAGAAGAAAGCCGAGGAAGAGGCGACAACGCTGAGGGAGGAAGTCACTAAGCTAAGGTCGGAGAAGAAGGCGTCCGAGGAGTTGAACGCGGAGTTGATGGCGGCCAATGCCCCGGGTGATGACGAACCAGAGGAGATAAGAGTGTTGAAGACTCGGGCAGAGCTGGTCGCTGGCATTCTGCAGGCCGAGGATGATGGTATTGCTGTGGCCGCGGAGTCTTTTGATAGTGCGGTGGCCCAGTTGCGAGTGGTGAACCCTGGGCTCGAGATTTCGACCAGGGGTACTCACTACCTAGCTCGTGTGGAGGGTGGCCGCATTGTCCTGCCCGAGGGTCTTGTTCTCGATACTCCCGAGGAACATATCGAGGAGCAGCCCGTGGAGGAGCCGAGGCCTGAAGCTGCGTCAACCGAGCGTGTGGAAGACTGAAGAGTTTTTGTTGCTTAGATGTATCTTGTCCGGCCTGCGTGCCGTTGAACTCGTTGTAATCTTATTTTTGTTCTGGGGGCGTGGCCCCCTTTTTAATGTAACAAGCACAATCTTTGGCCCTTGTGGCCTTTTAATTTAATGCCCGGTTAATTTATACAACTTCTGTTTATACTGTTGTACTTTGTTTTAGTTGCGCATGTGTGACTGCCCGTCGGAGGGTGTGTTGGTCAACAAGGCTTATTTTTGACAGATTGCTCGTTGCGTTATGAATTCGCCAGTGCGGGGAACTGGTCGAACAGCCGGGGAAGATCCTGGCGAGGTTGCGGATCTCAGGTCGCGATTGAGGCCTGAGGTCGCGGCGTGAACGTCCCATCGCGAGCTGGGGTTCTGCCAATCATGGTACTTGGGCGAAGGCGGTGCTTTATCGAGGACCGCCGACGAGCGGAGCTCCGACTCATTTATTTGAGCGGGATTCCACTTTGTACGTATGCGTCGTTTGTACCTGAACGAGCATGATGGTCGTTAGACGGCCTTGTGACGCGAGGAAGCTTCTTGTGCCTTTTAGCTGTAGTATTGCTTAAGTTTTTCAGTGTTCCATGGTCGAGGGAGAGTTTCCCCGTCGAGGTCTTCGAGGAAGTATGCGCCGTTCCCTGTTTTGGCGCGGACTCGGTATGGTCCTTCCCAGTTGGCCGCCAGTTTACCTTCGCGGGAGTCCTTGTGGTTTCTTCGCAGGACAAGGCTGCCCACGTCGAACTCCCGTCGGAAGACTTTGGCGTTGTTCCTGATCGCTATTTTTTGCTTAAGAGATGCCTCGCGGAGGGCTGCTCCCGTTCGGATTTCCTCGACGAGGTTGAGCTCCTCTCTTATCGCTTCGTCGTTCATTTCCTCGTCCAGGGTGATTCCGTCCTCCTGGACGGTACGTGGATTTCAATGGGTATGACTGCCTCGGTGCCATATGCCAAACGGAAAGGTGTCTCCCCGGTGGTGGACTGGGGAGTGGTGCGGTATGCCCACAGGACACTGTGAAGCTCCTCGACCCAGGCTTTCTTTGTTTTGTCCAGTCTTCGCTTGAGGCCGCGCAGTATGACACGATTGGCCGCCTCTGCCTGCCCGTTGGTTTGGGGATGCTCTACGGAAGCGAAGTGTTGCCTCGTTCCGAGGTGTGCGACAAAGTCTTGGAATTTTTTGTCTGTGAATTGTGTTCCATTGTCTGTGACAATTGCTTGGGGGATCCCAAACCGGGCAACTATATTCCGCTTGTAGAAGCGCAGAATGTTGAGCGCTGTTATCTTGGCTAAAGCTTCTGCTTCTATCCACTTTGTGAAGTAATCTACGCCCAGTATCAGGTATTTGTTTTGGCTGGACCCCGTCACGAAGGGTCCTAGGATGTCCAGGCCCCACCAGGCGAATGGCCACGGGGAGGTCATGCTTTTTAGTTCGTTTGGCAGAGCTAGGTGCATGTCCCCGTGCCTTTGGCATTTGTCGCATTTCTTCACATGCTCCTTGGCATCTTGTTGCATGGTTGGCCAATAGTACCCTGCTCGGAGGGCCTTACGGGCAGGGGACTTTCCTCCGAGGTGTTGGGCGTTGATGCCCTCATGGATTTCTCGCAATACGTGGGGGACGACCTCCTCTTCTATGCATTTAAGAAGTGGGATGGAGAAGCCTCGCCGGTAGAGTTTGTTTTCGAGGATAACGTACGAGCAGGCCCTTCGTTTGATGGTGCTGGCCTCCTTGGGATCCTCTGGAAGTTCGTCCCTGGTGAGGTAGTTGTATACGGGGGTCATCCAGCAATCGCTATCCCCGATCGCGTGTACGTGTAGGGTCGAAGATCCCTTAGTGATGCTGGACCGGGGAAGTATCTCTTGGATGACTGACCTGTTTCCGCCTTTCCTCTTGGTGCTTGCCAGTTTTGACAATACGTCTGCTCGTACGTTGTGTTCGCGTGGAACGTGTCTTACTTCCACTGTTCTGAATTTCGACATCTTTTCTCTGACGAGGGTGAGGTATTCGGAGAGACTGTCATTTTTGGCTTGATATTCCCCGGATACCTGGATGGCTACGAGCTGCGAATCCGTGCAGATGATGACTTCCTCGGCCCCCAGGTCTTCGGCTAGGCGTAGTCCGGCGAGGAAGGCTTCGTACTCGGCCTGGTTGTTCGACGTGGGAAAAGACAATGTGAGGGAAGCCTCGACTATGGTTCCTTCGTCGTTTTCCAGAATTACGCCTGCCCCGCTGCCACTAGAGCTGGATGCTCCGTCCACATAGATGGTCCATCTGTTCACTAGGTGGGGCGAGGAATTTGAAAAAGTTACCTCTGCTACGAAATCGGCCAGGGCCTGAGCCTTAAGAGCTTTCCTGCTTTCATACTGGATGTCGAATTCGGACAGTTCTAGCGACCATCTGAGCATTCGCCCGACCATGTCTGACCGTCCCAGTAGCTGCTTGATGGGCTGATCTGTCCTCACCACGATCGTGTGGGCCAAGAAATAGTGTCTTAGTCGTCTGGCAGCGTTGACGATGGCCAATGCTACCTTCTCTATCTGTTGATATCTCAATTCTGTGTCCTACAGTGCCTTGCTCGTGAAATATACCGGCTTTTGCCCGCTAGGATTTTCGCGGATGAGAACGGCGCTAACGGCCTCGGCGGAGACGGCGAGGTACAGGAACAAGACCTCCCCGGTATCTGGTCGTGACAACACGGGCGGTTCCGATAGAGCTTGCTTCAAGTGGAGGAGGGACGCCTCGCATTCTTCGGTCCATTCAAACGCTGCTTCTTTCTGTAAGAGCTTGAAGAAAGGAAGGGCGTGCTGGGCGGACTTTGCGACGAAGCGGGATAGCGAGGTCAGCACTCCGTTGAGGGATTGGATGTTCTTTTTAGATGTGGGCGTTGGGAACTCGGAGAATGTCCGACATTTGTCGGGGTTAGCCTCTATTCCTCGTTCTGTTAGGTAGAAACCGAGGAACTTACCTGCTCGTACCCCGAACGTGCACTTCTCCGGGTTGAAATGCATTTGGTATTTCCTTGCCTGCTCGAAAATTTTGCGGAGGTGGGCAACATGGTCTAGTTCCTCGTGGGATTTGACGATCATGTCGTCCATGTATACCTCGAGCATGTCGCCTATCTGTTCGTGGAAGACGTTGTTCATCATTCGTTGGTATGTAGCGCCGACGTTCTTCAGTCCGAAAGGCATTACGTTGTAGTAATAGTTGCCCGATTCGGTCATGAAGGCTGTGTAAGTTTTATCGCTCGCGGCCATTGGTATTTGGTTGTAGCCCGAGTAGGCGTCGAGGAACGATAACAGTTTAAAACTGGCCGAATTATCTACGAGTTTGTCTATATTGGGGAGGGGATAGGCGTCCTTCGGACAGGCCTTATTAACATCAGTATAATCAACGCACATCCTCCATTTGCCATTATTTTTTCGTACAAGTACAACATTAGAGAGCCATGTAGTATATTTGGCCTCGGAAATAAACCTAGCTTCTAGAAGGTCTTTGACAGCTTTCTCCGCGGCTTCTTTTTTCTCCGGGGATTGCTTCCTTCTGCGCTGGGCAACGGCTTTGATGGTCGGGTCGATCGTGAGCTGGTGGCAGGTGACGGAGGGGTCCAATCCGGGCATCTCAGCAGCGCTCCACGCGAACAGGTCTGCGTTTTCGCGGAGGCACGCTTTCAGTTGTCTTCTGGCCAGGTCGGGCAGATCTGCTCCGATCTTCACTCCCCGTTGGGGGTCTTCTCCGAACGGAACGATCTCGAAGTTGCCATCTGGGACAGGTCGTAGGAGATGGCCGCTGTTGTCGGACTTACTGCCCGACGGCGTTGGAACCTCGGCGCGATCTTCTTCGTTGAACCGGCTGTCTAGATCGATTGATTCGACCTGGGGAAGTGGTCTTGGCTGCTCGGAGCTGCTGGGCGGGGGGGACGACCAGATGCTCTTGGCTTCGCCGAGATGGTGTTAAGTCCCTTTGACGCTGCTTCAAAGCAGCGGCGGGCAGCCTCGATGTCGCCGTGGAGGGTGGCGACCATCCCTTCAGAAGTGTAGTACTTCATTTTGAGATGTACGGTGGAAGGTACTGCAATCAACTCTGCCAGGGTTGGCCTTCCGAAGATGCACTGGTATAGTGACGGGCAATCGATTACCAGAAACTGTACCTTGATTGCTCGGGTTATCTTTCCTGAACCGAAGGTTACGATGAGCTCTACGTAACCTCGGGGTTTTGTCACCGCTCCGTTGAACCCTTGCAGGTCGGATCCGACGTATGGAGTGAGGTGAGAGTCGTTCAGCTGCAACGTCTCGAACAGGTGGTTGTACATTATGTCAACCGAACTGCCTTGGTCCACGAGTATCCTTCGGACATCGAAATTCGCCATCCTGGCCCGGATAAGCAGTGGGATGTTCGAATTCGGTGCCCCGCCGAGGAGTTCTTCCTTGTAGAAGGAAATGGGAGCAGACCCTTTGTGCGTGGTGTCCAGCGTGGTGACCTCGTTGGAGCTTTTGCTGATCAGTTGGTCGAATCTCCTTTTGACCGAGCCAACTGTGACCTTGTTGAATCCACCCCCAGAGATCACCATGGCCGACGGGAATGCCTCCCATGGGCTGCTGGCAGCGAGGTATGTGTATGCGAGCAGATCGTCCGGGATGCGAAAGTCTTCTGGTCGGGTCACGGACATAGCGACCTGGACGTTGGCGTCGTCGGAGGGCGGAATTTCCTCTGCGACCTTTTTGCTTTCCTGGGCCTCTTTCCGGGGAGTGTCCTTCTTTTTTGCGAACTGCTTCAGATGGCCATCGCGAATGAGGATCTCTATGGCATCTCTGAGGTGGATGCATTCTTCCGTTGTATGGCCGTGACTCTTGTGGAAACGGCAGTACTTGGACTTGTCCATCCCTGGTCTGACCGGAAGCTGCTTGGGGAAGCGGACTCCCGCCTGTTTGAACTCCGAGTTGGCGCACTCGGACAGTATTTTCTCCCTCGAGGCAGTGAGGGGGGTATAATCGTGGAATCGCCTGAAGGGTGCTCTCTGCTCGCGTGTATCGCGAAGTCGATCGTCGCGTCTCTTGTCTCCTCGACGGGACGTCGAGGGCTCTTCAACTCTGGATGTCCGGGCACCTTCTTGGTTGCGAGATGTCTGGACCGAGTGGGCAGCGACTTTCTCCTCGTACTGTATATGTGACTGGGCCTGGTGGAGAAGTGCATTGAGATTCCTCGGTGGGTCGAGGCCGATGGCTTTCGCAAAATCGGAACCAGGACGTAACCCTTGCTCGAGCAAGAATTTCTTCATGGCGTCGGTCGTTGGTACTTGGACAGCCTCCTTGTTGAAGCGCTCGATATAAGCCCGGAGAGGCTCATCTTTGCCTTGTACGACGGCTCCCAGGGACGCCTCGGTCTTGGGGTGGCGTCGTGAAGCAGTGAAGTGACGGGAGAAGATCCTTCCCAGCTGTCTCCATGATGTGATGGATTCCTCGGGCAGCTGCTTGTACCACGTCATTGCTCCTTTACGGAGCGTGGTCGGGAACAGGCGGCACTTGATGGCTCCCCGTACCCCTCTGTAATCCAAGAGAGCGTCGATGTTCTCTATATGCTCGTCCGGGTCGGCGGTTCCATCGTACGTCCCCAGCGATGGAGGCTTCTCCAACCCCTTAGGAAGGCGGGTTGCTAGGATCTCCCAGGACAACGGGCCGCGAGGTTCGTCGTTGCTATCTGAACTTGGCTCTGATGGTGACCGTCGTCTGCGCTCGCGGCGACGGTTTTTGCGAGGTGAGGGTGAACGGGTCTGGTCACGAGGCCTGCCCGGCGGGGAGGGCCTATCTTGCCTCGTTATTTTGCGTCTCGACGGGGATCGATCTCGCGGGGAGATCTGGTCGCGCTTGCGAGTCGGTCGTATCTCAGGCTCGTGCCTAACCGCACGGTCTTCTCCGCGCCTGGGTGGCGGGCTTTTGGATCTTCGGGCTTTATTCCGGGGAGGAGAGGATCTTGGGAAATATGCCTCCTCAAGAGCTCCTATCCTTTCTCCTTGTTGTAGGATGAGGAGGTTGGTGTGGTTAACAGCTTCTAGAAGGGCTGCCACGGCCAAGTCGGCGCTGGGCGGACTGGAACTGGCCGGTCTTCCGATGGGATCTGCACGTCTCCTTGTCCGGTGGGAGGAGGAGTTGGAGATGCAGTAGCCCCGTCCCGACGGAAACGGGGGTCAGAGAGCAACGAAGAATAGCCGTCAACGTCCATCTTGTTGACGGGGACGAGAACAGTGGTGTCAGCACCTATCGCGGAATTTTGGGCAGCCATACGTGGGCGGATCAAAGAGAATATGTTTTGATCTTTCGGTTTTCGAGGAGGTATGAAAGAAGGGGAGAACAAGAAGTTCCCACAGATGGCGCCACTGATCCGATGTACACGAACTGGTCCACGCGGGCTGGTCGTTACGGAGGTGCCCGGATGGGTGCTGGTCGTACTCGCTGTCCTGCAAGTAATTGGGGAGAGGTGGTGGTGTACCTGCAAGGCACTCCGACGCCCAAGTAAGAAAGGGTCAGAGAAAAGGGGCAAGTACAAAGTATTAGTTCGTAGGGAGAATATTTGATACCTGACCCTCTCAAGTGAGAGGGTTTATATAGAGCTCTAAGCGCGTGGCTAACGGTCCTATTTTCGGGGCAAAATAACCGTTTTCCCTAAAGAATCGGTCGCTGCCCAAACTAGCCGTTACGACGGGCAGGGTGTCCAAAACTAGCCGTTATGTCGGGCATATGCTTAGTTTCGGGCATCTGCCCATGGCTGCTCGGGGAGCACTGAAGCTGCGCGTGTTGGGCAGAATGTCTGGGGGGAACGTTATGTTCCTTGCCCGGTAGGAGGGGCAGAAAGGTAACTTTTACCCTTCTGTGGGTTGGACTTAGGCGATTTGGGCCGCTCTGTAGCAGAGGCTTATTGGGCCAATTCTATCCATTGGTCCAGCCCAGAACACTTACATTTACATACATTTTATTTACATGGTATTGTTAGACTCCTACAAAATCCAAAGCAAAAGATAAAGGGATTGTGCGGCACACTGAGTCAGTTGCATCAAAAAAAGAGGTACATTGATATATATGCATTGAAAATATTAATTTTATGATATGAATTCAAAAGCTTCATGATTTTATACTTTACCTAACTTATATGATTTTTAGATTCCATCACAAGAGATGCAACAAGGTAGCAAGAATAAGAAGCCCGAATTAGGCAACATGGCCAAGCTAAAAAAACGCTTTTATTCCTCGATTTCGGTTGTGCCTTGAAACATTTGTAGGCACATCGGTTTTGATGGAAGGTGGTACCGTGGAATACCTATGGAAGAAGGTATTTTTCACTACAACATTTAGACTCTCCAGCAACAATTGAAAAACGTTGTCAAAACTCTAGAAAACGTTGCCTAAGAGAATAGGGGATGTTTTCAAGGTGTCTCCTGTGCGAGCGTTGCCTATTGTCTAAGGGGACGTTTTTTCATGATCTTTGGGCACGATTTTTAAAAACGGCGCCTAAACAAAATGAATAGGGGACGATTATTCGTTGCCTCAGAGGTGATGCTTTTTAAGTGTTGCCATAAAAGGAATAGGGGACGATTATTCGTGGCCTCTGAGGCGATGCTTTTTAAGTGTCGCCACAAAAGGAATAGGAGACGATTATTCGTGGCCTCTAAGGCGACGCTTTTTAAGTGTTTCCAAATACGACTACAATTTGTAATTGTTGCCCTAAATCTGAATCATGAGGATTGTTTTTAAAGTGTCCCCATAAAATACTACAAATTGTCCCCTAAAAGTGAAATAGTGAGAATAGTAGGAAATTTCTTTTACAATATTTTTCAATAAAATAAACTATTCAAACAAGAATTGCACCAAATATAAATTGCATGTACTATTAAAGTTGTGTTAATAAAATCTTCCAACATTAACTCAAATACACACATTACACACAAAATATCTAACATAGCTTAATACTAAGTTTAATACTTAGAAGTATAATTCTAGCAAAATGAAATAAATTCTTTAAGTTTAATGCTTGAGTACAAGCCTAAAACAACATCATCCAACTCATTTAAGTTTGTCGAACTTATCGTCATTTCCATCATCCTCTTCATCTCCTATATCATCCTCTTGAAGTTCATCACTTATGTCGTCCTGTTGAAGTTTATCACCTACATCATCTTCATCACTTGTGCCATCCTCTTTTAATTTGTCACTTACGTTGTTGTCCTCATTTTCATCTTCATTGATACCTTACTACATAAGAAAATGATAACAAAATGCAAGCTTTGGCGATTTTATTATGTTCATATGTATAAAATTCACTATGTTGATAAGAATAAGAAAAGCCCCAAGATCTCAAACAAATGAAAAGGGAAATTTTTAGTAGTTTTACCTTTTATTGAAATGAAAGTAATATAATGTCTCATCTAAATAATGAAAAAATGAAATCTAGATTAAGAATTTGAATATCTTCCTAATACATAGTATATTTATCCTAACCTTCTATCCAATTTTTCTCTTGAATGTTTTTGTCAAGGACTCTACCAAAACATTAGAACTAAAAACTCTCTTAAAAGTTATTATAGAGTCCCACTCATAGGTCATTGAAAACATTAAAAGAGTGAGATATGAATATATGCGTGGAGTAGATAATAGCAAATAATTTACATAAATGATAAAATCAAATAATTTCTTAAAAAGACACAAAAAGAACAAATTAACTCACTTCAATCAATGCGTGGATAATCAATTTCACAATTTCTTGCCCATAGGTTTCTTTAAAGTTCTTCTCTTGAAACTCAGATTGAATTTAGATTTCTTCCGATTCCATCAGCTTTTCAATCTATAAATAATTGACGATATTGATCAAAGTAGGACAATATAACATCGACAACCTTCAAAGTCTTGTCAATATTCTTATGAGCGTGCCTAATAGATTGTCTCATAATCTGAATACCATAAATAAAAAAAGATCGAAATTCTGAAAACACATCCACAAAACACCCTTCAGTTCCCGTAATTGCAAAACCCAAAATTAAATTGCAACCTGACCAAGTCAAAAAATAGGTGAACTCAACAAAAAACCTAAATGAAGCTCAATTGTAAAAGTGTGAACTTTTAACATCAAACGAATCAATATATCATTTTCA
The DNA here is from genome assembly GCA_022829125.1 of Lathyrus tuberosus. Lineage (NCBI taxonomy): Eukaryota > Viridiplantae > Streptophyta > Magnoliopsida > Fabales > Fabaceae > Lathyrus > Lathyrus tuberosus. The sequence continues at coordinate 4,359,729 of JALAZF010000191.1, forward strand.
AAGCAAATGAATCTATATATTTTGATAAAAGGGTAGAGATCAAAATGAAAAGATAAGAAACTTTTTACATTTACTCCAATGAAAAATCATTTACCCTCTCCTAAAATATTAAAATATTAAAATACTAAAATTAAAATATTAATATTTCTAAACATTTTAAAACTGGGAGGAAACCAAAATCCAATATGGAGCCAATAAAGCTAATATATTAACATACGTAGACACAATTCTAACATGAAAAATACATACTAAATATTTAAATATTTAGAACAATTTATTATATCTCAAACATGAAAGTCAATTAAAGGTTCTTGGAACATATTGAAATTAGAAAAGACTAATATTAGCAACATGGGATCAATTCTTTATCCATTCTTTATCCAATATTTCATATTCCTCTAAGGACTCCATCTGATTAAATGAACATGTTTCATTTCAAATGACTGATATTAACAACATGGGATCAATTTATTATGAACAAACACTTAAGAAACAAAACATACCTTACTATTTCAGCAGATTTTTGAACACGATTTTTTATGACGACAATGAAGAAACACTTAAAAACTAAAATTGAAAACAATGAAGTGTATCATGTAACCACTTCATATTGGACTGGAAATACACTTTTGCATTCATAGCAAAAATAGAAACCATTTGTTTTGTACTACTATTGTATCTTTGGCAATTTAAATGAAGTGAAAAATCTAGCACTTGAATGTCAAATTAACTTTCTTAAATTGAGCAGTTTCCGATCTATCGGCATTCAATTTGGTCTAGCAAGTGTGCAAGATCATTCAGTCGGTGCCTTGCAGGGAACTATAGTAAATTTTAGGCTCTGTCCAGAAAATTCAAAACTATCTTAAGAACTAAGTTTCAAAAGCATAGAAGATTATTGAGTGTCCATGAAAAATCTAAGATTTATGAAACACAACATAACTTTGTTATCTTTCATTTCATTTCATGATTCACATAGTTTTCTGATGCACTACTAAGGTATGCATCTTCAAAAGGAGAATTCATATACAAAAACACATTATACAAATAATCTGAAACTAAACTACTTATAGCCAAAACAACAGAAAACTACTCCCCCAAATTTAGTAAAGGATCTGGAATACATGAAAAACATTGACGACTACTTCGATTTCCTCTTCGAAGCGAAACAAGACTTTCCATGTATCTAACCCCTCTTATTGAATCATACTTTCCATAAACCTCAAGACACCTTACATTTCCCTTCTTAGATTCATACAACACCAACCTCTCATTACTATCTTTCCAAAGAAACCTGTTACCTCCATAAAACCCAACAAGCTTATAAATAACACGCACAGGTCCAACACTATACACCTTAATCCAAGACCCTTCATCCCAATAATCCTTCATCACCCAAACATCAAAACATTTCTCTATTCCTCTTACCAGATAAACAATAAGACCAATAATATCATGTTTATCAAAAGGCACCAATAGATTTTTGTTATAGAATATTAAATCTGAACAAGAATGTTCCAATAGATGGTAGCTCTATATCGCACCACAAATACTTGATTTCAAAATTCAAATGACAACTAATAACAAAACTAAACTTGCACAATCAATATTATTATGTTAGATTTAAACCTAATCCAAATATTTATTAACCTTCTTGTCGGCTGAAATGTCACTGGAAAGAGTAATAAGTCTTTCCATTTCCATCAAATCCTCATTCAAATAAAAGTTTGTCCCAAAATCAAACCAGTATGTCAGATGCAAGTCTAACCCGACATACTCAACAAAAATTAACTTGCTTGAAGCAGCTCGGGGGAAGCACATAAGTACATATGTGTTTCCTGAAAGCTCATGATGTCATCTTCCAAATGTGAAATAAATGAATTTAAAAAAGAGAAAAAAGTTGATTTAGATGTTCTCTTCAGACTCCGACTAGATGCGCAGAAACATCCCTAGTACATTCAATACAACCCACACACATAACAATAATCTTATATTTATTCGCAACAAGATATAATTTTGTTCGTTAAGAAAAAGGTTAGAATAAGCAGTGTTCGAGAGTTGTTGATGATAACTATTGAACCCTAAATCAAATCTCTAATCTCTTTCTCATAGAAAATCAAACATTATTTTTATTGTTCCATATTGTTGCAATTGAGAGAGAAGGGGTATGATTTGAGAGAGTATAAGGGTTTTAGAAGAAAGAGTTCAGGCAACGAGAGATACCCTAAATTTTGAATTGAGAAAAGTTAAAGATGGAGAAACAAACCTTTCTAAATGATAAAGTTGTGGGCAAGGGTAGCACATGGTGGACTTAGGGCGGAAGCGGAGGGCGGCAGAATAGCGAAACACGAGCAAAATGCATTCCGAGGATTTTAAGACTTTACAGTGGCATCAAACTAACATAAGTAACACGAGAGCCTTCACATTTTCTTTTTTTTTTAATTATTTATTATATATATATTTAGACATATATACTATTAATATTGTTGTGGTGTCATTATTGTTTTTTTTTCCTAGAGCCTTCACGTTCTCTTTTTTCTATATACAATCAAGTGTGGTGTCTATATTGTTATTAATTAATAAAGGTAAAATATATTTTTATATGCTATTATGTTTTATCTTAATAATTTAATTTTATAAAATATACATTTTTATTATTAAATTTGAAGAAGGAGAACCTTTCGATTTCCTTTTCAGTTTTTTTTTTCTAGTTTTAATTTTTTTATATATTTTTATCCTAAAACGTGAGATTGTGGAATGTGTATGATTTTATTTTGGATTTTTTATTCTAAAAAGTGTGGATAAATGCCTATTTTATAGTTATATATTATTATAGTTATATATTATTTTATTATGTGTAAGATGATTTTTAATATATGTTTTTTTAATAATGTTCAGAAGGAAATATTTATTTTTTAGTTTATAAGTTTTGGAGGGAAGATTGCCACCAAAAAATTGATGATCCTAAAATTTTATGCAACATTGAAGAAATGTAGCCTTTTATTATAACTAATGTAACAATTTAAAAATGTCCTCAAAAGTATTTTAGGGGACAATTATCAAACATTGTTAAAGAAATAATATATTAACGCTCTAAAATCGTCCCCAAATGCAATTAAGGGCACAATTAACAATCGTTGCCAAAAAAAAATAAAAGGGTGACACTCCAAAAACGTCCCCAAAAGTATTTTAGGCAACAATTATGAAGGGTTGCAAATATATTTTTGGCAACAACCGTAAATCATTGCCTATACGAATTTAAGGCAACAATTTTTACATGTTACCTAAAAAAGTGTTGCCAGAGACAACAAATGTTGTAGTGTTTGGGTTTTCCTATTCATAAACAATTGCTAAAGAAGATTTGGATCAGATTTTTCAGCATGCTGAGTAGGCATTGGTGTTATGAATTCATACATCAAGTAATCCATTGATTTTTTTTAATTAATTGATCAATTTATTTACTCATTTCAATGAATATTCGAATGTTGATTATGTTTTTATTTCAGGTTCTTGTATGAAAAATTGATGCTCCTGCGTCAATTGACAGGAGGATTCTCTTTCTTGTCTCCCAGCTATGTCAACGCACATCTAATTGATTGAAATGCAAATGCGGTCAAAGATCACTTAGTAAATGCATTTATGACCAACAAAGATACAGATAAGTTGTATCTTTTACAATATAATACTGGCCATGGGTTAGATTTTCATTATAACTTCATTTATTATAATCTTTCGCTTTTTTACATTGTGTATAGCATTTTCATCTAAATTTTTGTTTTATTTTACAGTGGACACTGGTTGTTGCTTGCGATTAATCCGATAAAAGAAATAGTATATTATTTGGATTCGCTAGATGGTGATCAAACAAAATACCCAGAGATGAAGAAGATGATTGATACGTAAGTGATGAGATTGTCCTAAATATCCGCGTGCGTATTTATTTATTTATGTGAGATGGTTCTAAATGTTCGTTTATATTATGATAGAGCCATACAAATATTCTGATCGCAACGACAAGCTCAAGTACCAAAGAGCAAAGCAAACAACATTACATGGATAAGAGTGCAAGTATATTTTCATATTTTTTATTATAATAGTGATGCTACTTGATAACACATGTTAAACTATATATCCTGATACATATTCATACTTTTTTTCTATGTGTAGTGTCCTCGTCAGCGTAATGGTATAGATTGTGGTTATTTTATATTGAGATTTATGAAACAAACTATTTAATTGGAACAAATAGAGATTTCAAACATGATATGGATTTATAAGTTATGATTTATTTTAATACTTATTATCGGATATTTCATCTAATTAATTACTTTTAACTAAATCATGCATATTATGTTATATTATGTAGTACTTTGATGAATTCAAGTGTGCCATCTACACGAAAGATAAATTGGAAGAAATAAAGGAGGAATGATGTCAATATATTATTGAAATGAGAATTATATAAGGTATGTTGTTTTTCTTTCTTTTGAGTTAAGTTTATGGAAGTTGTTGTATAGTTTTGGAAATTGTTGAATAGTTTTGGAAGTTGTTTTATAGGTGATGGAAGTTGATGTATAGTTTATGGAAGTTGTTGTATAGTTTTGAAAGTTGTATAGTTTAATTGGTGTATGAGGTTTAGAATTGGTGCATTTGTAGGATGTTTGGTGTAATTAGTTTTGAAAGTTGTTATTAGAATTATGGATGTTTACTTGGATGTATGAGGTTTGTATTGAGTTATATATATAATGTTTATTTTGGTGTATGAGGTTTGTGTTGAAATATATATAATGGTTATTATAAGGTATATGTGTTGAATTATAATGGTATATATACAAGGCCTATGTGTTGAATTATAATGGTATACAAGGCCTATGTGTTGAAATAAAGGCTTGTGTTGAATTATACAAGTTTATGATTATAGATAAAAATTTGAATTATAATCCTTTGTGCTGCCAATTTTTAGTTAAAAAATAAGACTTATGGAAAAAATGCACAATAGACAGCGCTTTGACCAAAAAAACGCTCAAAAAAATGATTTTAAAAAAAATGTTTTGAAAAAGCGCTTTGTAAACAAAGCGCTGCCTAAAGTATACATAAGACAACGCTTTTAAAAGCGCTGCTAAAGGCGGTTCTACGAAAGCGCTTTTCCTTGAAAAAGCGCTTCCTAAAGTGGTACCAAAGAAAGCGCTTTTAAAAGCACTGCTAAAGTGGGTCCTACGAAAGCACTTTTCCTTAAAAAAGCGCTGCCTAAAGTTTAAAGAAAGGACACTTTAGGCAGCGCTTTCTTGAAAAAGCGATGCCTAAAGGGGACCTAAGGCAGCATGTTTCCAAGAAAAAAAACGTTGCCTTTACCTACAGCAGCACCACTTTAGGCAGTGTTTTTAAGCGCCGCTAAAGGCCAAAAAAATGTTGTTAAAGGTCTTTTATGGCATAATGTAGACGCCTGCATGTCAGCAGGTGAAAATTTAAGGATGACATTTTGCGAGGGGGTTAGCCCCAAACTAAATAGCTACGTAGGAAGCCCCTAGCAAATTATTTGTGATTACTTGTTTAGCTCGGGGACTTGTCCCCTCATAAATTTTTGTTTTGTGGGGGGAATTTTGCATTAGTGAGAGGTGTAACCCCTAGCTAAACACGTTTTCTTGTAATGAAAATTATGATTGAATAAAAGTTGGATATAAAACAAATTAATTGTAGAAAAGATAAAGTTATTTTTATAAGATTAATTTTTTTGTTTAAAATAAAAAATATATTATTTTTTGTTATAATTCCTTTTTTTTTTTTCCTTTTTGATGAAAATATTAGTTTTATCCTGGTAAATCAAAAACTAATATCTATAGTTCATACCCAATTTAATTTAATTTTGTTATTTATAATCATAGATGTTTAACAATATTCAATCCTAATTCAATTTTAAGTTATATTTTTATTTGTAGTATTTTTTTCTAGTTATTGATGTATCACCTACTCAAAGATGGTGAATTCGATCCACGTTTTTCGTTTTAAGCGAATAATTATTTTTTTTAAAAGGATAATTGGATCAAGGTTTTTTTATTTAAGAGAATAAATTATTTATTTTTAAGAATAAATTGTTTATTATTAAGTATAAATAATGTAATGTATAAAATTATATTTTTCTAAGAACAGTAAGACATCATGACAATATTATTTAATTTCACTACAATATTTATTTTTCAACTTATTATGTAGTTGTTGAAATTATCATAAATGTGGTGTTTGTTTGTATACTTCATACAAACACTCTAGAAAATACAATTATAAAACATGGAACTATTTATGACAGCAACAATAATTTTGTTTACACTCGCCATGTAGGGAATTTGGATATACTGAACAAGCGAATTGACACGCTCGGAAATCACACTCTGTCGCTGACCCTGCTGCCTCCCAACAACATTCATTTTCACATTTTTCAGGAGGAGATGTAACAAAATTTGGAAAGTTTATAGAACTTGTGTCACCTGATGCCAAGACTACAAGAATGCAAAGAATTGCAAAGGTATAATTGAGAGTGTTGATGCGAGTAGCCATTTAGTCTATGCTGAAAGATAGACAATCAACACCTTGAAAATTTAAAAGAAAGAAAATGACACCATTTGAAGGATTGTCTCTGTTCTTATTTATAATAGACAATTTATTTTTTAAATTTATTAAATAATTATTATATATGGTCTATTATTATGCTAGATTTATTGATTATTCAATGAATGTCCATTTTCTTATAAATGGAATAAGAGCAGGATAAGAAGGAGTAAGATTTTTGACATATAACTGAAAACAAACTTCTTTAAATGTTGACAATAAATGATTTTATTGGATATTTACTTGTGTATTTTCTTTTTAAATATTTATTTATTTGGTAAACATCTATTTATTTCTTATAAAATAAGAATATTAAGAGATTTAAATTATATAAATAACAATGATTTATTATCTAATAATTTATGCATTTAAATTATTAGAAAAAAAATATTTTTTTCTTATTAATAAAGGGTTAAATCTACGATACCCCTACAATATGAGTGAGTTTCGATTTATCCTTTGAAATTTTTTTGATTCTCTCGTTGTAATGTTTTGAAATCTAAACTTGTTAAGGGGTAAAAACAAATAATAGAATCTAAACATTATAAGGGAGAATTCAATTTTTTTTACACGAGAAAAATCGATACTATAAGAAAAAATATCCATCATCATAATAATGTTGTTGTTTTGGACTAGGCCAGGGGCTGGCCCACCGTCGGGCACAACCCAACCCAGCTCCACGTCAGGGAGCGCCCAACACAGGCCTAATCCACCATTCTCGCGGGAGGAAACGTTCCTCACACGTCTTCCCTAGGTACTCCACGTGCTCCCCACGCAGGGACACGTCACCAACTGAACTCGCGCCTTCTGCGGGGCAGTTGACCCAGGACGAAGACCACGTGTTGGCCTTCCCTACTCCCACGTAGGATCCGGACAGTTATCCGTAATGGGCCTAATGATTCAGCCCACTACAGATAACCGTTGGCCCAATGCTGGGGGCACATTATAAATACTCTTCTCCACAGGAGGGTCAGGTATTCTAATTCATACTCACTCTGTAGTTGCTTTCTATCTCACTCTGAACCTCACTTTGACATCAGAGTGTCTTGCAGGTACACCCCTCCTCTTCTCCACCGGTGCATTTGGAACTCACGACGTGTTGCTGGCCGCTGACATTCTTTTGATCTCGGTAAGATCAGTGGCACCGTTTGTGGGAACTCTTTTCTCCCCCGTCTTTTCTTTCACCAAAACTTAAAGACCAAAGCAACTTCTCAAATACTTACCACTCATCATGGCTGATCAACACACCGACGATCACGTTCTCGAAACTGCATTCACTACCCGCGGTGACCACAATAACAACGAAATTGTCTTTCCTGAGGATGGTGACCCTAGGGACGGACTTACCTCCTCTCCTTCCTCTGACAACGTGGCCTACAATGTTGTCCAGCACTTTGGGAATCCAAGAGTTTTCTAGCCAACTCCCGTGCAATTTGGCCGCGACCCGACCATGGTGGCCCTATTCGCTGCAATCAACCAAACCAACTTCATGATCTTCCAGCAGAACGAACAAATTGGAATGCTGGAGAAAGGTCGTCAATCACACTCTCCCGCGTGGAGACATAGACGACCTGACTCTCGCAGCCCGTCCCCCCGACGACGAGACCCCCGTCCACAATCTCCCCCTCGAAGACTCCAACGGGATGAATCTCAAAGCCACTGCCCGCGACAACCCGGGCGTCTCCCACATCTAGACACACCCTAGCCTACGATCACCCAGAAACACAATCGCACGCCTCCCCGTAGAGAGTGACTCTCCCCAGTTCCCTAGAGGAGAAATGTCGGCAGACAGATGGAGAGGTCGAAGGTTGACCAAAAAACTCACCATGCCGCGACAGAAACCCTCGGTACGACCATTCCCCGTCTCGCTCACCGGTCCGAAGCGACGCAGATGACTCTCGCAGTCCACTATCCTGAGTAATTATGGAGACTCCCATCCCCGTCGAGATGGAGAAACCACCAAGCCTGGCGACGTATGATGGCACGACGGACCCTGACAATCACATCGAAAACATCGATGCGATGCTTGACGATTGGCGTTTCACCGCCTCTCGGTGACACCCTAAGTCCGAAGCGTCGCTTGAGGCCATCATTCAGGGAAAAGATGAATCTCTTTGAGACCACATAGAGATGTTCAACAGAGAGGCCGTCCAGATCTCCACTACAGACGGCATGAAGAAGTATTTGCTCGAGCGAGAACTGCGCCCCCGCAGTGATTTCACCAAATTGGAGGGCATCGAAATACCCCGCTATCGCGACGTGAAAAACATCTGTTAGAAAAACAAAGTTGCCATCGAATGTTAATTATCCCGCTGGGGGAAAGTAAATGATCTAAGAAACCTAAAAAAGGGAAATAACATGGTGTCGCACCCAAGTTCTAGGTTCGGGAGTCAATTACGCAAGAGGAAGGTGTTAGCATCCCTCGCGTCCGTCGTACTCAACGGGAACCCCTTTTGTTGTTCTAATCAAAGGGCGTGTTTGTCTAACGCCTATTTTCTAATAGAAACGAAAAGGGGAAAAACAAAAGGAGACTCGATAGGACATCACCGTCCTATGCCTATGTATTCCCTCATGCAATTGGAAAGTCAAAGTCAACGTAGTTCGGAGGACTATGGGTGAAAAGGGAGGATGGTTGCTCGCCAAGACTTCGCCGTCTTGTGCCTATGTATCCTCATCGAACAAGAATGAGGAAATTAGAGGCATTCGTAGTTCGTGGGTGTTGTACCCTAAATTTTTACCCTTAGATGTCATCTTCTTTTGTGCATCCTAGGTCAAGCATCTCTGCATTGTTTGAACTAACCCATATCTTGCAGTTTGTTTCTATGTGTTCAAATTAGGTTTGCACATCACCTTGAAGCTCCACAAGTTGTTTAGAAGCAACTCAAGTCAATAAAACATCTCCAGTGCAAGAACTTTGGAATTAGGGTTTTGCTCTGAAGAAATCACTAAGAAATTGGCTCTATCAAGTCAAGATTTGTGTGGTTCACTTACCACTTAAGGTCATCTACATACAAGAGACATCATTCAATAGGAATCCAAGATCTATGGGTCCTCAACAAGAGAAGTTTGAGCCTCAGCCTCACTATACCTCCAAATTAGGGTTTCTGTGACACCTATCAGTCAATGGCTTTGATTTTCACCAAGATGAACTTCCAAACCCTAATTCTTAATTCTATTGGTTTATCAACATCCTAAAGAGTCTCCTAAGACCTTTATATGAGAAGGAAGAAGCAAATTTACAAGATCTAACCTCAGTGCATTCACAGTCAAAATTAAGGTTTGACTGAAACCCTAATCCTTGGAAATTTTGGTCCAAATGAAGTGTCGATGGTTCTAATCATCATAGAATGTCTCATGAGGTATTAAAGGTATCCATATCAAGTTTCATGAGGTTTCTTGCAAGAGAAGTAGGATTTTGACCAAGAAAGATGTCATATGTGAGACTTTTCCCCTAATAGCACATTTTGAAATGACCATAACTCCTAAACCACACACCCAATTGGAGTGACTCAAAGCTCATTGGAAAGCTCCTTTCAAGATATTCAATTTGTTCCATATGAGTTTTTGTCCAAAAATGCTTGTTTTTTGAGTTATGAAGCTTGCAAGATATTTGACCAAACACTTAGAAATTTTCAAGCACTTTTCATCACTCTTTTTCTTAACTTTAACCCCATTTTCACCCATTTCCACTTGGATTCAAGACTTGGGCCCCAAATGAAAGTTGTAGAGCATGATGAGAGCTTTCCAACCATATGTGAAACATCTCATTTGAATGAGCCAAACTCATGTTATGGTGTTTTAAAGTGAGGTACCTCAAATTGCCAAAATCTAATAACTTAGATTTTTTTTCTAAGTCTTTTTTGCCTTCTCACGTGCACGAATTTATGAATTTGTTTCTCAATGTTACAAGCACTATCTCAAGTAACTTTCCACATAAGAATTGATCTATCAAATGCCCTCTTTACATAGAATCAAAAACTTCAAGGATTGGTGAAATGGTTATCGAGTTATTATGCACTAAAAATGACTTGTTGAAATATGTACACACTTGAGAAATTTCAGAATTTTCAAACTCTTTGTCACACATATTGTCACGATTTTCTCACCTGTCTATGGCCTTCATTCCAACCTTCCAACAACATCAAAATTGCTCCACTACTTGCCAACTGCCACATAATTTAATAACCATTTTATTGGTACATTTAACAAAGAACTGTCATGTGGCAAAGTTTATAACATGACTTTAGTTCCAATCCAAACCATGCTCATTTGAAATGAAACGTGACTATAGGTCAAGTACATCTAGATCTTTTCTCTCAGTTTCCACGCAACTTTTCGCCACCCACTATGCCCTAAACCCGTGAAAAGAAGCCTCCAAGGTACAACTAATTTGTACTTGAAAGGTTGACATACCAAAGGATTAAACCATGGGCTGTTGTGTAAGTTATGATGGCATATCCACCCTTTAAAACCTCGTTCTTTTGGCTGACTTTTAACCCAAAAATAAGCAACCATATGAAAGCTCATTGTGCTCAAGATGAAAAGGAAGGCATGGTGTGTGCAGAGATTTGAACTTAGGGATCTCTCTCTCTCTTAAATAGAGCCGTTACCCACTGAGCTTCTTGGCCTTCCATGCTGCTGCTACTATAAAAAGAAGTAGGACACTACTTCTCGAGGACAACAACAAGGATCCACACAACAATCAGAACATTGCACTTCCACTTGTAAACACATCAAAAAAATTCGTGAGGTTCAGGGAAAATAAGAGGTTTGCATTCCATTGGGAGACCTTGTAGAGCAGTCATCAACCAAAGGAAGAAGTGCATCCAGTGGAACTCCAAAACTCTTAAGATTAAAGGGGCAGTGGACCTTGCTCCACTTGGTAAACCTTTTTCTCTCTTTCCATGCTCACGATTTCATGCTCATATGTGTAATGTTGAATGATTAGGATTGATGTTATCATGTTCACATGTTGCATTCATTTTGTTTTAGATTGATATCATGTTTGTCTACTTAAAGTTATGATCACATACATATCACCATGTTTAAGTAGTGCAGACCTCTGCATGCTTAGTATGGATCATGTGTTTAAACCCCCATGTTTTGAACCTCACTGAACCACTCTGGTTTTTGCCCTCGTGTGAGTTGTGAGTTTAACCTTAAGAGAAATAAGTAGCATGATTGAAATCCTTGATCTTTGCTGATCAATTTAGGCTTTTGGTTTGTAAAAAATGATGGAGAGATGAGGACGAACGAGGTTGGGAAAGGGAGAGGGAACCACGACCATTTTCACGATGGTTTGATAGATTTTGTTCATGGTGCATGGAAAGGATGAAGGCGTGGTGTGTTGTGGTTGGCTGGGAATGATTTTGTCTTGTAGCGTTTTTAAATGCATTGACCAATTGATATTTATACTACATGTTCAGTTCATGTCACGCGCGTGTGTTTTTTCATTTATTCCATTTTAAGATTTTGCTTTAGTTTATAATGTTATTGAAGCGTATATGTATTGGATGAAACAGCCGTCCCAACGGTATTACACTTGCCATGCCTTTGCCATTTCACTCGCCAGACCTGGGTTCGATCCTGCGGATCAACCCTTTTGGTTTTTTTTTATCCATTTTCGCCTGAGTTTTTTCCTTTCTTCTCTTGGATTTTTGCCTGGGCCTTTGTGTTGTCCGCACCCCCTGCTGGCCCACTTCTTACTCTTTTGTTTTTTTTAAAACTAGTTCATATTACTTTTGCACCCCCTCTGCGTTTTGTTATTTTATTTTTTCTTTTTCAAACATTTCTATTTTAATTTCAAATCTTTTTTAAAAAAACATTTTATTTTATTTATTTAAGACTTTTTTCTTTATTTCAAAACTCCAAAAATATTTTATTTTTATTTTAATTATCAATTTATTTCTTAATTGTTTATTTGAGTATTATTTATTAATATGTGATTATTTCTTAATTGTTTAGTAATATGTTAATGGTCTTATTTTCTTCTCTTATTTATTTTAAGCCTAATTTCAATATGTAATTTGTTTCTTAATTGTTTATGTAAGCTTAATTAATATGGGGATTATTTCTTAAGTGTTGTTTGTTTATTTAAACTTAATAATTAATATATGAATTGTTCTCAATTGATTCTTAATTGGAGTAAATTGTTAACATTATTTATGAGCATCTTTATTGATCTTATGAGTGTTATTCACTAATGTTTGTTTAAGTCTTGAACTAATCCGTCCATGTTTGATTTATCATATATTTGACTTTAATGTGAATTTTATTCTTCTTTAACCATCATCCTTAGATTAATATCATTCTCTTCATCTTGTGAGTGTTTTTTATGTTTGTCTTCCTTAAGATTGAAACATATTGATATGTCCTTATGATGATTATGTCCACTTTTATCCATACTTTATCATGAATCATCATGCCATCCTCATGCTTGTGTTGCTTTCATCTCATCATATTGTATAAGTGTTTTATCTTTTATCTTGTCTTTATCTATTGTTATATTATTCTAGAACTATTATCTTTATCCCCATTCCAAAGGAAGGTGATTAATGTTGACTCTTAAAGTCATAGCCCCCACCTTAACCTAAGTAACCTCTTAGGAGAAACTTCATTTCTTGGCCTCATCAGAGCCATAGAAATTACAACTAGCTTTAGGAGAGAGTTCTTACACTCTTAGTGATATTCATCCTAATGAATACTCACTTTCCCTACTGACTAAAACATAACCATAGGTCCATTTCAACTAGATCTAGAGAGTTCTTAAACTCTACAATGAGCTTGTGCTCATTTCCCCTCTGAATATTGACCATAGTCAACAGTTCAGTAGAAGTAGAACTACGCATACTATGATTCGACTCCCGAGGATACGTAGGCGTAAGGTGCGATGCCTTATCGAGTTATATTAGATACTAACCCCTAGGGTTTCAAACCTTTAGCATAGAACCTTTATCAAACATAAGATAACATTAACAAGAGGTTCCCGTAGAGTACTACGGACGTTTAGGGTGCTAATACCTACCCTAGGCGTAACCAACTCCCGAACCTTAGATCTTCCCCCCTTTAGGTTTTTCTAACGATCTTGAACCTTTCCTTTGGATAAATCAAAGTCGGTTGTAAAAGAAAATGATGCAAATTAATTAATAATTTGTTATCCGATTTTCACCGCAACAGAAATGACGATTTCACTGGGGATATTAGACCTATTACTGGTCCTTTCCTAAGAGGGTTAAGCCTATCTTGTTTTTATGTTATTCATGTTTGCTTATATACTTGTATATGCTTATATATGTCATATTTGCTTATATACCTGTATATCTGTTCTTGCTTGACATTTTTTCTGTTTGATATGGGTTGACATGATATCTATGAGTGAGATAAATCCTATACCCGGATTTTAGCATACACTTATGATAGGACGATGGTATTCAAGGAGGCTTTGAGGGAGTAGATTTCTGAAAAGTTAAATTGAAAACACCATCACTCAGTTGAGGCCCTCTTGAGAGTCTAGTTATGTTGAACGATCCTATTCGTGAAAGCGTGCTACTCTCGACCTAGGAGCCCATGATATTGAGAACCGTAGTTACCAAACCCCACTTGGCCTTTTAGGACGTAGTGCGGTGACCATGATGGAGTCTATTTCTGAATTGGTTGTCACACGATACTACACTCAGACGAGATCCTCTTGAGAATTTTATCGATTATCAAGTCATATGGGAAATCCTTAAAATCTGAAAGATGGGTTGCCGACTCTGGGAACTTCTTAGAACCCTATTCAGCAGGTGAAAACCATAGTACATACCTTTGGGATGGGTAGACCTTTGACTCTATGCTCGTAGCCCCTAAACCTAGGGCTTGTGTGATGTTGTGTGTGCATGTTTGTGTTTGTGTGCCCGTGTTTTGTGCATTGCATACATCTTATGATAACCATTTGGTTTCAATGAACTCGGACGTTCTTTTCTTTGCAAAGATCAATCGGGATCTTAGATTTTAAAACAAAACTTTTCAGTTTTCCCAAAATTTTTGCAAACTTGTCTTTAAGTTCCTTGAAACCGCTTGGCTTGCATTAGCATTGCATGCGCATTTGCATTTGCATTTCCCGGTCTTGAGTCTCTTCCTCTATGTCTGAAGGATATCTAGCACTTATTCTGGACAATGGCAACGATGAAGGAAATTTTGAAGAACCAGGAAAAGCTGAAAGAAGAAGTCAGAATCCTCAAATGCCAGATGAATTGGGTTCTAGAAACTTTGCAAGCTCTAATGGAAAAGGGGAATCACATTCACCCTATCATGCCAACATTCAACGATCAAGCTTCCATTTATCAGCCAGTTTCTCAATCACCAATCTATCAACGAGCACCCAAAGCTCCTGCTTATCCACGACAAACTCAAGTTTCTCACCAAAACGTTCCAGATAAGAGACAGGGTAGTAGGCCTCCGATTCCTTCCATTCCTATGACATATACAGTGTTGTATCCTTCTTTGATGCAACAGGGATTAATAACTACGAGGTCATCAGGACCACCTCCTGATCCGCTTCCATCTTCTTACAATCCCAATGCTCATTGTGCATTCCATGAAGGTGCACCAGGCCATGACTTAGAAGGTTGTTTTGCTTTGAAACATATTGTGAGGGATCTAGTGGAAAGAAATATTTTATCTTTCAATGACTCCTAGTCCAAGAACAATCCTATGCCATCTCCTGAGGATCTCCCATACCAGCCAGCCTGTGGTCTTGTTCCTGGGCTAGAATGTAATCGCCGTCAGATGTCTACCAAAAGGGTGTTTCAGACTCCAACGGATGATTCTCCTCGAGGTTCTCAAGGTCGAGATAAGAAGAAAAGCTCTGTCAAAAGAGGAAAATTTGACCACCAGCCTTTCCCGGTGCCGTTAAGCAAACTTTTCCCACTGTTGATGCAAAACAAGCTGGTAACTTCACGACTTCTCACACCTTTCCGGGGACCTTGGTATGATCCCAACCTAACCTGTGAATTCCATAAGGGAGCTGAAGGGTATGATTTGGACAATTGTCGAGCTTTAGGATATTTTTTGCAAGAGCTGATCCATGACAAGGAGTTAATCTTCGAAGAAGACCTTCCAAAGACTGAATTCAAATTCCGCACTGGGACCATCGGGCATCCCATTGAAGAATGCAAGGGATTCGAAGAAAAGCTGATGAGCTTGCTAAAGAATTTAAAACTGCATGAAGATGCTTCAGACGCTGGTACCTCAGCCTTTGAAGCAAAAGGTAAAGGACCTGCAAGGCCTCTCAAAGTTATATACCACAAAGAGCAAGTGATCGGTGGTGAAGACCTTTTTCCGTTCGGACCCGAAAACTGAAATCTTTAGTTGGCTTCTATTTCAGTTGTATTTCCTTTCATTGTATTGATATTTACATATGAGCTTTGTTGTACCTTTAAATTGGCAACATTAATGAAATATTTATGCATCTTTTGGTTAAATCCATTCGTTTCACTCATTTACTTTTATTTTCATAAAAGCAAAAATACATCTTTTCACCCTTTTTTCAAACTTTTGTTAAAGCAAAGATTAGGGAGGATGATGAAAACCTCATGTTCATAATTGTTGTGGTATACTTTCAAATTAACCTCGTCGAGGATGTAAGGAATTGTTTCAATTCATCCCTTGTTAACCCCTTTGGGCCTAGAAGTAGGAGTTTTCTTTCTTTACACACAAAAAACCCTTAGATCTCAACCTTAGGGGCAGGGTAGTTCTCAATTTAACTCGGTTATGCATTCAAACATGAGCGTTTCACATAAGGCGCCAGTCAGCTTTCAAATCAAGTGACTTCTTATCTTTGGAGATTTGAACGTATATCTTGAGTTAACTGAGCGTAGGATTTGAGCCTTTATCTTTTGTTTCATAAAACCATGAACCATACCACATTACAATCTCTAAAAGACCTAATTGAGGTAAGGTTGTTTTGAAAAGCATACTACAGCAAGGTTGAGTAACCTGACTCATAATAATCTTTGTTACTCGCATGTGTTGGTCACTTCCTTAATGACTAGACCCACCTTTGTTTTTGACTATTTAATCATTTCATTGTGCGTTTTTTTATCAAAGCTTTGTTTTCAAACTTTGCATTAAACCTTTGCATGAAATTTTTCCAATTTTAATGAACATCACTTGTTTGCAATACCATTCGATATCAAGGAATCCCAACAAACGCGGTCAGTCAAGGAATTGAACTTGATAAAGGAAATTTGACTCAGTCAGGGGCAACCAAGTGTGTGGTTTGCCAACCTATTATCCCAAGAGTTGGTGAGTCAGGGGCAAAACTCTGCAATTCAGAATATTGGGACAAGTCTTCTCCGGGTCATTTTATGACAATTGTGGACTCTAGTGACCCATCAGTAGGGGCAAGTTTTGTTCCCCAGTCATTTCTACTATAGTTTGAGTATCACGAATATAGTTGAACTGGGGCAATCATGTCTAGGTTCATTTTTTTTCAAAAGTTTGAAGACATTGAAGCAACTGGTGCGTCAATTCTTCTGTGAAATCCTTTTGATGACTCACCCTCACAAACCAGTTAATCAGAGGCAGTTAAGTCGAGATTCGGTAAATCTCTAAAAGGCCAATCAGTATGGGGCATATCTTCCCTAAATCGTCAAACAACCAGTCTAAAGAGAGTTCAAGGACCTTGTTGTGTGAATGCAGTTAATCTGGGGCAATTACGCCGAGATCTCTCCAAGAGTTTGAAGGTATTGAAGCACCTTGTATGCCAATTCTTCTATAAAATCCTCTTGTTATCGTTTTCTGACAGACCATATAGCCTGGGGCAGATAAGATTTGAAGATAACCATTATGCCAGTATCCAATTACCTGATAAGATGTTACTTCAGCTAATCTTGACAAATTCTCCTCGGATTCTCCTCCAACGAAGAAATTATGCTCATGATGGAAATCCAAATGACGTTGTACCTCAAGTGGAATACTCTTTTCACTAGCAAAGCTGTTGATTCTTCTTCATCCCCAGTATTGGTCCAGCCCTTTGAGTTTGGCTGGGTACCCTTGTCGAGACGTTTTCTTCGTCTCCAGTTTCGCTTGTCTGTTTTGTCAGCATAAGCATAAGCATGGCATAAGCACTCATATGCATAGCATCTTAGCATTTCTGCTTCCTTTTCCTGGTGTTTCCCTGGTTTTGTTCACTTTGGCATTTATCTCCCCAAGTGACTGGGTTGGTCTATTCTCTCCAATAGAAAGTCATCCCTAGGCATAAAGTGCCCATTCTTTTCTGAATTCCCCACAGAGTTTGATTCTTGTGGATGATGGTTGGTTCAGTTATCTTTTCCACATATGGATAAGATAAATCCCCATTTGAGTTCATTCCTCAATTGGAGTCTTGTTTGACCATTTCTTTCTAGCTTGTTCCTAGATTGAACTTTGGTCCCCGGCAGGTGCGGTTTTTAACCTATCTTTGAACGTGCATTTATTTTGCACCGTGTCTCGCAAGAATATTTTACAAGATCCTCGTTGAAGACAGAATCTCCAACAGTATTGTGATATCAACATATCTTTGAAGCAGCAATCTCTTGAAGAAGCTTGGCAGTCTCTTATAAGCAGCTTATCTATCTCTGGTACTATTCAGTCTTTTCGCAACCATAATGGGTATTCCCCAGGAAGCCTTATCTTCAGTTACGCAACCCCGGTACTAACCTATCACATTTTATACTTTATTGGAGCCCATTTTTTGGATCTACCTCCAATAAGGTTACTTCTAATGCGCCAACCGGTCATACTTGAACCTGTTGTTCCATCACTTTAGAGGTTACTTCTAAAGAGCCAACCGGTCATACTTAAACCTGTTGTTCCATCACTTTAGAGGTGTTCTCTAGGATGTCATTTAGTCACGTTAGACGATCAATCATTCTAGATACTTTATTGGAGCCCATTTTTTGGTTCTACCTCCAATAAGGTTACTTCTAAAGAGCCAACCGGTCATACTTGAACCTGTTGTTCCATCACTTTAGAGGTGTTTTCTAGGATGTCATTTAGTCACGTTAGACTTAATGATCAATCATTATAGATACTTTATTAGATCCCATTTTTTGGTTCTACCTCCAATAAGGTTCCTTCCCGACTCATACTGGTTTTCCTCATGAAGCAGATTATTTGTTATCTCAACCAACTGATATGAGTACCAGAGTCCATTCTTGACTCATCAGCTTTATTACTTTTTAGACCCCAGGTGTCTCCTATCTGGTGCGCAGAGTTTGTCTCTGTCTTTTCTGGCTTTTCTTGAAGATCCCATTTTGAACTCTTCGGTATAAGAATCCCCATGAAGTCTCTGCTTGGTTGTCTGTCCCTTTTTAGGCTGATCCCCGGATCAGGTTTTTCTTTCTGGTTTCATGCCCAGGAAGAATGTGGGTTTGTTTTGTCCCCTGTAGTCTATCTCCCCGGATTTTCTTTCCCCAATGGAGATTGTTTTTTCCCCGGTGTTTCTTTGGAGTCTCCCTAGTGAGTCTCTTTCGTTGGTTAGCCTGTATCCCCAGTGAGTTTTTCTCATGGATACTAGCTTTCGTCTTTCCCCGACGAAGCTTTTCTTGTGTGTTTGCTTCCTGTTGTCCCTAATGTCTGGTCTGTCTACATCTTTGCACCTTCCTGGCATCATATCATCATTTTAGAAGTTCATGGCATGTTAGCATTTGCATGTCTGTCGCTTGTCCTTAGCATTTGCATTCCATCTAAGGGAAAAATTTTTGGTCTGCTATATTTAAATACCTTTTACCTTGATGCCCCTGGAATCTCCGTTCCTCGTCCCATCCGGTAAAGCTATTTAAATAGGGGCAACTGTTGTACCCTAAATTTTTACCCTTAGATGTCATCTTCTTTTGTGCATCCTAGGTCAAGCATCTCTGCATTGTTTGATCTAACCCACATCTTACAGTTTGTTTCTTTGTGTTCAAATTAGGTTTGGACATCACCTTGAAGCTCCACAAGTTGTTTTGAAGCAAGTCAAGTCAACAAAAGATCTCCAGTGCAAGAACTTTGGAATTAGGGTTTTGCTCTGAAGAAATCAATAAGAAATTTGCTCTATCAAGTCAAGATTTGTGTGGTTCACTTACCACTTAAGGTCATCTACATACAAGAGACATCATTCAACAGGAATCCAAGATCTATGGGTCCTCAACAAGAGAAGTTTGAGCCTCAGCCGCACTATACCTCCAAATTAGGGTTTCTGTGACACCTATCAGTCAATGGCTTTGATTTTCACCAAGATGAACTCCCAAACCCTAATTCTTGATTCTATTGGTTTATCCACATCCTAAAGAGTCTCCTAAGACCTTTATATGAGAAGGAAGAAGTAAATTTACAAGATCTAACCTCAGTGCATTCACAGTCAAAATTAGGGTTTGACTGAAACCATAATCCTTGGAAATTTTGGTTCAAATGAAGTGTCAATGGTTCTAATCATCATAGAATGTCTCATGAGGTATTCAAGGTATCCATATCAAGTTTCATGAGGTTTCTTGCAAGAGAAATAGGATTTTGACCAAGAAAGATGTCATATGTGAGACTTTTCCCCTAATAGCACATTTTGAAATGACCATAACTCCTAAACCACACACCCAATTGGAGTGACTCAAAGCTCATTGGAAAGCTCCTTTCAAGATATTCAATTTGTTCCATATGAGTTTTTGTCCAAAAATGCTTGGTTATTGAGTTATGAAGCTTGCAAGATATTTGACCAAACACTTAGAAATTTTCAAGCACTTTTCATCACTCTTTTTCTTAACTTTAACCCCATTTTCACCCATTTTCACTTGGATTCAAGACTTGGGCCCCAAATTAAAGATGTAGAGCATGATGAGAGCTTTCCAACCATATGCGGAACATCTCATTTGAATGAGCCTAACTTAAGTTGTGGTGTTTTAAAGTGAGGTACCTCAAATTGCCAAAATCTAATAACTTAGATTTTTTTACTAAGTCTTTTTTGCCTTCTCACGTGCACAACTTTATGGATTTGTTTCTCAATGTTACAAGCACTATCTCAAGTAACTTTCCACATAAGAATTGATCTATCAAATGCCCTTTTTACATAGAATCAAAAACTTCAAGGATTGGTGAAATGGTTATCGAGTTATTATGCACTAAAATTGACTTGTTGAAATATGTACACACTTGAGAAATTTCAGAATTTTCAAACTCTTTGTCACACATATTGTCACGATTTTCTCACCTGTCTATGGCCTTCATTCCAACTTTCCAACAACATCAAAATTGCTCCACTACATGCCAACTGCCTCATAATTTAATAACCATTTTATTGGTACATTTAACAAAGAACTGTCATGTGGCAAAGTTTATAACATGACTTTGGTTCCAATCCAAACCATGCTCCATTTGAAATGAAACGTGACTATAGGTCAAGTACATCTAGATCTTTTCTCTCAGTTTCCACGCAACTTTTCGCCACCCACTATGCCCTAAACCCGTGAAAATAAGCCTCCAAGGTACAACTAATTTGTACTTGAAAGGTTGACATACCAAAGGATAAAACCATGGGCTGTTGTGTAAGTTATGATGGCATATCCACCCTTTAAAACCTCGTTCTTTTGGCTTACTTTTAACCCAAAAATAAGCAACCATATGAAAGCTCATTGGGCTCAAGATGAAAAGGAAGGCATGGTGTGTGCAGAGATTTGAACTTAGGGATCTCTCTCTCTCTTAAATAGAGCCGTTACCCACTGAGCTTCTTGGCCTTCCATGCTGCTGCTACTATAAAAAGAAGTAGGACACTACTTCTCGAGGACAACAACAAGGATCCACACAACAATCAGAACATTGCACTTCCACTTGTAAACACATCAAAAAAATTCGTGAGGTTCAGGGAAAATAAGAGGTTTGCATTCCATTGGGAGACCTTGTAGAGAAGTCATCAGCCAAAGGAAGAAGTGCATCCAGTGGAACTCCAAAACTCTTAAGATTAAAGGGGCAGTGGACCTTGCTCCACTTGGTAAACCTTTTTCTCTCTTTCCATGCTCACGATTTCATGCTCATATGTGTAATGTTGAATGATTAGGATTGATGTTATTATGTTCACATGCTGCATTCATTTTGTTTTAGATTGATAGCATGTTTGTCTACTTAAAGTTATGATCACATACACATCACCATGTTTAAGTAGTGCAGACCTCTGCATGCTTAGTATGGATCATGTGTTTAAACCCCCATGTTTTGAACCTCACTGAACCACTCTGGTTTTTGCCCTCGTGTGAGTTGTGAGTTTAACCTTAAGAGAAATAAGTAGCATGATTGAAATCCTTGATCTTTGATGATCAATTTAGGCTTTTGGTTTGTAAAAAATGATGGAGAGATGAGGACGAACGAGGTTGGAAAAGGGAGAGGGAGCCACGACCATTTTCACGATGGTGTGATAGATTTTGTTCATGGTGCATGGCGAGGATGAAGGCGTGGTGTGTTGTGGTTGGCTGGGAATGATTTTGTCTTGTAGCGTTTTTAAATGCATTGACCAATTGATATTTATACTACATGTTCAGTTCATGTCACGCGCGTGTGTTTTTTCATTTATTCCATTTTATGATTTGGCTTTAGTTTATAATGTTATTGAAGCGTATATGTATTGGATGAAACAGTCGTCCCAACGGTATTACACTTGCCATGCCTTTGCCATTTCACTCGCCAGATCTGGGTTCGATCCTGCGGATCAACCATTTTGGTTTTTTTTAATCCATTTTCGCCTGAGTTTTTTCCTTTCTTCTCTTGGATTTTTGCCTGGGCCTTTGTGCTGTCCGCACCCCCTGCTGGCCCACTTCTTACTCTTTTGTTTTTTTTAAAACTAGTTCATATTACTTTTGCACCCCCTCTGCGTTTTGTTATTTTATTTTTTCTTTTTCAAACATTTCTATTTTAATTTCAAATCTTTTTTAAAAAAACATTTTATTTTATTTATTTAAGACTTTTTTCTTTATTTCAAAACTCCAAAAATATTTTATTTTTATTTTAATTATCAATTTATTTCTTAATTGTTTATTTGAGTATTATTTATTAATATGTGATTATTTCTTAATTGTTTAGTAATATGTTAATGGTCTTATTTTCTTCTCTTATTTATTTTAAGCCTAATTTCAATATGTAATTTGTTTCTTAATTGTTTATGTAAGCTTAATCAATATGGGGATTATTTCTTAAGTGTTGTTTGTTTATTTAAACTTAATAATTAATATGTGAATTGTTCTCAATTGATTCTTAATTGGATTAAATTGTTAACATTATTTATTAGCATCTTTATTGATCTTATGAGTGTTATTCACTAATGTTTGTTCAAGTCTTGAACTAATCCGTCCATGTTTGATTTATCATATATTTGACTTTAATGTGAATTTTATTCTTCTTTAACCATCATCCTTAGATTAATATCATTCTCTTCATCTTGCGAGTGTTCTTTATGTTTGTCTTCCTTAAGATTGAAACATATTGATATGTCCTTATGATGATTATGTCCACTTTTATCCATACTTTATCATGAATCATCTTGCCTTCCTCATGCTTGTGTTGCTTTTATCTCATCATATTGTATAAGTGTTTTATCTTTTATCATGTCTTTATCTATTGTTATATTATTCTAGAACTATTATCTTTATCCCCATTCCAAAGGAAGGTGATTAATGTTGACTCTTAAAGTCATAGCCCCCACCTTAACCTAAGTAACCTCTTAGGAGAAACTTCATTTCTTGGCCTCATCAGAGCCATAGAAATTACAACTAGCTTTAGGAGAGAGTTCTTACACTCTTAGTGATATTCATCCTAATGAATACTCACTTTCCCTACTGACTAAAACATAACCATAGGTCCATTTCAACTAGATCTAGAGAGTTCTTAAACTCTACAATGAGCTTGTACTCATTTCCCCTCTGAATATTGACCATAGTTAACAGTTCAGTAGAAGTAGAACTACACATACTCTGATTCTACTCCCGAGGATACGTAGGCGTAAGGTGCAATGCCTTATTGAGTATACTTAGATACTAACCCCTAGGGTTTCAAGCCTTTAGCATATAACCTTTAGCAAACATAAGATAACATTAACAAGAGGCTCCCATAGAGTACTACAGACGTTTAGGGTGCTAATACCTTCCCTAGGCGTAACCAACCCCCGAACCTTAGATCTTCCCCCCTTTAGGTTTTTCTAACGATCTTGAACATTTCCTTTGGATAAATCAAAGTCCGTTGTAAAAGAAAATGATGCAATTTAATTAATAATTTGTTATCCGATTTTCACCGCAAGAGTGGGACTACGGGTTGCTTTGTGTATTTTATGACCGATGCTAAGTTTGCATTCCAACAGTTAGGGACGAGGCCTGTTTGTGGTAGAACAGAAGTAACACGCTCTTTCTGAAAAGGTTTGAAAGAAAATTCTGAAGGACAAAATGGTTTGCATTTGTTCAAGTGTTTTAGAGAAGTGAATTGACTTTGTTTGAGATGCGTATAGAACTAAAGTCTGTGACATAGGATCGAATACTTCACAAGATCGATCCTGTCATACCCCAAATTTTGACCACTAAGATTTCCCATCATTGTGTTAATCATCATCACAATATAGATGTACCTCTTTTCCTCATCAATCTCCTCAAGGAAGTGTTGAGCACCCACTACCATCAAAATTAGGGTTTCAAGCCCTCTCAGAGCCTTAGACAAAGGATCAATCAAGGGATGACATAATCTTCAACTTGTCTAACCTCTCAAACATCCACAATGGATCAAAAGGACTCCCACTTCAAGGATCAAGCACAAGGATGCTCCCTTCTAGGTGGATCAAGCCTCAAGATCGCCATTGTCACCAAATTAGGGTTTTGGTCGACCAGGGCCTCCAGATGGGAATTTTTCATCTGGGCACAAGCCAGTGATCCAAAACATAACCTAATATACTTCATGGAACCTCATGGACCCAAGCATCAAGTCAATTTTGCCTCAGGGGATGCATTAATCAAAAATCAGGAATTAGGGTTTCTTGACCTAATTCACCCCTAAGTTGACTTTTGGGACAAATCATGAACCAAGACCTCAATAGAGGATTTAAGGGTCTCTAATGAACTATATTGATCCATTTGGAACAATGGATTAATCCAAGAAGCTTGAGCAACAAGTCTCAATTTCATCTGCACCACAATTAGGGTTTCGCGAGGAAAGTCAACTGTAACTTTAACTTTTGACTAGGACATGCTCCCAAACCCTAAGACATGATTAAATATACCCCATGACACCCATGGAACATGTCCATCAAGTTTGATTTAGGTCAAGGACATGATTTCCTGAAGAATTCCACAGTTTGGAATTCATCTGATAAAAAGTCAACTGTGCACAAAAGTCAACTTTGACTTTTTGAGATTTTTCACCAAAATGGATTTTTAACCCTAAAATGATGTTAATGTATGATTTGAATCATCATTCATCAAGAAAAATCAAGGAACGTGGGATAACTTGTAAAAGGGGTAACCATAAAAACTTTGGAAATTTCTAAGTTATGGAAAAAGTGACACTTTTCTGTTGGCGGCCACCGCCATGAAAATGACTTACCCAAGGTTTAAATTGTAAGAAAGAAAGAATCGGCCCCACGGTGGGCGCCACTTTTCTGTAGCGAGCGATTTTGGACGCGGTTCTTAAGCGCTGTTCGCTCTCTGCGGTTTGAGCTTTGACTACAGGTCGATTCATTTTTTATCCTATTGTGAGCTGACTAAGGAAGGGAAATAGATGTTTCCAATTAACCCTGCTTGCATACTGAGTTTAAACAGCGGTCTGTTAAGTTACGGATGCTATCAATGTGGGGGGGCCTTTGTACTGGTTATTTGTATTTTCGCCAATACGGTTCTCTTTCTTTTTTACCTGGGCAGAAGGTTTCTGGCGGGGAATAAGGATTAGGATATTAGGACTGGTGCTTTTGAATTACTGCTTTTGATTGATGGAGATATGGGATTTGGGTTTTTTGTTGATTGCGCTCGCTAAGATCTTTTCTTTCGATCTTATGCCTACGTATTCCCGTTTACCGAAACAGGGAATTCAGAGCGTTCGTAGTTCCTCCTATTCTATGGGAGGAAATGGTGTTTTGGTGTCTTGTTCAAAGCCCAAGACATGAAGCGAAAGGTGATTTGTATCTTGTTCAAAGCCCAAGATGTGAAGCTGAAAGGTCTATTTGTGTCTTGTTCAAAGCCCAAGACGTGAAGCTGAAAGACCTCGACTTTAGAGAGAATTTGCCATCTCTAAAGAGGGGGAAGGAGAATTACTTTAACTGGGATACGCAGATCCGAGCAATGCCATAATTTCCGAAGAAAGGGTTTTAACCAGAAGGAGAAGACTTTAACTCAGTGTAGAGCAATGCCATCTTTCCTTAGGAATTTCTCATGCTAAAAGAGGGACAGTGGCATGGATGTAGATGATCCAGAGGCTTGCCGCTTACAGCGATTAGATGAAAGGAAAGGAGTTGTTGATGTTTGTGTACTGCGAACGAGGCACAGCTTTGATGTTAAAAGGTTGATTGGATCAACCAGTGGTTTTCTTATACAAAGCCTAAGAGGAGGCTAATTTCTGCTAGGAAAATCATTATACAAAGCCTAAGAGGAGGCTATTTTGTGTCTCGTACAAAGCCCGAGAGAGAGGCTAAAAGTTTTTGACCCAGTGGGGCATATCATTATACAAAGCCTAAGAGGAGGCTAAAAGAGTTCGACTCTTGCTTAAGGAATTTGTATCTCGTACAAGGCCCGAGATGGAGGCAAAAAGGGGTGATTGACTCAACGAGGGAATCTTTTGTACTCGACAAGAGAGTGCTTTTTGTATCTCGTACAAAGCCCGAGAGAGAGGCGAAAAGGTTGTTTTGACTCCACTGGGGAGAATTTTGGTATCTCGTACGAAGCCCGAGATGGAGGCTATTGTAACTGTTTCAGTTGAGTGACAGATCCAATATACTGATTTAAAAGAGAAAATCAGTTCTTATATGAGTAACAGTGTACACAGGGATTTAATTTGAGGATCAGGGATATTTCCTTCTCTTTGAGGAAACGGGAAATCCAAAGGGTATTGAGACTGTCCGAGTCTGCGGGTTTCTTTCCTATTTAACGAAGGGTGCTTGAGAATGTCTTTGAGACTCAAGGAAGTTAGACTGTCCGTGTCTAGAGTTTTATCCTTCGTACTATGCTTCGAGAAACAGTAGTAGACTCTATGAAAGGACTGTTCTATGAAGATGACTAGGTTCTGTTCCTATACCTCTAGGAGGTCGTCGGGACAATTTGTACGAAGCCCAAGAGGAGGCTGGAAACTTTTAGGAAGCTGACGGGTCCTTGTACGAAGCCCAAGAGGAGGCTATCATTCCCGGAGGAAGAGATCATTATACGAAGCCTAAGAGGAGGTTGTGAATACTTGTAAGAAGCCGTAGGGTCCTTGAATAATGCCCAAGAGGAGGCCGATGCTTTTAAGAAGCCCGTGGGTCTATCATCTCCTTTCCATTAGGAGAGATAACTCTTTTAAAGATAAAAACCACTGGTAAACGTGCGAGGTTTACTATCCAGCGATTTTTAGCTTTTAAACAGGGTTCCTTAGTTAAGGTCCAAGATTATGACCGTAGTGGGTACCCAAACCCCGAGACATTCAAGGAAAGCTATCCACAAGGAATAGATCAAGTCAGGAAAGTTCGAGAATTGGGAAGAAACTCAAAGATGCCATTCACGGAGAATACATTCATCTTGGGGAGTAGAGCTTCTTGACGATTCCTAATGAGGACAGCCGAAGAGAAAACTGTATCTGGTGCTCCTATTGGGGATCTAGGCGTCTATTTATACGAATAAGTGAAACGGCATCACCTAGTTCTAGACGTAGTTGCCGGGGAAACTCAAAATATCTATACTATTATTACACAGTAGATATGAGTTTATGAAAGGAGACTTACAGTGAGCTGCCCCACAATACAGTTTATAATATGAAAGCAGTAAATGAAAGCGATAACCACTTACTCGGTTGTAGTGCTTCCATGCTGTTTGGTTAGTTGTTCAACAAAGAAAGATTGAAAACAACAGTATATTCAAAATCAAAGGAGAAAGTGCTTTGAAAAAGAAAGATCTGGGGCTTACAGCTCAAGGAGAGGCCCAGGGCTTTATCAGTGAGCGCACTGTTTGACTTTGTACAGAGGGACTTATACAAGTGACTGGGGCTCAAAAAGGTTTTTTGTACAAAGGGATGGGTCTTACACTCTCTCAAGAGGCCCAAAAAGGTTTAAAGAAAAAGAGTGGGGCTTATAACATGAGGGTAGGCCCAAATGATTTTTCGTTTAAAAATGGCGATCGCGCCGAGGTTTTCTTTTAACGCAGAGGGACTTATACAATAAGTGAGGCCCAAAATGTTTTGGTTAAAAGGGGGATTGGGTCTTACACTCTAATAGAGGCCCAAAGTGTTTTGAATGGGTCTTATAGCTCAAGGAGAGGCCCAGATCAGTTTTATTTTTAAATGGGCGATGATCGCGCCGTTTACTTGTACAGAGAGACTTATACAATGTGTGAGGCCCAAAAAGTTTTTGTACAAGGGGGGATGGGTCTTACACTCTCTCAAGAGGCCCAAAAAGTTTTGAGGAAAAATAAATGGGTCTTACTACTCGAGGGTAGGCCCAGATGATTTTTGAAAAGGCGACGATCGCGCCGTTTGTTTTTTGACGGTATCGGGAATTATACAATAAGTGAGGCCCAAAGATGATTTGGTCAAAAAAAGGATTGGGTCTTACACTATAATAGAGGCCCAAAGTGTTTTGAAAATGATTTATGAGGGTTGAATTAATCCAAAACCCTAATTGTTTTCAAAATGTATTTAATTGAATAAAAATTCAATTAAAATGATCAAAAATTGTTTAACACATGGAAAACAAATTGTGATCTTGGATTAATGCTTCAAAAATTAAGTATTGACCTACAAAATAATTAGAAAGCATTAAAAGTTGCAAAATCAATGTAGAAAAAATATTTAAAATGCCAAAAACAATCAAAATATTAATTCTTTACAAAAATATCAATTATATGAAATAAATAATATTTTTGGGATTTTTTGATAAAATAAAATATTTTAACATTTTTGTGAATTATTAAAAAAAGAATCAACTCAAAATCATTAAAACTCAGAGAGAAATTAATTTTTGAATCAATTAAACAAAATCACAAAATTCCAATATTTGAATATATGAAAATGGCGCCAAGAACAGGCTGAAGAACACGCGCGTGTTCTTGGTTTCTCAGATTTGCATTTTCTATCCAATCTCCATGAATACGTAATCATATCATGCAATCCACATATCACTATGCTCGTCTTAACCTCACGATCATGTCTATGTACTTTAATTTCATTTAAATTAAACATACAACAAGAAATCACGAAGAAACCTCAAGAACCCTAATTTCTGCATGAAGGCTAGGATTTTTGATACACGATTCAAACAATGCAATTAATTGAGGGAAAACATTCCATGCATGATTATGAACATATGGCCAAATTATTGTGCGAGGAAATATGCATAGATTGAGAGATGACCAAGTATGTGCTTACCTCCAAGCCGTGACAGCAAGTTCAGAGTGATTTTTGATTTGGAGGTGTTACAGATGAGTGGTGATTATCTGAACAGCTTCCCTGCACCCTATGGAGTGTGTTTGAACACTTGGATTGAATTGAAATGGACTGGATCAGTTTATGGCATCTCAGCTGCAACTTCACTTCAAACTTGTGTGGATGGCAAGTGATTTTGAGATTTTGATGTTCCAGTTGTTATGTGAGTGTTTGATTAGCTCATATGTGATGTATGTGAGGTGTGTGAGTGATTGGTTTGTGCAGAATTGCTCTCAAACTCAAAACCCGATAGCTACCTTGCTAAGAAAGGAATTTTTGCCAAGAGAAAGAGATTTTGATGAAAGCATCTGTTAGATGGCTTTGGTGTACTCAAACTGACCACAATTGAGCTCTATTTATAGTAGAGCAAGTTTGTTTTGCAAGGAATAGTGCATGGTAGCTGGTAAGTAGGTTTCCTCAATGTTGGCCAATGGAAATGAAAGTCTCCTCTAGCCATTGACTAGAGGTTAGGGCACAGAGCTTTGGTCCCCTTGGTCTTGGATAAGTCTTGACTGATTTCAGATGAGAATGGCTCAGTCCATGCCACCTTGATGGTTCCATTGAATGCCTCATTCCAAATTTGAAGTCTTGTCCCTATTTTGGCAACTCTAGGTTCAACATGCTATTCTTTGTTCCTTGGACCTTGGAGGCTTGGCTCAGTGATTGTCCCTTTTAGATTCAATCCTCTGAGGTGTCCAAGTGGATTGGAGCAATTGAATTTGGCTGATTTTGGCAAATCGAGCCAAAGTGCAAATTCTGCCTTGCCTTGACAGATTTCAGCAAGGCAACTTGGCAATGTTGTATCTCATGGTGTAGGTTGAATTTGGCAATGTTTTTGGCCATTTTGGAAAGATCTTACATGATACAAAAACTGTTTGAACAAGTTTGGTTTTGATCTCTTTTGATTCCAAGTGAAAAATCCCCCTACATTTGGCAAAAAGTGAAGGCAAATTCTGACTTAGTGAAAATTTCACTAAGTGTTGGAAAAAGTGACTTTTTCACTTTTCAGCCACTTTGATCACTCCATAACTCAAAATCCTTAATGAATTGGAATGACTTGTAGTTGAAGTTTTTGTAGGTGATAATGAGGGCTACAAATCCATCTTTGAATGAGAAAAAATGGCCTTGTGGTTTAGGAGTTATGGTCCTCCAAAGTTGGTACCTTTGCCACTTTATTTTTAACTTAGAAAAATTTCTAAGTTTTATGGTTACCCCTTTTACAAGTTATCTCACTTTTCTTGATTTTTCTTGATGAATGATGATTCAAATCATACCTTTGACTTTTTATCAGATGAATTCCAAACTGTGCAATTCTTCAAAATATCATATCCTTGACCTAAATCAAACTTGATGGACATGTTCCATGGGTGTCATAGGGTATATTCAATCATGTATTAGGGTTTGGGAGCATGCCCTGGTCAAAAGTCAAAGTTACAGTTGACTTTTCCCTTAAAACCCTAATTGTGGTGCAAATGAAAATGAGACTTGTTGCTCAAGCTTCTTGGATCAACCCATTGTTCCAAATGGATCAATATGGTGTATTAGAGACCCTCACATCATCTCTTGAGGACTTGGCTCATGGTTTGTCCCAAAAGTCAACTTAGGGGTGAATTAGGTCATGAAACCCTAATTCCTGATTTTTGATGAATGCATCCCCTGAGGCAAAATTGACTTGATGCATGGGTTCATGAGGTTCCATGAAGCATATTAGGTCATGTTTTGGATCATTGCCTTGTGCCCAGATGAAATTTTCCATCTGGAGGCCCTGGTCGACCAAAACCCTAATTAGGTGACACTGTCGATCTTGAGACTTGATCCACCTAGAAGGGAGCAGCTTTGTGCTTAATCCTTGAAGTGGGAGTCCTTTTTGATCCATTGTGGATGTTTGAGAGATTAGACAAGTTGAAGATCATGTCATTTCTTGATTGATCCTTTGTCTAAGCACTCAGAGAGGGCTTGAAACCCTAATTTTGATTGTAGTGGATGCTCACCCATCTTTGGGGAAACTGATGAAGCATGATGGTTCATCCATATTGTGATGATGATTTTCACAATGATGGGAAATCTAAGTGTTCAAAATTTGGGGTATTACAGATGCCCCTATTTAATCTTCTTGGACCCGAAGGTATGAATGACGAAGGGATTCGGGCATTCGGGGTGCAAGAGGATTAAATATCGGAATATCCGAAATTTTGATGGTGGTTATGAATGGTAGCTTACGCATTCATCTTCTTTAGCTAAGCGATGATGCTTAGAAAAGGTAAACTTCCCCTCGATCCTGGTTTCCTACCAAGGAACTGGTCTCGGTCTCTTTTGAAATAAACTTCCCCTCGATCCTGGTTTCTTACCAAGGAACTGGTCTTAGTTTCCGATTTAAACTTCCCCTCGATCCTAGTTTCCTACCAAGAACTGGTCTTAGTTTCTGATTTAAACTTCCCATCGATCCTGGTTTCCTACCAAGAACTGGTCTTAGTTTCTGATTTAAACTTCCCCTCGATCCTGGTTTCCTACCAAGAACTGGTCTTAGTTTCTGATTTAAACTTCCCCCCGATCCTAGTTTCCTACCAAGAACTGGTCTTAGTTTCTGATTTAAACTTCCCCTCGATCCTGGTTTCCTACCAAGAACTGGTCTTAGTTTCTGATTTAAACTTCCCCTCGATCCTGGTTTCCTACCAAGAACTGGTCTTAGTTTCTGATTTAAACTTCCCCTCGATCCTGGTTTCCTACCAAGAACTGGTCTTAGTTTCTTTTGTCAATAAACTTTCTTGACAAGGGACGCTATTCATAGAGGCTTTCCTCAAACTTCTCGCCGAATTTTCCTGGGGAGATGCCATTTGAGTGGAAAAAGTTTTGATGTCAGACTTGCTGGGGAACCCATTCGTCTGAATTGTAGAGGTACACAAACTTCTCTATTTTGGAGACGCCATTTGTCGATCCTGCTGGGGAAAACGAGTCTCTTGAGAGACTGTTTTTGTTTGGGATCTTTCATCATACTTTTCTCGGGATCTTCCCGAAGAAACGCCATATGATGGGGTCCAATTTTGAGGTGTCGATGACCTTTTCATCAACGACTTTTCGGAGAAAAACTGGCGTGCTGCCGAATCTCTAATCACGAGGCTTTCTCTGTGGATTTTCCTTAATCCGGGAAAGCAAGGATATCATCTTCAATGGCGAAGAGTGATGTTTATTGAGAGTTTTCTCTGGCTTTTCATAGGTTCAAGTTATCAAATTGGCCAAGTGCCGACTCTGATCTAAAGATACACTGGTGGCGAGATTGTGCAGGCGCAACACTTCCTAACGAGGAAAGAACTGACAAACTCGATTGAGAAAACTGTTTATCACTAGGGGACAAGACCGACTCAAGTGATAGTGATGCAATACAAAATGCGAACGCAAATAAAATGCATGAAGTATGTATGTATATGCTGACAAAACAGACGCGACATACAGACTAATGGATGAACACAATTGGATACTCGGCCATCGCGGGGCGAAGAAGTACCGTTGATTCAAAATAGCAATTCCACCTTGCTTAGGAGAGATAGTCCCGTTGGGAGCTATGTTGATCGGGCTTAGGAGATGAGAACTCGGCCGAGGTATGTCAGACGAAACAAGGTCTCTGACACAGTTGATCCCTTCATTCAGGCATACTGGCTTAGATGGAGTACTTTGATTCTGTACTTTGAAGTTCGCTTACTTCGGGAGAAGCGATCGATGTTCTTCTGATGTTCAACAGTCAAAAGAAATTGCCATCTTTATTTTAAAAGCAGAAAAAGTTTAACAAGTAAATTCATTTTTGTTTTATTTCAAGAATCGCTGATTAAGTTTAAACAATGTCGTTCTGTAAAGCTAAAACAAGCAAGAATTACAAACAAAAGCACAAGGGCTCAAATTTTATTGATAAGATGGAGATCAGCCAAACGCGTGATTCCAAAGAGTATATACAAAGTTAGAAAATGGTAATTTACAGGGAAAAGGGCTACGTTGAAACATAACGACCACTATCCGTCTACCAACTTTGAATTCGGGGCATCCTGAGCTTCTGTCGAAGATGACCTTTGACTGGAGATTTCCTCCGATAGATGATGTAACTACTGCTGAGGGACTTGCCTCTGTTGAACATAGTTACTTGCCATTATCCCTAATTTTTGCCTGGATTGTACTATGAGATTTCCAATCCATCGGGATGATTCTTTTTTTTTTCATGTCTCTAACTTTTGCCTGGACCGCCCTTTCGGGTTTTCAATCCACCGAGACGTTTTTTTTTTAGTTTAGGCGAAGTATTTCTTGACTACATCAACATTCGTGTGGTAGGCAAATTCCTCTCCGTCCATGGTTGCAAGTCTCAATGTGCCGCCTGAGAAAGCTTTCGTGACCACATAGGGGCCATCATAATTTAGGGTCCATTTGCCCCGAGAATCAGTGAGAAATGATTGTATCTTCTTGAGCACGAGGTCTCCTTTCCTGAAGACACGAGGCCGAACCTTTTTGTCGAACGCTCTCTTCATTCTTTGTTGATACAACTGACCGTGGCATAGTGCCGTGATTCTCTTTTCTTCGATCAGGTTCAGTTCGTCGTGTCGACTTTGACACCATTCAGCTTCGGTGAGCTGAGCTTCCATCAATACCCGGATTGATGGGATCTCTACTTCTATGGGGAGAACTGCCTCCATGCCATATACTAGAGAGAAAGGGGTTGCCCCTGTTGAAGTGTGGACAGATGTACGATAACCGTGAAGAGCAAAGGGTAACATCTCGTGCCAATCTTTGTAGGTTACAACCATCTTTTGAACAATCTTCTTGACGTTCTTGTTAGCCGCTTCTACCGCTCCGTTCATCTTGGGTCGGTAGGGAGATGAGTTATGGTGTTCGATCTTGAACTCAGCGCACAACTCTTTCATCATCTTATTTTTCAAGTTAGATCCATTATCAGTAATGATCTCGCTTGGAACACCATAACGGCAGATGATATTGTTTTTGATAAATCGAACCACCACTTGTTGGGTTACATTGGCGAATGACGCTGCTTCAACCCACTTGGTGAAATAGTCAATGGCTACTAGGATGAACCGATGTCCGTTTGAAGCCTTGGGCTCAATAATGCCAATCATGTCGATTCCCCATATGGAAAAAGGCCACGGGGAAGAAAGAACTTTGAGATGTGATGGAGGTACATGAATTTTGTCGGAGTATATCTGACACTTGTGACACCTCCTCATGTACTTGTAGCAGTCAGATTCCATGGTCAACCAATAATACCCGGCCCTGAGAATTTTTCTCGCCATTGTGTGTCCTTTGGCACTCATGCCAAAGGATCCTTCATGAATTTCTTTCATGAGCATGTCTGCTTCTGGTCTGTCGACGCATCGGAGCAAGACCATGTCAAAATTTCTCTTATAAAGAGTGTCACCGCTTAGGAAGAAGTTTCCAGACAATCTTCTGAGGGTTTTCCTGTCTTTTCTGAGTGCCCCAGATGGGTACTCTTGTTTCTGAAGGAAGCATTTGATATCGTGTTACCAAGGTCTGTCATCTATGACTGCTTCAATCGCGAAGATGTAAGCGGGCCGTTCAAGGCGCATGATGTCGATCTTAGGTATGTCATTCCATCGACCTACACTAATTATGGAAGAGAGAGTGGCTAATGCATCAGCCATGTGATTCTCATCACGAGGGATGTGATGAAAGTCGACTCTGTTGAAGAAGGGTAACAACCTTCTTGCATAGTCTTTGTAAGGAATCAATCCTGATTGGTATGTGTTCCAATCTCCTTTTATCTAGTTAATAACCAAGGCTGAATCGCCGTATACGTCCAAGTTTATGATCCTTAAATCAATCGCTTCTTCGAGACCCATAATACATGCTTCGTATTCGGCCTCGTTGTTCGTACATTTGAACGTAAGTCTTGCAGTGAAAGGAATGTGGGAACCCTGAGGGGTAACAATGATTGCCCCAATTCCGTTTCCATAATGATTAACTGCTCCGTCAAAGATAAGTCCCCACTGGGAAGCTGGTTCTGGCCCTTCATTGGGTAGCGGTTCATCGCAATCTTTCATTTTTAGATACATGACATCTTCGTCTGGGAAGTCAAACCCGATTGATTCTTGATTGTCAATCGGTTGATGAGCCAAATGATCGGCTAAAATACTTCCCTTAACGGCTTTCTGAGTATGGTACTCTATGTCATATTCTGATAGTAACATCTGCCAACGGGCAATCCTTCCCGTGAGAGCAGGTTTTTCGAAAACGTACTTGATTGGATCCATTTCGGAGACCAACCAAGTAGTATGACGAATCATGTACTGGCGAAGACGTTTGGCTGCCCAAGCCAAAGCGCAACAAGTTTTCTCAAGCATCGTATACCGAGTTTCGCAGTCGGTAAACTTCTTGCTCAGATAGTAAATGGCAAACTCTTTCCTTTTAGTTTCGTCTTGTTGGCCAAGTACACATCCCATTGAGTCCTCTAGGACTGTGAGGTAAATGATCAGTGGTCTTCCTTCCACTGGAGGTGATAGAATCGGAGGATTCAACAAATATTCCTTAATACTGTCGAAGGCAGTTTGGCAGTCTTCTGACCAAACGCAATCCTGGTTCTTTTTCAATAACTTGAAAATCGGCGCACAAGTGGCGGTCATAAGGAATATGAATCTGGAGATGTAGTTCAAACGTCCCAGGAATCCTCTGACTTGTTTTTCAGTTTTTGGAGAAGGCATTTCTTGAATGGCCCTGACCTTGTCAGGATCAACCTCAATCCCTTTCTGGCTGACGATGAACCCTAGTAGTTTCCCTGAACGGACACCGAAGGTGCACTTGTTGGGATTCAAGCGGAGCTTGAATTTTCTTAGACGTTCGAACAATTTTGACAGATGTTCAACGTGCTCATCCTCTGTTCTTGATTTTGCAATCAAATCATCGACATATACCTCGATTTCTTTGTGCATCATGTCATGAAACAGAGTAGTCATGGCCCTTTGATAGGTTGCCCCGGCATTCTTCAAACCGAACGACATTACCTTGTAACAAAAGGTACCCCATGGGGTAATGAACGAAGTTTTCTCCATGTCTTTCAGCGCCATTTTGATCTGGTTATAGCCCGAGAACCCATCCATGAAGGAAAAAACTTTGAACTTTGCTGTACTGTCTACCAGCATGTCAATGTGTGGTAAAGGAAAGTCGTCCTTTGGACTTGCCTTGTTCAAATCTCTGTAATAAACACACATTCTGACCTTTCCTTCCTTTTTGGGAACGGGTACGATGTTGACTAACCATTGAGGATATTCAGATGTAGCGAGGAAACCCGCGTCGATCTGTTTCTGTACCTCCTCTTTGATTTTGATGGCCATGTCCGGGTGAGTGCGTCTCAACCTTTGCTTTACTGGAGGACATTCCGATCTCAACGGTAAGTGATGTTTCACGATGCTAGTATCCAACCCTGGCATATCCTGATAGGACCAAGCGAACACATCGGGGAATTCTTTGAGAAGCTTTATCAAACCCTCTCTGGCAGTTGGACTGAGCAATGCTCCGATCCTGATTTCTTTTCTCTCTTTTTCTGAACCCAAGTTTACCGTTTCCAACGGTTCTTTGTGAGGTTCAATGGACCTTTCCTCTTGTCTGAGTAGTCGGGAGATCTCTTCTGGAATTTCGTTGTCATTTTCTTCTTCAGCCTCGAATACCGGGAACTCAAAGTTGGAAGAAGGCATCGGATCGTATGTTTCAACGGGGTATAAAACAAGCAATCTGCATGACGTGATGATTCGTGTTTAGAAGAGATAGAGAAAATGCAAGTGTGTGCAGTGTTTTGATTTTACTGCTTGTTTTTATTATTGAATGTTTTTTTTTTTAGGATTACCATTTTCTGAAAAAGTAAAAAGAGAAAACAGCAATTAATGCGGAAATTACAGAACGACGTTATTTTATTAATGAACAAGTCGAATCTTGAAACTACAACCCTATAAAACAAAACTCACTCGCTTTGGGCAAAGCGAAGAGGGAAATTTACAGAAAGCGAGCCCTATCAAAACATCTGTTTCACCTGGGCAGGGTGAAAGGTTTAAAGATGGCAATTACTTTGACTGATGAACGACCTTCGAAACCTCGACGGCAACCCATTGGCGGCGAACTCCTCGGTGAATCACAAAGTCTGGCACCTTCCTTGATTTGTCTTCAGAAATAACGCTGATTTCTGGTGGAGTAGGATCATTGGAATCTGTTTCCCAAGCAGAATTGTCGTAGGAGGATTCCTCTGTTGGATTTTGCATAACATTTGTGCTCTCAGCTGTATCTCCCCATCCAGTTGGCTGAATGTCTTCGAGCTTGATACGAGAGCTTTCAGGAGCAGTGTACTTGACCATATAGTCGAATTTTCCACTTGGTTGTCCCAGAGTGTCCCAAACTTCTTTGGAACTGGAGAAGTCATCCCTCTCGATGACGTTGACCTCGGGAAAAGCATAGTTGATGAATTCAAGTCCTGCAAACGTTGAAAATTCATCTTCATGTTGATTAGTTTCCGAATGACCTGAGTGTTGATCCCATGACATGGTGGGGACACAGGTATTCTGTTCAATGACGGTAAGCTGATTTTCATTACTCGGCTGACTTTCTTGCCCCAAGTTTCCTGGGTAAGGCTGCCACATTGGCAAGCCATCCATCGGGCCATAGTAATTGTAGTCAAAATTGTCTTTCATCAGAGTGTCCTCCTCTAATGAATTTGGCGGAGCACGACATCCTTCCGGATCACAATCTCCGTAGATCATTTCGACATCTGATCTTGGTATAAATCTCAGACTTTCTATAGGAAAGCAAAAAGGCGTAGGCACCTCTTCCTGAGACATATAGCCGTCCTTGTTAAGGTAGGACTTCCATTCTTCATCTGTGTCAGAGGGATCTTCCTCATTGATAGCATGAACTGTCTGAGACACTGGGTGAAGAAAACCTCCACTGTGGAAGAAGTTTTGAAGGGGATAAAGACTTTCATCGTTGGCAACTGTCTGGGTACAGGTTGCAGAAAAACCAAGACCCTTATTTGTTTTATTGTCAATAGGAATGACAAGTCGTCCCCATCCTGTCGTATCGGTACTCTCGACCGCTTTGATAGCATCGTTGTATGAAGAAATCAAAGTTCCT
Source organism: Lathyrus tuberosus (assembly GCA_022829125.1). Lineage (NCBI taxonomy): Eukaryota > Viridiplantae > Streptophyta > Magnoliopsida > Fabales > Fabaceae > Lathyrus > Lathyrus tuberosus. The sequence goes on from JALAZF010000191.1 coordinate 4,398,069, forward strand.
TCTTCGGATTGATCGTTCTTGCTCACCGATAGTGCTTGGAACTGAGTTCCAATAACCTCCTCGGGTTCCACGCAAGTAGATGATGATAGGTTACTCACAAGCAAGGCTTGTTCCCCACAAACCGTGACAAGTTGATCGTTCTCGACGAACTTTTAGCTTTTGGTGGAGGGTTGAAGTAACCGCTCCAGCCTGGTGTATCCAAGGTCTTCCTAATAAACAACTGTATGTTGCCCGGATATCCATGACCTGGAAAGTGATTTGGAAAGTGTGAGGACCAATAGTTATGGGAAGATCAACTTCGCCGATACCTATTTTTCTAGATCCGTCGAATGCTTTGACGACGACCTCGCTGACTCTCATCGGAGGGCCCTTAAATGATAATTGCGTCAAAGTGGACTTCGGCATAACATTCAGGGCTGACCCTGTGTCTACCAGTACGTTGGCTAAAGCATCGCCCTGGCAGTTAACTGTAATGTTGAGCGCCATGTTATGACGGCGACCCTCTTCAGGTAATTCTTCATCACTAAATCCCAAATTATTGCAGGAAGTGATGTTAGAGACAATGCTATCGAATTGTCTGATTGTTACATCCTGTTCCACAAAGGCTTGCTCCAAGACTTTCTGTAGAACCTCCCTGTGGGCTTCTAAACTGAGTAACAACGATAATACCGAGATCTTTGAAGGAGTCTGTAACAGTTGATCAACAATGTTATATTCACTCCTTTGGATGAGCTTTAGCATCTCATCTTTGTCTTTTGAAAAGTCGGGATTACCAGATTGACCGACTAGTGGATCGGGAGCTTCTGCCTGAAGTTCCTTTTCTTTGTTAGCTTCCCCAACCCCTCGGTTGAAGATTCTACCACTCCGTGTTACACGACTGATGTCTGCAATATTCACGACGGAGGGTAATGGAATTTCCTTTCCATTTTCAATTGTTGTTGCACCGTATTTGTAAGGGATCGCCTTAGCTGATTCATACGGTAATGGTCCCGGTAGATAGATGACTATGGGAACCTTCTGATTTTTCTGACCATCATAAGTAACCTTGATCCGTTCCCGGTTGGGAGTTCTAGATTCGTCAAGTAGAGGGATGATGGCAAAAACATCCCTGGTCCTGTGATGACCAGAGATCGTGACAACATCCTCAACTTGCTCGGCAAGGTAGTTCGGCGACCAAATGATGGGTCCTGAACCTGGATATGGATGAATTTCTCCATGATCGACCTGACCCTGAAGAGCTGCTCTCACAAGGTAACACCCTTGGTTACTTTCCGAACAGACGCTACAACTGTCATAGTTGTGAGGTGGCACCTGGCCATGCCCACTTTGAATACAATGTAACCTCACTAGGTTACCTTCCATTGATCGGGCATCCTGACTTTGACGACGAGTAGGATTCCTGTTATTGATACTAATCTGCTGAGTATCTTCGTCCATATAGATTGGCATCCACCAGTGATTTAACAAGTGCTGAAGTGCCTCCTGGACAAGGGTACAACCTCGATCGTTTTCGCAACCTGCTTTACAGTTTTGATAATCGTGTGATATTAAGAATCCGAGTCGGACCTGCTCAGCATGTAACTCTACCAGATTGGTATTCATCACGCGGATGTCGAAGATCTGAACCATGTTGATTTGATAGGAGTTCCTATCATGGTAGTCTTGGATCCATCCAAGATCCATCTGACGCTGGAGGGCCTCTTGTATGAAAGAGCATCCCTGTTTGTTTACCGAGCAAATCAAACAGGAACTGTAATCGTGCCGCGGCAGATTATGATACTGGCTTTGCCTTGAGTGCATTGCCACCAAGTTGACATTCATCACACGGATGTCGTGGTTTTGAATGACGTTAGAATTCATATAGACCATGTTAACTCCACGAACTCGGTGCTCCTGGATCCATCCGAGATCCATTTGTTCCTGTAGAGCTGCTTGCACTACAGAACATCCTTGGTTATCTTTAGAGCAGATATCACACTGGTGATAGTTATGAGGTGGCACATGGCCATATCCATTCTGTCTACAATGCATCTTGACCAGATTGGTTTTCAACAAGAGTACATCGTGAATTTGATAGACATTGTTAGTCTCTTTCTCAATCAGATTGACTGCAGCTTTCTCATGTTGAGGCAGCGGGTTCGTAAGAACATTAGGATTCGTATCTTTGAAAGATAAGAGCCCGCTCCTAACAAGCTTTTGCACGTCGGATTTGAAATTGAGACAAGTCTCAATGTTATGCCCTGCACCTCCTTGATGATAAGGGCATGTTTGATCCGCTTTAAACCAAAAAGGCGGATTTTCCAGAACTGAAAGGGGAGACTTAGTCTGAATGTGCCCCTTAGCCAGCAGTAACGGAAACAGCTCTGCGTACGTTACGAGTATAGGATCAAATCCTGGTGGCCGTGTTATACGGTTGTTGTTATATGGAGGACGAGCCTGCTGAAGAGGCTGTTGTGTCCTTTGTTGGTCAGGTTGGCTCTGCGCAACCTGAGGTTGATACATAGGAACAGGCGCGGGGCCGATAGCAGGAGTAACAGCTGCTACTGGCTGATAACGTCGCCTTTGCTTTCCGAGAGAGATATTCCCAATATCTTGCTCTTTTTTCTTAGGGAGAGCACTACCGTATTTTTTAGTACCGCTCGTTGATCCAATGTCTTTTACCAAACGTCCTTCTCGGACGGCTTCCTCAAGACGTACACCCATGCCGACCATTTCGGTGAAATCACTGGGCGTACTGGCAACCATTCGGTCATAGTAAAATGAGCTTAAGGTCTTTAAGAAGATTTTTGTCATCTCTTTTTCCTCAAGAGGTGGACAAATTTGAGCGGCAATTTCACGCCACCTTTGAGCATACTCCTTAAAGGTTTCCTTTTCCTTTTGCGACATTGATCTGAGTTGATCTCTGTCGGGTGCCATGTCCAAATTGTACTTGTATTATTGGACGAAGGCAGTACCAAGATCTCTGAATGTACTGATCGTAGTACGGTTTAAACCATGTACCATTTGAGTGCGGCACCGGTTAAACTATCCTGGAAGTAGTGAATCAGCAGGTCCTGATTCTTCGTCTGGGCTGACATCCGCCGAGCGTACATCACCAGATGGCTCCGAGGGCAAGAGTTACCCTTGTATTTTTCAAAGTCGGGCACTTGGAACTTGTGCGGGACTTTTACATTTGGGACCAAGCAGAGGTCTGCGGCGTCTTTTCCAAATAGATCCTGACCGCGAATGGCTTGCAGCTCTTTCTGCATTTCAAAGAACTGTTCCTGGAATTCATCCATTCTGTCAAACATAGTTTCCTTCTTACCAGAAGGTGTTGGTGGAATCTGTCCTTCCGGGACAGTGTGCACCACAGGGGGTGGTACCGTGACTACGGCAGTAAGTCTTGGCGCCTCCCGAAGTTTGTAACCTTCAGGAGTCTTGAGTATGCCCCTGGCATCTTCGCTTTCCCGAAGTTTGTAACCTTCAGGCCCAGCGGCTTCTGTTGTGATTCCCTGATCTTCAGTGATCGGCGGAACATATCCTTCCGGGATATAGTTAACAGGCATGCCCCAAGGACGATCTTTCGACATCTAATACCTAGGATCATACTTTTCCATGATGGGCGTTGAGGTGATCTCTAAGATCACAGTTCTTTGTAGCTGAGCTTCTGCCATGGCTTGCATGTCGTTACGAAGCTTTCTCATATCCTCTCTCAGAGCGTCGATCTCTTCTTTCAACTCTCTATTTTCTTCCTCAAGATCATCCATCTTTTTCTGACGATTGGCCCGAGTATTATACGAATGAGACAGTTTGACTCCAGAATCGAGACACAAACCTGAGATTCGTAGGTAAGGAGAATACGCGATGTGAGAATGATGAATGCAATGATTATATCAATTGTTTTTAGGTTTAATTAAAATAAACTTCGACAATTAGAATGCAAATATCAAACAGTGGGGAAACCCCTTTTTATTGAATTCCAAAGGATTACAGAAATGGAAATACAGTAGATTACAAAGTGCAGAAACAGAAATCTAAACTAATGGGTCCCGAGTCCTCTTCTTTGACCGGGGCGTTTAGGTCGTTGTCGGGTTGTCATTCCTTTGCCAGGTGAAAGGAGTGAGCAAATTCCTTTGGTCATCTTGATTCTCTACAGCATGCTGCTCCAAAATTTCAATTAGAGCATCTTTCTCTTTCAGTAATTGCTGTATTTGGATACACTCTACGTCGAGGGTGCGGTACTTGTTCTTCCAAGATCTTCTTTCCTTTTGAACTTCGTTGAGAGCAACCTGAAGCTTTTCAGTTTCCGTCATGAAGTACATGACAGTTTCCCTCGGTGGAAGAATTCCGTAACGAGGATAAGGCATTTTTAGCTTGAGAGCTCTGGTTTGTACCCAATGGAGATAAGGCTCCACCGAGACATAGTCCGGTTTTCCCAGAGACTCTCGTCCTTTCTTATGAACCTGTTTCCAAGCTTGCACTATTTCCATCTTTAGTGCTCTATCACTTTCTCCTTCCTTGAAGAAAAGACCTTCCAAATGAACACCCAGTGAGATGTGTCTCATCGGGTATCCAAATTGACGAAGAACTAATATCGGATGATAGTTGATTCCTCCTTTAGTTCCTATGAGGGGTACGCTGGGGAAGTTTCCACAACGGTCAATGATTCTGATTCCCTCATAAATCCTATTACACCAATCTATATCAGAGTTGGTGAGAGACATGATCTTCTATGACCAACGTAAGACACTCTTGCAATCCCAAAAAGCGGCAGACTTGGGCAAGTGAGAGATAAACCATTTGTAAATCAGAGGTACACAGCATGTGATCTCCCCTCCGCTGTACAAATTTCCCAAGTGTACAGAATGATACGCATCTGCGAGCAAAGTCGGCACAGGGTTTCCAATGAGAAAAACTTTAATAGCGTTAATATCGACGAAGTTATTGATGTTGGGAAACAAAAATAATCCGTAGGTGAGCAAGACAAAGATGCTTTCAAAAGCAGTCATGTTCCCTATACTAGCAAAGTACAGAGCTTTCTTAGTCAGGAACTGAGCTGGCAAACCTTGGATGCCACCCTTAGTAATCATGTGAGTCCGGACCTCAGACTCGTCCAAATGAATTGCTCTTACAATAGTCTGATTCTTTGGAATTTCTTCCAGTCCAGAAAATGGAGCTCGATCAGTGATATGTAAATCAGTCAGATGAGAATACTCCTCCAGCGTTGGTGATAGTTGGTAATCCGGGAATGTAAAACAATGATAAACCGGATCATAGAACTGAATGAGCGCGTCCATGATCCCCTTAATCACATGGACTCTTAACAGTGGTAGCAAACCACCGTGCTTGGCTCTAAAAGCCTCTGGGTTAACGATCATCCTTGCTAACCTTCTCAAATCCCCTAGTTTTGGAACCTTGAAGGTATACTGGTGAGTTCTCCTTCTACCGAAATCCATTAGCGTAATCCTTTTCTCTGATATTTGCAATCACAGTCTTAGTTTAATTTGAAAAACAGAGAGACTAGAAGAGAAAGTTTTTTTAATGTTTTAATGTTTTATTAAATGAATGCATGAATGCAGCACACAAAAACATAGAAAAAACATGGGGTCAAAGGGTCGTTGTCATGAAGTCAAGGCTCTACCCATCCCCAAGGGTTTATACTAGGGTGATTTTTGTACCTGTACTCATTATCATCAGCTCCTGCCAGGAAAGCAAAACAACAAGCGGATCGCCAGCGAGTTGTGTGCAATCTTAGAGTAAGTGCTATTCACCGAGAATAGATCACCAGCCTCAAATGAGGGTAGTATCGCGTAACAACTATTTCCGATAGCTTCCGCACTACGAAAAAGGTTGGCTTTTCTTAAGTGTATACTCAATCTCACCACATGCGGCATCACACGCATTCCCAGTAGCAGAAAAATAAACACGTATAGCATTTAGGAAAAGCAGTATATATATTTGTCCTAATCATCCTATACTTATAAAGCTACGATTCTTAAGTTCCTGACAGAAATGGGTTCCCCGGCGGAAGCCCCAATCTGTGGTTCCCTGCCTAAGAGATGGACCAGCATAGGTCAATCTTTCTCTTCGGTAGAGTTCCCATTTTCCGTAGAAAACAGGGATGATGCCCTAAGACAGAAAAGGAGACTCCCCAGCAGAGTCGCCACTTTACAAGGAAAACAAAAAGAAAGAAACGGGCCCCACGGTGGGCGCCACTTTTCTGTTGGCGGCCACCGCCATGAAAATGACTTACCCAAGGTTTAAATTGTAAGAAAGAAAGAATCGGCCCCACGGTGGGCGCCACTTTTCTGTAGCGAGCGATTTTGGACGCGGTTCTTAAGCGCTGGTCGCTCTCTGCGGTTTGAGCTTTGACTACAGGTCGATTCATTTTTTATCCTATTGTGAGCTGACTAAGGAAGGGAAATAGATGTCTCCAATTAACCCTGCTTGCATACTGAGTTTAAACAGCGGTCTGTTAAGTTACGGATGCTATCAATGTGGGGGGCCTTTGTACTGGTTATTTGTATTTTTGCCAATACGGTTCTCTTTCTTTTTTACCTGGGCAGAAGGTTTCTGGCGGGGAATAAGGATTAGGATATTAGGACAGGTGCTTTTGAATTACTGCTTTTGATTGATGGAGATATGGGATTTGGGTTTTTTGTTGATTGCGCTCGCTAAGATCTTTTCTTTCGATCTTATGCCTACGTATTCCCGTTTACCGAAACAGGGAAATCAGAGCGTTCGTAGTTCCTCCTATTCTATGGGAGGAAATGGTGTTTTGGTGTCTTGTTCAAAGCCCAAGACATGAAGCGAAAGGTGATTTGTATCTTGTTCAAACCCCAAGATGTGAAGCTGAAAGGTCTATTTGTGTCTTGTTCAAAGCCCAAGACGTGAAGCTGAAAGACCTCGACTTTAGAGAGAATTTGTCATCTCTAAAGAGGGGGAAGGAGAATTACTTTAACTGGGATACGCGGATCCGAGCAATGCCATAATTTCCGAAGAAAGGGTTTTAACCTGAAGGAGAAGACTTTAACTCAGTGTAGAGCAATGTCATCTTTCCTTAGGAATTTCTCATGCTAAAAGAGGGACAGTGGCATGGATGTAGATGATCCAGAGGCTTGCCGCTTACAGCGATTAGATGAAAGGAAAGGAGTCGTTGATGTTTGTGTACTGCGAACGAGGCACAGCTTTGATGCTAAAAGGTTGATTGGATCAACCAGTGGTTTTCTTATACAAAGCCTAAGAGGAGGCTAATTTCCGCTAGGAAAATCATTATACAAAGCCTAAGAGGAGGCTATTTTGTGTCTCGTACAAAGCCCGAGAGAGAGGCTAAAATTTTTTGACCCAGTGGGGCATATCATTATACAAAGCCTAAGAGGAGGCTAAAAGAGTTTGACTCTTGCTTAAGGAATTTGTATCTCGTACGAGGCCCGAGATGGAGGCAAAAAGGGGTGATTGACTCAACGAGGGAATCTTTTGTACTCGACAAGAGAGTGCTTTTTGTATCTCGTACAAAGCCCGAGAGAGAGGCGAAAAGGTTGTTTTGACTCCACTGGGGAGAATTTTGGTATCTCGTACGAAGCCCGAGATGGAGGCTATTGTAACTGTTTCAGTTGAGTGACAGATCCAATATACTGATTTAAAAGAGAAAATCAGTTCATATATGAGTAACAGTGTACACAGGGATTTAATTTGAGGATCAGGGATATTTCCTTCTCTTTGAGGAAACGGGAAATCCAAAGGGTATTGAGACTGTCCGAGTCTGCGGGTTTCTTTCCTATTTAACGAAGGGTGCTTGAGAATGTCTTTGAGACTCAAGGAAGTTAGACTATCTGTGTCTAGAGTTTTATCTTTCGTACTATGCTTCGAGAAACAGTAGTAGACTCTATGAAAGGACTGTTCTATGAAGATGACTAGGTTCTGTTCCTATACCTCTAGGAGGTCGTCGGGACAATTTATACGAAGCCCAAGAGGAGGCTGGAAACTTTTAAGAAGCCGACGGGTCCTTGTATGAAGCCCAAGAGGAGGCTATCATTCCCGGAGGAAGAGATCATTATACGAAGCCTAAGAGGAGGCTGTGAATACTTCTAAGAAGCCGTAGGGTCCTTGAATAATGCCCAAGAGGAGGCCGATGCTTTTAAGAAGCCTGTGGGTCTATCATCTCCTTTCCATTAGGAGAGATAACTCTTTTAAAGATAAAAACCACTGGTAAACGTGCGAGGTTTACTATCCAGCTATTTTTAGCTTTTAAAGAGGGTTCCTTAGTTAAGGTTCAAGATTATGACCGTAGTGGGTACCCAAACCCCGAGACATTCAAGGAAAGCTATCCATAAGGAATAGATAAAGTCAGGAAAGTTCGAGAATTGGGAAGAAACTCAAAGATGCCATTCACGGAGAATACATTCATCTTGGGGAGTAGAGCTTCTTGACGATTCCTAAGGAGGACAGCCGAAGAGAAGACTGTATCTGGTGCTCCAATTGGGGATCTAGGCGTCTATTTCTACGAATAAGTGAAACGGCATCACCTAGTTCTAGACGTAGTTGCCGGGGAAACTCGAAATATCTATACTATTATTACACAGTAGATATGAGTTTATGAAAGGAGACTTACAGTGAGCAGCCCCACAATACAGTTTATAATATAAAAGCAGTAAATGAAAGCGATAACCACTTACTCGGTTGTAGTGCTTCCATGCTGTTTGGTTAGTTGTTCAACAAAGAAAGATTGAAAACAACAGTATATTCAAAATCAAAGGAGAAAGTGCTTTGAAAAAGAAAGATCTGGGGCTTACAGCTCAAGGAGAGGCCCAGGGCTTTATCAGTGAGCGCACTATTTGACTTTGTACAGAGGGACTTATACAAGTGACTGGGGCCCAAAAAGGTTTTCTGTACAAAGGGATGGGTCTTACACTCTCTCAAGAGGCCCAAAAAGGTTTAAAGAAAAAGAGTGGGGCTTATAACACGAGGGTAGGCCCAAATGATTTTTCGTTTAAAAATGGCGATCGCGCCGAGGTTTTCTTTTAACGCAGAGGGACTTATACAATAAGTGAGGCCCAAAATGTTTTGGTTAAAAGGGGGATTGGGTCTTACACTCTAATAGAGGCCCAAAGTGTTTTGAATGGGTCTATTAGCTCAAGGAGAGGCCCAGATGAGTTTTATTTTTAAACGGGCGACGATCGCGCTGTTTACTTGTACAGAGGGACTTATACAATGAGTGAGGCCCAAAAAGTTTTTGTACAAGGGGGGATGGGTCTTACACTCTCTCATGAGGCCCAAAAAGTTTTGAGGAAAAATAAATGGGTCTTACTACTCGAGGGTAGGCCCAGATGATTTTTGAAAAGGCGACGATCGCGCCGTTTGTTTTTTGACAGTATCGGGACTTATACAATAAGTAAGGCCCAAAGATGATTTGGTCAAAAAAAGGATTGGGTCTTACACTCTAATAGAGGCCCAAAGTGTTTTGAAAATGATTTATGAGGGTTGAATTAATCCAAAACCCTAATTTGTTTTCAAAATGTATTTAATTGAATAAAAATTCAATTAAAATGATCAAAAATTGTTTAACACATGGAAAACAAATTGTGATCTTGGATTAATGCTTCAAAAATTAAGTATTGACCTACAAAATAATTAGAAAGCATTAAAAGTTGCAAAATCTATGTAGAAAAAATATTTAAAATGCCAAAAACAATCAAAATATTAATTCTTTACAAAAATATCAATTATATGAAATAAATAATATTTTTGGGATTTTTTGATAAAATAAAATATTTTAACATTTTTGTGAATTATTAAAAAAAGAATCAACTCAAAATCATTAAAACTTAGAGAGAAATTAATTTTTGAATCAATTAAACAAAATCACAAAATTCAAATATTTGAATATATGAAAATGGCGCCAAGAACAGGCTGAAGAACACGCGCGTGTTCTTGGTTTCTCAGATTTGCATTTTCTATCCAATCTCCATGAATACGTAATCATATCATGCAATCCACATATCATTATGCTCGTCTTAACCTCACGATCATGTCTATGTACTTTAATTTCATTTAAATTAAACATACAACAAGAAATCACGAAGAAACCTCAAGAACCCTAATTTCTGCATGAAGGCTAGGATTTTTGATACACGATTCAAACAATGCAATTAATTGAGGGAAAACATTCCATGCATGATTATGAACATATGGCCAAATTATTGTGCGAGGAAATATGCATAGATTGAGAGATGACCAAGTATGTGCTTACCTCCAAGCCGTGACAGCAAGTTCAGAGTGATTTTTGATTTGGAGGTGTTACAGATGAGTGGTGATGATCTGAACAGCTTCCCTACACCCTATGGAGTGTGTTTGAACACTTGGATTGAATTGAAATGGACTGGATCAGTTTATGGCATCTCAGCTGCAACTTCACTTCAAATTTGTGTGGATGGCAAGTGATTTTGAGATTTTGATGTTCTAGTTGTTATGTGAGTGTTTGATCAGCTCATATGTGATGTATGTGAGGTGTGTGAGTGATTGGTTTGTGCAGAATTGCTCTCAAACTCAAAACCTGATAGCTACCTTGCTAAGAAAGGCATTTTTGCCAAGAGAAAGAGATTTTGATGAAAGCATCTGTTAGATGGCTTTGGTGTACTCAAACTGACCATAATTGAGCTTTATTTATAGTAGAGCAAGTTTGTTTTGCAAGGAATAGTGCATGGCAGCTGGTAAGTAGGTTTCCTCAATGTTGGCCAATGGAAATGAAAGTCTCCTCTAGCCATTGACTAGAGGTTAGGGCACAGAGCTTTGGTCCCCTTGGTCTTGGATAAGTCTTGACTAACTTCAAATGAGAATGGCTCAGTCCATGCCACCTTGATGGTTCCATTGAATGCCTCATTCCAAATTTGAAGTCTTGTCCCTATTTTGGCAACTCTAGGTTCAACATGCTATTCTTTGTTCCTTGGACCTTGGAGGCTTGGCTCAGTGATTGTCCCTTTTAGATTCAATCCTCTGAGGTGTCCAAGTGGATTGGAGCAATTGAATTTGGCTGATTTTGGCAAATCGAGCCAAAGTGCAAATTCTGCCTTGCCTTGACAAATTTCAGCAAGGCAACTTGGCAATGTTGTATCTCATGGTGTAGGTTGAATTTGGCAATGTTTTTGGCCATTTTGGAAAGCTCTTACATGATACAACAACTGTTTGAACAAGTTTGGTTTTTATCTCTTTTGATTCCAAGTGAAAAATCCCCCTACATTTGGCAAAAAGTGAAGGCAAATTCTGACTTAGTGAAAATTTCACTAAGTGTTGGAAAAAGTGACTTTTTCACTTTTCAGCCACTTTGATCACTCCATAACTCAAAATCCTTAATGAATTGGAATGACTTGTAGTTGAAGTTTTTGTAGGTGATAATGAGGGCTACAAATCCATTTTTGGATGAGAAAAAATGGCCTTGTGGTTTAGGAGTTATGGTCCTCCAAAGTTGGTACCTTTGCCACTTTATTTTTAACTTAGAAAAATTTCTAAGTTTTATGGTTACCCCTTTTACAAGTTATCTCACTTTTCTTGATTTTTCTTGATGAATGATGATTCAAATCATACATTAACATCATTTTAGGGTTAAAAATCCATTTTGGTGAAAAATCTCAAAAAGTCAAAGTTGACTTTTGTGCACAGTTGACTTTTTATCAGATGAATTCCAAACTGTGCAATTCTTCAGGAAATCATATCCTTGACCTAAATCAAACTTGATGGACATGTTCCATGGGTGTCATAGGGTATATTAAATCATGTATTAGGGTTTGGGAGCATGTCCTGGTCAAAAGTCAAAGTTACAGTTGACTTTTCCCTTAAAACCCTAATTGTGGTGCAGATGAAAATGAGACTTGTTGCTCAAGCTTCTTGGATCAATCCATTGTTCCAAATGGATCAATATGGTGTATTAGAGACCCTCACATAATCTCTTGAGGTCTTGGCTCATGGTTTGTCCCAAAAGTCAACTTTGGGGTGAATTAGGTCAAGAAACCCTAATTCCTGATTTTTGATGAATGCATCCCCTGAGGCAAAATTGACTTGATGCATGGGTTCATGAGGTTCCATGAAGCATATTAGGTCATGTTTTGGATCATTGCCTTGTGCCCAGATGAAAATTTCCATCTGGAGGCCCTGGTTGACCAAAACCCTAATTTGGTGACACTGTCGATCTTGAGACTTGATCCACCTAGAAGGGAGCAGCTTTGTGCTTAATCCTTGAAGTGGGAGTCCTTTTTGATCCATTGTGGATGTTTGAGAGATTAGACAAGTTGAAGATCATGTCATTTCTTGATTGATCCTTTGTCTAAGCACTCAGAGAGGGCTTGAAACCCTAATTTTGATTGTAGTTGATGCTCACCCATCTTTGGGGAAATTGATGAAGCATGATGGTTCATCCATATTGTGATGATGATTTTCACAATGATGGGAAATATAAGTGGTCAAAATTTGGGGTATTACACATAACTCCTAAACCACAAGGCCATTGTTCCTCATTTAAAGCTTGATTTGTAGATCTCATTGCCCTCTACAAAAGCTTCATACTGACCTATGTCCAAATTCCTCATGGATTTTGAGTTATGGAGTGATCAAAATCAAGAAAAGTCACTTTGTTCCAACACAGTGAAAATTTCACTAAGTCAGATTTTGCCTTACTTTTTTCCAAATGTAGGGGGATTTTTCACTTGGATTCAAAAGGGATCAAAACGAAACATGTTCAAACAGTTGTTGTATCATGTAAGGGCTTTCCAAAATGGCCAAGAACATTACCTAATTCCATTTGGGCTATGAGTTATGACATTGGCAAGTTGCCTTGTTGAAATATGTCAAGGCAAGGCAGAATTTGCAATTTTGCTTGATTTGCCAAAATTGTGCAAATCCAAACACTACTATCCACTTGGACACATCTGAGGATTGAATCTCAAGGGGACAATCACTGAGCCAAGCCTCCAAAGTCTTTGGAACAAGAAATAGCATGTTGAACCTAGAATTGCCAAAATATGGACAAGACTCCAATTTTGGATTGGAGCATTCAATGGAAGCACCAAGGTGGCATGGACTGAGCCATTCTCAACTGAATTTATTCAAGACTTATCCAATACCAAGGGAACCAGCAGCCTGTGCCCTAACCTCTAGTCAATGGCTAGAGGAGACTTGGATTTTCATTTGCCAACATTGGCCAAACCTACTCAGCAGTTGCCATTCACTATTCCTTGCAAAACAAACATGCTCTACTATAAATAGAGCTCAATTGTGATCAGTTTAAGTACACCAAAGCCATCAAACAGATGCTTTCCTCAAAATCTCTTCTTTCACTCCAATTTTGCCTTCTAAGGCAAGTCACTATCGGGTTTTGAGTTTGAGAGCTTTTCCAATCAAACCAATCACACACACACCCCATATACATCATATAGAAGTGATCCAAACACTCACATAACATCTGGAACACAGATTTCATAAAATCACCAGCCAATTGCTCAAGTTCTTGACAATTTTGCAGTTAAGGTACCATCTTCAACTCCAAACCATTTCAATCCATTCCAAGTATCCATACACACTCCATGGCACCCAGGGAAGCTATCTAGATCATTGGAACCTAGCTGTAACACCTCCAACACAAATCACGATCACCAGCTGCAAGTGGTAAGCATGAGCTCTTCTAACTCTATGATCCATGCAATTTTTGCTGCACAATAATTTGGCCATATGTTCATAATCATGCATTGAATGCTTCCCCTCAATTAATTTCATTGTTTGAATCGTGTATAAAAAATCCTAGCCTTCATGCAGAAATTAGGGTTCTTGAGGATTTTTCATGATTTCTTGTTATAAGTTTAATTTAAATGAAATTAAATACCATAGACATGATCGTGAGGTTGAAACGAGTTGATTGATATGTGGATTGCATGGTATAATCAAGTATTCAGTGAGATTGGAGAGAAAATGCAAATCTGGCCAAACCCAGAACACGCGCGTGTTCTTGGTGTGTTCTTGGCGCCTTTTTTCAAAATTTGAATATTTGAATTTTGTGATTTTATTTAATTGATTCAAAAATTAATTTCTCTCTGAGTTTTAATGATTTTGAGTTGATTCTTTTTTTAATAATTCACAAAAATGTTAAAATATATTATTTTCCCAAAAAATCCCAAAAATATTATTTATTTTGTATAATTGATATTTTTGCAAAGAATTCATGTTTTAATTGTTTTTAACATTTAAAATATTTTTTTCACCTTGATTTTGCAACTTTTAACGCCTTCTAATAATTTTGTAGGTCAATACTTAATTCTTGAAGCATTAATCCAAGATCACAATTTGTTTTCCATATGTCAAACAATTTTGATCATTTTAATTGAATTTTTATTCAATTCAATACATTTTTGAAAACAAATTAGGGTTTTTGGATTAATTCAACCCGCATAAATCATTTTCAAAACACTTTGGGCCTCTAATAGAGTGTAAGAACCAATCCTTTTTTTGACCAAATCATTTTTTGGGCCTCAGTGTATTGTATAAGTCCCGATACCGTCAAAAACAAACAGCGCGATCGTCCCCTTTTGAAAAAATTACCTTGGGCCTCTCCTCGAGCTATAAGACCCATTCAAAACTTTTGGGCCTCTAATAGAGTGTAAGACCCAATCCCCTTTTAACCAAAACATTTTGGGCCTCAGATATTGTATAAGCCCCTCTGCGTTAAAAGAAAATCTCAGCGCGATCGCCATTTTCAAACAGAAAACTTTTTGGGCCTACCCTTGTGTTATAAGCCTACTCTTTTTCTTTAAACTTTTTGGGCCTCTTGAGAGAGTTTAAGATCCATCCTCTTGTACAGAAAACCATTTTGGGCCTCGGTCACTTGTATAAGTCCCTCTGTACAAATTCAACAGTGCGCTCACTGATAAAACCTTGGGCCTCTCCTTGAGCTGTAAGCCCAAATCTTTCTTTTTCAAAGCACTTTCTCCTTTGATTTTGAAATATATTGTTGTTTTTTTCACCCTTTCTTTGTTGAACAACTAACCAAACAGCATGGAAGCTCTACAACCGAGTAAGTGGTTATTGCTTTCATTTGCCGCTTTCATATACATAAAACTGTATTGTGGGGCTGTTTCACTGTAAGTCTTCTTTCATAAACTCATATCAACTGTGTAATAATAGTATAGATATTTAGAGTTTCCCCGGCAACTACGTCTAGAACTAGGTGACGCCGTTTCGTTTATTCGTAGAAATAGACAACTAGATCCCCAATAGGATCACCAGATACAGTCTTCTCTTTGGCTGTCCTCATTAGGAATTGTCAAGAAACTCTACTCCCAGAGATGAATGTATTCTCTGTGAATGGAATCTTTGAGTTTCTTCCAAATTCTCGAACTTTCCTGGCTTGATCTATTCCTCGTGAATAGCCTTGAATTTCTTGGGGTTTGGGGACCCACGGGCTTCTTAAAAGCATCATCCTCCTCTTGGGCATCATACAAGGACCCACAGGCTTCCTAAAAGCAACCCCGCCTCCTCTTGGGCCTAGTACAAGGACCCGTCGGCTTCTTAGAAGTATTCACAGCCTCCTCATAGGCTTCGTATAATGATCTCTTCCTCCGGGAATGATAGCCTTCTCTTGGGCTTCGTACAAGGACCTCTCGGCTTCTTAAAAGTTTCCAGCCTCCTCTTGGGCTTCGTACAAATTGTCACGGCGACCTCCTAGAGGTATAGGAACAGAACTTAATCATCTCCATAGAACAGTCTTTTCAGGAGTCTACTACTATTTCTCAAAGCATAGTACCAAAAGATGAAGCTCTAGACTTGGACATTCTAATCTCCTTTTGTCTCAAAGACATTCTCAAGTGACCCCTTCGTTAAATAGGAAGAAAACCCGTAGACTCGGACAGTCTCAATACCCTTCAGATTTCCCGCTTCCTTGAAGAACAGGAATAACCCGGATCCTCGAATCGAATCCTTGAGTACAGTGTTGCTCATATAAGAACTGATTTTCTCTTTCAAAATCAGTATACTGGACCTGTCACTCAACTGAAACAGCAACCATAGCCTCCTCTTGGGTTTTGTACAATGATTCTCCCCAGGGGAGTCAAACAACGTTTAGCCTCTCTCTGGGGCTTTGTACGAGACACATAAGAGACTCCCTCGTTGAGTCAATCACCCATTTTGCCTCCATCTCGGGCTTTATACGAGATACAAAAAGGTTCTTATTGAGCCAAACAAACATCAGCCTCCATCTCGGGCTTCGTACGAGATACAAAAAACTCTCTTGTTGAGTCAAATAGCCTCCATCTCGGGCTTTATACGAGATACCAAAAGACTCCATCGTCAAGTCAAAACCTTTTAGCCTCTCTCTCGGGCTTTGTACGAGACACATATTAGCCTCCTCTTAGGCTTTGTATAAGAAAACCACTGGTTGGTCCAATCAACCTTTTAGCATCAAAGTTGTGCCTCGTTCACAGTACACAAACATCAACAGCTCCTTCCCCTTCATCTAATTGTTGTAAGCGGCAAGCCTCTAGATTATTTACATCCATGCCACTGTCCCTCTTTTAGCATGATAAATTCTTAAGGAAAGATGGAATTGCTCTACACTGAGTTAAATTCTTCTCCTTCAAGTTAAAACCCCCTAAAAAGGAAATTATGGCATTGCTAGGATCTGCATATCCCGGTTAAAGTAAGCCTCCTTTACAGTCAGTCACCAAACAATTGTGAGAAACAGACCCTCTTTAGAGATGACAAATTCTCTCTAAAGACAACACTTTTAGCTTCACATCTTGGGCTTCAAACAAGATACAAATAAACCCTTTAGCTTCACATCTTAGGCTTTGAACAAGATACAAACCACCTTCAGCTTCACGTCTTGGGCTTTGAACAAGACACCAAAAACACCCATTTCCTCCCATAGAATAGGAGGAACTACGAACGCTTTGATTTCCCTATTTCGATAAACGGGAATACGTAGGCATAAGGTTGAAAGAAAAATCTTAGCGAGCACACTAAACAATAACCCAAAATCCCATATATCCTAATCTGAAGCAGTATCCTAACAAAATCCCAGAGAGAAAGCAGTATTGGCGAAAATGCAAATAACCAGTACAAAGGCCCCCCACATTGATAGCATTCGTAACCTAACAGACCGCTGTTTGAACTTAGTATGCAAGCAGGGTTAATTGGAGACATCTATTTCCCTTCCTTCATCAGCTTTAATAGGATAAAAAATGAATCGACTTGTAGTAAACTCCATCGCAGAGAGCGACCGCGCTTAAGAACCGCGTCCAAAATCGCTCGCTACAGAAAAATGGCGCCCACCGTGGGGCTCGTCTCTATTTTCCTTCTTCCTTTTCATCTCTTGTGAGAATACCACAGATTGGGGCTTCCGCCGGGGAACCCATTTTCTGTCAGGAACTTAGGATTCATAGCTTTAAAGGTCTAGGATGTTTAGGACAAATATATATATATTGCTTTTCCTAATTGCTATACGTGTTTATTTTTCTACTAGTGGGAATGCGTGTGATGCCGCATGTGGAAAGATTGAGTATACACTTAAGATAAGTGATGGCGACGAGGTCGACCATCAACCTCAGTGGAGGCTGACCAATGCAACCCATTCTCTCACCTTGACAATGGGACGATTGTGATGTCTAAGAAGCTGATGAGCCACCCCTTTTGTAGTGCGGAAGCTATCGAAAATAGTTGTCACGCGATACTACCCTCATTTGAGGCTGGTGATCTATTCTCGGTGAATGGCACTTACTCTAAGATTGCTCTACAACTCGCTGGCGATCCGCTTGTTGTTTTGCTTTCCTGGGAGGAGCTGATGATAATGAGTACAGGTACAAAAATCACCTTAGTATAAACCTTTGGGGATGGGTAGAGCCTTGACTTCATGACAACGACCCTTTGACCCTATGTTTTTTCTATGTTTTTGTGTGCTGCATTCATGCATTCATTTAAAAGACATTAAAACATTAAAAAAATTTCTCTTCTAGTCTCTCTGTTTTTCAAATTAAACTAAGAATGTGATTGCAAATATCAGAGAAAAGAATTGCGCTAATGGATTTCGGTAGAAGGAGAACCCATAGGTATACCTTCAAGGTTCCAAAGCTAGAGGATTTAAGAGGTTTAGCAGGGATGATCACAAACCAAGAGGCTTTCAGAGCCAAGTATGGAGGTATGCTACCTCTGTTAAGAGTCCATGTGATTGAGGGAATCATGGATGCGCTCATTCAGTTTTACGATCCGGTTTATCACTGTTTCACATTCTCGGATTACCAGCTCGCACCAACGTTGGAGGAGTATTCTCATCTGACTGATCTGCACATTACAGATCGAGCTCTATTTTCTGGACTGGAAGAAATTCCAAAGAATCAGATCATTGCAAGAGCAATTCATTTGGACGAGTCTGAGGTCAGGACTTACATGACTACTAAGGGTGGCATCCAAGGTTTGCCAGCCCAGTTCTTGACAAAGAAAGCCCTGTATTTTGCCAGTATAGGAAACGTAACTGCTTTTGAAAGCATCTTTGTCTTGCTCACCTACGGGTTATTTTTGTTTCCTAACATCAATAATTTCGTCGATATCAACTCCATTAAGGTTTCTCTCATTGGAAATCCTGTGCCGACATTGCTCGCAGATGCGTATCATTCTATACACTTGGGAAATTTGTATAGTGGAGTGGAGATCACATGCTGTGTACCTTTGCTTTACAAATGGTTTATCTCCCCCTTGCCCAAGTCTGCTGCTTTTTAGGATTGCAAGAGTGTCTTACGTTGGTCGCAGAAAATCATGTCCCTCACCAACTCTGATATAGATTGGTGTAATAGGATCTATGATGGAATCAGAATCATTGATCGTTGTGGAAACTTCCCCAACGTACCCCTTATAGGAACTAAGGGAGGAATCAACTATCATCCGGTGTTGGTTCGCCGTCAATTTGGATACCTGATGAGGCATATTCTGCTGAATGCTCATCTGGAAGGTCTTTTCTTCAAAGAAGGAGAAAACGACAGAGCACTAAAGATGGAAATAGTGCACGCTTGGAAACAAGTTCATAAGAAAGGACGAGAGTCTCTAGGAAAACCGGACTGTGTCTCGGTGGAGCCTTATCTCCATTGGGTACAAACTAGAGCTCTCAAGCTAAAAATGCCTTATCCTCATCACGGAATTCTTCCACCGAGGGAATCTGTCATGTACTTCATGACGAAAACTGAAAAGCTTCAGGTTACTCTCAACAAAGTTTAAAAGGAGAGAAGGTCTTGGAAGAACAAGTACCGCACCCTCGACGTAGAGTGCATTAAAATACAGCAATTACTGAAAGAAAAAGATGCTCTAATTGAAATTTTGGATCAACATGCTGTAGAGAATCAAGATGACCAAAGGAATTTGCTCATTCCTTTCACCTGGCAAAGGAATGACAACCCGATAACGGCCGAAAATCCCCGGTCAAAGAAAAGGAAAGTACCAGAATCAGCACCCAATTTCTCTTCAGAGAGGACTCGGGACCCATTAGCTTAGGTTTCTGTTTCTGCACCTTGTAATCTACTGTATTTCCATTTTTGTAATCCTTTGAATTCAATAAAAAGGAGTTTCCCCACTGTTTGATATTTAGAATCTAATTGTCGAAGTTTATTTTGATTAAACCAAAAGAACAATTAATATAGTCATTGCATTCATCATTCTCACATCACGCATTCTTCTTCCTTACGAATCTCACGTCTGTGTCTCGATTCTAGAGTCAAACTGTCTCATTCGTATAATACTCAGGCCAATTGTCAGAAAAGGATGGATGATCTTAAGGAAGAAAACAGAGAGTTAAAAGAAGAGATCGACGCTCTGAGAGAGGATATGAGAAAGCTTCGTAACGACATGCAAGCCATGGCAGAAGCTCAGCTACAAAGGACTGTGATCTCAGAGATCACCTCGACGCCCATAGTGGAGAAGTATGATCCTAGGTATCAAATGCCGAAAGATCGTCCTTGGGGCATGCCTGTTAACTATATCCCAGAAGGATATGTTTCGCCGATCACTGAAGATCAGGGAATCACAACAGAAGCCGCTGGGCTTGAAGGTTACAAACTTCGGGAAAGCAAAGATGCCATGGGTATACTGAAGACTCCTGAAGGTTACAAACTTCGAGAAACGCCAAGATTCGCTGTCGTAGTCACGGTACCACCCCCTGTGGTGCACACTGTCCCAGAAGGACAGATTCCTCCGATACCTTCTGGTAAAAAGGAAACTATGTTCGATAGAATGGATGAATTCCAGGAACAGTTCTTGGAAATGCAGAAAGAACTGCAAGCCTTCCGCGGTCAGGATCTATTGGGAAAGGACACCGCAGACCTCTGCTTGGTCCCCAATGTGAAAGTCCAGCACAAGTTTCAAGTGCCCGACTTTGAAAAATACAAGGGTAACTCTTGCCCTCAAAGCCATCTGGTGATGTACGCTCGGCGGATGTCAGCTCAGACGGAGAATCAGGACCTACTGATTCACTACTTCCAGGATAGTTTAACCGGTGCCGCATTAAAATGGTACGTGGGTTTAAACCGTACTACGATCAGTACATTCAGAGATCTTGGTACTGCCTTCGTCCAACAATACAAATACAATTTGGACATGGCACCCGACAGGGATCAACTCAGATCAATGTCGCAAAAGGACAAGGAAACCTTTAAGGAGTATGTTCAAAGGTGGCGTGAAATTGCCGCTCAAATTTGTCCACCTCTTGAGGAAAAAGAGATGACAAAGATCTTCTTAAAAACCTTAAGCTCATTTTACTATGACCGAATGGTTGCCAGTGCACCCAGTGATTTCACCGAGATGGTGGGTATGGGCGTACGTCTTGAAGAAGCCGTCCGAGAAGGACGTTTGGTAAAGGACACTGGATCGACGAGCGGCACTAAAAAATACGGTAGTACTCTCCCTAAGAAAAAAGAGCAAGATATTGGGAATATCTCCCTCGGAAAGCAAAGGCGACGTTATCAGCCGGTAGCAGCTGTAACTCCTGCTATCAGCCCTGTGCCTATTCCTACGTATCAACCTCAGGTTGCGCAGAGCCAACCTGATCAGCAAAGGACACAACACCCTCTTCAGCAGGCTTGTCCTCCATATAACAACAACCATACAACACGGTGTAGCGAGCGATTTTGGACGCGGTTCTTAAGCGCTGGTCGCTCTCTGCGGTTGAGCTTAAACTACAGGTCGATTCATTTTGTATCATATTGTGAGCTGAATAAGGAAGGGAAATAGATGTCTCCAATTAACCCTGCTTTGCATACTGAGTTTAAACAGCGGTCTGTTAGGTTACGAATGCTATCGATGTGGGGGGCCTTGTACTGGTTATTTGTATTTTTGCCAATACTGGTTTTTATCTAGGCAGGAGTTTTCTGGCGGGGAACAAGGATTAGGATGTTAGGACTGATGCGTTTTGGATTACTGCTTTCGATTGATGGAGATATGGGATTTGGGTTTTTTGTTGATTGTGCTCGCTAAGATTTTTCTTTCAATCTTATGCCTACGTATTCCCGTTTACCGAAACAGGGAAATCAGAGCGTTCGTAGTTCCTCCTATTCTATGGGAGGAAATGGGTGTTTTTGGTGTCTTGTTCAAAGCCCAAGACGTGAAGCGAAAGGTGATTTGTATCTTGTTCAAAGCCCAAGATGTGAAGCTAAAAAGTCTGACTTTAGAGAGAATTTGTCATCTCTAAAGAGGGGGGTGTATGTCACAACTGTTGGGTGACTGACTGTAAAGGAGGGATTACTTTAACCAGGATACGCGGATCCGGCAATGCCATAATTTCCTTTAAAGGGGATTTTAACCTGAAGGATAAGACTTTAACTCAGTGTAGAGCAATGCTATCTTTCCTTAGGAATTTCTCATGCTAAAAGAGGGACAGTGGCATGGATGTAGATGATCCAGAGGCTTGCCGCTTACAGCGATTAGATGAAGGGGAAGGAGTTGTTGATGTTTGTGTACTGTGAACGAGGCACAGCT
This sequence comes from Lathyrus tuberosus, assembly GCA_022829125.1. Taxonomy (NCBI): domain Eukaryota; kingdom Viridiplantae; phylum Streptophyta; class Magnoliopsida; order Fabales; family Fabaceae; genus Lathyrus; species Lathyrus tuberosus. The sequence continues at coordinate 4,420,035 of JALAZF010000191.1, forward strand.
TTGATGCTAAAAGGTTAATTGGATTAATCAGTGGTTTTTTATTTAAAGCCTAAGAGGAGGCTGATATGTGTCTCGTACAAAGCCCGAGAGAGTGGCTAAAAGGGGTTGATCCTACAAGAGGATCTTTTATACACAACAAGAGAGTGTTTTGTATCTCGTACAAAGCCCGAGATGAAGGCTGTTTGACTCAATGATGGAGCTTTTTGGTATCTCGTACGAAGCCCGAGATGGAGGCTAAAATTTGTTTGGCTCAATAAGAACCTTTTTGTATCTCGTATAAAGCCCGAGATGAAGGCGAAAAGGTTTGACTCAACCAGGGAATCTTTTTGTATCTCGTACGAAGCCTAAGATGGAGGCTAAACGTTGTTTGACTCCGCTGGGGAGGACCATTGTATAAAGCCCAAGAGAGAGTCTAACTTCACTGGAGAAGGATCATTATACAAAGCCTAAGAGGAGGCTATGGTTACTGTTTCAGTTGAGTGACAGGTCCAGTATACTGATTTTGAAAGAGAAAATCAGTTCTTATATGAGCAACACTGTACTCAGGGATTTGATTTGAGGATCCGGGTTATTCCTGTTCTTTAAGGAAGCGGGAAATCCAAAGGGTATTGAGACTGTCCGAGTCTACGGGTTTCCTTCCTATTTAACGAAGGGGTCACTTGAGAATGTCTTTGAGACTCAAGGATATTAGACCGTCCAAGTCTAGAGTTTCATCTTTTATACTATGCTTAGAGAAACAGTAGTAGACTCTTTGAAAGGACTGTTCTATGAAGATGACTAAGTTCTATTCCTATACCTCTAGGAGGTCGTCGGGATAATTTGTACGAAGCCCAAGAGGAGGCTGGAAACTTTTAAGAAGCCGATCGGTCCTTGTACAAAGCCCAAGAGGAGGCTATCATTCCCGGAGGAAGAGATCATTATACGAAGCCTAAGAGGAGGCTGTGAATACTTCTAAGAAGCCGTAGGGTCCTTGTACTAAGCCCAAGAGGAGGCGAGGTTGCTTTTAGGAAGCCTATGGGTCCTTGTACGATGCCCAAGAGGAGGCCGATGCTTTTAAGAAGCCCGTGGGTCCCCAAACCCCGAGAAATTCAAGGCAAGCTATTCACAAGGAACAGGTCAAGTCAGGAAAGTTCGAGAATTTGGAAGAAACTCAAAGATGCCATTCACGGAGAATACATTCATCTCTGGGAGTTGAGTTTCTTGACAATTCCTAATGAGGACAGCCGAGGAGAAGACTGTATCTGGTGATCCTATTGGGGATCTAGTTGTCTATTTCTATGAATAAACAAAACGGCATCACCTAGTTCTAGAGGTAGTTGCCGGGGAAACTCAAAATATCTATACTATTATTACACAGTTTATATGAGTTTATGAAAGAAGACTTACAGTGAAACAGCCCCACAATACAGTTATATGTATATGAAAGCGGTAAATGAAAGCAATAACCACTTACTCGGTTGTAGAGCTTCCATGTTGTTTGGTTAGTTGTTCAACAAAGAAAGATTGAAAACAACAGTATATTCAAAATCAAAGGAGAAAGTGCTTTGAAAAAGAAAGATCTGGGTCTTACAGCTCAAGGAGAGGCCCAGGGTTTTATCAGTGAGCGCACTGTTGAATTTGTATAGAGGGACTTATACAAGTGACTGAGGCCCAAAAAGTTTTCTGTACAAAGGGATGGGTCTTACACTCTCTCAAGAGGCCCAAAAGGTTTAAAGAAAAAGAGTGGGGCTTATAACACGAGGGTAGGCCCAGATGATTTTTCGTTTAAAATGGCGATCGCGCCGAGGTTTTCTTTTAACGCAGAGGGACTTATACAATAAGTGAGACCCAAAATGTTTTGGTTAAAAGGGGATTGGGTCTTACACTCTAATAGAGGCCCAAGGTTATTTTTGAAAGGCGACGATCGCGCCGTTTGTTTTTGACGGTATCGGGACTTATACAATACACTGAGGCCCAAAAATGATTTGGTCAAAAAGGATTGGGTCTTACACTCTATTAGAGGCCCAAAGAGTTTTGAAAATGATTTATGAGGGTTGAATTAATCCAAAAACCCTAATTTGTTTTCAAAAATTTATTTAATTGAATAAAAATTCAATTAAAATGATCAAAATTGTTTAACATATGAAAAACAAATTGTGATCTTTGATTAATGCTTCAAAAATTAAGTATTGACCTACAAAATAATTAGAAAGCATTAAAAGTTGCAAAATCAATGTAGAAAAAATATTTAAAATGTCAAAAACAATTAAAATATTAATTCTTTGCAAAAATATCAATTATATGAAATAAATAATATTTTTGGGATTTTTTGGGAAAATAAAATATTTTAACATTTTTGTGAATTATTAAAAAAAGAATCAACTCAAAATCATTAAAACTCAGAGAGAAATTAATTTTTGAATCAATTAAACAAAATCACAAAATTCAAAATTCAAATTATTCAAAAATGGCGCCAAGAACACGCGCGTGTTCTGGGTTTGGCTGATTTGCATTTTCTCCTCAATCTCACTGAATACTTGATTATAACATGCAATCCACATATCATTATGCTCGTCTCAACCTCACGATAATGTCTATGTCCATTAATTTCATTTAAATTAAACATACAACAAGAAATCACGAAGAGACCTCAAGAACCCTAATTTCTGCATGAAGGCTAGGATTTTTGATACACGATTCAAACAATGCAATTAATTGAGGGAAAACATTCCATGCATGATTATGAACATATGGCCAAATTATTGTGCGAGGAAATATGCATAGATTGAGAGATGACCAAGCATGTGCTTACCTCTAGGCCGTGACAGCAAGTGCAATGTGATTTTTGGTTTGGAGGTGTTACAGATCAGTGGTGATGATCTGAACAGCTTCCCTACACCCTATGGATTGTGTTTGAATGCTTAGACGTGATGGAAATTGGCTGGATCACTTTGTGGTACCTCAGCTGCAACTTGATTGAAAATTTGAGCAACCAGTTGGTGATTTTGTGAAATTGGTGTTTCAGAAGTGATCTAAGTGTTTGATCAGCTCATATGTGATGTATGTGAGGTGTGCGAGTGATTGGTTTGATTGGTAAAGCTCTCAAACTCAAAACTCGATAGTTACCTTGCTAAGAAAGGCATTTTTGCCAAGAGAAAGAGATTTTGAGGAAAGCATCTGTTAGATGGCTTTGGTGTACTCAAAATGATCACAATTGAGCTTTATTTATTGTAGAGGAAGTTTGTTTTGCAAGAAATAGTGAATGGCAGCTGCTAAGTAGGTTTGGCCAATGTTGTCCAATGGAATTTCAAGTCTCCTCTAGCCATTGACTAGAGGTTAGGGCACAGAGCTTTGGTTCCCTTGGTCTTGGATAAGTCTTGACTGATTTCAGATGAGAATGGCTCAGTCCATGCCACCTTGACGCTTCCATTGAATGCTCCAATCCAAATTTGAAGTCTTGTCCCTATTTTGGCCATTCTAGGTTCAACATGCTATTTCTTGTTCCATGGACTTTGGAGACTTGGCTCAGTGATTGTCCCCTTTAGATTCAATCCTCTGAGGTGTCCAAGAGGATAGGAGCAATTGGATTTGGCTGATTTTGGAAAATCGAGCAAAGTTGCAAATTTTGCCTTGCCTTTGACAGATTTCAGCAAGGCAACTTGACAATGTCATATCTCATGGTGTAAGTTGAATTTGGCAATGTTCTTGGCCATTTTGGAAAGCCCTTACATGATACAACAACTGTTTGAACAAGTTTGGTTTTGATATCTTTTGAATCCAAGTGAAAAATCCCCCTACATTTGGCAAAAAGTGAAGCAAAATCTGACTTAGTGAAATTTTCACTAAGTGTTGGAACAAAGTGTGATTTCTTGATTTTGATCACTCCATAACTCAAAATCCTTAATGAATTGGCCTTAGGTCTAGTTGAAGTTTTTGTAGAGGGTAATGAGAGCTACAAATCCATCTTTGGATGAGAGAAAATGGCCTTGTCGTTTAGGAGTTATGGTCCTCCAAAGTTGGCACATTAGTGTAACTTTTTCATAACTTAGAAATTTTTCTAAGTTTTTATGGTTACCCCTTTTACAAGTTATCCAACTTTTCTTGATTTTTCTTGATGAATGATGATTCAAATCATACATTAACATCATTTTAGGGTTAAAAATCCATTTTGGTGAAAAATCCCAAAAAGTCAATGTTGACTTTTGTGCACAGTTGACTTTTTATCAGATGAATTCCAAACTGTGCAATTCCTTAGGAAATCATGTCCTTGACCTAAATCAAACTTGATGGACATGTTCCATGGGTGTCATAGGGTATATTGATTCATGTCCTAGGACTTGGGAGCATGTCCTGGTCAAAAGTCAAAGTTACAGTTGACTTTTCCCTTAAAACCCTAACTGTGGTGCAGATGAAATTGAGACTTGTTGCTCAAGCTTCTTGGATTAATCCATTATTCCAAATGGATCAATATAGTTCATTAGAGACCCTCAAACCCTCTATTGAGGTCTTGGCTCATGATTTGCCCCAAAAGTCAACTTAGGGGTGAATTAGGTCAAGAAACCCTAATTCCTGATTTTTGATGAATGCATCCCCTAAGGCAAAATTGACTTGATGAATGGGTCCATGAGGTTCCATGGAGCATATTAGGTTGTGTTTTGGAGCATTGGCTCATGCCCAGAGGAAAATTTTCCATCTGGATGCCCTGATCGACCAAAACCCTAATTTGGTGATCCTGGCGATCTTGAGGCTTGATCCACCTATAAGGGAGCAGCTTTGTGCTTAATCCTTGGAGTGGGAGTCCTTTTTGATCCATTATGAATATTTGAGAGGTTAGACAAGTTGAAGATCCTGTCATTCCTTGATTGATCCTTTGTCTAAGCACTCAGAGAGGACTTGAAACCCTAATTTTGATTGTAGTGGATGCTCAACAATTCCTTGAGGAGACTGATGAGGCATGATGGTTCATCCATATTGTGATGATGATTTGCACAATGATGGGAAATCTTTGTGGTCAAAATTTGGGGTATGACACACGGCCACCAGGGTTTGATCCTATACCCGTGTCGTACGCAGAGTTGTTTCCATTACTACTGGCTAAGGGGCATATTCAGACTAAATCTGCTCTTATAGTACCGAAAAATCCGCCTTTTTGGTTTAAGGTGGATCAAACTTGCCCTTACCACCAAGGAGGTCCCGAGCATAACATCGAGACTTGTCTCAATTTCAAATCCGACGTGCAAAAGCTTGTTAAGAGCGGGGTCTTATCCTTCAAGGATACAAATCCTAATGTTCTTACGAACCCGCTGCCTCAACATGAGAAGGCTGCAGTCAATCGGATTGAGAAAGAGACTAACAATGTCTATCAAATTCACGATGTACTCTTGTTAAAGACCAATCTGGTCAAGATGCACTACAAAAAAATTCGCGTTTAGTGACCGAAAAAGCCTAAAAATCGGTCACTAAAACGTTTAGCGACCAATAACGCGACTACCAAATTTCGGTTGGAAAAGTTCTAGTCGCTAACCTTTAGAGACGAATTTAGTGACCGAAATTAGTGACCGATTTTAGCAACTGAAATTTGTGACCGATTTTAAAATAAAATAATTTTTTTGTCTCTAGTAGGAATCAAACCAATGCACTTTCCTTTGTGAGGCTTTCAGGTGTCCACTAAGCCATTTGGTTTTTATTGTATAATTTACATTTGAAATGTATATAATATTAATGAAATAGAACTTTCAAATATTATTCAAAAATATTTCATTAAAATTATATTTTATCTAAATTAATAAATTTGTATGAGTTAATTATTTATATAAATATATGTTTTATTTGTTAAAACAATACAAATGTAAAATTTTGACTAAAAAATGAAAAAAAATGAATAAAAGGAGAAAATTGAGAGGGAAAAAACTTAATAATGAAAAAAAAACAAAAAATTATTAGTGACTGAAATTTCGGTCACTGAATTTTTTTATGAATTAATTTATATAAAAATGATTATTTGAGACTGAAAATTATGGTCACAAAATACCAGTCACTAATTCGGTGGCTAATTTTATTTAGTGACCGATTTAGTGACTTTTAAAATTTTACTAACATGATATTTAATTTTGGTGATTAATTCGGTCACTAGAGTGGCCGAAATTTTTCGGTCACTAATTCGGTCACTAAAAGCGAATTTTCTAGTAGTGATGCATTGTAGGCATAGTGGATATGGCCATGTGCCACCTCATAATTATCACCAGTGTGATATTTTCTCTAAAAGCAATCAAGGATGTTCTGTGGTGCAATCAACTCTACAGGAACAAATGGATCTCGGATGGATCCAAGAGCACCGAGTTCGTGGAGTTAACATGGTTTACACGAATTCCAACGTCATTCAGAACCACGACATTTGTGCGATGAATGTCAACTTGGTGGCGATGCACTCAAGGCAAAGCCAGTATCATAATCTGCCGTGGATGCTCTTTCATACAAGAGGCCCTCCAGCGTCAGATGGGTCTTGGATGGATCCAAGATTACCATGATAGGAACCCTTATCAGATCAACATGGTTCAGATCTTTGATATTCGCGTGATGAATACCAACTTAGTAGAGTTACATGAAAAACAGGTCCGACTCGGAATCCTGATATCACATGACTATCAAAGCGGTAAAGCGGGTTGCGAAAATAATCGAGGTTGTACCTTTGTCCAGGAGGCACTTCAGCACTTGTTAAATCACTGGTGGATGCCAATTTATATGGATGAAGATACTCAGCAAATTAGTATCAGTAACAGGAATCCTACTCGGCGTCAGAGTCAGGATGTCCGATCAGTGGAAGCTAACCTAGTGAGGTTACATTGTATTCAAAGTGGGCGTGGCCCTCTGATTTTTACGACCGTTGTAGCATCTGTTCGGAAAGTAACCAAGGGTGCTACCTTGTGCGAGCAGCTCTTCAGGGTCAGGTGGATCATGAAGAGATTCGTCCATATCCGGGTTCTGGACCCATCAACTGGACGCCGAACTACCTTGCCGATCAAGTTGAGGATGTTGTCACAATCTCTGGTCATCACAGGACCAGCGATGTTTTTGCCATCATCCCTCTACTTGAGGAATCTAAAGTTCCCAACCGAGAACGGATATAGATTACTTACGATGGTCAGAAAAATCAGAGGGCTCCCGTAGTCATCTATCTATCGGGACCATTACCGTATGAATCAACTAAGGTTATCCCTTACAAATACGGTGCAACAACCATTGAAAATGGAAAGGAAATTCCATTACCCTCCGTCGTGAATATTACAGACATCAGTTGAGTAACACGGAGTGGCAGAATCTTTAACCGAGGGGTTGCGGAACATAACAAAGAAAAAGAACTTCAGACGGAAGCCCCTGATCTACCAGTCGGTCAATCTAGTAATCCCGACCTTTCGAAAAACGATGATGAGATGCTGAAGCTCATCCAAAGGAGTGAATACAACATTGTTGATCAACTATTACAAACTCCTTCAAAGATCTCGGTATTATCATTGTTACTCAGTTCAGAAGCGCACAGAGAGGCTCTACAGAAAGTCTTGGAGCAAGCCTTTGTGAAACAGGATGTAACAATCAGACAGTTCGATAGCATTGTCTCTAACATCACTTCCTGCAACAATTTGGGATTTAGTGATGAGGAATTACCCGGAGAGTGTCACCGTCATAACAGGGCGCTCAATATCACAGTTAAATGCCAGGACGATGCGTTGGCCAGCGTACTGGTAGACACAGGGTCAGCCCTGAATGTTATGCCGAAGTCCACTTTGATGCAATTATCATTCAAAGGCACTCCGATGAGAATCAGCGATGTTGTCGTCAAAGCATTCGAGGGATACAGAAAAGCGGTTATCGACGAAGTTGATCTTCCTATAACTATTGGTCCTCACACTTTCCAAGTCACTTTCCAGGTCATGGACATCCTGGAAACATACAGTTGTTTATTAGGAAGAACTTGGATACACCAGGCTGGAGAGGTTACTTCAACCCTTCACCAAAAGCTAAAGTTCGTCAAGAACGATCAACTTGTCACAGTTTGTGGGGAACAGGCCTTGCTTGTGAGTAACTTGTCATCACCTGCTGGTGTAGAACCTGAGGAGGTTATTGGAACTCAGTTCCAAGCACTGTCAGTGAGCAAGGACAATCAGTTCAAAGAAGGAACTTCCATTTCTTCATACAATGATGTTGTCAAAGCGGTCGAGAGTACCAATACAACTGGATGGGGACAACCTGTCATTCCTATTGACAATAAAACAAAGAAGGGTCTTGGTTTTTCTGCAACCTGTACCCAGACAACTGCCAACGACGAAAGTCTTCATCCCCTTCAAAACTTCTTCCACAGTGGAGGTTTTCTCCACCCAGTGTCTCAAGCAGTACATGCTATTAATGAGGAAGATCCCTTTGACACAGATGAAGAATGGAAGTCTTATCTTAACGAGGATGGTTATATGTCTCAGGAAGAGGTGCCTACACCATTTTGCTATCCCGCACAGAGTCCGAGATTTATACCAAGGTCAGACGTCGAAATGATATATGGAGATTGTGATCCGGAAGGATGCCGTGCTCCGCCAAATTCATTAGAGAAGGACACTCTGATGAAAGACAACTTTGACCATAATTACTATGGCCCGATGGATGGCCTGCCAATGTGGCAGCCTTACCCAGGAAACTTGGGGCAAGAGAGTCAGCCGAACAATGAAAATCAGCTGACTGTCATTGAACAGAATACCTGTGTCCCCACCATGTCATGGGATCAACACTCAGGTCATCCTGAAGCTACTCAACATGAAGATGAATTCGCAACATTTTCAGGACTTGAATTCATCAACTATGCTTTTCCCGAGGTTAACGTCATCGAGAGGGAAAAGCCTTGGGACAACCGAGTGGAAAATACGACTATATGGTCAAGTACACTGCTCCCGAAAGTTCTCGTATCAGGCTCGAAGATATCCAGCCTACTGGATGGGGAGATACAGCTGAGAGCACAAATACTATGCAAAATGCAACAGAGGAATTCTCCTACGACAATTCTGCCTGGGAGACAGATTCCAATGATCCTGCTCCACCAGAAATCAGCGTTATTTCTGAAGACAAATCAAGAAAGGTACCAGACTTTGTGATTCACCGAGGAGTTCACCGCCAATGGGTTGTTGTCGATGTTCCAGAGGTCGTTCATCAGTCAAAGTAATTGCTATCTTTTAACCTTTCACCCTGCCCAGGTGAAACAGATGTTTTGATAGGGCTCGCTTTCTGTAAATTTCCCCTCTTCGCTTTGCCCGAAGCGACTGAGTTTTGTTTTATAGGGCTGTAGTTTCAAGAATCGACTTGTTCATTAATAAAATAACGTCGTTTTGTAATTTTTGCATTTATTGTTGTTTTCCCTTTTTGCTTTTCTCAGAAAATGGTAATCCTAAAAAACAAATAATAAAAACAAGCAGTAAAATAAAACACTGCACACACTTGCATTTTTCTCTATCTCTTCTAAACACGAATCACCACGTCATGCAGATTGCCTATTTTAAACCCCGTTGAAACATACGATCCGATGCCTTCTCCCAACTTTGAGTTCCCGGTATTTGGGGCAGAAGAAGAAAATGACGACAAAATTCCATAAGAGATCTCCCGATTACTCAGACAAGAGGAAAGGTCCATTGAACCTCACAAAGAGCCGTTGGAAATGGTAAACTTGGGTTCGGAAAAAGAGAGAAAAGAAATCAGGATTGGGGCACTGCTCGGTCCAACTGCCAGAGAGGGTTTAATAAAGCTTCTCAAAGAATTTCCCGATGTATTCGCTTGGTCCTATCAGGATATGCCAGGGTTGGATACCAGCATCGTGGAACATCATTTACCATTAAGATCGGAATGTCCGCTAGTAAAGCAAAGGTTGAGACGCACTCACCCGGACATGGCCATCAAAATCAAAGAGGAGGTACAGAAACAGATTGACGCGGGTTTCCTCGCCACATCAGAATATCCTCAATGGTTAGTCAACATCGTACCCGTTCCCAAAAAGGACGGAAAGGTCAGAATGTGTGTCGACTACAGAGACCTGAACAAGGCTAGTCCAAAGGACGACTTTCCTTTACCACACATTGGCATGCTGGTAGACAGTACGACAAAGTTCAAAGTTTTCTCCTCATGGATGGATTCTCGGGCTATAACCAGATCAAAATGGCGCCGAAAGACATGGAGAAAACTTCGTTCATCACCCAATGGGGTACCTTTTGTTACAAGGTAATGCCGTTCGGTTTGAAGAACGCTGGGACAACCTATCAAAGGGTCATGACTACTCTGTTTCATGACATGATACACAAAGAAATTGAGGTATATGTCGATTATATGATTGCAAAATCAAAAATAGAGGGTGAGCACGTTGAACATCTGTCAAAATTGTTTGAACGTTTAAGAAAATTCAAGCTCCGCTTGAATCCTAACAAGTGCACATTCGGTCTCCGTCAGGGAAACTACTAGGGTTTATCATCAGCCAGAAAGGAATTGAGGTTGATCCTGACAAGGTCAAGGCCATTCAAGAAATGCCTTCTCCGAAAAGTGAAAAATAAGTCAGAGGATTCCTGGGACGGTTGAACTACATCTCCAGATTCATATTCCTTATGACCGCGACATGCGCGCCAATTTTCAAATTACTCAAAAAGAACCAGGATTGTGTTTGGTCAGAAGATTACCAAACCGCTTTCGACAGTATCAAGGAATATCTGTTGAATCCTCCGATTCTATCACCTCCAGTGGAAGGAAGACCACTGATCATTTAGCTCACAGTTCTAGAGGACTCAATGGGATGTGTACTTGGCCAGCAAGACGAAACTAAACGGAAAGAGTATGCCATTTACTATCTAAGCAAGAAATTCACCGACTGCGAAACTCGGTACACGATGCTTGAGAAAACTTGTACGAGACACATATTAGCCTCCTCTTAGGCTTTGTATAAGAAAACCACTGGTTGATCTAATTAACCTTTTAGCATCAAAGCTGTGCCTCGTTCACAATACACAAACATCAACAACGCCTTCCCCTTCATCTAATTGCTGTAAGCGGCAAGCCTCTAGATTATTTACATCCATGCCACTGTCCCTCTTTTAGCATGAGAAATTCCTAAGGAAAGATGGCATTGCTCTACACTGAGTTAAAGTCTTCTCCTTCAGGTTAAAACCCCCTATAAAGGAAATTATGGCATTGCTAGGATCTGCGTATCCTGGTTAAAGTAATCCTCCTTTACAGTCAGTCACCCAACAGTTGTGACAAATAGACCCTCTTTAAAGATGACAAATTCTCTCTAAAGACAACACTTTTAGCTTCACATCTTGGGCTTCAAACAAGATACAAATAAAGCCTTTAGCTTCACATCTTGGGCTTTGAACAAGATACAGACCACCTTCAGCTTCACGTCTTGGGCTTTGAACAAGACACAAAAAACACCCATTTCCTCCCATAGAATAGGAGGAACTAGGAACGCTCTGATTTCCCTGTTTCGGTAAAGGGGAATACGTAGGCATAAGATTGAAAGAAAAATCTTAGCGAGCACACTAAACAAAAACCCAAAATCCCATATATCCTAATCTGAAGCAGTATCCTAACAAAATCCCAGAGAGAAATCGGTATTGGCGAAAATACAAATAACCAGTACAAAGGCCCCCCACATTGATAGCATTCGTAACCTAACAGACCGCTGTTTAAACTCAGTATGCAAGCAGGTTTAATTGGAGACATCTATTTCCCTTCCTTCATCAGCTTTAATAGGATAAAAAATGAATCGACCTGTAGTAAACTCAACCGCAGAGAGCGACCTCACTTAAGAACCGCGTCCAAAATCGCTCGCTACAGGCCCAAAACGGGACGTATGCAAAGTACCCTAGACATGGTAAGGTGAAACTCCCGCTTATCACTTCCCATGTACTTAAGGCTCATGACGTACCATATTCATCGTATTTATTATGTATTTTGATTTTGTTTAAGAGACAAAAGAGAGAGACTCAAAGGGAAAAATAAAAAGACTAAGGGATCTCCACCCTAAATGTTGTCATGCCAAATGGTCCTATAGTTAAGGATGAGAAAGGGAATTCTATTCTAATTTTATCATGCAAGAAATGGATCTAAGGTTAAGGTTGAAGGGGAGCTAACTTAATGTTGTCATGCAAAAGATTGAGAGCCTAATATCTATCCTACTCCAAGCTTAATCAGAAATTAAGTTGGACTATGAGCCTTAAGGGAGCATGTGAAAAAAGCATAAATAAACATTATACAACTCAATCACAAACAATATCGAGTACAAAATAAAATCAAAGTAAATAAATAAAGAGAGGAGATTCAAAGATGAAGGATCATGATATCAATCATTCAACTTAAGCACCACACAAAGTGAGAAGATTCAACAATCAATTCATAAGTGGCAAACATCAAAGGTAAACCAAGACATGCCTCAAACTTGAATAAAAGATGAACAAGATATTTAAGGTAAACTTTTAGCACACATTTCAATCATCACAAGTCATGCTTAAAAGATCCACACATTATAGTTCAAGATCTTAAGCAAAGACAAACAACTAGTGCACAAACATTCATGACTTGAAACATTAACCAAACATCTTCAAGTAGCATGCCAAAGAAAAATGGATCAAGCAAGATAAGAATCAAGACAAGTTAGTAGCTACATCATAACATGTTCAAATTGCTTCAAAGATTAAGAAATGAGCACAAGAGGATCAAACATATATCATACCATTAGCTAAACCAATATCAACCACTAGTTCATAAGAAACAAGTCACAAATGATTCACACAATGAAATTAGGGTGTGAAAACATGGAAGGTCATAATAAAAATCAAACATTCAAACCATACAAGGATCCAAGAACCACAAGAAAAATTCACTCAAGAAAAAAGTCTTAAAACTAGGTCATAGGTTAGGCAATGATCATGTCAAAACAACCATCACAAAAGACATCAATTCAAGGCACTTATATGATCAAACAAATATGGAATCAATGCTCTATCTCATCCCAAAACATCTAAGAATAAGTGAGAAAAAGATCCCAAAGAGAATTTCACAAGTGCATCATCAAAATAATTCAACAAGTTCAAGTATATTCAACAATCGAGCATGAATCGAGGCTCAATAAAATCAAATGGAAAATGATCAAAAATGCATCATCAATGCACCACAAAATCATTCAATTCATAAGCATTTAGGTGCCTAAACATGGTAGAAAAATAGGACCAAGAAGGTATTTACAAAGCATCAAAACATAAACCATAATTTAAGGACAAGAATGTAAAACACCTCCGCAAATTAATTCAAAATAAGATAGAAAAATAAATGAAAAAATAAAATAAAAATTATCAAAAAAAATTATTAAGACATAAAAATGTCTAAAACATATTGTTAATAATTTTTAAAGTAAATAGAATGTCAAAAATAAAATAAAATTGGAAAAGAAATAAAAAACAATTATGCAGGTGGGGTGTGAACCAAAATTGAGAAAAGAACTAGGGATAGTTGTATGCGCATTGGGCTCAGGATTCTGGGGGTGTGGATATCAAAAATGCAAAAGACCAGTCCACTTTAAATCAACATTCACAAATAAAACAAAAAACAAGAGGCCACGCGTGCACCACATTAAAACAGATGGATCCTACTCATTGCCACATCACACCATGTCACCAGGCCGGTCAAAAATTCAAACAAAGCACAGTCAGACGCCGGAGCTAGGGCTCTGGTAGTCTTCTCCAGCTTGACACATCAGAGATCGCTGCAAACTCAACCAAATAACCCAAAACTTGACACTATCTTGAAGGAAATTTCATGTAGATTACATATATGGCATCATAATTTATTTTAGAGCACTCTAACATTATGAAAACTGAGCACGAATTTTGAACACATGATCTGCAACTTCATAAAATCAAAACAACAACAACACAAGCCTTGCATACAATGATGTAGGGCTTCAGAAACACTAAAAATGAACTTAATGCACGTCAAACATGTGAGAAAAAGGAAGAAGAATTGTTACCTAGTGGAGACAGTCCACTGCTTCTTGAACCTTGAGCAAACTGGAAAGAAGATCCTGAGCTCTTAAATAACTCTCAATGAGGAGGAAACCAACAAGGAACCAAAGGAAAATTCAAGGAATGGAGCAAATCGTGTTTTTTAAGTTTCTTGAGAGAGGGAGTTTTTTTTTAGATATGAACTTGTGCAAATTCAAGTTGTGAACTGTTTTTAGAGTTTGAGAGGCTTATATAGGGTGTATGGAGTGAGATTCATAATGGAAAAAGTTTGTTAGAGTTTGTTTTTGAAAATTTGAAATTTGAGAGTGGTAGGAATGATACATAAGTTGCTTGCCTCACATGGGTGGTTATAGTTGTGATTTTTGTGGACAAAAGGAATGAAGAGAGTGTAAAGCTTGACACGTGAGAGAGAGTGGAGTTTGTCATGATTTATTTTTTTCCACGTTTGGTAAAAAATTGCAAATATGGGGCATGGAATGCGCATGTTGTTTAGTCATTTAGGGTAGGAAAAGTGAGGTCATGCATGGTAATGTGGAAGAATGAGAGTATGCTGCATGATAGGTTCAAAATGTGCCAAGAAGAGATAGCAAGACATGCATAAAAAACAAGTTCATATGGCCAACTTCATACAATTGTAACTTGATGAATATTGATCCATTTGATGCATTCTTGTGCTCAAAAGAAAGTGTGAAGAATGGTGAGAAACTTTGATGTTGAAAGCAAGTTGAAATGAGGCTTGGAACCATGTGAAAAAAGGACTTGAAGATGGCTTCATGACATTGATCCATGACCTATAAATTCTGACCACCTAAAAACCCCTAACTTTGAGACATCATAACTTGAGTTCTAATGAACCAAATGGAGAGTTATTGGTATCAAAAGAAAGCTTGAAGAATTAGGAACAACTTTCATGTTTGAGGAAATTTGAATTAAAGCTTGGATCATCAATAATATTGGACTTGAAAACATGCCCTCCAAGCTGAATTTTAACACTTAGAAAAATTCTAAGTATTGAAAACTTGAATCTTAATTTTTCTCAACTTTACACTTTCATAACTTTTGATCCATACATCTTTTGAAATTCATTTCTTCTACAAACTTGTAGTATGTGACATCATCTTCAACTTGAGCATTGGTTTGGACCATTTGGATCAAGGATGAGGAAGTTATGAAGCTTGCAAGATGGCTTCATGAACATAAATTTTCCATACTTAGAAAAATCCAAAAAACCTAATTTAACAACTTCTCTTGATTTTATGATTTCTCTCGATTCCTCTTTATCAAACCTCATAATAACATGGATGATGACTTAAAATGCCTAAATATGACCCAAGAACTTAAGAGTTAACTTTTGTAGGGCATCAGTTTTCTTTTTGATCAGTTGAATCCAATACCTCCTCTATCCACTTAAGAAACTCTTGAAATGATCTGTGATTAACCATGAGGCATATATAGGACCCTTGAGGTGTATGTTGAACCATGGAAACATGTCTTGCTCAAGAAAACCAACATAATTAGCCTTTGACTAAAACCCTAGCTCAGAGCCACTAGGAGCTTGATCAGATGAATCCCTTGAAGCACTTAAAACCCTAATCACCAGATGATTGTGTGAACATGTTGAGAAACTTTGAAGGGTATGAAGACCTTGTAGCTTGAGAATACCATGATGTTGAAACTATCTCCTTGCTCGTTGCTTTGAAAAAAAAATCCTCCACTTAAGGACAAACAATATACCTTGATCCCATCTTTTAGAACCAATGCAATGCATGAATGGTTATGACCTAATGAATGAAACATAAACAAAAAAGGGTAAAGAAAATGAGGGAAAATTTTTTAGTGTTACATCCGTTCACTAGACGACATACTACTCAAAGCCCATGCCTTCATCCAGTACGAGGAGAGGGACGCCGCCAACAATGCCCGCGACTTGCAAAACCAGGAGAGTACTAAAGCCTCGAAGTATGACGACTCCGCAACTCCTTGATAAGGCAGGGAGAAAAGAAGAGACTATAAGCCCCGCGACTCTCGCAAACATAAGGGAAGCGCAAGACGTTTCACCAAGTACATGCTACTCACCGCTCCCCGCGAGCGCATTTTGGCCTAGTGTATAAACTCGGAATTCCAACAGGGTAGGGTCCATTTTCCCAAGCCAACACCCCCGAAGCCAAACGTCAATAAGTCCAAGTATTGTCGGTTCCACAGGAGCCACGGGCACGTCACGGAAGACTGCATCCACCTTAAGGATGCAATTGAGATCCTGATCAAGGAAGGGCGCCTGAAATTATACACCAAGAGGAGCAAGGCTCCTCGGCAGGATGTCCGCAAGGCAAAGATGGTCGAGGAATACCACCCTCCGATGACACCGGCTTGCAGGTCCCTCTTTGTGTCTGTCGACCTGAGGACTTCTTCTTCCTCGATGAGGTCATTATGCTCGTGTCCCCCATAGCACATGGGAGAACTTTCCCTCTGTTATGGTCGTATCTCGTGGAGGATTCAACAAGCTCTCCATAGGGTCGGTGAATAGGAAGTTTGATGACCTGATCGACGCGAGTTTGAACTACAATGAAACCCTCGACAGGTTCCAGGTAAAGTTGAACCTAATAACTTTCTACCTCGAGGAATTGCCAGGCAGTTCTCCAAATTCCATTATTCCTCTGCTCATCAGAGCGGAAATGGAAAACTTCGACATTTGCCGCATCCTGGTCGACCAAGGGAGCTCCGTTGACATTATGTATGATCATTTATTCACTACTCTCCTGCTCGACGAGAGGCACTTGACACCATACGTAGGCTCCGACTTGCAAGGCTTTAATGGCACAACCACCAAGCCATGGGGCTATGTTGAGCTGCTCGTCACTTTTGGTTCTGAGGAGACTTCCAGAGAGGTTAAAGTCTGTTTCTTGGTAATAGAGTGCACGTCTCTGTACAATTGCATCCTTGGAAGACCAACCCTAGCCGAGCTGAGCACGGTGCCATCCACGGTCCACTTGAAGATGAAGTACTATACGACCAGGGGTCGCATCGTCATTCTTCACGAGGAAACTGAGGCCGCGAGAAGATGCTTCGAGGCGGCCATGAAGGGGATGAACTCAATCAACATAATACGCAAGACTGCCAGCAAGTCAGCACGTTCTAAGGAGCAGAAGTCGTTGCCCCACATCAACTCGGTCTACCTCGACAGCTGCTTTTCCAGCAAGCAGGAGTAGAACGAAGCAACATTAGACGCTTCTCCAGCATCAGGTAGCAATGGAAAGCCACTCCATCCGATGCGCCCCATTCTAGATGGTGTGTTCAAACTCATTGCCCTCGGTGATGACCCAACACGAGCCTGGAGATTGGCACGGGGCTCCCCGACTTAGCGCGGAAGCAGCTAAACGCATGCCTCAAGGAGAATGCTGACTTGTTCGCGAGGAGCGCTACAGAGATGCCTGGGCTTGACCCGAACGTGGCCTGCCATCAGGTGACCATAAATTTGGTCACTAGGGCTGTAGTACAATGTAGGCGTAGGCAGTCTCCCAAAAAAGCGGAGGATGCTGAATTAGCTGTAAAAGACCTCCTAGAGGCAAATTTTATTTCTAAAGCCCAATACACAACCTGGCTGTCTAATGTTGTACTTGTTAAGAAATCTAATTGAAAGTGGTGGATGTGTGTTCACTATACCGATCTTAAGAGGGCCTTCCCTAAAGATGCGTATCCTTTGCATAACATCGACAAATTGGTCGATAATTCTATAGGTTTCAAGATATTGTTGTTCATGGACGCATATGAAGGTGTGAGAAAGACACAAGAAATGGGGGTTTGAATTGTGTTTTAACTCTAAAAAACTTTTCTCCTCTTATTGTTAATGCGCTAAGAGAATATCAGAGTTACGTTGAGAGACTCTGACTTGCAAATCTTCATTCAAATTGTGCAATGTATAAAGCATAAGCGACTTAGAAGAATCTGAATTAGCGATGCATGAATCAGACTTGCAATGCGGAAGCTTATCAGAGTTGAGTTGCAAGGTTCTGACTTGCTTATGTAAGGTTCTGATAATTGATACAAAAACATAAACAATAAATCAAAGCATAAACAAGAGTAAAGAACACACGATATATCCTGGTTCACCTGAGCAACTCTCAAGCTAATCCAGCCCACCCTTCCAAGGTGATTTCACCTTGAACACAAGGACTTAATCCACTATAATCAAAACCGATTACAGATGCACGGGCTAACGCCGGTGACTAACAACCTGCACAACCACAATGGACCGTTCAGGGATCCAAGTTAATGGATATAATGAACATTGACCTAATAGGTTCCAATCTCGCAAGATCTACTATCAGGATTTCACAGCTAAATGTTCAGGGATCAGAGTTAACGGATATAACGTTTACTAACCATTCTTCCAGGATTTTCAATGAGTTCCACCAGTGATCCCACAAGAGTCTGACCCACATTTGGTCCTCTTTGAGATATGACTATCATTGACCATATTTTCTGGATTTCCACAATGACACCAAGCCATTGTCTCCTCAAGTCTCCGATCACACTGATCACTTGAGGAATCCTAATTCACATAGAATTAGTTGTTCTGAAGATTACATTAATTGCTTCTTAATAAGCTGATAAACTCCTAAGTTTAAGTACATATGAACACACAAGTGTTCTAGCAAGATATGAGCAACAACTCCTTGCTTTCTTCAGATTCTACAAAGATGTATGTTGATTTGATAGTTGATGACATCTTATAGATCTTCTTCATCTTCTTCGTTGAGCAAGCTTCAACCAACAACTCATTGCTTCAGATCTTCAATATAACCCAGAGATGAAGTTGGTTGATAACTTGACTAATTTGCAATGTTGTCTTGTTCATCAATAGCTTATGTTCCAATTGATTGTTGTTGTGTTGAATGATGATATTTGAGCTTCAACAACAATGGTCGTGTTTTAATGGTGATAGCTTTGTATGTTAAGTTTAACAACGATAACTGATCGTTGCGACTATCATCACATCGACACCTTCAGAAGCGTATACTTCTTTCCTTTAAATAGCCAAATAAAAAATAGCCGTTGAAGAGCCGTTGGCTGTTTGAAAAGAGTCGTTATGCAATGATGAAAGTTGTACTGCCATATCTTCTTTTTACTATAGAAAAAGTGATGGGATAGATCTTTTTAGTACGGTGTATAGTCATTGCTAACGGTAACATTTGTCTTCAAATCTTCAGAGGCTTCTGATGGTAATTAAATGAAGCACGAGTAGAGACTTTATAATTGGGTCTTCAGAAACTTTATGTCTTCAGTCTTCAGAACTTATCCATTAGGAATCTGTCTTCAGAGCTTCAGCACTTGTCTTGAAACCCTTTATCTTCATAGCTTCAAGTCTTCAGAATCTTCAAAACCTTGTTCACTCAGAACGTTGTCTTCAGAGTCTTCAGCACTTGATCATTTGAATCTTAATCTTCAAAACACTTCAGTCTTCAGAGTCTTTTTGCACTTGGTCTTTAGAGCCTTCAGCCTTCAGAACTTCAAGTCATTAGAGTCTTCAGCACTTGGTTCTTCAGAGTCTTTCTTCAGAAGCTTCGCTATCTTCAGAGTCATAACCACTTTTAGAGTAGCATCCGCAGGAGCAATGCAATAGCAATATCGGCATCCTTGGATCTATCTTATTACGATCAGATACAGAAGCATACTTGCTTCTTGCGACTTGTGTTACACATAGTAACTCACATATGATCATTTACGCACATCTTGCTGGTGTTTTTTGGATTTGATATCTTCTATGATTATGATCTGCACACAACATACATTAGAACATAAAATAGTTCTTTCAGAAATACTCATCGTTATCATCAAAACATAGAGATGACTTGTAGAGACAACTCTTGCTTCTACAATATCCCCTTTTTTTATGATGACAAAACCGTGTATTTTGATTGAACATTTTACACAAGGTAATCACCAAACTAAACATATTCAGAGTCCAGAACAACAGCTCCCCCTGAATGTGTTAACCCCAAAATTTTATCTGTGATCATCTAGAATCTCATATGATCCAAAGACTCACAAAATAACAATTTTGAGTTGTCAGAACATAGAATAGAGAAGGAACATTTCCCTATCTGTCTTAAGGAGACAAAAGTCTTCAGCATCTGGACTTGTTCATCAGAACCTCTATCTTCAGATCTTTAGAACTTAGTTCCTTGGACGTCGTATCAGAGCTCATAATCTTCAGATTCTTCTAAAGCAATTTCTACTTTTCAGCAGAATCAATTTAGCACAGAGACAGAACATTTCCCTTCTAATAACTTAGTCACGCTATTTATCAGAAACAGACACAGTCTTAAGAAACTCCCCCTGAGTTTCAGACGTGGTGAAGATTATAGATTTTAACATGTTAATCTTCTGGGTAGTCTGGCATTGATTACTATAAGTCAGATATTGGGATCTTCAGAATCATAATTCAGATATACTAATTTTGATCACCAATTAAGATCATGACTTTTCGGAGTTTGAATAGACAACAGACCTTCATCTCAGAACCATGTTTCTATTAGAACTTAATGGAGGATCACAGCTTGATTCCTGATCTGATTGAAAAATATTTTTGTGATCAATTGAAGCTTGATTCTGAATCTGATACCAACGTACTCAAGATTCTTAGTCTGATACCAATGTATGCTAAGTTTGATACCAATGAAGGTATTTGAGAATAGTTCACAGCTTAAATTTGATTGATATCATTGCAGACTGAGCTGATACCAATTTTATGCTGAGTCTGATACCAAATGTAGATTTAGTCTGATACCAATTCATTCTCTTTCGAGTTGAATTCTTGGTTTATCAGAACTTCTTCTTCTTGGATATTCTATCCAGTTCTTCAGACAGTCTTCAACTTCTAATTTGCTCAGTTCTTGTGAAAAGCATCTCTGATTGTAGGCTTCGTCTTGACTGATTTCAGATTCTTATGTTCTGAATATCATATTTTCAGACAGCTTACAATTTCTGAACAATATGAAACAAGAATCACGATAACTTTGACTTTCAGAAAGTTCTCAACTTCTGAACAGTACTGGGTCAATCTGATTCTGATCATATGTTCACGAAGTGCACAACTTCGATTATATGAACAACAGTTCATAAGAACTTTTAACATAGTTCTTTCAATTTAACCTATTAAATAAGAATGCCTAGTGTACTTGTTCATAGTTCCTCGGTTAAACATCAAACATCAAACGTTAGTAGTAAATGCATTTTATATCAGAGTTGATGTTTAGCATTCTTTTAACATATATCAAAATCATATTCTATTTCTCCCCCTTTTTGACATCATCAAAAAGTTAGAGCATGTTAAGCAATTTAAGTGTGATTAATATGATAATGAACAATCAATCATAAAACATGCTATTTTCGAAAAAGATATTTCATTTATAACAAGATATATACTATTCTTAGCCCTAAGTAGTTTGAAGCGATCAAAGCATAGGCTATGAAAACAGATTCCTAGGGGTTAGTCTAGGACGTGCCTAAGGATAGGGAGGAGGTGGAAGATGAGCTTCCAGACTCATCGGTTCTTAAAACATGCATCTGTTTATCTTCAGCTTGTGTGATTGCCAACTGCTTGTTCTTCACAATTTCTTCAAACATCCATCCATGAAATTCAGTCGTGATATTTCCCATAGCAGTGGGATCCATGCAGTAACTTGATATATCTATTAAGTTTTGGA
Organism: Lathyrus tuberosus; assembly: GCA_022829125.1. Taxonomy (NCBI): domain Eukaryota; kingdom Viridiplantae; phylum Streptophyta; class Magnoliopsida; order Fabales; family Fabaceae; genus Lathyrus; species Lathyrus tuberosus. Next base: position 4,441,756 of record JALAZF010000191.1, read on the forward strand.
TTTTGTTGATAGTATTATTCTTGAAGGATGTTAATACTTTATTAACAATCTTTGACCTTTTCGAAGAAGGTTCTTTTAACATATATCAAAGTATGATAATGATTTGAGCATTTAAGCATTTAAGCAATGTAAACATTTCAGAGTATGATAATGATTTTTATGCAATTCTTTTTAAGAATAAAATCCTAAAGTAAAACCATTCATGATCTTAGACTCAAAGGATATTTCATTCATTATCTTGAAGAGAATATATAATGCAAGAAACAAAGCAACAAAAACAGAGAACAACACATTCAATAGACACCCATAACCCAATTCTATGATCCTTCAGGGATTCCCAGAGAATTCTGCATAATTCATAGGTGAACATTCTACGGTTTCCCCAATGTGTTCTAACTTAGTGATCACATCTTGAATCTTAAGGACACGAGATATGACCCTTCCATACGGAATACTAAAGGAAAACTTATCTTTAGATAAGAGGATTTGTTCTTGCAAGTAATTGAACATGGTTTGAGGGAGGTTTATTTTTCTTCTATAGACTAGAAAGAAAATAAATAGTCGGTCCAAGTAAGACAACAATCTTGTTCCTATTTCTCTAGGTCGTAAGTTTGTTTCCATGATCATGTGCCAGACTTTAGCTGAGGAAGTGAGTGTAGAGGCACAATTGGAAGAACCATTTCCATAATGAATTTTGTGAATGAGATCATTTAAGATATTTCTTTCTTTGTAATCTTCGGTGGTATCGCCGATTTCATCACACTTGATGGCTTGTGTAATCACAGAGGGACTAATCATTACAGGAATTCTGGAGATGACTGACTCAATGATGTGTTGATTATACACATTTGAAAAGACACAAGCATTTGCCCAAAATTCTTTGACTAGGTCAGTGTATGTAAGGCCGGGAAGCATGTTAAGATAACCCTCCCATTTCTGACATCATAACTCAGACGAAGTTCTTATCATACCATGTTCTTTGAGAGAACTGGTGTTAACAGTAAGTTCATTTAGGACTTTTAACTCTGAGAATTCACTCTTAGCGGCTTTTGGATGTGAGTTAGACATTTTAGAGGTGAGGGGATACGAGAGAGAGAGAGAGAGAGAGAGGGAGAGAGAGAGAGAGAGAGAGAGAGAGAGACTATCTGAGATGGGCTGGAAATATGGATAGGAAAGTGAACATGGTGCCTTAAATAGGCGACGAATAGAGTGAGTTAATAAATGCTTGTGACTCCAAACGATAGGTTCATCATATCCAAGACTAACAGTCTCTCAATCTTGGGAAAACCAAGAGATCACACATAGGATTTTCCAATTAATTCATGACAGGAGTCAAAAATTCGCAATAAATGCATATGTATGAGTGGCATTTGAAAGCATTAACTCGAAGTGAAAACAGAGAGACACAATGCCTAATTTCAAGAAGTTTTCTCTTACATATCTAATAAGTGCACCAACATAGAGGTAAGCATAAATATTTTTACTATTTTCAACAAGAAAGCGAATCTTAGTTTGTCAGTTTATGAACACGCCTGGTTAGTAGATGTAGGATTTGATTATGACTGGGTGACAGACTATTATAGGCAAAATAGCACGCTTGCCATATTTGTACTTAAGTATACGAGCAAGTGTCACTCATATGCGTATTTCAAGGAGACTTGAAGGAGATGAGGAATTCTTGAGTAGAAGAAGGGTTTTTTAGATGTGAGATGACTCAAGAGGAATAACGTTTGATGAGTTGATACTACCACAAATTATCATTTCCAAGGCTGACTGAACTAGGTGTGATAGGCTCTATAAAGTGGTTGTCAGAACATATCATAAATAAGAATACGAATCGATGTATACTTATGAGCCGTAAGGGAGTGACTGATACAGAGTGAATGACATGATGGAGATAAGCTTTTTTTCGAAAATGAATCAATCTTACTATTCATCAGTCATAAGCAGACGCATACAAAGAAAAATGTAGGAGTCTTAATACTTATATATAAACTTCTAACTTATCCTTACGAAACTTAATGTGTCAGTGCATGATGAAAAATGATCAGAATTATGATAAAGGTTGCATTTTTATTTCACAATAAAATGTTGTGACTTGTTCAAGTATATTTATCATGAAGTTCCAATAAGTCATAAATGGAGAGAAAATCGTACCTTTAAGATACTGAGATCTTTACAGATATTATTTATCTGAGTGCTTTCCATTTTGATTTCGAGCCTCTGATCATCATCTTTCAGCTTCTCCTTCCTTCAGAGTGATCTATTGAAAATTTGCTGATTCCAGCATTATTCAGAAATTATCATTTTGAAGTTGAAGAATATCGATGTCTTCTGAACTCTGATCTCTAGTTTGAGAACTAGAAACAATCTCCTCTTCAGATGATCTTTTCCTTTTTCTTATTCTGAAATATTCATCTGACTTCTGAGAGCAACTTTCAGAGATCCTGATCTTTATTATCAGAACATCTATCTTTCATCAAGCCTCTTTTGAATAGAACCTTGTTTTCAGATGGTCAATAATTTCTTATCTTAAATATAAACCACTGAGAGGTTATGTGCTAGAGAGAATTGATTAACATCTCACAACATCTTCTGACTCTGTTTCTTCGAGCAGATGCAGAGCTTGTTCAGATACAAGTATCATCAAACATGTGTGTAACTCATGACATAGTTTGCATGACAATCTTGTTCTTGCAATGCTGGTCTAACCTTTTTAAAGTTAGTTCGTTAAGGATTAACAACATATCTACTTCTGAACAGAGTGTCTACTGATTTCTACATTCTGAAAAACTTCAGTGACTTAAATCCTTTTTGGCTTGGAGTAGATGCCTTCTGTCTTTGCATCTAGTCAAGCATCTTCCGATTCTAGAATTTATGTAAGTATGAATTTCTGTGAGAAATTTCAGAGAACATCCTGACCGATTACAGTTGGTTCAACTGAGATAGACTCTTAAGTTAACAGGACTCAATAGTCTATGTTATTTCACTCAATATTCAGAATTCATCCTGAATCAGATTCCTGATGAATCACTAGATTTCCTATTACTGAATATTCTTCAGTTTTCAGCAAATCATCTGCAGACTTCATTCAAAATCATAGAACAACAATCTTTCTTCTTTACATGAAGAAATTCTTAATAAGCTCTAAATGAGAAAGTCAAGGGTGGACTAATCCTTTTCTTGAAAACATCTCAAAAACTCATAAAGAAATAATCTTCAGCAAACAAGATTTCTTGTTTTCTGATGATCTAATCTTGTGCAAATACGTTGTTTATCTAATCATACTTCTAAGATAGGCATTAAACAGATACTACTTCTTATCTGATGAATCTATCTTGTTAGCTGATTCTTCAATCTTCTTCCAAGCTTTTAGAGAGAAGATTCTGTTGTTGACAACTTCAAAACTTCAAGAATCAATGACTTGCTCAGGTAATCCGTTTGGTTACAATTTAGTACACAGTCATCTTCTGGACTGATACTGAAATTGTAAGTGGATTAAAATCTCACCCAGAGTATTTCTACACACCATAACTGGATCTTTTTCTGACACTATTAAGTGTTTGATATCCATCAATAACAGAACCGGGGCTCTGATACCAATTAAAGGTGTGAGAAAGACACAAGAAAGGGGGGGTTTAAATTGTGTTTTAACTCTTAAAAACTTTTCGCCTCTTATCGTTAATGTGCTAAGAGAATATTGGAGTTGCGTTGAGAGACTCTGACTTGTGAAGCTTCATTCAGATTGTGCAATGCATAAAGCATAAGCGACTTAGAAGAATCTGAATTAGCGATGCATGAATCAGACTTGCAATGCGGAAGCTTATCAGAGTTGAGTTGCAAGGTTCTGACTTGCTTATGTAAGGTTTTGATAATTGATACAGAAACATAAATAATAAATCAAAGCATAAACAAGAGTAAAGAACACACGATATATCCTGGTTCACCAGAGTAAATCTCAAGCTAATCTAGTCCACCCTTCCAAGGTGATTTCGCCTTGAACACAAGGACTTAATCCACTATAATCAAAACCGATTACAGATGCACGGGCTAACGCCGGTGACTAACAACCTGCATAATCGCAGCCGTGACTAACCCATAATGGACCGTTCAGGGATCCAAGTTAATGGATATAACCAACATTGACCTAATAGGTTCCAATCTCGCAAGATCTACTATCAGGATTTCACAACTAAACGTTCAGGGATCCGAGTTAACAGATATAATGTTTATTGACCAGTCTTCCAGGATTTTCAATGAGTTCCATCAGTGATCTCACAAGAGTCTGACCCACATTTGGTCCTCTTTGAGATATGACTATCATTGACCATATTTCAGGATTTCCACAATCACACCAAGCCATTGTCTTCTCAAGTCTCCGATCACACTGTTCACTTAAGGAATCCTAATTCACATATAATTAGTTGTTCTGGAGATTACATTAATTACTTCTTAATAAGTAGATAAACTCCTAAGTTTAAGTACATATGAACACACAACACTACTACAAAACGCTAAAACAACAACGCCAGACTTACAACACATCCTTTTATGCCGTTGTAATAGCTTAAAAATTTCGCGCCCAGGCAAAAGCTGAGTCATTTAATGACGGTTGAATGAAACCACCGTAGTAATAAATAAAATGTATCAAGCTTTGATTCCCTGCAACTACTTTTTTTCCATTTTTAGAGTACATTTAGCGTGTGTCACTTAAGTCCATTATTTAAAAAATAAATTGTAAAATATTTTTCAACGGTTAAGATGAACAACCGTAGTAATAAATGCAATGTAACAAGCTTCGATTCCTAGCCACACATTTTTTCCTTTTTTTAGGATACATTTAGCGTGTGTCACTTAAGATTCCACTACATTTTGTTTCTCCAACCGAGATTAAAAGCTTTACTGATAAATTAAAACAAAACTTATTATTCATAAGACGCCCTAAGCGAACAAGTGAGACAGAGACGCCCTAACCTTTACCCTCTTCGTATCCATTCATTTGGAGCTCAAATATTGCTCAAATAAGGTACTCTTCAACATCTTCATTCCTTTTTTCTTGGTTTATGCTCAAATATTGACCGTCTTCATTCATTTTCTTCTTTAGCTTCGAAGTAAGGTACTCTTCAACATCTTCATTCCTTTTTTTCTTAGTTTATGCTCAAATATTGACCGTCTTCATCATTCATTTGCTTCTCCAGCTTCGAAGTAAGGTACTCTTTAACATCTTCATTCCTTTTTTCTTTGTTCATATTGTATATGCTCAAGTCAAAATGATATGTTTCATATGCTTTACGTTTAGTATGAGAGTACATCTTCATTGATTTTTTCTTTGTTCATATTGTATATGCATATGCTTGAGTTTTTGGATTAGATTTTGGTGTGTCATTCAAATTATTATACATGTATAAATTTTAGAAGTTGTAATGGATCGTAGTTGGATGAAAGCCAATAGATTAGATCCGGTTTATGAGAACGGAGTTTGTGAATTCCTTGAATACACTGATAAACATCTTCCCGGCAATGATGGTATCTTTTATTGTCCTTGTGTTGTTTGCGCTAATATCAAAAAGGGTACAGAGAAAGAAATACACAATCACCTTTGTTGTGATGGTATATGTCAAAATTATATAATATGGACGTGGCATGGTGAGGTGGATAATAAGGAAAGTAGGGCATCACAAAGTCAAAGAGTGGAGGAAGATGAATATATGGAAGATCAACTAGAGGATATGTTCCGTGATATTGGGGAGTCTTCTTTTATGAATGCTCATATTTATGATAATTTATGTAGTGATAAAGACACCCCTTTATATAAGGGATGCATAGAGTTCACACGATTGTCGGCAGTGTTAAAGTTGTTTAATCTGAAGGCAAAAAATGGATGGTCGGATAAAAGTTTCACAGAATTACTTGAGGCCAAGAAGATATTTTGTCCACTGGGTCTGGAGTATATCAAGATACATGCTTGCCCTAATGATTGCATATTATACCCGAAAGAGTATGAAGACTTGTTTCAATGTCCGAAATGTGGTGTGTCACATTACAAGCTGAAGGCTAGCAATGGTGATGAAAATGATCACTATGACAATGTTAGTAGGAAGCATCCTCCTGCTAAAGTGTTATGGTACTTGCCAATAGTTTCACGATTAAAGAGACTTTTTGCTAATTTGAATGATGCAAAGAATCTTAGATGGCATGCAGATGAAAGGATTCGTGATGGAAACATTCGCCATGTAGATGATTCGTTGCAATGGAAAAAAATTGATTCGTTGTTTCCGTATTTGGAGTCGATCCAAGAAACCTTAGGCTTGGGCTTGCCACCGATGGAATGAACCCCTTTGGTAATCTGAGCACTAATCATACTTCGTGGCCTGTTCTTCTCACTATTTACAACCTATCTCCTTGGTTGTGCATGAAGCGCAAGTATATACTGTTAAGTATGATGATTTCTGGACCACGACAACGTGGTAACGACATAGATGTTTATCTTAGTCCATTAATTGATGATTTACGACTCTTGTGGGATGAAGGCGTTGAAGTTGATGATGCATATTCTGGGTAAAAGTTTAATATGCGTGTTGCACAATTAATGACTTTCCGGCTTACGATAATTTGGCGGGATACAGTGTCAAAGGACATAAAGCGTGTCCTATATGTGAAGATGATACTTGTTATCACTAACTTAAGTTTGGAAAAAAGACCGTTTACCTTGGGCATCGAAACTTTCTAAAACCGAGTCATCCTTATCGTAGATTGCAAAAGGTTTTTAATGGAGAGCAAGAGTTTGGTAAGGCTCCTAAACTTTTAACCGGGGATGAAGTTTATCAACGGCAGGAATACATTAATGTTGTCCTTGGGAAGAGAGAAAAAGAAAAAGGTGGGAAGAGAGAAAAAGAAAAAGGTGGGAAGAGAGGAAAAGAAAAAGGCGCAGTTGCGAAAAATATATGGAAAAAAAGGTCCATCTTCTTTGATCTTCCACATTGGTCAAGTCTTGATGTTAGACATTGTCTTGATGTGATGCACATGGAGAAAAATGTGTGTGATTATTTGATTGGCACACTTCTAAACATTTCGGGCAAGACTAAAGATAGTAAGACTTCCTGTCTTGATATGGAGAAGATGGGTATACGAAAACAGTTGGCTCCAATAGAGAAAGGAAAAAGAACTTATCTGCCTCCAGCATGTCACACTATATCTAAAGAGGAAAAGAAGATGTTCTGCGAGTGTTTGCAAGGTATTAAGCATCATTAAACATCATTCATCAAAATCTCATGTTAATTATATCATCATGTATTCATCAAAAACATCATGAATCATCACATAAACACCTAATAATCATCAATAACATCACATCATCATTTAATCACAAAACATCACATATATAAATCCATCACAATTCATCAGTCATATCATATCGTCATCATTCATCAATTCTCATATAAATCATGTCAGCATATATTCGTCAGGTAATCACCAAAACATTGCCATATAATCATCAACAACACCATGGAAAATCATCATAAAAATCAGAACATCAAAGCGTCAAAATTGCACAACAACATAAATAAAACATCGAGAACAGCAGACGTTCGCTACTGAGTTTGCTAGGCGAACCAGTTCGCTGGTACCTTCGCTTTGCGAGGTGGTCAGTGAATCTCACAGTCACCACACTAAAACACCAAAAAAACACCATCTTTCATACTCGCTGGTTCATTCGCTGTGTGAAGCCCCTCGCTGGGAAGTTCGCTTTGCGAGACTTCCAGCGAATCCCCAATTTCACTCCAGAATCACCTCAGTACCCACACTGATGCTATCGCGCATTCGCTATGCTGCTCGCTTTGCGATCCCTGGCGAACATTCTCCTTATGAAGGAATAGTTCGCTTAGCAAACCTGTGATTACAGCAAATCATTGCTATGCATCAATAGCTCCACACCCTCAAAGGTACCTGCAATTACATCCCCAAATGACCCAAAAACATCCCTACAATAGTCCTAATGGATCATGGGATTTAAAGGCATAAAACATATGTCTAGTAGGTCGATTCATGACCCTAAGGGAAACCTTAAATCCCCTAAACCTTCAAAACTCTCAAGCTTCCCATAAACCCTATAAATTCCTTCACCACAAGGTTGAAACTACATCGACGGGGAAATCAGCCCCAAGGTCTATTTTTATCCGATTAAATTCAAGTCTTAATAATCGATTCATAAAATACCCTCAAGTCACCAATTCGTCACAAAAATCCCATAAACCCTCAAACACAAAACATCCACTTCAATTACATCGAATCATATAATGAAAACAATGAAAGGTAATTACTCCCCGTACCTTAGATTTTCGATCCGATGTGTTCTCTCTTGAGCCTTTGGAAACCTTCTCTAAAATCCTCGCCTTTCCCTTTTTCCTCAGAGCTCTCCTTCTTTTCACGATTCACCAAAAATGAATCCTATTCTTAAAATCCTCCTTTTATATTCACCCTAACCCTTGGGCCTCAAAATTGGGCCTTCTCCATAATGCCCTCACTAAACCTCCTAAATGTCCATCTTACCCTTAATTCCTCTAATATTATTTAAAATAAATAATAATGCAATATATTCCGTAATATATACTATTATTTAATTAAATAACCAAAACTTCACAAAATCACCGACATCTACACAAATCACCAAAATTCACAGAAATTCACGAATATAATATTTAAATAAATTAAATAAATATTCTACAAAATTTGGGGTGTTACAACTCTCCCCCTGTTAGCTCCTAATTTCGACTCTACCTGTTTCAAACAAATTTGGCTTTAAAGAAGTTGTGTTGTTCTTTAAAAATAAATATGCTAAAAGGAAAAAAGGCTTCGACCATACTTGGTGAAAGCTTGGGTCGAAGAAAGGAGTCTTGAGACTTCAAGTATTTCTAAGTCTAGGAAGTCAATTCGACGGGATGATGTGCTGCAGTTACAAATAATTAGTGGAGGGAATTTTCTACTATTTTGAATTTGAAAAGAGGACAAGTGGTGAAGTTCCAGAAGTTGAAGACATGCAAAGTGCCAAGTGACGTGTTTTAGGAGTAAACTGTCAAATGGTGGTTATTTTAGAGTATTATAAATAGGTTAGTTCTAGAGTTAGAATGGGTGTGAAAAATCGTGTTGTACAAGTAACTCCATAATCACTTAAAGTTCAGTTTTTATCAAACTTTTCTTTACATTTCAGTCTTTCTTTAAGCTTCTTGTTTCGACCCAAACGTTTTCTTGCTTCTTATTACTTTTCATTCACATTTCAAAACATCTTTTTTTGCATGCAAGCATTGTCGAAATGTTTGTTTTATGCATTAGTGAAACATTTTAAATACACTCATAGCACATGTCCTAGGATCAATCTGGTCGATCCTGTAAGTTACTAGAACTTTGTTGTTTTAGAAGATCAACGGTTGTTTACCAATTTCCAGGGTAAACAAATTGGCACGCCTAGTGGGACAGTGCTAAACGTGTATTTGGAAGTTTGTAACTTTTAAATAACTGTCAAAAGGAAGTTTTATAACTGCCTTTTTGAAATTTTTTCGTTTCATTGGTCGAGATTGTGGCAAACTTCATTGTATGCACTTGAGAAGTGGAAAGGTAGCCAATTCAAACGAATATAGACCAAAGAGAAGAAACACGAGGAAAATGGCATATAGACAAGGGAATCCAAACCCCAGTTCTGTTGGGACGAATCCTCAACCAAGCAGTTCAAGCACTCAGAACAGCACCATCAATCCTCAAGAATTACCAAGAAGTACTGTGGCGCCAACTCTGGTTCCTTCGTCAGGAGGGCCAACAGTATCAACCATGGTGACAGAGCCAATGCCTTCGACAACGGTAACAGGGGCGACATATGTGAGTCCTTACACACAGCCAGTCCTGGAGTACATTGGCCCATCAGTGACAAATCCTCAGACTCCACCAGGAGGAATTTTGACGTTTAGGCAATTTCCTCCCCCAGGATTTTCACAGCCTCTGCCTAGGAAACCAACCTATGGCATGCCAACATCGTTGATGTAGAATTTCCGTAATGCACCCCCAGTATTTTCAGAGAATGTGATATCTTCCCCTTTACAGGAGTCAGGTTCTGAAATTAATATGGGTCGAAATAGCCAGTCTATAGGTGTGGGATATTCTGCTCAAGGGCCCAGCTTAATAAACGAATCTGCAGCATATTTAAGGCAACAAATAGATGAGAGTAACATGCAAATGGTACATACTTTGTCTCAGACAATGGGAGAGATTTTCCAGCCATTGATCCAGAATACTACTCAAACCAATCAAATGATGACAGCGCAGATGGCGCATATAGCAGAATTCATGGAAATGCCCGCTCCTGTTCAACACCAAAATCAAGGAGTCGAGATGAGGGAAAACGCTCAACAAGTGAATCTGGTGAATCCAGAGTTGGTCGAACCACCTAGGGAGGAGCCTCCTAGAAATCAAATATCTATACTTGAAGAGGAGGAACCAAGGGTGGTGCTAGTAAACAGAAATCAAAATGCTGATCGTGTGGTGAATCAGGTTCGACGCAATAATATAGCAGCGGAGAACAATTTGGCAGCCATGGTCGAGAGAATAATGGCTTGAAATGGTTTGAATATGGGTTTTTCTAGGCCAAGCTTCACTTCGCCTATAGTAGACTATATACTCCAAGCCGAATTGCCCCCCAGGACGAAAGTACCAAAGTTTACTAAGTTTTCAGGGGACACTACAGAGTCTACCGTCGAACATGTGGTGCGCTACCTGATCGAATCTGGCGAGATTGCAAATGATGAGAGTCTAAGGGTGAAGTATTTCCCTAGTTCCCTCACTAAAAATGCATTCACGTGGTTCACTACATTACCATCTGGCTCAATTTGTAACTGGACCCAGTTAGAACGTCTATTCCATGAGCAATTTTACATGGGGAAGACTAAAATTAGTTTGAAGAAATTGGCTAGTATGAAACGAAAGTTCAATGAGCCAATAGATGATTACTTGAAAAGGTTTCGACTACTCAAGGCTAGGTGCTTTACACAAGTACCTGAGCATGAACTTGTCGAAATGGCCGTTGGTGGCCTTGATTACTCTATCAGGAAAAACCTGGACACCCAGTATTTGAGGGATATGGCCCAATTGGCTGATAGAGTTTGACAGCCAGAGCGTCTCAAGGACGAGAAAGCTAGGACGAACAAAAATAAGAAAATAGCTTACGTCGAATACCAGGAGGGCATCGAAGAGTTATATGATGAGCCTATTAAATTTGACGAAACCGAAATAGATCTTGCTGAACTTAAGCAAGGTCCTCCTTATTCTTGTAAATTATTAGTCCCTTCAAATGGGAAAAATCCTGTCGAAACCGAAAAGAACGATAGGTTCCCAAAGAAAACATACACTTTCGACATCACTAAATGTGATGAAATTTTTGATTTGTTAGTTAAGGATGGTCAAATACTAGTGCCTCCTGGTGCTAAAATACCACCTTTAGAGCAAAGGAAAAAGAGAGGTTTTTGTAAATACCATAATTATTTGGGTCATAAAACTTCTCAATGTTTTCTTTTTAGGGGTCTGGTGCAGACTGCTATTCAGGAAGGCAAACTCAAATTTGGGGAGAAGACTAAGACCCAGATGAAAATTGATACCAACCCTCTTGAAGTAGCTGAAGCAAATTACACAGAGCCCCATGAGGTTAACATGGTCGAACTAGCTGAGGAATCTGACAGCAGCTCAGATAGTGTTAGCACCAATGAAGCTCTTGGCAGAAATGCCACAGTGGTAGAGGTTACTGAGGACCTTGCCAATGATGTCGTGTTTATTAGAGAAATCGAGGAAATGGATGGTTGCTAGCTTGAGCATTTGATATGTATGGCAGCTGAACACTACTTTAAGACATCTTCTGAAGTCCAAAGGTTCGACGTTGAGTCCACAGTTGAGACCCATGATGAAGCTAAAGAATTGAAATTGTAGATGGTAACAAAAGAAACTGCTGACCATTTCAGACAGATGGATGAGGCTGCTGAAGGCCTTGAGGTCCACTTCTCCAAAATGCGCTTGAAGGATGAAGTTGACATAAACATGGTCGAAGTTACTAACGGACAGGCCATGGATGTGGACTAACAGGTTCGTCAAGAAGACTGCAACAAGCTGGCTTATCCCAGAGAAGATGAAACCATTGTTGATTTTCTCCACGGGTGCCAAGGAAAAAACTCTGAAGTCATGCTATGTCCTAGGTGCAGTGCTATTTTTGACAAAGAGGCTGCTCATAGCCTCCAAGTGTGGAAAGAAGCCAAGACTAGACGTGAGAAAAGAGCTTCTCAAAGGCCAGGGGGTTTTGACCAAAGGAAAACTACCCAAAGACAACATGGCCAAAGGCCATATATGCCAAGGGCTAAGCAGGTTACTTTCAAGCCTAGCAGTGAGGTACCAACTGGAAAGTGGGTCAAACCAGTTGAAGCAGCATGGAAAGGGAAACAAAGATGGAATAATTTCGACATGGCAAGAGGTTCTTCAATGGAGTACCAGAAAGAATTCAAGTCCTCTAATAAATCTGCCTATATTTCTGAGAATTACAAGCGCAAAAATCCTATGTCCAGGTCCTAGTGGAGAAGGGAACAGAGACGAAGAAAGGCTTTGAGGGAAGCTCAGGCCAGAGATCTAAATGAAACTAGTACCAACGTTCTACCTTCTAGCAACAAAGATGTTAGGACAAAATTAACAAATAAGATGCCTGTGGGGCGTAGGTTATTTACTTCCAAAAAGGAAGAAGCTGAGAGGTTTGTAGTCGAAGCAGCTGAGGACGAAGATTTGACTCACAACTTTCATTCCGACTCTGATGCCTCTTTAAACATCATTGTTCATGTGGTTTCGGTGATGCCAAGAGAATATGATAGGATAACTGAAGTGGAAAACTTAGACGCCAACGCTGAGGCTGAAATGGCAGCACACCAACCTGTGTGCTACTATGTGATGAATAATGGTTGTGTCGAAGAGCAGAGTGGCTTCTTCGAACGACCAACTGAGGCCATGAAAGGGCACTTGAAACCTTTGTACATTACAGGGAAAGTAGAGAGCGTGGCTGTGAATAAAATCTTGGTGGATTGTGGGGCTACAGTCAATTTAATGCCACATTTCCTACTAAGCAAGATTGGTAAATTCGATTCTGATCTAAAGCCCCACAACATGGTCCTTTCTAACTATGAAGTCAAAATTGGGACCACTCTGGGCGTCCTGCAGTTTGATTTGATTGTGGGAATAGTAACAAGACCTACATTGTTTATGGTAGTCGAAAGCAAGGCTAACTACAATCTTCTGCTGGGGAGGGAATGGATCCATGGTGTTGGAGCAGTGCCTTCATCAATGCACCAACGTATAATAATCTGGAGGCCTGATGGCATAGTCGAAAACATTGAAGGTGATCAAGGGTGTTTTAAGGTGTCTGTTAATCACGTTGATGGTGTTGAGTTTGACAAAAACTTGGCGTATATTGCGCCTTGTACTCCAGTAGAATTTGATTTCACCCCAGATGACTATGCATTCTGCTCATTATACTTGCACCCTGTGGAGGGATTTCGATGGGATAGAGAGGTCATAAGGGACAAAGGCAATGTCCCATACTGTGGGGAGCCTGATGTAGACCCCACAGGCTAGGGAAGTGAATTCAGTAATAATGACTGAATTCGATGCACTACAAAGAATTTTGGCCTATGTGGCCGAATCTAAATTACAAGCGGCCTTGGAGGCTGCACAGAACCACATGGTTGTCGAACCCAAAACTCAAATTTTTGAAGTAGGGCCTGGTAAGGACTTTGAGCCTGAACCACCTGATGGGTCTCAAATCGAAGACCAAAATCAAAGGCTTGATGCTATTTATGATAATGAGCCTTTGGGTTTTGAAAAGGATCCAGTGTCAGATAACATTAAAATGCTGGCGCAAGATCCTTTGGAAGAAATTGACTTGGGTGAAGGGGGAGTAAAAAGGCCTACTTATGTTAGTTCTAACCTTGACCCATAACTCAAAGTCGAAATGGTCAAACTATTGAAGGAATTTAAGGATTGCTTCGCTTTGGACTATGATGAAATGCCTGGTTTGAAGAGAGAGCTTGTTGAACATAAGTTGCCAATCATACCTGGGAAAAAGCCAGTCAAGCAAAATCCAAGACGGTTTGCCCCAACCATCCTTTCAAAGATCAAAGAGGAAATTGAAAGGCTACTTAGATGCAGGTTCATCCGTACAGCTAGGTATGTCGAATGGCTAGCTAATATTGTACCAGTCATTAAAAAGAATGGTTCTTTAAGGGTCTGTATAGATTTTAGAGATCTAAATTCTGCAACCCCTAAAGATGAATATTATATGCCTATAGTAGAAATGCTAATTGATTCTGCTGCAGGACATGAATATTTGAGTATGTTGGATGGTTATTCTGGTTATAACCAAATATTCATTGCTGAGGAAGATGTCCCAAAGACTGCTTTTTGATGTCCAGGAGCATTAGGCACCTACGAATGGGTAGTAATGCCTTTTGGTCTAAAAAATGCTGGGGCAACTTACCAGAGAGAAATGAATTCGATCTTTCATGATTTTATTGAGACTTTTATGCAGATCTATATTGATGATATTGTTGTTAAGTCTTTTTCATGAATAGATCACTTAAGCCATCTTCGACATTCCTTTGAAAGGATGAGAAAGCATGGTCTTAAAATGAATCCTCTCAAATGTGCTTTTTGTGTGCAGGCAGGGAATTTTTAGGCTTTGTGGTCCACAAGAAGGGGATCAAAATTAACCAGAATAAAACCAAAGCCATTATGGAAGCGAAAGCGCCATCAACAAAGAAGGAGTTGCAGTCTCTTTTGGGCAAAATAAATTTCTTGAGGAGATTTATATCCAACTTGAGTGGGAAAACGCAAGCCTATTCGCCATTGCTTCGAGCTAGCAAGGATGGGTTCAACTGGAGGCAAGCTCAATAGGAAACCTTCGATAAGATCAAAGAGTACCTGAGTCACCCCCCAATTCTCTCACTATCTTGTGGGAATGAGAGTATGAGATTATACATAGTTGCGTCAGATAGAACTTCAGGGAGCATGTTAGCTCAAGAGGATGATGATGGCATCGAAAGAGCCATCTATTACCTTAGTAGAGTTTTAAATGATGCAGAAACTAGATATTGCATGATCAAAAAATTATGCTTATGTTTGTATAACTCTTGTACAAAATTGAAGCATTATATAAAACCAGTTGATGTTTATGTTTCTTCTCGTTATGACGTTATTAAACATATGTTGTCCAAACCTATTTTGCACAGTCGAATTGGAAAATGGGCATTAGCATTAACTGAACATTCTTTAACATATAAGCCTTTAAAAGCTGTTAAAGGACAAGTAGTGGCAGACTTTATAGTCGACCGTTTTATAAATGAAACCCCTCTGAACTATCTTGAAGTGGAACCTTGGAAGTTATACTTCGACGGGTCGAGCCACAAAGATGGGACAGGCATAGGAGTGCTTGTTATTTCTCCTAATAAAATTCCAACAACACTTAAGTATAAAATTGAAGGTCGTTGTTCTAACAACAAAGCTGAATATGAAGCTTTAATTGCTGGACTTGAAGTATTGTTGGAATTGGGGGCAACTCATGTCGAAATAATGGGAGATTCAGAGATGGTCATAAAACAAGTTACCAAGGAATACAAGTGCATAAAAGAAAACTTGATTGTGTACTTTGTAGTTGTGAATCGACGGTTGAAAAAGTTTGACGCTGTTAGTTTTCGACACATCCCTAGACTGGAAAACCAGGTCGCTAATGACTTGGCTCAGATTGCATCAGGGTATAAAGTTTCGAAAGACAAATTACAAGATGCAATCGAAGTTGAAGTCAGAGGAAAGGTGGTGTTAGTAGGATTAGCCCCATCAGACTTGGAAGAAACTAAGCTTGGATACGCTGATGAAGATAATTTTGCAATTCTGGCAGTTGATAGCTTAACTGACAAGGATTGGAGAAAACCTATAGTAGATTATCTAAAAAATCCAATATCTTCGACAGAAAGGAAAATCAAGTATCAAGCTTTGAGTTATGTCTTGTTGGGTAATGAATTATTCAAAAAGACTCCTGAGGGAGTATTGCTTAAGTGCCTTAGTGAGGCAGAAGCGTACTTGGCCCTTTCGACTGTCCATAGTGGGACATGTGGAGCACATCAGGTAGGCCATAAAATGAAATGGTTGTTATTTCGACAAGGCATGTATGGGCCTACTATGTTAAAAGATTGCATTGAATTTGCTAAGGGTTGTCAGGAATGTCAAGTCCACGCTGGCATTCAACACGTCCCTGCAAGTGAATTACACTCTATAGTGAAACCTTGGCCTTTTAGAGGATGGACTTTGGATTTGGTTGGAGAAATCAGACCAGCATCATCAAAAAATCATAAGTACATTTTGGTGGGTATTGACTATTTTACCAAATGGGTCGAAGCTATCCCTTTACCAAATGTTGATCAGGAAGATGTGATTGAATTTATTCATAAACACATCATCTATAGGTTTGGAATCACAGAGACAATTACAACAGACCAAGGATCAGTCTTCACTGGTCGAAAAATGCAAGAATTTTCCAAAGAAATGGGATTCAAGCTTTTGACGTCCACACCTTATTACGCTCAAGCTAATGGCCAAGTCGAAGCGGTCAATAAAGTAGTTATTGGGTTGATAAAAAAGCATGTGGGAAAAAGGCCAAGAAATTGGCATAAGACATTGGACCAAATACTTTGGGCATGTCGAACGTCCCCAAAAGAGGCAACTAATACTACCCCATTTCGACTGACATTTGGTCATGATGCAGTTTTGCCTGTAGAAATTCATCTTCAGTCCATAAGGATCCAAAGGCATCATGAGATCCCATCTGAGTCTTATTGGAATATGATGCTTGATGAGTTAGTGGATTTAGACGAAGAAAGGCTCCATGCGTTGGAGTTGCTGAAAAGGCAAAAGAAAAGGGTGGATAAGTCTTATAACAAAAAGGTCAAGATTAAAACCTTTTCAGCTGGCGAATTGGTGTGGAATGTGATCTTGCCTATGGATCGAAAGACCAGATCTTTAGAGAAGTGGTCTCCTAAGTGGGAAGGTCCTTTTCAAATTATTAAGGCATTCAGTAATAATGCTTACGAGGTTCAGGAGATTGAGGGTGATCTAAGAGTCTTAAGGGTAAATGGGAAATATTTGAAAAAATATATGCCTATTTTGCAAGAGATTCATATTAGAACATAAGTTTTGATAAGATTGTAAAAGCCAAAATAGGATAGATAAGGCCAAAATGGCATACAAAGGAAAAGAAACAAGTACAATAACGCCAAACCTAGGAGAAGGATCATTCATAGTCTCTCCAATTGACGGAGTTGAGAAAGGTGAGGTAATCTTCGTCAGCTTCATCATCAGGATTTTGTGCTTTAGAACTCCCTTTGTTGGGGACTTTCATCTTAGTTTCTCGCTTCTTGGCCTGGGAAGTTGCTCCAGTTGAAGTGATATTGCAGGCAATGGTGGTTGCCTCAGCCTTCTCTGTTTCTTCAGCCACCTTCTTGGTTATTGTTTTCTTTTAGGAAGTACTCATACTTGCTTCAGTGAGTGCAGAATATGGCTCATGTGAAGAGGATTGTATAGGGGCAATGCCTTGTAAGTTTGAGGCCATTAATAAAACATTTAAAAGAAAATGTGCCATGATTTCCAAAAATTTTGCAAGTCGAAGAGTGAACAGTAAATAAAAGTATTCAAACAGATATGTAATGCCCCAAAATTTGCCCTCTCTTTTCTTCATATCTTTTAGCATGAGCTTTCATTGCATTGCATTCAAGCATAGAAAAATAAAACATCAAACATTTAGCATGGCATCTTGCATAAAGGCATGTGATCAGGTGATCCAAGGTGTTGACCATCCAAAGCAAGAGAACAAGCCTCAAGGATCTCTTACCTCATGTATCATCTCTATTTGATCTCACAAGTCATTGGGAGGAGGGAACTCACCAAGAAGGTTGGACAGTGCTTGATCTCCTACACAAGGTAGTCAAAAGTTGGGATCTGACCCCCAAATGGGCAAGCTCTTTGAGTTTTTATCATCTCCAAAGGACATATCTCATCATTGTTTGAGAGGATACACAACATATTCAGAGGAATTTGGATTTAGAGGATGTGCTATTTCCTCCTACCCAGAGGGTGCCAAAATTAGGGTTTGACCTAAAATCAGTTTATTTCTGATTTTTTGGGCAAGACTTGATCTCATGGTATTCCTTATGTTCTCAAGTGTTCATGGATGGAATCTTGGTCATTGGTTCTCTAGGGAAGATGTTCAATGGATCAGTTACTATTGAAATAAGCAAAAGTCAACAGTTCAAAAGGAAAGTCAACCATGGGTTTGCAAAGGTTCAAGTCATGATTCTCAAGTCCATATACCTTTATTTGGTCAAGGAATGGTATGGATGGTATCATTTATCAAAAATCAAGAGTTTGTACAAAAGTTACTAAATTTGGAAAATGACCTATAATGAAAACTTTCCATTTTTGGCAATTTTTCCACCACATTCAACTTGACTTTTCATCATCAAGGAAGCTCCAAATGAATTTTCCTCCAACATGAAAGTTGAAGATCTTTCTCTCCCATTTCGAAAAAGTACTAGTTTGTCTCCATATCATTTGTGGAACTCTAGTTATGGCCAAAACAATGGAAGGTGCATTTCATGGATTTCTTATATGTCAAATTTTCCACCTGTTGCATTTTTGCACAAATGGACTTGTAATTGATCTTTTTGCTTCATGTTATATTACAACATCAAAATGCAAGTCAAGAGGAGTATTTTTGGCCTTGGAATCAAATTATTTCATGCCATATTTCTCATTATTTTCACAAAGTGCAAAAATGCAAATTGATTCAAAACTTACAAACCAAGAAAGTGCAAGGCCCAAATTCAATTCAGAGGTGATCCATAAGTAAATTGGAGGTGAATCATGATGATTACAAGGGGTGTGTACGTGTGGATTAGTGGCATAAGCACAAAATGAATTTTTGCAATTTCACCTAAATCTCATTAACCAAGGTTCTAATCACTTGCTAATCACAATCAGTGGGCTAATGGAGAGTATATAAGCTAACTCATGCCTCCAAAATTAGGTCATGCACTCTCATTTGCTCAAATTTTCAAAACTCACTCTCACTTTCTCTCCTTCGAATCTCTCATTCCTTAAGGGTTTTTGAAAATCTCTTGGCATATTCTTGATCAGTGAGTTGAAAGGAGCACGAATCATCCATTGTTTTGAGCTTAGAGTGAGTTTTTCATCAAGTTGGTTTCAAGAGGGATCATCTTCAAACTTCTAGATCTAGCCAGATTCAAGCCTCTATTTGCATTTATTTTGCAAATAGAGTTCAAAAGAGGAAGATCTGCAGTTTTTGGAGGGATTTCTTGGTGGATTTTAAGTTCTACAAGGTTCAGGTTGGTGAATTTTTCATACTCATAGAACTCAATTTTCTTGTGTGCTTTATGATCTATGATGTTCACTGATTGTTCTGAGCTATTTTGTTTGAAATTTGGACGTGTAAATTGTGTGTAATGTGGATTTAAAGTTTTAGATCTACAATTGTTTTCATTCGATTTGCATTGTGTGCTTGTTGTTTGATAAAATGGTTTGGATATTTGAGTTCCTTGTGGAAATCTGGTTTGAATGATGGACCTATGCGTAATTTCTGGAGAAATGTACGTAGCAGCTCACCGGAGAGGGTGACCGGAGCCCTAGCTCCGACGGCTGGTATGGTTCAGTCCGGCGAGGAGATTTGAAGGAAGAAGCAGCAATCTCATCCGTCCGTTGCTTGATCTAACGTTCCTTGCTTTGCCACGTTTCTCTTCATTTTGTTTTTATTTTAATGGCTGTGTGTGTGCCACCTTGTGCTTGTTAACATGTGCTGCAGTTCTAAACCATTGATTGTGATTATTTTTTTGAATTGATGATTCAATGCCATGCGTGTGATTGATCGTGTGTACAGGATTTGGCCAACACATTAAAATGACATGTGAGGCTCACGTGTGGTCTTTTATTTTCTGATTAATCTTGTATGCGCGCGCTTATGATAGTTATGGTGTGAGTGTTGATCTGGTCCCTTGATCTTGATTACGTTATGTTTTGATTGAATGATGATGAGCGTGTGATTAATCCATTGGCTGGTGTTAGTTTTGACTATTGACTGAGTCCATTGTTCTGCATTTGACTTTCGCTGGTGGGTTTTTTGTTTGGGCTTTGCTATCTGAACCCCCTCCTTTGGGCCTTGTATCATTTTCAACGCATTTTTCTTGCTGTTTGGACCCCCCCCAAGTTTATTTCTTTTCTTTATTTTTATTAATTGTTGTTTTGCATTTTATTTTCTAAAATCCTTTTTATGCATTCAAAAATCCTAAAAAAATCATGAAACTTCTTTTTAGTTTTATAAAATTTTTCCATATTTTATATTTTAATTTTTATTTTATTTTGGCATCTGATTTAATTAATTGCCTAATTTTCTTTTTTAATTGTTTCACTTGCACACTTTAACTTGTAAAATTTCTTTCTCATCATCTATACATCATTTTCAATCCATTCTTTTTGCATTTGTTAGATGACATTCTGAATTGCATAAAAAAATTTTGGTTTCATTTTTAAAACTTTTTCATATTGCATTTTGGTCCCTCTCTTTTTCATATTGATACATGTTTCTCACTTGATCCTTGTTTAATTGTTTGAATGGTTTAACTTGTGAATTTTTGTGAGATCTTTTAACATGTAATTGTCTTCTGATCCATGTCATTTGAGTTTAAATTTCACAATTTTAGAATGTCATTTGATGCAGGTTTGATTATTTGTGCTTAAGTGAATTATGCATGACTATATCTTGACACTTCTTTGCACAAGTTGACTTGCCATGTCCATTTGCTTGAGTTTCTTGTTGGATTTTTGCATGTACTTTTAATATGATGTCTACCCCTGGTTGAGGTCCATTGGGACTAATTTTTACACTTTGTGGATCATGTTTGGATCATTTTGGAGTATGCCTAAGTGTTGGAACCTTATTCTCTCTTTGTAGTTTGCTTTGGTGCATGTTTTGAAGTTGTTGATTGATGCTTGAACTTGTATGACTTGAGTTTGGTTTTGATATGAAATTGATGCATATGCTACTGCCTCTTGAGTTCTATGTTTGGTTTTCATCTTACTTGAGCATGGTTGAATGCATTTGGTTTGAATTGTATGATGAATATCATTACCTTTCCTTTTGTGAACTTCTTTGGATCATAATGCTTCATGTTTTGAACCACTTTTGCACACTTGAATTGTTGATGATAATATGATATTGGTTATGACTTGTCTTCATTTTCATCTTGCCTTTCTCATTTCATTTTGATGTGAAGTCCATGTATGCTTCATTGTGCATTTCATACGAGTATGTTTGCATCCTTTCATGTTTATCTTTGCATGCTTACTTGATTTGTTTTGCATTGATCTTTGAAACATGTTGATTGATTGGAGTTAGACATTTATGATATGATGTGCTTGCTGCCACTTATTGTATCTCATCTCTCTTCTTCTCCTTCTCTTTTCTTCTCTTTCACTCTTTCTCATCCCATGAATCTCAAGACTTGTTCAAGTCTTGGATTCCTTCCCTTTAGAGCTACCTAGTCCAACTTTATTTTTGATTAAGCTTGGAGTAGGATTAGCATTAGGTCCTAGGTAATCTTTTCTCCTAAACCTCACTAACCAAAGGACATCATGCATGATAGCATTAGGACTCTTAGTTGCCCTTTAGAGTTTCCTTTGCGTTTTCTCTGTTCTCGTCTCAAAATAAAAGTAAAAAATACTTAATAAAAGTTAACGTGTATTGCGCTCGAGCCTTAAGTGTGGGAAGTGAAGAACGAGGGGTCCCCCTCCTCTTCTAGAGTGTTTAGCATACGTTCCATTCGGGGGCGACCATGCGATTCACTCGTTCCCGCATGGTAGACTTTGGTTCAATGCAAGTTACAAATAACTGTAAAAGACACTTCTAGTTTAAAACACTTCAAACCAACAATAACGTCTTTCCTTCGGGAATTCTTTTCTCATCTCTCTCACTCTCAGCGTACGAACGTGCTCCTACTCGTTCTCTTACAAGATGGTAACGCACTCGGACCAGCGAGCCTGTAACACCTGAGCTAGAACGTCAGTCGTTCCCTAAAAAACACAAACAAAGCGACCCTCGTTGAGGGGAACTACGTCGCTCTTATTCTCATGCTCCCGATGAGATACGTACGCAGTGGGGTAGGGGTGAGCACTTCTTTTATTTTCCCTACATTAGTTTCTTGTTCTCTCTCCTTTCTCTTTTCTTTTTCCTTTTTCATGTTCCTTTCCCTTTCCAGTAGCAGCGGAGCTCCAGACGACGTCACCCTTTGATCGAGACAAGCAGGCGTGGATCCCATCGGGTACGATGGACGTGAGAGGGTGCTAATACCTTCCTCTCATGTAACCGACTCCCGAACCCATTTTTCTTGGTCGCAAAACCATGCTCTTTCCTTTCCTTCAGGTTTATACGGTGTTTCCTTTCCCTCTCTTGGGATAAATACACATTGCTGGCGACTCTGTTTCGGTGCCACTTTCGCGTTTGTACTAGGATGAAAATCCCGGGAGCGACAAGATGCCAGAGGGCATTAAAATTGTCATTACATAAGGCCTCAAAAGGGCCAGAAAATATGATGATAAAAAAGAACTACAAACAAAAGTCATGAGATGATCAAAAGGGGAGCTCAACTTCAACTGAAGAAAGTTGACCTTGTGAGTCTGAAGGCGTGTTTCGCATAAAGCTTTGTCGAGTTTGGTTGCTGAAAGTTCTTTTTCAAGCTTTTAGGCATTATCAATGAAGTCCATAGTGTATTTCAGCTCTTTGGCCAATTCAGTGTCGTCGAAATTCTTCAGCTCAAGATTACGCTTTTCAGCATCTGAAATTTTGTTTTGCAGTTCTGTGATTTGCTATCTCCATGTGTCAATATCCTTTTCGTTCGACACTTTCTCTTCCTGCCTTTTAGCTTGGGCAATTTCGTGGTCTCCGACTTTGGCCTCTGATGCATGTACTTCATCCCAAGCTAGATGTTCCAGCGCAGTTGTATTTTCAATGGTGTTTTGAATGTTGGGAAGAAGCTTAAAGTCTTCAGACATCTGATTCACTAAAGTAGTTAACTCTATAAGGAAATTAGATACCTCTTTCTTAAGGGTCGAGAGGTCCAGTTTCTGGAGGGTGTCTTTCAGAAAGAGATGAGCAGTTCGATCTGCATTTAAGATGCTGTGGATGTCTCCCTTGAAGAATTTGTTTTTAATTTTCTGAAGGATAGGGCCAACAAAGTCATCTAGAGCTGGATCCCCAGAAGTGGTCGAGGTACTAAGATTGCTACCAGAGGAGCTGTACTTTTTCCCAAGTATCATTTTGGCGTACTGTCGAGGATTCGACCATCTAAGGGCAGCCAGTGGATCTTCAGTAGTGGGTCCTCCAGTGGTCAAAGTGCCTGTAGGTTTAGGAGTTGGAGTTTTGACAAGACTTTTTTCAGTTACGGGTGAAGTGGACTGGTCCTTCTCAGTTCTTTCTTCTTCATCCTCTTCATCCTCTTCTTTTTCCTCTTCATCTTCGACCTCTTCTTCTTCGTCCTCTTCGTCTCCTTCTTCACTGTCTTGGTTATCATTCTCTTGATCATCATCAGATGTAGTTTGGAATGGGGGTTCTCCCATATTGTCTATCCCTTCATGGGCAGTTTGATTAAGGTGATCATTATCTGGTTCATTTTCAAGATGCCCTTCTTCAATGGCAACGACCTCTGTAGGTTGTTGGCTAGAAACATCATCCTTTTCAAAATCAGAGCCATCTGTCTGGGATTGTTTAGAGGTGGTCTTGATAGGCGAGTTTTTGTTTGTTTCGACCGTCGCAGAGGGAGGAACTGTACGGAGGATAGGTTGGTTAATTTTGCTTATTGAGCTGTACCCAGAACCAAGGTCAGAAGTGGGGTGGTAAGTTAGCTCACCTTGGCTATTCAGAAGAGTTGGTCCAGAGGTCGACGTAGCTTGTGGTGGGTTAGAATCACCTACATCAGCTTGAAACCACAAGTAAGGAAAATAAGATTGAAGGAGATTTGAGTGAAGAGTGTGAATACTATGAGAAAGATGGTGTGCATACCTGAGCATTTGCAACATCAGGGCTTGAGTTTTCACTCTCATGAGTGCCAGCGTTCGATTTCGACGCGGCCTTAGAGGATTGTTTCTGGACACTACTAGTGGTATGTGTCTTTTCAAGAATTTTGGCTGCCTTCGAGGAAGGTTAGCCAGCAGCTCCAGAAGCTTTGGTAATCTTCCTTTTCCTTTTAGCTATGACCTCCTCAGGAGATTCATCATCAGCATCTAAAGGAATGACTGTTTGAGCACCTTTTTTGGTCTTCTTTTGAGGTGTTGGAGGTTTTCGGGCAGTCTAAAAAGGTGATGCAAACATTAGAAGGTGATCACATAAAGAAGACTTAGGCAAGGGATATAAAATACCTTTGTGCTTTCAGATTCCTTCTCGACCTTCACAACAACACTCTTAGCTGGTTTGGTCACCCTAGGCATAGCTGAAAAGACAAAGACAATTATTACAAGTTAATATTTAAGTGGTTAGTTATAAATCACAAATCGAGGGCCTCAAACCTTCATATATTTTGGATTCGATGCGAACATCCTCGATCCCTATATAAAGGTGTCCTTTAAAACTGTCCAGCATATGCTTAGTCGCAACCACCCTTTTGGCTTTCGGTTGAGACTGTCGTCGAAGGATTTTTATGGAATCACCACAGACAAACTAGTCTGGAAATGGAGGGGCAAGTGCCACTCCAAAATCAGCGTTAGGCAGTCGAGGGAACTTTGGAGGAAAGAGCTTAAAAGCCATCTCATAACGTCTCTCAAGAGGAACGTTGGAAGGGATTTTTAACTTATCCATTTTTTGTAGAAATTTCTCCTTCAAAGTGACAGCAGCCTCACAAACGGTTCGACTAATATCATCTGGTCGATAGACAGTTTCAAAGTACCTTTGGAAGGCTTGAATTTCTTTGATATGAGTGAACTTACTCTTCCTGGTTTTCTCCTGCACATCAAGGAAAGCTTGGTCAAGTAATGAGGAGAAGGCAACAACATTAAGAAATTGTTCATTGTAGTGCTTCGACCACCAGTCGTGAAATGGTTGAGTGCACAAAAAACAGGGCTGAACGTACACAGGGGAAATGACTGCTTTTCGAGCATTCAACCTGTCAAAGTGGATTGCAGCACCTCCCTCGTCGAAGTTGGCAGTGTGAAGAACAACATGGCCCTTTTTCTCATCTAGGCGCTTAGGGAAAATCTGGGCCAACCCAAATTGTCGAGAGACAAGGTTTGGTTGGTAAGCAATCAAGGTTGCTATATCTTTTCCAAGATTCAGCCTATGGACGATAAATCTAGGAATCAAGAAAGCCTTCCAGATTGAAACAGATTCAGTATGTAGCTTTTTGTTTGAATTAGGGAATGGCCTTGTGAACCATTCAGGGCCACATCTTCTCTCACCAAAAGAGGCCATGCTTAGTGTGAACTCAAACCATTTGGCAAACTTCATGATGTAATTGGAGAAGGCTCCTTTGAGAGTTTCCCCATCATCATTAGGGGTGAGTTTGACCAAGTGAGTCCCTGCGACCTTCCTTTCCTTGATTTCAGTAGAAGTTTCATCGACTCTCCCTTTCCTGGGAAGGCTGGCTTCGAAAGTTACATTAAGCCATAAATGAAGCAGCCAGAGGGGGCCATTCAGGTGTACAGTGCCCTGGGCCTCTAAATCTTTGAGTCGAGATGCCCCTTCGCTGATAGATTCATAGAGGTTTTCCAGGATTAATTCACTAAGGCAAACCCCTTTGTTGTTGTGGAGTTGTTTGGCTAGAGTTAGATACTTCTTAGCCACTTATAGAGATTTGGAGCAAAACACATACCTAGACAGCCATAAAGTCAGGAATGCAATGTGTTCTTGGTCAGACACTTCTTCATTACCGCGTTTGAAGTGGTGGTTTATGAAATGTGTATAGGTGAGTTTGGAATTGGAGATCCCTATTGTATCCTCTGCGTCAGTTTCAGGGTTATAAGAAATGCCATCTGGTCGAAGTCCGGTGGTGGCAGCCACGTCGAAGAGGGTAGGGGTGACCATCCCATAGGGAAGATGAAAGGTAAAGTGGGTACTATCCCAAAAATAAAGGGATGCTGCCAGCAAGTTTAAACAATAAGGAATACTAGTTTTCGACAACATGAGCAAGTCATAAATTCCTATTGTTTTCCAATGTTCAGATTTTACCTTTTCCATCCTGGTCATCCAAAGGTCAAAATCTTTCAACGGGCTAACCGCTCTCACTAATCTAGTGCCATCTTGGAGATATCTAAGATCCATCTTGGTTAAGGTGGGTTTATCAGGGGAAGTTTCGCCCATTTTAGGGTTACTTTTTTACCCTAATGGCCTTGATTTGCGATAGGAAGGAAAAACTCACTGAGTTTTTCATCAGAAACTTTAGCATCGGATAAAGGACCAGATAAAGCATAAGGTTTGTCAGAAACAATAAGAGGAATCATTACCTGAGAATCATAGATACTCTTTACTTCTGCAGCATGGGGTTCTGGCATGAACTGGTGATTATTTACCATCTTAGGTCCTGGAAGGTTCGAAAATGGTGGAAGAGATTGTTTGAACTATGTGACCTTGCCTTTTTGACCTTTCTTTTCTTGAGGAGCGGTTTGTGAGGACGACATTGTTGGGAGTTAGAGAAGAAATAAAATGGTGTTCTGGGTTTCTTGAAGAAAGTTTGAAGGATGAAGAAATGAGTTACAAGAAATTCTGAGAATGCAAAAGTTTGGCAAGTTGTGGAAAAGGAGTATTTATAGGCGTTTGGAAGTTCAAAGGATTGTTAATCCACCGTCAAAGCAAGTCCAGTAGTGGGACGCGTGTCTTCTTTTTGGAAATTTTTGAGTGGTGGCAATTATGATCAGACTGTGAAATGTCTAGTTTCAAGAAAAGGTAATGATGAATACTGATCAAAGATACGGCTGAAAAGACGTTTAAAGATTCACCATTATGATATGACGTCATAAGCGTGGTTGAAAGAAACTGAATAGTTTCTAGATCGTGGGCTAAACAGTTATGACTATGTCTTCTCATAGTCGAATGAGCAAGCATCAAAAATTGTTCTATCAAAAAATGACCTTCCTACCAATACTGATGAAAGGACATTTTTGGGGGAAATTTGTTAGCTCCTAATTTCGACGCTACCTGTTCCAAATAAATTTGGCTTTAAAGAAGTTGTGTTGTTCTTTAAAAATAAATAAGCTAAAAGAAAAAAAGGCTTCGACCATACTTGGTGATAGCTTGGGTCGAAGAAAGGAGTCTCGAGACTTCAAGTATTTCTAAGTCTAGGAAGTCAGTTCGACGGGATGATGCGCTTTAGTTACAAATAATTAGTGGAGGGAATTTTCTACTATTTTGAATTTGAAAAGAGGACAAGTGGCGAAGATCCAGAAGTTGAAGACATGCAAAGTGCCAAGTGGCGTGTTTTAGGAGTAAACTGTCAAATGGAGGTTATTTTAGAGTATTATAAATAGGTTAGTTCTAGAGTTAGAATGGGTGTGAAAAATCGTGTTGTACAAGTAACTCCATAATCACTCAAAGTATCCAGCGTGTAGAGAAAAGGGTGAAGCGAGAATGTACGTGATTGTAATCACCATTATATTTCATTGAAATGCAATTTACTTTGAAGTTTCTACCTTAGATCCTTTACTTTGAAGTCCTTTAATTCAGTCTTTTACTTCTAAGCATTTTACATTACAAAGTTTTTGCAGTTCTTACATTATAAAGCTTTTACCTTCAAGCATTTATATTTCTGCAGTTTATTCAAGATTTTATGCGCTTCTTTTACCATTTAAAGTTCAGTTTTTATCAAACTTTTCTTTACATTTCAGTCTTTCTTTAAGTTTCTTGTTTCTTTAAGTTTCTTTACATTTCAGTCTTTCACAAGCATTGTCGAAATGTTTGTTTTATGCATTAGTGAAACATTTTAAATACACTCATAGCACATGTCCTAGGATCAATCTGGTCGATCTTGTAAGTTACTAGAACTTTGTTGTTTTAGAAGATCAGCGGTTGTTTACCAATTTCCAGGGTAAACACCCACACTTAAAGAATTTCCGCCCTCGAAAATTACCTCAAGGAAATAGAGTCGGATACGACTCCCTCATCTGATCTTCGCGTTCCCAAGTCCAAATTTCGCCAGCTGGTCTACCCCATAGCACCTTCACCACGACTATGTCTTTACCCCGTAACTGCTTCATTTCACGACCATCAACACTCACGGGCAATGCTTCCACAGTCAGATTATCCCTCACTTGTACATCATCTATCTGAATCACATGCGATGGATCCTGAATGTATTTCCTCAACTGAGACACATGGAACACGTCATGCAAATTAGCAAGCGACGGCGGTAAAGCAATCCGATAGGCTACCTCTCCTATCCTCTACGATATCTAATAAGGACCAACAAAATGTGGAGTGAGCTTCCTAGACTTCAATGCTCGACCTACACCAGTCACTGGCGTCACTCTCAAAAACACGTGATCCCCCTCTTGGAATTCAAGTGCATTCCTCCACTTATCATGGTAACTCTTCTGAAGACTCTGCGAAGCTTTCATCCTTTCTTGGATCATATTAATCTTCGCAGTCGTCTCTTGCACAATTTCAGGTCCGAGTACAGCCCTCTGACCCGATTCATACCAACACAAAGGAGTCCTACACCTCCTCCCATACAAAGCTTCATAGGGCACCATTCCAATACTAGCATGAAAACTATTATTGTACGTGAACTCAATAAACGGTAAATGGCTATCCCAAGATCCTCCATGATCTAACACATAAGCCCTCAACAAATCCTCTAGAGATTGGATAGTCCTTTCCGTCTGACCGTCCGTCCGCGTATGGTAGGCAGAACTCATCCTTAACTTAGTAACCAAAGCATCCTGCAAACTCTTCCAGAACCTTGATGTAAATCTCGGATCTCTATCCGACACAATACTCGAAGGTATCCCATGTAACTTCACAATCTCCTCAATGTACATCTCAGCTAGCTTCTGCATAGAATGATTAATCTTCATCAGCAACAAATGAGCCGACTTAGTTAGTCTATCCACGATCACCCAAATTGAATCATTTCCCTTATCAGTTCTCGGCAATCCCGTCACAAAATCCATGGAAATACTATCCCATTTCCACTCTGAACTATTCAATGGTTGCATCATACCTAAATGCTTTTGGTGCTCAATCTTCAACTTCTGACAAGTCAAACACACATAAATGAACTCTGCAATATCCTTCTTCATACCCGGCCACCTAAACAACTTCTTCAAATCCTGGTACATCTTCGTAGCACCGGGATGAATGCTCAACCTACTTTGATATCCTTCTTCTAGAATACTCTTCTTGATTTCTGGAACATCTGGAACACACACTCTATCTTAGAACCTCATCACACCATTCTCATCAATCCGGAGGTTACCCCCATTATCTTGGTTAATCAAAGTCAACTAGTCAACCAACTTTAAATCAGATTGTTATCTCATTCTGATATCTTCCAGAATACCACTAGTCAACTTCAACATTCCCAACTTCACGCTGCTAGAGGTCTCTTCACATACCAAACTCAAATCTCGGAATTGCTCAATTAATTCCAATTCTTTCACCATAAGCATCGACATGTGCAATGACTTTCTGCTCAATGCACCGGCCACTACATTTGCTTTGCCTGGATGATAACTCAAATCAAAATCAAAATCCTTCAACAGCTCTAACCACCTTCTCTGCCTCATATTCAATTCCTTCTGATCAAATAAGTACTTCAAACTCTTATGATCACTAAACACTTTAAATTTAGAGCAAAACAGATAATGTCTCCAAATCTTCAACACAAACACCATAGCGGCCAATTCTAAGTCATCCGTATGATAATTCCTCTCATGAACTTGCAACTGTCTCGAAGCATAGACAACAACTTGTCCATTCTGCATCAATACTCCACCAAGACCCATCTTCGACGCATCACAATACACTACAAAATGTTCACTCGGATTAGGAAAAATCAACACTGGAGCGGTCATCAACCTCTTCTTCAATTCCATGAAAATCTCTTCACAAGCTACATCCCACACAAAAGTTTGACCCTTTCGAGTCAACTGAGTCAGAGGTAATGCCAACTTAGAAAAGCCTTCAATAAACTTGCGGTAATAACCCGTTAATCCCAGAAAACTTTGTATCTCAGTAGCAGACTTCGGAGTCTCCCACTGTAACACAACATCAATCTTAGAAGGATCACCAACAATCCTACCGCTTGAAATCACATGGCCAAGGAGACTAACTTCCTTCAACCAGAACTCACATTTTGACAGCTTTGCATACAATTCTTCACTTTCAGTACTTGCAACACAGTTCTCAAATGCTCAGCATGTTCTTCTTCAATTTAGAGTATATCAGAGTATCATCCATAAAACCCACCACAAACTTGTCCAATTACTCATGAAAAATCTAATTCATATACTCCATGAACGCCATACCTCGTCCCGAAAGCTGTCTTCGGAATATCGCCAGGCTTAACACGAATCTAGTGATAACCAGACCTCACATCAATCTTGCTAAAACACAAGCACCCACCAATTGATCCATCAAATCATCAATCCTCGGAAGTGGATACTTATCCTTGGTAGTCACTTTATTCAACTGTCTATAATCCCCACACAATCTCATAGTACCATCCTTCTTCTTCACCGACAACACAGGAGTACCCCACCGAGAAACACTCGATTGAACAAACTTCATCCCAAGAAACTCTTCCAATTATTTCTTCAATCCTCCTAACTCAGATGCAGACATCCGGTAAGGAGTCATTGACACTGGACTCATACCTGGTATCAACTTCGTCACAACCTCTACCTCACGCTCTGGAGGCCAATCACTTACGTCATCAGGAAACACTTTCGAAATTTCACAAGAAAAAAAGGCAAAACACTCACTTCTCCACCTTCACTAATACTCAAAGTTGCCTTCAACATAAACATCTCAGCACCATCCTGTATCCACTCATCAAAACCATCTGTAAACACTCGGCTTAACCCCAATAATTCTTTACACACACTACTCAAGCTCGCAAAACACGTCTATCCCATCCAACATGATCCCTTCTATTATCAACACGAGATTAAGGGTGATCAGTTCCTCAATTTGTCAATAACAACCGACTATCATGAGGCGGTACAAATGATCTTTACCAACTATCACATTGTCTGACACCACACTTAGCCGTCGCTCCACACTCGGGGCACCTTGGAGAAGCACCAACTTCTCCTCCACTTGTTTCATTCCCAACCTGTAAATGGAAAACAAAACAAGCATCGACAATGTTTTCACACACATGTCGCACACTAGGGAAACAAACAACATTAGACAACCTGACCGGACGGACCGACCTGCTCTGATACCACTAATGTAACACCCTTTTCTACCCGAAATAAATGTTACAGGAGAAACAACTCAAATCACAGAGTAAAACATCAAAAAACCACCTCAAAGGGTGCACATTTCTCATTTAATTCAAAATAATACACTTGCCCTGTAACAAAGGGTTTTTCCTCAAAATAAATCAAAAGCCTTCACATGGCAGTGGAACTCAAAATTCTCAATTAAAAGGTTTTCAACAAAAGGCCCTCAGAAGTAGCAGCATAACCAAAATAACCACAAATAATAAAAAAGGTTTATAATAAATCATAACCTCAAATAACATCAAATAACAACAAATAAATCAACATGATTCGACTCGACGACCCAACTCGATGTTACACTATCAGAGCAAGACCCTCTAATCGACCAAAAACAATAACCTCAAAAGTCCTCGAGGGCATCCACATCTAAGCCGGATCACCTACACATTACCCACGTGGAGGAAACATTCAAACAGGAAGGGTGAGTAATCACAATTCATAATAATCGATATAAAACAAGATATACATAAAATGGCATTATCTTCATATACAACATCTTCAGGGTCATCACAAAGAAATATCAAAATCACAAACAACATCATCAAATACAACAATGCCAATTAAATGCAAATGCACAACAAGACTCATGCATGTGGTACCAATCGTCAGAATCGATGGACACTAGGCCATCACCCCTCCAAAGATCCCTGTCAATATGATCGATTCTGCATTGGAACCAGAGCATGTCATAATCACCTCATATCCGCACAATGGGAATGAAGCTTCGTCACAGAGTATGCATATGAATGCATGATGCACACAATCAATAATCACCATTGTCAAATAAACATCATTATGTACATCATCATTCATCAACAAAAGCCATCATACACATCATCATTCATCAAAACCTCATGTTAATTATATCATTATGTATTCGTCAAAACATCATGAATCATCACATAAACAACTAATAATCATCAATAACATCACATCATCATTTAATCACGAAACATTTCATATACAAATCCCTCATAATTCATCAGTCATATTATATCGTCATCATTCATCAATTCTCATATAAATCATGGCAGCATATATTCGTCAGGTAATCACCAAAACATCGTCATATAATCATCAAAAACACCATGGAAAATCATCATAAAAATCACAGCATCAAAGCGTCAAAATGGCACAGTGACATAAACAAAACATCACAAACAACAGACGTTCGCTACTGAGTTCGCTAGGCGAACCAATTCGCTGGTACCTTTGCTTTACGAGGCGGTCAGTGAATCTTATAGTCACCACACTAAAACACCAAAAAAACACTATCTGTCATACTCGCTGGTTCATTCGATGTGTGATGCCCCTCATTAGGAAGTTCGCT
This sequence comes from Lathyrus tuberosus, assembly GCA_022829125.1. Classification (NCBI taxonomy): domain Eukaryota; kingdom Viridiplantae; phylum Streptophyta; class Magnoliopsida; order Fabales; family Fabaceae; genus Lathyrus; species Lathyrus tuberosus. Next base: position 4,474,697 of record JALAZF010000191.1, read on the forward strand.
TTGCGAGATTTCCAGCGAATCCCCAATTTCACTCCAGAATCACCTCAGTACCCACACTCATATTATCGCGCATTCGCTGCGTTGCTCGCTTTGCGAGCCCTGGCAAACATTCGCCTTGTAAAGGAAAGGTTTGCTTAGCGAACCTGCGATTACAGCAAATCTCTGCTATGCATCAGTAGCTACACAACCTCAAAGGTACCTGCGATTACAGCCCCAAATAACCCAAAAACATCCCTACAACAGTCCTAATGCATCACGGGATTCAAAGGCATAAAACCCGTCTATTAGGTCGATTCATGGCCCTAAGGGAAATCTTAAATCCCCTAAACCTTCAAAACTCTCAAGCTTCCCATAAACCCTATAAATTCCTTCACCACAAGGTTTAAACTACATCGACGGGGAAATCAACCCCAAGGTCTATTTTTATCCGATTAAATTCAACTCTTAATAATTGATTCACAAAATACCCTTAAATCACCAATTCGTCACAAAAATCCCATAAACCCTCAAACACAAAACAACCACTTCAATTACATCGAATCCTATAATGAAAACAATGAAAGGTAATTTCTCCCCATACCTTAGATTGTCTATCCGATGTGTTCTCTCTTGAGCCTTTGGAAACCTTCTCGAAAATCCTCGCCTTTCCCTTTTTCCTCAGAGCTCTCCTTCTTTTCACGGTTCACCAAAAATGAATCCTATTCTTAAAATCCTCCTTTTATATTCACCTTAACCCTTGGGCCTCAAAATTGGGCTTTCTCCATAAGCGCTCACTAAACCTCCTCAAATGTCCATCTTACCCTTAATTCCTCTAATATTATTTAAAATAAATAATAATACAATATATTCCGTAATATATACTATTATTTAATTAAATAACCAAAACTTCACAAAATCACCGACGTCGACACAATTCACCAAAATTCACAGAAATTCAAGAATATAATATTTAAATAAATTAAATAAATATTCTACGAAATTTGGGGTGTTACAACTATCTTCAGAGTCATAACCATTTTTAGAGTAGCATCCACAAGAGCATTGCAACAGTAATATCGACATCCTTGGATCTATCTGATTATGATCAGATACAGAAGCATACTTGCTTCTTACGACTTGTGTTACACATAGTAACTCGCATATGATCATTTATGCACATCTTGTTGGTGTTTGTTGGATCTGATAATCTTCTATGATTATGATCTGCACACAATACACATTATAACATAAAATAGTTCTTTCACAAATACTCATTGTTATCATCAAAACATAGAGATGACTTGCAGAGACAACTCTTGCTCTTACAGCATACTCGGGGTACAACAATCTCCCCATAGCAAAACCAAACAAGCAATACGCGGCTTTCATGACTGAGTCAGGCAACTACTACTACAATGTAATGCCATTTGGCTTGAAAAACACCGGCTTACTTACCAACGGATGATGAACAAAGTCTTCCGAGGTGAGATCGGGGACATGCTCGAGGTCTACATGGATGACATGATCGTGAAATCACGAGAAGAAACCGACCACACTATCCATCTCAAAAGGGTCTTCGACATGGCAAGGATATGCAGGATGAGGTTCAATCTAGAGGAGTGCACCTTCGGCGTCTGAGTGGGCAAATTCCTCAGCTTCTACCTGACAGAACGAGGAATCAAGGCGAACCCCGACAAGTGAAGGGCTTTCTCCAGGTTCCCAACACTAAGCTCGAAGAAATTGATCTGATCCCTGAAGGGGATGCTCACCTCGTTGTCTCGCTTCGTAGCTAAGTCTGCCCAGCACGCACTTCTGTTTTTCAAAATTCTACACAAGGAAGTGGAGTTTAAATGGACCGAGGAATGTGAGCAAACCCTCCTCCATCTTAAACAAGTTCTTTCACAACCTTCGGTCCTATCGCGACCAGAAAACAGGGAGACTTTATACCTCTACCTCGCCGTCACGACTAAGGCCGTCAGTGTAACACTCACTCGCAAAACCACCAAAGAACAAAAGCCTATATACTTCAACAGTAAAGCGTTGCAAGGCCCTAAGCTGATATATCAGCAGATCGGAAAAGTGGCCCTGGCCCTCATCAATGCATCCAGAAGGCTAAGGCATTACTTCCTAGCTCACACGATCATTGTGAGGACAGACCAGCCCGTAAATCAACTACTCGGCCGTCTCGACATGGCCAGTAGAATGCTCAAATGGTCACTCGAACTCTCTGAGTTCGACATCCAATACGAAAGCAGGAAAGCCCTTAAAGCTCAGGTACTAGCCGACTTCGTAGCAGAGATGACCGTGCCGGTCTCCTTGAATAGCAGAGCCCACAAATGGACCATCTTTATGGATGGGGCATTTAGCTTTATGGGAAGCGGTGCCGAAATCATTTTTGAGGACGAAGAATGCATCCTGATTAAGGTCTCCCTCATGTTATCCTTCCCAACCTCGAACAAACAAGCCAAGTATAAATCCTTCCTCGCAGGGCTACGCTTAGCTGAGAACCTAGGCGTGAAGGAGGTAAAGATTTTCCTCGATTCTCAACTCGTCGCCTCTCAGGTACGGGGGGAATACCAGGACAAAAATGAAAGTCTCGTTGAGTACTTGGCCCTGGTCAAAGAAAGGATGAAAAAGTTTGACTTCGCGAACGTAGAGCATATCCATCGCAAACACAACACCCGGGAAGACATCCTCTTGAAGCTCATGAGCACGAAGAAGAAGGGTGAAAACAAGTCCGTCATCCAGGAGGTGCTTACCCAAAAAGCATCGAGAATCCCACAGCGGCCATCGATGTAAATGTCATCGAAGACAACGACTACTAGATGACCTCGGTGTACAACTACCTCATCTCGGGAGAACTACCCTCTGACCAGAAAAAGGCCATCATTATAAGACGCAAGGCTTGCTTATACGTCTTGGTCGAAGGCAAGCTCTACCGACGAGGATTCTCCATCCCCCTCTTGAAATGTGTCTAGGAATCCAAGGTCACCCATGTCCTTTGGGAAATCCATGAAGGAATTAACGCTCATCACCTTGGAGGAAGATCCCTCGCTCAGAAGGTCCTGCGAGCAGGATACTACTGGCCCACCATGCAACACGACATGAAAGAGCACGTGAAGAAGTGCGATAATTACCAATGACACGGGGACATGCACTTTGCACTGCCCAACAATCTCAAAACGGTATCGTCCCTGTGGCCCTTCGCTTGGTGGGAGATGGACATCCTCGGCCCCTTCACCATAGGGTCATACTAGAACAAGTACCTGATAGTTATCGTCGACTATTTCACGAAGTGGATAGAGGCCGAGGCTCTCACCAAAATCACAACGCATAAAATACTTTGTTTTTACAAACAAAACATTCTTGCCTTGTTCGGTGTACAACAAGCACTAGTCACCGAAAATAGGACACAGTTCATCGGCAAAACTTCTAAGAGTTCATCGCCAAAATGGGCAATAAATAACACTTCACGTCTGTCGAGCACCAGCAAACTAATGGGCAGGCCGAGACCACGAATAGAGTGATCTTGCGAGGCCTAAAATGGAGGTTAGGCAAGGGTAAAAGGGGGTGGGTCAAGGAGCTACACAATGTACTCTGGGCCTAGCATACGACACCACACTCGACCATCGGGGAGACTCCATTTCGACTAACTTATGGAACCGAGGTTGTCATTATGGTCGAAAACAGAGAGCCCTCGAGGCGGACAGAATCTCCCCTCGACGAGGAGATAAAGGATGAGGCACTGAGGGAGGAATTCAATCTGGTCAAAGAAATTCGGTCGGGGGCAGCCCTCCACAAAGCCTCATTAAAACAAAGAATAACTTTGCGACATGACGCCAAAGTCATAAGACACGACTTCTAAATCAGCAGCCTAGTCTTGCAAAGAAATCAGAAAGATTTGAGCGAGGGTAAACTTGCCACGAACTGGGAAGGCCCCTATCGTGTCCGAGCAAAAATAGACAACGGGGGCTATTATCTCAAAAACCTGCACGGGGAAGAAATTGCTCGACCATGGAATGCTGAGAAGCTTAAGCAATATTATAGCTAGACATCGCAGTCGGCGTGCTTGGTTCACTGACAACAAGGCACATCCCGACCATGAAGCCATGCCCTAGTACAAGCACGACTTCTCGAACTTGAAACGAAAAGACAAGATCCTGCTATATTTTTTGAAAAGATTCTTAGCCCGATGGGGATACCTCGACCGAGCTCCACCGTTGTCGTACAAGTTAAGTAGAACACCCAGCTTGCAATGGGAATTCACGCCGCGAAGCAAAGTTCTAGACCGATATCTTAGCTCCATTGTCGATCGGAAGCCAACTCTGATCACTCGACCAGTTCCCTGCACAGTCGAGCATCAACTCTGTCGAGCAAGGGCCCCAAACACTGGGTCAAAACAATGTTGCAAACATAAATCTCATTAAGAAAAACATACAAAAGGCATACACGCAATCATAAAAAAGGTAGTTATATTTGAATTACAGATCAAAGATTCAAGTATTACAAACAGGCAAGGCCTAATATTCGAATATAACAAACTTTGGCGCGCAAGTCGTACATATATCAAATCAAATTATAAAAACACGGTGCGCAGGCCAAACTACCAAACTAAGATTGAACTCCTCCCCCCCCCCCCCCCCCCCCCCCGGGCTGAGAATCCCCGTCTTCTTGGTCAGTACTGTCTCCGAAGCTCATTGGTACTACTACCCAAGGTTATCAAACTCGCGAGTCTACTTAGACTCGTAAAGGGTATGTAGACTCAACTCGCAGACTCGACTCTCAAAATCATACGAGTTTATGGAAAATAAAAAATGACTTTTAAAAACCTCCAAGTGACACATACATGACACACTCATATATTTTTTAACTTGTAAATGTTATATACATTACACACACATAAATTTCTTCTATGTACTTAAATATTTTAAGTACTAATTTTTTCTTAATTGGCTACTACGCAAAAAAATTCATAACAGTAAGTGTTTCTTCAAATAGTTTTATCAAAACTCAAAATTTAGACTCCCAAACTCAATTTCTCTTTGAAAAATATTAATAGTAAGTGTTTTTTAATGATATGTTTTGAAATTCTGGCATAGCAGATAGGAAATATCCTAACACATGTCAATACATTATTCTTTGCACAACTTTAAAACAAGAGCAGAACACACAAACTGATATTCAAAATATCAGTAACATCAGCAAGACATGTGTTACGACATCTGTTACAACATGTTAATCAAAATTGGACAGTAAATTGCAGAATGATAAACAACACAGAATATGATAACCCAGTTCGGTGCAAATCACCTACATCTGGGGGCATACCAAGCTAGGAAGAAGAATCCACTATCAGTAGTATAGTTTTATGTAAACAACCGCTGATTTACAGTAAACAACCTCTAGTTTACCTATCACTACCCAATGGAGACTTTATCATTAGAAGTCACATCTAATTGATAAGATAAACCCACCTCAATCCCTAAATCATAACTTGTGATTATCTAACAGTTATAGTCACAATAACTGTATCATCCTACTTGAAAGACACCCCTTTCAATACAAAGTTTCGTCAAGCATTCTTGACTAACAAGCTAACTTGGATTCGCTTAAAAGCTCCATCCAAGAATAATACACGATCCATTACCTACGGGTTTCTGAATCTGTACAAGTATCTATGTCTTCCACAATGTATCAAATCGATATAGAGGGAGAGTTACAAGAAAGCCTACGACTCTCAAAACCCTAAACCCTACTTTAAAAAAGTTTACAAAATAGGATTCCTAAGTCTATGTCGTTCTCTCTCTCTTTTCTAGCCTAGGAATAGGTCTTCTTTTATAATCTTCTGTTATCTTGGGCATCAAATCTTCTGTTGATTGATCTATTGCCAATCGCGCCTTGAATCTTGGAACAGATTTAAAAAAAAAACAAATCTGCTGTGACAATCATGATGTCGAGTCTTCATGCTGGGACATTTCATTCGACATCTTTGGTTTAGGGCAGAAACATTCATGTTGGAACATCCTTCACAACATTATGTTTTACCAAAATTTAGTCAAATCCTTGGAGCTTTCAATCTCCCCCTTTTGACAAATTTTGGCTAAAACATTCTTCAGTTTGATGGTGCATGTAGTGGGAAATACTGAAGCAAGAGTCATGGAAGAGGGAAAAGATAATTTCAAGACCCCCTCCTTATGAATGAGAGAGTAAGAAGAAAATTCCAAGACCCTTTCCTCATTCACCTTGTGATTCAGATTACATAGAGAATGTAACTCAGATCACAAAACACAACTTGCTTCATAACTCTGATCATAAAGCACAAGCTTTCCAAGATGTTAGAACCCAGAATGTTAGAACATCCTTTGAGACATTTTTCGCAACCAGCATCACAAATGCACACATATAACTCACAGCAATAACAAAGAATCCCAACCCATTCTCCCCGTTTTTGGCCAAAAGTTGGCAAAAATGACCAATACAGACCCATACCCAGTCTGTGCTTACCCAAACAAGGATAAAACCCATTTCCTCTTAATTTAACAAGAAATATGTTCTACAACACAAGCAGCACGACCCTCCTTAAATATTGAAGAAGATACATAGGTAGTGACAATCCATTTGGAAGAGACAAAAGACTAGTCAATGAATGCAATAAGCACTGTTCAAGTTAGTTTCGAAGGATTTCACTTTTTCTAACTTGTCCTTGAAACCACCTGTTGTGGTGAGAATCGGATATCAAGCTATTAATAAACTTGAATCACACATCTTTGAAATTCACCACCGAGCTTTGATTTATCCAAAGAAAAGGGTAAAGATCGAATAAAACCCTAAGTGCGCTATGTAAAGACACAGCTAAGAGATCTAAGGTTCGGGGGTTGGTTATACCTAGGGAAGGTGTTAGCATCCTAGATATTTGTAATACTCTACAGGAACCTCTTGTTAGTATTTGTGTTATGTTAATGTTTGCTTGCTAAGGGAACTGTGCTAAGGGTAAGGTAAAGACCTATGCTGAAGACCAAGGCACTAAAGGTAAAGACCTAAGGGTATGTACACTAAGTATGCTCGCCAAGACGTCACATCTCGTGCCTACGTATCCTAATAAGGATGGAATCAGAGCATTCATAGTTCACCTCACTAAGGGTTAGGAACCATTGACTATGGTCAAAGTTCCAAGGGGAATGAATATGACACTCATATAGAGTTAAAGAACTCTCTAATTCTAAGTTGTAGGGGGGAGTGAATACTCATAATGATGAGAATCACATAGAGTTTTGGAACTCTATCCTAATCTATGTTGTGATGTAAGTGGCTCTAATAAGGCTAAGGAGGGAAGTGTGCAACTATAATGATAGTACTCAAGAGGGGAATCTAACTAGGTCTAAGGTAGAAATGGCTCTAATGAGGCCAAGGGGTTGATCCTAATGAGGATAAGGGATGCCTCTAATGAGGCCAAGAAGGGAAGATTATGGGTGCTCAAATAAACCAGTTATTTAAATAATCCATATCCATATCCAAATTCGGTTATTAAAAACCGGTTATTTATTAGTATGGTTTTAACCAAATCCATATTTTAGATATATTTTTAATATGGTTTTAACCAAATCCATAATTTGGACATCTATATCCAAAATAAAAACCAAATTAGTCAATTTTTTTATAAAAAAAAAATTTAAAAAATTTTCATTTTGAATTTTTTTTATGGAATTTTGTTAAAAACAATTTTTTTTCAGTAAATAAAAGAATACTGAAAATTTTAAAAAAAATTAATAAAAAAAATATATATATTTTCAGTAGTTTTGAGATTCTCAGTTGTAGGGTCTTGGGTTTTCTTTTATTTTGTATGCTTGTAACAATGAGTAATTAAATAAATACAAGAGATGAATCTTGTTATAGAGTGATGAATTGAAGTGATGTTTTGATTGTTAGATACAGTTTTCAACAATTATGTGATCATATTATTATATAAATCTGTTAAATACTTACCTTTTTAGATCTTATATTATTCTATCATATTCCAATGTGTGTTTTCAATTTTTTTTTCCAATAATCACTCCAAGATTATTAGTATGATATTTAACTTTGAACAAGAATGGATTCTTTAACATAAATTCAGTTTTGATCAGTTTTTTTCCAAAAGTTTGGAGGACCTTTCTTCTATTCATACCATGAAAGTTAAGGGACAAAACAGATTTCGTTCACTTATGTTGCTAGTAGTTTACAGTTTAATGTTTAGGTGTTTTATCTAAAAATATTTAAAATTACTTTATTTAAAAAAAAATTATTTATAAAAACTGGATTCTTATGTTAAAAACCGATTTTAGCTGGAAAAACCAATGGTAAAAAATGAATATCCAATTTTAAAAACTGGATTTTTATATTCAAATCCAGTTTTAAATTAAAAATCGGATATGAACTTTAGAACCAGTTATGAAATATATAACCGGTTATAAAATTTGGTTATGGATATAATCGGTTTATAACCAGTTTTATAAAAACAAAACCATTTATATGGATTGGTTATATTAACCAGTTATAATAAATGGTTTTATATTGGATATGGATCGGTTATGTGAACAAACCAACGTTGAGCATCCCTAGGGAAGATGGCTCTAATGAGGCCAAGAGGTTAATGAGCTATCGTGACTTTGAGATCAATAGAGAGACTTTCCTTTGGAAGGAGGAGACAACAACTACTTGTGAAAACAAGTGTTGGTTAAGGGGAATTTAAAGTATGAGTGATAAAAGTGAAAGTCAATGGATTCAAGTAGGATAAACACCCAAGAAGGGCAATAGCATCAATCAAGCATAAATCACATATACGACATCAAAATGTCAAGATAAACATCCATGTGAATCACCCTTAGGCATGAGCAAGATTAAGCATGATAAATCATAATGAAATGATGCACAACAACTCAAACATGAATAAATGATCAAATAGGCAAGACAAAGCACTCTTGAACCATGAATTCAGAAGTAAAACATCCTTATTTAACCATGAATAAACACAAGTTCTAACTATAAGGCACTTCAAGAAGTGTTACAAAGGAATTAGGTAAAACTAGGTTAGAAACAAGGGTGAAAGGAGGAGTACATTAATGAGGTGTTTAAAATTAGGAAAATGGATAGACAAATCCAAAACCAGAGCCTAAACTCAAGTTTAAACATTTAAGAATGTGTGTGTGAAGTTTCATGCAAAGACAAGCAAAATTATCATCTCAAAATCAAACTTCAATGTGAAACACCAAAGGCATCGAGCAATGAATCGGGGGGTCAAGGAAGAGCCACTAAAACCAAACCAAAAGAGCTCATTAAAGGTCAACAATCAACCTCAAAACATCCTCCTAGTGTACACTAAGACACTCTAAAAAATTAGCTCAAGAAGCTAAAGGGAAGTGGTCCTTTTAAAAGAAGTTCACAAACTAGGTTAAAATTTACCCTTGAGTTTATAAAATCAGAAATAAATATTAAATTAAAGTAAAAATAAAAATAAAAATTTTAGAAAATTAAATTAAACTTCAAAATATTAACAAGAATTTTTTGGGAATTTTTATTCAAAAGAAACTATTTTCAATAAGACAAAATTGAAATGAGATTAAAAATAAGATATTTGAAATAAACAAAAACAGGGAGGGTGTATTAGTAAGGAACAAATGAACCAAAGGTCAGTTGTATGCACTTTCGGCCTTCCAGACAGGGGGTGCTTATAGTGAAAATGCAAAGCCCAAGGTCCAAATAAGAATATTTCTTCAGCTTAGTAGTTGTTACACGGTTAATGCACAAAATAAAACATGTGAAACATTTCGTTAACCGATCACTATGTTTTAAGTGACTAGACGAAAATAAAAAAGAAACTAACCTCTCCCACGCTGCCACGCCATCATCCCTTCCATGCAGCCTTAACAACTAATGAACCCTAATCGTGAAAACCAGAAAATGCATGGCTTCTTCTCCACTTTCTCAAACATTTTCATTATCACTCCTCAACCAAAAATAATAAAGTAAAACAACATGATGTAGTACTCTGAGAGTAGAACATCATCATGCATCATACAACTCAAAACAAACACTTAAACATAGGCAAAAAAGGAGGCTAAGGTCATGCCTTCAACTGAAACAAACAAACTGAATAATGGTATGCAATCTTAACTCAAATAAACACACCATGCTATCATTCTAAACAATGAAGAGGCCAAGTATGGACAACATTAAAGCATTCAGAACCTAAGCATGGAGGTAGTAGAGCATGAATAAAGCCTTACCAAGTGGAGAAAGTCCATTGCTTCTTTAACTTAGGAGCTTGGGAATCAAACAAGTTCAGCCTCCTTCTTTCAATAATGATGATATGCAAGCTACTGATGAAATGATGACTATGGTTGTTCTTAGTTCTCTCACGAGCTCTCCCTTTTCTTTGAGTGGTATGTTTGTAGTAAGTAGAAGTGATAATGTTCTGTATTGGAAACAAGGGTTGGACCTCCTTTTATAGCCAAAGCAAATTGGTTCTGTCCTTGAGGACACATTGGTTATATGCTTTGTCTAAGAGGGAAAGCGATAGGTAAACCCTACATGCATGGCCTCTATTCTTATCAATCTTGAGCCAAGTGAAATCTTTCGTATTACTTGTCTTCAGTTTCAAGTCCAGAAAGAAAAAAAAAAGAACCAACAGGTTGTGGTGCAAGGAGTGGTTACATGATGGTCTATAGCTTTAAAGCATGGCAACATTTGTATGTCAACTTATCAAGTACATGGCAGTTGTAGCTTTTGATCCACTTTCTCAGGATTTGAGGGCAAGGTACATATGTTGGGAACTAAAGAAAGGACTAGTAGGATGTACTTGGCAAGGCAAAGGATTTTGGTTTAGATTTTGGAAGGTCATGGACTACACTTTGTCACACGATGGTTTCATGTCCAATGAACCAAATGAAATGATTCTTTCTCCTCTTGAAAGGTGGCATGGACTAGAGTAAATTTGATGTTGGTGAAAGGTTAGGAAAAATTTTAGGCATACATGAAAAGTTATGGTAAAGTTAGTGGCTACAAAGAACCAAAACCTGAATTTTTCTAAGTATAAAACAACATTACAACATGACTACTTTGGAGCACTATATCTTGATGACTACTAATCTAATTTATGAGATTCTTGGCTCAATGTAAAGTGGAAAGATCATAGAGCAACTCTCATGTGGAATACCTTTGGTTTTGAAGCTCGGAACCTTGAGAAAAAATGTCATGAAGTTGTGTCCAACATGGTGTCAAAAGAGACTTAGAAAAAATTCTAAGTTAAAGATTCTTCCAACATTGAAACACCAAACTTTGAAGCAACATAACTTGAGATTGGATGATCCAAATGGAGATTTCTACACATGCTTGCAAAGCTTGAAGAACAAGGAACAACTTTCATGTTCAAGAATTTTGGTTTTGAAACTTGGAACAACGAGAAAAATGGCCATGAAGTTGTGTGAAAACTAGAGCAAAAATGAGCAAATTTTCACTAAATCATAAATGGATTTGGACTTCCAAGTCTCATAACTTAAGAATCAAGCCTTTTTTTTAAGAAGGACCCTCTAATACAATTTGAAGTTCATGGTGAGAGCTTCAATTTAAGCTTTGAGTTACCAAAATTGGATGTATGGTTTGAAAGTTATGACTCTTCAAAGTTTGCACAAGGAGTGAATTCCTCCACATTTAGAAAATTTCAAGAAACAAACCTTGCCCTTTTTGCAAGAAATCCTTCAAATGTTAACTTCTCATGCTCTAAATCAACAATCAATCATGTCTTGATGGAATATAGCTTGAATGCTTCATTTTGGATCAAAATATCAAAAGTCAAAGGTTTGACTTTTCAGTCAAAAACCCTAATCTTTTCATGAATTCTACTGGATGACCTTTGATGATCTTGCTTTCTCAATCTCTTCAAATATCAATGGATGGCCTCTAAGGATGTTTAAGAACATTTGGAGTCATGCCTCAAGGCTTGGGATCATGCCTTGATCAACAATCAAAGGCATGGTTGACTTTTCTTGACAAAACCCTAATCTAGTGCCAGATGAACTTGTGGCTCATTGCACTTGTGATGGGAGCCAAAAACATTTAATTTCTTGTTGGATAAGACCTCTTGAATGTATGTAAGCTCAATTGGTTAATGAACCAATCAAGACATTGACTTATCATAACAAAACTCTTTGGTGGTTCTTCAGGTTAAAACCCTAATTCCATAACTCTTGATCTGATGGTCTCTTTTTTATTTCTCTTGGTCCAATCTCATGAGGTTATGGCATATGATTTGAGGGCTTCATAATTAGCCTCCAAGACCAAATGGTTGAACCTTGGAGCCTCAGTTGGCTTTCTTGAAAAGATGACTTCACATACCAATCTCAATCAACTAGTGAACACTTGTGATGGTTGTATGGAGCCAAAGAGTGTCTTAGGAGACATTTAAACATGTGAGAGCTTGGCTTATTGATATTATCCTCTTTTTGTGCCAACCCTAGCTTTCACGTAAAATAAACAACTAGCAAAATATAGTGGTTAGTTCACAATGCATAGATGATTGAACCATAAATGCAAGTGCAAGATGTTATGACATCTAATGGGTAAAATTTGGGGTATAACAGTTGCCCCTATTTGAATAGCTTTACCGGATGGCACGAGATACGGTAATCCTCGGGAAATCAAGGTGAAGGTATTTAAATATAGCAAATCGAAAATTTTTCCCTTATATGGAGTGCATATGCTAATGACAGGAAACAAACATGCAAATGCTGACATGCCATGAACTTCTAGTATGATGATATGATGCCATGATGGCAATAAAATGCAGACAAAACAAGACACCAAAGGACAAATATTAAACACCCACAGGTGAGACTCACTGGGGAGGAACAAATGTTTAGTATCCACGAGCAAGACTCATTGGGGATGCGGGTTAACAACCAACAAATGAGACTCATCGGGGAGTGACTAAGAAAACACTGGGGATAACAAAATAAAATGAGGGGAACCCCACAGATCTTCTCGGGAGATAGAATTCAGAGAGGTATTCTCCACTGGGGAAAGATCCAAGGAGATGTACGACAGGTTCATATATGACCGGACGACATCGAGAATAACCAAAAGGGGAAGACACGTTCTTTACTAGGAATGAAACCAGAAAGAAGACATGACCTCCACTGGGACCAATTTGAACAAAAGATAGAGACCCAAAAAAATATTTTCTGGGGATTTCTTATACTGAAGAGTTCAAACGGGATCTTCAAGAAAAAGCCAAAAAAGACAGAGACAAACACAAACTCTGCGTGCGCCATATGATGATAATCAAAAGGACTTTCAAAGGGATACTGGTAATGACCAAACCTCTGCTGGGGATAGGATTAAAGTGCCAACAATGATTGGACTTAGAAATAACACGCCAGTAAACACTGGACTCACGGTATCAATTCTGAAACAACGCCAGTAAACACTGGACTTGGGATAACAATAATGATTGGATGAACAAACATGCCAGTGAACACTGGATTTATACGATACCGATGATGACCGATATTAAAACATGCAGTCAATATTGGACTTGAGACAAAGAATCATGTCAGTAAACACTGGACTTGTACAATACCGATAATGACCGATATTAAAACATGCCAGTCAATACTGATAAAGCAAGATTGTGATTCTGACCTTCTCGAGGTAACTCTTCGTTGCTAAACCTGAGAATATTGCAAGCAGTGATATTTACAATTATGCTGTCAAATTGGCCAGCAGTGATGTCTTGAGAAACATGGGCTTGGGCCAATATCTTTTGTAGGGCAGCTCGGTGAGTAGGCGAATTCAACAGCAGCGACAAGATTGAGATTTTAGAGGGTGTCTGGTGAAGCTGATCCACCACTTTGTAAGCACTTCTTTTAATGATCCACAAAAACTCATCATCTTCTTCACTTGTAACTACTTCCTTCTCCTTGTCCTTGGCGGGCACTGGAGCAACATTTTCTTTAGGCACAGTCCCTTTGAAGAGAGAAGTATAAATTCGACCACTTTGGGTCATCTTCCCAGACCCAACTATATTTGTTATTTCTTCACTAGTAGTTCCCACCTCTTTCCTTGGAACCACCTCTTCAGATCTTTTATTAACCACTGTATTTTCATACCTCCATGGCACAACTTTGGAATTTCTAAAACGGAATGGAACAGGCTGTCGGGTGTTTCTCAGCCTTAACTGATTAGCATCAGAAGCAATAACAGATTTTGATGTGTTGAATACTGGCTTTGGTTTATTGAAAACAAGGACCACAGAACCAGACTTCGACACATTAAAAACGGGGACTTTCTCTTTTGATTCTGTTAAATTGAATATGGGCTCAATTACCGCAATTGCCTCTTTCTTCACCTTACTAATTACCTGCAGAAAACCTTCATCAATCAAACTCTGGATATCATCTTGAACCAATCTTCACCCTCTGACACTGATATCACAATCTTCATAGTTATCATGGAAAATTTTCACTAACCCAGCTTCAAACAGTTTTGAATGGAAAATCCTGACAGGAGTCTTAATCTTTGATGCATCCCTTATCAAGACTTCATCATTCTCATCTTCGATAGCATTTGTACTCCCATGTGTAGGCAACGAATTATTCTTCACATTTGGTTGATTATCTACAAAGGACAAAATTTTCTTTTCCATCAAACACTTCACAACATATTTCAACGCAAGGCATCCTTCTAGGTCATGACCGGCAATGCCTTGGTGGAATGCACAGTTGACATTAGGATTATGGAATTGCATGGTTTTTTCTTTAGGTGGACCCAAAGGTCTAGTGACAATCAAACCTTGTTGAACCAAAGAGGGATAAAGCTCTCTGTAAGTCATTGGAATAGGTGGAAATGAAGGTTTTTCCCCTTGTCTTCTGTAGGGAGCGTTTGATTGAGAAGCTTGTGGCCTCTGTTGTTGTTGTTGTTGTTATTAATAAGTCAGAGCACTGGGTGCTGGCTGGTAACTAGGTTGTTGCTGGTATACAGGCGCCTGCTGCGCAGACTGATGGTTAAAAGTTGGGGTTATAGCTGCCACATAATGCTATGGGGAAAACTGCATTGGATAGATTGGCTGTTGAGCAAAATTTGGATTTGGCTGTTGATAAATCGGTTGTTTCCACATTGAATTCTTTTTCCAACCTATCATGACGGCATTGGTTTCTCCCTCCTTCTTTTTATGGAAGTTGCTTGGAGGTTTCTTGTTGTTGGTACTGCTTGGGTTGTTTGAAGAACTGATCACCTTTCCACTCTTCAAACCAGCTTCTACGTTTACGCCCACGGCAACGATGTCAGCAAAGTTGGCTCTAACACTGCTAATCATTTTTTTATAAAATTCTGGTTTCACGGTGTCCACGAACCAGTTAGCCAGTTCCTTTTCAGATAATGGAGGCTCTACTTGGGAAGCAGTCTCCCTCCAGCATTGAGCCTATTCTTTGAAAGACTCAGAGTTGTTTTGAGACCTACTCAAAAGTTACCTTCGGTCTGGAGCCAAATCCATATTGTACTTATAATGCTTCATAAAAGCATCCGATAAGTCTTGAAATGTGGATTCTATATTAGTCCAAGCTCATGTACCACTTAACGGAAGCTCCTTTCAAACTATCCTGAAACAATGGATCATTAACTTGTCGTTATCCATGTACGCCGCCATCGTTTGGTAGTACATGATCAAGTGCGACTTTGGGCATGTCGCACCTGAGTACAGGTCAAAGCTTGGCGTTTGAAACTTTGGTGGAATCACTAAGCCGGAGACCAAGCACATATCTCTAGCGTTAGTACTGAAGATATTGCTTCCTTCCATCACCCTCATTTTCCTTTAGATACTCTCCACGTTTTATTTCAATCTCTCATGGTGTTCGTCCCCCTCCTCAGACATTTCTGGGTAGTCATAAAGCGGTTGTGGATTAGGGAAAACAGGATGTAATTGAGTCTGCACCACTGTTGGAGCAAAAGTTGGGATAGCTTGGGGATTCTCATTTCCCACGGAAACAGCCTGTTGAGTGGTGATAGGAACTGGCAGAGGTACAAAACCATAAGGCATACCCGATGGAGGTATAAAGGCATTGTTGGCATTCGTAGCAGGCTCCACGGTTGGAGTGACAATTTCAAAGACCACGGTGGTCTGAGTATCCATCTTTTCTTCAATAACCTGTAAGGCTTCCATAATCTGGCCTATACTTCCTCGTAGATCATTCAACTCGTTGTTGACTCTATCCATCTCAAAGTCTTGTTCAGACATTCTATGGTGAGCTTGGGCTCATGTGTTGTATCGGTGTCAAAGACTCAGTGTGACAGTTTCAGAAGAGAAGACGACGAAATGAGACACGAAAGGAAAGAAATGCACATGTTATCGCATGCAAGGATGCAAAAATGCACATGCAAAATGCAGGCAAAACTATCAAGGAACCAGATATTGAAAACATTGTAGATAATAGGATATTTCTTAAAACAAACTCTTTCATTAGCAAATTTTCAAATATTACAACATAGGCGGTACACCTTCAAAGTTCATTACATGGGCAAAATAGAAAATACAACATAAAAGGAACTAGGAATCTAATCCACTTGCAGATGGTCCTTCCCCTCCATTGAGCTCCCTCATGAGTTCGTTGATTTGCTCTTGCATCCTTGCCTCATCAAGGGTCAGCTCTTCCAGTGCTTTCTTCAGCTTCAGCTCCTCATTTGTAGGTGGCTTATGACGCGGATAGGGCATCCTCATCACAAGAGCTTTTTCACGAGACCATTCCATGTAAGCCTCGGTGGCAGTGCAGTTAGGATTTCCCAAACCAGTCCAACTTTGTCTGTTAATGTAACGCTAAGCACGTGCAACTTTGATTTTAAACTCAAGATTTTCCTTCTCTTTAAGAAAAAGCCTTCTCAGACTGCTGAGATCCGGTATCTCCTCCATGGGGTGGCCTAGCTGTCGGCGAGCGTGAACGGGGTTATAGTTGATGCATCCTCTTCTACCAATAAGAGGTACATTGGGGAATTCCCCACAGCTGTGAATCATAAGAATCCCTCCATAGATTGGGTCATACCACTATATGTCAGCATGGGTAAGCTCCATGAGCCTCTTAGACCAAACAGTACTGTCTTTCACATCCCAAAAGGTTGCAGTCCTTGGTAGGTGCGAAATAAACCACCTATAAAGGAGAGAAACACAGTAGACGATCTGTCCTCCATATCGCATATTCCTTGAGTGGATGGCATGATAAGTATCACCCAATAGAGTAGGAACTGGATTCCCGAGCATAAAGATCTGAATAGCATTGACTTCGACGAAGTCTTTAGCGTTAGGAAACAGAAATAGGCCATAATCTAGTAAAGGGAAGGTGGACTCGAAGAGTACAGTATTCTTCCTATCAGCAAAGTAACGAGCTTTCTCGAACAAGAACTGAGCGGGTAATCCAGAAAGTCCCCCCTTGATTTTCATGTGGGATGGAATATCAGACAACCTTAGCCTTGTTCCTCTTACAATGTCCTTCGCACTGAGCTCGTCTTCTAATCTAGAGAATGGAGGAGAATTGTTGATAGAGAGACCCATCAAAGCAGAGCATTCTTCTAAGGTCGACGTCAGCTGGTAATCGGGAAACACAAAGCAGTGATCAAGAGGATGATATAGTTGAACCAACGTCTCTAGCAGTTCTTCAACCCTTCGATGTTCCAACAACGGGAGAATTCGTTCATACTTTTCAGAAAAAACCAACGGGTCTTTAATCAATCTCCCTAGTTCCCTTAGCTGCTCAACATCAGGAACCATGAAGGTGTACGGCCAAGTTCCTCTCTTTCCAAAATCCATCTCTACAAAGTCTGCAAAACAAATTTAGTTCCTTGACAGTTTAGCAAAAATGCAAGATGCAATGCAAAAGTTTCATGGAACTTAACCATTTGGGAAGTATCAAGGGATATCGAAAGACTCATTCTCATTAATAATAAAGTGGATTACAAAAGTCAGCACATCTTTCAAAAGTCTTAAACATAAAGATAAATAAAAGCTAACAAAAGGACCTAAGGAGATTCCCCTAAAAGCCTTGTGTTGAGTTTCCTAATCTCTTCCTCCGTCTAAGCTTTTTCCAGGATGAGGTTATCAACGATCAACTTCCACGAAGTAGACTGAGGGTCAGAGGTGCTTGGCTCTTCTTGTATCTTACTTTTTTTGCAGGAGAGTAATTCTTCATTCTTCGCTTGTTGTTGCCTTTGGAGCTCTAGATTCTCTTCGACAACCACTTGATACTTGTGCTTCGATGCTTCTCCTGTCTGTTGAGCTTGGTTCAAAGCAATCTTCAGCTCCTTCACTTCTGACATGAAAATCAGGATGGGCTCCTCCTTCAAGGCGATTGGCTCTTGTCGGGAATAGGGCATCTTCAACTCAATGGCTCTCTTTCGAACCCATTGGAGATAAGGTTCCATGGATACGCAGTTAGGCTTCCCTATAACATTCTTCCCTTTCTTGTGCCTATGACCCCAAGCACTCAAGATCATTCTTTTCTGTTTTTCTTGCTTCCCATATTCTTCAAAAAATATATTTTCCACATGAACGCCACGAGGCTTATCCTTCGAAGGGTAGCCCAACTTCTTTGACCACCGCTCCTTTTTAGGGTCCCAAAATGCGTTCGCCTTTGGCTGATGTGAAATAAACCACTTATACAACAAAGGAGTACAACACGTGAGCTGTCCTCCGTTGTGGACAATCCTCGGATGGACGGAATGATAAGCATCGACTAGCAAGGTAGGTACAGGGTTGTTTTTCAAGAAGATCTTGATGAAATTCAGTTCTACAAAGTTATAAAAGCTTGGAAAAAGAAAGAGCTCATAAATAAGCAAGGCAAAGATGGCCTCAAAGGCATCCATACTCAGGTGCTTGGCATAATACTGAGACTTCCCAACTAGGAACTTCGCAGACAAACCAAATACTCCTCCCTTTGTAGTCATGTTGTTTTGAATGTCAACTAACTCCAAATGTGTGGCCTTAGCTATCTCTTGTTCCTTGGGGTCCTTCTCAAAGATGGGGAACGGAGATTCGTTCAAAATAGGCAGACCAATTAGCTGAGAATACTCCTCGAGCGTGGGAAAAAGTTGGTAATCAGGAAAGGTAAAGCAATGGTAATCTGGATCATAAAACTGAAGTATAGTGGAAAGGAGTCCTTCATCAACCTTCATCTTCAACAAAATCCACAACTTCCTATATCTATCCTTGAATCCTTCAGGGTCTGTCAGCAAGGCTCTTAATCTTCTCAGGTCGTCCAGTTTAAGACTCTTGAAAGTGTACTTCACGGTGTTCTTCCTTGTGCTATCCATGATAACCCTATGGTATTCACAAACAAGAGGTCTATGTTCCATGAAACTGCCATGAAATGGATGCTTATGAGTGTATGATTGCAAAACCACAGATAAGCACAGATTCACAGATTCACATATTTACAAATGCACAGACAAAAGGGCCTAGGTTTAGGTCATGAGCAAGGAGCCATGGTCTACCCCTCCCAACTGGTATGTACTATGGGTTTATCATCTGTAGAACAGGGTTCTAAAAAAAACTTCCTAGAGTCAACAACCCATCTTTCAGATATTGTCGATTTCCCAAATGACTCGGTAGTCAATAATATTCTCAAGATAATATCGTCTGAGTGTAGTATCGCGTATCAACCATTTTGGGAATAGACTCCCTCATAGTCATCGCACTACATCCTAAAAGGCCAAGTGTGGTTTAAAGGTGACTAATGGTCATCAGTGTCACGGGCACCTAGATCGAGAGTAGTAACGTTTTCACGAATGGACTCATTCAACATGACTAACTCTCAAGAGGGCCTCCACTGAGTGATGGTTTCTCAAGTCAACTTTTTTGGGAATCAACTCCCTCAAAGTCTCCTTGAATATACCATCGTCCTATCATAGATGCACTCAAGTCCGGATATAGGACATCCACACCACTCAAAGTAGCAACCCTGCACACAGAAAAACCCAAGCACAGACAAATATATACATATATACAGATATATACAAGCAAGCAAACATATAAGATAACACAAATACAAACAAGGTGGGCTTAACCCTTAAACATTTTCCCCAGTGAAGTCACGATTTCTGTTGCGTTGAGAATCACATATCAAGCTATTAATTAACTTGAATCACGCATCTTTGAAATTCACCACCGAGCTTTGATTTATCCAATGGAAATAGTAAAGATCGAAGAAAACCCTAAGTGCGCTATGCAAAGACACGGCTAAGAGATCTAAGGTTCGGGGGTTGGTTATACCTAGGGAAAGTGTTAGCATCCTAGATATCTGTAATACTCTATAGGAACCTCTTGTTAGTATTTATGTTATGTTAATGTTTGCTTGCTAAGGGAACTAAGCTAAGGGTAAGGTAAAGACCTATGGTGAAGACCAAGGCACTAAAGGTAAAGACCTAAGGGTATGTACACTAAGTATGCTCGCCAAGATGTCGCATCTCGTGCCTACGTATCCTAATAAGGATGGAATCAAAGCATTCATAGTTCACCTCACTAAGGGTTTGGAACCATTGACTATGGTCAAAGTTCCAAGGGGAATGAGTATGACACTCATATAGAGTTAAAGAACTCTCTAATTCTAAGTTGTAGGGGGAAGTGAATACTCATAATGATGAGAATCACATATAGTTTAAGAACTCTATCCTAATTATAAGTTCTGATGTAAGTGGCTCTATTAAGGCCAAGGAGGGAAGTGTGCAACTATAATGATAGTGCTCAAGAGGGGAACCTAACTAGGTCTAAGGGAGAAATAGCTCTAATGAGGCCAAGGGGTTGATCCTAATGAGGATAAGGGATGCCTCTATTGAGGCCAAGAAGGGAGGATGGCTCTAATGAGGCCAAGAGAGTAATGAGTTATCTATGACTTTGAGGTCAATAGAGAGACTTTCCTTTGGAAGGAGGAGACAACAACTACTTGTGAAAATAAGTGTTGGTTAAGGGGAATTTCAAGTATGAGTGATAAAAGTGAAAGTCAATGGATTCAAGTAGGATAAACATCCAAGACAGGAAATAGCATTAATCAAGCATAAATCATATATACAACATCAAAAGGTCAAGATAAACATCCATGTGAATCACCCTTCGGCATGAGCAAGATTAAGTATGACAAATCATAATGAAATGATGCACAACAACTCAAACATGAATAAATGATCAAATAGGCAAGACAAAGCACTCTTGAACCATGAAGTCAGAAGTAAAACATCCTTATTTCACCATGAATAAACACAAGTTCAAACTACAAGGCACTTCAAGAAGTGTTACAAAGGAACTAGGTCAAACTAGGTTAAAAACAAGGGTGAAAGGAGGAGTACATTAATGAGGTGTTCAAAATTAGGAAAATGGATATTCAAATCCAAAACTAGAGCCTAAACTCATGTTTAAACATTTAAGAATATGTGTGTGAAGTTTCATGCAAAGATTAGCAAAATAGCCATCTCAAAATCAAACTTCAAGGTGAAACACCAAAGGCATCGAGCAATGAATCAGGGGGTTAAGCAAGAGCCACTAAAACCAAACCAAAAGACCTCATTCAAGGTCAAAAACCAACCTCAAAACATCCTCCTAGTGTACCCTAAGACACTCTAAAAAAATTTAGCTCAAGAAGCTAAAGGGAAGTGGTCCTTTTAAAAGAAGTTCACAAACTAGGTTAAAATTTACCCTTGAGTTTATAAAATTAGAAATAAATATTAAATTTAACTAAAAATAAAAAAATTAGAAAATTAAATTAAACTTCAAAATATTAACATGAATTTTCTGGGAATTTTTATTCAAAAGAAACTATATTTAATAAGACAAAATTGAATGGGAATAAAAATAAAACATTTGAAATAAACCAAAACAGGGAGGGTGTATTAGTAAGGACCAAATGAACCAAAGTAATTTGTATGCGCTTTGGGCCTTCCAGACAGGGGGTGCTAATAGTGAAAATGCAAAGCCTAAGGTCCAAATGAGAATATTTCTTCATCTAAGTAGTTGTTACACGGTTAATACACAAAATAAAACATGTGAAACATTTCATCAACCGATCACAATGTTTTAAGTGACTAGATGACAAAAAAAAGAAACCAGCCTCTCCCACGCTGCCACGCCATCATCCTTTCCATGCAGCCTCAACAACTCATGAACCCTAATCATGAAAACCCGAAAACGTATGGCTTCTTCTCCACTTTCTCAAACATTTTCATTATCACTCCTCAACCAAACATGATAAAGTAAAACAACATGATGTAGTAATCAGAGAGTAGAACATCATCATGCATCATACAACTCAAAACAAGCACTTAAACATAGGGAAAAAGGGACGCTAAGGTCATGCCTTCAACTCAAACAAACAAACTGAACAATGGTATACAATCTTAACTCAAACAAACACACCATGCTATCATTCGAAATAATGCAGAGGCCAAGTATGAACAACATTAAAGCATTCAGAACCTAAGCATGAAGGTATGAGAGCATGAATGAAGCCTTACTAAGTGGAGAAAGTCCACTGCTTCTTCAACTTAGGAGCTTGGGAATTCAACAAGTTCAGCCTCCTTCTTTCAATAGTGATGATATGCAAGCTACCGATGAAATAGTGATTATGTTTGTTCTTAGTTCTCTCATGAGCTCTCCCTTTTCTTTGAGTGATATGTTTCTAGTAAGTAGAAGTGATAATTGTATGACCCTAATTTTTGACCCCTAAGATTCCACATATCATTCACATATCATTTTGCATCTTTACCACAAACAAGATCATGCTTTGGTTCCTTTATCCCTCTCTTCTTTGGGTTTATGGCTTGCAGGGATCACTGAGCATCTGTGTCTTTCTTATTTGCCTTTATTTGCTTATGTTTACTAACCTTTAACCAAAATCCAAAAATATTTTGTTTTCTTTCACTAACATTTTCAAGGGAAGAACAGGTTAAAAATACCAAAATAACAGTCCCTCAGCTCGAATGAAATTCATCTAAACAAAGTCAAAGTTGATCTGCAAGCAATTCAAAATTCATCTGATCAAGAATTTCCAAGATTTTATTGATTATTATTCAAGAGACTCCAAGGTTCATGTGTTTATTTCCATGCCTTCTTTGACAAGCAAGAAAAATCGAGCCAGAGCCAAGACAACACATCAAAAAGCCAAATTTCCCAAATTTTCACTGTGTTAATCGGTTAACGCGTGCGAATTTTGAAAAAATGGCAGCAAATTCATAATTCAGCAATTGGCACCAATTTTGATCACATGTGGAATATTCTAGACCATCTCATTTTAATTCCCTACATCACTTTGATCATTTCCTACCATACACCTTCACTAATCACCACTCTTTTTTGAATTTTCCTCCAAATTCAAATTCCAAGCCTAATTTTCATTTCCAAACCAAACTCCAAACCACCAAATTTTCCAAGCCTAAACTCTATAAATAGAGCCTTCATGTCATTCATTCTACAAGCTTTTGAGAGCTAAATTCACCTTGCTAAAGTTTCTCTTGAATCTTTCGATAGCCAAAAAATCCCTTGCAAATTATCTCCTCAAACCACAAATTCACCAAAGCTCTTCTTTCTTCTTTTGAAAGTTAGTAAGAATTCACATTGATTCTTGCTTAACTTTGAGCTAAACCATCATCATTTCTTGTTTTCATTCATCAATCACAGTAGATAAAGGTTTTGGAGTGTGGATCTTGCTGCAATTCAAAAGGAATTTTCTGATTTGGAGTGGTAATTAATCTTCCACCATTGCTAAAGCTTCATTTTCATCATTCAAGATGTAGATCCTTGGTGCTTCTTGTTGTTGATCTTTTGGATCATATATTGTTGTTTGATTGCAGGTTTCTTTGTCTATTTTTACTTTAAAATTTGTGCAAATTCAATTCATGATCATAAGGTGTTTGAAAAATGTTTTGAAATAGGATCATGCTGAATTTTGCACATTTTTTTTGCTGCTGATACAGTGTTAACCGATTAACCAAACACAGTGTATACTAGTTAACCGATTAACACCCTGTTTTGTGCAGAAATTCAAAATCTGCACTGGTTAATCGATTAACCAATTGTCATACCCAAAATTTTGACCACTAAGATTTCCCATCATTGTGCCAATCATCATCACAATATGGGGGAACCATCTTATTTCATCAGTCTCCCCAAAGATGGGTGAGCATCCACTACAATCAAAATTAGGGTTTCAAACCCTCTCTGAGTGCTTAGATAAAGGATCAATCAAGGAATGACATGATCTTCAACTTTTCTAACCTCTCAAACATACATAAAGGATCAAAAAGGACTCCCACTTCAAGGATTAAGCACAAGATGCTCCCTTCTAGGTGGATCATGCTTCAAGATCGACGGTGTCACCATATTAGGGTTTTGGTTGACCAGGGCCTCCAAAGGGAAATTTTCCTCTGGGAACAAGCCAAGGATCCAAAACACAACCTAATATATTCCATGGAACCTCATGGACCCAACCATCAAGTCAATTTTGCCTCAGGGGATGCATTCATCAAAAATCAGGAATTAGGGTTTCTTGACCTAATTCACCCCTAAGTTGACTTTTGGGACAAATCATGAACCAAGACCTCAAGAGAGGGTTTGAGGGTATCTAATGAACTATATTGATCCATTTGGAATAATGGATTAATCCAAGAAGTTTGAGCAACAAGTCTCAATTTCATCTGCACCATAATTAGGGTTTTAAGGAAAAAGTCAACTGTAACTTTGACTTTTGACTAGGACATGCTCCCGAGCCCTAAGACATGATTCAATATACCCTATGACACCCATGGAACATGTCCATCAAGTTTGATTTAGGTCAAGGACATGATTTCCTGAAGAATTGCACAGTTTGGAATTCATCTGATAAAAAGTCAACTGTGCACAAAAGTCAACTTTGACTTTTTGAGATTTTTCACCAAAATGGATTTTTAACCCTAAAATGATGTTAATGTGTGATTTGAATCATCATTCATCAAGAAAAATCAAGAAAAGTTGGATAACTTGTAAAAGGGGTAACCATAAAAACTTAGAAAATTTTCTAAGTTAAAAATAAAGTGACAAGGGTACCAACTTTGGAGGATCATAACTCCTGAACCACAAGGCCATTTTTTCTCATCCAAAGATGGATTTGTATCCCTCATTACCCTCTACAAAAACTTCAACTAGACCTAAATCCAATTCATTAAGGATTTTGAGTTATGGAGTGATCAAAATGGCTTAAAAATGAAAATGTCACTTTTTCCAACACTTGGTGAAATTTTCACTAAGTCAGAATCTGTCTTCATTTTTTTCCAAATGTAGGGGGGTTTTTCACTTGGATTCAAAAGAGATCAAAACCAAACATGTTCAAACAGTTGTTGTATCATGTAAGGGCTTTCCAAAATGACCAAGAACATTGCCAAATTCCATTTGAGTCATGAGATATGACATTGGAAATTGCCTTGCTGAAATCTGTCAAGGCAAGGCAGAATTTGCAATTTTGCTCGATTTGCCAAAATCAGCCAAATTCAAATGCTCCTATCCATTTGGACACCTCAGAGGATTGAATCTAAAGGGGGCAATCACTGAGCCAAGCCTCCAAAGTCCATGGAACAAGAAATAGCATGTTGAACCTAGAATGGCCAAAATAGGGACAAGACTCCAAATTTGGATTGAAGCATTCAATGGAAGCATTAAGGTGGCATGGACTGAGCCATTCTCATCTGAAATCAGTCAAGACTTATCCAAGACCAAGGGAACTAAAGCTCTGTGCCCTAACCTCTAGCCAATGGCTAGAGGAGACTTGGATTTTCATTTGGCAACATTGGCCAAACCTACTTAGCAGCTGCCATTCACTCTTCCTTACAAAACAAACTTGCTCGACTATAAATAGAGCTCAATTGTGATCAGTTTGAGTACACCAAAGCCATCTAACAGATGCTTTACTCAAAATTTCTTTCTCTTGGTAAAAATGCCTTTCTTAGCAAGGTAGCTATCGGGTTTTGAGTTTGAGAGCTTTTTTAATCAAACCAATCACTCACACACCTCACATACATCATATAGAAGTGATCCAAACACTCACATAACATCTAGAACACAGATTTCATAAAATCACCAGCCAATTGCTCAAGTTCTTGACAGTTTTGCAGTTGAGGTGCCATCTTCAATTCCAAACCATTTCAATCCATTCCAAGCACTCAGACACATCACTTGGTACCTAGGGAAGCTATCCACACCATTGGAACCTAGCTGTAACACCTCCAACACAAATCACGATCACCAGCTGCAAGTGGTAAGCATGAGCTCTTTTAACTCTATGATCCACACAATTTTTGCTGCACAATAATTTGGCCATATGTTCATAATCATGCATGGAATGTTTCCCCTCAATTAATTGCATTGTTTGAATCATTTATCAAAAATCCTAGCCTTCATGCAGAAATTAGGGTTCTTGAGGATTTTTCATAATTTATTTTTCATATGATAAACAATTTTGATCATTTTAATTGAATTTTTATTCAATTAAATACATTTTTTAAAACAAATTAGGGTTTTTGGATTAATTCAACCCTCATAAATCATTTTCAAAACATTTGGGCCTCTAATAGAGTGTAAGACCCAATCTTTTTTTGACCAAACATTTTTGGGCCTCACTTATTGTATAAGTCCCAATACCGTAAAAAACAAACGACGCGATCGTCGCCTTTTCAAAATAACCTTAGGCCTCTCCTTGAGATATAAGACCCATTCAAAACACTTTGGGCCTCTAATAGAGTGTAAGACCCAATCCCCTTTTAACCAAAACATCGTGGGCCTCACTTATTGTATAAGTCCCTCCGCATTAAAAGAAAACTTCGGCGCGATCGCCATTTTAAACGAAAAATCATCTGGGCCTACCCTCGAGTAGTAAGACCCATTTCTTTTCTTAAAACTCACTTGGGCCTCTTGAGAGAGTGTAAGACCCATTCCTTTGTACAGAAATCAATTTTTGGGCCACAGTCACTTGTATAAGTCCCTCTGTACAAATTCAAACAGTGCGCTCACTGATAAAACCCTGGGCCTCTCCTTGAGCTGTAAGCCCCAAATCTTTCTTTTTCAAAGCACTTTCTCCTTTGATTTTGAATATACTGTTGTTTTCAATCTTTCTTTGTTGAGCAACTAACCAAACAGCATGGAAGCTCTACAATCGAGTAAGTGGTTATTGCTTTCATTTACCGCTTTCATATACATATAACAGTATTGTGGGGCTGTTTCACTATAAGTCTTCTTTCATAAACTCATATCAACTATGTAATAATAGTATAGATATTTCGAGTTTCCCCGGCAACTACGTCTAGAACTAGGTGACGCCGTTTCGTTTATTCGTAGAAATAGACAACTAGATCCCCAATAGGATCACCAGATACAGTCTTCTCTTCGGCTGTCCTGATTAGGAATTGTCAAGAAACTCTACTCCCCAAGATGAATGTATTCTCCGTGAATGGCATCTTTGAGTTTCTTCCAAATTCTCGAACTTTCCTGACTTTGATCTATTCTTGGTGAATAGCATTGCCTTGAATTTCTCGGGGTTTGGGGACCCATCGGCTTCTTAAAAGCATCGGCCTCCTCTTGGGCATCATACAAGGACCCACATGCTTCCTAAAAGCAACCCCGCCTCCTCTTGGGCTTAGTACAAGGACCCTACGGCTTCTTAGAAGTATTCACAGCCTCCTCTTAGGCTTCGTATAATGATCTCTTCCTTCAGGAATGATAGCCTTCTCTTAGGCTTAGTACAAGGACCGATCGGCTTCTTAAAAATTTCCAGCCTCTTCTTGGGCTTCGTACAAATTGTCCCGACGACCTCCTAGAGGTATAGGAACAGAACCTAGTCATCTTCATAGAACAGTCCTTTCATAGAGTCTACTACTATTTCTCAAAGCATAATACAAAAGATGAAACTCTAGACTTGGACAGTCTAATTTCCTTGAGTCTCATAGACATTCTCAAGTGACCCCTTCGTTAAATAGGAAGGAAACCCGTAGACTCGGACAGTCTCAATACCCTTTGGATTTCCAGCTTCCTTAAAGAACGGGAACAACCCTGATCCTTGAAACAAATCCTTGAGTACAGTGTTGCTCATATAAGAACTGATTTTCTCTTTCAAAATTAGTATACTGGACCTATCACTTAACAGAAATAGTCACCATAGCCTCCTCTTAGGCTTTGTATAATGATCCTTCTTCAGTGAAGTTAGCCTCTCTCTTGGGCTTTGCACAATGATTCTCCCCAGTGGAGTCAAACAATGTTTAACCTCTCTCTCGGGCTTTATACGAGATACAAAAAGGTTCTTATTGAGCCAAACAAACAACAGCCTCCATCTCGGGCTTTGTACGAGATACAAAAAACTCTCTTGTTGAGTCAAAATCGCCTCCATCTCGGGCTTTGTACGAGACACATAAAAGACTCCCTCGTTGAGTCAATCACCCCTTTCGCCTCCATCTCGGGCTTCGTACGAGATACAAAAAGATTCCCCTGTAGAGTCAAAACCTTTTAGCCTCTCTCTCGGGCTTTGTACGAGACACATATAAGCCTCCTCTTAGGCTTTGTATAAGAAAACCACTGGTTGATCCAATCAACCTTTTAGCATTAAAGCTGTGCCTCGTTCACGGTACACAAACATCAACAACTCCTTCCTCTTCATCTAATCGCTGTAAGCGGCAAGCCTCTGGATCATCTACATCCAGGCCACTGTCCCTCTTTTAGCATGAGAAATTCCTAAGGAAAGATAGCATTGCTCTACACTGATTTAAAGTCTTCTCCTTCAGGTTAAAACCCCCTATAAAGGAAATTATGGCATTGCTAGGATCCGCGTATCCCGGTTAAAGTAATCCTCCTTTACAGTCAGTCACCCAATAGTTGTGACAAACAACCCCCTCTTTAGAGATGACAAATTCTCTCTAAAGTGGAGACCTTTTAGCTTCACATCTTGGGCTTTGAACAAGATACAAACTACCTTTCGCTTCACGTCTTGTGCTTTGAACAAGACACCAAAAATACCCATTTCCTCCCATAGAATAGGAGGAACTACGAACGCTCTGATTTCCCTATTTCGGTAAACGGGAATACGTAGGCATAAGATCGAAAGAAAATATCTTAGCGAGCACACTAAACAAAAAACCCAAATCCCATACTCTCATGTATCTATCAAAAAGCATCAGTCCTAACATCCTAATCTTCGTTCCCCACCAGAAAACTTCTGCCTAGATAAAAACCAGTATTGGCGAAAATACAAATAACCAGTACAAGGCCCCCCACATTGATAGCATCCGTAACGTAACAGACCGCTGTTTAAACTCAGTATGCAGGCAGGGTTAATTGGAGACATCTATTTCCCTTTCTTCGTCAGCTTTAATAGGATAAAAAATGAATCGACCTGTAGTAAACTCAACCACAGAGAGCGACCAGTGCTTAAGAACCACATCCAAAATCGCCCGCTACAGAAAAATGGCGCCCACCATGGGATTTTCAAAGTTAGATCTAGGCACGGTCTTCCTTTTCTTCACTTGTGTGAAAACCACAGATTGGGGCTTTCGCCGGGGAACCCATTTTCTGTCAGGAACTTAGGATCCTTAGCTTTAAAGGTCTAGGATGTTTAGGACAAATATATATACCACTTTTCCTAATTGCTATACGTGTTTATTTTTCTGCTAATGGGAATGCGGGTGATGCCGTATGTGGAAAGATTGAGTATACACTTAAGATAAGTGATGACGACGGGGTCGACCATCAACCTCAGTGGAGGCTGACCAACGCAACCCATTCTCTCACCTAGACAATGGGCCGGTTGTTAAGTCTGAGAAGCTGAGGAGCCAAACCCTTTCGTAGTGCAGAAACTATCGGGAATAGTTGTTACGCGATACTACCCTCATTTGAGGCTGGTGATTTATTCTCGGTGAATGGCACTTACTCTAAGATTGCTCTACAACTCGCTGGCGATCCGCTTGTTGTTTTGCTTTCCTGGGAGGAGCTGATGATAATGAGTACAGGTACAAAAATCACCCTAGTATAAACCTTTGGGGATGGGTAGAGCCTTGACTTCATGACAACGACCCTTTGACCCCATGTTTTTTCTATGTTTTTGTGTGCTGCATTCATGCATTCATCTAAAAAAACATTAAAACATTCAACAAACTTCTCTTCTAGTCTCTCTGTTTTTCAAATTAAACTAAGACTGTGATTGCAAATATTAGAGAAATGGATTTCGGTAGAAGGAGAACTCATAAGTACACCTTCAAGGTTCCAAAACTAGAGGATTTGAGAAGGTTGGCGAGGATGATCACTAACCCTGAGGCTTTCAGAGCCAAACACGGAGGTTTGCTACCACTGCTAAGAGTCCATGTGATTGAGGGAATCATGGATGCACTCATTCAGTTTTACGATCCAGTCTATCACTGTTTCACATTTCCGGATTACCAGCTAGCACCAACGCTGGAGGAGTATTCTCATCTGACTGATCTACATATCAATGATCGAGCTCCATTTTCTAGACTGGAAGAAATTCCAAAGAATCAGACCATTGCAAGAGCAATTCATTTGGATGAGTCTGAGGTCAGGACTCACCTGACCGCTAAGGGTGGCATCCAAGGTTTGTCGGCCCAGTTCTTGACGAAGAAAGCCTTGTATTTTGCCAGTATAGGAAACATAACTGCTTTTGAAAGCATATTTGTCTTGCTCACCTACGGGTTATTTTTGTTTCCCAACATCAATAACTTCGTCGATATTAACTCCATTAAGGTTTTTCTCATTGGAAATCCTGTGCCGACTTTGCTCGCAGATACGTATCATTCTGTACACTTGGGGAATTTGTACAGCAGAGGGGAGATCACATGCTGTGTACCTTTGTTTTATAAATGGTTTATGTCTCACTTGCCCAAGTCTGCTGCATTTTGGGATTGCAAGAGTGCCTTACGTTGGTCGCAGAAGATCATGTCTCTTACCAACTCTGATATAGATTGGTGTAATAGGATCTATGAGGGAATCGGGATCATTGACCATTGTGGAAACTTCCCCAACATACCCCTTATAGGAACTAAGGGAGGAATCAACTATCATCCGATATTGGTTCTTCGTCAATTTGGATACCCGATGAGACACGTCCCACTGGGTGTTCATCTGGAAGGTCTTTTCTTCAAAGAAGGAGAAAATGACAGAGCACTAAAAATGGAAATAGTGCACGCTTGGAAACACGTTCATAAGAAAGGACGAGAGTCTCTAGGAAAACCGAAATGTGTCTCGGTGGGGCCTTATCTCCATTGGGTACAAACTAGAGCTCTCAAGCTAAAAATGCCTTATCCTCGTTACGGAATTCTTCTGCCGAGGGAACCTGTCATGTACTTCATGACGGAAACTGAAAAGCTTCAGGTTACTCTCAACAAAGTTCAAAAGGAGAGAAGGTCTTGGAAGAACAAGTACCGCACCCTCGACATAGAGTGCATCAAAATACAGCAATTACTGAAAGAAAAGGATGCTCTGATTGAAATTTTGGAGCAGCATGCTGTGGAGAATCAAGATGAACAAAGGAATTTGGTCACTCCTTTCACCTGGAAAAGGAATGGCAACCCGACAACGGCCCAAGAGCCCCGGTCAAAGAAAAGGAAAGTCCCAGAATCAGCACCCGATTTCTCTTTAGAGAGGACTCGGGACCCATTAGCTTAGGTTTCTGTTTCTGCACTTTATAATCTACTGTATTTCCATTTCTGTAATCCTTTGAATTTCAATAAAAAGGGGTTTCCCCACTGTTTGATATTTGCAATATAATTGTCGAAGTTTATTTTGATTAAACCAAAAAAATAATTAATATAATCATTGCATTCATCATTCTCACGTAACGTATTCTTCTTCCCTCCGAATCTCACGTTTGTGTCTCGATTCTAGAGTCAAACTGTCTCATTCGTACAATACTCGGGCCAATCATCAGAAAAAGATGGATGATCTTGAGGAAGAAAACAGAGACTTGAAAGAAGAGATCGACGCTCTGAGAAAAGATATGAGAAAGCTTCGTAACGACATGCAAGCCATGGCAGAAGCTCAGCTACAAAGAACTGTGATCTCAGAGATCACCTCAATGCTCATAGTGGAGAAGTATGATCCTAGGTATCAAATGCCGAAAGATCGCCCTTGGGGCATGCCTGTTAACTATATCCCGGAAGGATATGTTCCGCCGATCACTGAAGATCAGGGAATCTCAACAGAAGCCGATGGGCCTGAAGGTTACAAACTTCGGGAAAGCGAAGATGCTAGGGGCATACTGAAGACTCCTGAAGGTTACAAACTTTGGGAAATGCCAAGATTTACTGCCGTAGTCACGGTACCACCCCCTGTGGTGCACACTGTCCCGGAAGGACAGATTCCACAGACACCTTCTGGTAAGAAGGAAACTATGTTCGACAGAATGGATGAATTCCAAGAGCATTTCCTGGAAATACAGAAGGAGCTGCAAGCCATTCGCGGTCAGGATCTATTTTGAAAGGATGCCGCAGACCTCAGCTTGGTCCCTAATGTGAAAGTCCCGCACAAATTTCAGGTGCCCGACTTTGAAAAATACAAGGGTAACTCTTGCCCTCAAAGCCATCTGGTGATGTACGCTCGGCGGATGTCAGCTCAGACGGAGAATCAGGACCTACTGATTCACTACTTCCAGGATAGTTTAACCGGTGCCGCACTCAAATGGTACATGGGTTTAAACCGTACTACGATCAGTACATTCAGAGATCTTGGCACTGCCTTCGTCCAACAATACAAATACAATTTGGACATGGCACCCGATAGAGATCAACTCAGATCAATGTCGCAAAAGGACAAGGAAACCTTTAAGGAGTATGCTCAAAGGTGGCGTGAAATTGCCGCTCAAATTTGTCCACCTCTTGAGGAAAAAGAGATGACAAAGATCTTCTTAAAAACCTTAAGCTCATTTTACTATGACCGAATGGTTGCCAGTTCGCCCAGTGATTTCACCGAGATGGTCGGCATGGGCGTACGTCCTGAGGAAGCCGTCCGAGAAGGACGTTTGGTAAAAGAAACTGGATAGACGAGCGGTACTAAAAAATACGGTAGTGCTCTCCCTAAGAAAAAAGAGCAAGATATTGGGAATATCTCTCTCGGAAAGCAAAGGCGTCAATATTAACCAGTAGCGGCTGTGACTCCTGCTGTCAACCTTGCGCCTATTCCTACGTATCAACCTCAGGTTGCGCAGAGCCAACCTGATCAGCAAAGGACACAACATCCTCATCAGCAGGCTCGTCCCCAATACAACAACAACCGCACAACACGGCCACCAAGATTTGATCCTATACCCGTGACGTACGCAGAACTGTTTCCATTACTACTGGCTAAGGGGCACATTCAGACTAAGTCCCCTCTTACAGTTACGGAAAATCTGCCTTTTTGGTTTAAGGTGGATCAGACATACCCTTATCATCAAGGAGGATCAGGGCATAACATTGAGACTTGTCTTAATTTCAAGTCCAACGTGCAAAAACTTGTTAGGAGCGGGGTCCTATCTTTCAAAGATACAAATCCCAATGTTCTCATAAACCCGCTGCCTCAACATGAGAAAGCTGCAGTCAATCTGATTGAGAAAGAGACTAACGACGTCTATCAAATTCATGATGTACTCTTGTTAAAGACCAATCTGGTCAAGATGCATTGTAGACAGAGTGGATATCGCCATGTGCCACCTCATAACTATCATCAGTGTGATATCTGCTCTAAAGACAACCAGGGATGTTCTGTGGTGCAATCAGCTCTACAGGAACAAATGGATCTCGGATGGATCCAGGAGCACCGAGTAGGTGGAGTTAACATGGTTTACACGAATTCCAACGTCATTCAGAACCACGACATCTGTGCAATAAATGTCAACTTAGTGGCGATGCACTCAAGGCAAAGCCAGTATCATAATCTGCTGCGGCACGATTACAGTTCCTGTCTGACTTGCTCGGTAAACAAACAGGGATGCTCTTTCATACAAGAGGCCCTCCAACGTCAAATGGATCTTGGATGGATCCAAGACTACCATGATAGGAACCCTTATCAGATCAACATGGTTCAGATCTTTGACATTCGCGTGATGAATACCAACTTGGTAGAGTTACATGCTGAACAGGTCCGACTTAGATTCTTAATATCACATGACTATTACAGCTGTAAAGCGGGTTGTGAAAATGATCGAGGTTGTACCCTTGTCTAGGAGGCACTTCAGCACTTGTTAAATCATTGGTGGATGCCAATCTACATGGATGAAGATACTCAGCAAATTAGTATCAGTAACAGGAATCCTACTCGGCGCCAAAGTCAGGATGTCAGATCAGTGGAAGGTAACCTAGTGAGGTTACATTGTATTCAAAGTGGGCGTGGCCAGGTGCCACCACACAATTATGGCCGTTGTAGCGTCTGTTCGGAAAGTAACCAAGGATGCTACCTTGTACGAGCAGCCCTTCAGGGTCAGGTGGATCGTGGAGAGATTCGTCTATATCCGGGTTCTGGACCCATCAACGGGATGCCGAATTACCTTGCCGGTCAAGTTGAGGATGTTGTCACCATCTCTGGTCGTCACCAGACCAGGGATGTTTTTGCCATCATCCCTCTACTTGATGAATCTAAAGTTCCCAACCAGGAACAGATCGAGATTACTTACGATGGTCAGAAAAATCATAAGGCTCCCGTAGTCATCTATCTGCCGGGACCACTACCATATGAATCAGCTAAGGCAATCCCTTACAAATACGGTGCAACGACAATTGAAAATGGAAAGGAAATTCCATTACCCTCCGTCGTGAACATTGCAGACATCAGTCGAGTAACACGGAGTGGTAGAATCTTCAACCGAGGGGTTGGGGAACTTAACAAAGAAAAGGAACTTCAGACGGAAGCTCCTGATCCACCAGTCGGTCAATCCAGTAATCCCGACCTTTCAAAAAACAATGATGAGATGCTGAAGCTCGTCCAAAGGAATGAATACAACATTGTCGATCAACTGTTACAAACTCCTTCAAAGATCTCGGTATTATCACTGTTACTCAGTTCAGAAGCGCATAGGGAGGCTCTACAGAAAGTCTTGGAGCAAACCTTTGTGGAACAGGATGTAACAATCAAACAGTTCGATAGTATTGTCTCTAACATCACTTCCTGCAATAATTTGGGATTTAGTGATGAGGAATTACCCGAAGAGGGTCGCCGTCATAACATGGCGCTTAATATCACAGTTAACTGCCAGGACGATGCTTTAGCCAGCGTACTGGTAGACACAGGGTCAGCCCTGAATGTTATGTCAAAGTCTACTTTGATGCAATTATTATTCAAAGGCCCTCCGATGAGAATCAGCGAGGTCGTCGTCAAAGCATTCGACGGATCCAGGAAAACGGTTGTTGGCGAAGTTGATCTTCCCATAACTATTGGTCCTCACACTTTCCAAGTCACTTTCCAGGTCATGGACATCCGGGCAACGTACAATTGTTTATTAGGAAGAATTGGATACACCAGGCTGGAGCGGTTACTTCAACCCTCCACCAAAAGCTAAAGTTCGTTAAGAACGATCAACTTGTCACAGTTCCACAGTGGAGGTTTCCTTCACCCAGTATCTCAAGCGATACATGCTATCAATGAGGAGGATCCCTCTGACACAGATAAAGAGTGGAAGTCCTATCTTAACGAGGACGGTTATATGTCTCAGGAAGAGGTGCCTATGCCTTTTTGCTTTCCTACAGAAAGTCCGAGATTTATACCAAGATCAGATGTCGAAATAATAT
The DNA here is from genome assembly GCA_022829125.1 of Lathyrus tuberosus. Classification (NCBI taxonomy): domain Eukaryota; kingdom Viridiplantae; phylum Streptophyta; class Magnoliopsida; order Fabales; family Fabaceae; genus Lathyrus; species Lathyrus tuberosus. Next base: position 4,510,451 of record JALAZF010000191.1, read on the forward strand.
ATGGGGATTGTGATCCGGAAGGATGCCGTGCTTCGCCAAATTCATTAGAGGAAGACACTGCAATGAAAGACAATTTTGACTACAACTACTATGGCCCAATGGATGGTCTGCCAATGTGGCAACCTTACCCAGGAAACTTGGGGCAAAAAAGTCAGCCGAACAATGAAACTCAGTTGACCGTCATTGAACAGAATACCTGTGTCCCCACCATGTCATGGGATCAACATTCAGGTCATTCAGAAACTACTCAACATGAAGATGAATTTGCAATGTTTGCCGGACTAGAATTCATCAACTATACTTTTCCCGAGGTCAACGTCATCGAGAGAGATGACTCCTTCAGTTCCAAAGAAGTTTGGGATACCTCGGGACAACCTAGTGGAAAATACGACTTTATGGTCAAGTACACTACGCCCGAAAGTTCTCGTATCAGGTTCGAAGACATCCAGCCAACTGGATGGGGAGGTACAGTTGAGAACACAAATGCTATGCAAAATACAACAGAGGAATCCTCCTACGAAAACTCTGCTTGGGAGACAGATTCCAATGATCCAGCTCCACCAGAAATCAAATTTATTTCTGAAGATAAATCGAGGAAGGTGCCAGACTTTGTGATTCACCGAGGAGTTCGCCGCCAATGGGTTGCTGTCGAGGTTCCGAAGGTCGTTCATCAGTCAAAGTAATTACCATCTTTTAACCTTTCACCCTGCCCAGGTGAAACGGATGTTTTGATAGGGCTCGCTTTCTGTAAATTTCCCTCTTCGCTTTGTCCAAAGCGACAGAGTTTTGTTTTATAGGGCTGTAGTTTCAGGGATCGACTTGTTCATTAATAAAATAACGTCGTTCTGTAATTTCTGCATTAATTGCTATTTTCTCTTTTTGCTTTTCTCAGAAAATGGTAATCCTAAAAAACAATTCAATAATAAAAACAAGCAGTAATAAAAACAAAACACTGCACACACTTGCATTTTCTCTATCTCTTCTAAACACAAATCATCACGTCATGCGGATTGCTTATTTTACACCCCGTTGAAACATACGATCTGATGCCTTCTCCCAACTTTGAGTTCCCGGTATTCGAGGCTGAAGAAGAAAATGACAACGAAATTCCAGAAGAGATCTCCCGATTACTCAGTCAAGAGGAAAGGTCCATTGAACCTCACAAAGAACCGTTGGAAACGGTAAACTTGGGTTCAGAGCAAGAGAGAAAAGAAATCAGGATCGGAGCACTGCTCAGTCCAACTGCCAGAGAGGGTTTGATAAAGATTCTCAGAGAATTCCCCGATGTATTCGCTTGGTCCTATCAGGATATGCCAGGGTTGGATACCAGCATCGTGGAACATCACTTACCATTGAGATCGGAATGTCCGCCAGTAAAGCAAATGTTAAGACGCACTCACCCGGACATGGCCATCAAAATCAAAGAGGAGGTACAGAAACAGATTAACGCAGGTTTCCTCGCTACATCTGAATATCCTCAATGGTTAGCCAACATAGTACCTGTTCCCAAAAAGGACGAAAAGGTCAGAATGTGTGTTGTTTACAGAGATCTGAACAAGGCAAGTCCAAAGGACGACTTTCCTTTACCACACATTGACATACTGGTAGACAGCACAGCAAAGTTCAAAGTTTTCTCCTTCATGGATGGACTCTCGGGCTATAACCAGATCAAAATGGCGCCGAAAGACATGGAGAAAACTTCGTTCATTACCCCGTGGGGTACCTTTTGCTACAAGGTAATGCCGTTCGGTTTGAAGAACACCGGGGCAACCTATCAAAGGGCCATGACTACTCTATTTCATGACATGATACACAAGGAAATCGAGGTATATGTCGATGACATGATTGCAAAATCAAAAACAGAGAGTGAGCACGTTGAACATCTGTCAAAATTGTTCGAACGTTTAAGAAAGTTCAAGCTCCGCTTGAATCCCAACAAGTGCACCTTCGGTGTCCGTTCAAGGAAACTACTAGGGTTCACCGTCAGCCAGAAAGGAATTGAAGTTGATCCTGACAAGGTCAAGGCCATTCAAGAAATGCCTTCTCCAAAAACTGAGAAAGAAGTCAGAGGATTCCTGGGACGTTTGAACTACATCTCCAGATTCATATTCCTTATGACCGCCACATGTGCGCCGATTTTCAAATTACTTAAAAAGAACCAGGATTGATTTTGGTCAGAAGATTGCCAAACCGCCTTCGACAGTATTAAGGAATATTTGTTGAATCCGCCGATTTTATCACCTCCAATGGAAGGAAGACCACTGATCATTTACCTCACAGTTCTAGAGGACTCGATCGGATGTGTACTTGGCCAACAAGACGAAACCAAATGGAAAGAGTCTGCCATTTACTATTTAAGCAAGAAATTCACCGACTGCGAAACTCGGTACACGATGCTCGAGAAAACTTGTTGCGCTTTGGCTTGGGCAGCCAAACGTCTTCACCAATACATGATTCGTCATACTACTTGATTGGTCTCCGAAATGGATCCAATCAAATACGTTTTAGAAAAACCTGCTCTTACGGGAAGGATTACCCGTTGGCAGATGTTGTTATCAGAATATGACATAGAGTATCACGCTCAGAAAGCCGTTAAAGGAAGTATTTTAGCCGATTATTTGGCTCATCAACCGATTGACGATCAAGAATAAATTGGGTTTGACTTCCCAGACGAAGATGTCATGTATCTAAAAATGAAAGACTGCGATGAACCGTTACCCAGTGAAGGGCTAGAACCAGGTTCCCAGTGGGGACTTATCTTTGACAGAGCAGTTAATCATAATGCGCCTTGAACAGCCCGCTTACATCTTCACAATCGAAGCAGTCATAGACGACAAACCTTGGTATCACGATATCAAATGCTTCCTTTAGAAATAAGAGTACCCACCTGGGGCACTCAGAAAAGACAGGAAAATCCTCAGAAGATTAGCTGGAAGCTTTTTCCTGAGCGGTGACACTCTTTATAAGAGAAATTTTGACATGGTCTTACTCCGATGCGTAGACAGACCAGAAGCAGACATGCTTATGAAAGAAATTCATGGAGGATCCTTTGGCACTCACGCCAACGGACACGCAATGGCGAGAAAAATTCTAAGAGTTGGGTACTATTGGTTAACCATGGAATCCGACTGCTACAAGTACATGAGGAGGTGTCATAAGTGTCAGATATACTCCGACAAAATTCATGTACCGCCATCACATCTCAAAGTTCTTTCTTCCCCGTGGCCTTTTTCCATATGGGGAATCGACATGATTGGTATGATTGAGCCCAAGGCTTCAAACGGACATCGGTTCATCCTGGTAGCCATTGATTATTTCACCAAGTGGGTCAAAGCAGCGTCGTACGCTAATGTAACCCGACAAGTGGTGGTCCGATTTATCAAAAACAATATCATCTGCCGTTATGGTGTTCCAAGCGAGATCATTACTGATAATGGATCTAACTTGAACAATAAGATGATGAAGGAGTTGTGTGTAGAGTTCAAGATTGAACACCATAACTCATCTCCCTACCGACCCAAGATGAACGGAACGGTAGAAGCGGCTAATAAGAACATCAAGAAGATTGTTCAAAAGATGGTTGTAAACTACAAGGACTGGCACGAAATGTTACCCTTTGCTCTTCACGGTTATCAAACATCTGTCCGCACTTCAACAGGGGCTACCCCTTTCTCTCTAGTGTATGGCATGGAAGCAGTGCTCCCCATAGAAGTAGAGATCCCATCAATCTGGGTATTGATGGAAGCTAAGCTTACAGAAGCTGAATGGTGTCAAAGCCGACACGACGAATTGAATCTGATCGAGCAAAAATGAATCACGACACTATGCCATGGTCAGTTGTATCAACAGAAAATAAAGAAGGCGTTCGACAAAAAGGTTCGACCCCGAATCTTCAGGAAAGGAGACCTTGTGCTAAAAAAGATACGATCATTTCTCACTGATTCCCGGGGCAAGTGGACTCCGAATTATGATGGCCCCTATGTGGTCACGAAAGTTTTCTCAGGCGGCGCCTTGAGACTTGCAACCATGGACGGAGAGGAATTTGCCTACCCCACGAATGTTGATGTAGTCAAGAAATACTTCGCCTAAACTAAAAAAAAAAAACGTCTCGGTGGATTAAAAAGCCGAAAGGGCGGTCCAGGCAAAAGTTAGAGACAAAGTAAAAAAAATCATCCCGGTGGATTGGAAACATCACAGTACAATCCAGGCAAAAGTTAGGGATAATGGCAAGTAACTATGTTCAACAGAGGCAGGTCCCTCAGCAGCAGCAGTTACACCATCCATCGGAGGAAAACTCCAGTCAAGGTCATCTTCGACAGAAGCTCAGGATGCCCAGAATTAAAAGTTGGTAGAAGGATAGTGGTCGTTATGTTTCTACGTAGCCCATTTCCCTATAAATTACCATTTTCTAGCTTTGTATATACTCTTTGGAATCACGCGTTTGGATGATCTCCATCTTATCAATAAATTTTTAGCCCTTGTGCTTTTGTTTGTAATTCTTATTTGTTTTAGCTTTACAGAACGACGTTGTTAACATGATTAACGATTATTGAAATAAAACAAAAAATGAATTTACTTGTTAAACTTTCTCTGCTTTTAAAATAAAGATGGCAATTTCTTTTGAATGTTGAACATCAAAAGAGCATCAACCGCTTCTCCAGAAGTAAGCGAACTTCAAAGTGCAGAATCAAAGTACTCCTTTCAGGCCCAATACGCCTGAATGAAGGGATCAACTGTGTCAGAGACCTTGTTTCATCTGACACACCTCGGCCGAGTTCTTATCTCCTAAGCCCGATCAACGATATTCCCCGCAGGGACTATCTCTCCTAAGCAAGGTGGAATTGATATCTTGAACCAGCGATATCTCTACACGCCCCACGATGGCCGAGTTTCCAGTCATGTTCATCTTTTAGTTTGTATGTCGCGTCAGTTTTGTCAGCATAAACATACATACATCATGCATTATTGATTTACATTCACATTTCATATTGCATCACCATCACTCTAGTCGGTCTTGCCCCCTAGTGATAGAAGTTCTCTCAATCGAGTTGTCAGTTCTTGCCTCGTCAGGAAACGCTGCGTTTGGACAACCTCGCCTCCAATTTATTTCTGGGAGGAAGTTGGCCCTCGACCACTTTGATAACTTGAACCTCTGAAAAACCAGAGGAACCTTCAGATAGCATCACTCTTCGCCATTGAAGATGATATCCTTGCTTTCCCAGATTGAGGAAAATCCCCAGAGAAAGCCTCCTAAGCTGCCTTTCTCCAAAAGACCGCTGATGAAAAGGTCATCGGCGCCTCAAAATTGGACCCCATCATATGGCATTTCTCCGGGAAGATCCCGAGAAAAGTATGATGTAAGATCTCAAGCGAAAGCAGTCTCCCAAGAGACCTGCTTTCCCCCAGTAGAAACAAATGGCGTCTCCAACAGAGAAGTTTGTGCAACTCTACGACTCAGACGACTAGGTTCCCCAGCAAGTCTGACTTTGAAACTTTTTCCACTCAAATGGTATCTCCCCAGGAAAATTCGGCGAGAAGTTTGAGGGAAACCGCTAGGAATAGCGTCCCTTGTCAATTAAGTTTATTGACAAAAAAAACTAAGACCAGTTCCTTGGTAGGAAACCAGGATCGAGGGGAAGTTTAAATCAGAAACTAAGACCAGTTCCTTGGTAGGAAACCAGGATCGAGGGGAAGTTTAAATCAGAAACTAAGACCAGTTCCTTGGTAGGAAACCAGGATGGAGGGGAAGTTTACCTTTTCTAAGCATTATTTCTTAGCTAAAGAAGATGAATGTGTAAGCTACCATTCATAACCACCATCAAAATTTCGGGTATTCCGATATTTAATCCTCTTGCACCCCGAATGCCCGAACACCTTCGTCATTCACACCTTCGGGTCCAAGAAGATTAAATATATGCATTTGTCATACCCCAAATTTTGACCACTAAGATTTCCCATCATTGTGCCAATCATCATCACAATATGGGGGAACCATCTTATTTCATCAGTCTCCCCAAAGATGGGTGAGCATCCACTACAATCAAAATTAGGGTTTCAAGCCCTCTCTGAGTGCTTAGAAAAAGGATCAATCAAGGAATGACATGATCTTCAACTTGTATAACCTCTCAAACATACACAAAGGATCAAAATGGACTCTCACTTCAAGGATTAAGCACAAATCTGCCCCCTTCTAGGTGGATCAAGCTTCAAGATCGACGGTGTCACCAAATTAGGGTTTTGGTCGACCAGGGCCTCCAAAGGGAAATTTTCCTCTAGGCACAAGCCAAGGATCCAAAACACAACCTAATATATTCCATGGAACCTCATGGACCCAACCATCAAGTCAATTTTGCCTCAGGGGATGCATTCATCAAAAATCAGGAATTAGGGTTTCTTAACCTAATTCACCCCTAAGTTGACCTTTGGGACAAATCATGAACCAATACCTCAAGAGAGGGTTTGAGGGTCTCTAATGAACTATATTGATCCATTTGGAACAATGGATTAATCCAAGAAGTTTGAGCAACAAGTCTCAATTTCATTTGCACCATAATTAGGGTTTTAAGGAAAAAGTCAACTGTAACTTTGACTTTTGACTAGGACATGCTCCCAAGCCCTAAGACATGATTCAATATACCCTATGACACCCATGGAACATGTCCATCAAGTTTGATTTAGGTCAAGGACATGATTTCCTGAAGATTTGCACAGTTTGGAATTCATCTGATAAAAAGTCAACTGTGCACAAAAGTCAACTTTGACTTTTTGAGATTTTTCACCAAAATGGATTTTTAACCCTAAAATGATGTTTATGTATGATTTGAATCATCATTCATCAAGAAAAGTTGGATAACTTGTAAAAGGGGTAACCATAAAAACTTAGAAGATTTTCTAAGTTAAAAATAAAGTGACAAGGGTACCAACTTTGGAGGATCATAAGTCCTGAACCACAAGGCCATTTTTTCTCATCCAAAGATGGATTTGTAGCCCTCATTATCCTCTACAAAAACTTCAACTAGACCTAAGTCCAATTCATTAAGGATTTTGAGTTATGGAGTGATCAAAATGGCTTAAAAATGAAAATGTCACTTTTTCCAACACTTGGTGAAATTTTCACTAAGTCAGAATCTGTCTTCATTTTTTTCCAAATGTAGGGGGGTTTTTCACTTGGATTCAAAAGAGATCAAAACCAAACATGTTCAAACAGTTGTTGTATCATGTAAGGGCTTTCCAAAATGACCAAGAACATTGCCAAATTCCATTTGAGTCATGAGATATGACATTGGAAAGTTGCCTTGCTGAAATCTGTCAAGGCAAGGCAGAATTTGCAATTTTGCTCAATTTGCCAAAATCAACCAAATTCAAATGCTCCTATCCACTTGGACACCTCAGAGGATTGAATCTAAAGGGGACAATCACTGAGCCAAGCCTCCAAAGTCCATGGAACAAGAAATAGCATGTTGAACCTAGAATGGCCAAAATAGGGACAAGACTCCAAATTTGGATTGAAGCATTCAATGGAAGCATCAAGGTGGCATGGACTATGCCATTCTCATATGAAATAAGTCAAGACTTATCCAAGACCAAGGGAACCAAAGCTCTGTGCCCTAACCTCTAGTCAATGGCTAGAAGAGACTTGGATTTTCATTTGCCAACATTGGCCAAACCTACTTAGCAGCTGCCATTCACTCTTCCTTACAAAAAAAACTTACTCTACTATAAATAAAGCTCAATTGTGATCAGTTTGAGTACACCAAAGCCATCTAACAGATGCTTTCCTCAAAATCTCTTTCTCTTGGCAAAAATGCCTTTCTTAGCAAGGTAGCCATCGGGTTTTGAGTTTGAGAGCTTTTTTAATCAAACCAATCACTCACACACCTCACATAAATCATATAGAAGTGATCCAAACACTCACATAACATCTGGAACACAGATTTCACAAAATCACCAGCCAATTGCTCAAGTTCTTGACAGTTTTGCAGTTGAGGTGCCATCTTCAATTCCAAACCATTTCAATCCATTCCAAGCACTCAGACACATCACTTGGTACCTAGGGAAGCTATCCACACCATTGGAACCTAGCTGTAACATCTCCAACAAAAATCACGATCACCAGCTGCAAGTGGTAAGCATGAGCTCTTCTAACTCTATGATCCACACAATTTTTGCTGCACAATAATTTGGCCATATGTTCATAATCATGCATGGAATGTTTCCCCTCAATTAATTGCATTGTTTGAATCGTGTATCAAAAATCCTAGGCTTCATGAAGAAATTAGGGTTCTTGAGGATTTTTCATGATTTCTTGTTATATGTTTAATTTAAATGAAATTAATGGACATAGACATGATCGTGAGGTTGAGACGAGCATAATGATATGTGGATTCCATGTTATAATCAAGTATTCAAGGAGATTGGATAGAAAATGCAAATCAGCCAAACCCAGAACACGCGCGTGTTCTTCAGCTGTTCTTGGCGCCTTTTTTGAATTTTCAAATATTTGAATTTTGTGATTTTCTTTAATTGATTCAAAAATTAATTTCTCTCTGAGTTTTAATGATTTTGAGTTGATTCTTTTTTTTAATAATACACAAAAATGTTAAAATATTTTATTTTCCCAAAAAATACCAAAAATATTATTTATTTCATATAATTGATATTTTTGCAAAGAATTAATATTTTAATTGTTTTTGACATTTTAGATATTTTTTCTACATTGATTTTGCAAATTTTAATGCTTTCTAATTATTTTGTAGGTCAATACTTAATTTTTGAAGCATTAATCTAAGATCACAATTTGTTTTTCATATGATAAACAATTTTGATCATTTTAATTGAATTTTTATTCAATTAAATACATTTTTGAAAACAAATTTGGGTTTTTGGATTAATTCAACCCTCATATATCATTTTCAAAACATTTGGGCCTCTAATAGAGTGTAAGACCCAATCTTTTTTTGACCAAACATTTTTGGGCCTCACTTATTGTATAAGTCCCGATACCGTCAAAAATAAACGGCGCGATCGTCGCCTTTTCAAAATAACCTTGGGCCTCTACTTGAGATATAAGACCCATTCAAAACACTTTGGGCCTCTAATAGAGTGTAAGACCCAATCCCCTTTTAACCAAAACATCGTGGGCCTCACTTATTGTATAACTCCCTCTGCGTTAAAAGAAAACCTCGGCGCGATCGCCATTTTAAACGAAAAATCATCTGGGCCTACCCTCGAGTAGTAAGACCCATTTCTTTTCTTAAAACTCACTTGGGCCTCTTGAGAGAGTGTAAGACACATTCCTTTGTACAGAAATCAATTTTTGGGCCACAGTTACTTGTATAAGTCCCTCTGTACAAATTCAAACAGTGCGCTCACTGATAAAACCCTGGGCCTCTCCTTGAGCTGTAAGCCCCAAATCTTTCTTTTTCAACGCACTTTCTCCTTTGATTTTGAATATACTGTTGTTTTCAATCTTTCTTTGTTGAACAACTAACCAAATAGCATGGAAGCTCTACAACCGAGTAACAGGTTATTGCTTTCATTTATCGCTTTCATATACATATAACTGTATTGTGGGGCTGTTTCACTGTAAGTCTTCTTTCATAAACTCATATCAACTGTGTGATAATAGTATAAATATTTCGAGTTTCCCCGGCAACTACGTCTAAAACTAGGTAACGCCGTTTCGTTTATTCATAGAAATAGACAACTAGATCCCCAATAGGATCACCAGATACAGTCTTCTCTTCAGCTGTCCTGATTAGGAATTGTCAAGAAACTCTACTCCCCAAGATGAATGATTTTCTCCGTGAATGGCATCTTTGAGTTTCTTCCAAATTCTCGAACTTTCCTGACTTTGATCTATTCTCGGTGAATAGCATTGCCTTGAATTTCTTGGGGTTTTGGGACCCATCGGCTTCTTAAAAGCATCGGCCTCCTCTTGGGCATCATACAAGGACCTACAGGCTTCCTAAAAGCAACCCCACCTCCTCTTGGGCTTAGTACAAGGACACTACGGCTTCTTAGAAGTATTCACAGCCTCCTCTTAGGCTTCGTATAATGATCTCTTCCTTCGGGAATGATAGCCTTCTCTTGGGCTTAGTACAAGGACCGATCGTCTTCTTAAAAGTTTATAGCCTCCTCTTGGGCTACGTACAAATTGTCACAACGACCTCCTAGAGGTATAGGAACAGAACCTAGTCATCTTCATAGAACAGTCCTTTCATAGAGTCTACTACTGTTTCTCAAAGCATAATACAAAAGATGAAACTCTAGACTTGGACAGTCTAATTTCCTTGAGTCTCAAAGATATTCTCAAGTGACCCCTTCGTTAAATAGGAAGGAAACCCTTAGACTCGGACAGTCTCAATACCCTTTGGATTTCCAGCTTCCTTAAAGAACGGGAACAACCCTGATCCTTGAAACAAATCCTTGAGTACAGTGTTGCTCATATAAGAACTGATTTTCTCTTTCAAAATCAGTATACTGGACCTGTCACTTAACTGAAACTGTCACCATAGCCTCCTCTTAGGCTTTGTATAATGATCCTTCTTCAGTGAAGTTAGCCTCTCTCTTGGGCTTTGTACAATGATTCTCCCCAGCGGAGTCAAACAATGTTTAGCCTCTCTCTCGGGCTTTATACGAGATACAAAAAGGTTCTTATTGAGCCAAACAAACAACAGCCTCCATCTCGGGCTTTGTACGAGATACAAACAACTCTCTTGTTGAGTCAAAATCGCCTCTATCTCGGGCTTTGTATGAGACACATAAAAGACTCCCTCGTTGAGTCAATCACCCCTTTCGCCTCCATCTCGGGCTTCGTACGAGATACAAAAAGATTCCCCTGTAGAGTCAAAACCTTTTAGCCTCTCTCTCGGGCTTTGTACGAGACACATATTAGCCTCCTCTTAGGCTTTGTATAAGAAAACCACTGGTTAATCGAATCAACCTTTTAGCATCAAAGTTGTGCCTCGTTCACAGTACACAAACATCAACAACTCCTTCCCCTTCATCTAATCGCTGTAAGCGGCAAGCCTCTGGATCATCTACATCCATGCCACTGCCCCTCTTTTAGCATGAGAAATTCCTAAGGAAAGATAACATTGCTTTACACTGAATTAAAGTCTTCTCCTTCAGGTTAAAACCCCCTATAAAGGAAATTATGGCATTGCTAGGATCTGCGTATCCCAGTTAAAGTAATCCTCCTTTACAGTCAGTCACCCAACAGTTGTGACAAACAACCCCCTCTTTAGAGATGACAAATTCTCTCTAAAGTGGAGACCTTTCAGCTTCACATCTTGGGCTTTGTACAAGATACAAACTACCTTTCGCTTCATGTCTTGGGTGTTGAACAAGACACCAAAAATACCCATTTCCTCCCATAGAATAGGAGGAACTACGAACGCTCTGATTTCCCTGTTTCGGTAAACGGGAATACGTAGGCATAAGATCGAAAGAAAATATCTTAGCGAGCACACTAAACAAAAAACCCAAATCCCATACTCTCATGTATCTATCAAAAAGCATCAGTCCTAACATCCTAATCCTAGTTCCCCGCCAGAAAACTTCTGCCTAGATAAAAACCAGTATTGGCGAAAATACAAATAACCAGTACAAGGCCCCCCCACATTGATAGCATTCGTAACCTAACAGACCACTGTTTAAACTCAGTATGCAAGCAGGGTTAATTGTAGAGATCTATTTCCCTTCCCTCGTCAGCTTTAATAGGATAAAAAATGAATCGACCTGTAGTAAACTCAACCGCAGAGAGTGACCAGCGCTTAAGAACCGCGTCCAAAATCGCTCGCTACACCAATGTGTTAACCGATTAACCAGTGTCCAGAATGCTATTTTGGCTCTGTTTTGGGACTGTTTTGGTTCTTTTTGCCATTTTCTTCCCTCTTCCTTTGTTCTTAGCCTTAGATCACATATTTGTGTTGTTTAATTTGGCTTTCTCTTCATCTATTTTTCTTTTCTTTGGATCGATGAAACTCTTAAGGATCATAGAATTCCTTTGTTGAATTTTGATCAAGACTAGATCGCTACCTTCTTTTCTTTTCGTGCGATATTGCTTCAGATGACGATCTACATATTGTTCATCTAGCATGTATTAGCACAAAGAGCTATTGACCGGCCTCATTGTAGGGTAATTACGCTGTAAATTACTCGGCGATAGCTTAACATAGCGCAATATTTGTCCCGTATCGGAAAACTATCAAAAATTGTTTATTATTTGTCTTTCGGTTCAACTCTTTTGAGACTTGTTGTTAGGAGGCTTTGGTCTTTTCAATCCTCTAATGAGTTTTCATTAACTTTGACCTAAGTGCAACTATTCAATCATTATTGATCACTTACTCTAACAACTAATCACTAACTTACTAACATTACTATTGTACTAATCCTTTACAATTCCTTCTCGCTCCTTATCTCTTTTACTTTTATGCTTCATTTTTATCATTTCATATCATGTTTATGCTTCCGTAATTTTTTCCTTTGTCCGTTGGACATATGTTTATGCTTCCGCGATTTTCCCTTGGTCCGTTAGACAGATGTTTATGCTTATGCCTTTTTCTCTTTGTCCACTTGGAACAAAAACATTAATCAAGGCCAAAACCTCTAAAAAAACTTGTGCTTCTAATCTTGGACTATGGTTACTATCCTTTGCAATAGACATGGAGTTTTACACCTAGACCTTGGACATCCAATGCAATTCTTGGAACCTTGGACTTAGAACTATGACCTTTTCCCTTTGCTTTGGAATTATGGTTCGAAGACTACGGATCTTACTTGTGTGGTTAGGCTATTCTTATCCTTAGCTTTTACTTTATTGCTTTAGGATAGTCACTTCTTCTCCACCCATTCTTCAATTTTCAAAACCCTCTCCCCTTTTCAAAACATTCTTAATTTCAAACTATCACCTCTTTCATAATTAAACCTTGACTTTGTCAAGTGATTTTACTTTTTTTCTTTTCATTTCTTAACAAATGCTAAACTACATAAGCATATTGACACCTTTTTCAAAAGACTTTAAAAAGCATCAAACTCATCAAACTCTCTTTTGTGCCCTTGTGCACTTTTCTTTTAAAACTTTTTCATAAGTTTAGACATGATTCATCTCTTTAAGCGGAATTATTCGCTTAGAAATGATGAGTTGTCTTTACATTTAAAATCAACCAAAACAAACAAATTTCATTCTTTGTACCACGAACTACGGGGTTTTGATCCTACATTGCACATCGTGGATACGTAGGCATAAGACGACAGTTGAGGCACTCCTCCCAAGAGGCAATAATGGCAGACCAGAAATGGCAAACCCGTTATCCTTCTTGATCCAAGGACCCGGAGCTGAGAACTTTAGAACCCTTAACCCAACTTGGCCTTATTAGGACGTGGTGCGGTGGCTATTCAGGTGCAAACTTGAATCAGTTGTTATGCGATACTACACTCAGACGAGACTCTCTTGAGAATATTATTGGCTACCAAGCAATTGGGAAATCGATAATATTCAAAAGATGGGTTGTAGACTCTGGGAACTTCTTTAGAACTTTGTTCGGCAGGTGTTATACCCTTAGCACATACCTTTGTGAGTTGGTTTCTTACCCTCGACTCCATGCTCATGACTCAAAGTTTTGAACCTGTGTACTTTGAGTGATCTTGTTTGTGGTTGTTGCATCCATGCACTCTTGCATCAATGAGCATACATATGCATTTCTTCCGAGTTATCTCAGAAACTCATTTCAATTGTCTCCTTCTCCAGTTATTTGTTCACCGTCAAGCTGTTTCCTCAACACAACTACGTGTAATACCCCAAATTTTGACCACTTAGATTTCCCATCATTGTGAAAATCATCATCACAATATGGATGAACCATCATGCTTCATCAGTCTCCCCAAAGATGGGTGAGCATCCAATACAATCAAAATTAGGGTTTCAAGCCCTCTCTGAGTGCTTAGACAAAGGATCAATCAAGAAATGACATGATCTTCAACTTGTCTAATCTCTCAAACATCCACAATGGATCGAAAAAGGACTCCCACTTCAAGGATTAAGCACAAGGCTGCTCCCTTCTAGGTGGATCAAGTCTCAAGATCGATAGTGTCACCAAATTAGGGTTTTGGTCGACCAGGGCCTCCAGATGGAAATTTTCATCTGGGCACAAGGCAATGATCCAAAACATGACCTAATATGCTTCATGGAACCTCATGAACCCATGCATCAAGTCAATTTTGCCTCAGGGGATGCATTCATCAAAAATCAGGAATTAGGGTTTCTTGACCTAATTCACCCCTAAGTTGACTTTTGGGACAAACCATGAGCCAAGACCTCAAGAGATGATTTGAGGGTCTCTAATACACCATATTGATCCATTTGGAACAATGGATTGATCCAAGAAGCTTGAGCAACAAGTCTCATTTTCATCTGCACCACAATTAGGGTTTTAAGGGAAAAGTCAACTGTAACTTTGACTTTTGACCAAGACATGCTCCCAAACCCTAATACATGATTGAATATACCCTATGACACCCATGGAACATGTCCATCAAGTTTGATTTAGGTCAAGGACATGATTTCCTGAAGAATTGCACAGTTTGGAATTCATCTGATAAAAAGTCAACTGTGCACAAAAGTCAACTTTGACTTTTTGAGATTTTTCACCAAAATGGATTTTTAACCCTAAAATGATGTTAATGTATGATTTGAATCATCATTCATCAAGAAAAATCAAGAAAAGTGAGATAACTTGTAAAAGGGGTAACCATAAAACTTAGAAATTTTTCTAAGTTAAAAATAAAGTGGCAAAGGTACCAACTTTGGAGGACCATAACTCCTAAACCACAAGGCCATTTTTTCTCATCCAAAGATGGATTTGTAGCCCTCATTATCACCTACAAAAACTTCAACTACAAGTCATTCCAATTCATTAAGGATTTTGAGTTATGGAGTGATCAAAGTGGCTGAAAAGTGAAAATGTCACTTTTTCCAACACTTAGTGAAATTTTCACTAAGTCAGAATTTGCCTTCACTTTTTACCAAATGTAGGGGGATTTTTCACTTGGAATCAAAAGAGATCAAAACCAAACTTGTTCAAACAGTTGTTGTATCATGTAAGAGCTTTCCAAAATGGCCAAGAACATTGCCAAATTCAACCTACACCATGAGATACAACATTGCCAAGTTGCCTTGCTGAAATCTGTCAAGGCAAGGCAGAATTTGCAACTTTGGTCGATTTGCCAAAATCAGCCAAATTCAATTGCTCCTATCCACTTGGACACCTCAGAGGATTGAATCTAAAGGGGACAATCACTGAGCCAAGCCTCCAAAGTCCACGGAACAAGAAATAGCATGTTGAACCTAGAGTTGCCAAAATAGGGACAAGACTTCAAATTTGGAATGAGGCATTCAATGGAACCATCAAGGTGGCATGGACTGAGCCATTCTCTTCTGAAATCAGTCAAGACTTATCCAAGACCAAGGGGACCAAAGCTCTGTGCCCTAACCTCTAGTAAATGGCTATAGGAGACTTGGATTTTCATTTGCCAACATTGGCCAAACCTACTTACCAGCTGCCATGCACTATTCCTTGCAAAACAAACTTGCTCTACTATAAATAGAGCTCAATTGTGGTCAGTTTAAGGACACCAAAGCCATCTAACAGATGCTTTCCTCAAAATCTCTTTCTCTTGGCAAAAATGCCTTTCTTATCAAGGTAGCTATCGGGTTTTGAGTTTGAGAGCAATTCTGCACAAACCAATCACTCACACACCTCACATACATCACATATGAGCTGATCAAACACTCACATAACTTCTGAAACATCAATTTCATGAAATCACCAGCTGGTTGCTCAAGGTTTTAACCAAAGTGCAGCTGAGGTGCCACAAAATGATCCAGCCAATTTCAATAAAGTCCAACCACCCAAACACAATCCATAGGGTGTAGGGAAGCTGTTCAGATCATCACCACTCATCTGTAACACCTCCAAATCAAAAATCACTTTAGACTTGCTGTCACGACTTGGAGGTAAGCACATACTTGGTCATCTCTCAATCTATGCATATTTCCTCGCACAATAATTTGGCCATATGTTCATAATCATGCATGGAATGTTTTCCCTCAATTAATTGCATTGTTTGAATCGTGTATCAAAAATCCTAGCCTTCATGTAGAAATTAGGGTTCTTGAGGTTTCTTCGTGATTTCTTGTTGTATGTTTAATTTAAATGAAATTAAAGTACATAGACATGATCGTGAGGTTGAGACGAGCATAATGATATGTGGATTGCATGATATGATTACGTATGCATGGAGATTGGATAGAAAACGCAAATCTGAGAAACTAAGAACACGCGCGTGTTCTTCAGCTTGTTCTTGGCGCCTTTTTTTCAAATTTAAATATTTGAATTTTGTGATTTTGTTTAATTGATTCAAAAATTAATTTCTCTCTGAGTTTTAATGATTTTGAGTTGATTCTTTTTTTAATAATTCACAAAAATGTTAAAATATTTTATTTTATCAAAAAAATCCCAAAAATATTATTTATTTCATATAATTGATATTTTTGTAAAGAATTAATATTTTGATTGTTTTTGGCATTTTAAATATTTTTTCTACATTGATTTTGCAACTTTTAATGCTTTCTAATTATTTTGGAGGTCAATACTTAATTTTTGAAGCATTAATCCAATATCACAATTTGTTTTCCATGTGTTAAACAATTTTTGATCATTTTAATTGAATTTTTATTCAATTAAATACATTTTGAAAACAAATTAGGGTTTTGGATTAATTCAACCCTCATAAATAATTTTCAAAACACTTTGGGCTTCTATTAGAGTGTAAGACCCAATCCTTTTTTTTGACCAAATCATCTTTGGGCCTCACTTATTGTATAAGTCCCGATACCGTCAAAAAACAAACGGCGCGATCGTCGCCTTTTCAAAAATCATCTGGGCCTACACTCGAGTAGTAAGACCCATTTATTTTTCTTCAAAACTTTTTGGGCCTCTTGAGAGAGTGTAAGACCCATCCCCCCTTGTACAAAACTTTTTGGGCCTCACTCATTGTATAAGTCCCTCTGTACAAGTAAACGGCGCAATCGTCGCCCGTTTAAAAATAAAACTCATCTGGGCCGCTCCTTGAGCTATAAGACCCATTCAAAACACATTGGGCCTCTGTTAGAGTGTAAGACCCAATCCCCCTTTTAACAAAAAACATTTTGGGCCTCACTTATTGTATAAGTCCCTCTGCGTCAAAAGAAAACCTCGGCGCGATCGCCATTTTAAACGAAAAATCATTTGGGCCTACCCTCGTGTTATAAGCCCCACTCTTTTTCTTTAAACCTTTTTGGGCCTCTTGAGAGAGTGTAAGACCCATCCCTTTGTACAGAAAACCTTTTTGGGCCTCAGTCACTTGTATAAGTCCGTCTGTACAAAGTCAAACAGTGCGCTCACTGATAAAACCTTGGGCCTCTCCTTGAGCTGTAAGCCCCAGATCTCTCTTTTTCAAAGCACTTTCTCCTTTGATTTTGAATATACTATTGTTTTTAATCTTTCTTTGTTGAACAACTAACCAAACAGCATGGAAGCACTACAACCGAGTAAGTGGTTATCGCTTTCATTTACTGCTTTCATATTATAAACTGTATTGTGGGGCTGCTCACTGTAAGTCTCCTTTCATAAACTCATATGTACTGTGTAATAATAGTATAGATATTTCGAGTTTCCCCGGCAACTACGTCTAGAACTAGGTGACGCCGTTTCATTTATTCGTAGAAATAGACGCCTAGATCCCCAATAGGAGCACCAGATACAGTCTTCTCTTCGGCTGTCCTCCTTAGGAATCGTCTAGAAGCTCTACTCCCCAAGATGAATGTATTCTCCTAGAATGGCATCTTTGAGTTTCTTCCCAATTCTCAAACTTTCCTGACTTGATCTATTCCTTGTGGATAGCTTGCCTTGAATGTCTCGGGGTTTGGGTACCCACTACGGTCATAATCTTGGACCTTAACTAAGGAACCCTCTTTAAAAGCTAAAAGTCGCTGGATAGTAAACCTCGCACGTTTACCAGTGGTTTTCATCTTTAAAAGAGTTATCTCTCCTAATGGAAAGTGGATGATAGACCCACGGGCTTCTTAAAAGCATCGGCCTCCTCTTGGGCATTATTCAAGGACACTACGGCTTCTTAGAAGTATTCACAGCCTCCTCTTAGGCTTCTTATAATGATCTCTTCCTCCGAGAATGATAGCCTCCTCTTGGGCTTCGTACAAGGACCCGTCGGCTTCTTAAAAGTTTCCAGCCTCCTCTTGGGCTTCGTACAAATTGTCCCGACGACCTCCTAGAGGTATAGGAACATAACCTAGTCATCCTCATAGAACAGTCCTTTCATAGAGTCTACTACTGTTTCTCGAAGCATAGTACAAAAGATAAAACTCTAGACACGGACAGTCTAACTTCCTTGAGTCTCAAAGACATTCTCAAGCACCCTTCGTTAAATAGGAAGGAAACCCGCAGACTCGGATAGTCTCGATACCCTTTGGATTTCCCGTTTCCTCAAAGAGAAGGAAATATCCCTGATCCTCAAATTAAAACCCTGTGTACAGTGTTACTCTTATAAGAACTGATTTTTTCTTTTAAATCAGTATATTGGATCTGTCACTCAACTGAAACAGTTACAATAGCCTCCATCTCGGGCTTCGTACGAGATACCAAAATTCTCCCCAGTGGAGTCAAAATAACCTTTTCGCCTCTCTCTCGGGCTTTGTATGAGATACAAAAACACTCTCTTACTGAGTATAAAAGATTCTCCAACTGAGTCAACTCTTTGCTAGCCTCCTCTTAGGCTTTGTATAACGATATGCCCCACTGGGTCAAAAACTTTTAGCCTCTCTCTCGGGCTTTGTACGAGACACAAAATAGCCTCCTCTTAGGCTTTGTATAATGATTTTCCTAGCGGAAATTAGCCTCCTCTTAGGCTTTGTATAAGAAAACCACTGGTTGATCCAATCGACCTTTTAGCATCAAAGCTGTGCCTCGTTCACAGTACACAAACATCAACAACTCCTTTCCCTTCATCTAATCGCTGTAAGCGGCAAGCCTCTGGATCATCTACATCCATGCCACTGTCCCTCTTTTAGCATGAGAAATTCCTAAGGAAAGATGGCATTGCTCTACACTGAGTTAAAGTCTTCTCCTTCAGGTTAAAACCATTTCTTCAGAAATTATGGCATTGCTCGGATCCGCGTATCCCAGTTAAAGTAATTCTCCTTCTCCCCTCTTTAGAGATGACAAATTCTCTCTAAAGCCGAGGTCTTTTAGCTTCACGTCTTGGGCTTTGAACAAGACACAAATAGACCTTTTAGCTTCACATCTTGGGCTTTGAACAAGATACAAATCACCTTTCGCTTCATGTCTTGGGCTTTGAACAAGACACCAAAACACCCCTTTCCTCCCATAGAATAGGAGGAACTACGAACGCTCTGATTTCCCTGTTTCGGTAAACGGGAATACGTAGGCATAAGATCGAAAGAAAAGATCTTAGCGAGCGCAATCAACAAAAAACCCAAATCCCATATCTTCGTCAATCAAAAGCAGTCATTCAAAAGCACCAGTCCTAACATCCTAATCCTTATTCCCCGCCAGAAACCTTCTGCCCAGGAAAAAAGAAAGAGAACAGTATTGGCAAAAATACAAATAACCAGTACAAAGGCCCCCCCACATTGATAGCATCTGTAACCTAACAAACCGCTGTTTAAACTCAGTATGCAAGCAGGGTTAATTGGAGACATCTATTTCCCTTCCTTATTCAGCTCACAATAGGTTAAAAAATGAATCGACCTGTAGTTTAAAGCTCAAACCGCAGAGAGCGGCCAGCGCTTAAGAACCGCGTCCAAAATCGCTCGCTACAGAAAAATGGCGCCCACCGTGGGGCCAATCTCATTTTGCTTTAGGGCATCATCCTCATTTTCCACGGAAAATGGCAACTCGGCTGAGGAGAAAGATTGACCTATGCTGGTCCATCTCTTGGGCTGAGAACTACAGATTGGGGCTTCCACCGGGGAACCCATTTCTGTCAGGAACTTAAGATTCATAGCTTTATAAGTCTAGGATGATTAGGACAAATATATATACTGCTTTTCCTATATGCTATACGTGTTTATTTTTCTGCTACTGGGAATGCGTGTGATGCCGCATGTGGTGAGAATGAGTATACACTTAAGATAAGTGATGGCGACGGGGTCGACCATCAACCTCAGTGGAGGCTGACCAACGCAACCCATTCACTCTTATAGCCAATGGGCCGGTTGTTAAGTCTGAGAAGCTGAGGAGCCAAACCCTTTCATAGTGCGGAAACTATCGGAAATAGTTGTTACGCGATACTACCCTCATTTGAGGCTGGTGATCTATTCTCGGTGAATGGCACTTACTCTAAGATTGCTCTGTAACTCGCTGGCGATCCGCTTGTTGTTTTGCTTTCCTGGGAGGAGCTGATGATAATGAGTACAGGTACAAAAATCACCCTAGTATAAACCTTTGGGGATGGGTAGAGCCTTGACTTCATGACAACGACCCTTTGACCCCATGTTTTTTATATGTTTTTGTGTGATGCATTCATGCATTCATTTAATAAAACATTAAAACATTCAAAAAATTTCTCTTCTAGTCTCTCTGTTTTTCAAATTAAACTAAGTCTGTGATTGCAAATATCAGAGAAAAAGATTGCATTAATGGATTTCGGTAGAAGGAGAACTCGCCAGTATACCTTCAAGGTTCCAAAACTAGGGGATTTGAGAAGGTTAGCAAGGATGATCGTTAACCCAGAGGCTTTCAGAGCCAAGCACGGTGGTTTGCTACCACTGTTAAGAGTCCATGTGATTAAGGGGATCATGGACGCGCTCATTCAGTTCTACGATCCGATTTATCACTGTTTCACATTCCCGGATTACCAGCTAGCACCAACGCTGAAGGAGTACTCTCATCTGGCTGATTTACATATCACTGATCGAGCTCCATTTTCTGGACTGGAAGAAATTCCAAAGAATCAGACTATTGCAAGAGCAATTTATTTGGACGAGTCTGAGGTCCAGACTCACGTGATTACTAAGGGTGGCATCCAAGGTTTGCCAGCCTAGTTCTTGACAAAAAAGGCTCTATACTTCGCTAGTATAGGGAACGGGACTGCTTTTGAAAGCATCTTTGTCTTGCTCGCCTACGGATTATTTTTGTTTCCCAACATCAATAACTTCGTCGATATCAACGCTATTAAGGTTTTTCTCATTGGAAACCCTGTGCCGACTTTGCTCGCAGATGCGTATCATTCTGTACACTTGGGAAATTTGTACAGCGGAGGGGAGATCACATGCTGTGTACCTTTGCTTTACAAATGGTTTATCTCTCACTTGCCCAAGTCTACTGCTTTTTGGGATTGCAAGAGTGTCTTACGTTGGTCACAGAAGATCATGTCTCTTACCAACTCTGATATAGATTGGTGTAATAGGATTTATGAGGGAATTAGAATCATTGACCGTTGTGGAAACTTCCCCAGCGTACCCCTCATAGGAACTAAAGGAGGAATCAACTACCATCCGGTATTGGTTCGCCGTCAATTTGGATACCCGATGAGACACATCCCACTGGGTGTTCATCTGGAAGGTCTTTTCTTCAAGGAAGGAGAAAACGACAGAGCACTAAAGATGGAAATAGTGCATGCTTGGAAACAGGTTCATAAGAAAGGACGAGAGTCTCTGGGAAAACTGGACTGTGTCTCGGTGGAGCCTTATCTCCATTGGGTACAAACTAGAGCTCTCAAGCTAAAGATGCCTTATCCTCGTTACGGAATTCTTCCACCGAGGGAAACTGTTATGTACTTCATGACGGAAACTGAAAAGCTTCAGGTTATTCTCAACAAAGTTCAAAAGGAAAGAAGATCTTGGAAGAACAAGTACCACACCCTCAACGTAGAGTGTATCAAAATATAGCAACTACTAAAAGAGAAAGATGCTCTGATTGAAATTTTGGAGCAGCATGCTGTGGAGAATCAAGATGACCAAAGGAATTTGCTCGCTCCTTTCACCTGGCAAAGGAATGACAACCCAACAACGGCCCAAGCGCCCCGGTCAAATAAGAGGACTAGGGACCCATTAGTTTAGGTTTCTGTTTCTGCACTTTGTAATCTACTGTATTTCCATTTCTGTAATCCTTTGGAATTCAATAAAAAGGGGTTTCCCCACTGTTTGATATTTGTAATCTAATTGTCGAAGTTTATTTTGATTAAACAAAAAAACAACAATTAATATAATCATTGCATTCATCATTCTCACATCGCGTATTCTTCTTCCCTACGAATCTCACGTTTGTGTCTCGATTCTAGAGTCAAACTGTTTCATTCGTATAATACTCGGGCCAGTCGTCAGAAAATGATGGATGATCTTGAGGAAGAAAATAGAGAGTTGAAAGAAGAGATCGACGCTCTGAGAGAGGATATGAGAATGCTTCGTAACGACATGCAAGCCATGGCAGAAGCTCAGCTACAAAGAACTGTGATCTCAGAGATCACCTCAACGCCCATAGTGGAGAAGTATGATCCTAGGTATCAGATGCCGAAAGATCTTCCTTGGGGCATGCTTGTTAACTATATCCCGGAAGGATATGTTCTGCCGATCACTGAAGATCAGGGAACCGCAACAGAAGCCGCTGGGCCTGAAGGTTACAAACTTCGGGAAAGCGAAGATGCCAGGGGCATACTGAAGACTCCTGAAGGATACAAACTTCGGGAGGCGCCAAGACTTACTACCGTAGTCACGGTACCACCCCCTGTGGTGCACACTGTCCCGGAAGGACAGATTCCACAGACATCTTCTGATAAGAAGGAAACTATGTTTGACAGAATGGATGAATTCCAGGAGCAGTTCTTGGAAATGCAGAAAGAGCTGCAAGCCATTCGCGGCCAGGATCTATTTGGAAAGGACGCCGCAGACCTCTGCTTGGTCCCAAATGTGAAAGTCCCGCACAAGTTCCAAGTGCCCGACTTTGAAAAATACAAGGGTAACTCTTGCCCTCAGAGTCATTTGACAATGTACGCTCGGCGGATGTCAGCTCAGACGGAGAATCAGGACCTGCTGATTCATTACTTTCAGGATAGTTTAACCGGTGCTGCCTTAAAATGGTACATGGGTTTAAACCGTGCCTCGATCAGTACATTCAGAGATCTTGGTACTGCCTTCGTCCAACAATACAAGTACAATTTGGACATGGCACCCGACAGAGATCAACTCAGATCAATGTCACAAATGGACAAGGAAACCTTTAAGGAGTATGCTCAAAGGTGGCGTGAA
The DNA here is from genome assembly GCA_022829125.1 of Lathyrus tuberosus. NCBI lineage: Eukaryota > Viridiplantae > Streptophyta > Magnoliopsida > Fabales > Fabaceae > Lathyrus > Lathyrus tuberosus. The sequence continues at coordinate 4,533,777 of JALAZF010000191.1, forward strand.
ATTGCCACTCAAATTTGTCCACCTCTTGAGGAAAAAGAGATGACAAAAATCTTCTTAAAGACCTTAAGCTCATTTTACTATGACCGAATGATTGCCAGTGCACCCAGTGATTTCACCGAAATGGTCGGAATGGGTGTACGTCTTGAGGAAGCCGTCCGAGAAGGATGTTTGGTAAAAGACACTGGATCAACGAGCGGTACTAAAAAATACGGTAGTGCTCTCCCTAAGAAAAAAGAGCAAGATATTGGGAATATCTCTCTCGGAAAGCAAAGGCGACGTTATCAGCCAGTAGCAGCTGTTACTCCTGCTATCGGCCCCGTCCCTGTTCCTATGTATCAACCTCAGATTGCGCAGAGCCAACCTGACCAACAAAGGACACAACAGCCTCTTCAGCAGGCTCGTCCCCCATATAACAACAACCGTATAACACGGCCACCAGGATTTGATCCTATACCTGTAACGTACGCAGAGCTGTTTCCGTTACTGCTGGCTAAGGGGCACATCCAGACTAAGTCTCCCCTTTCAGTTCCAGAAAATCCGCCTTTCTGGTTTAAGGTGGATCAAACATGCCCTTATCATCAAGGAGGTTCAGGGCATAACATTGAGACTTGTCTTAATTTCAAATCCGACGTGCAAAAGCTTGTTAGGAGCGGGCTCTTATCTTTCAAAGATACGAATCCTAATGATCTTACGAACCCGCTGCCTCAACATAAGAAGGCTGCAGTCAATCTGATTGAGAAAGAGACTAACAATGTCTATCAAATTCACGATGTACTCTTATTGGGGACCAATCTGGTCAGGATGCATTGTAGACAGAGTGGATATGGCCATGTGCCACCTCATAATTATCACCAGTGTGATATCTGCTCTAAAGACAACCAAGGATGTTTTGTAGTGCAAGCAGCTCTACAGGAACAAATGGATCTCGGATGGATCCAGGAGCACCGAGTTCGTGGAGTTAACATGGTCTCTACGAATTCTAACGTCATTCAAAACCAAGACATCCGTGTGATGAATGTCAACTTGGTGGCGATGCACTCAGGCAAAGCCAGTATCATAATCTGCCGCGGCATGATTACAGTTCTTGTCTGATTTGCTCGGTAAACAAACAGGGATGCTCTTTCATACAAGAGGCCCTCCAGCGTCAGATGGATCTTGGATGGATCCAAGACTACCATGATAGGAACTCCTATTAAATCAACATGGTTCAGATCTTTGACATTCGCGTGATGAATACCAATCTGGTAGAGTTACATACTGAGCAGGTCCGACTCGGATTCTTAATATCACATGATTATCAAAACTATATTGCAGGTTGCGAAAACGATCGAGGTTGTACCCTTGTCCAGGAGGCACTTCAGCACTTGTTAAATCACTGGTGGATGCCAATCTATATGGATGAAGATACTCAGTAGATTAGTATCAATAACAGGAATCCTACTCGTCGTCAAAGTCAGGATGTCCGATCAATGGAAGGTAACCTAGTGAGGTTACATTGTATTCAAAGTGGGCGTGGCCAGGTGCCACCACACAACTATGACAGTTGTAGCGTCTGTTCGGAAAGTAACCAAGGGTGTTACCTTGTGAGAGCAGCTCTTCAGGGTCAGATCAATCATGGAGAAATTCATCCATATCCAGGTTCAGGACCCATCATTTGGTCGCCGAACTACCTTGCCGATCAAGTTGAGGATGTTGTCACGATCTCTGGTCATCACCAGATCAGGGATGTTTTTGCCATCGTCCCTCTACTTGACGAATCTAGAGTTCTCAACCGGGAACGGATCGAGGTTACTTATGACGGACAGAAAAATCAGAAGGTTCCCATAGTTATCTATCTACCGGGACCATTACCGTATGAATCAGCTAAGGCGATCCCTTACAAATACGGTGCAACAACAATTGAGAATGGAAAGGAAATTCTATTACCCTCCGTCGTGAATATTGCAGACGTCAGTCGTGTAACACGGAGTGGTAGAATCTTCAACCGAGGGGTTGGGGAAGCTAACAAAGAAAAGGAACTTCAGGCAGAAATTCCTGATCCGCCAGTCGGTCAATCTAGTAATCCCGACTTTTCAAAAGACAAAGATGAGATGCTAAAGCTCATCCAAAGGAGTGAATATAACATCGTTGATCAACTGTTACAGACTCCTTCAAAGATCTCAGTATTATCACTGTTACTCAGTTCAGAAGCACACAGAGAGGCTCTACAGAAAGTCTTGGAGCAAGCCTTTGTGGAACAGGATGTAACAATCAGACAATTCGATAGCATTGTCTCTAACATCACTTCCTGCAATAATTTGGGATTTAGTGATGAAGAATTACCTGAAGAGGGTCGTCGTCATAACATGGCGCTCAACATTACAGTTAACTGCCAGGGCGATGCTTTAGCCAACGTACTGGTAGACACAGGGTCAGCCCTGAATGTTATGTCGAAGTCCACTTTGACGCAATTATCATTTAAGGGCCCTCCGATGAGAGTCAGCGAGGTCGTCATCAAAGCATTCGATGGATCCAGAAAAACAGTTATCGGCGAAGTGGATCTTCCCATAACTATTGGTCCTCACACTTTCCAAATCACTTTCCAGGTCATGGACATCCGGGCAACATACAGTTGTTTATTAGGAAGACCTTGGATACATCAGGCTGGAGCGGTCACTTCGACCCTCCACCAAAAGCTAAGTTCGTCAAGAACGATCAACTTGTCACGGTTTGTGGGGAACAAGCCTTGCTTGTGAGTAACCTATCATCATCTACTTGTGTGGAACCCGAGGAGGTTATTGGAACTCAGTTCCAAGCACTATCGGTGAGCAAGGACAGTCAGTTCAGAGGAGGAACCTCGATTTCCTCATACAAAGATGCTATCAAAGCGGTCGAGAGTACCGATACAATAGGATGGGGACAGCTTGTCGTTCCTATTGACCATAAAACAAAGAAGGGTCTTGGTTTTTCTGCAACCTGTACCCGGACAGTTGTCAACGATGAAAGTCTTCATCCCCTTCAAAACTTCTTCCACAGTGGAGGTTTTCTTCACCCAGTGTCTCAGACAATTCATGCTATCAATGAGGAAGATCCCTCTGACACAGATGAAGAATGGAAGTCCTACCTTAATAAGGACGGCTATATGTCTCAGGAAGAGGTGCCTATGCCTTTTTGCTTTCCTACAGAAAGTCTGAGATTTATACCAAGATCAGATGTCGAAATGATCTACGGAGATTGTGATCCGGAAGGATGCCGTGCTCCGCTAAATTCATTAGAGGAGGACACTCTGATGAAAGACAACTTTGACCGCAATTACTATGGCCCGATGGATGGCCTGCCAATGTGGCAGCCTTACCCAGGAAACTTGGGGCAAGAAAGTCAGCCGAGTAATGAAACTCAGCTGAGCGTCATTGAACAGAATACCTGTGTCCCCGCCATGTCATGGGATCAACACTCAGGTCATTCGGAAACTACTCAACATGAAGATGAATTCGCAACGTTTGCAGGACTTGAATTCATCAACTATGCTTTTCCCGAGGTCAACGTCATCGAGAGGGATGACTTCTCCAGTTCCAAAGAAGTTTGGGACACTCTGGGACAACCAAGTGGAAAATACGACTTTATGGTCAAGTACACTGCTCCCGAAAGCTCTCGTATCAGGCTCGAAGACATCCAGCCAACTGGAAGGGGGGATACAGCTGAGAGCACAAATGCTATCAAAATGCAACAGGGGAATCCTCCTACGACAATTCTGCTAGGGAGAGAGATTCCAACGATCCTGCTCCACCAGAAATCAGCGTCATTTCTGAAGACAAATCAAGGAAGGTGTCTGACTTTGTGATTCACCGAGGAGTTCGCCGCCAATGGGTTGCTGTCGAGGTTCCGAAGGTCGTTCATCAGTCAAAGTAATTGCCATCTTTAACCTTTCACCCTGCCCAGGTGAAACGGATGTTTTGATAGGGCTCGCTTTCTGTAAATTTCCCTCTTCGCTTTGCCCAAAGCGACAGAGTTTTGTTTTATAGGGCTGTAGTTTCAAGATTCGACTTGTTCATTAATAAAATAACGTCGTTCTGTAATTTCTGCATTAATTGCTGTTTTCTCTTTTTACTTTTTCAGAAAATGGTAATCCTAAAAAAACATTCAATAATAAAAACAAGCAGTAAAATCAAAACACTGCACACACTTGCATTTTCTCTATCTCTTCTAAACACGAATCATCACGTCATGCAGATTGCTTATTTTATACCCCGTTGAAATATACGATCCGATGCCTTCTTCCAACTTTGAGTTCCCGGTATTCGAGGCTGAAGAAGAAAATGACAACGAAATTCCAGAAGAGATCTCCCGACTACTCAGACAAGAGGAAAGGTCCATTGAACCTCACAAAGAACCGTTGGAAACGGTAAACTTGGGTTCAGAAAAAGAGAAAAAAGAAATCAGGATCGGAGCATTGCTCAGTCCAACTGCCAGAGAGGGTTTGATAAAGCTTCTCAAAGAATTCCCCGATGTGTTCGCTTGGTCCTATCAGGATATGCCAGGGTTGGATACTAGCATCGTGGAACATCACTTACCGTTGAGATCGGAATGTCCGCCACTAAAGCAAAGGTTGAGACGCACTCACCCGGACATGGCCATCAAAATCAAGGAGGAGGTACAGAAATAGATCGACGCGGGTTTCCTCGCTACATCTTAATATCCTCAATGGCTAGCCAACATCGTACCCGTTCCCAAAAAGGATGGAAAGGTCAGAATGTGTGTTGATTACAGAGATTTGAACAAGGCAAGTCCAAAGGACGACTTTCCTTTACCACACATTGACATGCTGGTAGACAGTACAGCAAAGTTCAAAGTTTTTTCCTTCATGGATGGATTCTCGGACTATAACAAGATCAAAAAGGCACCGAAAGATATGGAGAAAACTTCGTTCATTACCCCATGGGGTACCTTTTGTTACAAGGTAATGCCGTTCGGTTTGAAGAATGCCGGGGCAACCTATCAAAGGGCCATGACTACTCTGTTTCATGACATGATGCACAAAGAAATCGAGGTATATGTCGATGATTTGATTGCAAAATCAAGAACAGAGGATGAGCACGTTGAACATCTGTCAAAATTATTCGAACGTCTAAGAAAATTCAAGCTCCGCTTGAATCCCAACAAGTGCACCTTCGGTGTCCGTTCAGGGAAACTACTAGGGTTCATCGTCCGCCAGAAAGGGATTGAGGTTGATCCTGACAAGGTCAAGGCCATTCAAGAAATGCCTTCTCCGAAAACTGAAAAACAAGTCAGAGGATTCCTGGGACATTTGAACTACATCTCCAGATTCATATTCCTTATGACCGCCACTTATGCGCCGATTTTCAAATTACTCAAAAAGAACCAGGATTGCGTTTGGTCAGAAGACTGCCAAACTTCCTTCGACAGTATTAAGGAATATTTGTTGAATCCTCCGATTCTATCACCTCCAGTGGAAGGAAGACCACTAATCATTTACCTCATAGTCCTAGAGGACTCAATGGGATGTGTACTTGGCCAACAAGAAGAAACTAAAAGGAAAGAGTCTGCCATTTACTATCTAAGCAAGAAATTCACCGACTGCGAGACTCGGTACACAATGCTTGAGAAAACTTGTTGCGCTTTGGCTTGGGCAGCCAAACGTCTTCGCCAGTACATGATTCGTCATACTACTTGGTTGGTCTCCGAAATGGATCCAATCAAGTACGTTTTCGAAAAACCTGCTCTCACGGGAAGGATTTCCCGTTGGCAGATGTTGCTATCAGAATATGACATAGAGTACCACGCTCAGAAAGCCGTTAAAGGAAGTATTTTAGCCGATCATTTGGCTCATCAACCGATTGACGATCAAGAATCAATCGGGTTTGAAATCCCAGACGAAGATGTCATGTATCTAAAAATGAAAGATTGCGATGAACCGCTACCCAGTGAAGGGCCAGAACCAGGTTCCCAGTGGGGACTCATCTTTGACGGAGCAGTTAATCATTATGGAAACGGAATTGGGGCAATCATTGTTACCCCTCAGGGTTCCCACATTCCTTTCACTGCCAGACTTACGTTCAAATGTACGAACAACGAGGCCGAATACGAAGCATGTATTATGGGTCTCAAAGAAGCGATTGATTTAAGGATAAAAAACTTCGACGTATACGGCGATTCAGCCCTGGTTATTAACCAGATAAAAGGAGATTGGAACACATACCAATCAGGATTGATTCCTTACAAAGACTATGCAAGAAGGTTGTTACCCTTCTTCAATAGAGTCGACTTTCATCACATCCCTCGTGATGAGAATCACATGGCTGACGCATTTGCCACTCTCTCTTCCATGATTAGTGTAGGTCGGTGGAATGACATACCTAAGATCGACATAATGCGCCTTGAACGGCCCGCTTACATCTTCACAATTGAAGCAGTCATAGACGACAGACCTTGGTATCACGATATCAAATGCTTCCTTCAGAAACAAGAGTACCCATCTGGGGCACTCAGAAAAGACAGGAAAACCCTCAGAAGATTGGCTGGAAACTTCTTCCTGAGCGGTGACACTCTTTATAAGAGAAATTTTGACATGGTCTTGCTTCGATGTGTCAACAGACCAGAAGCAGACGTGCTCATGAAAGAAATTCATGAAGGATTCTTTGGCACTCATGCCAACGGACACACAATGGCGAGAAAAATTCTCAGGGCCGGGTATTATTGGTTGACCATGGAATCCGACTGCTACAAGTACATGAGGAGGTGTCACAAGTGTCAGATATACTCCGACAAAATTCATGTACCGCCATCACATCTCAAAGTTCATTCTTCCCCGTGGCCTTTTTCCATATGGGGAATCGACATGATTGGTATGATTGAGCCCAAGGCTTCAAACGGACATCGGTTCATCCTGGTAGCCATTGATTATTTCACCAAGTGGGTCGAAGCAGCGTCATTCGCCAATGTAACCCGACAAGTGGTGGTCTAATTTATCAAAAACAATATCATCTGCCGTTATGGTGTTCCAAGCGAGATCATTACTGATAATGGATCTAACTTGAACAATAAGATGATGAAAGAGTTATGCGCAGAGTTCAAGATCGAACACCATAACTCATCTCCCTACCGACCCAAGATGAACGGAGCGGTAGAAGCGGCTAACAAGAACATCAAGAAGATTGTTCAAAAAATGGTTGTAACCTATAAAGATTGGCACGAGATTGGTGTTCCAACAGGGGCTACCCCTTTCTCTCTAGTATATGGCATGGAGGCAGTGCTTCCCATAGAAGTAGAGATCCCATCAATCCGGGTATTGATGGAAGCTCAGCTCACCAAAGCTGAATGGTGTCAAAGTCGACACGACGAACCGAATCTGATCGAAGAAAAGAGAATAACGGCACTATGCCACGGTCAGTTATATCAACAGAGAATGAAGAGGGCGTTCGACAAAAAGGTCCGACCTCGTGTCTTCAGAAAAGGAGACCTCGTGCTCAAGAAGATACAATCATTTCTCACTGACTCTCGGGGCAAATGGACCCCAAATTATGATGGCCCCTATGTGGTCACGAAAGCTTTCTCAGGCGGCGCCTTGAGATTTGCAACCATGGACGGAGAGGAATTTGCCTACCCCACGAATGTTGATGTAGTCAAGAAATACTTCGCCTAAACTAAACTAAAAAAAAACGTCTCGGTGGATTGAAAACCCGAAAGGGCGGTCCAGGCAAAAGTTAGAGACATGAAAAAAAAAGAATCATCCCGATGGATTGGAAATCTCATAGTACAATCCAGGCAAAAGTTAGGGATAATGGCAAGTAACTATGTTCAACAGAGGCAAGTCCCTCAGCAGTAGTTACATCATCTATCGGAGGAAATCTCCAGTCAAAGGTCATCTTTGACAGAAGCTCAGGATGCCCCGAATTCAAAGTTGGTAGAAGGATAGTGGTCGTTATGTTTCAACGTAGCCCTTTTCCCTGTAAATTACCGTTTTCTAACTTTGTATATACTCTTTGGAATCACGCGTTTGGCTGATCTCCATCTTATCAATAAAATTTGAGCCCTTGTGCTTTTGTTTGTAATTCTTGCTTGTTTTAGCTTTACAGAACGACGTTGTTTAAACTTAATCAGCGATTCTTGAAATAAAACAAATATGAATTTACTTGTTAAATTTTTTCTGCTTTTAAAATAAAGATGGCAATTTCTTTTGACTGTTGAACATCAGAAGAACATCGATTGCTTCTCCCGAAGTAAGCGAACTTCAAAGTGCAGAATCAAAGTACTCCTTCTAGACCAGTACTCCTGAATGAAGGATCAATAATGACAGAGACCTTGTTTCGTCTGACACACCTCGGCCGAGTTCTCATCTCCTAAGCCCGATCAACATAGCTCCCAACGGGACTATCTCTCCTAAGCAAGGTGGAATTGGTATTTTGAATCAACGGTACTTCTTCGCCCCGCGATGGCCGAGTATCCAATTGTGTTCATCCATTAGTCTGTATGTCGCGTCTGTTTTGTCAGCATATACATACATACTTCATGCATTTTATTTGCGTTCGCATTTCGTATTGCATCATTATCACTTGAGTCGGTCTTGTCCCCTAGTGATAAACAGTTTTCTCAATTGAGTTTGTCAGTTCTTTCCTCGTCAGGAAGTGTTGCGTCTGCACAATCTCGCCACCAGTGTATCTTTAGATCAGAGTCGGCACTTGGCCACTTTGATAACTTGAACCTCTGAAAAGCCAGAGAAAACTCTCAATAAACATCACTATTCGCCATTGAAGATGATATCCTTGCTTTCCCGGATTAAGGAAAATCCACAGAGAAAGCCTCGTGATCAAAGATTCAGCAGCATGCCAGTTTTGCTCCGAAAGGACCGCTGATGAAAAGGTCATCGACCCCACAAAATTGGACCCCATCATATGGCGTTTCTCCGGGAAGATCCCGAGAAAAGTATGATGAAAGATCCCAAACAAAAACAGTCTCTCAAGAGACTCGCTATCCCCAGTAGAAACAAATGGCGTCTCCAACAGAGAAGTTTGTACAACTCTACAACTCAGACGACTGGGTTCCCCAGCAAGTCTGACATCAAAACTTTTTCCACTCAAATGGCATCACCCCAGGAAAATTCGGCGAGAAGTTTGAGGAAAGCCGCTATGAATAGCGTCCCTTGTCAAGAAAGTTTATTGACAAAAGAAACTAAGACCAGTTCTTGGCAGTAAACCAGGATCGAGGGGAAGTTTAAATCAGAAACTAAGACCAGTTCTTGGTAGGAAACCAGGATCGAGGGGAAGTTTAAATCAGAAACTAAGACCAGTTCTTGGTAGGAAACCAGGATCGAGGGGAAGTTTAAATCAGAAACTAAGACCAGTTCTTGGTAGGAAACCAGGATCGAGGGGAAGTTTAAATCAGAAATTAAGACCAGTTATTGGTAGGAAACCAGGATCGAGGGGAAGTTTAAATCAGAAATTAAGACCAGTTCTTGGTAGGAAACTAGGATCGAGGGGAAGTTTAAATCAGAAACTAAGACCAGTTCCTTGGTAGGAAACCAGGATCGAGGGGAAGTTTACCTTTTCTAAGCATCATCGCTTAGCTAAAGAAGATGAATGCGTAAGCTACCATTCATAACCACCATCAAAATTTCGTATATTCCGATATTTAATCCTCTTGTACCCCGAATGCCCGAATCCCTTCGTCATTCATACCTTCGGGTCCAAGAAGATTAAATAGGGGCATCTGTAATACCCCAAATTTTGACCACTTAGATTTCCCATCATTGTGAAAATCATCATCACAATTTGGATGAACCATCATGCTTCATCAGTCTCCCCAAAGATGGGTGAGCATCCAATACAATCAAAATTAGGGTTTCAAGCCCTCTCTGAGTGCTTAGACAAAGGATCAATCAAGAAATGACATGATCTTCAACTTTTCTAATCTCTCAAACATCCACAATGGATCAAAAAAGGACTCCCACTTCAAGGATTAAGCACAAGGTTGCTCCCTTCTAGGTGGATCAAGTCTCAAGATCGACAGTGTCACCAAATTAGGGTTTTGGTCGACCAGGGCCTCCAGATGGAAATTTTCATCTGGGCACAAGGCAATGATCCAAAACATGACCTAATATGCTTCATGGAACCTCATGAACCCATGCATCAAGTCAATTTTGCCTCAGGGGATGCATTCATCAAAAATCAGGAATTAGGGTTTCTTGACCTAATTCACCCCTAAGTTGACTTTTGGGACAAACCATGAGCCAAGACCTCAAGAGATGATTTGAGGGTCTCTAATACACCATATTGATCCATTTGGAACAATGGATTGATCCAAGAAGCTTGAGCAACAAGTCTCATTTTCATCTGCACCACAATTAGGGTTTTAAGGGAAAAGTCAACTGTAACTTTGACTTTTGACCAAGACATGCTCCCAAACCCTAATACATGATTGAATATACCCTATGACACCCATGGAACATGTCCATCAAGTTTGATTTAGGTCAAGGACATGATTTCCTGAAGAATTGCACAGTTTGGAATTCATCTAATAAAAAGTCAACTGTGCACAAAAGTCAACTTTGACTTTTTGAGATTTTTCACCAAAATGGATTTTTAACCCTAAAATGATGTTAATGTATGATTTGAATCATCATTCATCAAGAAAAATCAAGAAAAGTGAGATAACTTGTAAAAGGGGTAACCATAAAACTTAGAAAATTTTCTAAGTTAAAAATAAAGTGGCAAAGGTACCAACTTTGGAGGACCATAACTCCTAAACCACAAGGCCATTTTTTCTCATCCAAAGATGGATTTGTAGCCCTCATTATCACCTACAAAAACTTCAACTACAAGTCATTCCAATTCATTAAGGATTTTGAGTTATGGAGTGATCAAAGTGGCTGAAAAGTGAAAATGTCACTTTTTCCAACACTTAGTGAAATTTTCACTAAGTCAGAATTTGCCTTCACTTTTTACCAAATGTAGGGGGATTTTTCACTTGGAATCAAAAGAGATCAAAACCAAACTTGTTCAAACAGTTGTTGTATCATGTAAGAGCTTTCCAAAATGGCCAAGAACATTGCCAAATTCAACCTACACCATGAGATACAACATTGCTAAGTTGCCTTGCTGAAATCTGTCAAGGCAAGGCAGAATTTGCAACTTTGGTCGATTTACCAAAATAAGCCAAATTCAATTGCTCCTATCCACTTGGACACCTCAGAGGATTGAATCTAAAGGGGACAATCACTGAGCCAAGCCTCCAAAGTCCATGGAACCTAGAGTTACCAAAATAGGGACAAGACTTCAAATTTGGAATGAGGCATTCAATGGAACCATCAAGGTGGCATGGACTGAGCTATTCTCATCTGAAATCAGTCAAGACTTATCCAAGACCAAGGGGACCAAAGCTCTGTGCCCTAACCTCTAGTCAATGGCTAGAGGAGACTTGGATTTTCATTTGCCAACATTGGCCAAACCTACTTACCAGCTGCCATGCACTATTCCTTGCAAAACAAACTTGCTCTACTATAAATAGAGCTCAATTATGGTCAGTTTAAGGACACCAAATCCATCTAACAGATGCTTTCCTAAAAATCTCTTTCTCTTGGCAAAAATGCCTTTCTTAGCAAGGTAGCTATCGGGTTTTGAGTTTGAGAGCAATTCTGCACAAACCAATCACTCACACACCTCACATACATCACATATGAGCTGATCAAACACTCACATAACTTCTGAAACATCAATTTCATGAAATCACCAGCTGGTTGCTCAAGGTTTTAACCAAAGTGCAGCTGAGGTGCCACAAAATGATCCAGCCAATTTCAATCAAGTCCAACCATCCAAACACAATCCATAGGGTGTAGGGAAGCTGTTCAGATCATCACCACTCATCTGTAACACCTCCAAATCAAAAATCACTTTGGACTTGCTGTCACGACTTGGAGGTAAGCACATACTTGGTCATCTCTCAATCTATGCATATTTCCTCGCACAATAATTTGGCCATATGTTCATAATCATGCATGGAATGTTTTCCCTCAATTAATTGCATTGTTTGAATCGTGTATCAAAAATCCTAGCCTTCATGCAGAAATTAGGGTTCTTGAGGTTTCTTCGTGATTTCTTGTTGTATGTTTAATTTAAATGAAATTAAAGTACATAGACATGATCGTGAGGTTGAGACGAGCATAATGATATGTGGATTGCATGATATGATTACGTATTCATGGAGATTGGATAGAAAACGCAAATCTGAGAAACCAAGAACACGCGCGTGTTCTTCAGCTTGTTCTTGGCGCCTTTTTTTCAAATTTAAATATTTGAATTTTGTGATTTTGTTTAATTGATTCAAAAATTAATTTCTCTCTGAGTTTTAATGATTTTGAGTTGATTCTTTTTTTAATAATTCACAAAAATGTTAAAACATTTTATTTTATCAAAAAAATCCCAAAAATATTATTTATTTCATGTAATTGATATTTTTGTAAAGAATTAATATTTTGATTGTTTTTGGCATTGTAAATATTTTTTCTACATTGATTTTGCAACTTTTAATGCTTTCTAATTATTTTGGAGGTCAATACTTAATTTTTGAAGCATTAATCCAAGATCACAATTTGTTTTCCATGTGTTAAACAATTTTTGATCATTTTAATTGAATTTTTATTCAATTAAATACATTTTGAAAACTAATTAGGGTTTTGGATTAATTCAACCCTCATAAATCATTTTCAAAACACTTTGGGCCTCTATTAGAGTGTAAGACCCAATCCTTTTTTTTGACCAAATCATCTTTGGGCCTGACTTATTGTATAAGTCCCGATACCGTCAAAAGACAAACGGTGCGATCGTCGCCTTTTTAAAAATCATCTGGGCCTACCCTCGAGTAGTAAGACCCATTTATTTTTCTTCAAAACTTTTTGGGCCTCTTGAGAGAGTGTAAGACCCATCCCCCCTTGTACAAAACTTTTTGGGCCTCACTCATTGTATAAGTCCCTCTGTACAAGTAAACGGCGCGATCGTCGCCCGTTTAAAAATAAAACTCATCTGGGCCTCTCCTTGAGCTATAAGACCCATTCAAAACACTTTGGGCCTCTATTAGAGTGAAAGATCCAATCCCCCTTTTAACCAAAAACATTTTGGGCCTCACTTATTGTATAAGTCCCTCTGCGTTAAAAGAAAACCTCGGCGCGATCGCCATTTTAAACGAAAAATCATTTGGGCCTACCCTCGTGTTATAAGCCCCACTCTTTTTCTTTAAACCTTTTTGGGCCTCTTGAGAGAGTGTAAGACCCATCCCTTTGTACAGAAAACCTTTTTGGGCCTCAGTCACTTGTATAAGTCCCTCTGTACAAAGTCAAACAGTGCGCTCACTGATAAAACCCTAGGCCTCTCCTTGAGCTGTAAGCCCCAGATCTCTCTTTTTCAAAGCATTTTCTCCTTAGATTTTGAATATACTGTTGTTTTTAATCTTTCTTTGTTGAACAACTAACCAAACAGTATGGAAGCACTACAACCGAGTAAGTGGTTATCGCTTTCATTTACTGCTTTCATATTATAAACTGTATTGTGGGGCTGCTCACTGTAAGTCTCCTTTCATAAACTCATATCTACTGTGTAATAATAGTATAGATATTTCGAGTTTCCCCGACAACTACGTCTAGAACTAGGTGACGCCGTTTCATTTATTCGTAGAAATAGACGCCTAGATCCCCAATAGGAGCACCAGATACAGTCTTCTCTTCGGCTGTCCTCCTTAGGAATCGTCAAGAAGCTCTACTCCCCAAGATGAATGTATTCTCCGTGAATGGCATCTTTGAGTTTCTTCCCAATTCTCGAACTTTCCTGACTTGATCTATTCCTTGTGGATAGCTTGCCTTGAATGTCTCGGGGTTTGGGTACCCACTACGGTCATAATCTTGGACCTTAACTAAGGAACCCTCTTTAAAAGCTCAAAGTCGCTGGATAGTAAACCTCGCATGTTTACCAGTGGTTTTCATCTTTAAAAGAGTTATCTCTCCTAATGGAAAGGAGATGATAGACCCACGGGCTTCTTAAAAGCATCAGCCTCCTCTTGGGCATTATTCAAGGACACTACGGCTTCTTAGAAGTATTCACAGCCTCCTCTTAGGCTTTGTATAATGATCTCTTCCTCCGGGAATGATAGCCTCCTCTTGGGCTTCGTACAAGGACCCGTCGGCTTCTTAAAAGTTTCCAGCCTCCTCTTGGGCTTCGTACAAATTGTCCCGACGACCTCCTAGAGGTATAGGAACAGAATCTAGTCATCCTCATAGAACAGTCCTTTCATAGAGTCTACTACTGTTTCTCGAAGCATAGTACAAAAGATAAAATTCTAGACACGGACAGTCTAACTTCCTTGAGTCTCAAAGACATTCTCAAGCACCCTTCGTTAAATAGGAAGGAAACCCGCAGACTCGGATAGTCTCGATACCCTTTGGATTTCCTGTTTCCTCAAAGAGAAGGAAATATCCCTGATCCTCAAATTAAAACCCTGTGTACAGTGTTACTCATATAAGAATTGATTTTCTCTTTTAAATCAGTATATTGGATCTGTCACTCAACTGAAACAGTTACAATAGCCTCCATCTCGGGCTTCGTACGAGATACCAAAATTCTCCCCAGTGGAGTCAAAATAACCTTTTCGCCGCTCTCTCGGGCTTTGTATGAGATACAAAAACACTCTCTTACTGAGTATAAAATATTCTCCAACTGAGTCAACTCTTTGCTAGCCTCCTTTTAGGCTTTGTATAACGATATGCCCCACTGGGTCAAAAACTTTTTGCCTCTCTCTCGGGCTTTGTACGAGACACAAAATAGCCTCCTCTTAGGCTTTGTATAATGATTTTCCTAGCGGAAATTAGCCTCCTCTTAGGCTTTGTATAAGAAAACCACTGGTTGATCCAATCGACCTTTTAGCATCAAAGTTGTGCCTCGTTCACAGTACACAAACATCAACAACTCCTTTCCCTTCATCTAATCGCTGTAAGCGGCAAGCCTCTGGATCATCTACATCCATGCCACTGTCCCTCTTTTAGCATGAGAAATTCCTAAGGAAAGATGGCATTGCTCTACACTGAGTTAAAGTCTTCTCCTTCAGGTTAAAAGCCTTTCTTCGGAAATTATGGCATTGCTCAGATCCGCGTATCCCAGTTAAAGTAATTCTCCTTCTCCCCTCTTTAGAGATGACAAATTCTCTCTAAAGCCGAGGTCTTTTAGCTTCACGTCTTGGGCTTTGAACAAGACACAAATAGACCTTTTAGCTTCACATCTTGGGCTTTGAACAAGATACAAATCACCTTTCGCTTCATGTCTTGGGCTTTAAACAAGACACCAAAACACGCCTTTCCTCCCATAGAATAGGAGGAACTACGAACGCTCTGATTTCCCTGTTTCGGTAAACGGGAATACGTAGGCATAAGATCGAAAGAAAAGATCTTAGCGAGCGTAATCAACAAAAAACCCAAATCCCATATCTTCGTCAATCAAAAGCAGTAATTCAAAAGCACCAGTCCTAACATCCTAATCCTTATTCCCCGCCAGAAACCTTCTGCCCAGGTAAAAAGAAAGAGAACAGTATTGGCGAAAATACAAATAACCAGTACAAAGGCCCCCCCACATTAATAGCATCCGTAACCTAACAGACCGCTGTTTAAACTCAGTATGCAAGCAGGGTTAATTGGAGACATCTATTTCCCTTCCTTATTCAGCTCACAATAGGATAAAAAATGAATCGACCTGTAGTTTAAAGCTCAAACCGCAGAGAGCGACCAGCGCTTAAGAACCGCGTCCAAAATTGCTCGCTACACTACGGAACTAGAGCTACTGTCAGATTGAGAATGGAAAACCAAGAACAATACAACACCGAAGTCAGAATGGAAATTGATGAGTTGAAGGCCGACATGACCAAACTCATAGAAATGCTGCAGGTTCTGATTGCTAGAGGTGAACCACCTCAGAGGATTGTGATTGTTGAAACTTCACCTGCTGCTGTTGACCCTCCACTGACTCAGCAACTAGCTTCTACTTGGCCAGAATTTGGGTTACCTCTGAATTACTCGCCACCCTTTGCAACTACTCCTGTGTTTGTCTCACCAGTATCTTCAGCACTATTGTTCACTGAACCTCAGCCTATTGTGCATTCTGTTGCTCAAGCTATTCCTGAGAATCCCTCTTTCATGTACCATGCTGCTGGTCCACAATCCGAAAGTCAGGGAGAACCTGGATACATTGAAGAAGTCAGAGAGCATGCCAAGTGATGTTTGAGTCAGTTCAGACAGATCATCTCCTAAAGCCAGTGTTTCAAACAGGATAGCTCATCCTTGTTTCTGATTAGTCACTAGGCCTTGTTTCTTTCTGTTTGCATTTTTCTTTGATTGTATTGACTATTTTCTTTCGAACTTTATTTGTACTTTCATGGCAATTTCAATGAAATGAGCAATGCAATGTTTTGATTTATTTCATTTATATCGAATGTGTGCATCTTTATGCTTTCTTTTTCACAAAAACAAAAAATTATCTCATGTTCACTTCCTTTTTCAAGCTTTTGTTTATTCAAAGATTGGAGGGAGGATGATGAAAACGAAATACCTAAAATTGCTGAATTGTATGCTTTCAATTAAAACTTGGCTGATGATGTACAAGCATTGTTTCAACTCCTAAACACTGGAGAAATAAGGAAGTTAATCCTTTGTCAACCCCTTTGAGCGTAGAAGGTGGAGTTTCTTTCTGTACGAAAAACCTGCAATCTTAACTTGGGGATGGGTAGTTCTCAATTAATTTGACTGTGCATGCAATACGCCTTCCAATAAAGGTTTCAATCACAAGCTTTCCTTCGTACACATCAAAGAACTATCGAAGATGTCTTTCAAATCAATAGGCAATGATGGTTCACTATAATCATTAAGTCAGGCAGTCATTATTCTTTCAAAAAAATGAAAAGAATAAAAAAAAATCAATCAAAAGAAGAGCCCGCTAAGTCAAAACCTATGAAGGAGACTCAGGAAAAAATTGGGGCATCCTGCTGACTGTAAGCTCAAATGACACAGTTCAAGAAAAAGTTAGGGATAACAAAAGAAAAATCAAGAGGTTGCCAAAATCCTCAAAGACAAAATGAGTTGACTAAGGTCCTCATCAAAAACAACAAAATGTTGTAAGAGAAGTGATTGCCATCTCAAAAATCCTTTGGTCCTTGAGCCATCATCATAACCGTGTTGCAATTCCAAAATCTCTTAGAACCTGAATGCATAGTTTGAATTAACTGAGCATAGGACTGGAGATCATCAAGAAGAATCGGTTGGGTACAAATAAACTTTGAGCCTATATCCTTTGTTTCAAAAATCGTGAACCAGACCACGTTACAACCTTCAAAAGACCTAATTGAAGCCAGGTTTCTTTTGAAAGCATACTATAGCAAGGTTGCGTAAAATGACTCCTATGTTTGTTGTCAATCATTTTCTTTGATGTCTTACCTTTGCTTTCTCTTTCACTTTGCATGTCAAAACCGCCGTGTTTTGACAAGTGTTTCATTTGCTTTACATCATTAATATCATTCCAAAAATGATTTTTGATTTCAAAATTGCATGAGCTTTGCATTAAAATTACCATGTTTGTTTGAATAATCCTATTTGTAGGCAAACTTTCCTCATCAAGAAATTTCAAACAGTTAAGAAACTTGGTCAGTGATCCTATCAGGGGCACATTACTTCCAAAGCCTGTTGTGAATCAATTCAAGATTTGTTGCTCAGTACAAGTTATTCTCAGAATTGGTTAGCCAAAAGATCTCTTTCAAGACACATACTGAGTTTAGCCTTCTCAACAGTCATTTCAAGAACTGAAGCCATGATCAGTTCATCCCCAGCAATATTCAAACTGAAGCCATGATTAGTTTATTCTCAACATCATTTCAAGAATTGAAGCCATGATCAGTTCATTTTTCCCCTGCAGCAGTCAAACTGAAGCTATGATCAGTTTATCCTCATCAGTCAATCAATCTGGGGCAATCTTCTTCAAGAATCCTTAAGATGTCTTTCCTCAAAAGACCACCAGCCTGATACAATTCACAAGTGTGACAGAGATATGTTCAACATCTTCTCTCCAAGCAGTGTGGGCAGTGTTCCCTATGTTGAGGAATCAGATACTTTCTTCCCTCACAAAAGAGTCTATCTCAGTTGTCTCTATCATTTGCATTGCATACATAAATCATTCCCATATCATACATAGAAATATTTTCATAGCTCGAAGTGTGCTTCGTGCTCATATGCATTTCCAGAGGTCTTGTTGCTTTCAACATCTTACCTTGTGATCAAAGTCCAACTTACTTGGCGCCTGCCAAAACTTTTACCCGCCTTTTCATTCAGTGCCATTCCTGGATGTTGTCGTTTACCTGTCTTCTTTCATTCCAGTGCTATTCCTGGATGTCTTGTTTGTCTCCTTTCTTGCTAGTGCCATTACTGGATGTTTCCGTTTCCCTGTGCATCTAGTCCTGTTGTTAGATGTTTATCTTCTTTCATTCCAGTGCTATTCCTGGATCTTTGTTCTTCTTTCACTCCAGTGCCATTCCTGGATGTCTGTCTCTTTTGATCTCCAGTGCTATTCCTGGATATCTTGTTCCTCTTGTTTCTCCCAGTGCTATTCCTGGAAATTCTTGTCTCTTCTATAATCCCCATCAGATTTGCTTGGATATCTTTCAGTTCCATTCCTGAAAGTTTTATCTGTTCGTTCAGTGCCATACCTGGACGAGTATTTACCTTTGCATTCAGTGTCATTCCTTAATGTAGTGTTTTACCTTTACTTTCAGTGGCATTCCTGAAAGTTTTATCTGTTCATTCAGATCCATTCCTGAATGAATTTTCTCCTTTGTATTCAGTGTTATTCCTGATTGTCTTTCTCATTACCATTCAACACCATTCCTGAATGTAGTGATTTACCTTTACCTTTCAGTGCCATTCCTGAAAGTTCTTTCTCACTTTATTCAATGCCAATCTTAGATATTGTGAACTCTTTTGATCCAATGCCATTCTTGGATACTTCTGATGTATTTTCCAGAACTTTTCTCACCTAATCCAATGCCATCCTTGGATGTTGAGATTCCTTTTGTCCAATGCTATTCTTGGACACCTTTTCCCCAGCCAAGTCCAATGCTATTCTTGGATATTTCTGATATTTAACCTTGCCATCCAATGCCATTCTTAGATGTCCCCAGTGAAGTTGTTCAAATGGAATTTTGTTTATATCCAATGCTATTCTTGGACGACTCTGATGTTTTTTGTTTCCCCATTCAATGCCATTCTTGAATGTAGTTTTTTCTTTCATCCAATGCTATTCTTGGATATTTTATCCTCAATAAATTGTTTTTTACCTCCATCCAATGCTATTCTTTGATGATGCTGCTTTTTTACCATAAACTTTCTTGTTATTGTCCAATGCCCTTCTTGGACATCTATTGGCATACCTTCTGTCTCGTTTGTAGTTTCTATCCAATGTTATTCTTGGATGTCACTACTCATCTTCCAGGGTCTTGTCCCTCTCTTTCCAACTATTGATGGATACTTCTTGTCACCTTGACAGATCTCCAAAAATAGCTTGTGTTCCCCGGCGTGTCTTTTCGCGTCCTCTCACTCAATTTACCATAAATCCTTTGTTTCGTGTTTCCCCGCAGTCTGTTTCATCCTTTGCATTCATATCATCTTGTGGCATCTTAGGGCTAAAAAATATAGCTTTTTTTGTATTTAAGTATCTTCATATCTCCCGATAGAAGAGACTTAAATAGGGGCAGCTGTAAGACCCTAATTTTTTACCCCTAAGATTCCACATATCATTTTGCATCTTTACCACAAACAAGATCATGCTTTGGTTCCTTTATCCCTCTCTTCTTTGGGTTTATGCCTTGTAGGGATCACTGAGCATCTGTTTCTTTCTTATTTGCCTTTATTTGCTTATGTTTACTAACCTTTAACCAAAATCCAAAAATATTTTGTTTTCTTTCACTAACATTTTCAACAGAAGAACAGGTTAAAAATACCAAAATAATAGTCCCTCAGCTCGAATGAAATTCATCTGAACAAAGTCAAAGTTGATCTGCAAGCAATATAAAATTCATCTGATCAAGAGTTTCCAAGATTTAATTGATTATTATTCAAGCGACTCAAAGGTTTATGTGTTTATTTCCATGCCTTCTTTGACAAGCAAGAAAAATCGAGCCAGAGCCAAGACAACACATCAAAAAGCCAAATTTCCCAAATTTTCACTGTGTTAATCGAATAACACATTGGTTAATCGGTTAACGCGTGCGAATTTTGAAAAAATGGCAGCAAATTCAAAATTCAGCAATTGGCACCAATTTTGATCACATGTGGAATATTCTAGACCATCTCATTTTAATTCCCTACATAACTTTGATCATTTCCTACCATACACCTTCACTAATCACCACTCTTTTATGAATTTCCCTCCAAATTCAAATTCCAAGCCTAATTTTTATTTCCAAACCAAACTCCAATCCACCAAATTTTCCAAGCCTAAACTCTATAAATATAGCCTTCATTTCATTCATTCTACAAGCTTTTGAGAGCCAAATTCACCTTGCTAAAATTTCTCTTGAAGCTTTTGATAGCCAAAAAAACCCTTGCAAATTATCTCCTCAAACCACAAATTCACCAAAGCTCTTCTTTCTTATTTTGAAAGTTAGTAAAAATTCACATTGATTCATGCTTAACTTTGAGCTAAACCTTTATCATTTCTTGTTTTCATTCATCAATCACAGTAGGTCAAGGTTTTGGAGTGTGGATCTTGCTGCAATTCAAAAGGAATTTTCTGATTTGGAGTGGTAATTCATCTTCCACCATTGCTAAAGCTTCATTTTCATCATTCAAGATGTAGATCCTTGGTGCTTCTTGTTGTTGATCTTTTGGATCATATATTGTTGTTTGATTGCAGGTTTCTTTGTCTATTTTTACTTTAAAATTGGTGCAAATTCAATTCATGATCATAAGGTGTTTGAAAAATGTTTTGAAAGAGGATCATGCTGAATTTTGCACATTTTTTTTTGCTTCTGATACAGTGTTAACCGATTAACCAAACACAGTGTAAACTGGTTAACCGATTAACACCCTGTTTTGCGCAGAAATTCAAAATCTGCACTGGTTAACCGATTAAACAAATGTGTTAATCTATTAACCAGTGTCCAGAATGCTATTTTGGCTCTGTTTTGGGACTGTTTTGGTTCTTTTTGCCATTTTCTTCCCTCTTCCTTTGTTCTTAGCCTTAGATCACATATTTGTGTGGTTTAATTTGCCTTTCTCTTCATATATTTCTCTTTTCTTCGAATCGATTAAAGTTTTAAGGATCATAGAATTCCTTTGTTGAATTTTGATCAAGACTAGATCGCTACCTTATTTTCTTTTCGTGCGGTATTGCTTTCGGATGACGATCTACATATCGTTCATCTAGCATGCATTAGCACAAAGAGCTATTGACCGGCCTCATTGTAGGGTAATTACTCCGTAAATTACTCGGCGATTGCTTAACATAGCGCAATATTTGTCCCGTATCAGAAAAGTATAAAAAATTATTGATTATTTGTCTTTTGGTTCAACACTTTTGAGACTTGTTGTTAGGAGGCTTTGGTCTTATGAATCCTCTAATGAGTTCTCATTAACTTTGACCTAAGTGCAACTATTCAATTATTATTGATCACTTACTCTAACAACTAATCACTAACTTACTAACATTACTATTGTACTAATCCTTTACAATTCCTTCTCGCTCCTTATCTCTTTTATTTTTATGCTTCATTTTTATCATTTCATATCATGTTTATGCTTCCGCAATTTTTTCCTTTGTCCGTTGGACATATGTTTATGCTTCCGCAATTTTCCCTTTGTCCGTTGGACACATGTTTATGCTTATGCCTTTTTCTCTTTGTCCACTTGGAACAAAACATTAATAAAGGCCAAAACCTCTAAAAAAACTTGTGCTTCTAATCTTGGACTATGGTTACTATCCTTTGCAATAGACATGAAGTTTTACACCTAGACCTTGGACATCCAATGCAATTCTTGGAACCTTGGACTTAGAACTATGACCTTTTCCCTTTGCTTTGGAATTATGGTTCGAAGACTACGGAGCTTACTTGTGTGGTTAGGCTATTCTTATCCTTAGCTTTTACTTTATTGCTTTAGGATAGTCACTTCTTCTCCACCCATTCTTCAATTTTCAAAACCCTCTCCCTTTTTCAAAACATTCTTGATTTCAAACTATCACCTCTTTCATAATTAAACCTTGACTTTGTCAAGTGATTTTACTCTTTGTGCGTAAAACCTTCCCTCTGCATAACCAACCCCCCTTTACCCGGACTCTCTTCACTTGTTCTTGTTGTAGAGCTTGTGTAGGTTTTGTTCTCTCTTTTTCCTTTCCTTTTTGGATAAAATAAAAGTGTGGTGGAGACTTTTGCTTTTCGAGTTAAGTTAATCAATAGCTTACACTCACGATTTTGCCGCTACAATAATGTTCTGCATTGGAAACAAGGGCTGGACCTCCTTTTATAGCCAAAGAAAATTGGTTCTGTCCTTGAGGACACATTGGTTATATGCTTTGTCTAAGAGGGAAAGAGATAGGTAAACCCTACACACATGGCCTCTATTCTTATCAATATTGAGCCAAGTGAAATCTTTCTTATTGCTTGTCTTCAATTTCAAGTCAGAAAGAAAAAATCAAGAACCAACAGGTTGTGGTGCAAGGAGTGGTTACATGATGGTCTATAGCTTTAAAGCATGGCAACTTTTGTATGTCAACTTATCAAGTACATGGCAGATGTAGCTTTTGATCCACTTTCGTAGGTTTTGAAGGCAAGGTACATGCTGGGAACTGAAGAGAGGATTAGTAGGATGTACTTGGCAAGGCAAAGTATTTTGGTTCAGATTTTGGCAAGGTCATGGACTACATTTTGTCACACGATGGTTTCATGTCCAATGAACCAAATGAAATGATTCTTTCTCCTCTTGAAAGGTGGCATGAACTAGAGTAAATTTGATGTTGGTGAAAGGTTAGGATAAAGTTTAGGCATACATGAAAAGTTGCGGTAAAGTTAGTGGCTACAAAGAACCAAAACCAGAATTTTTATAAGTATAAAATAACATTGCAACATGACTACTTTGGAGCACTATATCTGAATGACTACTAATCCAATTTATGATATTCTTGGCTCAATTTAAAGTGGAAAGATCATAGAGCAACTGTCATGTGGAAGACCTTTGGTTTTGAAGCTTGGAACCTTGAGAAAAAATGTCATGAAGTTGTGTCCAACATGCTGTCAAAAGAGACTTAGAAAAAAATTTAAGTTAGAGATTCTTCCAACAATGAAACACCAAACTTTGAAGAAACATAACTTGGGATTAAATGATCCAAATAGAGAGTTCTACACATGCTTGGAAATCTTGAAGAACAAGGAACAACTTTCATGTTCAAGAAGGTTTTGAAACTTGGAACAATGAGAAAAATGGCCATGAAGTTGTGTGAAAACTAGAGCAAAAATGAGCAAATTTTCACTAAGTCATAAATGGATTTGGACTTCTAAGTCTCATAACTTAAGAATCAAGCCTTTTTTTAAGAAGGACCCTCTAATACACTTTGAAGTTCATGGTGAGAGCTTTAATTTAAGCTTTGAGTCACCAAAATTGGATGTATGGTTTGAAAGTTATGACTCTTCAAAGTTTACACAAGGAGTGAATTCCTCCACACTTAGAAAATTTCAAGAACCAAACCTTTCCCTTTTTGCAAGAAACCCTTCAAATGTTAACTTCTCATGCTCTAACTCAACAATCAAGCATGTCTTGATGGAATATAGCTTGAATGCTTCATTTTGGATCAAAATATCAAAAGTCAAAGGTTTGACTTTTTAGTCAAAAACCCTAATCTTTTCATGAATTCCACTGGATGACCTTTGATGATCTTGCTTTCTCAATCTCTTCAAATACCAATAGATGACCTCTAAGGATTTTTATGAACATATGGAGTCATGTCTCAAGGCTTGGGATCATGCCATGATCAACAATCGAAGGCATGGTTGGCTTTTCTTGACAAAACCCTAATCTGGGGCCAGATGAACTTGTGGCTCATTGTACTTGTGATGGGAGCCATAAACACTTGATTTCTTTTTGGATAAGACCTCTTGAATGTATGTAAGCTCAATTGGTTGATGAACCAATCAAGACATTGACTTATCATAACAAGACTCTTTGGTGATTCTTCATGTTAAAACCCTAATTCCACAACTCTTGATCTGATGGTCTCATTTTAATTTCTCTTGGTCCAATCTCATGAGGTCATGGGCTTCATGATTTGCCTCCAAGACCAAATGG
This sequence comes from Lathyrus tuberosus, assembly GCA_022829125.1. Classification (NCBI taxonomy): domain Eukaryota; kingdom Viridiplantae; phylum Streptophyta; class Magnoliopsida; order Fabales; family Fabaceae; genus Lathyrus; species Lathyrus tuberosus. The sequence continues at coordinate 4,558,117 of JALAZF010000191.1, forward strand.
TTGAACCTTCGAGACTCAGTTGGCTTTCTTAAACAGATGACTTCACATACCAACCTCAATCAACTAGTGAACACTTGCGATGGTTGTATGGAGCCAAAGAGTGTCTTATGAGACCTTGAAACATGTGAGAGCTTGGCTTATTGATCTTGTCCTCTTTTTGTGCTAACCCTAGCTTTCACATAAAAGAAACAACTAGAAAAATATAGTGGTTAGTTAACAATTCATAGATGATTGAACCCTAAATGCAAGTGCAAGATGTTATGACATCTAAGGGGTAAAATTTGGGGTATAACACCACCTTCCCTTTGATTGTATTTGTCTGGAAAAAATTCTGAACAATGTCCTGATACCTAATCTGACTTGTCAGTTTTTCATAAAAGATTTATAGACCCCACAACATTGTTTCATTTAGCACATACATAACAAGTTTTGTAGAGATAATTACACCCTTCTTCTATTTATTCCTTAATCCAGAATTAGCAGACTTTAACATGACATTTTTAACACATCAACAGAATGCTTCCATTGACCTTTCAATCAGCAGAGAAAAACAAATTCTTCTAGACAGCAGCAGACTCCCAAGATACTTGTATCACTCTGATTCAACCTAATGACAGAATCAGAATAACCTGATAAGTCTACCTAGAACTTATACCAATAGCGCAATGTCATGACATCTCATCTGACATTACATCCTCCCCTGAGGCATTCTATCACAAACTGCTTGAAACCACAAACAATCTTGATAAACAACTGCATTAATGCAGCAATATATCCCAAAATCACCATTGATCCCTCTCATCCAGAAACCATTCATACCCTATACAAATCCACCTTGAATTTTACAGCCATATATAGTCTTGTTCCTTGAGATACAACCCAATTGAATTTGGAATGCTTCACATTCCTCAAAGAGACATACAGAGCCCCTTAGTTTGCTAGCTTGCCCAGATTTTCTTCACACTTGAAGGACATCAAACACTTGCCCAAGAGATCCTCAACTTACTTGCTTCCCAAGCACCAAACTGATCTACTTCTCTCTAGCATGACTTGTAGCAGAAGAAACCACCTCTCCACAAGCATTTTGTCCTCAACAAGAGTTAGTCTTTCAGATAAACACCCCATGGTCCAAGACAGTCTTCAATTTATAATTCTCCTATATGATAAGATAGAACATTTTTGATTTAACTGGTGAATATCAGCTTTCACAATCTGAACTCTAAGTTTAGAAACCATAATGATGTTCTAACATCAGTTAGGACATCCTGATCATATCACAGACACCATACACCATGGTTCTTGATATAATTACCACTGGATTTACTATCTGCATAGTAATCCAACTGAAGATCTTCAGAGAACACATCACCACTGGCTTGATCAATAAGAACTCCAGACGACCAAAGAGAGAAATAAACTCACATTCAACTCCAAAAAAAAGGTAATCTTCCATAAGCAACTTAGGGCTTCTACCACAAGCTCCAAGATATGAACAGAACCAGAACCTCCTTTGATTTTCAACTAACTACCCTTCTGTACAAGAGTAATTAGTTCCAAGCACCCTGCTTAAATGCATGATAAATATCAACCAAATGCCACAGTTCGATTAGTCTTAGCTTTCTTCAGAGTTCCATAAAATCTTCTTATCCACCAATGAAACCTAATCTTCAAGTTACACAATCCACTTACTCCATAGCATGCCATCTTAGATACACCAAGATTCAGACATGTAACATCTACTCCTTCTTGCAGCTCCCGCAAACTGCATGACATAGCCTTTTTTAAGCATTAATTCCATTTATTTCTGAGAAGATCAACTTATCTTACGATGATGCGCCACAACATCAACTAAGACCCTAAAGTTTCTGCTTGATGTTACAACATCTGATCAGACATCCAGCTGAAGAATTCAGCTTTTCCTTCTGCCACTAAGAAAAACTTCCTCCCTTTAACAGAACAAGAGTTCCATGTTCTCATAGACTTGATCAATGATATCAAGTTAGAGTAGACAACCTCTATCCTGCTTTGTTGTACTGCAACACTCACCTCATCTTCAAACATCCCAAACCTGCCAAAGCTTGATTCTTCAGAAGAGATTAGTCACACAAGATCTTTACAAAAGGAATCCAACCTTCTTTAAGTAGAGACTTCTGCAGAAAGTCAGAGATAACTGCCACTTATCCTTTACCTCCAAGATGAGCAAGATCACATGCTCCTACGTACCTAGATCAAAAATAAACTGACCCAAGCAGTGTTATCACCAGCACCATATTCTAGACAAGTCTCTTGCCAGGAAACTTTCCAGATAAAGATCAGATGCTTCTAGTAAAAACTAAAACACACATGTTGAACTCCAATACTCCTAGGTCAGAAATAAACTGAACCAAGAGAATTTCTGCATCTTCAATTCCAACAACACTACATTCTAGTCAAGCTTCCTGCCATGAAACTTCCTAGTCTGAATACATGTCAAAACTGATTTTAATTAGAGATACTTTAATGTCTGTATCATCAAGGTCATCCATTGACCCTAGCGTTTTATAACACTTGGTACACGTGTTTCAATTAATTATTATCATCAATAGTTATTAATTAGTAAAAGTTGTAGCAAGTTTTCATAATTTCAAAACCGTAAGCAATGCATTTTTTTCATAACTCGTAAATCACATTAATGTAAAAACTGTAACAATATATTATTTCAAAAATGAAAAAAAAAATTCTGCCACAAATCATAAATTTTCTAAACCATTTTGTCACGTCAAATTGATATACGTGGATTGGGATCAGTGGACCTTATTGAACAATGGCGCATCACCTACACAAGAGAACATACAAGAGAGACATTCAAGTGAAACATACAAGAAAATACTTACACAACGAAGGATTGATTCACAACAATGAACGCGAACAAAGCAAGAGACATATCATTTATCGAAACAAGAGACTATGAGAGAGACTTTATAATTTTTGTAGAATAAAAAAAAATAGTGGTTTTTAAAAAAAAAATAATGGTTGTTTTATAATAATAATATAAAATAAATTCTTTTGGGGAATGTGGGCCTTTTTGGTTAAAAAAATAAAAAAAATACTTATAGACTCGTAAACTCGCCATAGACTCGCGAGTCTATACGAGTTTGTACGAGTCTATCAGAGTCTACTCGAGTCTATCGAAAAAAAGACTATATGCATGAGTTTACTTGTTTATGTTTCCTAGACTCGTAAACTCGTACGAGTTTACGAGTCTACCCGCGAGTTTGACAACCATGCTACTACCTAATCGTCGACCACCTGGTGCAGGGGCCCGATTCCTTCAGTGACGAGCTGAAGTCTAGGGTTGACAACTTGGAGTTGTTCCACCGTACTGTTAAACCCCAGCTCGAGGAACTCCATGAAGTTTTGCTCAAGCCCCTTATCTGGGAGATCAGCTCACCTCGAGTCGACAGGGCCATCTCCTCAGCAGTCTCGTCCTCGACCGGTGCCGCCGCGGCCTCCAGTTCGGTCACCTTAGCCTAAAGATGTTATATCTTCTCGACCTCCTTGGACAACTCCTCCTTCAGCAGACCCATCTCACAAAAAAGCCTGACCTGGATCTCATACTTCACCTTGTAGTCAAGGAAGTCATTCTCCACCATTTTCTTCTTCGCCCCGAGAGTCCCCTTTGCAGCCTGCATCTTCATCAGCTCAGCGCGAGGGCAGGTATTGTCTGTGAGCTCCTTCCTCCTGGTCGCCTACTCGACACCCAGAATTGCCTTCGACTCCTGCTCGGACACCTCCAGATAGTTGTCCCCGACAAAGAGGCCCCTGTGAAGATGGTAGGGAGGTAACACAAACTTCTCTCCGATGACCCCCTTAGTGAGATCGACGGTCCCAGGACCTGCTTCGCGCCACCTTTTCTTAGAGAGGTCCTCTTGAGAAATAGAGGATTGTCTACCCTGGGGGGAAGAGGAGGAACTACCGACGAGGTGGTCTAGCTTCGACTGCTTTTGGATCTCCGAGACTTGTCCCTTAGACGCTTTCTTGGAATCCCTGGTCGCCGTAATCTTCAGCATGTGCTCCTGGAGACTCGACATTTGACCTACAACAAAAAGATAAAGCGTGAGTTAGTATAACGAGGAAGAATAAGCGGACACATGAGTTGAGAACACGTTCGCTACCTAAAAGACTCAAGGCTTCCTCGGCGGAACCACACTCAAGGAGCTCCTTTGTATTGATCAGCCGGACCTCAAAAGCAACCTCCCCGTCCTCATTGCGGATGAAGCTCCCATCCTTATTCACGCACTTGGCAGGGGTGAAGCTGTCGAAGAATGCCACAAGCTTCTCATATGCGAGGTGATCATCAGTGCTTAGCTCGTTTGGCTTCGTGATGTAGTGGTTCATCCCCTTGTTGAAATTGACCCTCTGCCATTCGAGGGGACACTTCAATCCTAACTTCTCCACCTCCAGTCCTCCCTTGAGCTCGACCACGCATTTGTCATACCCCAAATTTGTCCTACCAGTGTAACTTTTTCATTTGTATATCCTTTCACTAACCATTGTTCGAAAAATCCAAAAAAATATGTTGTTGAGTTGAGGTTCATTTGAGGTTTGTCGAATCGGGGTGCATGATTCAAGCGGTGTGTGTTGAGGCTTCAATCGAGGTTTATGTGTCAATTCAAGGTTTTTTGGAGCAGAGTAGTGCAGTTCATTATCTTCTGGTCTCAAGGCATTTGTTGATCATTTGGTCCATGACGAAATATTTATTATTAGTATAAGTGGCACCGTCAAAGTATTGATTCAGTGGTGGATTCATGTTGATTTAAAAATCTGATTCATTTCAAATAAAAGATGGATTCGCTTATTGTTTCATATGTCGAGGATTAATTTGAGGTTCCGTATTCAAGTGTAAGTTCAAGAAAAGTGGTATGGAGTTGCAAAAGAAATTCAATTCAAGTCCAAGTACATTTTATAGAAACTCTACAAAAAATACGTGGATTCAAGCTCTATCACAAACATCTCCAAGCTCATTGTCACAAAATTCACAAAAAATACCAAGTCCATTACACATTCTTTGCTGCCAAAAAAATAATAATAAATGTAAGGCCCATGAGTTTTAGAGAAATTTTATAAAGGATTATAAATTGGAAACCCACTTGCAACAAGAAATTGCACAAAAATTAGCGTACAACACAAATCTCCAACCATATGCTACCGGTCCCACGCGACGCACAACCCAAAAAACCGCAGGCAAATCATGATTCACACAAGATCAATGGTACTGCTACATGAAAATGAGCCTCAATGAACAAGTTGTACCACACAATTTTTTTTAATAACCAAGCCACCAACACCGACCTACACACTATAACGTGGTTCGTATATCACCACACCAAGCAACAATTACCTCCATCCATTGTGCAATAACCCCAGCCACAGTACCCACACTACAAGCTTTCACTAGCGGCCCACAATTTGCCCCATGCCAAGACTTTTCAACATAACAAAACGCAAGATGACGTACACTCCATGGCCAATTTCGACTAGTATGCAGGACCCCACCGTTGCTGCTACAGGACCTGCGAAAACACGACAAAGTCATTCCACAATGTTTCACAAACAAGTCCTCTGCAATAACCTGTGAAAAGAACCATACAACATGCACACCACCATTCCAAAACCATTCCCTACACAAGCCAATTCGCACAGCACCATACAACCTCAAAACGACATCAGAATTTTCCAGCTCACCATTCATAATTCATTTCCAAATTCACCCCTGCAAACTCCTATATAAAGACACCTCTCTCACCTCATTCAAGGGGAACCCTAGCCGCCACAAATCTCCTCAACCCACCTTCAACCTTTTTTCCAACAAACCCCAACTCTTTCAAACCACCTCCTCACCGTTCTTCTTCAAATCTGCAACAACCAATTCGAACCAACACAAACCCAGATTTCAATTTTCCTCAAACAACCACAACACCAGATTGATTCACCCTTTCATTCAACTCAAATCCCTTTTAACAACCATAACCTTTTTTTTTTCAAATCTTCAAACAAAATCCCAAATCAATCGCATCACCAAAATCAGAACAAAGATGAAGAAGAGATAAAGTGAAATCCAAAACAGAGAGAGAGAGAGTCATGAGATGAAGAGAGAAATTGTGAACGCAAATCTAAACCTGTGGCGAGCGAGTAGAGAGTGAAACCGAATAGAGAGGTCGAGCAGAGAGAATAGAAACGAGAAAGGTTGGAATGGAACGCTTGCGGTCTTGTCTCGAACTCGTCCATGGCCTTTGTTTTCCTGTAGCGTTGCTTTTAATGTTTCGTTTTAAAAAATGATGATGATGATACTGTTTCCGTTTTTAGCTAACTCTACCTCTCAAAAAATTCTGATATGGTTGCTTTGTTGTGGTTGTTACCGTGTTCCTTGTGCACACAAGTTTGACTGTTTTTCTTTTAACATAAACCGTGTCTTGTTTGTGTAGTGGGTGATGGGCCTCAAGCCCAAGTGATCCCATGTTCTTATAAGCACTCCCCATCTCAGCGCACCCTTCCTTCATAAATTTTCTTTTTTTACTTTTATTTCATTTAATATCCTTGGGTTTTTTTTATTATTATTTCTGATGTTTTAAGTTGTTATTAAATCATTATTATCGTTAATTACCTTTTCATTTTCAATTTCATCTTTGGGCCAATGATATAAAATATTCATGATTTAATCAAACCGATTAAATCACGATTTATTTGAAGCCTACCTACTCATTTGTTTATTTACAATATATCTACAATTTATTTACAATTTATTTTTGTTCATAATGTTATTTATTAGGTCAATGAAAACATATATCGATTGATTTGTCGATTTCTCGACTAAATCTCGATAAAGGTGAAACCTTTATTATTTTTCATGTCATTTTCAATTTTATATTATTTCTATCATTTTTGGTTCATTTACATTTATTTTAGGTCGATGAAAACCAAATATCGATCGATTTATTGATTTCTCGATTAAATCTCGATAAAGGTGAGACCTTTATCCTTTGTATTCATTTTCTCGATTTTATTTCATTTTTATTGTTGTTCTTATTCATTTTGGGTCTATGACAACCAAATATCGATCGATTTCTCGATTTCTCGATTAAATCTCGATAAAGGTGAGACCTTTATACTTTGTATCCATTTTTTCAATTTAATTTCCTTTTTGTCATTTTTATATTCTTTTATTTTCATTTGGGTCAATAAAGGTCAAAAATCCGATTATCGATTCGTCGATTAAATCGAGATTAAGACGAGACCAATTTTATTTCTAGTTCGATTTTATACCTTATGTCTTTTATTTGGCCAATGAAAGTCGAAAGTCAACGATTTATCGATTTCTCGGTCAAATTCGATTAAGACGAGACCATTTTTATTTCTACTTTAACCTCTTGTCAATATTATCTTGTTTATTTTTCGTCGAATATTATCTCGATTATATTATCGTTCATCCTTATTCATATCCATATCATATTCGCATTCATATTTATCTAGATGTTTTATTGGTTCAAAGGCTTACTTCCCGATTAAAATACTCAACACATATTTAAACCATTTTTCTTAATTAAATCGCGAAAGAATTGAATTCTTGAGGTCTAGGACTTCTTGGGTTCTTGAGTGACCACCATTGGGGCGCACGCCTTAGGTGGCGATCACTCGACCTTTCGCTCCTAAAACACTCGCCTTAACTATTTGAACAAAGGAATTCCATTGGAGTCTAGCATTCCACGTGGTACTTCCGTTGTTCATCAAACAATATTTCGTAAACCAATCGAATGAAAAAGGTGTCGTTGAGATCTAGCATCTCATTAATGCCCCGATTAATTGGTTGCGAGGCCGACGTCTCGTTTATCAAATAATCGTCATTCTCCCTAAAAACACTCAACAAATCAAACCATTTCTAAACTAATTCTCGACTCGTCGTCGAGCCACTTTTCAAAACATTCTCGTAAGTTGAGGGCCTTTTGCCTCGTCGTCAAATGCACACTCGCACATCTCGAGGTTTCGTTACTAGGAGCACCCCTAGGGACTAGTATCGATCCTCACCTCTTTCCTCAACCAATTTGACTTAATCATTTTCAAACGCTTTCATAATCAACTAACGAAAGGAGGAGATTCTTAGAATCTAGAATTCCTTGGGTCTTCGAATGAATGGCTCTTGAGACACGCCCTTGGGTTGTTGTTCATTCACCCTTTCGTCTTAAAACACTTAATCATTATTGAACACTTTTTATAATCAACTCACGAAAGAACTGAGTTCTTGGAATCTAGCATTCCTTGGATTCTTGAGTGACTGCTCTCGAGGCACGCCCCTTGGGTTGCATGTCATTCAATCTTTCATCTTCTAAAATTCAAGCCCTAACCCTCCTTTTCGTGGGCGTACCACGAATACGACTGCTCTGATTCTTTATTCTTGTCCGAGTAAAGATACGTAGGCACAAGATTGCGATAATCTTGGCAAGCTACCTTTTTCTTTTTCCCCCGTTTGCGTACACACTTTTTATTTTTCCCCCGTTTGCGTCCACACTACCTTCCCTCCATCTTCCGTCTTCCCTTTATCCCTTCCCGTAGTCGAACTACGATTGCTCTGATTTCTCATTCTCGTCCGAATGAGCATACGTAGGCCCGAGGTCGCGATGATCTTGCCGAGCACCTTACCCTAAAATCACCCCTTTCCCTTAGTAACCGAAACCTTTTACTCTACCTTTTCGCATATACCGTTGAGAAGAAAACAAATAAGCTTAGATAACGTTTCCTCACAATTCGAACTAAGAGGTTCCCGTTGAGTACAACGGACGTGAGGGGGTGCGCGTACCTTCCCCTCACGTAACCGACTCCCGAACCCAGAATGTGGTTGCGACGACCATGTTCTTATCCGTTCCTAAAAGGTTTTCTCGATATTTTCCTTTCCCTCTTTTTGGGATAAATAAAGTTCGGTGGCGACTCTGTCCGAACCGTTTTCCGCGCCTTTCGCGCGAGGGTCGTGTCTTCGATTCAATGAATTTTTCGAGGTGCGATAGATGGCGACTCTGCTGGGGAAATTTGCTCCATGCAAGAGAGAGTCAAGCCTATCTTAGAGCGATTTGTGAGGAGCGTTATCTTTGTTTGCATGTTTTTCCTTATTTACGTATTTGTTCTCTTATTGCTTTCTCCTATTGTTCTTGGTTGTTGCACCTTGGGATGATATCATTAGAAAAGCTCTACACCCGAGCTTTGGTAAAAGCAGAGAGAACACATAGTTTAGAATTGGATGTCGAGTAGTGTTAGTCCCCGAGGACTCGCTTCTTGTGTGCCTAGCATGAAATCTCCCCTAGAGTAGACCTTTTCGTAGATCCTGTTGTAACACAGCTAGCCTGTTGCACGACTTGATTCATGAAGGGTCCGTGACTCTATGAACCACTCATAGAACCAAGTTCTATGTTGGTGGTCGTGTAGTGTTAGTCTCCAAGGACTCGCTCCTTGTGCGCCTAGCACGAGGACCTCACTCAGGGGAGACCTTGTCGTCATTATCGTTGTAATGCAGCCAGCCTGTTGCGTGACGTTGATGCGATTTGTGTCCGTAACCCTGGGAACCTTATCCGTCAACGTAGAAACTATCCCGTGAGTGGGTTTGTGGGTAAAGAACCTAGAACTTTCCTTATAGAGCCTACCTATAGGGTTTCTTTGATCAGAGACTTTGGTCATCTACCCGTGATCTACCAACCTCAGAACTGTTTGAACTTGTGATCTACGATCCTCGATCTTGCATCTTGCATTGCATCTCATTTCATTGCATTGCATTGCATCTGTTATGCATCTTGCATTGCATTTACAACCTCAAAATCTCACCTCAACTTCCTTCATTCTCCAGTAAATCAAGCTGATTCCTCGACACCAGTACGCAACCCGAGCCAACACAAGAAGAACGATGGAGCAGATTCTGTAACGCCCCAGTTTTGCCAACTTTACTTTATTGAGTCTTTCGATTATTTTATTATTATTTTATTTTATTTTCGACTTTTATGTGAAAATATGTTATTTTTCGTCGTGATTATATTTTATCGCGTTTTGGGAACGTTTGCGAGATATTTGAGTGTGGTGGTATTTTGGACATTTCATTGATATTTTTACTAAGTTAGACTAGAAAAGAAAATAGAAAAGAAAAGGGAAAGAAAAATAGAGAGAAAGAAAGAAGAAAGAAGCAAAAAGAGAAGAAAAGAGGAGAAGAGAGAAAATTGGAGAAAGAGTGGAAAAAATCATCAAGAACAATTTCTAGGAATCGATTAAATCGGGTAAGGGTGCGAAACTCGATTATTCTATGATTGTATACGATTATGTATGTGTGTTTGTTGTTGTTTTGGATTGAATTGGAAGAAAATGAGTAAAACCCATATTTGGTATAATTGATTTGAATGTGTCAAAACTTGTGTTGATTGTGTTTTAGATTGTCTATACATGTTGGTTGTGTGTTATTGCAATTCAAATTGGTCATTTTCTGAGTTTTAGGTGAAAAATGGGTTGATTGGATTTGGAAGACGCAGAAATTGTTCTGCAGAATTTTTCTGGGTTTTTCCTGGCAATACGCGTAAGGGACTTACCAATACGCGTATGGGCCAAGGCGTTACGCGTAACATTGTGTTGTTTTTGGGGCATTACGCTTATGAAATGCATGTTTTACCGGCCCTCTGGTGATACGCGTAAGGGCTATGGGCGTACGCGTATGGATTTTTGAAACGTGATTTTGTCAAGAGAAATTATTCTGTCAATACGCGTATGGGAATAGGTGTTACGCGTATGGACAGGAGAATGTCAAAAATGTGATTTTTCAAAATGTGTTTTCGGTTTTGTCCGTAACTTTGGTTCTGATTATCCGATTTTTGAATTCTTGGTGTCGTTGGAAAGGTATCGAGTTGTACTTTGTGATTATGATGTTTTGAGAATTGTTAGCCGATTAAATTATGTCAGGAAATATGAATAGTGTCAGTTATCGATTTTTGTCATTTTAATGGTGTGGAATTGACATGTATTATGTCGTATGTTGTTGTTTTGTACGTGAGATGACTTATGTGCTGTTATGATGATGCTTTGTGGCCGAAAGGCAAGAAAATGCTAAGTGTGGTATTTGATAAATGTGCATGATTATGAATGTGTGTATGGATGCAATGTGAATGTCATGAGTCATTGTGTGCCAAGCATCATAGTGTGCATTGTTGAACGTCCTGAGTGACGGTTTAATTCCTGAGGGAAATTGTTATAACATCGCGTGCCTCGAAAATATGAGGCGATGCCTGAGGACTTAAAGCGGTGGTTATAGACGATTGTGGGCTCCTTTGGAGACTTAAAGCAATCCTTAACGTCGTGTGCCTCGAAAATATGAGGCGATGCCTGAGGACCTAAAGCGACGGGTGAACATCGTAGGCCCGACGGGGAGTTACTTGAGATTCTCAGTAACGAGCGATGGTTCCATTAGTTCCTGAGTGAACTGATGATGAGACATGAGACATTGGAAGTCGGTACCGCATGGCATGTGCATAGAGTCGTTGTGTTGGTCTCTGTGCATTTGCATAATCATGGATTAAATGTGCATATTAATTGTGTGTGTGAATAATGTGATTGGAATATGTGTAATTGTATTGTGTTATATCTGCTTGTGGTGCATTTGCGGTGAAAAGATGTTATTTGTGCATTCCTGGTGTTAATATATAATTTTATTCAATTATATTATGGTTGTTTTTCTCACCCTTCTGCTGTTTTATAACGCTCTATGAGGCGTTGCAGATTAGAGTTGCTGGAGGTATTCTTTTTGTGAAGCTTTGCGTCTTCATTATTTTGGTCGGTCGGCTCTGATATGTGACTCCGGGTAGTTAGGGTGGCCGCGTGCTATTATTTTGTACATCTGATGATATAGTTTGGTTGTACATATGCTACCTGATGTATGACAAACTGTTTATATGTGTATATGTATATATGTTAATCAGATTTTAGATTTTCCGCTTTAATTCTAATTTCTGAAAGGTGGGTGTAAGGAACAAAGTTTCCTCTGTGTGATTGCTACCCCACAGTTGCATATCATTATGGGCAGGTGTTGCATGTTATGTGTATGTTTGGTTACAGTTGATGTGATTTCTCCCTTTCTATGCCGCGAATTCAAATGTACTCTGACGAAATTTAGAATTTTATTTTAGTGCTTTAATTGCATGTTAATTTGGGGTATAGATTGGGGGCGTCACATTAAGTGGTATCAGAGTGTAGCGAGCGATTTTGGACGCGGTTCTTAAGCGCTGGTCGCTCTCTGCGGTTGAGCTTAAAACTACAGGTCGATTCATTTTTATCCTATTGTGAGCTGAATAAGGAAGGGAAATAGATGTCTCCAATTAACCCTACTTGCATACTGAGTTTAAACAGCGGTCTGTTAGGTTACGGATGCTATCAATGTGGTGCGGCTTTTGTACTGGTTATTCGTATTTCGCCAATACGGTTCTTTCTTTCTTTTTTCTAGGCAAAGGGTTTCTGGCGGGGAATAAGGATTAGGATGTTAGGACTGATGCTTTTGAATTACTTCTTTTAATTGACGGAGATATGGGATTTGGGTTTTTTGTTGATTGCGCTCGCTAAGATCTTTTCTTTCGATCTTATGCCTACGTATTCCCGTTTACCGAAACAGGGAAATCAGAGCGTTCGTAGTTCCTCCTATTCTATGGGAGGAAATTGGTTTTTGGTGTCTTGTTCAAAGCCCAAGACGTGAAGCGAAAGGTGATTTGTATCTTGTTCAACGCCCAAAATGTGAAGCTGAAAGGTGATTTGTATCTTGTTCAAAGCCCAAGATGTGAAGCTAAAAGACCTCGACTTTAGAGAGAGTTTGTCATCTCTAAAGAGGGGAGAAGGAGAATTACTTTAACTGGGATACGCGGATCCGAGCAATGCCATAATTTCCGAAGAAAGGGTTTTAACCTGAAGGAGAAGACTTTAACTCAGTGTAGAGCAATGCCATCTTTCCTTAGGAATTTCTCATGCTAAAAGAGGGACAGTGGCATGGATATAGATGATCCAGATGCTTGCCGCTTACAGCGATTAGATGAAGGGAAAGGAGTTGTTGATGTTTGTGTACTGTGAACGAGGCACAACTTTGATGCTAAAAGGTTGATTGGATCAACCAGTGGTTTTCTTATACAAAGCCTAAGAGGAGGCTAATTTCCGCTAGGAAAATCATTATACAAAGCCTAAGAGGAGGCTATTTTGTGTCTCGTACAAAGCCCGAGAGAGAGGCTAAAGGTTTTTGACCCAATGGGGCATATCGTTATACAAAGCCTAAGAGGAGGCTAGCAAAGAGTTCGACTCTTGCTTAAGGGATTTATATCTCGTACGAGGCCCGAGATGGAGGCAAAAAAAAGGATGATTGACTCAACGAGGGAATCTTTTGTGTCTCATACAAAGCCTGAGAGAGAGGCTAAAAGGTTGTTTTGACTCCACTGGGGAGAATTTTGGTATCTCGTATGAAGCCCGAGATGGAGGCCATTGTAACTGTTTCAGTTGAGTGACAGATCCAATATACTGATTTAAAAGAGAAAATCAGTTCTTATATGAGCAACACTGTACTCAGGGATTTGATTTGAGGATCAGGGATATTTCCTTTTCTTTGAGGAAACAGGAAATCCAAAGGGTATTGAGACTATCCGAGTCTGCGGGTTTCCTTCTTATTTTAACGAAGGGTGCTTGAGAATGTCTTTGAGACTCAAGGAAGTTAGACTGTCCAAGTCTAGAGTTTTATCTTTTGTACTATGCTTCGAGAAACAGTAGTAGACTCTATGAAAGGACTATTCTATGAGGATGACTAGGTTCTGTTCCTATACCTCTAGGAGGTCGTCGGGACAATTTGTACGAAGCCCAAGAGGAGGCTGGAATCTTTTAAGAAGCCGACGGGCCCTTGTACGAAGCCCAAGAGGAGGCTATCATTCCCGGAGGAAGAGATCATTATACGAAGCCTAAGAGGAGGCTCTGAATACTTCTAAGAAGCCGTAGGGTCCTTGAATAATGCCCAAGAGGAGGCCGGGTTGCTTATAGGAAACATGTGGGTCCTTGTACGATGCCCAAGAGGAGGCCGATGCTTTTAAGCCGTGGGTCCCAAACCAAAGAAAAGTTCAAGAAAACTCTTTTAAAGATAAAACCACTGGTAAACGTGCGAGGTTTACTATCCAGCAACTTTTATCTTTTCAAGAGAGTTTGAACAGTTCGGAGGTTTGAAGAAATTCAAGAGAAGTTTCACCGAGAATAATTCATCTCTGGGGAATAGAATTTCTTGACGATTCCTAAGGTGGACAACCGAAGAGAAGACTGTATCTGGTGCTCCTATTGGGGATCTAGGCGTCTATTTCTACGAATAAGTGAAACGGCGTCACCTAGTTCTAGACGTAGTTGCCGGGGAAACTCAAAATATCTATACTATTATTACACAGTAGATATGAGTTTATGAAAGGAGACTTACAGTGAGCAGCCCCGCAATACAGTTTATAATATGAAAGCAGTAAATGAAAGCGATAACCACTTACTCGGTTGTAGTGCTTCCATGCTGTTTGGTTAGTTGTTCAACAAAGAAAGATTGAAAACAACAGTATATTCAAAATCAAAGGAGAAAGTGCTTTGAAAAAGAAAGATTTGGGGCTTACAGCTCACGGAGAGGCCCAGGGTTTTATCAGTGAGCGCACTGTTTGAATTTGTACAGAGGGATTTATACAAGTGACTGGGGCCCAAAAAGGTTTTCTTTACAAAGGGATGGGTCTTACACTCTCTCAAGAGGCCCAAAAAGGTTTAAAGAAAACGAGTGGGGCTTATAACACGAGGGTAGGCCCAAATGGTTTTTAATTTTAAACGGGCGACGATCGCGCCGTTTACTTGTACAGAGGGACTTATACAATGAGTGAGGCCCAAAAAGTTTTTGTACAAGGGAGGATGGGTCTTACACTCTCTCAAGAGGCCCAAAGAGTTTTGAAGAAAAATAAATGAGGGTTGAATTAATCCAAAACCCTAATTTGTTTTCAAAACTGTATTTAATTGAATAAAAATTCAATTAAAATGATCAAAAATTGTTTAACACATGGAAAACAAATTGTGATCTTGGATTAATGCTTCAAAAATTAAGTATTGACCTACAAAATAATTAGAAAGCAATCAAAATAATTCTTTTGTGAAAATATCAATTATATGAAATAAATAATATTTTTGGGATTTTTTTGTGAAAATAAAATATTTTAACATTTTTGTGAATTATTAAAAAAAGAATCAACTCAAAATCATTAAAACTCAGAGAGAAATTAATTTTTGAATCAATTAAACAAAATCACAAAATTCAAATATTCAAATATATGAAAATGGCGCCAAGAACAACACCAAGAACACGCGCGTTTTTTAGTTTGTCCAGATTTGCATTTTCTATCCAATCCCCATGGATACGTAACCATATCATGCAATCCACATATCATTATGCTCGCCTCAACCTCACGATCATGTCTATGTACTTTAATTTCATTTAAATTAAACATACAACAAGAAATCACAAAGAGACCTCAAGAACCCTAATTTCTGCATGAAGGCTAGGATTTTTGATACACGATTCAAACAATGCAATTAATTGAGGGAAAACATTCCATGCATGATTATGAACATATGGCCAAATTATTGTGCGAGGAAATATGCATAGATTGAGAGATGACCAAGTTTAGGCTTACCTCCAAGTCGTGACAGCAAGAGCAGATGTGATTTTGAGTTGGAGGTGTTACAGACAAGTTGTGATGATCTGGACAGCTTCCCTACACCATATGGAGTGTGTTTGAACACTTGGATTGAATTGAAATGGACTGGATCAGTTTATGGCATCTCAGCTGCAACTTCACTTCAATCTTGTGTGGATGGCAAGTGATTTTGAGATTTTGAAGTTTCAGATGTTATGTGAGTGTTTGATCAGCTCATATATGATGTATGTGAGGTGTGTGAGTGATTGGTTTGTGCAGAATTGATCTCAAACTCAAAACCCGATAGCTACCTTGCTAAGAAAGGCATTTTTGCCAAGAGAAAGAGATTTTGAGGAAAGCATCTGTTAGATGGCTTTGGTGTACTCAAACTGACCACAATTGAGCTCTATTTATAGTAGAGCAAGTTTTTTTTGCAAGGAATAGTGCATGGCAGCTGGTAAGTAGGTTTCCTCAATGTTGGCCAATGGAAATGAAAGTCTCCTCTAGCCATTGACTAGAGGTTAGGGCACAGAGCTTTGGTCCCCTTGGTCTTGGATAAGTCTTGACTGATTTCAGATGAGAATGGCTCAGTCCATGCCACCTTGATGGTTCCATTGAATGCCTCATTCCAAATTTGAAGTCTTGTCCCTATTTTGGCAACTCTAGGTTCAACATGCTATTCCTTATTCCTTGGACCTTGGAGGCTTGGCTCAGTGATTGTCCCCTTTGGATTCAATCCTCTGAGGTGTCCAAGTAGATTGGAGCAATTGTAATTGGCTGATTTTGGCAAATTGAGCCAAAATGCAAATTCTGCCTTGCCTTGACAGATTTCAGCAAGGCAACTTGCCAATGTTGTATCTCATGATGTAGGTTGAATTTGGCAATGTTCTTGGCCATTTTGGAAAGCCCTAACATGATACAACAACTGTTTAAACAAGTTTGGTTTTGATCTCTTTTGATTCCAAGTGAAAAAATCCCCCTACATTTGGCAAAAAGTGAAGCAGAATTCTGACTTAGTGAAAATTTCACTAAGTGTTGGAAAAAGTGACTTTTTCACTTTTCAGCCACTTTGATCACTCCATAACTCAAAATCCTTAATGAATTGGAATGACTTGTAGTTGAAGTTTTTATAGGTGATAGTGAGGGCTACAAATCCATATTTGGATGAGAAAAAATGGCCTTGTGGTTTAGGAGTTATGGTCCTCCAAAGTTGGTACCTTTGCCACTTTATTTTTAACTTAGAAAATTTTCTAAGTTTTATGGTTACCCCTTTTACAAGTTATCTCACTTTTCTTGATTTTTCTTGATGAATGATGATTCAAATCATACATTAACATCATTTTAGGGTTAAAAATCCATTTTGGTGAAAAATCTCAAAAAGTCAAAGTTGACTTTTGTGCACAGTTGACTTTTTATCAGATGAATTCCAAACTGTGCAATTCTTCAGGAAATCATGTCCTTGACCTAAATCAAACTTGATGGACATGTTCCATGGGTGTCATAGGGTATATTCAATCATGTATTAGGGTTTGGGAGCATGCCTTGGTCAAAAGTCAAAGTTACAGTTGACTTTTCCCTTAAAACCCTAATTATGGTGCAGATGAAAATGAAACTTGTTGATCAAGCTTCTTGGATCAATCCATTGTTCCAAATGGATCAACATGGTGTATTAGAGACCCTCAAATCATCTCTTGAGGTCTTGGCTCATGGTTTGCCCCAAAAGTCAACTTAGGGGTGAATTAGGTCAAGAAACCCTAATTCCTGATTTTTGATGAATGCATCCCTTGAGGCAAAATTGACTTGATGCATGGGTTCATGAGGTTCCATGAAGTATATTAGGTTATGTTTTGGATCAATGGCTTGTGCCCAGAAGAAAATCTCCATCTGGAGGCCCTGGTCGACCAAAACCCTAATTTGGTGACACTGTCGATCTTGAGACTTGATCCACCTAGAAGGGAGCAGCCTTGTGCTTAATCCTTGAAGTGGGAGTCCTTTTTGATCCATTTTGGATGTTTAAGAGATTAGACAAGTTGAAGATCATGTCATTTCTTGATTGATCCTTTGTCTAAGCACTCAGAGAGGGCTTGAAACCCTAATGTTGCTTGTATTGGATGCTCACCCATCTTTGGGGAGACTGATGAAGCATGATAGTTCATCCATATTGTGATGATGATTTTCACAGTGATGGGAAATCTTAGTGGTCAAAATTTGGGGTATTACAGATGCCCCTATTTAATCTTCTTGGACCCGAAGGTGTGAATGACGAAGGGATTCGAGCATTCGGGGTGCAAGAGGATTAAATATCGGAATATCCGAAATTTTGATGGTGGTTATGAATGGCAGCTTACGCATTCATCTTCTTTAGCTAAGCAATGACGCTTAGAAAAGGTAAACTTCCCCTCGATCCTGGTTTCCTACCAAGGAACTGGTCTCAGTTTTCTTTTGAAATAAACTTACCCTCGTTCTTGGTTTCCTACCAAGGAACTGGTCTTAGTTTCTGATTTAAACTTCCCCTCGTTCTGGTTTCCTACCAAGAACTGGTCTCAGTTTCTGATTTAAACTTCCCCTCGATCCTGGTTTCCTACCAAGGAACTGGTCTAAGTTTCTTTTGTCAATAAACTTTATTGACAAGGGACGCTATTCATAGCGGCTTTCCTCAAACTTCTCGCCGAATTTTCCTGGGGAGATGCCATTTGAGTGGAAAAAGTTTGGATGTCAGACTTGCTGGGGAACCCATTCGTCTGAGTTGTAGAGTTGTACAAACTTCTCTGTTGGAGACGCCATTTGTTTCTACTGGGGAAAGCGAGTCTCTTGAGAGACTGCTTTTGTTTGGGATCTTTCATCATACTTTTCTCGGGATCTTCCCGGAGAAACGCCATATGATGGGGTCCAATTTTGAGGTGTCGATGACCTTTTCATCAACGACTTTTCGGAGAAATACTGATGTACTGCCGAATCTCTGATCACGAGGCTTTCTCTGTGGATTTTCCTTAATCCGGGAAAGCAAGGATATCATCTTCAATGGCAAAGAGTGATGCTTATTGAGAGTTTTCTCTGGCTTTTCAGAGGTTCAAGTTATCAAAGTGGCCAAGTGCCGACTCTGATCTAAAGATACACTGGTGGCGAGATTGTGCAGACGCAACACTTCCTGACGAGGAAAGAACTGACAAACTCGATTGAGAAAACTGTTTATCACTAGGGGACAAGACCGACTCAAGTGATAGTGATGCAATATGAAATGTGAATGCAAATAAAAAATGCATGAAGTATGTATGTTTATGCTGACAAAACAGACACGACATTCAGACTAATGAATGAACACAATTGGATACTCGACCATCGCGGGGCGAAGAAGTATCGTTGATTCAAAATAGCAATTCCACCTTGCTTAGGAGAGATAGTCCACGCGGGGAGCTATGTTGATCGGGCTTAGGAGATGAGAACTCGGCCGAGGCGTGTCAGACGAAACAAGGTCTCTAACACAGTTGATCCCTTCATTCAGGCATACTGGCTTAGAAGGAGTACTTTGATTTTGCACTTTGAAATTCGCTTACTTCGGGAGAAGCAATCGATGTTCTTCTGATGTTCAACAGTCAAAAGAAATGCCATCTTTAATTTAAAAGCAGAAAAAGTTTTAACAAGTAAATTCATTTTTGTTTTATTTCAAGAATCGCTGATTAAGTTTAAACAACGTCGTTCTGTAAAGCTAAAACAAGTTAAGAGTTACAAACAAAAGCACAAAGGCTCAAATTTTATTGATAAGATGGAGATCAGCCAAACGCATGATTCCAAAGAGTATATACAAAGTTAGAAAACGGTAATTTATAGGGAAAAGGGCTACGTTGAAACATAACGACCACTATCCTTCTACCAACTTTGAATTCGGGGCATCCTGAGCTTCCGTCGAAGATGACCTTTGACTGGAGATTTCCTCCGATAGATGATGTTAACTACTGCTGAGGGACTTGCCTCTGTTGAACATAGTTACTTGCCATTATCCCTAATTTTTGCCTGGATTGTACTATGAGATTTCCAATCCATCGGGATGATTTTTTTTCATGTCTCTAACTTTTGCCTGGACCGCCCTTTCGGGTTTTCAATCCACCGAGACATTTTTTTTTTTTAGTTTAGGCGAAGTATTTCTTGACTACATCAACATTCGTGGGGTAGGCAAATTCCTCTCCGTCCATGGTTGTAAGTCTCAAGGCGCCGCCTGAGAAAGCTTTCGTGACCACATAGGGGCCATCATAATTTGGGGTCCATTTGCCCCGGGAATCAGTGAGAAATGATTGTATCTTCTTGAGCACGAGGTCTCCTTTCCTGAAGACACGAGGTCGGACTTTTTTGTTGAACGTCCTTTTCATTCTCTATTGATACAACTGACCGTGGCATAGTGCCGTGATTCTCTTCTCTTCGATCAGGTTCAGTTCGTCGTGTCGACTTTGACACCATTTAGCTTCGGTGAGTTTAGCTTCCATCAATACCCGAATTGATGGGATCTCTACTTCTATGGGAAGCACTTCCTCCATGCCATATACTAGAGAGAAAGGGGTAGCCCCTGTTGAAGTACGGACAGATGTGCGATAACCATGAAGAGCAAAAGGTAGCATCTCGTGCCAATCTTTATAGGTTACAACCATTTTTTGAATGATCTTCTTGATGTTCTTGTTAGCCGCTTCTACCGCTCCGTTCATCTTGGGTCGGTAGGGAGATGAGTTATGGTGTTCAATCTTGAACTCTGCACACAACTCTTTCATCATCTTATTGTTCAAGTTAGATCCATTATCAGTAATGATCTCGCTTGGAACACCATAACGGCAGATGATATTGTTTTTTATAAATCGGACCACCACTTGTCGGGTTACATTGGCGAATGACGCTGCTTCGACCCACTTGGTGAAATAATCAATGGCTACCAGGATGAACCGATGTCCATTTGAAGCCTTGGGCTCAATCATACCAATCATGTTGATTCCCCATATGGAAAATGGCCACGGGGAAGAAAGAACTTTGAGATGTGATGGCGATACATGAATTTTGTCGGAGTATATCTGACACTTGTGACACCTCCTCATGTACTTGTAGCAGTCGGATTCCATTGTCAACCAATAGTACCCGGCCCTGAGAATTTTTCTCGCCATTGTGTGTCCGTTGGCATGAGTGCCAAAGGATCCTTCATGAATTTCTTTCATGAGCATGTCTGCTTCTGGTCTGTCGACGCATCGGAGCAAGACCATGTCAAAATTTCTCTTATAGAGAGTACCACAGCTCAGGAAGAAGTTTCCAGCCAATCTTCTGAGGGTTTTCCTGTCTTTTCTGAGTGCCCCAAATGGGTACTCTTGTTTCTGAAGGAAGCATTTGATATCGTGATACCAAGGTCTGTCGTCTATGACTGCTTCAATCGTGAAGATGTAAGCGGGCCGTTCAAGGCGCATTATGTCGATCTTAGGTATGTCATTCCACCGACCTACACTAATCATGGAAGAAAGAGTGGCTAATGCGTCAGCCATGTGATTCTCATCACGAGGGATGTGATGAAACTCAACTCTGTTGAAGAAAGGTAACAACCTTCTTGCATAGTCTTTGTAAGGAATCAATCCTGATTGGTATGTGTTCCAATCTCCTTTTATCTGGTTAATAACCAAGGCTGAGTCGCCGTATACGTCCAAGTTTTTGATCCTTAAATCAATCGCTTCTTCAAGACCCTTAATACATGCTTCGTATTCGGCCTCGTTGTTCGTACATTTGAACGTAAGTCTGGCAGTGAACGGAATGTGGGAACCCTGAGGGGTAACAATGATTGCCCCAATTCCGTTTCCATAATGATTGACTGCTCCGTCAAAGATAAGTCCCCACTGGGATCCTGGTTCTGGCCCTTCACTGGGTAGCGGTTCATCACATTCTTTCATTTTTAGATACATGACATCTTCGTCTGGGAAGTCAAACCCGATTGATTCTTGATCGTCAATCGGTTGATGAGCCAAATGATCGGCTAAAATACTTCCTTTAACGACTTTCTGAGCATGGTACTCTATGTCATATTCTGATAGTAACATCTGCCAACGGGCAATCCTTCCTGTGAGAGCAGGTTTTTCGAAAACGTACTTGATTGGATCCATTTCGGAGACCAACCAAGTAGTATGACGAATCATGTACTGGAAAAGACGTTTGGCTGCCCAAGCCAAAGCGCAACAAGTTTTCTCGAGCATCGTGTACCGAGTTTCACAGTCGGTAAACTTCTTGCTCAGATAGTAAATGGCAGAATTTTTCCATTTAGTTTCGTCTTTTTGGCCAAGTACACATCCCATTGAGTCCTCTAGGACTGTGAGGTAAATAATCAGTGGTCTTCCTTCGACTAGAGGTGATAGAATCGGAGGATTCAACAGGTATTCCTTAATACTGTCGAAGGCGGTTTGGCAATCTTCTGACCAAACGCAATCCTGGTTCTTTTTCAATAACTTGAAAATCGGCGCACAAGTCGCGGTCATAAGGAATATGAATCTGGAGATGTAGTTCAAACGTCCCAGGAATCCTCTGACTTGTTTTTCAGTTTTCGGAGAAGGCATTTCTTGAATGGCCTTGACCTTGTCAGGATCAACTTCAATTCCTTTCTGGCTGACGATGAACCCTAGTAATTTCCCCGAACGGACACCGAAGGTGCACTTGTTAGGATTCAAGTGGAGCTTGAATTTTCTTAGACGTTCGAACAATTTTGACAGATGTTCAACGTGCTCATCCTCTGTTCTTGATTTTGCAATCAAATCATCGACATATACCTCGATTTCCTTATGTATCATGTTATGAAACAGAGTAGTCATGGCCCTTTGATAGGTTGCCCCGGTATTCTTCAAACCGAACGGCATTACCTTGTAACAAAAGGTACCCCATGGGGTAATGAACGAAGTTTTATCCATGTCTTTCGGCGCCATTTTAATTTGGTTATAGCCCGAGAATCCATCCATGAAGGAGAATACTTTGAATTTTGCTGTGCTGTCAACCAACATGTCAATGTGTGGTAAAGGAAAGTCGTCCTTTGGACTTGCCTTGTTCAGATCTCTGTAATCAACACACATTCTGACCCTTCCGTCCTTTTTGGGAACGGGTACGATGTTGGCTAACCATTGAGGATATTCAGATGTAGCGAGGAAACCTGCGTCGATCTGTTTCTGTACTTCCTCCTTGATTTTGATGGCCATGTCCGGGTGAGTGCGTCTCACCCTTTGCTTTACTGGCAGACATTCCGATCTCAACGGTAAGTGATGTTCCACGATGCTGGTATCTAACCCTGGCATATCCTGATAGGACCAAGCGAATACATCGGGGAATTCTTTGAGAAGCTTTATCAAACTTTCTTTGACAGTTAGACTGAGCAGTGCTCCGATCCTGATTTCTTTTCTCTCTTTTTCTGAACCCAAGTTTACCGTTTCCAACGGTTCTTTGTGAGGTTCAATGGACCTTTCCTCTTGTCTGGGTAGTCGGGAGATCTCTTCTGGAATTTCGTTGTCATTTTCTTCTTCAGCCTCGAATACTGGGAACTCAAAGTTGGAAGAAGGCATCGGATCGTATGTTTCGACGGGGTATAAAACAAGCAATCTGCATGACGTGATGATTCGTGTTTAGAAGAGATAGAGAAAATGCAAGTGTGTGCAGTGTTTTGATTTTACTGCTTGTTTTTATTATTGAATGTTTTTTAGGATTACCATTTTCTGAAAAAGCAAAAAGAGAAAACAGCAATTAATGCGGAAATTACAGAACGACGTTATTTTATTAATGAACAAGTCGAATCTTGAAACTACAGCCCTATAAAACAAGACTCTGTCGCTTTGGGCAAAGCGAAGAGGGAAATTTACAAAAAGCGAGCCCTATCAAAACATCCGTTTCACCTGGGCAGGGTGAAAGGTTAAAGATGGCAATTACTTTGACTGACGAACGACCTTCGGAACCTCGACGGCAACCCATTGGCGACGAACTCCTCGGTGAATCACAAAGTCTGGCACCTTCCTTGATTTGTCTTCAGAAATGACGCTGATTTCTGGTGGAGCAGGATCATTGGAATCTGTCTCCCAAGCAGAATTGTTGTAGGAGGATTCCCCTGTTGCATTTTGCATAGCATTTGTGCTCTCAGCTGTATCTCCCCATCCAGTTGACTGGATATCTTCAAGCCTGATACGAGAGCTTTCGGGAGCGGTGTACTTGACCATAAAGTCGTATTTTCCACTTGGTTGTCCCAAAGTGTCCCAAACTTCTTTGGAACCGGAGAAGTCATCCCTCTCAATGACGTTGACCTCAGGAAAAGCATAGTTGATGAATTCAAGTCCTGCGAACGTTGCGAATTCATCTTCATGTTGAGTAGTTTCCGAATGACCTGAGTGTTGATCCCATGACATGGTGGGGACATAGGTATTCTGTTCAATGACGCTCAGCTGAGTTTCATTACTCGGCTGACTTTCTTGCCCCAAGTTTCCTTGGTAAGGCTGCCACATTGGCAGACCATCCATCGGGCCATAGTAGTTGTGATCAGAGTTTTCTTTCATCAGAGTGTCTTCCTCTAATGAATTTGGCGAAGCACGACATCCTTCCTGATCACAATCCCCGTAGATCATTTCGACATCTGATCTTGGTATAAATATCGGACTTTCTGTAGGAAAGAAAAAAGGCATAGGCACCTCTTCCTGAGACATATAGTTGTCCTTGTTAAGGTAGGACTTCCATTCTTCATCTGTGTCAGAGGGATCTTCCTCATTGATAGCATGAACTGTCTGAGACACTGGGTGAAGAAAACCTCCACTGTGGAAGAAGTTTTGAAGGGGATGAAGACTTTCATCGTTGGCGGCTGTCTGGGTACAGGTCGCAGAAAAACCAAGACCCTTCTTTGTTTTATTGTCAATAGGAATGACAAGCCGTCCCCATCCTTTTGTATCGGCACTCTCGACCGCTTTGATAGCATCTTTGTATGAAGAAATTGAAGTTCCTTCTTCGGATTGATCGTTCTTGCTCACCGATAGTGCTTGGAACTGAGTTCCAATAACCTCCTCGGGTTCCACACAAGTAGATGATGATAAGTTACTCACGAGCAAGGCTTGTTCCGCACAAACCGTGTCAAGTTGATCGTTCTTGACGAACTTTAGCTTTTGGTGGAGGGTTGAAGTAACTGCTCCAGCCTGATGTATCCAAGGTCTTCCTAATAAACAACTGTATGTTGCCCGGATGTCCATGACCTAGAAAGTGATTTGGAAAGTGTGAGGACCAATAGTTATGGGAAGATCCACTTCGCCGATAACTGTTTTTCTGGATCCGTCGAATGCTTTGATGACGACCTCGCTGACTCTCATCAGAGGGCCCCTGAATGATAATTGCGTCAAAGTGGACTTCGGCATAACATTCAGGGCTGACCTTATGTCTACCAGTACATTGGCTAAAGCATCGCCCTGGCAGTTAACTGTGATATTGAGCGCCATGTTATGACGGCAACCCCCTTCAGGTAATTCCTCATCACTAAATCCCAAATTATTGCAGGAAGTGATGTTAGAGACAATACTATCGAACTGTCTAATTGTTACATCCTGTTCCACAAAGGCTTGCTCCAAGACTTTCTGTAGAGCCTCTCTGTGTGCTTCTGAACTGAGTAACAGTGATAATACTGAGATCTTTGAAGGAGTCTGTAACAGTTGATCAACAATGTTATATTCACTCCTTTGGATGAGCTTTAGCATCTCATCTTTGTCTTTTGAAAAGTCGGGATTACTAGATTGACCGACTGGTGGATCAGGAATTTCTGCCTGAAGTTCCTTTTCTTTGTTGGATTCTCCAACCCCTCAATTGAAGATTCTACCACTCCGTGTTACTCGACTGATGTCTGCAATATTCACGACGGAGGGTAATGGAATTTCCTTTCCATTCTCGATTATTGTTGCACCGTATTTGTAAGGGATAGCCTTAGTTGATTCATACGGTAGTGGCCCCGGTAGATAGATGACTATGGGAACATTCTGCTTTTTCTGACCATCATACGTAACCTTGATCCGTTCCCGGTCGGGAACTCTAGATTCGTCAAGTAGAGGAATGATGGCAAAAACATCCCTGATCTGGTGATGACCAGAGATCGTGACAACATCCTCAACTTGCTCGGCAAGGTAGTTCGGCGACCAAATGATGGGTCCTGAACTGGGATATGGACGAATTTCGCCATGATCGACCTGACCCTGAAGAGCTGCTCTCACAAGGTAACACCCTTGGTTACTTTCTGCACAGACGCTACAACTATCATAGTTGTGTGGTGGCACCTGGCCACGCCCACTTTGAATACAATGTAACCTCACTAGGTTTCCTTCCATTGATCGGACATCCTGACTTTGACGACGAGT
The DNA here is from genome assembly GCA_022829125.1 of Lathyrus tuberosus. Lineage (NCBI taxonomy): Eukaryota > Viridiplantae > Streptophyta > Magnoliopsida > Fabales > Fabaceae > Lathyrus > Lathyrus tuberosus. The sequence goes on from JALAZF010000191.1 coordinate 4,584,200, forward strand.
AGGATTCCTGTTATTGATACTAATCCGCTGAGTATCTTCGTCCATATAGATTGGCATCCACCAGTGATTTAACAAGTGCTGAAGTGCCTCCTGGACAAGGGTACAGCCTCGATCGTTTTCGCAACCCGCTTTACAATTTTGATAGTCATGTGATATTAAGAATCCAAGTCGGACTTGCTCAGCATGTAACTCTACCAGGTTGGTATTCATCACGCGAATGTCGAAGATCTGAACCATGTTGATTTGATAGGAGTTCCTATCATGGTAGTCTTGGATCCATCCAAGATCCATCTGACGCTGGAGGGCCTCTTGTATGAAAGAGCATCCCTGTTTGTTTACCGAGCAAATCAGACAGGAACTGTAATCGTGTCGCGGCAGATTATGATACTGGCTTTGGCTTGAGTGCATCGCCACCAAGTTGACATTCATCGCACGGATGTCGTGGTTTTGAATGACGTTAGAATTCGTGTAAACCATGTTAACTCCACGAACTCGGTGCTCCTGGATCCATCCGAGATCCATTTGTTCCTGTAGAGCTGCTTGCACTACAGAACATCCTTGGTTATCTTTAGAGTAGATATCACACTAGTGATAGTTATGAGGTGGCACATGGCCATATCCACTCTGTCTACAATGCATCTTGACCAGATTGGTCCCCAATAAGAGTACATCGTGAATTTGATAGACATTGTTAGTCTCTTTCTCAATCAGATTGACTGCAGCTTTCTCGTGTTGAGGCAGCGGGTTCGTGAGAACATTGGGATTCGTATCTTTGAAAGATAAGAGCCCGCTCCTAACAAGCTTTTGCACGTCGGATTTGAAATTGAGACAAGTCTCAATGTTATGCCCTGAACCTCCTTGAGGATAAGGGCATGTTTGATCCGCTTTAAACCAAAAAGGCAGATTTTCCGGAACTGAAAGGGGAGACTTAGTCTGAATGTGCCCCTTAGCCAGCAGTAACGGAAACAGCTCTGCGTACGTTACGGGTATAGGATCAAATCCTGATGGCCGTGTTGTACGATTGTTTTTATATGGAGGACGAGCCTGCTGAAGAGGCTGTTGTGTCCTTTGTTGGTCAGGTTGGCTCTGCGCAACCTGAGGTTGATACATAGGAACAGGCACGGGGCCGATAGCAGGAGTAACAGCTGCTACTGGCTGATAACGTCGCCTTTGCTTTACGAGAGAGATATTCCCAATATCTTGCTCTTTTTTCTTAGGGAGAGCACTACCGTATTTTTTAGTACCGCTCGTTGATCCAGTGTCTTTTACCAAACGTCCTTCTCGGACGGCTTCCTCAAGACGTACACCCATGCCGACCATTTCGGTGAAATCACTGGATGCACTGGCAACCATTCGGTCATAGTAAAATGAGCTTAAGGTCTTTAAGAAGATTTTTGTCATCTCTTTTTCCTCAAGAGGTGGACAAATTTGAGCGGCAATTTCACGCCACCTTTGAGCATACTCCTTAAAGGTTTCCTTGTCCTTTTGCGACATTGATCTGAGTTGATCTCTGTCGGGTGCCATCTCTAAATTGTATTTGTATTGTTGGACGAAGGCAGTACCAAGATCTCTGAATGTACTGATCGTAGTACGGTTTAAACCCATGTACCATTTGAGTGCGGCACCGGTTAAACTATCCTGGAAGTAATGAATCAACAGGTCCTGATTCTCCGTATGAGCTGACATCCGCCGAGCGTACATCACCAGATGGATCTGAGGGCAAGAGTTACCCTTGTATTTTTCAAAGTCGGGCACTTGGAACTTGTGCGGGACTTTCACATTTGGGACCAAGCAGAGGTCTGCGGCGTCCTTTCCAAATAGATCCTGACCGCGAATGGCTTGCAGCTCTTTCTGCATTTCCAAGAACTGCTCCTGGAATTCCTCCATTCTGTCAAACATAGTTTCCTTCTTACCAGAAGGTGTTGGTGGAATCTGTCCTTCCGGGACAGTGTGCACCACAGGGGGTGGTACCGTGACTATGGCAGTAAGTCTTGGCGCCTCCCGAAGTTTGTAACCTTCAGGAGTCTTCAGTATGCCCCTGGCATCTTCGCTTTCTCGAAGTTTGTAACCTTCAGGTCCATCGGCTTCTGTTGCGATTCCCTGATCTTCAGTGATCGGCGGAACATATCCTTCCAGGATATAGTTAACAGGCATGCCCCAAGGACGATCTTTCGGTATCTGATACCTAGGATCATATTTTTCTATGATGGGCGTTGAGGTGATCTCTGAGATCACAGTTCTTTGTAGCTGAGCTTCTGCCATGGCTTGCATGTCGTTACGAAGCTTTCTCATATCCTCTCTCAGAGTGTCGATCTCTTCTTTCAACTCTCTGTTTTCTTCCTCAAGATCATCCATCTTTTTCTGACGATTGGCCCGAGTATTATACGAATGAGATAGTTTGACTCTAGAATCGAGACACAAACGTGAGATTCGTAGGTAAGGAGAATACGCGATGTGAGAATGATGAATGCAATGATTATATTAATTGTTTTTAGGTTTAATTAAAATAAACTTTGACAATTAGATTGCAAATATCAAATAGTGGGGAAACCCCTTTTTATTGAAATCCAAAGGATTAAAGAAATGGAAATACAGTAGATTACAAAGTGCAGAAATAGAAACCTAAACTAATGGGTCCCGAGTCCTCTCTAAGGAGAAGTCGGGTGCTGATTCTGGTATCTTCCTTTTCTTTGACCAGGGCGCTCGGGCCGTTGTCGGGTTGTCATTCCTTTGCCAAGTGAAAGGAGTGAACAAATTCCTTTGGTCATCTTGATTCTCTACAGCATGCTGCTCCAAAATTTCAATCATAGCATCTTTCTCTTTTAGTAGTTGATGTATTTGGATACACTCTACGTCGAGGGTGCGGTACTTGTTCTTCCAAGACCTTCTTTCCTTTTGAACTTTGTTGAGAGTAACCTGAAGCCTTTCAGTTTCCGTCATGAAGTACATGACAGTTTCCCTTGGTGGAAGAATTCCGTAACGAGGATAAGGCATCTTTAGCTTGAGAGCTCTAGTTTGTACCCAATGGAGATAAGGCTCCATCGAGACACAGTCCAGTTTTCCCAGAGACTCTCGTCCTTTCTTATGAACATGTTTCCAAGCTTGCACTATTTCCATCTTTAGTGCTTTGTCACTTTCTCCTTCTTTGAAGAAAAGACCTTCCAGATGAACACCCAGTGGGATGTGTCTCATCGGGTATCCAAATTGACGAAGAACTAATATCGGATGATAATTGATTCCTCCTTTAGTTCCTATGAGGGGTACGCTGGGGAAGTTTCCACAACGGTCAATGATTCTGATTCCCTCATAAATCCTACTACACCAATCTATATCAGAGTTGGTGAGAGACATGATCTTCTGTGACCAACGTAAGACACTCTTGCAATCCCAAAAAGCGGCAGACTTGGGCAAGTGAGAGATAAACCACTTGTAAAGAAAAGGTACACAGCATGTGATCTCCCCTCCGCTGTACAAATTTCCTAAGTGTACAGAATGATACGCATCTGCGAGCAAAGTCAGCACAGGGTTTCCAATGAGAAAAACCTTAATAGCGTTGATATCGACGAAGTTATTGATGTTGGGAAACAAAAATAATCCGTAGGTGAGCAAGACAAAGATGCTTTCAAAAGCAATCATGTTCCCTATACTAGCAAAGTACAGAGCTTTCTTTGTCAAGAACTGGGCTGGCAAACCTTGGGTGCCACCCTTAGTGGTCATGTGAGTCCGGACCTCAGACTCGTCCAAATGACTTGCTATTGCAATAGTCTGATTCTTTGGAATTTCTTCCAGTCCAGAAAATGGAGCTCGATCTGTGATATGTAAATCAGCCAGATGAGAATACTCCTCCAGCGTTGGTGCTAGCTGGTAATCCGGGAATGTGAAACAGTGATAAACCGGATCGTAGAACTGAATGAGCGCATCCATGATTCCCTCAATCACATGGACTCTTAATAGTGGTAGCAAACCTCTGTGCTTGGCTCTGAAAGCCTCTGGGTTAACGATCATCCTTGCTAACCTTCTCAAATCCCCTAGTTTTGGAACCTTGAAGGTATACTAGTGAGTTCTCCTTCTACCGAAATCCATTAATGCAATCTTTTTCTCTGATATTTACAATCACAGTCTTAGTTTAATTTGAAAAACAGAGAGACTAGAAGAGATAGTTTTTTGAATGTTTTAATGTTTTATTAAATGGATGCATGAATGCAGCACACAAAAACATAGAAAAAACATGGGGTCAAAGGGTCGTTGTCATGAAGTCAAGGCTCTACCCATCCCCAAAGGTTTATACTAGGGTGATTTTTGTACCAGTACTCATTATCATCAGCTCCTCCCAGGAAGGCAGAACAACAAGCGGATCGCCAGCGAGTTGTGTGCAATCTTAGAGTAAGTGTTATTCATCGAGAATAGATCATCAGCCTCAAATGAGGGTAGTATCGCGTAACAGCTATTTCCGATAGCTTCCGCACTACGAAAGAGGTTGGCTTTTCTTAAGTGTATACTCAATCTCACCACATGCGGCATCACACGCATTCCCAGTAGCAGAAAAATAAACACGCATAGCAATTAGGAAAAGCAGTATATATATTTGTCCTAATCATCCTAGACTTATAAAGCTATGAATCTTAAGTTCCTGACAGAAATGGGTTCCCCGGCGGAAGCCCCAATCTGTGGTTCCCTGCCTAAGAGATGGACCAGCATAGGTCAATCTTTCTCTTCGGTAGAGTTCCAATTTTCCGTAGAAAATGGGGATGATGCCCTAAGGCAGAAAAGGAGACTCCCCAGCAGAGTCGCCATTTTACAAGGAAAACAGACAGAAATAAAAACTGGCCCCACGGTGGGCGCCACTTTTCTGTAGCGAGCGATTTTGGACGCGGTTCTTAAGCGCTGGTCGCTCTCTGCGGTTGAACTTAAAACTACAGGTCGATTCATTTTTTATCCTATTGTGAGCTGAATAAGGAAGGGAAATAGATGTCTCCAATTAACCCTGCTTGCATACTGAGTTTAAACAGCGGTCTGTTAGGTTACGGATGCTATCAATGTGGGGGGCCTTTTGTACTGGTTATTCGTATTTCGCCAATACGGTTCTTTCTTTCTTTTTTCTAGGCAAAGGGTTTCTGGCGGGGAATAAGGATTAGGATGTTAGGACTGATGCTTTTGAATTACTGCTTTTAATTGACGGAGATATGGGATTTGGGTTTTTTGTTGATTGCGCTCGCTAAGATCTTTTCTTTCGATCTTATGCTTACGTATTCCCGTTTACCGAAACAGTGAAATCAGAGCGTTCGTAGTTCAGAATAGGAGGAAATTGGTTTTTGGTGTCTTGTTCAAAGCCCAAGACGTGAAGCGAAAGGTGATTTGTATCTTGTTCAAAGCCCAAGATGTGAAGCTGAAAGGTGATTTGTATCTTGTTCAAAGCTCAAGATGTGAAGCTAAAAGACCTCGACTTTAGAGAGAGTTTGTCATCTCTAAAGAGGGGAGAAGGAGAATTACTTTAACTGGGATACGCGGATCCGAGCAATGCCATAATTTCCGAAGAAAGGGTTTTAACCTAAAGGAGAAGACTTTAACTCAGTGTAGAGCAATGCCATCTTTCCTTAGGAATTTCTCATGCTAAAAGAGGGACAGTGGCATGGATATAGATGATCCAGATGCTTGCCGCTTACAGCGATTAGATGAAGGGAAAGGAGTTGTTGATGTTTGTGTACTGTGAACGAGGCACAGCTTTGATGCTAAAAGGTTGATTGGATCAACCAGTGGTTTTCTTATACAAAGCCTAAGAGGAGGCTAATTTCCGCTAGGAAAATCATTATACAAAGCCTAAGAGGAGGCTATTTTGTGTCTCGTACAAAGCCCGAGAGAGAGGCTAAAGGTTTTTGACCCAGTGGGGCATATCGTTATACAAAGCCTAAGAGGAGGCTAGCAAAGAGTTCGACTCTTGCTTAAGGGATTTATATCTCGTACGAGGCCCGAGATGGAGGCAAAAAAAAGGATGATTGACTCAACGAGGGAATCTTTTGTGTCTCATACAAAGCCTGAGAGAGAGGCTAAAAGGTTGTTTTGACTCCACTGGGGAGAATTTTGGTATCTCGTATGAAGCCCGAGATGGAGGCTATTGTAACTGTTTCAGTTGAGTGACAGATCCAATATACTGATTTAAAAGAGAAAATCAGTTCTTATATGAGCAACACTGTACTCAGGGATTTGATTTGAGGATCAGGGATATTTCCTTTTCTTTGAGGAAACAGGAAATCCAAAGGGTATTGAGACTATCCGAGTCTGTGGGTTTCCTTCTTATTTTAACGAAGGGTGCTTGAGAATGTCTTTGAGACTCAAGGAAGTTAGACTGTCCAAGTCTAGAGTTTTATCTTTTGTACTATGCTTCGAGAAACAGTAGTAGACTCTATGAAAGGACTGTTCTATGAGGATGACTAGGTTTTGTTCCTATACCTCTAGGAGGTCGTCGGGACAATTTGTACGAAGCCTAAGAGGAGGCTGGAATCTTTTAAGAAGCCGACGGGCCCTTGTACGAAGCCCAAGAGGAGGCTATCATTCCTGGAGGAAGAGATCATTATACGAATCCTAAGAGGAGGCTCTGAATACTTTTAAGAAGCCGTAGGGTCCTTGAATAATGCCCAAGAGGAGGCCGGGTTGCTTATAGGAAGCCTGTGGGTCCTTGTACGATGCCCAAGAGGAGGCCGATGCTTTTAAGAAGCCCGTGGGTCCCAAACCAAAGAAAAGTTCAAGAAAACTCTTTTAAAGACAAAACCACTGGTAAACGTGCGAGGTTTACTATCCAGCAACTTTTATCTTTTCAAGAGAGTTTGAACAGTTCGGAGGTTTGAAGAAATTCAAGAGAAGTTTCACCGAGAATAATTCATCTCTGGGGAATAGAATTTCTTGACGATTCCTAAGGAGGACAGCCGAAGAGAAGACTGTATCTGGTGCTCCTATTGGGGATCTAGGCATCTATTTCTACGAATAAGTGAAACGGCGTCACCTAGTTCTAGACGTAGTTGCCGGGGAAACTCGAAATATCTATACTATTATTACACAGTAGATATGAGTTTATGAAAGGAGACTTACAGTGAGCAGCCCCACAATACAGTTTATAATATGAAAGCAGTAAATGAAAGCGATAACCACTTACTCGGTTGTAGTGCTTCCATGCTGTTTGGTTAGTTGTTCAACAAAGAAAGATTGAAAACAACAGTATATTCAAAATCAAAGGAGAAAGTGCTTTGAAAAAGAAAGATTTGGGGCTTACAGCTTACGGAGAGGCCCAGGGTTTTATCAGTGAGTGCACTGTTTGAATTTGTACAGAGGGACTTATACAAGTGACTGGGGCCCAAAAAGGTTTTCTTTACAAAGGGATGGGTCTTACACTCTCTCAAGAGGCCCAAAAAGGTTTAAATAAAAAGAGTGGGGCTTATAACACGAGGGTAGGCCCAAATGGTTTTTAATTTTAAACGGGCGACGATCGCGCCGTTTACTTGTACAGAGGGACCTATACAATGAGTGAGGCCCAAAAAGTTTTTGTACAAGGGGGGATGGGTCTTACACTCTCTCAAGAGGCCCAAAGAGTTTTGAAGAAAAATAAATGAGGGTTGAATTAATCCAAAACCCTAATTTGTTTTCAAAACTGTATTTAATTGAATAAAAATTCAATTAAAATGATCAAAAATTGTTTAACACATGGAAAACAAATTGTGATCTTGGATTAATGCTTCAAAAATTATGTATTGACCTACAAAATAATTAGAAAGCATTAAAAGTTGCAAAATCAATGTAGAAAAAATATTTAAAATGCCAAAAACAATCAAAATATTAATTCTTTACAAAAATATCAATTATATGAAATAAATAATATTTTTGGGATTTTTTTTGTGAAAATAAAATATTTTAACATTTTTGTGAATTATTAAAAAAAGAATCAACTCAAAATCATTAAAACTCAGAGAGAAATTAATTTTTGAATCAATTAAACAAAATCACAAAATTCAAATATTCAAATATATGAAAATGGCGCCAAGAACAACACCAAGAACACGCGCGTTTTTCAGTTTGCCCAGATTTGCATTTTCTATCCAATCTCCATGAATACGTAACCATATCATGCAATCCACATATCATTATGCTCGCCTCAACCTCACGATCATGTCTATGTACTTTAATTTCATTTAAATTAAACATACAACAAGAAATCACGAAGAGACCTCAAGAACCCTAATTTCTGCATGAAGGCTAGGATTTTTGATACACGATTCAAACAATGCAATTAATTGAGGGAAAACATTCCATGCATGATTATGAACATATGGCCAAATTATTGTGCGAGGAAATATGCATAGATTGAGAGATGACCAAGTTTAGGCTTACCTCCAAGTCGTGACAGCAAGAGTAGATGTGATTTTGAGTTGGAGGTGTTACAGACAAGTTGTGATGATCTGGACAGCTTCCCTACACCATATGGAGTGTGTTTGAACACTTGGATTGAATTGAAATGGACTGGATCAGTTTATGGCATCTCAGCTGCAACTTCACTTCAATCTTGTGTGGATGGAAAGTGATTTTGAGATTTTGAAGTTTTAGATGTTATGTGAGTGTTTGATCATCTCATATATGATGTATGTGAGGTGTGTGAGTGATTGGTTTATGCAGAATTGCTCTCATACTCAAAACCCGATAGCTACCTTGCTAAGAAAGGCATTTTTGCCAAGAGAAAGAGATTTTGAGGAAAGCATCTGTTAGATGGCTTTGGTGTACTCAAACTGACCACAATTAAGCTCTATTTATAGTAGAGCAAGTTTGTTTTGCAAGGAATAGTGCATGGCAGCTGGTAAGTAGGTTTCCTCAATGTTGGCCAATGGAAATGAAAGTCTCCTCTAGCCATTGACTAGAGGTTAGGGCACAGAGCTTTGGTCCCCTTGTTCTTGGATAAGTCTTAACTGATTTCAGATGAGAATGGCTCAGTCCATGCCACCTTGATGGTTCCATTGAATGCCTCATTCCAAATTTGAAGTCTTGTCCCTATTTTGGCAACTCTAGGTTCAACATGCTATTCCTTGTTCCTTGGACCTTGGAGGCTTGGCTCAGTGATTGTCCCCTTTGGATTCAATCCTCTGAGGTGTCCAAGTGGATTGGAGCAATTGCAATTGGCTGATTTTGGCAAATCGAGCCAAAATGCAAATTCTGCCTTGCCTTGACAGATTTCAACAAGGCAACTTGCCAATGTTGTATCTCATGATGTAGGTTGAATTTGGCAATGTTCTTGGCCATTTTGGAAAGCCCTAACATGATATAACAACTGTTTGAACAAGTTTGGTTTTGATCTCTTTTGATTCCAAGTGAAAAATCCCCCTACATTTGGCAAAAAGTGAAGCAGAATTCTGACTTAGTGAAAATTTCACTAAGTGTTGGAAAAAGTGACTTTTTCACTTTTCAGCCACTTTGATCACTCCATAACTCAAAATCCTTAATGAATTGGAATGACTTGTAGTTGAAGTTTTTGTAAGTGATAGTGAAGGCTACTAATCCATCTTTGGATGAGAAAAAATGGCCTTGTGATTTAGGAGTTATGGTCCTCCAAAGTTGGTACCTTTGCCACTTTATTTTTAACTTAGAAAATTTTCTAAGTTTTATGGTTACCCCTTTTACAAGTTATCTCACTTTTCTTGATTTTTCTTGATGAATGATGATTCAAATCATACATTAACATCATTTTAGGGTTAAAAATCCATTTTGGTGAAAAATCTCAAAAAGTCAAAGTTGACTTTTGTGCACAGTTGACTTTTTATCAGATGAATTCCAAACTGTGCAATTCTTCAGGAAATCATGTCCTTGACCTAAATCAAACTTGATGGACATGTTCCATGGGTGTCATAGGGTATATTCAATCATGTATTAGGGTTTGGGAGCATGCCTTGGTCAAAAGTCAAAGTTACAGTTGACTTTTCCCTTAAAACCCTAATTGTGGTGCAGATGAAAATGAGACTTGTTGCTCAAGCTTCTTGGATCAATCCATTGTTCCAAATGGATAAACATGGTGTATTAGAGACCCTCAAATCATCTCTTGAGGTCTTGGCTCATGGTTTGCCCCAAAAGTCAACTTAGGGGTGAATTAGGTCAAGAAACCCTAATTCCTGATTTTTGATGAATGCATCCCCTGAGGCAAAATTGACTTGATGCATGGGTTCATGAGGTTCCATGAAGTATATTAGGTTATGTTTTGGATCAATGGCTTGTGCCCAGATGAAAATCTCCATCTGGAGGCCCTGGTCGACCAAAACCCTAATTTGGTGACACTGTCGTCCTTGAGACTTGATCCACCTAGAAGGGAGCAGCCTTGTGCTTAATCCTTGAAGTGGGAGTCCTTTTTTATCCATTGTGGATGTTTAAGAGATTAGACAAGTTGAAGATCATGTCATTTCTTGATTGATCCTTTGTCTAAGCACTCAGAGAGGGCTTGAAACCCTAATGTTGCTTGTATTGGATGCTCACCCATCTTTGGGGAGACTGATGAAGCATGATAGTTCATCCATATTGTGATGATGATTTTCACAATGATGGGAAATCTTAGTGGTCAAAATTTGGGGTATTACACAGAGCAGTCTGTGTCAGTGGTGTTTGTTGTGTCTGTTGTGTCTGGCATGTTGGACGAGTTGTTGTTTAACCATAGTTTATGTGTTTAGACGAACAGAATATGGCTGGTCGTAATGATGTTGCTTTGGCTGCGGCGATGGAGGCTATGGCATGAGCTATGCAGGGTGCACCAAATGCTGCCGGAAATGATGATTTTAGAAAGAATAAGTCGCCGGTCTTTAAAGGGAAACATGATCCGGATGGTGCGCAGTTGTGGTTGAAAGAGATTGAGAGGATTTTCAGGGTAATGGATTGTGATGACGATGATGTTAAGGTGAGGTTAGGCACTCATATGTTACACGAAGAGGCTGATGACTGGTGGATCAGTACTCGTCAGGTGTTGGAAGCTGAGGAGGAGGAAGAAGAGATCACTTGGGAGGTGTTTAGCCGAGAGTTTCTAAGGAAGTATTTTCCCGAGGATGTCCGAGGAAAGAAGGAGATTGAGTTTTTGGAGCTAAAACAAGGTAATATGTCGGTTATTGACTATACTGCTAAGTTTGTGGAATTTGTGCAGTTTTATCCTCATTATGTGGAAGCGACTGCTGAATTTTCAAAGTGTGTGAAGTATGAAAGCGGCTTGCGTCCTGAGATAAAGCAGGCTATTGGTTATCAAAGGATCCGAAGGTTTGCTGATTTAGTGGAATGCTGTAGGATTTATGATGAAGATAGTAAGGCTCGTTCTGCTCACTATAAAAGTGTAAGTGACAGGAAAGGGAAACAACAGTTCTGTGGTGGTCCGTATGTGTCACCGGCTGATAAAGGTAAACAAAGGGGTAATTTTGATCGAAGGTCAGGTGGAGGGGGTATGTCTAATGCTCCTAGGTGTTTTAAATGTGGTGAATTGGGTCATCGCCAGCATGAATGTAGGAGGAATGTGATTAAGTGTTCTAATTGTGGTGGTATCGGACATGTTTTAGCTGATTGTAAAAGGAAGAATGTAGTGAAGTGTTATAACTGTGGAGAACCTGGTCACATTAGCTCGAAGTGTCCGAATCAGAAGAAAGCTCCGACTAGTGGCAAAGTGTTTTCAGTGGCGGGAACTCAGACTTCAAGTGTTGATCGTCTGATAAGAGGTACTTGCTTTATTAATAATACGCCTTTAATTGCTATTATTGATACTGGAGCGACTCATTCGTTTATTTCGTCTGAGTGCACGGAACGTTTGAATCTTGGGGTGTCTTCGATGGATGGTGAGATGGTTATTGATACTCCAGCGATGGGGTCAGTAACTACTTCTTTGGTGAGTTGGAGTTGTCCTTTGACCATTTATGGTAAAGACTTTGCGATGGATTTGGTGTGTTTACCGTTGGAAGGTTTAGATGTGGTGTTGGGAATGAACTGGTTGCAATTTAATCGGGTGCACATTGACTATTATCATAAGCTTGTAAGGTTTCCTTCTCTTGAGGAAAACGAAGACTCGAGTTTCTTATCTACCAAAGAGTTGAAGAGACTTTTAGCGGATGAAGCTCAGTTTTTTGGTTTGTTTGCTTCATTGACTGTGGATAGTCAATTTTATCTTGATGTGTTTCCTGTTGTGTGCGAATTTCCTGAGGTGTTTCCTGATGATATTTCAGATGTGCCGCCGGTGAGAGAGGTGGAATTTTTTATAGATCTAGTTCCTGGTACTAGACCTGTTTCTATGGCACCTTATAGAATGTCGGCATCCGAATTGGTGGAGTTGAAAAAGCAGTTAAATGAGTTGTTGGAAAAGAGGTTCGTGAGGCCAAGTGTTTCTCCTTGGGGTGCTCCAGTTTTGTTAGTGAAAAAGAAAGATGGGAGTATGCGATTATGTATTGATTATCGCCAGTTGAACAAAGTGACGATTAAGAATAAATATCTGCTTCCAAGGATTGATGATCTGATGGATCAGTTGGTTGGTGCTTGTGTATTTAGTAAGATCGATTTGAGATCGGGGGTACCATCAGATAAGAGTGAAAGAAGAGGATATTCAGAAGACGGCCTTTAGAACACGTTACGGTCATTATGAATATTCAGTGATGCCGTTCGGGGTTTCTAATTCGCCTGGTGTGTTTATGGAATACATGAATCGTATTTTCCATGAGCATTTGGATCGTTTTGTGGTGGTGTTTATTGATGATATTTTAATATATTCTAAGTCTCGTGAGGAACATGCAGAGCATTTGCGTATTGTTTTGCAGGTTTTGAAGGAAAGGAAGCTTTTTACCAAATTGTCCAAGTGTGAATTCTGGTTGTCTGGGGTGAGTTTTCTTGGGCACGTAATTTCAGGTAATGGTATTGCTGTGGATCCATCTAAAGTGGAAGCAGTTCTACAATGGGAGGCTCCTAGATCCGTTACTGAGATTCGAAGCTTTTTGGGTTTGGCTGGTTATTACCGGAGGTTCATTGAAGGTTTTTCTAAGCTAGCTCTTCCTTTGACGCAGTTGACTTGTAAGGGCAAAGCGTTCATTTGGGATATTCAATGTGAAGAAAGTTTTTGTGAGATGAAGAGAAGATTGACGACAGCTCCTATTCTGATTTTACCTGATCCTAATGAACCGTTTTTTGTGTACTGCGATGCTTCTTTAATTGGTTTGGGTGGTGTTCTGATGCAGGAAGGTAAAGTTATAGCTTATGCTTCAAGACAGTTAAGAGTTCATGAGAAAAACTATCCTACTCATGATCTTGAGTTAGCGGCTGTAGTTTTTGTGTTGAAGATTTGGAGGCACTATCTCTATGGTGCAAGGTTCGAAGTCTGTAGTGATCATAAAAGCTTGAAATATTTATTTGATCAGAAAGAGTTGAACATGAGGCAGCGGAGATGGTTGGAATTCTTGAAAGACTACGACTTTGGCTTAAATTACCATCCTGGTAAAGCTAATGTGGTAGCCAACGCATTGAGCCGTAAATCGTTGCATATGTCCGCATTGATGGTGAAAGAGTGGGAACTTTTGGAGTCGTTTAGAGACTTGAGTTTGGTATGTGAAGTGACTTCGGTTAGTGTAAGGCTTGGAATGTTGAAGGTTACTAATGAATTTTTGTTGTCGGTTAGTGAGAAACAAAAGCTGGATTTGAAATTCGTTGATTTGATAAGGAATGAGAATGTGGATTTCAAGGTGGATAATTTTGGTGTTTTGAGATTCCGTGGTCGTATTTGCATTCCTGATGATGCGGAGTTGAAAAGAATGATTTTGGAGGAAGGACACCGGAGTAATTTAAGTATACATCCGGGTGCGAATAAGATGTACCAAGATTTGAAGAAGATTTTCTGGTGGTCTGGTTTGAAAAGAGATGTGGCTCAGTTTGTGTATGCTTGTTTGACTTGTCAGAAATCGAAAGTGAAACATTTGAGACCTAGTGGTTTGTTGCAACCGTTGGGTATTCCTGAGTGGAAATGGGATAGCATTTCGATGGATTTTGTGACGGGATTACCGAACACTCAGCGTGGGCATAATGCTATTTGGGTGATTGTGGACAGGTTGACTAAATCGGCGCATTTTATTCCGATTAACATCAGTTTTTCTTTGGAACGGTTAGCTGAGATCTATATCAGTGTGGTTGTGAAATTGCATGGGATTCCATTGAGTATTGTTTCTGATCGAGATCCTAGGTTTACATCTAGATTTTGGGAAAGTTTACAGAAGGCTTTGGGTTCTAGATTGAGGTTGAGTTCGGCTTATCATCCGCAGACGGATGGTCAGACCGAAAGAACTATTCAGTCGTTGGAGGATTTGTTGAGAGCGTGTGTTTTGGAACAAGGTGGTCCGTGGGACGATTATCTTGCTTTGGTTGAGTTCACGTATAATAACAGTTTCCATTCTAGTATTGGAATGGCACCTTTTGAGGCCTTATATGGACGAAGATGTCGAACGCCGTTGTGTTGGCACGAAACAGGTGAAAGTTCGGTGGTTGGACCGGATTTGGTGCAACAAACGACGGAAAAGGTAAGGTTTATTCGTGAGAAAATGAAGGCTTCTCAGGATAGACAAAAGAGTTATCATGATCGGAGACGGAAGGATCTTAAGTTTCAAGAGGGTGATCACGTATTTATGAGAGTTACGCCTGTAACGGGCGTTGGTCGTGCTTTGAAATCTAAGAAGCTTACTTCTCGATTTATTGGTCCTTACCAGATATCTGCGAGAGTTGGTGCTGTGGCGTATCGTGTGGCATTGCCACCGAATCTGTCGAATTTGCATGATGTGTTTCATGTTTCACAGCTTCGGAAGTATGTCCCGGACCCTTCACATGTGATTCCAATGGACGAGGTTGAGGTAAGAGATAACCTTACGGTCGAGGCATTACCGGTTAGTATTTTGGATCGCGAGGTGAAGCGGTTGAGGGACAAAGAGATTGCACTTGTGAAAGTGGCGTGGGGAGGCGCTGCTGAGGGAAATTTGACGTGGGAGTTAGAGAGTAGGATGCGGGAGTCGTATCCAGAGTTGTTTGTATCAGGTAATATTTTCGAGGACGAAAATTTCTAAGTGGGGGAGAGTTGTAACGCCCCAGTTTTGCCAACTTTACTTTATTGAGTCTTTCGATTATTTTATTATTATTTTATTTTATTTTCGACTTTTATGTTAAAATATATTATTTTTCGTCGTGATTATATTTTAACGCGTTTTGGGAACGTTTGCGAGATATTTGAGTGTGGTGGTATTTTGGACATTTCATTGATATATTTACTAAGTTAGACTAGAAAAGAAAATAGAAAAGAAAAGGGAAAGAAAAATAGAGAGAAAGAAAGAAGAAAGAATGAAAAAGAGAAGAAAAGAGGAGAAGAGAGAAAATTGGAGAAAGAGTGGAAAAAATCATCAAGAACAATTTCTAGGAATCGATTAAATCGGGTAAGGGTGCGAAACTCGATTATTCTATGATTGTATACGATTATGTATGTGTGTTTGTTGTTGTTTTGGATTGAATTGGAAGAAAATGAGTAAAACCCATATTTGGTATAATTGATTAGAAATTGATTTGAATGTGTCAAAACTTGTGTTGATTGTGTTTTAGATTGTCTATACATGTTGGTTGTGTGTTATTGCAATTCAAATTGGTCATTTTCTGAGTTTTAGGTGAAAAATGGGTTGATTGGATTTGGAAGACGTAGAAATTGTTCTGCATAATTTTTCTGGGTTTGTCCTGGCAATATGCGTAAGGGACTTGCCAATACGCGTATGGGCCAAGGCGATACGCGTAACATTGTGTTGGTTTTGGGGCATTACGCGTATGAAATGCATGTTTTACCGGCCCTCTGGTGATACGCGTAAGGGCTATGGGCGTACGCGTATGGATTTTTGAAACGTGATTTTGTGAAGAGAAATTGTTCTGTCAATACGCGTATGGGAATAGGTGTTACGCGTATGGACAGGAGAATGTCAAAAATGTGATTTTTAAAAATGTGTTTTCGATTTTGTCCGTAACTTTGGTTCCGATTATCCGATTTTTGAATTCTTGGTGTCGTTGGAAAGGTATCGAGTTGTACTTTGTGATTATGATGTTTTGAGAATTGTTATCCGATTAAATTATGTCGGGAAATGTGAATAGTGTCGGTTATCGATTTTTGTCATTTTAATGGTGTGGAATTGACGTGTATTATGCCGTATGTTGTTGTTTTGTACGTGAGATGACTTATGTGCTGTTGTGATGATGCTTTGTGGCCGAAAGGCAAGAAAATGCTAAGTGTGGTATTTGATAAATGTGCATGATTATGAATGTGTGTATGGATGCAATGTGAATGTCATAAGTCATTGTGTGCCAAGCATCATAGTGTGCATTGTTGAACGTCCTGAGTGACGGTTTAATTCCTGAGGGAAATTGCTATAATATCATGTGCCTCGAAAATATGAGGCGATGCCTGAGGACTTAAAGCGGTGGTTATAGACGATTGTGGGCTCCTTTGGAGACTTAAAGCAATCCTTAACGTCGTGTGCCTCGAAAATATGAGGCGATGCCTGAGGACCTAAAGCGACGGGTGAACATCGTAGGCCCGATGGGGAGTTACTTGAGATTCTCAGTAACGAGCGATGGTTCCAATAGTTCCTGAGTGAACTGATGATGAGACATGAGACATTGGAAGTCGGTACCGCATGGCATGTGCATAGAGTCGTTGTGTTGGTCTCTGTGCATTTGCATAATCATGGATTAAATGTGCATATTAATTGTGTGTGTGAATAATGTGATTGGAATATGTGTAATTGTATTGTGTTATATCTGCTTGTGGTACATTTGCGGTGAGAAGATGTTATTTGTGCATTCCTGGTGTTAATATATAATTTTATTCAATTATATTATGGTTGTTTTTCTCACCCTTCTGCTGTTTTATAACGCTCTATGAGGCGTTGCAGATTAGATTTGTTGGAGGTATTCTTTTTGTGAAGCTTTGCGTCTTCATTATTTTGGTCGGTCGGCTCTGATATGTGACTCTGGGTAGTTAGGGTGGCCGCGTGCTATTATTTTGTACATCTGATGATATAGTTTGGTTGTACATATGCTACCTGATGTATGACAAACTGTTTATATGTGTATATGTATATATGTTAATCAGATATTAGATTTTCCGCTTTAATTCTAATTTCTGAAAGGTGGATGTAAGGAACAAAGTTTCCTCTGTGTGATTGCTACCCCACAGTTGCATATCATTATGGGCAGGTGTTGCATGTTATGTGTATGTTTGGTTACAGTTGATGTGATTTCTCCCTTTCAATGCCGCAAATTCAAATGTACTCTGACGAAATTTCGAATTTTCTTTTAGTGCTTTAATTGCATGTTAATTGGGGGTATAGATTGGGGGCGTCACAGATTCAGCAAGAGCAAGCTGCCTTCTGAGAAGAGATGGACTCTATGAAGGGAAAGATTGATCAGATTCTTGAAGCCATCATGATGGCCAGAAGAGAGGAAGAACTGCGTGAAGCTGCTGCCGCCAACAACAATGCACAGGTTCAAGGGCCACCCTCAAGGCTCTCAGCTCCTGTTCCCAACCCCATCACTTATGGGATACCAATGAACTTCACTCCTGCCACTGAAGGAGCCACCACTCAACCACTTCCAACCCCTGGAGTTACTGTTGGAGCTATTCCGCAAGCCTAACCTGTTGTCACTCAAGTTCCTATTCCTCATGCTGAAGAAAACCTGGTAGATCAGTATGATGAGGTACAGAATTACCATGCTGCTATCCCAATTGTCAATCCTACTGCTGCTCAGGATTCTGAAGCCATGAAAATGTGTCGTGATTTAGCTAAGAAACTCCGAGTCATGGAGGGGCGCAACTCAAAATCTCTGAATGCACTGGAAATGTGCTTGGTACCAGATGTGGTCATTCCTCCTAAGTTCAAGGTACAGGAATTCCCAAAATATAAAGGCCTCAGTTGTCCCCACATACATCTAAGGATGTACTGCCGCAAGATGGCTGCCCATGCCAAAGATGAAAAGTTGATGATCCATTGCTTCCAAGACAGCTTGTCTGGGGCATCACTCGAATGGTATATGTAGCTGGAGCGTAGCAATATGCGCATTTAGGATGATCTAGTGAATGCATTTGTCAAGCAATACAAATACAACACCGACCTTGCTCCGAATCGTACTCAACTTCAGAGTATGGCTCAAAAGGACAACGAATCCCTTAAGGAGTACGCGCAATGTTGGAGAGAGCTAGCTGCAAGGGTGCATCCACCTCTTGTTGATCGTGAACTGATTGACATCTTCATGGGTACTTTGCAGGGCCAATACTATGAGAAGTTGATTGCTAATGTTTCTGCCGGATTCTCTGATTTGGTAATTGTCGGTGAGAGAATTGAAGAGGGTCTGAAGAGCGGAAAGATCCAAGGAGGTTCTAGCAACCAGTCTCAAGCCAAGAAACCTTTCAACAATGGATTTAAAAAGAAAGAGGGTGAAACAAATGCTGTCTATGCTCAGAAGGGGCAAGCTCCACAAGCTCCAGCTCCAATGCCTTATCAAATTCCATACTTCCAGTATCCATATGTTGCTGCTGCGCAATACGCTTCAATGCCTTATTAGCCAACTTTTGAAGCTATTCAAACTCCAACGCCTCAGCAACAGATTCCTCAGCAACAATCGTACAACCAGCAGGGGTATCAGTATCCTCCTCAACATCAACAACAGAGAGCTGCTCAACAACGTCAGCCTAATCAACAGAGGACAAGGAGGTCTGATAGAGACTTTGATCGTCTGCCGATGACCTATGCTCAGATCTTTGCTCAATTGATGGAGAAGAGGGCAATCACTCCTAGGGACCTAGCTCCTCCAACTGTCATCCCCCCAGATTATGATGCTAATGCTCATTGTGAGTTTCATAAGGGTGCTCCAGGGCATACGATCGAGGACTGCAGAGCTTTCAAACACAAGGTTCAAGACATGATCGACTCAAAGTATCTTTGTTCAATGGGAAGGCTCCAAACGTCATCAACAGCCCTATGCCGCCGCCACGCTAGTGCCAGCATCTAGTCAAGTCAAATCAAGTCAAGTTTATTCCCCGAAGAAGCCAGTCATGTTGCCATCCCATCATTTGCATTCTTGTATTTTTTCTTTATTTGTTTCAGTACTGTATGCTTTGAACATTGTCGTTTGTATTTGGTTTTCTTAATGTAGTGACTATGCATGTTTTGAATCAGTTATGTCGTATTCACTCATTTCTTCCATTTATTGCAAATCACCGACACATTTATCCACTTCACTCTCTATATCAAACTGTTGTTAGCAATGATTGGAGGGAGGATGATGACAAAGAAATACCCATAATTGCAAAATGTGTGCTTTCGGATAGAATCCCACCAATGATGTACAGGCATTGTTTCAACCCCCAAACACTGGAGAGACAAGGAGTTAATCCATAGTAAACCACTTCGAGCCTAGAAGTAGTAGCTTCCTTCGGATATACAAAACCTTACATTTAACCTGGGGCAGGGTAGTGTTCAGTTAACCTGATTACAAACTCAAATCACAAGACAAAATCCAAAAGATATGTTGGTTGTTCATCAATACCCATGACTTGGCAGTCACAATCATCCAACAAAACAAAAAAAAAACAAAAATCAAAAGCCTGCTAAGTCAAGCACCTCAAAGGAGACTTAGGCAAAAATCAAGGCAACCCTGATGGACTCGACAAGCAAAATCATTCCATGCAAAAGATAGGTATCAAAAACAAAATCAAAAGAGGCACTCAAATCCTCACCAAAAACAAAAAAAGATCCAGTGACCACCATATCAAAACCAAAGGGTCACTGACATCCATCAGAAACAAAATAAGGTGACTGCCAGTTCGAGCAAACCTTGAGCCATCACTCTTTCACCGTCAACCCTTTTGGAAGACAAATGTGTGCAAGATTAACTGAACGTAGGACTGGAGAACATCATGAAGAAGGGGTGGGTACAAATCGAATATTGAGCCTCATATCCTTTGTTTCATAAACCGTGAACCAGACCACGTTACAACCCTCGAAAGACCTAATTGAGGCGAGGTTTATTTTGAAAGCGTACTATTGCAAGGTTGCGTAACCTGACTCCCCATATTTGCTAATCTTCAACATCGGTGTCATTCTCCTTGCTATATCTTTCACACCATCAAAATCAGCACACATTTGGGCTAACGGTCCATTCGTCTCACTATCACGACACCCGAATAAATGACACATTTTCAAAATTTGCATGAGTATTGCATTAAGATTATCATTTGTGAATGTGCAAATTTTAACTGCAAATCAGTGCTAGACAACAAAGACATTCCAACAAGGGGCAATCAAAGAGGAATTTAAATTTTCAATGGTGTCAACCCGAAACAAGACTCCCACAAAACCCTCAGGCTGGGGCAAACCCTTCAACAGCTCAATCAGGTGCAAAGTCATCTCAAAACACGTCAAAGCTATAAGATCAAATCCTTTCAGAACTGGTTAATCAGGGGCAGACCATTACCATGTTCGGACTGGGGCAAGAGTCATTACAGCAAGCAACCCTGACCATCAAGCAAAGTTGTGGTTCTCTCAGAAATGAACTCATTGTCAAGTGATCAAACTCGAGGCTTCAAAAGCATCTTCGTCTGCTTCAATCATGACGTCTTCAACAAACTGAGTGTCGAGGAGATCAAGTCCCTCCCACTGCCCAAAGGTCCAATCCTCATTGGCAACTACCAAAAGTCCACCATGCTGGCACATCCAAAACATATCCAATCACCCGTCTGCAATCATGTGCATCATACGCATTTCATTCGTCATCATATGCATACCCAGAAAAAAGCCAAATCATACTTCCCCAGCACTTGCATCTCTGCGCGTCAGCATTTGCATTGCATTTCCATTCGTTATGGAGCATCATTACAAAATCAAGCATTCATATACACATAGTCAAGATCCAGGATCAATCTCAAGACTCCAAGACGATCTTCAGCCCAGTCAGGGGCATCTTCTTCAAATCCGTGAGCATTCCTCACGAAGTTGGTTCAACCTTTTGTTGATCAAGACAAGATCTCAAAGCAACCTTCTGCCCTGTCAGGGGCATCTTCTTCAAGTTCATGGGTGTTCCTCATGAAATTCTTTAACCTTTTGTTAATAAAAATGTGATCTCCAAGCAAGTCAGTGTGCATTCCTCATTGAGTTGTGTTCCTCAACTTTTTTTTGCTGAGGTCGTCATCCTCACCCCAACCAATAAACATTCCTCCAAGTCAGTGGGCGTTCCTCATTGAATCTTTTCCTCAGGTCGAACTACGACTGCCCTGATTCTTTATTCTCGTCCGAGTAGAGATACGTAGGCACAAGATTGTGTAGATCTTGGCGGGTTACCTTCTCCATTTTTTCACTGTTTCCCTTTCATTTTCGTGGGCTCTCCTCATTGATTTCTTTACTTCAACCTTTGTGTGTGTGCCATATTATCCTTTTGGTAATAGCAAGCTGTGTTGTGTGCCCTATTATCTCGTCGATAATAGCAGGCGTTGCGTGTGTGCCCTATTATCTCGTCGGTAATAGCAGGTTGTGTGTGTGCCCTATTATCTCGTCGGTAATAGCAGGTGTTGCGTGTGTGCCCTATTATCTCGTCGGTAATAGCAGGCTATGTGTGTGCCCTATTATCTCGTCGGTAATAGCAGGTTGTGTGTGTGCCCTATTATCTCGTCGATAATAGCAGCCGTTGCGTGTGTGCCCTATTATCTCGTCGGTAATAGCAGGCTGTGTGTATGTCCTATTATCTCGTCGGTAATAGCAGGCGTTGCATGTGTGCCCTATTATCTCGTCGATAATAGCAGGCTGTGTGTGTGCCCAATTATTTCGTCGGTAATAGCAGGCGTTGCGTGTGTGCCCTATTATCTCGTCGATAATAGCAGGCTGTGTTGTGTGCCCTATTATCTCGTCGGTAATAGCAGGCTGTGTTGTGTGCCCTATTATCTCGTCGGTAATAGCAGGCTGTGTTGTGTGCCTTATTATCTCGTCGATAATAGTGGGTTTTGTTGTGTGCCCTATTATCTCGTCGATAATAGCAGGCTGTGTTGTGTGCCCTATTATCTCATCAATAGTAGCAGGTTGTGTTGTGTGCCCTATTATCTCGTCGATAATAGTGGGCTGTGTTGTGTGCCCTATTATCTCGTCGATAGTAGCGGGCTGTGTTGTGTGGCCTATTATCTTGTCGATAATAGTGGGCTGTGTTGTGTGCCCTATTATCTCGTTGGTAATAGCAGGTTGTGTTGTGTGCCCTATTATCTCGTCGATAGTAGTAGGCTGTGTTGTGTGCCCTATTATCTCGTCGGTAATAGCAGGCTGTGTGTGTGTGCCCTATTATCTCGTCGGTAATAGTAGGTTGTGCGTGTGTGCCCTATTATCTCGTCGGTAATAGCAGGCTGTGTGTGTGTGCCCTATTATCTCGTCGGTAATAGCAGGTTGTACGTGTGTGCCCTATTATCTCATCGGTAATAGCAGGCTGTGTGTGTGTGCCCTATTATCTCGTCTGTAATAGCAGGTTGTGTGTGTGTGCCCTATTATCTCGTCGGTAATAGCAGCCTTTGACCTCATTTCCATCCTTTTGGTGGAACGGTTTGTGTGTGTGTGTGCCCTATTATGGTCAGATTTCTTATATTTTAACCTCCCAATCCCTTTCTTTCTTGCAGACAAATTTGTGGTATTTTTATATCTAATTGACTTATACCTCGATAAGACTGAACGCCACAGCAGTTCATATTACTCGGTTCAAGCCAATTAGATAGGGGCATCTGTCATACCCCAAATTTGTCCTACCAGTGTAACTTTTTCATCTGTACATCCGTTCACTAACCATTGTTCGAAAAATCCAAAAAAATATGTTGTTGAGTTGAGTTTCATTTGAGGTTTGTCGAATCGGGGTGCATGATTCAAGTGGTGTGTGCTGAGGCTTCAATTGAGGTTTATGTGTCAAGTCAAGGTTTTTTGGAGCAGAGTAGTGCAGTTCATTATCTTCTGGTCTCAAGGCATTTGTTGATCATTTGGTCCATGACGAAAGATTTATTATTAGTATAAGTGGCACCGTCAAAGTATTGATTCAGTGGTGGATTCATGTTGATCTAAAAATCTGATTCATTTCAAATAAAAGATGGATTCGCTTATTGTTTCATTTGTCGAGGATTAATTTGAGGTTCCATATTCAAGTGTAAGTTCAAGAAAAGTGGTATGGAGTTGCAAAAGAAATTCAATTCAATTCCAAGTACATTTTACAGAAACTCTATAAAAACTACGTGGATTCAAGCTCTATCACAAACATCTCCAAGCTCATTGTCACAAAATTCACAAAAAATACCAAGTCCATTACACATTCTTTGCTGCCAAAAAAAATAATAATAAATGTAAGGCCCATGAGTTTTAGAGAAATTTTACAAAGGATTATAAGTTGGAAACCCACTTGCAACAAGAAATTGCACAAAAATTAGCGTACAACACAAATCTCCAACCATATGCTACCGGTCCCACACGACGCACAACCCAAAAAACCGCAGGCAAATCATGATTCACACAAGATCAATGGTACTACTACATGAAAATGAGCCTCAATGAGCAAGTTGTACCACGCAATTTGTTTTAATAACCAAGCCACCAACACCGACCTATACACTATAACGTGGTTCGTATATCACCACGCCAAGCAACAATTACCTCCATCCATTGTGCAATAACCCCAGCCACAGTACCCATACTACAAGCTTTCACTAGCGGCCCACCATTTTCCCCATGCCAATACTTTTCAACATAACAAAACGCAAGATGACGTACACTCCATGGCCACTTTCGACTAGTATGCAGGACCCCGTCGTTGCTGCTACAGGACCTGCGAAAACACGACAAAGTCATTCCACAATGTTTCACAAACAAGTCCTCTGGAATAACCTGTGAAAAGAACCGTACAACACGCACACCACCATTCCAAAACCATTCCCTACACAAGCCAATTCGCACAGCACCATACAACCTCAAAAAGACATCAGAATTTTCCAACTCACCATTCACAATTCATTTCCAAATTCACCCCTGCAAACTCCTATATAAAGACACCCCTCTCACCTCATTCAAGGGGAACCCTAGCCGCCACAAATCTCCTCAACCCACCTTCAACCTTTTTTCCAACAAACCCCAACTCTTTCAAACCACCACCTCACTGTTCTTCTTCAAATCCGCAACAACCAATTCAAACCAACACAAACCCAGATTTCAATTTTCCTCAAACAACCACAACACCAGATTGATTCACCCTTTCATTCAACCCAAATCCCTTTTAACAACCATAACCTTTTTTTTTCAAATCTTCAAACAAAATCCCAAATCAATCGCATCACCAAAATCAGAACAAAGATGAAGAAGAGATAAAGTGAAATCCAAAACAGAGAGAGAGAGAGAGTCATGAGATGAAGAGAGAAATCGTGAACGCAAATCTAAACCTGTGACGAGCGAGTAGAGAGTGAAACCGAATAGAGAGGTCGAGCAGAGAGAATAGAAACGAGAAAGGTTGGAATGGAACGCTTGCGGTCTTGTCTCGAACTCGTCCATGGCCTTTGTTTTCCTGTAGCGTTGCTTTTAATGTTTCGTTTTAAAAAATGATAATGATGATACTGTTTTCGTTTTTAGCTAACTCTACCTCTCAAAAAATTCTGATATGGTTGCTTTGTTGTGGTTGTTACCGTGTTCCTTGTGCACACAAGTTTGACTGTTTTTCTTTTAACATAAACCGTGTCTTGTTTGTGTAGTGGGTGATGGGTCTCAAGCCCAAGTGATCCCATGTTCTTATAAGCACTCCCCATCTCAGCGCACCCTTCCTTCATATATTTTCTTTTTTTTTTCTTTTATTTCATTTAATATCCTTGTGTTTTTTTTATTATTATTTCTGATGTTTTAAGTTGTTATTAAATCATTATTATCGTTAATTACCTTTTCATTTTCAATTTCATCTTTGGGCCAATGATATAAAATATTCATGATTTAATCAAACCGATTAAATCTCAATTTATTTGAGGCCTACCTACTCATTTGTTTATTTACAATTTATCTACAATTTATTTTTGTTCATAATGTTATTTATTAGGTCAATGAAAACATATATCGATTGATTTATCGATTTCTCGACTAAATCTCGATAAAGGTGAGACCTTTATTATTTTTCATGTCATTTTCAATTTTATATTATTTCCATCATTTTTGGTTCATTTACATTTATTTTAGGTCGATGAAAACCAAATATCGATCGATTTATCGATTTCTCGATTAAATCTCGATAAAGGTGAGACCTTTATCCTTTGTATTCATTTTCTCAATTTTATTTCATTTTTATTGTTGTTCTTATTCATTTTGGGTCTATGACAACCAAATATCGATCGATTTCTCGATTTCTCGATTAAATCTCGATAAAGGCGAGACCTTTATACTTTGTATCCATTTTTTCAATTTAATTTCCTTTTTGTCATTTTTATATTCTTTTATTTTCATTTGGGTCAATGAAGGTCAAAAATCCGATTATCGATTCGTCGATTAAATCGAGATTAAGACGAGACCAATTTTATTTTTAGTTCGATTTTATACCTTATGTCTTTTATTTGGCCAATGAAAGTCGAAAGTCAACGATTTATCGATTTCTCGATCAAATCCGATTAAGACGAGACCATTTTTATTTCTACTTTAACCTCTTGTCAATATTATCTTGTTTATTTTCCGTCGAATATTATCTCAATTATATTATCGTTCATCCTTATTCATATCCATATCATATTCGCATTCATATTTATCTAGATGTTTTATTGGTTCAAACACTTACTTCCCGATTAAAATACTCAACACATATTCAAACCATTTTTCTTAATTAAATCGCGAAAGAATTGAATTCTTGAGGTCTAGCACTTCTTGGGTTCTTGAGTGACCACCATTGGGGCGCACGCCTTAGGTGGCAATCACTCGACCTTTCGCTCCTAAAACACTCGCCTTAACTATTTGAACAAAGGAATGCCATTGGAGTCTAGCATTCCACGTGGTACATCCTTTGTTCATTAAACAATATTTCGTAAATCAATCGAATGAAAAAGGTGTCGTTGAGATCTAGCATCTCAGTAATGCCCCGATTAATTGGTTACGAGGCCGACGTCTCGTTTATCGAATAATCGTCATTCTCCCTAAAAACACTCAACAAATTAAGTCATTTATAAACCAATTCTCGACTCGTCGTCGAGCCACTTTTCAAAACATTCTCGTAAGTTGAGTGCCTTTTGCCTCGTCGTCAAATGCACACTCACACATCTCGAGGTTTCGTTACTAGGAGCACCCCTAGGGACTAGTATCGATCCTCACCTCTTTTCTCAACCAATTCGACTCAATCTTTTTCAAACACTTTCTTAATCAACTAACGAAAGAAGGATATTCTTGGAATCTAGCATTCCTTGGGTCTTCGAATGAATGGCTCTTGATACACGCCCTTGGGTTGTTGTTCATTCACCCTTTCTTCTTAAAACACTTAATCCTTATTGAACACTTTTTATAATCAACTCACAAAAGAACTGAGTTCTTGGAATCTAGCATTCCTTGGATTCTTAAGTGACTGCTCTCGAGGCACGCCCCTTGGGTTGCATGTCATTCAATCTTTCGTCTCCTAAAATTCAAGCCCTAACCCTCCTTTTCGTGGGCGTACCACGAACTAAGACTGCTCTGATTCTTTATTCTTGTCTGAGTAAAGATACGTAGGCACAAGATTGCGATAATCTTGGCGAGCTACCTTTTTCTTTTTCCCCCGTTTGCGTACACACTTTTTCTTTTTCCCCCGTTTGCGTCCACATTACCTTCCCTCCATCTTACGTCTTCCCTTTATCCCTTCCCGTAGTCGAACTACGATTGCTCTAATTTCTCATTCTCGTCCGAATGAGCATACGTAGGCCCGAGGTCGCGATGATCTTGCCGAGCACCTTACCCTAAAACCACCCCTTTCCCTTAGTAACTGAAACCTTTTACTCTACCTTTTCGCATATACCGTTGAGAAGAAAACAAATAAGCTTAGATAACGTTTCCTCACAATTCGAACTAAGAGGTTCCCGTTGAGTACAACGGACGTGAGGGAGTGCGCGTACCTTCCCCTCACGTAACCGACTCCCGAACCCAGAATGTGGTTGCGACGACCATGTTCTTATCCGTTCCTAAAAGGTTTTCTCAATATTTTCCTTTCCCTCTTTTTGGGATAAATAAAGTTCGGTGGCGACTCTGTCCGAACCATTTTCCGCGCCTTTCGCGCGAGGGTCGTGTCTTCGATTAGATGAATTTTTCGAGGTGCGACAGCGTTCAAACAAGGAGTTGATGGCAGCCTCAAACACGGACTCCACAAGATAATATCTATCTTTGAAGGCCCGGATAGAGTCCAGGTATGTCTGGAACAACTTCCTTGGTTGTTTAAAAGATACCCAGTTGTGTTGCCCATGCACAGATTGTCGCTGAAGGTGGAAAACACGGAAAACAGCGGGATGGTGGCACCGATTTGAAGGTACTGACACACGAGCTCGAACTCCTAAACAAAAGCGATTGCGTTCGGATGAAGCTAAGAGGGCGCCAACTCCAGCCATTGAAAAATCCCAATTTGAAAGTCACTGAAGGGGAGGCAGAACCCGACCTCCCGCAAAACGAACTCATAACTGGGAAAGCGTTTCCCTGCATATGATGGATAGATCCGGTCCCTTTGTTTAGGCTTTAATGTCTCCCAGTTTGCGGGGGCTCCTTATTCTAGGTCCTTGACAACCGTACAAGTGTCTGAATCATCATAGGTGAAACGCAAGATGATTTCCCAGGTCTCCTGCCCGGCCTAATCCAAGCTCTTTTTAGCCTTCGCGTCGACCACGACGACTTCGTCGTTTTCTTCGACCATATTAGTATGCTCGTTCTATCGAGCCATTAACCTTAAAAGCAGAGGAAAATAGTGAATTTGATGTGAAGATCAAATCCACCCTTCCATTGCAGTTCAAGTGAAAGGGCGAGGAGGACGCGCGGGCATGCCCCTGACCGAAATCCCTTTAGTTAAATGGCGAGCACGGAAGTCGAATTATCTGCTCCTTGACACGAAAATTACTACACTGACATGAGGAGAGAGTTCCCCAATGTCAAGCCCAGCAAAGGCGACAAAGCCCCATGATCTTCATCAGGAACTTCATGAGTTCCCCAGAATCTTCATCCGTTCCCTAGAATCTTCATCGGGAAATTCATGCCGGAATCTTCATGTGTTCCCCAAAATCTTCATCGGAAACTTCATCAGTTTCCTGGAAACTTTATCGGAACCTCATGAAGCCCGTCAGAGATTCAAGAACACGGCCAGAAAATTCATATTAAGCGCCAGAAAACGCGTAACTTCATTGTGAAGTTCATAAGTGTCAGAAATACGCGTTCCTAGAGCTACTTTTTGGAGCTAACTACTACCATACTAACTGGAAAAGATGAAGGAAGCTTACATGTATGAAGGAGATTCTGGAAATCTGTGGTGGAGGAAAGACCGTTGGCAACGGCGATGACGGCGGCGAGATTGTATGAGAGCCGAAAACTTAAGAAGATCTTGAGGAGAGGTTGAGTTATGTGAGCGTAACAAGTGAGTCCCCCTCTCCTCATACTTATATCCGCTGGCACGCAAAACAAATCGTCGCCTAGACCCTTGAGTACCCCTACTCGTAGGACGTCAGACGCATTTAATGCTTATGACACGTGGGGAGAAAAGACATCATGATTGACCTTTCAAGCCCCATCACAAGGCTCAAAGAAATAATGTGTCTATCCTCCCCACTTCCACATTGTGTCGCGAGCACGTCCTCGGGGAAATGATTCAAAACAAGGCAAGCTGTCGATCATGAATAACTCTAGCCCCCAAGAACTCTGGCCCCCTTGCGGAAATATGGCCTCGAGGTAAATGCAAAACTGGACCATGTCATCAAGCACACACAAACCTCACGGGCAGAAGCTTGGGCGCTATCGGGCACAATGAGTAATCTCCACAGACCCCCCACGGGCAATCTCGCAAGCATAGCTCTGCGAGCTAACCACCTCGAACATAAGCGATACTCCTCCGAGCAAGTTCTCTTTGTCCCTCTTCGACATAAGAATTAACTATAAGTCATTACTCATATGCCTCAGAGCAACGACTTGGGAGGCTTTTGTTCTAGACTGGGCCAAAGGCTAGCCTACCGTCGGGCACGGTTTAACCCATCTCGACGTCGTGGAGGGCCCAATAGAGGCCTAATCCACCATTCTCGCAGGAGGAAACGTTCCTCACATGTCTTCCCCACGTACTCCACTAGCTCCCCATGCGGGGACACGTCACTAGTTGAACTCGTGCCTTCCGCGAGGCAGTTGACCCAGGACGAAGACCACATGCTGGTTTTCCCTACTCCTATGTAAGATCCTGGCAGTTATCCGTAATAGGCCTAATGATCCAGCCCACTACAGATAATCATTGGCCCAGCGCTGGGGGCACATTATAAATATACCCTCCTCCATATGAGGGTCAGGTATTCTAATTCATACTACTATGTACTTGCTTTCTCTCTCACTCTAAACCTCACTTTGGCATCATAGTGTCTTGCAGGTACATCCCCCTCATCTTCTCCACCAGTGCATTTGGAACTCACGATGTGTTGTTGGCCGTTGACATTCTTCTGATCCCGGTAAGATCAATTGTGATGTGAAAACAACGCAGAAAAAAAAGACAGCTGCGACGCGATTTTCACGTAACTATGGTTTTTTAATAATTAAATAAAAGAATCCTGCTTTTCAAATGGTGGGACGTTATAATTTTTTTTAAATGTTGCGTCATGTTAAACACGTCGCAACATATATTTCAAAATAAAATTAAAAAAGGCGTCAACGATTTCACATCGGGAGATTCAAATTTTAAAAAAAATTAAGTTGTGACGTATAAAATATGTCGCAAAATACTTTTCAGAAAATTCAAAAATATCATGTGGAAATCTTGACTAACTGAATTGATGTTTGGTCAGGATAATGGTTGTTCTGGCATCTTAGCATTAGTTAAGGGCTTATCCCAAAGCAAACTCCAAAAAATATATGCATTTGCTAGGGGCTTATCCCTAAGAAAATGACTGACACTGGGCTAGGGGCTTTTCCCTCACAAATTCCAAAACATAGATTCATTTGCTATGGATTTATCATTTAGCAAAATACTGACATGACTGTGCCACTAGACTGCTCCTACGCCTGCATGTCTGTAAGTGAAAATTTAAGGATGACATTTTGCGAGGGGTTAGCCCCAAACTAAATAGCCACATAAGAAGCCCCAAGAAAATTATTTGTGATTCTCTGTTTAGCTAGGAGACTTATCCCCTCATAAATTTTTGTTTGTGAGGGAAATTTTACATTAGTGTCAGGTTTAACCTCTAACTAAAAACGTTTTTTTCTTGTAATAAAAATTAAGATCGAGTAAAAGTTTTATATAAAAAAAATTAATTGTAGAAAAGATAAATTTATTTTTATAAGATTAATTTTCTTGTTTAAAATAAAAATATTATTTTTTGTTATAATTCCTTTTTTTCCTTTTTGGTGAAAATATTAGTTTTATCATGGTAAATCAAAAACTAATATCTATAATTATACACGATTTAATTTAATTTTGTTATTTATAATCATAGATATTTAACAATATTCGATCCTAATTCAATTTTAAGTTAAAATTTTATTTGTAGTATTTTTTTCTAATTATTGATGTATCGCCTACTCAAATATGGTTAATTGGATCCATAAATTGTTTATTTTTAAGAATAAATAAAAGAGTTTCTTAATACACCACCCATGTTTCTTATACACCACGTGAAATTTCGTTTTTGCCCCCCAGTTCCGGATGTGCACATCTGGACGCACCGTTTTTTTTAAATGTTGCTTTGTTCCGGATGTGCAAATCCGGAATGACAAGTTACGCGTCTTCCGGATGTGCACATCCGAAAAAATGGCTGAAACTCAACATATTAAAAGGTATATTTATTTTAAAAAATAATAATAATATGTATTTTAAGAGAACGTTAGAGCAATGAATATGGCAGACTTCCTTTAATGATAACTTCAAAATATTTATCAAAACGCATGATGGCCACTTGTTCTGTATCCAAAAGCTGTCTAGTAGTTCTAACCCATATTTTAAAAAAAATAACGGTCATCCACCTATGATGGCAAACATGATCTGTAACCATAAGTTATATATCCAAAAAAGGCATTGTGAATATCGGAACTCCCAAAGCTATCCTCAAAGATTGTAGGACAAATGAAGATCAACAGTAAAATATTACTTCTTTGACGTTATCCCAGATAAATGGCAGCAGAGTCGACACAAAGTTGGTGGTACTCCTATTACCACTTGCAGAACCAGAATCAAAATTTTCGACTTCATTTATTTAGTATCGAGCGTGGTGCCTAAATGATACATGTTAATGTATATTTATGTATATTTATGTATATGTATATATTATAACTTGTTTTAATTTTATATATGATTTATTTTGCATTGTTAATTTCTGCTTATCAGAGATGGAGTAAGTGAGGGTCAGTTCAATCATGATTTGCTTTATGAGATGGATGCAATTCGGAAGGTAAGACATAGCTAACTTTAACTTTTAGATGTTATCATAGTGGCTAAAACCGGGGAACATTTGCTAGCTTTCCGCGCTCGATACTACATAAGTGAAGTCGAAAATTATGATTCTGGTTCTGCAAGTGGTAATAGGAGTACCACCAACTTTGTGTCGACTCTGCTTCTATTTATCTTGGATAACGTCAAAGAAGTAATATTTTACTGTTGATCTTCATTTGTCCTACAATCTTCGAACCTGTAAAATATAATCCTTTTAGGCTTAAACCCAGTTGATTTATAGAAAGTCACACGCCACTCCCTGAAAATCAAAATAAAATCATGAGGAATCCACAAATCTAACAAAATTATCTTATAAGTGCAGCGGCCCGATTTCCCTTCTGAGGCCACCACCTTACAAAACTTACTATATGATTTGCCCTTAAAATCAGGCAAAATTATGATCAACAATTGAAGTCTTCCCTCCTGCTTTGTCCCATCAATAATTATATTTATATTTTTTAATAGTCCAAAATGGTAAATAATAATGAATTTTTTATGCATACAAACACTTTTCTTGTATCGTGTAAGTTAGTAACTACTCACATTCTTAACCTTTCTTCTCCAAAAAGCTCAGTCTTTTCGGTGCTATGTGCCCTTATAGGTAAATAATAATGAGTTTTTTTATGCATACAAACTTTTTTTTATTCATCAGCGTTTCACTCTGTAATGCATGTTTACTTCATTGACATTGACTGAAAATTAATGGATACACCAAAACAACACATTGAAGAGATACGAAGAACAAAGTTTTCTATTGGCGAGAAACTTAATCCCTTGACTCAAGATCTTCATCATGCTGTCAAGACCTTCTCCCTCCCCTCATTCGAATGTATATTAACTTGCGATGATATATTAACATATGCGACCAACCGACAAAACCGATTTTTAAAAAAATAAATAAAGTTATGCTATTTTTCCGGATCTGCAGATCAAGAATTTTAAAAAATAAAGTTATGTTATTTTTTCGGATGTACACATCCGAAACACATCAGCGTTTTTTAAAAAATTGGTGCGTTCGGATAGGGAATTATAACAGAACTATTTATGACAGCAACAAAAATTTGCTTTACACTCGGCGATTAGGGAATTTGGATATACTGAACAAGCATATTGACACGCTTTGAAATTACACTCTGTCGCTGACCCTGCTGCCTCCCAACAACATTCATCTCCACATTTATCAGGAGGATGTGGAAGATCATTTGGAAAATTGATTGAACTAGTGTCAGCTGATGCCAATATTACAAAAATGCATAGAATTGCAAAGGTATAATTGAGAGTGTTGATGCGAGTAGCCATTTATTTCTATGTTATATTGAAAGATAGACAATCAACGCCTTGAAAATTTAAAAGAAAGGAAAATGACACTATTTGATGTATTCTCTGTTGCTATTTATAATAGACAATTTATTTCTTAAATTTATTAAACAATTATTGTATATGATTCAATGAAATTTATTCTCTTATAAACGGAATAAGAATAGAATAAGAAGGAAGAAGATTTTTTCCATATAACCAAAAACAAAATTTAAATGTTGACGATAAATGTTTTTATTGGATATTTATTTGTGTATTTTCTTTTTAAATATTTATTTATTTCGTAAACATCTATTTATTTTTTATAAATCTTACAAGAATATTAAGAAATTTAAATTATATAAATAACAATTATTTAATATCTAATAATTTATGCATTCAAATTATTAGAAAAAAAGTATTTTTTTTCTCATTAAAAAAGAGTTAAATATACGATACCCCTACATTATAAGCGAATTTCGATTTACCCTTTGTAATTTTTTTTATTCCCTCGTTGAAATGTTTAGATTCTATTTATTTGAAATCTACACTTGTTAAGGGGTAAAAACAAAAAAATAGAATCAAAACACAAACAAAAAAATAGAATCAAAACATTATAAGGGAGAATTTAACATTTTTTACACGGGATAAACCGACACTACAAGAAAAACTTCCCTCGCGTGATAATGTTGTGATTTGAAAAGAACGTGGAAAAAAATAGCAGTTGCAATGCGATTTTCACGTAACTAAATTTTTAATAATTAAATGAAAGAACTCCCTTTTCAGATGGTGGACGT
The DNA here is from genome assembly GCA_022829125.1 of Lathyrus tuberosus. Taxonomy (NCBI): domain Eukaryota; kingdom Viridiplantae; phylum Streptophyta; class Magnoliopsida; order Fabales; family Fabaceae; genus Lathyrus; species Lathyrus tuberosus. The sequence goes on from JALAZF010000191.1 coordinate 4,617,982, forward strand.
TATAAAATTTAAAAAAAAGTGTTGCGTCGTGTTAAACACGTCGCAACATATATTTATTTACTTAATATATATTTATATATTTCATATATATTACTTAATAATATTTTTACTTACTTAATAATAAGTAATTTAAAAAATACATACTTACTCAAATTTGATTTACTTACTTATTTTAATATATATATATATATATATATATATATATATATATATATATATATATATATATATATACTTGCTTCTTAAAAATAATTTACTTACTTATACAAAAATATTAGTTAATAAATAAAATAAGAATTTTAAGCTATTACTTAATATATTTTGTTTAATACAGTGTATATTTATAAAATATTAAATAATATATTTATTTAAAGAATATATATTTATATACTTCATATATATTACTTAATAATATTTTTACTTACTTAATAATAAGTACTTTAAAAAATACATACTTACTCAAATTTGATTTACTTACTTACCTTTAAAAAATATATATACTTACTTCTTAAAAATAATTTACTTACTTATATAAAAATATTACTTAATAAATAAAATAATAATTTTAAGCTATTACTTAATATATTTTGTTTAATATTGTATATATTTATAAAATATTAAATAAATCTAATAATATATTAAATTCGGAAAAAATAAAAAAACCTATTAATATACTATTTAATATATTCTATTTTTTTCTATATGTAAGTATAGATTTTTTTTTAATAAAATGTTTTAAGTAAGTATTATATACTATGTAAGTTAATGTATTTATTAAGTAATGTTTTAAGGAGGAGTAAGATGTCCTTGACTTAAATGTGAATGTAGACCTATAATTAGTGACCCAGAGGCCGTAGAACGTAATTTGAAGAGAAGAGATTCATTGAAAATTATTGGGGTTGGACATATAACGGAGAAGAACTGTCGAGTAATGTACCAGAGATAGCTAATACGCATGCTTCAAGTAGTCGATCACATATGGAATATGATGAATAATTTAATCTGATTGATGAGATAGTTGGCGATGCTTTTGGGGTGAATGTGACCTATGATGAATTTGAAGATTTTGATGTGGAAGGGTTGCTAACTAAGGAAACACAAAGATTTTATCAGTTGTTTAAAGAAATTAATACGTCGTTGTTTAAGGGGTCATCAGACTCAAAATTATCAATGTGTGTGAGATTATTGGCCGCCAAGTCAATTTGGAATGTTCCTGATCAGTGTTTGAAATTCTTCTCAAATATGATGCTGGACGAGACTCCTACGAAAGACAACGTGCCTACAATTTTTTATGAGGCAAAGAGGTTGGTATTAAAGTTGGGTTTAGAAGTAAGAAAGATTGATTGTTGCATTAGTGATTGCATGTTGTTTTATGAGAATGAGTTTAGTACAAATGATGGAGCGTTAGAGGAATGTAAGTTCTGTAAGAGTACAAGATATAAAGTTCGCAGTAAAGCCATTGATCGTAAGCAAAAAGGTGTAACAGTGAAGTCCATGTTTTATCTCTCAATAATACCAAGGTTAAAAATAACATTTGCTTCAATGCATAGTGCAAGTCAAATGACATGACATCAAACAAACAAAACAAGTTCTGACACTATGCGACATCAATCTGATGGCGAGAAATGAAAGCACTTTGATTGGCGAATCTAGAAATGTGAGGCTTGGATTATGCTGTGATGGTTTTACTCCATATGTCCAAGCTTCGGTAAGTGGATATTCTTGTTGGCAAATTACTGTAACCCCTTACAACCTCCCTCCTGAGACGTACATGACAAAACCATACATATTTTTTACTTGCCTCATTCCAGGGCCTTCGAGTCCAAAAGTTGAAATCGATGTGTATTTACAACTTTTAATTGATGATTTTAAGAGGTTGTGGATTGGAGAATGGAATTATGATATATCATGTAAACAATACTTTACTTTGCGAGCTGCCTTTATGTGGACTATTAACGACTTTCCCGCGTATGGTGTAATGCCCCAAAATTTTATTATTTGTTTTCGTAATATAATTGTGCAATTTATGTGTGTTGTGATGTTATGTTGTATTAAGGGAGACCCTTGAGTGTAGTACACCAACCTTAAAAATTAGAATTTAAGAAGATAGGGGTGTGTGAACGAAAAGGTAGAGACATGAGGGCGGTGGAAGAAGTGGTGGTTGTTATCATTATTTAATTAAGATCATTTATATAAATAATAGTAATAGTTAATATTTAAATAATAATTTTAATTATTAGTGTTAAAATGATATATTAAAATAAATATTTGATTTGAATTTATTAAAATAAATATTTAGTTTAGATTTGATAAAATAATAATATTAGATTTTAAATAAAAAATAGAGAATTGGTTGTTATAAGGGAAGTGGAAGTGAGAAGAGGGGAGGTTACTGAATGCGTGAAAACTTGGGAAAAAGAGAACTAGGAAGAGAAGAAGAAAAGTTAGGAGAATCAAGAAAATTACCATTCTAAAGAATTGGAATTTAAGAATCTAAGGTAAGGAAGAGAAAACCCATTCTTATAAGGGTGTATATCCATGAGAGGGCATTGAGGGGTTCTTCCCTCTTAGGTTTACTCTTTACCATGTTTTGATAGAAATTATTTGTGGTTTGTAATGTTTGTATGATGAGATGGTTAGTTTGTGATTGTTATATATATAAATTCTTGGTTGTTGTATGAATTTGATGTGATGATGCTTGCGGAATTTTTTGTCATGATCATAGAATAAGAGTTTTGGAGATATGAACATGATGAACAAATTATGGAAAATTATAAAGTGATGATGTGTTGGTGTTTGGTGAATGAATTGTTGGTATATGTACATGGTTGATGATGAAAATCCTTGAAAATATTGTGAGGTATGTTTATAGGATGGAAATTGGGAGTTGGGATGTGTTGGGTTCGTGTTGTTTTAGTCATAACTTCTGACTCGTGTCACATTTTAAAGTGGGGTTTGATGCGTTGGTTAGCTTAGAGGGAGTATTACAATTTTAAAACTGGAAAAAAATCATTTTAATGGATTTATCATAGGGTTACAGTAGATGGAAGGAATGTAATTTTAGTCCTTCAAAACAACACAACATTTTAGAAATCCTTTGTACGGTTTTAGTCATAACTTTTGACTCGTGTCACATTTTAAGGCGGTGTTTGGTGGTTGGTTAGCTGAGAGGGAGTACTACAATTTTGATTCAGGGAAAAAATATTTTTAATGGATTTATCAAAGGGTTACAGTAGATAGAAGGAATTTTAAAAATGTGATAGATACGAATGAAGTCTGTATCGGTAATTTAATTGTTGTCACACGAATGATTAGTATGTGTGTTAATGATGTTAGTGGTAGTCTAGAAGGGTGTACTACATATTAGATAAGTGTATTGTGTGATCAATGGTGGATCACGATGTATTATAAAATTTTCTTGTGTTAGAATGAATCATAAAAAATTTCATAGTGGTAAATTGTTGTGACATGGTTAATCATTTGAATTGCTTGTTCCCTTATGATTGTGATAATCTAGAAGGGTGGATTATGTTGTGCATGGCTATAGTTTTGTGAATGATTGTGTATCACGACATGAATAATTACAATTGTGTCAGTTGCATTTTTTCCATGCCATGCATTCATAAATTGTTGAGTTGGTGGAGATAAGTTTAAGCTCTTAGAGGAACGTTAAAATTATCTGGAACTTCGAAGGGGGAGTTATGGATTACGAAGGGGGAATCAGGATTTATATGATGAACCGTTGATAAACAATTGATACCACATGCGTTGAATCGAGTTATGGAGTCTCATTGCATTTTCATTATATCGTGTTGTGTTTAATTGTGGTGAGAATGTGGATTGTGAATTATTGTGATGCATTACGCATGAATACTATCTTTCGCATGTTATGCACCAATTAATTATATGAACATATTTCTCACCCCTTTAGTTCGCTGTGTCTGTACTCCTTTGGAGTACAGAAAATCAAGTACCTGAGTAGTTGACGGTGCATGATATGTTGCTATCGGTTGAGTCTTCTAGTGGAGTTTCTCTGATACGTAACATCGAGGTTATTTTGTCTATGGGGTTGTTTTACCTATGTGTTTTTCATGTTACGTATCTTTAAATAATAAGGACTATTGTTTTAAAATACTATTATTTGGATGTTTGGGTGAGGCTTTGGATGCCGAGCAAAAATTGTTTTTAATTTCACTGTAACATGGTGATTCATATGAGTTAAAGTAAACTTTTAAACTTTAAAGTGTGTGGATGTGACATCCTACTTAACTTAATTATTTATATTTTATTTAATTATTTGAGTTAGGAAGTATGGTGTTACAAAGTGGTATCAGATCATGTCAGTTTGTTCGGCGAGGTTTTTTTTTTATAAACACTTTCATTAATAAGGTATTAAGGAAAAATCAATCCAAATAGGAGAAATACAACCGACAAGATGAAAAAAACCAACAGCAACACCACCAAAAGATCATCACAACTATAAGAAGTCAAAAGGAAATTTGGTCCAATCGTAGAGGCTACACTTCCGCCTAGTACGATTGCCTAAAACCAACCAATTCCAGAAAGATCCTACTATAGCATTAAAGATGGAATCGACATCACAGACCTCGTCATTAAAAAGGATATTATCATTGGTTGTGCATGAAGCGCAAGTATATATTGTTAAGTATGATGATTTAGGGACCAGGACAACTTGGTAACGATATAGATGTTTATATAAGTCCATTAATTGATGATTTACGACTCTTGTGGGATGAAGGCGTTGAAGTTGATGATGCATATTCTGGGGAAAAGTTTAATATGCGTGTAATGTATTTTGCACAATTAACGACTTTCCGGCTTACGATAACTTGGATGGATACAGTGTCAAAGGACATAAAGCATGTCCTATATGTGAAGATGATAATTGTTATCACCAACTTGAATTTGGAAAAAAGACCGTTTACCTTGGGCATCGAAAATTTCTAAAACCGGGTCATCCTTACCGTAGATTGCGAAAGACTTTTAATGAAGAGCAAGAGTTTGGTGAGGCTCCTAAACCTTTAACAGGAGATGAAGTTTATTAACGGCAGGAACATATTAATGTTGTCTTTGGGAAGAGAGAAAAAGAAAAAGGTGGAAAGAGAGAAAAAGAAAAAGGTGGGAAGAGAGGAAAAGAAAAAGGGGCAGTTGCGAAAAATATATGGAAAAAGAGGTCCATCTTCTTTGATCTTCCATATTGGTCAAGTCTTGATGTTAGACATTGTCTTAATGTGATGCACGTGGAGAAAAATGTGTGTGATAGTTTGATTGGCACACTTCTAAACATTTTGGGCAAGACTAAAGATAGCAAGACTTCTCGTCTTGATATGGAGAAGATGGGTATACGAAAATAGTTGGCTCCAATAGATAAAGGAAAAAGAACTTATTTGCCTCCAGCATGTCACACTCTATCTAAAAAGGAAAACAAGATGTTCTACGAGTGTTTGCAAGGTATTAAAGTTTCGCAAGGTTACTCATCAAACATCAAGAAACTTGTATCAATGAAAGATCTCAAGTTAATTGGTTTAAAATCTCATGATTGTCATGTATTAATGCAACAACTTCTACAAGTGGCTATCCGTGGGATCCTTCCAAAAAATGTGAGAGTAACTATAACGAGACTGTGTTTATTCTTCAATGACATATGTAATAAAGTTCTTGATTTCAAAAAATTGGATGAAATAGAAGATGAGGCTGCCATAATCTTGTGTCAATTGGAGATGTATTTTCCGCCATCATTTTTTGACATTATGGTTCACTTACTTGTTCATCTCGTAAGAGAAATCAGAATTTATGGTCTAGTTTATTTAAGGTGGATGTATCCAATAGAACGATATATGAAGATCTTTAAAGGATATACGAAGAATCATCATCGACCGGAAGCTTCGATTGTTGAAAGGTACATCACAAAAGAAGTTGTTGAGTTTTGTACAAACTATTTGTCGAATGCAGATTCTATAGGAATTCCAAAGTCTCGTCATGCTGACACAGACGGAAGAGGTATTCAAGGTCTAAATGTTAGGTCAATGGCTCGGGATGTAGTTATTCAATCACATTTCAATATATTGAATAATATCACTAGTGCAAAAAGAACAATATAATTTTAAAATTTACTCCCGATATACTAAAAATGAGTGTAAATAAGAAATGCGGTGACAATTTTGTAAATAAAGTATCATTTTATGTATTGTCACGTGACAATATACACCCTATTTTTTTAAAACGGGTATAAATTAAAAAGGTTATTATAATAAAATCTCTATTACTCCCGTTAAATTAAAAACAGATGTAAATTTAAATGGATTGAAAAAATTATTTAAATTTATAAATCAAAATATTAATTATAAACACATTGACAAACCACAATCTATTTTATTAAGTGTTAATTGTCTAATTAAATAAATATTAATTGGTTTAAATTTATCAAATGAATATTAAATAAAATAACCCAAACACATTAACAAATTACCACACATTCATTTCTCTTCCATCAATCAAAACACTCTGAAATCCATCGACTCTGAAACCCATTTCCATTATCTTGTGATCTGAAAGCAAGATCTGATTCAAACAATGGCGGTTCGATTCATTGGGCCTTCTGCTGCTTCTATCGCCATGATCGTCACCAACACGCCTTCCCAAGAACTTGCCCTAACCAACCTCGCCAACATCTCCGCCTCCGATCTTCCAAAATTCTTCATTCTTGGTCACAACAAGCTCTACCTCGCTTCCATCAGCGATGTCTTCATTTTCTCTCTCTCATATCCTTCACCGCATTATTTACTTCATTTTATTACAACTCATTTAATTTTTTATGTAAATCACGTTCTTCAATTCATTAACGTAAAACTAACTTTATTTTTTTTTAAATGTTACTCCTGGAAAATTGCAATGCTAGAAGGTGATAATTTATAGACAATTATGTGATTTTTTTGTTGTATTTGTGGCCCTAACTTTGAGAATTCAGCTCATGAAAGCATACATGGTGGTCACATTTCTTTGAATTCCATTCAACATCGATGTGCAAAAGTGTCTGCAGCTGAACCCATAGATGTGACCTGGTTAGTTTATTTTAATATGCATTTAGCTGATTAGCATTGAGTATTGACCTCCCATTTTGCTCATTGTTTGATTTGCTATGTTGTTTAAGATTTGTGCCACCTGAAAATTTTAACCTCGCTGTAGTAACCTTTGAACTGGACTTCATTAAAAGGCTTGGAAATAGGAATGAATAGGTATTTTATGTGGGTTGAAACAAGATTGTTTCTTATCATCAATATTTTGTTGATTATAGGAGTTTGGGATAGAAATTTGATGTTGCTGCTTTTCTTATCAATATGCTGTTGATTATAGGAGTTTTCTTATCATTCTATTGTACTAGCCAAACAATTTCGGAAAAGCTTAATGACCAGGTAGGGTCTTTTCACATGGCTAGTTGTACCCTTCAATTAACTACTAGTGTTGTTACTTTTTTAGTAACTTGAAATATAGACATGTTATTCTTATGTAACCTTCCTCTTGTTTGATATGCTAAATCCAATTATAAAAAAATTAATGTGGGTCTTATTTAATTCAGGTAATGACAGCAGGGCAGAAAGTGTTATTTGAGTTTCAGGGAAATAATAATAGGTTTACAGTCCGTGAAGTTGCCATTGAGGGCCATAGAATGTCTAACTCTATTGAAAGATGGATGATTTTAGATGACACATTCTTTGTTTTTGATGCGCCATATGATAGTGTAATTAAGGTTAGTCTCATAATTTTTACACAACTTAACTATCCCTTGACTATCCCTTGATGCTTAGTTTTACTGATTTGATTTGGGTCATTCGAGGATATGATATTGTCAATGTCTGGTTCTCGTAACTCATCAATGTTGGACCCAGAGATGTATACAAAAGCTATGCCTGCCAGAGTTTCCTTTGGAGAAGACGGTCCCCTTGGAAAGGTAAAATATTCTATGACGTTTTACTATGCGAAGCAATTTGAAGCCTTAAGAAGAGTATGATGTCCTTCAGAGCTTGACTACATAAGGCCTCTAAGTCGCTGTAAGAAATTGAGAGCTCAAGGTGGGAAGAGTAATGTATTCTTTTCAAAAACCTTGGATGATTGATTTATCATCAAACAAGTTACCAAAACAGAACTTGAATCATTCATTAAATTTGGTCCTGAATACTTCAAATACCTTTCTGGATCTAATAGGGACAGGAAGTCTGACATGCCTGGCAAAGATTCTTGACATATACCAGGTACTTGTCTTTCATGCCTTACATTTTTTATTATTTTGTTCTTAGAGCCTTAAATGTTGAAGTAACTAAGTCATCATATTTCGTTTGCAAAGATGGAAACGACCGAGTCTAGTTGTGAAATTATATTAAAAACCAAGCAACATAACTTGCCTAACTAAATCATTGAAAGAAGTTTATATGGTTATTTATCTTTTGGAGAGTAAGAAACCAAGCAAGACAACTCACAACCACCGATGGAAGGATCATGATATAAATAATCTCTTTGAATGTATTGGTAATTAGAATTAGATTGTTAATTTATAATGCTGGATCTTAACCGTGTAATTTTTTGTTGGAAAAAGTTTACTTTAAAGCATCTCAAAGGAGGTAAAGAGTCAAAGATGGATGTTTTGGTTATGGAGAATCTTCTATTTAGGAGGACTGTGACACGACTTTACAAACTCAAAAGATCTTCCAGGTCTCGGTATAATCCAGATAGTACAGGAAAAAACAATGTTCTGCAATTTGAGTGTTGCATAAATTTAATCTTAATTTGACAGTAACGTTTACTAGCTTTCTATTTAACTATGCTATAGAAGTTTAAGAGGATATAATTTGGTGTTGAGTGTCATTTTATATTTTCACTAAAAAAGTGTACAAGCCTTACTTTTTGTTTGCTTAAGCTCCTTTTCTTTCTCATAAAAAATCATGTTATTTTAGATTTTATATTACCCATTATTTACTGTAGGATGTTGTTATCAATTATATGGTTCTTAGAAGTTTATTGATAGTATTAAACCTCTGTTTATGTAGTTGAAAAAATTGGAGTACGATTTTGACTTATGAAATTGCAATTATTTATATATAATTAATGTGTCTTTAGTTCAAATGTATAATCATTAACATACTATAAGTTATATTGCCTCTTCTATTTGGGTTGAATAAAAGAATATGTGTAGTGTTAATTAATTTTTGTTATCTTAGAAGATTGACTATTGCCAGGTGGCTTATTTCCTCTTGAATTGCCTAAGATATGGATATTAATTGGATCAAGGCTTGGTGGTTTGTGACAAAAGATCCATCTGATACTTAAAGAAAATCAAAGGTTAATTTTCTCTATATATAATTCAACAAAGATATGTGCTTGTTGTTTCCTATGCAGGTACGTAAGTGACCGCATCAAAAAGTATTTCACCACAAAATGGACTTCAAGACATATTAATTTAAAGGTGATCTTGCCACTAATTCTTTTTATTTTTTACGACTGTTTTTGTCATTATCTCTTAAATCATTAATTTGTATGTTAACTTTTAATTTTTTGTGAAAAATGAAGGCTTGCTAGTATGATAATAGTGAGTTCATTAGTGGATTTGTAGAAGTTTTTGTCTCTATCTTGATATAGTTTGTTTTTACATTTCTAAATTGCGCAATAAGATCAACTATGCGTGGTTGAATGACTTGATGGTATGTTACACCGAGCGGGAGATATTCAAGTCATTTGATGATATTTATATTATTCGAACATTCACAGCAAAGAAGTCTCAGAAAGGACATTTGCGTCGTGATTTTATTTAACACGTTATTGTAAGGTTATGTTTCATCTCTTTTATTTTAAACCATACTTTTGTTGATAAAATGATGAGTCTCTTTTATATATAATGTGAATTTGTGATCTTTAAAATGTTGCCCAGACTTTATAATTTTTCTGACTCTGCCATTGCTTGCATATGTTTCTCTTTTTGCAGTCAGTTGATGTAATGGACTATTCATTACTAGTTGGGGTGGATGAAGAAAGGACGAGTTAGTTCTTGGAATAATTGATTTCATGAGGCAGTATACATGTGACAAGCATCTAGAAACATGGGTGAAAGCCTAGGAATCATTGGAGGACCAAAGAACACACCACCAACAGTTATATCATCAAAGCAGTACCAGAAAAGGTTCAGGAAAGCAATGACCACTTACTTTCTCATGCTTCCAGATCAGCGGTTCCCACCATCTATTATTCCTAGTCATTATTCACAAATGCAAGACTCCTGCTCCTATATATGATTATTCAATGTAAAAGATACTTTAGGTTGATGACATGTTTGTGATAATTTTTAGAATAAATAAATGTTGCCAAAACAAAAGATTATATATGAAGAAAGTGACATGAAATATTATGACTTAGTTGAATATTTTGTTGTTACATGAATAATATTTTGTTGAATATTATGACTTCTTAGTATAAAAATATGATTTTGTATACTTCTTGGTACATGAAATATGATTCAGGGCTATACCAAAATATGAAGAAATATTATGACTTCTTAGTATATGAAATATGACTTTGATGTATGACTTTTTAGTATTAGATAATATGATTCAGCAGTATACAAAAATAATTGGTTAAATGAAATAGGGCGTAAATGCAATTAAATATAATATAATAATCATACTTTACACTTGTGATAACTAAAATAGGGTGTAATATATCATATGAAATAGGGTGTAAATGAAATTAAATATAATATAATAATCATATTTCACACCTGTGATAACTAAAATCGGGTGTAATATACCAAATGAAATAAGGTCTAAATGAAGTAAATATAATTTAATAATCATATTTTACACCGGTGATAACTAAAATAGGGTGTAATATACCATATTTTTACACCCTATTTAAAGAAAATAGGGTGTAAATTTGTTGACATTCTTAGTAATCATTATTTAGTTTACACCCGATATTATCAAATGAGGTGTAAATTTGTTTGATTTAAATTTATATATGTAACAATTTACACCTATTTTCTATTAAAAATGGGTGTAACTTAGCAAGTATTTACACCCATTTTTAAACGGGTGTTAATTCGTTAGACATTTCTCACCTGTTAAATTTACACCCTCCAGTAACGGGTGTAAATTGTATGAAAAAACGGGTGTAAATTTATCTTTTTGTACTAGTGTATAGATGATGTTCAACCTTTCATAGATACTCACAAAAGACTTTTGAAGAAAAAATATCCCCGGATGAGTGACAAGTTGTTGTTGATAGAGCATAACAATAGATTCATGGATTGGTTAATAAAAGTGTATCTAATGATCGCAGTACATCCGAGATACTTAAATGGTTGTCGTACGAGCCAAAATTTTGTGTCATTACCTGGAGTGCACATGACATTGGACATTATACCTTTTATACAAAATCAAAAGATGATCGTAGTATAATGCAAAATAGTGGGGTTATGGTTGAAGTCGAATCGATGTATTTCTCTAGTTCGAAAGATAAGAATCCAGTATTGGCAACTACTGCATTTTATGGTGTCATTGATGAGATTTGGGAGATTGATTATGTTATTTTCAAAGTGGCTTTATTTAAATGCAAGTGGGTTCCCAATAATAGTAATGGTGTAGACATTGATGACTTAGGATTCATCCGGGTCGACCTTGGCAAGGCATCTTTTAATACAGAACCATTCATCATGGCTTCTCAAGCAAAACAATGTTTCTATGTTACCGATCCATCAGACAAATCGGGGAAATGGTCAATCGTTCTCCAAGGAAAATACATTCCTCTTAGTGATGAAAGTCTTGATATTCCGTCCACACCTTCTTACACAACACAAGTTCCTACCTCATATGATGAAGTTGATGGAGATGCCGTGCATGCTATACAACTCGATCATGAAGAAGGCATATGGAAAATTAACAAGTACGTAATTTATTTTTTATTCATAATATATTAATTGTATGTTATAGTTTAGAAGTATTTTTACTAACAAGTATAATTATTTGAAATCATAGGTATTTTGAGTCCAGACACTAGGCCAAGAGACAAGATACCAATACACCAAGTTACAATTATGTGAAGTTATGTAATGTGTATAAATTGTAATATGGTATATGTGATATTTTATTTATGTAGGTTGTTTGTTCTGAAAAACTGTAATGTGGTATATATAATATTATGAATATGATACAATTAATATTATTATGAAAACTTTATCACAAAATGTGAATTGTATTTTTCTGTTGTGCTGTGATATGGAGAACAATAATACAGGTAAAAAATGGGATTAATTATAAAAGCAGGATCATATTTGTTAATTTTGCAGAAACTTTAACGACGGTTATATTTCATAACCGTTATAATATCAGGCGCGCTGTCCAAGAAAAAATAAATATCAAAACTACGCTGCTGGGAATCGAACCAAGGACAATTATTTTTATTACAACGGTGTATTGTAAAATTCGTTGTGATAGTTAGCGCGCTTTCCAGTTTATTACAATGCTTACAAGGCCGTGGTTGTAAATATCATATATACAACGACAATCTACATAACAACGCCCTCGCCCACGTCATTATATGTCATTCCCAACCGTTGTTAAATGGGTTTTTTGTAGTAGTGTGTGTGTGTGTGTCTATATATATACTTTGAGTTTGATATGATGATGCTTGCCGAATTTTTTGTCATGATCATGGAATAAGGGTTTTAGAGATATGAACATGATGAACAAATTATGGGAATTATAAAGTGATGATGTGTTGGTGTTTGGTGAATGAATTGTTTATATATGTACATGGTTTATGATGAAAATCCTTGAAAATATTGTGAGGGATGTTTATAGGATGGAAATTGGGGTTTGGGATGTGTTGGGTTTGTGTTGTTTTACTCCTTCAAAATAACACCACTTTTTAAAAATCCTTCGTACAGTTTTAGTCATAAATTTTGACTTGTGTCAGATTTTAAGGTGGGGTTTGATGAGTTGGTTAGCTGCGAGGGGGTACTACAATTTTGATTCAGGGGAAAATTATTTTAATGTACTTATCATAGGGTTACAGTAGATGGAAGGAAGTGTAATTTTAGTCCTTCAAAACAACACCACTTTTTAAAAATCCTTTGTATGGTTTTAGTAATAACTTTTGACTCGTGTCACATATTAAGGTGCGGTTTGGTGCGTTGGTTAGCTGAGAGGGAGTACTACAATTTTGATTCAGGGGAAAATCATTTGATTAGATTTATCAGAGGGTTACATTAGATGGAAAGAAGTGTAAAAATATGATAGATACGAACAAAGTCTGTATCGGTAATTTAATTGTTGTGTCACGAATAATTGGTATGTGTGTTAATGATGTTAGTGGTAGTCTAGAAGGGTGGACGGCGTATTAGATAAGTGTATTATATGATCAATGGTGGATCACTATGTATTATAATATTTGCGTGTGTTAGAATGAATCATAATGAAGTTCGTAGCGGTAAATTGTTGTGACATGGTGAATCATTTGAATTGTTTGTTACCTTATGATTGTGATAATCTTGAAGGGTGGATCATGTTGTGCATGGTTGTAGTTGTGTGATTGATTATGGATCACGACATGAATAATTACAAGTTTGTCAGTTGCATTTTTACCATGCCATGCATTCATAAATTCTTGAGTTGGTGGAGATAAGTTTCAGTTCGAAGAGGAACGTTAAACTTATCCGGAACTTTGAAGGGGGAGTTCAGGATTCCAAAGGGGGAATCGAGTTCGTATGATGAATTATTGATAAACAATTGGTACCATATACATTGAGTCGAGTTATGGATTCTTATTTCATTTTCATTATATTACGTTGTGTTTAATTGTGGTGAGAATGTGGATTGTGAATAATTGTGATGCGTTACGCATGAATACTATCCTTAGCATGTTATGCATCGATTAATTAGATGAATGTATTTCTCACCTCCTTTTGTTTGTTGTGTTTGTACTCCTTTGGAGTATAGAAAATCAGGTACCTTAGTAGCTGAAGGTGCACGGTATGTTGCTATCGGTCGGGTCTTCTAGTGAAGTCACTCTGATACGTAACATCGAGGCTATTTTGTCTATGAGGTTGTTTTACCTATGTATTTTTCATGTTACGTATCTTTCAATAATAAGGACTGTTGTTTTAAAATACTATTTGTTGCACCCCAAATTTTACCCTCAGATTCGTCTGATCTTCATCATATCATTTTTGATCGGCCATTTTTGCATTTTCAGTTAAACATTTCATTTGATCATCAATCATGCTTTTTCTTGCCATTTTAGATTTATTTTTATTATCTTAGATTTAATTGGAATTTATTAAGTTTAATCTCAATTTGGTTTATCTTTTATATAGTTAGTTTATTTACAATTATAATTTTAACGTCCAACTTTAATTTAATTTTAACTTTATTTTAGCTATCTTCACTTTTATTCTTTATCAGTAATTTTTAGTTGAAAAATATTTTAATTATTTTAGAATTAACTTAGGTTGTTAAATATTTTTAATTAAATTGATTTTAATTTAGATAATTAGGACTTTATTTAATTTTATTTATTTAATCATTTTCTTCTATTTTAAAAGTAATCTAGATTTGCTTATAATTGGGACTTTGTCTAACTTTATGTGAATAAATCATTTTCGTCTGTTATCTTTTTGTGCTAATTAGGTTCATTTAAGTTCATATGGTTTATTTCATCACTTTTCATAAGCCCTGTTACTGTGCCAAAGCTGCTGCAGGCCAAGCATATATTGTAAGACCTGCACATTGAAAACAACATGTCAAGAGCTACATGACAAATCCAGTTGTACCATAATGCTTCATCAACAAGTTTTTAAATGGATATAAAAAAAAGAGAAGGGGAAAAAGGGAGGAGGTTAAACAAAAAGAACACCTTGTTCTCCAGACTTCAGGGGAAACCATTTTTTCCGCGCCTCCCCATTCCAAAAAATTTCTCATTCGTCACCAAACCATAAAAACTCCTTCAGCCCCATTCCAAATCATTTTCCGGCGACATCCCGTCCACTTAAACCCTTTCACCATCCGCAACTTCTCCTCCCACCTCCAACACAACACAACTCCTCTTTCTCTTTCAATCAAACCCTTCAACCGAACGAGCCAAACAACAACACGCCTCCTTCCCTTCCATAAACCTCCACAACCACAAATCAATTTTCTTTTCTCAAATACTGTAACCCAACCGTTCCATAATCTCACCCAGAATCTTCAAATCGCCCATTCAAAATCACAAGCCCTTTTTCATCCACCCTCCTTCAAACTCTTCAACAAACAACTCAAATCATCAACTTCAAATTAACCAAATATTAAATCCTTCAATCACAAACCCAGGACGCAAAACATAGAGAAGGAGATGAAAAGAGAGTTTGAAACAGAACGAACCGAACGAGATGACGCAAACCCACAAACCTGATTTGACGTCGTAGACGAGATCGGAACCAAAACAAGCTTGAGCGAATGCGACTGAAGCGAGATAGAAGTCTTTGATTCAAGAATAAAACTGTCTCGTGCAAGGATTTGTAAAGGGCTGACGTTGTTGTTACTCTATCTTTGTTTTTTCTGTTTTTTTCATTATTCCGAAACCTGTTTTAAATCTAACGTTGGAGGTCAACATTTTGGTTTTTGATGGAATATCATGAGACGCTAGCCTTTTGTATCCATGACCATCTCATAAAAGAGTTTTGTGTCTCATTTGCCAAGATGTTTGGGTCGTGTTTCTTAGGAGAATGATGGTCCAACTTGCATAATTTTTTGATTTATCTGTCCTTTCTTTTTTTTGCAGCTCTGAAAAGGGAGGATGATGGGCCTATATCTCCAGCCCATATGATTCCTCAATGCTGCCTTTACTTATTTAAACCTCGCCTATTTTATTTTTCAAATATGATCCTCTTAGCTCCCAATCATACTCTTAGTCTTTTTTTTTTGTTTTAGAAGGTTATCTCTTAATTTTTTGTTTTAGAAAATTATTCCTTTATTTTATTTTAGAAAACAGTCTTTTAATTTTGTTTTAATTTGACTTTCCTTTCGACCTATTTTCATTCTCTTTATTTTAGCCTATGACATAAAAAACTTCTTGATTTTGTTGATCTATTCAAGTCATAAATATCATGATTCATATGAGGCCATTTTTTTAATTTATTTTTATTGGTCAATGAAAATCTAATAGAAAGGTGTTCGATTCATCGATCTAAATCCTTATTTAGATGAGACCGATTTTATTTTCATTTTGAGCCCGTTTCTTTATTTTTGGGCCGATGATATTACAAAAATCACGACTTAGTCGATTTATCAAATTACTAAAAGTCGTGATATGTATGAGGCCACCTTCATTATTTTATCGGTCGATGGAAGTCGAATATCATAGATTATCGGTTTCTCGATTAAATCATGATTAAGACGAGACCGATTTTATTTCTACTTCATTCTGTATTTTCTTATATCTTCATTTTCATTTTTGACCCATGAAGTCTTTCTATTCACGAACGTTGTTAGCGAAGCGACGAACCTTCATTATTTCAAATCTGTAGTGAGTAATCATTGATATTTCATTCTATACTTTGAGATCGTGATAGGTTACCTTCGAGTAATCAATGAGAGTTTGTGACTCAAGACGAGGTCTTCACCTTTTCTTTACGTGTGACACGATTTCATCGGAGAATGATCCTCAATATCATTTCTCCATCGTGTCTTAACACAAAGATTAATTGTACATCCTCCTATAGTATGGTCTTCCTCGTAGACCGTACTATGACGAATCATCACTACATTGGACCCGATTCATCGATCCAATAAATTAATCAACAATCACTAAATTTACTTTCAGTCAATATATATATATATATATATATATATATATATATATATATATCTTGATTTATTCTTTATGTCAATTATTATCCTTGTTAATATTGTCATTGTTTATATTTATTCTTGTCATATTCATATTTGTTTATACATTCTTTAAAACACACTAATAAATATCGAAACCCTAAAAAATTCAACTGACCGGACTGTGGTTACTATTGTGTTTTGGGACTGAGGACTTAGGTTTAGGACCCTTTGCCCTATGCTCTTGGAGTGGAGGTTTTGGTCTTGGTTTGTCAGTGGCTCACCAGCATGCTCTCTATTTTGGGTTAGATCTTTCTATCTCTTTCTCATTTACATTGATGCATTTTTTGTCTGCTAGTATATATGTTTGCCTGACATTGTTTTAGCATTCTAGCATGTTAAGCATGATACTATGTGGTTACCATCATTCTTTGATTTATTATCATTTGATTTTGATGTTTTGATTATTACCATGTTCATATTACTTTGTTCATACTATCTTGATTACACCTTTGTTCATATTCGTACTGTATATATCATATTCATGCTTGACGCTTGACCCTCCTCCCAAAGGAAAGTTCCTACTTTGACTCCTAGGTCCATAAATTACTCCTGTTTCATCCTTGGCCTCATAAGAGCCGTTTTCCTCATAGTTTAGTAATAGGATGGAGTTATCATGAACTCCATGTGATTCTCACTATCATGAGAACTCACTTTACCTTTTACTCAGACTTACAGAGTTATCATGAACTCTGTGTGGTTCTCACTATCATGAGAATTCACTTCCTCCCTTCATAACATAGACTTAAAGAGTTATCGTGACTCTACGTGAGCTTATGTACATTCCCTTTGGAACGTTGGCCATAGTCAATGTTTCCTTTTCTTTCACCCTTAGTTAGGTGAACTACGGTTGCTCTGATTCTTTAGTCAGATACGTAGGCACAAGATGCGACGTCTTGGCGAGCAAACTTAGTGTATATACCTAGGTCTTTACCTTTGGCATTTCTCTTTAGCAAGCAAACATAACATAACACAAATTAAAACAAGAGGTTCTCGTAGAGTACTACGGATGCTTAGGGTGCTAATACCTTCCCTTTGTATAACTAACCCCCAAACCTTAGATCTCCCCCTATTAGGTTTTTCTAACGATCTTGAACCTTTCCTTTGGATAAATCAAAGTCGGTTGTAAAAGAAATATGATGCAAGTTAATTAATAGCTTGTTATCCGATTTTCACCGCAACAGAAATGGCGACTTCACTGGGGATTTATTTTTGAGGGTTAAGCCTACCTTGTTTTTTACTTGTGTTATTTATGTCTTGCTTGTTTACTTGTATACATATGTGATATCTGTATATCTGTATATATTTGTATATATCTCTGTCTGTACTGGATTTTCTGTGCGCAGGGTACTACTATTGAGTGGTGAGATAAGTCCTAACCCGGACTTGAGTGCACTTATTATAGAACGATGGTATATTCAAGGAGGCTTTGAGGGAGTCGATTCCTGAAAAAGATGACTTGAGACACCATCACTCAGTTGAGGCCCTCTCGAGTGTTTAGTCATGTTGAATGATTCTATTCGTGAAAATGTTACTACTCTCGACCTAGGTGCCCGTGATTCTGAGGACCGTAGTTACCCTTACCCCCACTTGGACTTTTTAGGATGTAGTGCAGTGACCATGATGGAGTCTATTTCTGAATTGGTTGTCACGCGATACTACACTCAGACGAGATCCTCTTGAGAATTTTATTGATTACCGAGTCATTTGGGAAGTCGATAATATCCGAAAGATGGATTGTAGACTCTGGGAACTTTTTAGTACCCTGTTCTGCAAATGAAAACCCATAGTACACACCTTTTGGGACGGGTAGACCATGGCTCCATGCTTGTGATCTTCAAACTTAGGTCCTCTCGTGTTTGTGTGTGCATATTTGTGAATATCTGTATATGTTTGTTTGTGCATATCTGTGAATACCAGTGTACATATGTTTATGCTTGTGTGCTTTTGCGTGTGCATATATCTATGTTTTGTGTGCCCATGTTTGTGCATTGCATACATCTCCTCGTATCCATTAATGATTTCATAGAACTCAAAAGTTCTTTTCTTTGTGAAGGTCCTTAGAGATCATGGATTTTAAAACAAAACTTTTCAGTTTCCAAAATGTTCGCAGTTGGCCTTTGAGTTCCTTGAATCCATTTGGCTTGCATTAGTATTGCATTCTCATTGCATGTCATTTGCATTGCATTTGCATTTCTCAGCCTTGAGTCTTGTCTGTCCTTTGTCTGTAACCCAGGCGGCTTCCTGAAGCCATCATTGGACCTGAAGTAGCTTTTGAAGTTGTCTTTTTCAGACTCGTTCATTGTGACCACCATGCTGGGGCACAGAGGTATTTAGCTGAAGACTTAGGGTATTCAGAAGCCAGGTTCAGACTTTGTTTGACTCTGATATGTTCTCATTCACGCCTCAAGGCGTCCAAATCAGCAAACCTTTGCCTAATCAGGCAAGTTCATCAGACTCTGAGGTGGAAGAATTTTCTGAGAGTATGTGTGAAGATGATTCTCAAGCGGATCTCGACAATCAACTCTGAAGATGACTATCTCAGCTTGGCAAATTAAGAAAGAAATTTCAATTCCATAAAGCTGGCAATCATTTGGCTGTTTAGCATTTTTGTTGTATTTCCTTTGCATGTTTGAATTATATTTGCTTATAAGCATTGTTGTACTTTCAAATTGGAAAGATTAATGAAATGTCTGTGCATCTTTTGATTAAGTCCATTCGTTTCACTCATTTACTTTTGTGTTCATTGTCGCTCCCGGGATTTTCATCCTAGTACAAACGCGAAAGTGGCACCGAAACAGAGTCACCAGCAATGTGTATTTATCCCCAGAGAGGGAAAGGAAACACCGCATAAACCTGAGGGAAGGAAAGAGCATGGTCTTCCGACCAAGATAACTAGGTTCGGGAGTCGATTACGCATAGGGAAGGTATTAGCACCCCCACGCGTCCATCGTACCCGATGGGATCCACGCTTGCTTGTCTCGATCAAAGGGTGTAAGGAAAGATGCTGGAAAAAGAACTAGAAAAGGAATGGAAAGAGAAAGAGAAAAAAAATGTAGGAAAAATAAAAGAAGTGCTCGAATGGGCCCTACCCCGCTGCCTACGTATCTCATCGGGAACATGAGAATCAGAACGACGTAGTTCCCCTCACTAGGGATGGATTGTTTGTGTTTTTTAGGAAACGGCTAACGTTCTAGCTCAGGTGTTGTAGACTCGCTGGTCTGAGTGCGTTACCATCTTGCAAGAGAACGAGAAGAAGCACGTTCGTACGTTGAGAGTGAATGAGATGAGAAAAGAATTCCCGAAGGAAAGACGTTATTGTTTGTTTTTATCTTTTAAGAAATTTTGTTATTTGTTTGTATATGATAGTGTATCTAAATCTTAGTCATTGGAGTGTATACATCCTCACATTCCAAGATGGAATGAGCAAGAAAGTACACTAAGTGTGAAGAAGACCCTCACACTTAGTTCCAATTATTAAGGTTCAAACACACTAGCATACTTGTGTTTATTAAGTGTTTTTGTTGATTATGAAATGAAGAAGTGTTTTTCTTTATTTGTATCTTCAACAAGTATTGCATTTAAGTCCCTCATACAAGATCAAATGTTTAACACATTGACCTAAAATGGGCCATATGCTACACATTCTAAGATTATAAGAGAAGACCCCTTATAATCTTTTCTTTATATGAAAGGCCTAAATGCAATAAGTGCCTACCTTTATTAGATATTTTGCATTTTCTTTGAGATGAGAAGATGAAAGACTCAAATGGGCGAGAAAGGTAAAATCTATATGAACTAAGACTCAATCCTAATTGATTAGTTAAGGGAATGATCCTAAAGGTTTGTGAGGTTGCAAAACCTAAAGTCTAAAGAAGGAATGAGTTCAACAGCTCACTTCTAAAGTAGAAGATGAATTGTAACTCAAAAGGGAAAATAATGAGTTAATCAAAGAAAGCACATAAGTACTTAACAAAACACAAGATTGAATTGTAAAAGATGAAAGGAAAGAAATTTGAATGTGGATTCCTTATCCACACTCAATTTCAACTTACCAAAGCCCCTACATGGTTAGTAAACATGGAAACATGTATAGGAAGTAAAAAGAACACTTAATGCACAATAAAGTTCAAAAGAATAAGATGAAAAAACAAATCTTAATATCACAACCAGAATGTGAATCACATTGACAACAAGTGATCATCATCATACAAGTTCAAATGAATAAGCAACAATCATCATCCATAGCATTTAAACATGTTATCATAAGAAAGGATAGATGAAAGATGAAAAGAATGGAAAGGAACATGCATAAATGGAAAATGTAAATCCAAAAAATCAGAATTGAAACTAAATTAAAAATTATTTATAAACATCTCAAAGTATTCATGAATCAACATTCAAGACATTCAAGAAGTAATAGAAGAAGAAGTGAAATGAAAGTTCAAAGGGAAAGTGCAAACAAAACATGTTAAGGGTGCACAAAGTTCAAGT
This sequence comes from Lathyrus tuberosus, assembly GCA_022829125.1. NCBI lineage: Eukaryota > Viridiplantae > Streptophyta > Magnoliopsida > Fabales > Fabaceae > Lathyrus > Lathyrus tuberosus. Next base: position 4,639,404 of record JALAZF010000191.1, read on the forward strand.
TGAAATGAACATGTAAAGATGACCTATAATGTGTACCAAGGACCTATAATATCATATGAATGGCTCATAAAATATGCAAATGCTCATACAAATATGCACAAAAGAATTCATGCAAACATGCACCAAAGTTAGAATGATATGACATGTATTAGGCTTCAAATGTAATGCATCAAACAAAAATCAAATGGACTTATGAAAATTATGCAAGCATGGTATTTGGGTGACTAAGTCAGAATTAAATCATACATCAAGATAGCATGTCAAAATTCAAAGCAAAAATGACTTCAAACAATGCATTAGGTCAAGTTGAAACATCATGCAAAGTGGTGCAAAGACAAGCATCAAAACATGTCATAAAATGACCTAAAAAATCAATAAAAAATAATCTAACATGCTTCAATGTATTATTGAATCAATGCAAAAAGAATCAGGTCAAAACAGTTTGTAATGAGCAAGAACAAAATTCTACCAATTCATGTATCATATTTGGAATGCATACAAATGGAAATTCAAAGAAAAATTATGAAACAGTGGTAAAAATGTAATAAAGTCATGAAATAAAAATATCAAAAATTTGCTAAATGTCTTGATAATACTCAGGAATTTTTTTAGAATTTTCTGATGTTGTTTTGTAATTTTAAAAATTAAAAATGGAATATTCACATAAAAGAAAGAATAAAATGAAAGAAAACAAGTAGGGGGGTGCAGGGAAGTAAATTTCCACGTTCAAAAGTTACCATGGGCCTAAAGTGAGGGTGCGTATAATAATCAGAGTCCAATCAAAAATGGGCAATTGTGTGTGGCGCATGTGCATGTAATTAGTGTACTCACTCAATCAAGGCCATGCATCCCAGTCAACATGAATTCATCACTAAAGTACACACATCCAACAATCATAAATGAACGTGCACGATATCTCTCTTACACGCACACACACCCAATCATCAGAGTCCACAATAATGTCACGTGAGATGCACATGCTTCAGTAATGCGTTGGCACTCTTTGGTGCGTTAGATCAGGTCAATCAAAGAAAGTATTTCACGCATGTGGTTCATGATCAAGTATCCATGGTAACTATCATTGACTCACGCACACACACACCACTCAGGTCAAATAGAAAACATGTGTAAGGCATGTGTCATTTTTATGTGTTGGCATAACATGAGCCACACGATAAGAACAAATCAACGGCCAATATTCAAACTGCACCAAAAACCCTAGAACAAAGACCACCGCCGGAGAAGGACCTCCGGTCATCTTCTCCGGCCAATAACCACCACCTGCAAACTTCAAACCTTCCAGAAACACACAAATATAGTATCAAAATGAAGCTGACATTGCATACATCAAGAATCCATTATTATTTTCCACATAACAATCACACACATGAAAAAACGAAGAGATTAAAACATGCCCTAGGTTTGGAAACTATGCCTCTAAGTGGCCTATCAACTAGCCGGAGTATCAAATGCTCCTATTAAGCTTACAATAACAAAAAAACAAGCCAAACATAAGGTAAATCGTGCCAAGCAAGGTTGAGATGTTAAAACCTGTAAATGATGAAAACTGAAGTAACAAAGAAAACCAGAGGATCGTGCTTCTCCTTTGAGCTTTGCTCGGCCAAATCAAGGCATGAGAATCTTGAAGAATGGAGAGGAATCTGAATCTGCAGTGTAGCTACTTCAACAATGCAATGCCATTTCCAATTCAATGATGCTTGAGGATGAAACTTGAAGATGAAGTTAGAGGAATGTGATGATGGATTCGCACTAACTCAGAGAGAAAATAGAGAAAAACTGAGAGAGAAAGTGAGAGAACTTTGGAGTGAATGTGGAAAAATGAGTGTTGAAGTTGAAATGTGAGTGAAGTTTCTATTTATAAGAGAGCTTAACTATGGTTAACATGAGTTGATTAGAGTGAGTCATGTGAGTTAAGGTGGGTCATCCCTAACTAACTGAGCCAAGTTAGTTAGGGCGAGTTGTGTTATGGCTGTGATATGATGGTGATGACTTATGGTGTGCTATGGTGGAGATGAGAGTGAAACTGAAATGGCACGGCTGGTATAACATAAAACTTGTTCAGCAAGTTTGTTCTTTCCATTCTCATGTATGGCACGTGTTATGGCAGGTATATGTAATGGTAATGGTGTGTTCAAATAAGGGAATAATGTACATGATTTATTTGATGTATGTCTGAACCAAATTGTGTATCAAGAGCCATTAATGTATCAGTGGAACATAGGGTGATTTGTAGATGAAATTCTCCCTAATCAATGGATGGTTTGATGAGTTTTTGGAGTCATTGGAAAGAGGGAATATGGGAGAACATATTTGGTATGAGAATTGAGTTGAAATGATGCCTCACACATGCTCAAAAATGACTATGAACTCAAGGATACAAAGCTGGTTGGTGGGCGTGCAAAAGCAAGTCGTGACCTAGCAATGTGGTGCATGGAATTTCAGTGTGATCATCCTATCTTGAGACTAATATTTCTCCCCCATAGCTTGATCAATTCACAATTTGTCCAACATCACCATTGAAGAGGGTATTGCAAAGAACAACTTTGATGTTGAATAGTTTTCCATTTGGAGCTTTTATCATTGAGAAATTAAGCTTGACATTTAGCCCACCACATGTTTGTAGAAATGATGGCGCGTGGACCTAGAAATCCTTGGTCATGACCTGTTTTTGGACCTACTTTGCCCAAACTTTGATCAGTCATATCTCACTCAATTTTTATCCAATGGAGTTGTTCTACACATGGATTTGAAGCTTAAGATGAGATCTTTTGTTGTGGTCTGGTGGAATTTTTATTTGATGTCTCAATTTTGAATGGCCTTGGTTCAAAGTTTGGTGCAAAATGGCCAAAACTTTCCTTATTTAGAAACCCTACTTCTTCCAAAAATGAGAACTTTTCAAATCTTGATTTTTCATGATCCTTTTGGAGTTTCTTGATCAAATTTTGTACATTGGTCACATATAACATGAATTTTATGGATTTGGCCTCAAAAAAGTCAAGAGTTGACTTTTTCCTCTGATTATTTGACTTAGCCCCAATTTTCCTGATTTTGATCTTTCTTCCAATTGAACCACTTCTAAAACCAATTGAGAGGCAATTTTCCACACACATACACTTAAGGACATGTAGAATACCATGACATCAAGTTTTGTCCAAAAAACTAGAGATAACCTGATTTAATTGGAAACCCTAATTTTGGTACCCACCTACTAGGGGGAAAATGTGCAGTCTTCAATTTCAAATTCCTCAGAGTATGTTGTGTATCCTCTTAAAGGATGATGAGATATGCCACTTGAGGGTGATTTTGAACCAATGAACAATCTCTTTTGAGGGTTTTCCTTCAGTTTTTTGGATCTCTTGCATAGTGAAGGATGTAGTGCTTCAATCTCCTATTGAATCTCACCATCTTGAGGTTTTGGATGATCAATTGAGATAGTATGAGACATGAAAGACCTCTTGGCTTGCCCTGAGGCAACTTGTTTGACCTTTTGTACCTTGAATGATTCCTTGATTGTCCATCTTTACCTGATCACATGCCTTGATGGTAAGAGGGATGCTATGCTTCATTTTTCTATGTTAAAGATGCAATGCAAGGCTAATGAGATGGATATGATATGATATATGATAATGCTATGCTATGATGACAAAAGAGAGAGCAAATTTTGGGGTATTACAGCTGCCCCCATTCAAACGTTGTAGACCTGAATGCCTGAAAGTGATTGCTTTCAGACTTTCAAGGTATATAGTGATTGAATACCAAATATAACCAAAAATTTACTCCGGATGACGAAGAACAAAAGGGATATAAACCCAACGAGACTGCTGGATTGAATCTTCAATGAAACGTCGTCGGAGAGATCTGTCTTTTGAACGACGCCAGACGACTACTGGCTTGCCATACTATGGATGGACTTTCAACAATGTCTTTTTGAACGACGCCAGACGACTACTGGCTTGCCACTCAACTGGTGGACTTTAGCTGCTCTGCCACTCTAAACAATGGACTTTTACCAATTCGTGTTGGATTTCTGCCAATCTGTCGTTGGACTTCAATGATTACCAAACCGGCTTTGGAATCTCAAACTTACCATCCTCAGATGGACTTTTGCAGCTTTGTCAAACTAACATTGGACTTCGATGCTTACCAAACCAGCTTTGGAAGCTTTGCCAAACCAACGTTGGACTTTGCTGAGAATACAGTTGTTTATCACCATCCCACCTGCTGGAACACTATAAACTACTATTTGTATAATCATTCCACCTGCTAGAAAATCCATCTGCAATACTATCCCACCTGCTGGAATAATATAAACGAACTGTCTGTATGAGCATCCCACCTGCTGGAACAATCATCTGCAATACTATCCTACCTGCTGGAATAATATGAACAACTGTCTGTATGCCAAAAATAAATTGGACTTTGAGTTGTAAATGAGCAATGCTGAGAATTACACCACCGGCTGGGTAATATCATATGCTGACACTTTGCTGAAGAAGAGATTCCCTCGATCTATTTAGACCTTGATGGGGAAATTACTGTCAAAATGTCGAACTCTGTGGGGAGAGAAAACAATTCAGCAGGGAATTAATCTTTGACAAATTTCACACGCTGAAACCTGCGGGAAATATGACACTACCACTTGCTGGTAAATCCTGCCGAGAATAAACTCCACAGGGGATGTTACTTCTAGAAGCTTCGTCTCTTAAGAGGCTTTTATAGAAAACCAAGCGTTTTCAAACTCTTAGACGAACACCCTGTCTTCAACTTCTGAACATTCGCTCTTGAACTACCCTTCACATCGTCTGCGAGGTACCAGAAGATTTGCACACGTTGTTGACATGGAATGCTCACTGCATTAATAACCGTTATCAACACAGAAGAATTCAATCTTCGACAATAGTTGTCGTCACAAAACCCGGTGGGAAATCTTAAATGAAAGAATCGACTTAATAAGATACAACAGTATCCAGTCATAGCAAATATCTGTTGATTATGCTGAGAGATAACTTTCGTGCTGCTTGGATCGATCGAACTCTTTACCTGCAACAGAAAAAAATATGCACAGGCCCCAGGATATTGCGTGGTTTTTTGAGTCCACCATCCAAGGTTGTCCAACAAGCAAAGTAATTTTAATTGTCTTTTTTGTGCATGTTTTTGCAAGGCCATGATATTTTCAAAGCAATGTTTTATTATAAAAAATCGGACGTTTTTGCAAACAAAACAGTAAAATGAAAATAAAAGCTTGTGACTGAATATTCAATTTTATTGAGGAAATGCCAAAATTGGCGAATTTACAATCGGAAGCAAACCCCTGAAAGAGTTGATTGCCATAAAATTGAGAAAAGAAACCTATCCTAATGATAATGCGAAAATTGGATTCCAACTGATTTCTGATTCTGTTATAGCCAGTATGTATTCCAACTCTCTTGATCATCTTCGCCTTCGGAAGCTCGTGGTCGGAATAATTCCTCCTTCAGAAATTTTGCTAGTTTGCTGAAGAGTAGAGAACGTACAAATTAATTCAGACTGCAGTCATTCACTTAAATCCCTCTTTTGCATGGATCGCCTTTTCAGGTTTTCAATCCACCGGGATACCCATTTTTTCCTAAGTTGCCCTTTCGGGTTTTCAACTTACCGGGTGTACAATTTTTTTTACTTATATCCCTAATTTCTGCTCGAACCTTTATTCTGTTTTTGGTTCGCCAGGATGCCCTTTTTTGCCTGGATTTTTCTTTTTTTTCTTTTTTTTTATCCAGCAGGTCTATTTATACGAAGTATTTTTTAACTGCATCTGAATTAACAGGGGATGAAAAGTCTTCACCATCCATGGTTGTCAGCAATAAGGCTCCACCTGAGAAAACCTTTTTAACCACGAATGGACCTTCATAATTAGGAGTCCATTTGCCCCTGTGATCTGTACTCGGAGGAAGTATTCTCTTGATTACCACATCTCCGACCTTGTAAACTTGAGGTCGAACCTTTTGATCGAATGCCCTCTTCATTCTGTGCTGGTATAGCTGGCCATGACATACTGCCACTAACCGCTTCTCCTCAATAAGGCTCAGCTGATCAAATCTGGCTCGTACCCATTCAGCTTCATCTAGCTTAACGTCCATCAATACTCGGAGAGAGGGAATCTCAACTTCGACCGGTAGAACTGCCTCCATACCATATACAAGTGAGTATGGTGTTGCCCCAGTGGACGTGAGGACTGATGTTCGATACCCATGCAAAGCAAATGGTAACATCTCATGCCAATCTTTGTACGTGACAACCATCTTCTGCACAATCTTCTTGATATTTTTGTTGGCCGCTTCGACCGCGCCATTCATCTTCGGGCGGTACGGAGAAGAATTGTGATGTTTGATTTTAAAGTCCCGGCATAGCTCAGCCATCATCTTATTATTCAAATTAGAACCATTATCAGTAATAATTCTTTCAGGAATTCCATATCGACAAATGATATCTCGTTTCAAGAAACGAGCTACCACTTGCTTGGTGATATTGGCATAAGATGTTGCTTCAACCCATTTAGTGAAGTAATCAATGGCGACCAAGATGAAACGATGGCCGTTTGAAGCAGTAGGCTTAATTTTCCCGATCATATCAATGCCCCACATTGCAAAGGGCCACGGAGAGGACATGACACTCAACGGATTTGGAGGAACGTGTACTTTGTCTGCATAGATCTGGCATTTGTGACACTTGCGGGCATACTTTCAGCAATCTGACTCCATTATCCACCAATAATACCCCAATCTAAACAATTTCTTAGCCATCGTATGTCCTCCGGCATGGGTACCGAAAGAGCCTTCGTGCACTTCAATCATCAACAGGTCTGCTTCGTGTCTATCCACGCATCTGAGCAGAACCGTGTCAACATTTCTTTTATACAACACGCCATCTTTGTTCAAGAAGAAACTATCGGCTAGCCTTCTTAATGTATTCTTGTCTTTGGAAGATGCCCCAGGCGGGTATTCTAGATTTTCCAAGAAGCATTTAATGTCATGGTACCAAGGCTTGTCGTCAAACACTGCATCAACATCAAACACAAAAGCAGGTCTATCAAGACGAGATACATCAATCCTGGGTACAAAGTTCCAACCATGCACTTTGATCATCGAAGATATAGTGGCCAAGGCGTCTGCAAACGTATTTTCATCTCTGGGAACATGGTATAACTTGACAGTTGTAAAGAAAGTCAGTAATCTCCTCGTATAATCTCTATACGAAATCAAATTCTGCTGATGTGTGTGCCAAGTTCCCTTTACTTGATTGATTACCAGTGCTGAATCACCAAAGATATCGAGGGTCTTGATTCGTAAATCAATAGCCTCCTCAATCCCTAGTATGCAAGCTTCGTATTCTGCTTCATTGTTGGTACACCCGAAAGTTACTCGGGCAGTGAAGGGCATGTGAACGCCTTCTGGCATAATGAGAACTGCACTAACTCCGCACCCATTCATATTAACCGCCCCGTCAAACATTAAACTCCATTTGGATTCAGGGTCAGGCCCCTCCTCCAGAAGTGCTTCCTCGCAGTCTTTTGCTTTGAGAAACATGATGTCCTCATCAGGGAAATCAAACTTCATGGGCTGGTAATCATCAAGAGGTTGTTGTGCAAGATACTCTGACAGTATACTTCCTTTGATTGCTTTTTGCGAAGTATATTGAATATCGTACTCTGTCAGTACCATCTGCCACCTTGCAACTCTGCCTGTAAGTGCTGGTTTCTCAAAAATATACTTGACCGGATCCATTTTTGAGATCAACAGGGTTGTATGTGTGAGCATATATTGTCTCAATCGCTTTGCGGCCCATGCGAGTGCGCAGCATGTCTTCTCAAGCATTGAATAACGTGATTCACAATCTGTAAACTTCTTGCTCAGGTAGTAGATAACATGTTCTTTCCTACCTGTCTCGTCGTGTTGACCGAGAACACAACCCATGGATCCTTCGAGCACGGTCAAGTACATAATCAGTGGTCTCCCTTGAATTGGAGGTATCAGAATCGGAGGTTCCTGCGTTCTTCAAACCAAAAGGCATTACTTTATAACAGAAGGTACCCCACGGGGTAATGAATGTCGTCTTCTCGATGTCTTCAGGCGCCATCTTTATCTGATTGTACCCGGAGAATCCATCCATAAATGAGAACACTGAAAACTGAGAAGTATTGTCAACCAACACATCAATATGAGGGAGTGGAAAGTCATCTTTAGGGCTCTCCCTGTTGAGATCTCTGTAATCCACACACATTCTGACCTTGCCATCTTTCTTCGGCACCGGTACTATGTTGGCCACCCAGGGAGGATAGTTGGTTACTGCCAGAAAACCAGCATCCAACTGTTTCTGTACTTCTTCCTTGATCTTCAAAGCCATTTCTGGTTTTGTTCTGCTCAGCTTTTGCATGACCGGTGGACAGGCCTCTTTCAATGGTAGTCTATGCACAACTATGTCTGTATCTAAACCTGGCATATCTTGATATGACCAAGCAAAGATGTCAACGTATTCACGCAGCATGACTATCAGCTCTTGCTTTACCTCAACCCGCAGATTTGCACCGATCTTGATCTCTTTCTTGCTTTCTCCTGAACCAATATTGATAACCTCAAGATCTTCCTGATGAGGCTGAATGGTCTTTTCTTCCTGTTTTAACAATCTAGCCAACTCTTCCGGGAGTTCATAGTCTTCATCACTTTCCTCCTCAGCTTGATAGATCGGATTGCCGAAATCATACGTGGGCATAACAGAATCATTTTCAGGGGAATTCACAAAATCAAGTCTGCATGATTGGATTGATGCTTTATTTTAGATTATTTTTGCTTGAAAACAAAAGAAAAGAAAGTGCATTATCATTTTTTTAATTTTCTTTGTGCAAAATTAAAAATAAAGAAGGAATAAAGGAACACAAATTTGTAAACAAAAACGTCCTTTTTATTGATGTTTGAAAATTATATGAGAAAATATGGTGGCCCTACAAATGGATCCTCACACCTTGGGCAGAGCGTGGTATTTTATGCATTATGAAAGACAAGAATTATTACTCTGAATGGTGTACAACATGAATGACTTCTTCACTAGACCAGTTTTGCAATGCCTCGCCCGGAGCCAGTGAATACACCCATATGTCCAGATAATCTGAGCTTTCAGCGTCATCTTCTATTATTGAGCAGGACTGATTAGGGTTGATAATTCCTCCACTGTTGAAATTGATTGGCCCAAGGAATCGGGGAACTGGCGTCTGGCCCGGTTGGTATCCAATGCCGAACTTATCTTCTTTCACGAACACGTCGATAGCTTTACCCCAACCTTGGGAATTTCCGCTTTCAACCACTTCTCTGGCCTGCTTGTAGGACGCAATTGATGCACTCGATCCAACTGGCACATTTGACACCACTGATGTTGAAGTAAGTTCTAGGAATTTGTTGATATTCAGGGCTTCAAAAGACTGGCACAGGGTTTCATGAATCTCTCCATTTCCACATATTTGAAAGTGGATAGATGACTCACAAATATATCTTCCTCGCCGCTAACGGTGACCACTTGACCCTCGAACACGTACTTGAGCTTATGATGTAGTGTGGAGGTAACTGCGTCGGCTGCGTGAATCCACGGTCGGCCTAACAAACAGCTGTAGGCAGGCTGAATGTCCATAACGTGAAAGATTGTCTTGAATATCTGTGGACCAACCTGTATTGGTAATTCTACCTCTCCAAACACCGATCTTTGGGATCCATCGAAAGCTCTCACAATCAGATCGCTGGGTCTAAGAATCAATCCATCTACTTCAATTTTCATCAGGGCCATTTTGGGTAACACATTCAAGGAAGAACCTGTGTCGACTAGCACATGCGACAAAACAGCTCCTTTGCATTCAAGTGTGATGTGCAACGCTTTGTTGTGATTACGTCCATCTGGAGTCAAATCCCTATTCGTAAACCCCAACCCGTGGCTCACATTGACATTAGAAATTACTCCCTCCAACTGATTCACAGTAATCTCTTGGGGAACATAGGCCATATTCAAAACCTTCAACAAAGCAGCCCGGTGTGCATCTGAACTCATTAACAGGGATAATAGTGAGATTTTAGAGGGTGTCTGATTGAGCTGATCAATGATCTTATAATCGCTCTTTTTGATAATCCTCATAAATTCCTTAACATCACTATCAAAATTGACTTTAGGGTCCTCTTCCTGAACAGGCACCTTGTCATCAACAACCTGTTTTCCTTTTGTTTTTGCAGCTGCTTCAGCTTCTTTATCACTCCTTAGAGTCTGGGGAGCAAACAGTCGACCACTCCTGGTGAAACCACTTGGTCCACTGACATTCTCAACACTGGTACCAGCAGCAGCCTCTGCTTTCTGTTGACTTCCTCCTTGATGAGTATTAGTTCCATATTGCCATGGAACTGCCCTATTAGACACAAAAGAAGCAGATTCAGGACCTATAATTATAACTGGTCTCGGCCTCTCGGGCACGATGATAGCAACAGGAGCTTCACCAGGCACTTGTATTTCTACTGGATTATTATAAATGGTAACGGCTGAAACATCTTTTTCCTTCTCTACCTTATCAAACTGAAGGCTTCCTTCGTCCATAAGATCCTGCAGTCCAACTTTCAACTTACTGCAGCCATTAATCTGTCTTGAACAATCCTCACAATCAGAGCCACATCCAGGAAATACCTTTCCTTTTAACAAACGCTCTTTTACAATCAACAGCGGAGTCTTTACTAAATTAACATCGGTAATCAGATTCAATTTCTCGCCATCAGAAATAGCATTCATGCCTGCACCTCCATGATGGGGCATTGGATTATCACGAACATTCGGCGGCTTAGAGAAATTAATAGCTTTTGTGTCAATCAGATCCTGAACCTTATGTTGAAAGGCCCAGCATTTCTCTATCGAGTGACCTGGCGCACCAGAATGAAATTCACATCGAACATTAAGATCATAATTTTGAGGCAATTTTCCAGTATCTACCGGCCTCATAGTCCAAAGTTCAACCAACTTCTCTTTGAGCAATTGTGGTAACAAAGCAGCATATGTCATAGGCAAGGGATCAAACTTGCGGTCCCTTTGTCTATTAGTCTGGAATCGGGGTCTAGCTTGCTGATCTAGAGCCTGCTGTCCTGTTGGAACCGGAATGGTTACAGCGTCCACTTGATGGTAGGACTGAGTCTTGCCTCTGCCCTTTCCTCTATGCACAGCACTAGACTCCCCTTCTCTTTTCCTTGGTCCATTAGCAAAGGGTTTCCTCAAACTCGAAGCACCAGCCCCACTGACGTCTTGAATCTTACCCAACTTCAGCAGACTCTCTATTCGTTCCCCAGCAATAACAATGTCGGTAAACCCTGTTGAAGGACACGCAGCCAATCTATCCAAATACGGCCCTTGGAGTGTGCTCATGAACATATCAGCCATCTCACAATCAGCCAAAGGTGGTTGAACTCGAGCAGCCAATTCTCTCTATCTCTGTGCGTACTGCTTAAGGCCCTCCTTGTGATCCTGGGTCATACTCTGCAGTTGAGTACGATTGGGCGCCATGTCCAAATTATATTGATACTGCTTCAGAAACACAGCGCACAAATCTTTCTAGCTCTTTATATGAACCCTGTCCAGCTTAATGTACCATTCCAGGGAGGCGCCTGACAGGCTGTCCTGGAAAAAATACATCCAGAGCTTTTGGTCTTCAGTATAAGCGGCAATCTTGCGATTGTAAGCTTGCAAATGTGTTTTGGGACAGGTACTGCCATTGTACTTATCCAATGTAGGGAGCTTGAACTTGGGAGGGATTCTCACACCTTGCACGAGACCCATGTCCTCTACGTCAATTCACAGAGGATTTTGGCTCTCAATAGCCTTGAGTCTTTCATCTAACCCTTCGTACTTTCGGTCTTCATTGTAGAAACCCATGTCGTTGTTGAATGCGGTAAACTGGTCATCTTGACCATCCTCTAAACCACCATTATCAAATCCCAGATGTACCCCGCCAGTGGGGATGTTGCCAACAGGGTGAGTGCGCACATTGTGATTTGGGATTTCAGTCTCCAACCTCTGAATAGTGGCTCTCATGGCATCTTGACCCACCCTCATGGTTTCTTGACCGGCCCTCAGCTCTGCTGACCTTGAGCAATCCCCTGCATAAGGTTCATGATTTGCTCCATTCTCCCCCTCAAATTAGCTAATTCAGTCTAAACTTGTTCCATGACTCTGGCTTGATTGCGTCGGGTAGAATATCGGTGAACTGGGGTATCAGCTATCGTGCCTGAAAACCAAATAAAGGTTAGCAGGCGCCTGCAAAAAAAAGAGAACCTGTAATGCAAAAATGATATGCTATGCAAATGCAAATGCACAATTATGTTTTTCATTTCAAGATACTTTTCATATCCTGATTCCAATTATAACCATGAATTCCTGACGACCAGAAATCATGATTATTGAGTTTTGCCTTGAAGAGATATTCATATACGCCAATCACAAATATCTGATGACCAGAAATAGTGATTTTGTAGTGTGCCAGTGTGCAGATATCTTATCACGTCACATATATCTGAAGACCAGAAATTGTGAACAGAAATAGCTCATTTCACACAAATTTCCAAAAGTTTTCTAGCACATTTGTCATAGTTTCAGCAACAAAATAAGAAACAAGCAGTCAAATGGATCCATCAACAATTCTGATGGTAACCATTGCAAATTACAAAGAAATGACAAAAATCATTAATCTGATAGCTCTATGTATTTCAGCTTCTGGCTGGAATACTTAATCTCTTCGAACATGATGTGGGTACGCTGATGATGTGGCTTCTTAATAAGCTCTTTGATTACGACGTCCCTTTTTTCCAATGCATCAGCTAATGAACCTATGTGCATCAGCAAGGCTTCATCTTCATCGGCTCCTTTGTGCCTCTTAATTCCAGCTTGAATTTTAACCAGCTTCAGATCTGCCGTGACATCTTCAAGCTCTTTGTTGGCAATTTTCAGCTTATCTTCAGCATTCCTTACCTGCTCTTGACTTTTGCCAAGATCCTCTCGATACCTTCTTCTTTCTACATGTGCTTTCTTCAGCTCTTCATCTTTATATTTTAACTGGGTCAGCAATTCAGAGTTTTCAATTCTGACCTCATCCCAAGCTTGACGAAGTTTAGCTAATGAGTCCCTGCTTCGGGCTAACGCCTGCTTTGTAGTCTTGTGAGCCTGACTAGTATCATCTGCTCCCAAAGTAAGTTTTCGGAAGTACCGAGCTCTATCATCAAAATCTTATTCTTTGTCTGCCAAGATTTTCTCCGCTTTCAATGCTCTTTTCTCCAAATCTTTGTTGTCAGCCAAAGCTTTCTGAAGACATCTGCTCATTCCAGAGTTCTCTATCTGCAACTCTCTAACCATTTTCTTCCATTTCTCGCACTCTTCAGCCGGTACCATGGAGTGTTGATTTGGACATAAGAGAATCTCTCTTGAAAAGGGTAGCAACAGCTCTTTGACCTTCATCTTAATCCAAGCATCGTAGTCAGGGTATGATCTACAGTCTCCTTTGCCAAAAATCAACTTTCCCTCTCTTTGCCTAAATTTCCAGGCATTTATTACTTCTGGCACTCTTTCATTCTTGGTTCCCACGAAAAACAGAGAAGCACTAATCTCTTCATCAGCAGGAGGATTTCTTAAAGCATAACCAAATTGTCTAACAGCCAACACCGGGTTGTAATTAATCCCACCTCTTCTTCGAAGTAGAGGCACATTCAGAAAACTTCCACATTTAACAGTAAGCTCTATTGTCAGTAATTTGGGATCAAACCAAATGATGTTATTGGTAGTCAAACCTATCAATCTCTTGGACCATTTCATGGTCTCGGTAGTTTCTACGAAAGCACCAGTTCGAGGTAAATGTTTGAAGAGCCAATGACATAACAATTGGGTACAGCAACTAACCAGACTTCCTCTTCCCTTATCATTTTTGTAGTGTACTGAGTAATAAAAATCCCCTAGCAAGGTAGGAATCGGATTCTTCGAACACTTTCATCACCTGCATATCAACAAAGTCAGGTTGACCGGGGAAAAGTACCAAACCATAGATACAAAGAGCTAACACAGCATTGTAAGTAGTCCAGTTTTTAGCCTTGGCAGCTTCCTGAGCTTGTTGGAAAAGAAACTCCAAATGAAATCCTTCGTCTTCTTTAAGTTTACTCAGGCCACTTTTCACAACAGACAGGTCCAGATGTAGAACAGCAGCAATTACTTTGGGGGTAAGAGCATCTTCAGAAAAATACGGTATAGAAGACGTGACTGGAATTCCCAAAATAAATGAGAATTACTCCAAAGTGTTGAGAATGCACATACCATTTTAATCAGCTCTCCATAGTCCTTCTGAAAAGTGCTGAGAACACCAGAACCAGCCATGTCTATCATCTTATTCAATGAATCCAGTTTAGGATCAGGGAATTTATATGACACATTATTCTTCCTTTTAACCTCAACTTCTTGGAAACTCATGATTGGAATCAAACAATACGGTAGGTACCTGAAAATGACAAACATAACCTATTATGATATGAGTATGCAAATGCAAAAGGCATGTGATCAAGTATTCAGGTGTCTGTGTCTGTGTTAAACTGTGTGCACTGTGTCTCTGTACTGAATCCGGCAATATATCTGAGATGGATACTCAAACCACTGTCATAGGATACACTGTCTGTAACAATCATAGAATCACAAGTAAGGTATATAGGAGGCTAGGTTACCTGCAAACCTGTAAACATCCCACCCATACTCACATGTGGTTCCTAGAAAACAAGGCTTGCCAGCTTCGGAGGTTTGAGAAGCGATAGCACATTCAGCCCATAGGATACAATGCTATGCCAATCAAAGAGGTCGTCCACTGACTCACCTTAGAAAATAAAGGTCATCCTATGCAAGTTCCAAAGTGGGCCCTCGGGTGCGAGTGGGTTTGCCACAGAATGTGGTCTACCACTGTCACCACTAAAGAGAGATGTTTCCACTAAGGTCCTCATGATCGGTCACTAGAGTCGACAGCTCTCTAGATCGACATCCTGGAATACGCAAAGATGCGTACGCCATGATGGGTCCCAAGATAGCCTCGTCTAGCTGTGAATTTCGTGATTACCCAACGTACACAGATGGTACGTAGGTCCCACTACTCTCCACTCTAAATCTAAGTGTGCACTCAAGCCTTGGTAATGGGCTCATCTCTCAGAAATTCCATCCCTCCAAACAGATAGAACAGTGCAACACAGTATAATATACGAAATGTAAATGCTAACATGCTGTAAATATGGTACAAGTAATAAAATACAGTAAACAGCAAATACAAGATAACAGTAAACACCCAATGAAAGAAAAGCAAACAAGCGCTAGGATTGACTCGCTTAGGATGGACCAGCAATAGGTCAACCTATCCCCAGCAGAGTCACCTGCTGTCGCTCCAGGGATTTTCATCCTAGTACAAATGCGAAAGTGGCACCGAAACATAGTCACCAACAATGTGTATTTATCCCCAGAGAGGGAAAGGAAACACCGCATAAACCTGAGGGAAGGAAAGAGCATGGTCTTACGACCAAGATAACTAGGTTTGGGAGCCGGTTATGCATAGGGAAGGTATTAGCACCCCCACGCGTCCATCGTACCCGATGGGATCCATGCTTGCTTGTCTCGATCAAAGGGTGTAAGGAAAGATGCTGGAAAAAGAACTAGAAAAGGAATGGAAAGGGAAAGAGAAACAAATGTAGGGAAAATAAAATAAGTGCTCGAATGGGCCCTACCCCACTGCCTACATATCTCATCGGGAACATGAGAATCAGAGCGACGTAGTTCCCCTCACTAGGGATGGATTGTTTGTGTTTTTTAGGAAACGGCTAACGTTCTAGCTCAGGTGTTGCAGACTCGCTGATCCGAGTGCGTTACCATCTTGCAAGAGAACGAGAAGAAGCGCGTTCGTACGTTGAGAGTGAATGAGATGTGAAAAGAATTCCTGAAGGAAAGACGTTATTGTTTGTTTTTGTCTTTTAATAAATTTTGTTATTTGTTTGCATATGATAGTGTATCTAAATCTTAGTCATTGGAGTGTATACATCCTCACATTCCAAGATGGAATGAGCAAGAAAGTACACTAAGTGTGAAGAAGACCCTCACACTTAGTTCCAATTATTAAGGTTCAAACACACTAGCATACTTGTGTTTATTAAGTGTTTTTATTGATTATGAAATGAAGAAGTATTTTTCTTTATTTGTATCTTCAACAAGTATTGCATTTAAGTCCCTCATACAAGATCAAATGTTTAACACATTGACCCAAGATGGGCCATACGCTACACATTCTAAGATTATAAGAGAAGACCCCTTATAATCTTTTCTTTATATGAAGGGCCTAAATGCAATAAGTGCCAACTTTTATTAGATATTTTGAATTTTATTTGAGATGAAAAGATGAAAGACTCAAATGGGCGAGAAAGGTAAAATCTATATGAACTAAGACTCAATCCAAATTGATTCGTTAAGGGAATGATCTTAAAGGTTTGTGAGGTTGCAAAACCTAAAGTCTAAAGAAGGAATGAGTTCAACAACTCACTTCTAAAGAAGAAGATGAATTGTAACTCAAAAGGGAAAATAATGAGTTAATCAAAGAAAGCACATAAGTACTTAACAAAACACAAGATTGAATTGTAAAAGATGAAAGGAAAGAAATTTGAATGTGGATTCCTTATCCACACTCAATTTCAACTTACCAAAGCCCCTACATGGTTAGTAAACATGGAAACATGTATAGCAAGTAAAAAGAACACTTAATGCACAATAAAGTTCAAAAGAATAAGATGAAAAAACAAATCTTAATATCACAACCAGAATGTGAATCACATTGACAACAAGTGATCATCATCATACAAGTTCAAATGAATAAGCAACAATCATCATCCATAGCATTTAAACATGTTATCATAAGAAAGGATAGATAAAAGATGAAAAGAAAGGAAAGGAACATGCATAAATGGAACATGTAAATCTAAAAAATCAGAATTGAAACTAAATTAAAAATGATTTATAAACATCTCAAAGTATTCATGAATCAACATTCAAGACATTCAAGAAGTAATAGAAGAAGAAGTGAAATGAAAGTTCAAAGGGAAAGTGCAAAAAAAACATGTTAAGGGTGCACAAAGTTCAAGTTGAAATGAACATGTAAAGATGACCTATAATGTGTACCAAGGACCTATAATATCATATGAATGGCTCATAAAATATGCAAATGCTCATACAAATATGCAAATGCTCATACAAATATGCACAAAAGAATTCATGCAAACATGCACCAAAGTTAGAATGATATGACATGTATTAGGCTTCAAATGTAATGCATCAAACAAAAATAAAATGGACTTATGAAAATTATGCAAGCATGGTATTTGGATGCCTAAGTCATAAGTAAATCATACATCAAGATAGCATGTCAAAATTCAAAGCAAAAATGACTCCAAACAATGCATTAGGTCAAGTTGAAACATCATGCAAAGTGGTGCAAATACAAGCATCAAAACATGTCATAAAATGACCTAAAAAATAAAAAAAAATCATCTAACATACTTCAATATATTAGGGAATCAATGCAAAAAGAATCAGGTCAAAACAGTTTGTAATGAGCAAGAACAAAATTCTACCAATTCATGTATCATATTTGGAATGCATACAAATGGAAATTCAAAGAAAAATTATGAAATAGTGGTAAAAATGTAATAAAATCATGAAATAAAAATATCAAACATTTCCTAAATATCTTGATAATACTCATGAATTTTTCCAGAATTTTCTGATGTTGTTTTGTAATTTTAAAAATTAAAAATGGAATATGTACATAAAAGAAAGAATAAAATGAAAGAAAACAAGTAGGGGGGTGCAGGGAAGTAAATTTCCACGTTCAAAAGTTACCATGGGCCTAAAGTGAGGGTGCGTATAACAATCAGAGTCCAATAAAAAATGGGCAATTGTGTGTGGCGCATGTGCACGTAATTAGTGTACTCACTCAATCAAGGCCATGCGTCCCAGTCAACATGAATTTATCACTAAAGTACACACATCCAACAATCATAAATGAACGTGCACGATATCTCTCTTACACGCACACACACCCAATCATCAGAATCCACAATAATAGCACTTGAGATGCACATGCTTCAGTAATGCGTTGGCACTCTTTGGTGCGTTAGATCAGGTCAATCAAAGAAAGTATTTCACACATGTTGTTCATGATCAAGTATCCATGGTAACTGTCATAGACTCACGCACACACACACCACTCAGGTCAAATAGAAAACATGTGCAAGGCATGTGCCATTTTTATGTGTTGGCATAACATGAGCCACACGATAAGAACAAATCAATGACCAATATTCAAACTGCACCAAAAACCCTAGAACAAAGACCACCGCCGGAGAAGGACCTCCGGTCACTTCTCGGGCCAACAACCACCACCTGCAAACTTCAAACCTTCCAAAAACACACAAATATGGTATCAAAATGAAGCTGACATTGCATACATCAAGAATCCATTATTATTTTCCACATAACAATCACACACATGAAAAAACAAAGAGATTAAAACATGCCATAGGTTTGGAAACTATGCCTCTAAGAGGCCTATCAACTAGCTGGAGTATCAAATGCTCCTATTAAGCTTACATTAACAAAAAAAAAACAAGCCAAACATAAGGTAAATCGTGCCAAGCAAGGTTGAGATGTTAAAACCTGTAAATGATGAAAACTGAAGTAACAAAGAAAACCAGAGGTCGTGCTTCTCCTTTGAGCTTTGCTTGGCCAAATAAAGGCTTGAGAATCTTGAAGAATGGAGAGGAATCTGAATCTGCAGTGTAGCTACTTCAACAATGCAATGCCATTTCCAATTCAATGATGCTTGAGGATGAAACTTGAAGATGAAGTTAGAGTAATGTGATGATGGATTCGCACTAACTCAGAGAGAAAATAGAGAGAAACTAAGAGAGAAAGTGAGAGAACTTTGGAGTGAATGTCGAAAAATGAGTGTTGAAGTTGAAATATGAGTGAAGTTTCTATTTATAAGAGAGCTTAACTATGGTTAACATGAGTTGGTTAGAGTGAGTCATGTGAGTTAAGGTGAGTCATCCCTAACTAACTGAGCCAAGTTAGTTAGGGCGAGTTGTGCTATGGTTGTGATATGATGGTGATGACTTATGGTGTGCTATGGTGGAGATGAGAGTGAAACAGAAATGGCACAGCTGGTATAACATAAAACTTGTTCAGCAAGTTTGTTCTTTCCATTCTCATGTATGGCACGTGTTATGGCAGGTGTATGTAATGGTAATGGTGTGTTCAAATAAGGGAATAATGTATATGACTTATTTGATGTATGTCTGAACCAAATTGTGTATCAAGAGCCATTAATGTATCAGTGGAACATAGGGTGATTTGTAGATGAAATTCTCCCTAATCAATGGATGGTTTGATGAGTTTTTGGAGTCATTGGAAAGAGGGAATATGGGAGAACATGTTTGGTATGAGAATTGAGTTGAAATGATGCCTCACACATGCTCAAAAATGACTATGAACTCAAGGATACAAAGCTGGTTGGTGGGCGTGCAAAAGCAAGTTGTGACCTAGCAATGTGGTGCATGGAATTTCAGTGTGATCATCCTATCTTGTGACCAATATTTCTCCCTCATAGCTTGATCAATTCACAATTTATCCAACATCAACATTGAAGAGGGTATTGCAAAGAACAACTTTGATGTTGAAAAGTTTTCCATTTGGAGCTTTTATCATTGAGAAATTAAGCTTGACATTTGGCCCACCACATGTTTGTAGAAATGATGGCGCGTGGACCTAGAAATCCTTGGTCATGACCAGATTTTGGACCTACTTTGTCCAAACTTTGATCAGTCATATCTCACTCAATTTTTATCTAATGGAGCTGTTCTACACATGGATTTGAAGCTTAAGATGAGATCTTTTATTGTGGCCTGGTGGAATTTTTATTTGATGTCTCAATTTTGAATGGCCTTGGTTCAAAGTTTGGTGCAAAATGGCCAAAACTTTCCTTATTTAGAAACCCTACTTCTTCCAAAAATGGCAACTTTTCAAATCTTGATTTTTCATGATCCTTTTGGAGTTTCTTGATCAAATTTTGTACTTTAGTCACATATAACACGAATTTCATGGATTTGGCCTCAAAAAAGTCAAGAGTTGACTTTTTCCTCTGATTATTTGACTTAGCCCCAATTTTCCTGATTTTGATCTTTCTTCCAATTGAACCACTTCTAAAACCAATTGAGAGGCAATTTTCCACACACATACACTTAAGGACATGTAGAATACCATGACATCAAGTTTTGTCCAAAAAACCAGAGATAACCTAATTTAATTGGAAACCTTAATTTTGGTACCCACCTACTAGGGGAAAATGTGCAGTCTTCAATTTCAAATTCCTCAGAGTATGTTGTGTATCCTCTTAAAGGATGATGAGATATGCCACTTGAGGGTGATTTTGAACCAATGAACTATCTCTTTTGAGGGTTTTCCTTCAGTTTTTTGGATCTCTTGCATAGTGAAGGATGTAGTGCTTCAATCTCCTATTGAATCTCACCATCTTGAGGTTTTAGATGATCAATTGAGATAGTATGAGACATGAAAGACCTCTTGGCTTGCCCTGAGGCAACTTGTTTGACCTTTTGTGCCTTGAATGATTCCTTGATTGTCCATCTTTCACCTGATCACATGCCTTGATGGTAAGAGGGATGCTATGCTTCATTTTTCTATGTTAAAGATGCAATGCATGGCTAATGAGATGGATATGATATGATATATGATAATGCTAAGCTATGATGACAAAAGAGAGAGCAAATTTTGGGGTATTACATTCATAAAGACAAAAAAACAAAAAAACAGACAAATTTTTTTCCCACATCAATCCTTTTGTTCAAGCAAAGATTGGGGAGGATGACGAAAATATTATTCATAATTGTTGTGGTATGCTTTCAATTAAACCTTGCCGAGGATGTAAGGCATTGTTTCAATTCCCAAACACTGGAAAAATAAGGAAGATAATCCCTCGTTAACCCTTCGAGCCTAGAAGTAGGAGTTTTCTTTCTTTATACAAAAAACCCTTAAAATCTCAACCTTGGGGCAGGGTAGTTCTCAGTTTAACTTGGTTACGCATTCGAACGCAAGCGCTTCATGCAAGACACCAGTCAGCTCTCTCAAATCAAATGAGTTAGCGTTGTACAAGTTGTTCATCCAAGCAACAATAAGGAAGGATAGCTGAAAAATCCTTAATCAAAGGATGAGCCGAGTCCCTTTCGAGGCAAAAGCCAAGAAAGATGGGAAGCCCAGAACTTTGCCTTATACAAAAAGAACTTGTACAACAGCCAAAAAAAGAGTTTCAAAGCAATAATCAAACAAAAAGAAGGTCCTAACCGCAAACAAAGAGAGGTATCGTGACCTCAATCAAATCAAAAGAAGAGGTATCGTGACCTCAACCAGCAAAGACAAGGAGAAGTCTCAAAGTCTCAAAGATTAACCAAATTCTGCGAGGGAGTACTGACTATCCAAGGTGTCTAAATCATCATCAATTATCATCAGCTCATTCCTAGTCTGTAAGAACCTGAATGTATAGCTTAAGTTAACTGAGCTTAGGATTGGAGTTCATCACAAAGATGGGGTGGGTACCAAACAAACTTTGAGTCTTTATCTTTGTTTCATAAAATCGTGAACCAAGCCACGTTACAACCCTTAAAAGACCTAATTGAGGTAAGGTTGTTTTGAAAGCATACTACAACAAGGTTGATTAACCTGACTCCTAATGATCTTTGCTAGTTGTATGTGTTGATCACTTCATCTATCATTCTGTAAATGACCAGATCCACTTTGTTTTTTATTACTTAATCATTCCACTGTGTGTGTTTTCATCAATAAAACTTGATTTCAAAAGCTTGCATGAATTTTTGCACTGAAATTGCCAATTTTAAATGAACAATAGTTGTTTGTGAAATGATTCAACATCAAAGGAATCCTGACAAATGCAGTCAGCTAGGGAATTTGATTTGATAAAGGAAGCTCAGTCAAGGGGCAACTAAGCGGAAGGTTCTGCCGATCCATCATTTCAAGAATTGTTGAATCAGAGGCAGAACTCTTCAAAGTTCGGAATATTGGGGCAAGCCTTCTTGAGGTCATTTCATGACAAATTTGGACTCCGATGACCCATCAACAGGGGCAAGTTTGTTCCCCAGTTGTTTCTACCACAGTTTAAAGGACTTTGTATTGCGAATACAGTTGAACTAGGGCTGTTATGTCAAGACTCATGGATCTCTTCAAGAGTTTGAAGACATTGAAGCATCTGGCATTTCAATTCTTCTATAAAATCCTCTTGGTGACTTATCATCACAAGACCAGTTAATCAGAGGCAATCAAGTCGATATTCGACAAACAACTTAAAGGTCAACTAGTCTGGGACATCTCCTTCATAGATCAACTTGACAGGGGCAAGTTTGTTCCCCAGTTGTCAACAACCAGTCTGAAGCACAAGTTCAAGGACTTTATTGTGCAGACGTAATCTTGGGCTCTGTACACTTCAGGATGAGTATAAACTATCAGATAGCCTCCTCTTAGGCTTTGTATAATGATTTTTCCCCAAGTAGAATCCAGCCTCCTCTTAGGCTTTGTATAATGATTTTTCCCCAAGTAGAATCTAGCCTCCTCTTAGGCTTTGTATAATGATTGTCCCTAGCGGAACCCAATCAATCTCTCAGCTTCTACCTGGGGGTTTCGATCAAGACACGGGCTCTATCATGTAAAGCAGTCAATCAGGGGAAGTTATGTCGAGATTCGGTAAATCTCTCCAAGAGTTTGAAGATATTGAAACACCTTGTATGCCAATTCTTCTGTAAAATACTCTTGATGTATTCTCCTGATAGACCATGTACCATGGGGAAGATGAGTTATGCAGAACTACTCAGCTTTTGTGACGTCTCTGCCAGCTCCCAGTAAGTTGTCTCTTCAGCTAATCTTGGCACTTCCCAATGGATCTCTTCTCTCCAATGAAGAAATTAAACTCATGATGGTATTCCTAGTGAAGTCAAGATGCTATATCAAGTGGAGTACTATTTCCCCCAGAGAAGGACATAACCTTGAAGTAAAGCTACTTCACCCCCAGTGATGGTCCAATCTTTTGAGTTTGGCTGGGTATCCTCGTTGAGATATTTATTTCATATCCAGTTTCGCTTATTGTCTGTTTTGTCAGCATAAGCTTAAGCATGGCATAAGCACTCATATGCATAGCATATTATCATTTTGCTACATGTTTCTGGTGTTTACCTGTGTTCTTCACTTTGGCGTTTATCTCCCCAAGTGACTGGGTTTGTCTTTTCTCTCCAATAGAGGTGTCAGCCCTAAGCATAAAATACCATTCCTTCTGAATTCCCCACAGAGTTTTATCCTCGTGGATGATGGTTGCTTCAGTTATCTTTTTCCACATTCGGATAAGATAAATTCCCAGTTGAGTTCATTCCTCAATTGGAGTCTTGTTTGACCGTTTCTTTCTAGCTTGTTCCTAGATTGAAATTTGATCCCTGGCAGGTGTGGTTTCTGAGCCCATCTTGAACGTGCATTTATTTTCCACTGTGTCTTGCAGGAAGAATCTTTTACAGATCCTCATTGAAGATAATTATTCCTCCAGCAGTGTTGTAATATCAACATCTCTTTGGAATTTATACCCAACAACAAGTGGCAATCTCTTTCCCGAGAAGCTTATCCGTCCTTGGTTTTATTCGTACTTTTACAATTACCAATGGTGTTACCTCTAATCAGTCACTTTCCATCAACCCCTTTGATGTGATCCCTATTTGAGGTGTTTCTTCCCGTCAATCTATTTGATGAGGTGTTTCGAGTTCAGGTTCCGTACCCTCGGATATGTGTTATTTCCTTTCCTTTAATCTATTTGATGAGGTGTTCTGAGTTCAGGTTCTGTACCCTCGGATATGTGTTATTTCCTTGCCATCAACCTGTTTGATGTGATCCCTATTTGAGGTTTTTCTTCCCGTCAATCTGTTTGATGAGGTGTTCCGAGTTCAGGTTCTATACCCTCAGATTTGTTTTGTTTCCTTGTCGTCAGCCCTTGTTGCAATCATAATTTGTATTCCCCAGGAAGTCTAACCTGCAACCCTGGTATCGATCTATGGTACTTAATCACCTCATCTGGATACCTAAAGTCCAGTCATCGCCGGCATCTTTCCTGTTGTTTAAAATCGTTCCTGCTTGAATCGTGTCAAGCTTGAACCTAAAGTCCAATTATCGTTGGCACCGTCTTTGGTTTGAATCGAGTCACCTTAGGCTTTTAAGATCTTGTTCTTGTTTGAATCGTGTCAAACTTGAACCGAGTCCTCGTTCAAATCGTGTCGGACATTGTCTCTTGTTTTAAGATCTTGTTCTTGTTTGAATCGTGTCAAACCTGAACCGAGTCCTTGTTCGAATCGTATCGAACATTATCTCTTTTTTCAAGATCTTGTTCTTGTTTGAATCGTGTCAAACTTGAACCGAGTCCTTGTTCAAATTGTGTCGGATATTGTCTCTTGTTTTAAGATCTTGTTCTTGTTTGAATCATGTCGAACTTGAACCGAGTCCTTGTTCGAATCGTGTCAGACATTGTCTCTTGTTTTAAGATCTTGTTCATTTTTTATTCATTAACCTCATTCACAGCCAAAAGGTCCAGTCACCTTTCATCATCTGACGCGGAGTTTACCTCTGGCTTTTCTGGCTTTTCTTGAAGATCCCGTTTGAACTCTTCCGTATAAGAAATCCCCATAAACTCTTTTGTAGGATGTCTATCCTTTTATTTCAAATTGATCCCCGATGGAGATCACGTCTTCTTTCTGGTTTCATGCCCAGTAAGAATGTATCTTTTTCCCCAGTGTCGTCCGGTCACATATGAACCTGTCATCCATCTCCCTGGATCTTTCCCTAGCGGAGAACACCCTTCTGGCCCCTGTCTCTAGTAAGGATCTGCAAGGTTCCCCCTCAGTTTTTCTATCCCCAGGTGTTTCTTCAGAGTATTCCCAGTGAGTCTCTTTTGCTGGTTAACCTGTATCCCCAGTGGGTTTCTTTCTCGTGGCTACTAACCTTCATCCTTCCCCGGTGTAGCTCACCTGTGATTGTGTGACTTGTTTTTCTGCATTTTTGCATCATCATGGCATCGTACCGTAGTACTAGTTCATGGCATGTCCGCATCTTAGGCTAGTTCTGTCCATATCATTGCATATCAACGTATCTAAGGGAAAAATTTCCGGTTAGCTATATTTAAATATCTTGCACCATAATTTCCATCTCTCATGTCATCCGGTGAAGATATTTAAATAGGGGCAACTGTTGCACCCCAAATTTTACCCTCAGATTCGTCTGATCTTCATCATATCATTTTTGATCGGCCATTTTTGCGTTTTCAGTTAAACATTTCATTTGATCATCAATCATGCTTTTTCTTGCCATTTTAGATTTATTTTTATTATCTTAGATTTAATTGGAATTTATTAAGTTTAATCTCAATTTGGTTTATCTTTTATATAGTTAGTTTATTTACAATTATAATTTTAACGTCCAACTTTAATTTAATTTTAACTTTATTTTAGCTATCTTCACTTTTATTCTTTATCAGTAATTTTTAGTTGAAAAATCTTTTAATTATTTTAGAATTAACTTAGTTTGTTAAATATTTTTAATTAAATTGATTTTAATTTAGATAATTAGGACTTTATTTAATTTTATTTATTTAATCATTTTCTTCTATTTTAAAATTAATCTAGATTTGCTTATAATTGGGACTTTGTCTAACTTTATGTGAATAAATCATCTTCGTCTGTTATCTTTTTGTCCTAATTAGGTTCATTTAAGTTCATATGGTTTATTTCATCACTTTTCATAAGCCCTGTTACTATGCCAAAGCTGCTGCAGGCCAAGCATATATTGTAAGACCTGCACATTGAAAACAACATGTCAAGAGCTACATGACAAATCCAGTTGTACCATAATGCTTCATCAACAAGTTTTTAAATGGATATTAAAAAAAGAGAAGGGGAAAAAGGGAGGAGGTTAAACAAAAAGAACACCTTGTTCTCCAGACTTCAGGGGAAACCATTTTTTCCGCGCCTCTCCATTCCAAATATTTTCTCATTCGTCACCAAACCATAAAAACTCCTTCAGCCCCATTCCAAATCGTTTTCCGGCGACATCCCGCCCACATAAACCCTTTCACCATCTGCAACTTCTCCTCCCACCTTCAACACAACACAACTCCTCTTTCTCTTTCAATCAAACCCTTCAACCGAACGAGCCAAATAACAACACGCCTCCTTCCCTTCCATAAACCTCCACAACCACAAATCAATTTTCTTTTCTCAAATACTGTAACCCAACCGTTCCATAATCTCACCCAGAATCTTCAAATCGCCCATTCAAAATCACAAGCCCTTTTTCATCCACCCTCCTTCAAACTCTTCAACAAACAACTCAAATCATCAACTTCAAATCAACCAAATATTAAATCCTTCAATCACAAACCCAGGACACAAAACATAGAGAATGAGATGAAAAGAGAGTTTGAAACAGAACGAACCGAACGAGATGACGCAAACCCACAAACCTGATTTGACGTCGTAGACGAGATCGGAACCAAAACAAGCTTGAGCGAATGCGACTGAAGGGAGATAGAAGTCTTTGATTCAAGAATAAAACTGTCTCGTGCAAGGATTTGTAAAGGGCTGACGTTGTTGTTGCTCTATCTTTGTTTTTTCCTTTTTTTCATTTTTCTGAAACCTGTTTTGAATCTGACGTTGGAGGTCAACGTTTTGGTTTTTGATGGAATATCATGAGACGCTAGCCTTTTGTATCCATGACCATCTCATAAAAGAGTTTTGTGTCTCATTTGCCAATATGTTTGGGCCGTGTTTCTTAGGAGAATGATGGTCCAACTTGCATAGTTTTTTGATTTATCTGTCCTTTCTTTTTTTTTGCAGCGCTGAAAATGGAGGATGATGGGTCTGTATCTCCAGCCCATATGATTCCTCAATGCTGCCTTTACTTATTTAAACCTCACCTATTTTATTTTTCAAATATGATCCTCTTAGCTCCCAATCATACTCTTAGTCTTTGTTTTGTTTTAGAAGGTTATCTCTTAATTTTTTGTTTTAGAAAATTATTCCTTTCTTTTATTTTAGAAAACAGTCTTTTAATTTTGTTTTAATTTGACTTTCCTTTCGACCTATTTTCATTCTCTTTATTTTAGCCTATGACATAAAAAACTTCTTGATTTTGTTGATCTATTCAAGTCACAAATATCATGATTCATATGAGGCCATTTTTTTAATTTATTTTTACTGGTCAATGAAAATCTAATAGAAAGGTGTTCAATTCATCGATCTAAATCCTTATTTAGATGAGACCGGTTTTATTTTCATTTTGAGCCCGTTTCTTTATTTTTGGGCCGATGATATTACAGAAATCACGACTTAGTCGATTTATAAAATTACTAAAAGTCGTGATTTGTATGAGGCCACCTTCATTATTTTATCGGTCGATGAAAGTCGAATATCATAGATTATCGGTTTCTCGATTAAATCATGATTAAGATGAGACCGACTTTATTTCTACTTCATTCTGTATTTTCTTATATCTTCATTTTCATTTTTGACCGATGAAGTCTTTCTATTCATGAACGTTGTTAGAGAAGCAACGAACCTTCATTATTTCAAATCTGTAGTGAGTAATCATTGAGATTTCTTTCTATACTTTGAGATCGTGATAGGTTACCTTCGACTAATCAACAAGAGTTTATGACTCAAGACGAGGTCTTCACCTTTTCTTTACGTGTGACACGATTTCATCGGAGAATGATCCTCAATATCATTTCTCCATCGTGTCTTAACACAAAGATCAATTGTGCATCCTCCTATAGTATGGTCTTCCTCGTAGACCGTACTACGATGGATCAGCACTACATTGGACCCGATTCATCGATCCAATAAATTAATCAACAATCACTAAATTTACTTTCAGTCAATATATATATATATATATATATATATATATATATATATATCTTGATTTATTCTTTATGTCGATTATTATCCTTGTTCATATTTATTCTTGTCATATTCATATTTGTTCATACATTCTTTAAACACACTAATAAATATCGAAACCCTAAAAAACTCAACTGACCAGACTGTGGTTACTATTGTGTTTTGGGACTGAGGACTTAGGTTTAGGACCCTATGCCCTATGCTCTTGGAGTGGAGGTTTTGGTCTTGGTTTGTCAGTGGCTCACCAGCATGCTCTCTATTTTGGGTTAGATCTTTCTATCTCTTGCTCATTTACATTGATGCATTTTTTGTCTGCTAGTATATATGTTTGCCTGACATTGTTTTAGCATTCTAGCATGTTAAGCATGATACTATATGGTTACCATCATTCTTTGATTTATTATCATTTGATTTTGATGTTTTGATTATTACCATGTTCATATTACTTTGTTCATACTATCTTGATTACACCTGTGTTTATATTCATACTGTATATATCATATTCATGCTTGACGCTTGACCCTCCTTCCAAAGGAAAGTTCCTACTTTGACTCCTAAGTCCATAAATTACTCCTGTTTCATCCTTGGCCTCATAAGAGTCATTTCCCTCATAGTTTAGTAATAGGATGGAGTTATCATGAACTCCATGTGATTCTCACTATCATGAGAACTCACTTTACCTTTTACTCAGACTTACAGAGTTATCATGAACTCTGTATGGTTCTGACTATCATGAGAATTCACTTCCTCCCTTCATAACATAGACTTAGAGAGTTATCGTGACTCTACGTGAGCTTATGCTCATTCCCTTTAGAACGTTGGCCATAGTCAATGTTTCCTTTTCTTTCACCCTTAGTTAGGTGAACTACGGTTGCTCTGATTCTTTAGTCAGATACGTAGGCACAAGATGCGACGTCTTGGCGAGCAAACTTAGTGTATATACCTAGGTCTTTACCTTTGGCATTTCTCTTTAGCAAGCAAACATAACATAACACAAATTAAAACAAGAGGTTCTCGTAGAGTACTACGGATGCTTAGGGTGCTAATACCTTCCCTTTGTATAACCAACCTCCAAACCTTTTATCTCCCCCTATTAGGTTTTTCTAACGATCTTGAACCTTTCCTTTGGATAAATAAAAGTCGGTTGTAAAAGAAATATGATGCAAGTTAATTAATAGCTTGTTATCCGATTTTCACCGCAACACTATTGTTTGGATGTTTGGGTTAGGCTTTGGATGCCAAGAAAAAATTGTTTTTAATTCCGCTGTAACAAGGCGATTTATATGAGTTTAAGTAAACTTTTAAACTTCAAAGTGTGTGGATGTGACATCCTACTTGATTTAATTATTTATATTTTATTTATTTATTTGAGTCGGGAAGTAGGGTGTTACATATGGCATGTTGTCTGATTGGGGTACCATGCCAAGCTTCATTGTCCCTGCATTCCAACCTTGCCCCATTCTTATCATCATCTTCATGTAGCATCCCATCATCTCCATGACAACACACCGACACACATACACATTGCAGCATACATACAAACAAAATGAGTTGAAAATTGAAAAATAAATTAGTAGAGGGATACATGAGTTTGTTCCTACAATTCACATACATATCATCACTAGCACAACATAAAGTTATCATCATACAAAATAGATTAAAAGAAAAAATCAAAGAGAAACAAATTGAAATAAGGAGAAGCACGTAGACATCCATCCATCATCAATCATAACTAACAACAATGCAAACAAATTTGAAACAAATTTGAAAATAATAAAAAAAGAGAAACATAGTGAATCAAGGTGCTTAAACGCGTGACTCAATCCATCTTTCAGCACCATATCACATATACATGAACATATCCATCTCATACACACTGAAATAAACAAAATCTCTAACTAAATCAACTCAATCAATTTCAGCAACTCTCAATCCTTCACGCGGATCCCCATCTCCCCCTAAATCATCCTAACCAACTCGTTTCCCCATTCATTCTCTCACCAATTCACACTCTAATTCGCCTATAGATTAAGCCATTCATTACTCTCATCTTACACGTGAATTACCCTAGGAAGCCCTACGAAATTCATAGCCCTAGACTCACTAAAGGTCACCATAAAAAACTTCTTAAACATCTCATTGAAGCTTAAGTAAGTTGATCTCAGATCCTCACTTACCACTTACCGAAGCTAAACCCTAAGCCTCACTCGGCGGAACAAAGCACACAGAGAAGGGGTTGAAGAAGAGGTGCACAACAACAAAAGCTAAAGTAAACAAAAAGAAGGAACACAAAATAAACTTACTTGAGGTTGGTTACCGGAGTTTCAAGCTCTGGCGAGGCTCTATCCTTCCCCTTTCTTTTGATTTCTTGCTCGTTGAATGTCGTTGTATGCTTGAATGATCTTTTCCCATTTCTAATTGATGTTTGTATGAGGTTATTGGTTGAATTTAGTTTTAGGGTTTTTGAACTGTGTGTTTCTATTTGTGATTTTGTGAGGTTTATCAATGAGTTTGGTGTTAGATTCATGTATAGGAGTTTGTTTTAGGGTAGGTTAATGTTGGTGGTTTTTGGATTAGGGACCCTTTTCCAAGAATCTAGGAAACAGTGGGATGAACACGATGAATGTTCATCTGTGTTCATGCCTAGCCACCGTATTTGATCTTATGTTTGGGGTGAGAAAAATAGGTCTAGTTGTTTGTATGGTGGTTTGATGAGAGATAAGGGAGAGAAAGAGTGGACCAAAAGAGAGAAGGAGAGTTCAAAATGAGGGTTTCTCACATGTTCTCTCTCTCTCTCTCTTTCTCTTCACTTTTCCACCCTCTTATTACTTGGCCACACATGGCATGATTAGCAGCCCTCTGATGGGCCTACTTTTTGCATTAACCAGGACTCTTGTAAGAAAGTCTTCACCATAATGATCCATGCACCCTTAGCCTGGACCACATGATCGTCAGGTATGGTCATCCAAGAGTTGGAGTTAAGTCAACTACTTTGACTCCTTCTTCCCCGTTGACCAGGGCATTTCTCTTTTGGACCATGTGTGTTGGGCCCTTGATACCTGCACCTCCTCCATTTTATATTCATTTTTTCATTTATTTTATTTTATTTTTCGATTGATTTTTGGGCCTTGGGTCATGCTTGCTTTAGTTATGCTATCTCCATGACCCTATAAGGAGGTAGTAAGAAGAGGAAATTAAAATGTAGTTAAGCATGTTTAGTATGTATGTTATAGTTGTTCTTATTTTAGTAAGAAAAAATTGTTAATTAATTTTTAAATGTAGAGAAAAAATATTTTTTTTATATGTATACACTTTTTGATATTAAATTAATTTGAAGAAATTTATTAAAAAATATTATTAAATAAGTTTCGAGCTACATAAACTATAGTATTATTAAATTAGAAGTATTCTTTTTATAATAATTTATGTATCACCTACTCAAAATAACAGTTTGATGGATAATTGGATCCACATTTTTTGATTTAAGGTAATAAATTTTATATTTAAATATATATAATGTCATGTATAAAAGTATATTTTTCTAAGAACTGTAAGAAATCATGACAATATTATTTAATTTTACTACAATATTTATTTTACAACTTATTATGTAGTTGTTGAAATTATAATAATTGTGGTGTTTGTATGTATACTTCATACAAACACTCTAGAAAGTACAATTATAACAGAACTATTTATGACAGCAACAAAAATTTGCTTTACACTCGGCGATTAGGGAATTTGGATATACTGAACAAGCATATTGACACGCTTTGAAATTACACTCTGTCGCTGACCCTGCTGCCTCCCAACAACATTCATCTCCACATTTATCAGGAGGATGTGGAAGATCATTTGGAAAGTTGATTGAACTAGTGTCAGCTGATGCCAATATTACAAAAATGCATAGAATTGCAAAGGTATAATTGAGAGTGTTGATGCGAGTAGCCATTTATTTCTATGTTATATTGAAAGATAGACAATCAACGCCTTGAAAATTTAAAAGAAAGGAAAATGACACAATTTGATGTATTCTCTCTGTTGCTATTTATAATAGACAATTTATTTCTTAAATTTATTAAACAATTATTGTATATGATTCAATGAAATTTATTCTCTTATAAGCGGAATAAGAATAGAATAAGAAGGAAGAAGATTTTTGCCATATAACCAAAAACAAACTTTAAATGTTGACGATAAATGTTTTTATTGGATATTTATTTGTGTATTTTCTTTTTAAATATTTATTTATTTGGTAAACATATATTTATTTTTTATAAATCTTACAAGAATATTAAGAAATTTAAATTATATAAATAACAATTATTTAATATCTAATAATTTATGCATTCAAATTATTAGAAAAAAAGTATTTTTTCTCATTAAAAAAGAGTTAAATATACGATACCCCTACATTATAAGCGAATTTCGATTTCCCCTTTGTAATTTTTTTTATTCCCTCGTTGAAATGTTTAGATTACATTTATTTGGAATCTAAACTTGTTAAGGGGGTAAAAACAAAAAAATAGAATCAAAACACAAACAAAAAAAAAAATAGAATCAAAACATTATAAGGGAGAATTTAATATTTTTTTCACGGGATAAATTGACACTACAAGAAAAACTTCCCTCGTGTGATAATGTTGTGATTTGAAAAGAACGTGGAAAAAATAGCGGTTGCAATTTGATTTTCGAGTAACTAAATTTTTTAATAATTAAATGAAAGAACCCCCTTTTCAGATGTTGGTCGTTATAAAATTTAAAAAAAAGTGTTGTGTTGTGTTAAACACTTAACACGTCGCAACATATATTTATTTACTAAATATATATTTATATACTTCATATATATTACTTAATAATATTTTTACTTACTTAATAATAAGTACTTTAAAAATTACATACTTACTCAAATTTGATTTACTTACTTATTTAAATATATATATATATATATATATATATATATATATATATATATATATATATATATATATATATATATATATATATATATATATATATATATATATATATATATATACACTTGCTTCTTAAAAATAATTTACTTACTTATACAAAAATATTAGTTAATAAATAAAATAAGAATTTTAAGCTATTACTTAATATATTTTGTTTAATATAGTATATATTTATAAAATATTAAATAATATATTTATTTAAAGAATATATATTTATATACTTCATATATATTACTTAATAATATTTTTACTTACTTAATAATAAGTACTTTAAAAAATACATACTTACTCAAATTTGATTTACTTACTTACTTTAAAAAATATATATACTTACTTCTTAAAAATAATTTACTTACTTATATAAAAATATTACTTAATAAATAAAATAATAATTTTAAGCTATTACTTAATATATTTTGTTTAATATAGTATATATTTATAAAATATTAAATAAATCAAATAATATATTAAATTCGGAAAAAATAAAAAACCTATTAATATACTCTTTAATATATTCTATTTTTTTCTATATGTAAGTATAGATTTTTTTTTAATAAAATGTTTTAAGTAAGTATTATATACTATGTAAGTAAATGTATTTATTAAGTAATGTTTTAAGGAGGAGTAAGATGTCCTTGACTTAAATGTGAATGTAGACCTATAATTAGTGACCCAGAGGCCGTAGAACGTAATTTGAAGAGAAGAGCTTCATTGAAAATTATTGGGGTTGGACATATAACGGAGAAGAACTGTCGAGTAATGTACCAGAGATAGCTAATACGCATGCTTCAAGTAGTCGATCACATATGGAATATGATGAATAATTTAATCTGATTGATGAGATAGTTGGCGATGCTTTTAGGGTGAATGTGACCTATGATGAATTTGAAGATTTTGATGTGGAAGGGTTGCTGACTAAGGAAACACAAAGATTTTATCAGTTGTTTAAAGAAATTAATACGCTGTTGTTTAAGGGGTCATCAGACTCAAAATTATCAATGTGTGTGAGATTATTGGCCGCCAAGTCAATTTGGAATGTTCCTGATCAGTGTTTGAAATTCTTCTCAAATATGATGCTGGACGAGACTCCTATGAAAGACAACTTGCCTACAATTTTTTATGAGGCAAAGAGGTTGGTATTAAAGTTGGGTTTAGAAGTAAGAAAGATTGATTGTTGCATTAGTGATTGCATGTTGTTTTATGAGAATGAGTTTAGTACAAATGATGGAACGTTAGAGGAATGTAAGTTCTGTAAGAGTCCAAGATATAAAGTTCGCAGTAAAGCCATTGATCGTAAGCAAAAATGTGTAACAGTGAAGTCCATGTTTTATCTCTCAATAATACCAAGGTTAAAAATAACATTTGCTTCAATGCATAGTGCAAGTCAAATGACATGACATCAAACAAACAAAACAAGTTCTGACACTATGTGACATCAATCTGATGGCGAGAAATGAAAGCACTTTGATCGGCGAATCTAGAAATGTGAGGCTTGGATTATGCTGTGATGGTTTTACTCCATATGTCCAAGCTTCGGTAAGTGGATATTCTTGTTGGCAAATTATTGTAACCCCTTACAACCTCCCTCCTGAGACTTACATGACAAAACCATACATATTTTTTACTTGCCTCATTCCAGGGCCTTCGAGTCCAAAAGTTGAAATCGATGTGTATTTACAACTTTTAATTGATGATTTTAAGAGGTTGTGGATTGGAGAATGGAATTATGATATATCATGTAAACAATACTTTACTTTGCGAGCTTCCTTTATGTGGACTATTAACGACTTTCCCGCATATGGTGTAATGCCCCAAAATTTTATTATTTGTTTTCGTAATATAATTGTACAATTTATGTGTGTTGTGATGTTATGTTGTATTAAGGGAGACCCTTGAGTGTAGTACACCAACCTTAAAAATTAGAATTTAAGAAGATAGGGGTATGTGAACGAAAAGGTAGAGACATGAGGGCGGTGGAAGAAGTGGTGGTTGTTATCATTATTTAATTAAGATCATTTATATAAATAATAGTGTTCGCTGGTGAATTTGGCGAACAATCTCTGGTTTCCTAATTTACGAAAATTAGTTTACTAACAGGACCAACCAAAGAAATCCTAGGACAAAGTGCTTTTGAGAGTATGTTTGATTTTGAAAAGTAATGTATTCATTCTATGTTTCTAAGATTCCTTTTAACAACTATTTCGACTAATTAGAACAAAACATGGTAATGGCGAAGAAGTACTTGAAACAACTTAAACTGAAACAAAATGAATTTCTGAAATGAAAGATAACTTGAATATAAAGAAATGAAGGAAAAACTTGAAATTTTAATGAAATGCATAAAGGTAAACTGGTGTTTCCTACACATATATTTTACAGAACACTCGTTTCTCTCGCACGGTTACTTTGAGTATTTGAGGTAATTTGTACAAAGTTTGGAACACCGCAATCTAACACCAAGATCTCCTATTTATATACAAACGAAATAACTACCCATAACAGCTATCTCTCCTAATGACGACAAATGTCATTCTGCATGTGTTCGCCTCCTAGATGCGTTCCACGCGTTCCATTTCAAACTGAAAACTCCCTCCAGAAATTTGAAATTCAAAACACCCGTCGAATAGGCCGAATCTTCCTTCGTCGAAACTTCCTTCCTTACTTGGAAAAATCTGCCAATACTCCTTTTAAGTACCATGTCCTTTCGACTTTCCTCTTTTCCGTCAAAAAGGAAAAACTTCCTAACTGCAATGTCTGGTCGAATTACATTGTCGAATAGTCGAATTTTTCCTTTTCCTTTTGAACCATTTTCCTGGCGTCGAAATTAGCCACCTACAAATTGCCCCCCAAAAAATGCATTTTCGACCGAGGGAGAAAAACATTTTTTGCTAGTGCAATTCGATGCCACAGAGCATTCGACTAGTGACTGTTCATATGATTTAGACATTAGAAATGTCAGAATCATTATTACGCTTTTCCCAAAACGTCATTTTTGCCCACGTTTTTTAGATCTCCATCATTCCTACTCTAACCCCTATCACATCGTGGGGTCAAACCCTAACTGCCACCGTCAGCATTATCCACTTCATACTCTCCACGTGTCCCATAATCTTCCCACTACTTTTCCCATTTCAATTCAGAATCCCAACCGCTTCTACTTCACAACTTATATATAAGTTGAAGACTTCATTTTTTCCACCTTTTACATTCTTTCTCTCCAAAAGCTCTTTTCAAACTTCATCTTCCTCATTTTCTCTCCAACTTCTCTGCATCCAACAATGGCGTCCTCCGCTACTCAAAAGGTCACCGGTAAAGATCCTCGAAAGTCCAACAGTTTAGCACCGGTGGAAAGGATCCTCGGTCCCAGAGTGGTGGGGAATCACGAGTATGTTCCAGAACCTCCTAATGAAGAGGAAAAGTGCTCCATTTACCAATCTTAGGTACTTATTCCCATCTTAATTTCTGGAAAATCCCATGCTATTTTAGGACCGCTACCTGACTTAACATTAGACCCAGTTAAGGTACGAGAATTTTTCCCCACCTACCATCGCTACAAACCCATAGCAAATGGTGTTAGACCTAGGACAGATAAGGAGAAGATTATAGATGAAAAATCCAAAATAGATGGCCAAAGGACCCCTTCTGACGTAGTAATAAACCTAGAATACATGAATAATTTTAGAATTTTTAGATCCTGTCCTCTGTCGAAGGATCCCTCTGATTATTTGGCTTGGTTGGAAAAGATAGAAAAGGTTACACTACGCCAAAATTACTCTTTGGCAGCACTACATAGGCAGCGCTTTATTACAAAAGCGCTGCTATAAGTTAAAAAATTTAGAAAACACGGAAACTGTTCACTTAGAAAAATAAAATCGCATCTAAATATAAGACCTTAGACAGCGCTTTTGAGGAAAGCGCTTTCTAAGGTCTTATAAATTAAAAAAAACATTAAAGGAAAATATTAGACAGCGCTTTCCTTAAAAGCGTTGTCTAAGGTCTTATAAATTAAAAAAAATATAAGACCTGAGACAGCGCTTTTGAGGAAAGCGCTTTCTAAGGTCTTATAAATTAAAAAAAAAATTAAAGTAAAATATTAGACAGCGCTTTACTCAAAAGCGCTGTCTAAGGTCTTATAAATTAAAAAAATAAAATCAAAAGCGTTGTCTAAGGCCCACCTTAGACAGCGCTTTCATTCAAAGCGCTGTCTAGAGTCTTTTTAATTAAAATAAAAATTGAAACGGTATCAGTATTAATACTGATACCATTTCAATTTTCATTTCATTCTTTCCCTCTTTCCCTCTCTTTCTGCGAATAAGAACGAACCAGCTGAAACCACTCGTCGTCCGTCCTTTCACCGCCGTCGTCCGTCCTTTCTCGCCGTCGTCCGTCCGGCCGTCGTCCTTCCTACATTGTCCTCCACCATCCTCCACCGTACTCCACCGTGCTCCACTGTTCCGGTAAGTTTTTCTTTTTATGTTAGAAGTGAGTTTCATATTTTTCTGTTAGGTTTTCTGTTAGGTTTTGTTATGACTTAGGTTAGTTTAGGTTAGTGTTATTGTAGTTTAGGTTAGTTTAGGTTAGTGTTAATGTTGCTCTACATTGTTATTGCTATATAATGTGTTAGTTTAGTTTAGGTT
Source organism: Lathyrus tuberosus (assembly GCA_022829125.1). Classification (NCBI taxonomy): domain Eukaryota; kingdom Viridiplantae; phylum Streptophyta; class Magnoliopsida; order Fabales; family Fabaceae; genus Lathyrus; species Lathyrus tuberosus. The sequence goes on from JALAZF010000191.1 coordinate 4,677,141, forward strand.
AGTCTTAGTGTTAGTGTTAATATTGCTCATTATTTTAATATTGTAAATCCTTGAGGTTGTTGTTCTAAAGAAATATATTGTAAATCCTTAAGTCATAACTTTCCTCCTTTTGGTTTTGATTTCTATTAATTACTAATGGAAATTAATAATTGTTATTGCTATATAATGTGTTAGTTTAGTTTAGGTTAGTGTTAGTGTTAGTGTTAATATTGCTTATTCAATGTTATATATTATGTCATATTATATTTGATATCCTTGATTTCCTTGATTTCTTTATTATATTTGTTATATATTATGTCATATTATATTTGTTATATAATATATTTGATATCCTTGATTTCTTTATTACAGGTTAGATGGCTACTAACAATGATCACCCACATGATGATAATCACCCACATGATGATGATCACCCACATGATGATGATCACCCACATGATGATAATCCTATTCAGGATGAAAGTCAAAAATCTATGGAAGAAGAGATTAAAAGAGGAATAACCGTTATGAAGAAAGTGATCCGTGCTAGAGATCAAGGCATCATTTTAAATGTGCATTGGAGCCCTTCAGGCACTCTTGTTGAGCCTAACAGTCATACCTTGACAAGTTTCATTGGTGCACTTGTAAGGAATGCGATTCCTATTACTTGTGATGATTGGAGAAACAAACAGTTGAAGGAAGTCAAAGAAAAAATTTGGAATGAGATAAAGGTACCATAATTATGTCTTTAATTATGCCAACTAATCATGTATTTTAAATTATTTGTACTAACCAATGTGTATGGTTTTTTTAGAGGTGCTTCAACGTTGAGGAAGAAAGAAACGCTTATTTGATGAGATTGGCAGGGAAGCTCCTAAGAGGGTTTAAGACATATTTAAACTGCACCTTTCTTAAGGATGCTGACGGTAACTTTGTTGATGCAGAGTATCCATCTAAATATGCAAGTTTGATTTCACCACAAGAATGGGTAACGTTTAAAGCCAAACGACAAACCCCGACATTTAAGAGTTTAAGTGCAATTAATCGGGAAAGAGCATCATCTCCCCATTATCGATACAGGAAAGGACGTGTTGGATATGGACGTTTGGAGCAATCTTTGGTAAGTATCAATAAATTGCAATGATATAATAATTGTTCATCATGAGTTATATTTGATCATATTATTTGGCTTTATATGTAGTTATAAAAGGCGAATAGCTCTGAAACATCTCTTCCTGCACATATCTTGTGGAAGGAAGCCCGTGTGGGCAAGTCTGGAGTTGTTGCAGAAGAGGTTCTACAAGTATTTGAGAAATGTGTAAGTATAACAATATTTCTTTAATTAAATCAAAACTTTATTAACAAATATTTGACAAATATTTGATATTCATCTAATTTTCAGGAGGCGTTATCTCAGTCTGTATCTCTAGATGATTCCAGGAGCATACTTAGTAGGGCATTAGATGTCCCTGAGTATTCTGGTCGGGTGAGAGGTAAGGGATTTGGGATCACTCCGACCTCCTTGAATTTAAAAAAAGGAAAGGCTCCTAGTAATACAGAACTTCAAGCTAAATTGGAAGCACTGGAAGCTGAAGTTCGGGAATTAAAAAAGGAGAAAGAAAGGGATAACGCTTCAGGTTTTAGAGATGGATCGGAGAAAGATAGTATCAACTGCAACTTTCGACCGAATATTCCAGAGGTAATTATATATATTTTTATGAAATTAAATTAGTAGCTTAAATTATTTAAATGGCATATATACACATTAACAATGTCATATTTATTTTTGGTTTTAGGGCGTTTCCCATTGTCAGCTCTTCTTATCTTCACCAACTTATCGGATGGTTGGCAAGGGAAAAGTGTATAACACTTCGGTAGAATTACTTCACAATAACCCACTCCCTACTGGATGCATGAAAGTATCGGTTGATATTGCTACAGATGCGGGTGCATTATTACCCTATCCTGACGATGTTTCGGATGCAACATTGGTGGGAGATGCTATAGGGTCGTATGTTGCATGGCCGTCAAACCTCATACTCGTAGGATATGAGGTATGCTTAAAACCGTTATGAACCTTTGTTAACCTTAATGTGTAGATTCAAAGATTTTACGAGCATTTTATTTTCATTGTTTACATGGTAATGTTATTTAGACTCCAACAAGATCCAAAACAAAGGATAAGGGGATTCCGGAGCATACCGAGTCCGTTGTCTCAAAAAAAGAGGTACATCACAATTATATGATATTTATGCATGGAAAATGTTAAATTGGATATCTTATACTTCATCTAACAAATTATATGATATATAGCTGCCTGGTAAAGAGATTAGCAACGTTTCAACACAGAAAAATGTTGGTGCTAAGAAGAACAGGGCTAGAAAACAACCTATCTCCAAGTTTAGGTCGTGCCTTCAGACGTTTCTACAATTGACAGATATTCCAACCGGAGGTGTTCGTCTTATACATATGGAGAAAGGTATATATGGCTTTGAACATGAACAAAATATTGGTAATGAAGACTTCGAGCAAGTTTTCAATCATGAAGAATTGGGCGTCACTGTTGTCAATACATACGTGAGGTATATATCCGATCTACTTTGGTATATTAATTGAACAACTTATTTACTTTATGTTTCAAATGAATAGTCTAATGTTAATGATGTTTTTATTTAAGGTTTCTGTATGACAAAGTTATGCGCCCACGTGGATTGCAGCAAAAATTTGCATTCTTATGCCCCGCGTCTGTCAACTTATCCTTAATAATAAATAAACCAGATGAGGTCCTGGCGTATGTACGCGACGTCTTTATGGACAACCAAGAAACGGAAAAGTTGTTCCTTTTACCATTTAATATTGGGTTAGATTTTCATTCTAAATTCATCTATTATAGTTTTTTTGTATTTTGACGTCGTGTAGAAAGTTTCCATCTGACACTTGTTTAATCTTACAGTGGACATTGGTTGTTGGTCGCAATTAATCCTAGCAGAGAAGTGGTGTATTATCTGGATTCGTTAGGAAATGATTGGACAACATACCCGGATATGAAGAAATGTATTGACACGTAAGTGAGATTGTTCTAAATATGAATGTGTATATTTATTTGTTTGTTTATTTATTTATGTGAATTGTTCTAAATATTCATTTATATTTTATTAGCGTTATACAAGCTTTTCGAGCACTACGAGATGGCCAAGTACCAAAGAGGAGAGTCAACCCCATTACATGGAATAGAGTGAAGGTATATTAATTATCACATGTTTTATTATATATTAGTGATGCTACTTGATAAAACTTAGGATTTATCCATATTTTCTTTTCATTTGTAGTGTCCTCGGCAACGTAATGAAATAGATTGCGGATATTTCATGTTGAGGTTTATGAGAGACACTCTTATTTTGGATCGAATAGAGATTCCATCTGATGTATGTATTTCTAACTTATGAGTTATTTTAATATTTAACACATATCTCTCATATAATGAAATAGTTAAAACTAAATCAACTATGTTATATTATTATGTAGTACTTTGAAGAATGCAAGTGTGCTCATTACTCAATTTCTCATTTGGATGAAATTAAAGAGGATTGGTGTCAATACATTATGGAGCTCGGAGTTTTATCAGGTATAATATTGTACTCTTACTTTAATTGATGAGAATTTAAATATGTTTAACTTTCTAACTATAGACATTGTTGATGTATTCTTTTAATTGAATTACAATCTTTGTGTTCTTTCAGGACCTATGTAGATTTGAAGCAATGCTTTGGTTGGATGCAAAAGTACTAGTATAAGTAACATGTACATTTGTCTCTATATATATATATATTGGTTTGAATTGGCAATTGTTTTGGATATATAATTTTGGTATAAATTGGTACATTTAAATAGGCCAAATTGGATTGATTTGAATCTCCAAATTGTGGTATTTTTCTGGAAAAAAACATGGTTGAAAAACAGGTCAAATTCTGGTTGAAAAACCTGGTAAAATTTGTGGTTTAAAAACATTTATATAAAAATTTTCTTATACCTTAGAAAGCGCTTTCACCAAAAGCGCTGTCTAAGATGGGGCTTAGAAAGCGCTTTCACCAAAAACACTGTCTAAGGTATGCCTAAAAAAGTTCAAAAAGGTGGGGCTTAGAAAGCGTTTTCACCAAAAGCGATGTCTAAGGTATACCTAAAAAGTTAAAAAAAGGTGGGTCTTAGACAGCGCTTTTTGTGAAAATATACCCCCCTTTAGACAGCGCTTTTGGTATTACCCAAAGCGCTGTCTAAACCTTTAGCATCGCAGGTTTAGACAGCGCTTAAAAGTGCTGTCTAAGGCCAAAAAAAGCGCTGTCTAAGGTCTTGTTTGGCGTAGTGTTAAGAGCAATGATTGGAAAACCATGGGCATTTACGATCTCATTCAACTGTCGAAAGTAGGGCCAGGATATTGCCCTTCCATGCTTTTGGCCTCTCTCTATTTCTGGGATAGTACTTACAATAATTTCCACATTCCCTGTGGGATCATTACTCCTACGCTTTTCGACATAGCTGCTATCACTGGATTAAGACCCTTAGGAGTCGACTATGATCCCAACTTGCTTGCTGACGATTCAATAGGTTTCAACACCAACAAGGCCACCTTTACAGCCTATATTCCCAATTACCAAGACAAGGAAACCAAGGAGGTTTCTGACCAAGAACATGTAGCCTTCCTGGCCCTTTGGCTGTCGAGGTGTGTTTTTTGCTCCAGATCTCTCCAGGTGGCGAAGCGCTATATCACCAAAGCGAATCAGCTTCATGCTGGGCACCGGCTATGTCTTAGCGAGTTGATCCTGGCGAATCTATACGAATCCCTTGGTGAAGGAGTCACCATCTTGAAGAACATCAAGGAAAAGAAGACTTTGCTGTTATCAGGGCCTTTTTGGCTTTTACAATTGTGGCTCAATGCCACTTTCGAAGCCTCTCTTCCCAACAAACCACCTGTGGACCCAGCTGTTCTAGGGGACAGACAAGTTGAAGGTCTACGTTTGGCGCAGCTGACACCTCACGACGAAGGTCTAAGTCTTCAACAAACCTTTACCAGCTACGTTATGATGTTTGCTAAACGTTATAGTTTTACACCCAACATGGCTCCTTTTGCTGAAAGGAAAGTTGGACCCTCATGGTTCACCAGAAAACTTCCCCTGGAATCGAAATCGCTGGAAGACGAATTCCTCAATGTCTGGGAATCCTTCCTTACTCCAAGACTTCTAGTTTCCAAACTTGGCCCTTCAAAACTCAAAGTTTCCCTTGTCAACTATCAGCCCAACCTGGTTTCTCGACAATTTGGGTTGATACAGATAGTACCAAAACCTCTTTTCTCCAAGAAAGGCTCTCTGATTTATTACAACATGACCCACACTGAAGATGAATGCTCTGAGTTGCTAGCGAAGTATTCTAACCTGGTTGAAATCCAACCAGTGGTCTTTCGACCTAACTTCCTCTCCACTCAAGAGTTTGATGAATGGTGGAGGGCTTACTATGAGTCTCAAATGTTTAACGTGGATTCTTTTACCACTCAACTGACTAGAGCCTTCTCCCTTGTGCAGGACAGGACCAAGAAAGGTACTTCTCGACACATCAAAGAAATCCAAGCTTTCCATAAATACTTTGAAACTGCCTACAGGCCTGATGATATTAGTCAAACCATACGTGAAACAGCAGTTACTTTAAAACAAAAGTTCACAGAAAAACTTGATGAGTTAAAACTACCTATGTATGTTCGACCAGAACAACGTTATGAGGTAGCTTTTAAACTTTATCGCCCAAAATTTCCCCCTCTACCATCTGCTGAATTTGGCGTGGCTCTTAGCCCTCCATTCCCGGATTGGTTCATTTGTGGGGATTCTCTAAAAATTCTTCGCCAAGAAAACCAAAAGCGTGCCAAGCGAGTGGTTCCGACTAAGTATACCCTGGACAATTTCAAAGGCCACCTTCATATTGGCATAGAACACGTTCGCGTGGAAACTCCTATATATGAAGGTGTGGAAAATGGGAAGCAGTTCAATCTCTCTTTTTATTTATTTGAATATATGTTATTTTATGCCTGACTCTTTTCTTCTTTTCTTCTCTTAGCTATCAAAATTCCAACCAAGAAACTTGCCACGGGCGAAGCAACCACTGCAGGAAATACAGAGCCTCAGAAAGATACTGCCAAGACACCTTTGGCGAAGGTATCAATTTACTTTTTTTTTTATAGTTCACCAAATGTTTTATTTTCTTGAACTAGCTAATGAAATTTTCTTGATCCACAGGGCAGTCGAAGACCCCCATCAACGCCAAAGAAAAGGAAAGCAAAAGAAGTCAAAGCTGCTGATGATGATGGTGATGAGTCACCAGATCAAGTAAAACCCACCAAAAAGAAGAAGAAGACAACCAAATCTCTCCCTCAGAAACCTCCTACTCCTAAAGTTTTAGAGAAAACTCTATCAAAGAAACCAGGTGAGGAAACCACTCCTGCTCCAGTAGAAAGTGAAAGTTCTAGCTTGAAGACCAAAACTCCAAAGGTATGATTTTTCTTTTCCTTTCGATGCTAACAGGCTGTTTTACTTGTATTCCCTTTTTTGACCTACTTATCTTTCAGGTACCTGTCGACACTCATGGACACCCCATGGTCCAAGTTCTTCCCAAGACCAGCAGTGATCCTACTTATAACCCAACCAGCGCCTCCAAATCTTCTCCTAAAAATTTGGCGAAGGAATCAGCCACTGAAGTGAATCAACCCACTGCCATTTCTATACAAATTCCAAAAGTAGTGGAAGAAGAAACTGGTCCTGAAACTGAAGACTTCATCGAAACTGGTGGGGATACTGTGACGCCCACTGCAGCGGCTGCCACGAGAAATGAACCTGAAGATCAATCCCCCCCATTCAGAATTTGCTGACGAAGAGAAAGATGAGGAGGCTGCAAGTGATGCCGAAGAGGAAGAAGAAAGAGAAGATGAAAAATCGCCAACTCCCACCGCTGATACTGACGAAGAGACAGAGAACGTCGAAGAAAACCTCGGCAAAACAACTAAATCTACTTCAACCGGGACGACTTCGACCCAACTCTCCCATGAGGAGCTAGAAAGTATGAAGGTGCAAAGGCCCTTTGAGTACCTAAAGACCATGCTCAGTTCCCACTACAATTTTGCTAACACTACCATCAGTAGTTCGACCACCTCCAGAACTACTTCTGATGCCAAATCAATGGACGAATTGCTGGCAAACATTCGACAGAAGGTTCTTGATATTGACTTATTTTAACTTCTGGAGAATGACTCCTTTGCTCAATTCAACCTGAAGAAAATCCTAAAGCAAGTCAACGTCCTGGAGGCTCCTCCTGAAGTCATTGATGTGGTGTTGGACCTTACTACCTTGATAGATCTTGTGGTAACTGACTTCAATCGACTTCGAGAGTACTCCAAGAAGCTTGAAAACAAAACAGAAACCCAACTTGCTGAGTGGGAAGCTGCGTCGAATTTGTCCAACAAAGTAACTGAACTGGAGCAAGTGTCTGAGCAAAATAAGCAGGAAGCAGCTTTATGTGGTGAGAACATCCTAAAATGGAAAAAACAAATTGCAGCTCTTCAAAGCAAAATTTCGTAGGCGGAAAAACGTCAAGCAGAACTGCAGCAGATCGACCAGGAGGAAATCCGCAAAGAGCTAGAAGTTGGTGTGCATCATGTTGACAGGGCCCGTAAGCTTGGTAAGGAGATTGAGGAAATTTCGAAAAGCAAGACGCTTTGTGAGCGACGCCTTCAAATCCAGAGGTCGAAATTTGAGAAGCTGAAAGCATCTTTTCCCGTTTGAATACTTGTAATTTTTGTTTGGCTTTTTAAAGCCCTTTTGTAATGATACTGGATCTATATTATTTGGCGAGAAGATTTTTAATCCGCCATATTGCTTTTCTCTTCACAATTATTCGACTGCTATTTTAATTTCTTGTAATGTGGGCCTATATTTTTTCAAATATTTCCCGTTTATTTTTAATATACGCTTATCTTTATCCACTTCCTCGACTTCATATGCGCCATTGGAAAATACTTGTATAATTTGAAAAAGTTCTTCCCACTTAGGGGACCATTTTCCCATAAGTCTGTCTTTTCGATCCATGGGGAGAATTACTTTCCAAACTAACTCACCAATTAAGAACGTCTTACATTTCACTTTCTTATTGTAAAACTTTTCGACCCTTTCTTTTTGCCTTCTCAATAAATCCAACGCATTTAATCTTTCTTCGTCCAAATCGAATAACTGGTCCATCATCATATTCCAATATGTGTCTGATGGAATTTCATGATGCCTCTGAATTCGAATCGACTGTAAATAAATCTCAACTGGTAAAACTGCATCATGTCCATATGTTAATCTAAATGGAGTAACATTTGTTGCTTCCTTAGGGGATGTTCGACAAGCCCATAAAATTTGATCCAACGTCTTATGCCAATTCTTAAGCTTTGTCCCCACGTGCTTTTTAATTAAACTTATCACCACCTTATTTGCTGCTTCGACTTGTCCATTTGCTTGAGCGTAATAAGGCGTCGAAGTGAGCAACTTGAATCCCATCTCTTTTGCAAATGTTTGCATATTCTTCCCCGTAAACACAGACCCTTGATCTGTTGTTATTGTCTCGGGTATCCCATACCTATAGATGATATGTTTTCGAATGAATTCTATGACTGCTTCTTGATCAACATTTACCAAAGGTATGGCCTCTATCCATTTTGTGAAATAATCTATTCCAACCAAAATGTATCTTTGGCCTTTCGACGATGATGGTCGAATTTCCCCAATTAAATCTAAAGCCCAACCCCTAAATGGCCAAGGCTTCACAATAGAATGTAACTCATTTGCAAGAACATGTGGTATTCCTGCATGTACTTGACATTCCTGGCAACCTTTTGGAAATTCGACACAATCCTTCAACATTGTTGGCCAATACACCCCTTGTCGAAATAATAACCATTTCATTTTATGCCCTGCTTGATGAGCACCACATGCTCCACTGTGCACGCTCGACAATGCTATAAAAGCTTCATTTTTGCCCAAGCATTTTAACAAGACTCCCTCTGAAGTCTTTTTAAACAGCTCATTTCCAAAAAGCACATAACTTAACGCTCTGTACTTAACTTTCCTTTCGACTTTCTGATTTGGGTATTGTAAATAATCCTTGATGGACTTTCTGCAATCTTCGACTCTCGAATCGTCTATATTAAATATCTCAAAACTTTCTTCGTTACCATATCCTAATTTTATTGTCTCCAAATCTGATGGAGACAACTTAGTTGATACAACTCTTCATCTTACTTCAATGGCCTTTTCCAACTTTTCTTTCGACACTTTATAACCAGATGCAAGTTGTGCCAAATCATTTGCCACTTGATTTTCCATTAGAGGAATATGTCTGATAGTTACTGTTGCACCCCAAATTTTACCCTCAGATACTATGGTTTTCTGCACGTCATTTCTTTTCCGGTCATTTTAGCATTTTTGCGGTCATTTGGTCTATTAATCATTAATCTTACATTTTTGTCAATTTTGTCATTTCTTGATTTCAATTACTACCATTACTTTTTTGTTTAGTTAGATATTTGATTTAGGTTTATTTAGGATTTATTTAAATCCACTTTAGTTTTTTATATCATATATCTAAGTTAGTTTAATTTTAAATTTAGTTTAATTTTAATTTTAATTTTGATTTTAATTTTTATTTAGTTTTAGATTAGTTAACTTAAGTTAATTTAGTGTAATTTTTATTTTCATTTTTTTATGTTAATTATAATTATAGTGTTTTGCTCTTTTGGTCTAATTCTTTTTAATTCACAAAAATCCAACCGTACCAACAACATGTAAAGGTACAACCATTTCACCAAAACCTTGTTCCACTTGAACCAAGACCTTAACCACTAAGTACACTGTACTCACTTTTCCTTCCATCACTTCTCAACGCCCACCTTTCCCATGAACCCGCGCAAAAGGTGTACTTAGCAAAGGCAGGTTCCCAGGCTGTAGTAAAAAGGACCACCGTGTAAAGCTTTGTGCACTTTAACCCTTTGGTTCTCACTCAAACTTTTCTGCCACATCCCCACTTTCCGCCAAAAGCCTACCCAAAATCCTCCAAAAGGTAGCAGCAAAACCACACCAACAGAGAGTACATCAAGCATCAATACCCTTTTAAACCTGCTGAATACCCTTTAAACCTGCTGCAACATCACAAAAGCCTCTGCACACTTTGACATGCAACACGCAACACTACCCCAACAAACTGAACAATGGAAAAGGATTTCACCATAATAAAAAAGGACAACGAAAATTGAAAAAGGGCTTCAATTGGTTTATATAAGGAAGGAGAGAAACAACAGTATAGGGAGGAGGAAAATCGGTGAAACTTACAGCAACAAAACCTCTCAAACCTTTACAAAAACAACACCACCACCACCACCATAACTCAAATCAACCTCTCCTCCAGTAACCTCTTCAACAAATCTATTTTACTAAATTCACCCAAAAAAGCCTTCACCGTGTCATCTCTCCACGAGACCTTATTCTTCTTGCAATCGCGGGGGAGAAAAAGGACTTCAGGTTGCTACCTTTTGGAACCCTGCTTACATTATAATGCACCAATGGAATCAACTGTGTGAGAACTGATCATCGGTAGTTTTTTTTTGCTTCATGAAAGTTGTTCCAATAGGTAATGGCAACCACAATATAGAGAAGTATGAAAAATCCAGCAAGTTGGTTGATGATGGCAAAACCCGGAACAGGCAAAGGGCTTCCTACGAAACCAACAATAGTATTCCCATCAAGGGTAAATGAACCAATACCGAAAACCTTCATTCCTGAACCAATCTGCTGAGCAGGATATACTTTTTCATATCAACAACAACATCTCAACCACCTTCTTCTTCGTCCCTCTCACCCAGATAAAACCAAAAAAGCCCTCTGCCTCTTCTTCAACATCAAGATTCCAGACCCAAAATCTAACTCAATCTTCATCACTAACCGCCCTTCAATACCTTCAACTATCTGTTTCACTTAGAACACCACAAAACCCATCTCCCATTTTTTTAACTTACAACTCACAACCCAATCCTTCTCCAATCTTCAGATGCCTTCTTCTTCATACCTCGTAACCTCACTCTACGGCCAAGCCATTCTAACCTTCAAACCATAGACCTTTCTCTTTCAATCCATGTTTTCCAAAATCGACCCAAATCAGAAACTGAGATGAAATGAGCGGTGATTAACGAAACCCAAACAGAACAAAAACCAAATAGTTGCTCAGATCCAGTGAGTGAGATGAAGAGAACGGGACTCAAACCAAAAATCCAAACCTGAATTGAATGGAGTTGAAACTGAATCATGAAAACCTAAGCTGAACTTGAAACCAAGATATTTGGCATGGTGAGACGCGACGGTTTGTACGACTGGAAAGGCGGATTGAAAACAAACATTGAACAAAGGAGGTTACGCTCCGTTTCCCTTTCTGTTTGCTTTTCGCTGTGGGGTTTTGTTTGACCTCAATTTTGAAAAGAGACAATGATGTTGATGTGCCGTGCTTTGTTTGTGTTCCATTTGGTTTCAGATTTTTTTTTAATATAGTAAATATTTCTTTTTTTATTTTAATACTGGTATGGGTTTAGCTAACGTGTTGGATCCTTCATCTGAGCCTAGCCGATGTTTGTTGAGGAATAATAATGGGCTATGGTCCACACTAGACTTCACGATACACCTACTCACCAGATCTGCATCCCTCACTCGTTTTTTTCTTTTCTTTTTCTTGTTTTTCTCCTCTTGTTCTTTAATACATGGTTTTAATTCCATTTTTTTAAATAGTTTTTACTAAGTTGTTTTGTTTTTTTAAATCTTGGATGAGTGTTAATAATTATTTTGATTAAATTTTGTTTAAAAGGGTTTTTGTTAATTGTTTACTATTATATTTAGATTTTTACTTGGATTTTCATTTTGATTTTTATCATCATTTCAATGTTTATTTTAGGGGCCTATGACATTACCCACATCTTGATTTTTTGTGATTTATTCAAGTTATTAAAAAATCATAATTTATATGAGGCCATTTTATTTTATTTTATCTGGTCAATGAAAATCTAATAAAAAGGTATTCGATTTATCGATCTGAAATCCTTATTTAGATGAGACCGATTTTATTTTCATTTCGAGCCCGTTTCTTTATTTTTGGACCGATGATATTGCAAAATCACGACTTTTATCGATTTATTTCAAATCACTAAGTTATGATATGTATGAGGCCACCTTCTTTATTTTATCAGTCGATGAAAGTCGAATATCATAGATTACCGGTTTCTCGATTAAATCATGATTAAGACGAGACCGACTTTATTTATACTTCATTTTGTATTCTCTTATATCTTCATTTTCATTTTTGACCGATGAAGTCTTTCTATTCACGAACGTTGTTAGCGAAGCGACGAACCTTCATTATTTCAAATCTGTAGTGAGTGATCATCGAGATCTCTTTCTATACTTTGAGATCGTGATAGGTTACCTTCGACTAATCAACGAGAGTTTGTGACTAAGACGAGGTCTTTACCTTTTCTTTTCGTGTGACACGATTTCATTAGAGAATGATCTTCTATATCATTTCTCTATCGTGTCTTAACACAAAGATCAAATTGTGCATCCTCCTATAGCATGGTCTTTCTCATAGATCGTGCTACGACGGATCAGCACTACATTGGACCCGGTTCATCGATCCAATAAATTAATTAACAATCACTAAATTTACTTTCAGTCAATATATATATCTTGATTTATTCTTTATGTTGATTATTATTCTTGTTAATATTATCCTTGTTCATATTTATATCTTGTGTATATTGTTCATTTAAAATACACTAATAAATATCGAAACCCTAAAAAACTCAATTGACCGGACTGTGGTTACTATTGTGTTTTGGACTGAGGACCTAGACTTAGGACTTTTACCCTATGCTCTTGGAGTGGAGTTTTGATCTTGGTTTGTCAATGGCTCACTAGCATGCACTCTATTTGGGTTAGATCTTTCTATCTCTTGCTCATTTATATTGATGCATTTTCTTTATGTCTGCATGTATATATATGTTTGCTTGACTTTGTTTCTTAGCATGTTAGCATGATAAACATGATACTATGTGGTTACCATCATTCTTTGATTTATTATCATTTGATTTTGATGTTTTGATTATCCATGTTCATATCCTGTTCATATTATCTGGATTATACTTTTGTTCATATTCATACTGTAGATATCATATTCATGCTTGATTCTTGACCCTCCTTCCAAAGGAAAGTTCCTGCTTTGACTCCTAAGTCACGATTTATTCCCATTTCATCCATGGCTTCATAAGAGCCGTTTCCCCCATAGTTTAGTAATAGGATGGAGTTATCATGAACTCCATGTGATTCTCACTATCATGAGAACTCACTTTACCTTTTACTCAGACTTACAGAGTTATCATGAACTCTGTGTGGTTCTAACTATCATGAGAATTCACTTCCTCCCTTCATAACGTAGACTTAGAGAGTTATCGTGGACTCTACGTGAGCTTATACTCATTCCCTTTGGAACGTTGGCTATAGTCAATGTTTCCTTTTCTTTCACCCTTAGTTAGGTGAACTACGGTTGCTCTGATTCTTTAGTCAGATACGTAGTCACAAGATGCGACGTCTTGGCGAGCAAAACTTAGTGTATATACCTTAGGTCTTTACCTTAGCATAGATATCTTAGCAAGCAAACATAACATAACACAAACTTAGCAAGAGGTTCCCGTAGAGTACTACGGATACTTAGGGTGCTAATACCTTCCCTTTGTATAACCAACCCCCGAACCTTAGATCTCCCCCTTAGGTTTTTTAACGATCTTAATCCTTTCCTTTGGATAAATCAAAGTCGGCTATAAAAGAAATATGATGCAAGTTAATTAATAGCTTGTTATCCGATTTTCACCGCAACAGAAATAGCGACTTCACTGGGGAGAAGATTATTTTTTAGGGTTAAGCCCACCTTGTTTTTTGCTTGTGTTATTTATGTCTTGGTTGTTTACTTGTATACATCTTTAATATCTGTATATATTTGTATATATCTCTGTCTGTACTAGATTTTCTGTGTGCAGGGTACTACTATTGAGTGGTGAGATAAGTCCTAACCCGGACTTGAGCGTACCTATGATAGGATGATGGTATATTCAAGGAGGATTTGAGGGAGTCGATTCCTGAAAAAGTTAACTTGAGAAACCATCACTCAGCTTAGGCCTCCTTGAGAGTTTAGTCATGTTGAACGATCCTTTTCGTGAAAGTGTGCTACTCTCGGTGTATGTGCCAGTGAGGTTGAGAACCGTAGTTACCAAACCCCACTTGGCCTTTTAGGATGTAGTGCGGTGACCATGAGAGAGTCTATTTCTGAAATGGTTGTCACGCGATACTACACTCAGACGAGATTCTCTTGAGAATATTATTGATTACCGAGTCATTTGGGAAGTCGATAATATCTGAAAGATGGATTGTCGACTCTGGGAACTTTTTTAGAACCCTGTTCTACAGATGAAAATCCATAGTACATACCTTCTGGGATGGGTAGACCATGGCTCTATGCTCGTGATCTTCAAACCTAGGCCCTCTCTTGTTTGTGTGTGCATATCTGTGAATATCTGTATATGTTTGTTTGCGCATATCTGTGAATACCAGTGTACATATGTTTGTGCTTGTGTGCTTTTGCGTGTGCATATATCTATGTTTTATGTGCCCGTGTTTGTGCATTGCATACATCTCATCGCATCCATTGATGGTTTCAAGGAACTCAGACGTTCTTTTCTTTGCAAAAATCCTTAGAGATCACGAATTTTAAAGCAAAAGTATTCAGTTTTCCAAAAAGTTTGCAACTTGCCTTTGAGTTCTTTGAAACCATTTGGCTTGCATTAGCATTGCATTCTCATGCATGTCATTTGCATTGCATTTGCATTTCTCAGCCTTGGGTCTTGTCCGTCATTTGTCTGTAACCCAGGCGGCTTCCTGAAGCCATCGTTGGACTTGAAGTAGCTTTTGAATTTTTTTTTTAAACTCGTTCGTTGTGACCACCATGCTGGGGCACAGAGGCATTCAGCTGAAGACTTAGGGTACTCAGAAGCCGGGTTCAGACTTTGTTTGACTCTGATATGTTCACGCCTCAAGGCGTCTAAATCAGCAAACCTTCGCCTAATCAGGCAGGTTCATCAGACTCTGAGGCGAAAGAATTTTCTGAGAGTATGTGTGAAGATGATTCTCAAGTGGATCTTGACAATCAACTCTGAAGACGACTATCTCAGCTTGGCAGATTAAGAAGGAAATTTCAATTCCCTAAAGCTGGCAATCATTTGGCTGTTTAGCATTTTTGTTGTATTTTCTTTGCATGTTTGAATTATATTTACTTATAAGCTATTGTTTTTTTCAAATTGGTAAGATTAATGAAATGTTTGTGCATCTTTTGATTAAGTCCATTCGTTTCACTCATTTACTTTTGTGTTAAAAAAAAACAAAAACAGACAAATTTTTTTTCCCCATATCAATCATTTTTTTCAAAGCAAAGATTGGGGAGGATGACGATAATATTATCCATAATTGTTGTGGTTTGCTTTCAATTAAACCTTGCAGAGGATGTAAGACATTGTTTCAATTCCCAAACACTGGAGAAATAAGGAAGATAACCCTCGTTAACCCTTCGAGCCTAGAAGTAAGAGTTTCCTTTCTTTACACAAAAAACCCTTAAAATCTCAACCTTGGGGCAGGGTAGTTCTCAGTTTAACTTGGTTATGCATTCGAATGCAAGCGCTTCATGCAAGACACCATTCAGCTCTCTCAAATCAAATGAGTTAGCGTTGTACAAGTTGTTCATCCAAGCAAATAAGGAAGGATCGTTGAAAAAAATCCTTAATCAAAGAATGAGTTACACTGTCGAATTTCTTCAAGAGCCTGTTAGCTATTACGAAGTACATGATTAAATTTTCTTTAACACACTTGTACTCCTTGGTTACTTGCTTTATTACCAACTCAGAGTCTCCCATTATTTCGACTCTAGTTGCCCCCAATTCCAATAAAATTTCAAGTCCAGTTATCAAAGCTTCATATTCTGCTTCATTGTTCGAACATCAGCCTTCGACTTTGTACTTGAATTTTGTTGGAATTCTGTTAGGAGAAATAATTAATAGTCCAATCCCAGTTCCATTCTTATGGCTGGAACCGTCGAAGTATAGTTTCCATGGCTCTATTTCGACATATTCAACATCATCTTCATTTATGGCGTGGTCAGCTATAAAGTCAGCCACCACTTGTCCCTTAACAGCCTTCAAAGGCAAATACATTAAGGAATATTCAGTCAATGCCAAAGCCCATTTCCCAACTCGACTATGTAAAATTGATTTTGATAACATATGCTTTATTATGTCAAAATGAGAGGAAATATATACATCGACTGGCTTTATGTAATGCTTTAACTTCATACACGAAAAGTAAACACACAGACACAACTTTTCTATTACACTATACCTAGTTTCGGCATCATTTAAGACTCTACTGAGGTAGTAGATGGCTCTTTCGACGCCATTCTCATCCTCTTGACATAACATACTTCCTAATGTCCTATCTGATGCCGCTATATACAACCTCATACTTTTACTTCTACAAGGAGACATCAAGATTGGGGGATGGGTCAAGTATTCCTTAATTTTGTCGAACGCATCTTGCTGATCTTGCCCCCATATAAAATCTTCCTTCTTCAGTCGAAGTAGAGGAGAGAAGGCTTGCGTTTTTCCACTAAGGTTGGAGATGAACCTTCTAAGAAAGTTGATCTTCCCAAGCAGAGACTGCAACTCATTCTTTGTTGATGGCGCTTTCGCCTCCATTATTGCTTTTGCTTTGTTTTCATTGATTTTGATCCCCTTTTTGTGGACCACAAAGCCAAGGAAATCTCCCGCCTGCACACCAAAAGCACATTTGAGAGGGTTCATTTTTAAACCAAACTTCCTCATCCTTTCGAATGATTGTCGAAGATGGTCAATATGATTTTCGCCTGAAATAGACTTAATTACAATGTCATCTATATAGATTTGCATAAAAGTTTTGATAAAATCATGAAAAATCAAATTCATGGCTCGCTGATAAGTTGCCCCAGCATTTTTTAAACCAAAAGGCATTACCACCCATTCGTAGGTGCCTATGGCTCCAGGACAACGAAATGCCATCTTAGGGACATCTTCTTCAGCAATAAAAATTTGATTATAGCCAGAGTATCCATCTAACATGCTTAGATACTCATGGCCTGCAGCAGAATCTATAAGCATTTCCGCTATTGGCATAGGATATTTGTCCTTAGGGGTAGCTGAATTCAAATCTCGAAAGTCAATGCATACCCTTAATTTGCCATTTTTCTTTATTACAGGAGCAATATTTGCAATCCATTCGACGTACCTCGTTGTGCGGATGAACTTACATCTCAGAAGTCTTTCGACCTCCTCTTTAATCTTCGACAAAATTTCTGGTACGAAGCGTCTGGGAGTTTGCTTGACAGGCTTCTTTCCTGCTATTATAGGCAACTTCAATTCGACCAAACTCCTGTCGAGACCAGGCATTTCGTCGTAGTCCCACGCGAAACAATCTTTAAACTCTTTCAGCAGTTGGACTATTTTGACTTTTAACTGAGGGTCCATCTTGGCACTTATGTAGGTTGGCCTTTTTTCTGCCCCCAGTCCTAAATTGACTTCTTCTAATGGATCCTGCGCCACCATCTTCATATCAGTCGAAGTTGGATCCTTTTCAAACCCCAAGGGTTCGTCATCATAAATGGCGTCTAGCTTTTGATGTTGCCATTCGCCAATCTCGGTGTGGAACAAATCCTCTTCAATGTCCCTTTGGGGACATTGTTTGTTGAAATCATTTTTACTGGCTTCGACAGCCATATATTTTACTTCGGCTTCTAGAGCCGCCTTAAGTTTATTTTCGGCCATATAAGCCGTAATCCTTTCAAGCGCTGATGACTCACTCATAGTCATCAAGCTCACTTCCCCAGTCGGTTGGCTCTATATGTGCAGTCCCAAAGACATAGTTTGCCTCGTCGACCACTTCCATATCCCACTGGAAACCATATGTGGGGTGGAGATACAGCGAACAAAACGCATTATCTGTAGCCTTCAGGTCGAAATTTACTGGACTGCATGGGGCTATATGGGCTAAGTGTTTGTCGAAACTGCATCGATCCACATGGTTGACTTCAGCCATAAAATAGCTTTGATCCGCCTCTATGTTTTCGACAATTCCATCAGATCGCCAAATAGCTATACGCTGGTGCATCGACGAGGGCACAGCACCCACGTCATGGATCCATTCTCTACCCAAAAGCAAATTATAATTATCCTTCGAGGCTATGACCATGAACATCGTTGGTCTAGTTATAGTCCCAACAGTTAAATCTAGTTGGATAACACCCAAAGTAGTTCCCACTTTGCCTTCATAGTTTGATAGTACCATGTTGTGGAGTTTTGCGTTAGACTCATCTTTCCCAATTTTCTTCAACATATAATGGGGCATTAAGTTAACTGCAGCCCCTCCGTCGACCAGGATTTTGTTTATTCCCACGTTCTCCACTTTCCCTTTTATGAATAGGGGCTTGAGGTGGCCACGCATGGAGTCATCTAGCCTTTCGAAAAAGGCATTTTGTTCCTCGACACAACCGTTATTCATGATATAGTAACATACTGGCCTGTGTCCTATAACTTCATTCTCGACAACATCCTCCTCTTCTTCGACCTCCATGATTTGGTCGTATTCTCTTGGAAGGACAGAGACCACGTTGCACACAATGTCGAGAGACGCGTCTGACTCAGACCTAAAATCATCCGTCATTTCGTCGTCCTCCCCTACTTTTTCCTTAGATGGTACTGGTTCAATTGCATTGCAGGAATTGATGCTGTAAGATGCCTCTTGTCGATTCAATACTTCAGTATTGCTACTTGACTCTGGTTTGCTTCTTTCGACAGCTACTTCCTCAGCAGCTCCTTTCTTAGCAGCTTATTTTTCCGCCCTTTTTTGTCTTTGGAAACGCCTCCATTGGGACCTCGACATGGGATTCTTGCCTTTGTAATTCTCTGAGGGATAAGGCCTTGGTTTTAGCATTTCGCCGTCCTTACTGCCAGTCATAGACGAACCCCTCTGAACTTCAAAATTTTTCCACTTTCTCTGTCCTTGGGCTTCCCTTATTGGTTGAACCCATTTGTCATTAGGGGCTTTGTTAGTGGGTTTGAAGGTATTTGGGTACCTTCGCCCAAACCTTTGCTGATTTTGATCGCTTCGCCTTGGGTCGAACCTCTCCTTTCTCGCAGATGGAACTGCCCCCCAGTTTCCCTTCCTTTTGGTTTTCTCCATTCCCTCAAGGTTATCTGCTGCCTTCTTGTCGAACTTGGCGCTACAGCGGGGGCACAACATAACCTCAGACTTTTTCTTCTGACACCTTTGAAGGTACTCTATCAGATTCTCTTCCTCTTTAGGGTACGCCACCTTTTGATACTCCTCTCTACGGCGCTCTTCGTCAGTCTGCATTGGAGCTTTCTGGGATACTTCGACCATATTCACATTGGCCATTTGTCCATCTTCAATACTCAACTTGTTCATTTTAAGAGTGAGTCCCTCCTCAATCTCATGCTTCTTCTTCGCCAGGTCGAAATCCCCTTCTGGCGATGGCCTCTTGATGTCATGTTGGCAACAAAAACCCACGAATTTCTCCCTGGGATCCTCTGTTGTTCTTCGTAGAATCCTATAAACAGTTGGCTTCGCAGGACCCTCTATAGTCTTTGCGTGCACCTTAGAGATACCTTCGCCAATCTCAGTATTGGCTTGGTTGATAGTAACACCCATCTCCATGATGTTTCCATTAAGGCCCTCAGTAGCCTTATTCTTGTCTTCGACAAAGCCTATAATAGCTTCGTCATTCTTCACAAAGTTGAGACCCTCAGTAGTCTCCTTCTCTTTCTCGACGCAACTCTCAGTAGTTTCGTCATTCTTCACATAGTTGAGACCCTCAGTAGTCTCCTTCTCTTTGTTTACATTATTGAGGTCTTCAGTGGCCTCTTTGCTGACGTAATTCTTCAAGCTTCCTTCGTCAAGGTATTGAGTAACCTTGATCATCACTGGTTCATTGACGAAATCTTCAGATATTTCCTCCACATCACTTTCGACTGTAGGGATCTCAGTGATTTCTACCATGTTCACATTTGCGTCGAAACCTTCAGTGGCTTCTATCATCTCAAAGCTGCAGTCAAAACCCTCTTCGACCTCCACCATGTTTACTGTGGATGGTTCAGCATAGTTAGCTTCGACCATCTGCATCAAATTTGAGTCAACCTTCATTCGTGGTTTCGACTTGTCACCGAACTTCAATCTTCCATCACGAATGGCATTTTGTACCAGATCCCTGAAAAGGAAACATTGATATGTTTTATGACCTAAAAAATTATGGTACTTACAAAAACCTCTCTTTTTCTGCTGTTCTATGGGAGGCACTTTGGTGCCAAGTGGCACTATCATTTGGTCATCTTTAACCAACAAATCAAATATTTTGTCACACATAGTAACGTCGAATGTATAAGTCCTTTTAGGAAACTTATCATTCTTCTCAGGTTCGACTGGGTTTTTTCCATTCGAAGGAGCCAATACTTTACAAGAGTATGGCGGACCCTATTTCAATTCTGCTAAGTCAATTTCTTGTTCGTCGAAACTAAACGATTCGCTCTCATCATCATCTTCTTGACATACCCCCACATAAGCCACTCTTTCTTTCTTATTTTTCGTTACTCTAGCTTTTTCGGCCTTTAAACGTTCGACCTGTCTTACCCTATCCGCCAACTGTGCCATATCCCTTAGATATTGAGTGTCTAACTTCTTTCTAATCGAATAGTCTAGACCACCTGCTGCCATTTCGACTAATTCGTGTTCAAGTACTTGCGTGAAACATCTCGCCTTAAGTAACCTGAATCTATTTAAATAATCATCAATTGGCTCAGAGAATTTTCTTTTAACACTAGCCAACTCCTTTAAACTTATTTTTGTTTGTCCCATGTAAAATTGTTCATGGAACAGCCTTTCTAACTGGCCCCACGTGTGGATCGAATTTGCAGGAAAAGATGTGAACCAAGTAAAGGCATTTTTTGTTAAAGAACTTGGAAAATATTTCATTTTTAAATTTTCATTGCGTGCAATTTCTCCTGCTTCGATCAAGTAACAGGCTATGTGTTCGACAGTGGACTCGCTAGTGTCCCCTGAGAATTTGGTAAATTTGGGGACTTTCCACCTTGGGGGTAACTCTTGTTGCAGAATATACTCAGACAATGGGGATGTATAACTGGGCCTTTGCAGCCCCACATTCACACCATTTCTGGCCATGATCCTTTCGACCATGGCTGCTAAATTATTTTCTGCTGGCATGATGTTATGGCACAATTGTTGCACAACATCATCAGCATCTTGGTCTCTATGGACTAACACCCTTCTAGGTTCTTGCAAGACGGGAATTTCAATATGAGGTTGTTCGACCACTACCTCTTGGTTTCTAGGATTTCCTTGAGGAACATTCGCTGGCCTCTGGTTTATTGTGGTTTCCTCTTCGACAACCACTCTAGGATTCTGAACTATTTGTTCCCTTGGTTGGGTTTGAGGAACACCAAAGAAATCAGCGATGCGCGTCATTTGCGCTGCTAATAACTAGTTCGTTTGGGTGGTGTTTTGGATTAAAGGATTAAACACAGCCCCCATTTGTTGTGTTAACATCTGCACCATGTCATGGTTACTTTCGTCCATTTGTCTCCTAATGACTTGTGCAAAATTATTAGTGATTGCAGGCATATAAGTTTGGTATCCCGTTGACACAGGCTGACCTATTCTGCCTATGTGGTTTGCACCAGACCCTGATCCTTGTAGGGGAGAAGTAACATTCATCAAAGGATCAAAATATAATGAAGACGAATTATGCAGATTTGCCATCACCGTTGTTGGCATTCCATAAGGCTGTTGTCTACTATGTGGAGGCATTGAAAAATTCGTCACAAATGGCCTATGAACACTCCCTATAGGAGGAGGGGTCATTTGAGGCATTTGGGGTCCCACCGTAGAAATACTGGGCGCATTTCGGGATGCCGAAAACGCTGGAATTGACCCCGTTGATGATGGTATTGCTTCTGACACCAAAACTGACGCCGTATTGTCTCCTGTCGAAGGAATATGCGTCGGGTTGTTAACATTTTGATTACTAGGCGCGTTTTGATTCGCCATTCATCTTGTTCTTGTTCTTTTTGGTCTTTCTTCGTTGTTCAAGGCTAACTTGCCACTTCTTAGAATCATACAACGAAATAAACTTTTTCGTGCAAAAAATTTACTGTAAGAACAAAAGGACAAACTAAACAACTGCAATAGGTCCCACTGGGCGTGACAATTTTTTCGCTGGTGAATTTGGCAAACAATCTCTTGTTTCCTAATTTACGAAAATTAGTTTACTAACAAGACCAACCAAACAAATCCTAGGACAAAGTGCTTTTGAGAGTATGTTTGATTTTGAAAAGTAACGTATTCGTTCTATGTTTCTAAGATTCCTTTTAATAACTATTTCGACTAATTAGAACAAAATATGGTAATGGCGAAGAATTACTTGAAACAACTTAAATTGAAACAAAATGAATTTCTGAAATGAAAGATAACTTGAATATAAAGAAATAAAGGAAAAACTTGAAATTTTATTGAAATGCATAAAGGTAAACTGGTGTTTCCTACACATACATTTTACAGAACACTCGTTTCTCTCGCATGGTTACTTTGAGTATTTGCGGTAATTTGTACAAAGTTTAGAACACCCCTAATCTAACACCAAGATCTCCTATTTATATACAAACGAAATAACTACCCATAACAGCTATCTCTCATAATGGCGACAAATGTCATTCTGCATGTGTTCGCCTCCTAGATACGTTCCACGCGTTCTATTTCAAACTGAAAACTCCCTCCAGAAATTTGAAATTCAAAACACCCGTCGAATAGGCCGAATCTTCCTTCGTCGAAACTTCCTTCCTTACTTGGAAAAATCTGCCAATACTCCTTTTAAGTACCATGTCCTTTCGACTTGCCTCTTTTCCGTCAAAAAGGAAAAACTTCCTAACTGCAATGTCTGGTCGAATTACATTGTCGAATAATCGAATTTTTCCTTTTCCTTTTGAACCATTTTCCTGGCGTCGAAATTAGCCACCTACAAATAGTAATAGTTAATATTTAAATAATAATTTTAATTATTATTGTTAAAATGATATATTAAAATAAATATTTGTTTTGAATTTATTAAAATAAATATTAAGTTTAGATTTGATAAAATAATAATATTAGATTTTAAATAAAAAATAGAGAATTGGTTGTTATAAGGGAAGTGGAAGTGAGAAGAGGGGAGGTTACTGAATTGCGTGAAAACTTGGGAAAAAGAGAACTAGGAAGAGAAGAAGAAAAGTTAGGAGAATCAAGAAAATTACCATTCTAAAGAATTGGAATTTAAGAATCTAAGGTAAGGAAGAGAAAACCCATTCTTATAAGGGTGTATATCCATGAGAGGGCATTGAGGGGTCCTTCCCTTTTAGGTTTACTCTTTACCATGTTTTGATTGAAATTATTGGTGGTTTGCAATGTTTGTATGATGAGATGGTTAGTTTGTGATTGTCATAAATATAAATTCTTGGTTGTTGTATGAA
The DNA here is from genome assembly GCA_022829125.1 of Lathyrus tuberosus. Lineage (NCBI taxonomy): Eukaryota > Viridiplantae > Streptophyta > Magnoliopsida > Fabales > Fabaceae > Lathyrus > Lathyrus tuberosus. The sequence goes on from JALAZF010000191.1 coordinate 4,700,887, forward strand.
TTTGATGTGATGATGCTTGCCGAATTTTTTGTCATGATCATAGAATAAGAGTTTTGGAGATATGAACATGATGAACAAATTATGGAAAATTATAAAGTGATGATGTGTTGGTGTTTGGTGAATTAATTGTCGGTATATGTACATGGTTGATGATGAAAATCCTTGAAAATATTGTGAGGTATGTTTATAGGATGGAAATTGGGGGTTGGGATGTGTTGGGTTCGTGTTGTTTTAGTCATAACTTTTGACTCGTGTCACATTTTAAAGTGGGGTTTGATGCGTTGGTTAGCTTAGAGGGAGTATTACAATTTTAAAACAGGAAAAAAATCATTTTAATGGATTTATCACAGGGTTACAGTAGATGGAAGGAATGTAATTTTAGTCCTTCAAAACAACACAACATTTTAGAAATCCTTTGTACGGTTTTAGTCATAACTTTTGACTCGTGTCACATTTTAAGGCGGTGTTTGGTGGTTGGTTAGCTAAGAGGGAGTACTACAATTTTGATTCAGGGGAAAAATCTTTTTAATGGATTTATCAAAGGGTTACAGTAGATAGAAGGAATTTTAAAAATGTGATAGATACGAATGAAGTCCGTATCGGTAATTTAATTGTTGTCACACGAATGATTAGTATGTGTGTTAATGATGTTAGTGGTAGTCTAGAAGGGTGTACTACATATTAGATAAGTGTATTGTGTGATCAATGGTGGATCACGATGTATTATAAAATTTTCTTGTGTTAGAATGAATCATAAAAAATTTCATAGCGGTAAATTATTGTGACATGGTGAATCATTTGAATTGCGTGTTCCCTTATGATTGTGATAATCTAGAAGGGTGGATTATGTTGTGCATGGCTATAGTTTTGTGAATGATTGTGTATCACGACATGAATAATTACAATTGTGTCAGTTGCATTTTTTCCATGCCATGCATTCATAAATTGTTGAGTTGGTGGAGATAAGTTTAAGCTCTTAGAGGAACGTTAAAATTATCTGGAACTTCGAAGGGGGAGTTATGGATTACGAAGGGGGAATCAGGATTTATATGATGAACCATTGATAAACAATTGATACCACATGCGTTGAATCGAGTTATGGAGTCTCATTGCATTTTCATTATATCGTGTTGTGTTTAATTGTGGTGAGAATGTGGATTGTGAATTATTGTGATGCATTACGCATGAATACTATCTTTCGCATGTTATGCACCAATTAATTATATGAACATATTTCTCACCCCTTTAGTTCGCTGTGTCTGTACTCCTTTGGAGTACAGAAAATCAAGTACCTAAGTAGTTAACGGTGCATGATATGTTGCTATCGGTCGAGTCTTCTAGTGGAGTTTCTCTGATACGTAACACCGAGGTTGTTTTGTCTATGGGGTTGTTTTACCTATGTGTTTTTCATGATACGTATCTTTAAATAATAAGGACTATTGTTTTAAAATACTATTATTTGGATGTTTGGGTGAGGCTTTGGATGCCGAGCAAAAATTGTTTTTAATTTCACTGTAACATGGTGATTTATATGAGTTAAAGTAAACTTTTAAACTTTAAAGTGTGTGGATGTGACATCCTACTTAAATTAATTATTTATATTTTATTTAATTATTTGAGTTAGGAAGTATGGTGTTACAAAGTGGTATCAGATCATGTCAATCTGTTCAGCGTGGTTTTTTTTTATAAGCACTTTCAATAATAAGGTATTAAGGAAAAATCAATCCAAATAGGAGAAATACAACCGACAAGATGAAAAAAACCAACAGCAACACCACCAAAAGATCATCACAACTATAAGAAGTCAAAAGGAAATTTGGTCCAATCGTAGAGGCTACACTTCCGCCTAGTACGATTGCCTAAAACCAACCAATTCCAGAAAGATCCTACTATAGCATTAAAGATGGAATCGACATCACAGACCTCGTCATTAAAAAGGATATTATTCCTTGGTTGTGCATGAAGCGCAAGTATATATTGTTAAGTATGATGATTTATGGACCAGGACAACTTGGTAACGATATAGATGTTTATATAAGTCCATTAATTGATGATTTACGACTCTTGTGGGATGAAGGCGTTGAAGTTGATGATGCATATTCTGGGGAAAAGTTTAATATGCGTGCAATGTTATTTTGCACAATTAACGACTTTTCGGCTTACGATAACTTGGATGGATACAGTGTCAAAGGACATAAAGCATGTCCTATATGTGAAGATGATAATTGTTATCACCAACTTGAATTTGGAAAAAAGACCGTTTACCTTGGGCATCGAAAATTTCTAAAACCGAGTCATCCTTATCGTAGATTGCAAAAGGCTTTTAATGGAGAGCAAGAGTTTGGTGAGGCTCCTAAACCTTTAACCGGAGATGAAGTTTATTAATGGCAGGAACACATTAATGTTGTCTTTGGGAAGAGAGAAAAAGAAAAAGGTGGAAAGAGAGAAAAAGAAAAAGGTGGGAAAGAGAGGAAAAGAAAAAGGGGCAGTTGCGAAAAATATATGGCAAAAAGAGGTCCATCTTCTTTGATCTTCCATGTTGGTCAAGTCTTGATGTTAGACATTGTCTTAATGTGATGCACGTGGAGAAAAATGTGTGTGATAGTTTGATTGGCACACTTCTAAACATTCTGGGCAAGACTAAAGATAGCAAGACTTCTCGTCTTGATGTGGAGAAGATGGGTATACGAAAACAGTTGGCTCCAATAGAGAAAGGAAAAAGAACTTATCTGCCTCCAGATGTCACACTCTATCTAAAAAGGAAAACAAGATGTTCTACGAGTGTTTGCAAGGTATTAAAGTTTGGCAAGGTTACTCATCAAACATCAAGAAACTTGTATCAATGAAAGATCTCAAGTTAATTGGTTTAAAATCTCATGATTGTCATGTATTGATGCAACAACTTCTACTAGTGGCTATCCGTGGGATCCTTCCAAAAAATGTGAGAGTAACTATAACGAGACTGTGTTTATTTTTCAATGCCATATGTAATAAAGTTCTTGATTTCAAAAAATTGGATGAAATAGAAGATGAGGCTGCCATAATCTTGTGTCAATTGGAGATGTATTTTCCGCCATCATTTTTTGACATTATGGTTCACTTACTTGTTCATCTCGTAAGAAAAATCAGAATTTGTGGTCCAGTTTATTTAAGGTGGATGTATCCAATAGAACGATATATGAAGATCTTTACAGGATATACAAAGAATCATCATCGACCGGAAGCTTCGATTGTTGAAAGGTACATCACAAAAGAAGCTGTTGAGTTTTGTACAAACTATTTGTCGGATGCAGATTCTATAGGAATTCCAAAGTCTCGTCATGCTGACACAGACGGAAGAGGTATTCAAGGTCTAAATGTTAGGTCAATGGCTCGGGATGTAGTTATTCAATCACATTTCAATATATTGAATAATATCACTAGTGCAAAAAGAACAATATAATTTTAAAATTTACTCCCGATATACTAAAAATGAGTGTAAATAAGAAATGCGGTGGCAATTTTGTAAATAAAGTATCATTTTATGTATTGTCACGTGACAATATACACCCTATTTTTTTAAAATGGGTATAAATTAAAAAGGTTATTATAATAAAATCTCTATTACTCCCGTTAAATTAAAAATTGATGTAAACTTAAATAGATTAAAAAAAATTATTTAAATTTATAAATCAAAATATTAATTATAAACACATTAACAAACCACAATCTATTTTATTAAGTGTTAATTGTCTAATTAAATAAATATTAATTGGTTTAAATTTATCAAATGAATATTAAATAAAATAACCCAAACACATTAACAAATTACCACACATTCATTTCTCTTCCATCAATCAAAACACTCTGAAATCCATCGACTCTGAAACCCATTTCCATTATCTTGTGATCTGAAAGCAAGATCCGATTCAAACAATGGCAGTTCGATTCATTGGGTCTTCTGCTGCTTCTATCGCCATGATCGTCACCAACACGCCTTCCCAAGAACTTGCCCTAATCAACCTCGCCAACATCTCCGCCTCCGATCTTCCAAAATTCTTCGTTCTTGGTCACAACAAGCTCTCGCTTCCATCAGCGATGTCTTCGTTTTCTCTCTCTCATATCCTTCACCGCATTATTTACTTCATTTTATTACAACTCCTTTAATTTATGATGTAAATCACGTTCTTCAATTCATTAACGTAAACTAAATTTATTTTTTTTCAAAATGTTACTCCTGGAAAATTGCAATGCTAGAAGGTGATAATTTATAGACAACTATGTGATTTTTTTGTTGTATTTGTGGCCCTAACTTTGAGAATTCAGCTCATGAAAGCATACATGGTGGTCACATTTCTTTGAATTCCATTCAACATCGATGTGCAAAAGTGTCTGCAGCTGAACCCATAGATGTTACCTGGTTAGTTTATTTTAATATGTATTTAGCTGATTAGCATTAAGTATTGACCTCCCATTTTGCTCATTGTTTGATTTGCTATGTTGTTTAAGATTTGTGCCACCTGAAAATTTTAACCTCGCCGTAGTAACCTTTGAACTGGACTTCATTAAAAGGCTTGGAAATAGGAATGAATAGGTATTTTATGTGGGTTGAAACAAGATTGTTTCTTATCATCAATATTTTGTTGATTATAGGAGTTTGGGATAGAAATTTAATGTTGCTGCTTTTCTTATCAATATGCTGTTGATTATAGGAGTTTTCTTATCATTCTATTGTACTAGCCAAACAACTTCGGAAAAGCTTAATGACCAGGTAGGGTCTTTTCATATGGCTAGTTGTACCCTTCAGTTAACTACTAGTGTTGTTACTTTTTTAGTAACTTGAAATATAGACATGTTATTCTTATGTAACCTTCCTCTTGTTTGATATGCTAAATCCAATTATAAAAAAATTAATGTGGGTCTTATTTAATTCAGGTAATGACAGCAGGGCAGAAAGTGTTATTTGAGTTTCAGGGAAATAATAATAGGTTTACAGTCCGTGAAGTTGCCGTTGAGGGCCATAGAATGTCTAACTCTATTGAAAGACGGATGATTTTAGATGACACATTCTTTGTTTTTGATGCGCCACATGATAGTGTAATTAAGGTTAGTCTCATAATTTTTTTTTACATATACTCTTTTGTTCTGTTCTTTTCAACACATTGCAAATTCTTACACAACTTAACTATCCCATGATGCTTAGTTTTACTGATTTGATTTGGGTCATTTGAGGATATGATATTGTCAATGTCTGGTTCTCATAAATCATCAATGTTGGACCCAGAGATGTATACAAAAGCTATGCCTGCCCGAGTTTCCTTTGGAGAAGACGGTCCCCTTGGAAAGGTAAAATATTCTATGATGTTTTACTATGCGAAGCGATTTGAAGCCTTAAGAAGAGTATGATGTCCTTTAGAGCTTGACTACATAAGGCCTCTAAGTCGCTGTAAGAAATTGAGAGCTCAAGGTGGGAAGAGTAATGTATTCTTTTCAAAAACCTTGGATGATTGATTTATCATCAAACAAGTTACCAAAACAGAACTTGAATCATTCATTAAATTTGGTCCTGAATACTTCAAATACCTTTCTGGATCCAATAGGGACAGGAAGTCTGACATGCCTGGCAAAGATTCTTGACATATACCAGGTACTTGTCTTTTATGCCTTACATTTTTTATTATTTTGTTCTTAGAGCCTTAAATGTTGAAGTAACTAAGTCATCATATTTCGTTTGCAAAGATGGAAACTACCGAGTCTAGTTGTGAAATTATATTAAAAACCAAGCAACATAACTTGCCTAACTAAATCATTGAAAGAAGTTTATATGGTTATTTATCTTTTGGAGAGTAAGAAACCAAGCAAGACAACTCACAACCACCGATGGAAGGATCATGATATAAATAATCTCTTTGAATGTATTGGTAATTGGAATTAGATTGTTAATTTATAATGCTGGATCTTAACCGCGTAATTTTTTGTTGGAAAAAGTTTACTTCAAAGCATCTCAAAGGAGGTAAAGAGTCAAAGATGGATGTTTTGGTTATGGAGAATCTTCTATTTAGGAGGACCGTGACACGACTTTACAAACTCAAAAGATCTTCCAGGTCTCGGTATAATCCAGATAGTACATGAAAAAACAATGTTCTGCAATTTGAGTGTTGCATAAATTTAATCTTAATTTGACAGTAACGTTTACTAGCTTTCTATTTAACTATGCTATAGAAGTTTAAGAGGATATAATTTGGTGTTGAGTGTCATTTTATATTTTCACTAAAAAAGTGTACAAGCCTTACTTTTTGTTTACTTAAGCTCCTTTTCTTTCTCATAAAAAATCATGTTATTTTAGATTTTATATTACCCATTATTTACTGTAGGATGTTGTTATCAATTATATGGTTCTTAGAAGTTTATTGATAGTATTAAACCTCTGTTTATGTAGTTGAAAAAATTGGAGTATGATTTTGACTTATGAAATTGCAATTATTTATATATAATTAATGTGTCTTTAGTTCAAATGTATAATCATTAACATACTGTAAGTTATATTGCCTCTTCTATTTGGGTTGAATAAAAGAATATGTGTAGTGTTAATTAATTTTTGTTATCTTAGAAGATTGACTATTGCCAGGTGGCTTATTTCCTCTTGAATTGCCTAAGATATGGATACTAATTGGATCAAGGCTTGGTGGTTTGTGACAAAAGATCCATCTGATACTTAAAGAAAATCAAAGGTTAATTTTCTCTATATATAATTCAACAAAGATATGTGCTTTTTGTTGCCTATGCAGGTACGTAGTTGAGCGCATCAAAAAGTATTTCAACACAAAATGGACTTCAAGACATATTAATTTAAAGGTGATCTTGCCACTAATTCTTTTTATTTTTTACGACTGTTTTTGTCATTATCTCTTAAATCATTAATTTGTATGTTAACTTTTAATTTTTGTGAAAAATGAAGGCTTGCTAGTATGATAATAGTGAGTTCATTAGTGGATTTGTAGAAGTTTTTGTCTCTATCTTGATATAGTTTGTTTTTACATTTCTAAATTGCGCAATAAGATCAATGATGCGTGGTTGAATGACTTGATGGTATGTTACACCGAGCGGGAGATATTCAAGTCATTTGATGATATTTATATTATTCGAACATTCACAGCAAAGAAGTCTCGGAAAGGACATTTGCGTCGTGATTTTATTTAACACGCTATTGTAAGGTTATGTTTCATCTCTTTTATTTTAAACCATACTTTTGTTGATAAAATGATGAGTCTCTTTTATATATAATGTGAATTTGTGATCTTTAAAATTTTGCCCAGACTTTATAATTTTTCTGACTCTGCCATTGCTTGCATATGTTTCTCTTTTTGCAGTCAGTTGATGTAATGGACTATTCATTACTAGTTGGGGTGGATGAAGAAAAGGACGAGTTAGTTCTTGGAATAATTGATTTCATGAGGCAGTATACATGTGACAAGCATCTAGAAACATGGGTGAAAGCCTAGGAATCCTTGGAGGACCAAAGAACACACCACCAACAGTTATATCATCAAAGCAGTACCAGAAAAGGTCCAGGAAAGTAATGACCACTTACTTTCTCATGCTTCCAGATCAGCGGTTCCCACCATCTATTATTCCTAGTCATTATTCACAAATGCAAGACTCCTGCTCCTATATATGATTATTCAATGTAAAAGATACTTTAGGTTGATGACATGTTTGTGATAATTTTTAGAATAAAGAAATGTTGCCAAAACAAAAGATTATATATGAAGAAAGTGACATGAAATATTATGACTTAGTTGAATATTTTGTTGTTACATGAATAATATTTTGTTGAATATTATGACTTCTTAGTATAAAAATATGATTTTGTATACTTCTTGGTACATGAAATATGATTCAGGGCTATACCAAAATATGAAGAAATATTATGACTTCTTAGTATATGAAATATGACTTTGATGTATGACTTTTTAGTATTAGATAAAATGATTCAACAGTATACAAAAATAATTGGTTAAATGAAATAGGGCGTAAATGCAATTAAATATAATATAATAATCATACTTTACACTTGTGATAACTAAAATAGGGTGTAATATATCATATGAAATAGGGTGTAAATGAAATTAAATATAATATAATAATCATATTTCACACCTATGATAACTAAAATCGGGTGTAATATACCAAATGAAATAAGGTCTAAATGAAGTAAATATAATTTAATAATCATATTTTACACCCGTGATAACTAAAATAGGGTGTAATATACCATATTTTTACACCCTATTTAAAGAAAATAGGGTGTAAATTTGTTGACATTCTTAGTAATCATTATTTAGTTTACACCCAATATTATCAAATGAGGTGTAAATTTGTTTGATTTAAATTTATATATGTAACAATTTACACCTATTTTCTATTAAAAAAGGGTGTAACTTAGCAAGTATTTACACCCATTTTTAAACGGGTGTTAATTCGTTAGACATTTCTCACCTGTTGAATTTACACCCTCCAATAACGGGTGTAAATTGTATAAAAAATGGGTGTAAATTTATCTTTTTGTACTAGTGTATAGATGATGTTCAACCTTTCATAGATACTCACAAAGACTTTTGAAGAAATAATATCCCCAAATGAGTGACAAGTTGTTGTTGATAGAGCATAACAATAGATTCATGGATTGGTTAATAAAAGTGTATCTAATGATCGTAGTGCATCCGAGATACTTAAATGGTTGTCGTACGAGCCAAAATTTTGTGTCATTACCTGGAGTGCATACAACATTGGTCATTATACCTTTTATACAAAATCAAAAGATAATCGTAGTATAATGCAAAATAGTGGGAGATGAGATTTGGCAACTACTGCATTTTATGGTGTCATTGATGAGATTTGGGAGATTTATTATGTTATTTTCAAAGTGGCTTTATTTAAATGCAAGTGGGTTCCCAATAATAGTAATGGTGTAGACATTGATGACTTAGGATTCATCTGGGTCGACCTTGGCAAGGCATCTTTTAATACAAAACCATTAATCATGGCTTCTCAAGCAAAACAATTTTTCTATGTTACCGATCCATCAGACAAATCGGGGAAATGGTCAATCGTTCTCCAAGGAAAATACATTCCTCTTAGTGATGAAAGTCTTGATATTCCGTCCACACCTTCTTACACAACACAAGTTCCTACCTCATATGATGAAGTTGATGGAGATGTCGTGCATGCTATACGACTCGATCATGAAGAAGGCATATGGGAAAATTAACAAGTACGTAATTTATTATTTATTCATAATATATTAATTGTATGTTATAGTTTAGAAGTATTTTTACTAACAAGTATAATTATTTGAAATCATAGGTATTTTGAGTCCAGACACCAGGCCAAGAGACAAGACACCAAGAGACAAGATACCAATACACCAAGTTACAATTATGTGAAGTTATGTAATGTGTATAAATTGTAATATGGTATATGTGATATTTTATTTATATAGGTTGTTTGTTCTGAAAAACTGAAATGTGGTATATATAATATTATGAATATGATAAATTAATATTATTATGAAAACTTTATCACAAAATGTGAATTGTATTTTTCTGTTGTGCTGTGATATGGAGAACAATAATACAGGTAAAAAATGGGATTAATTATAAATGCAGGATCATATTTATTAATTTTGCAGAAACTTTAACGACGGTTATATTTCATAACCGTTATAATATCTGGCGCGCTGTCAAAGAAAAAATAAATATCAAAACTACGCTGCTGGGAATCGAACCAAGGACAACTATTTTTATTGCAACGGTGTATTGTAAAATTCGTTGTGATAGTTACCGCGCTTTCCAGTTTATTACAATGCTTACAAGGTTGTGGTTGTAAATATCATATATACAACGACAATCTACATAACAATGCCCTCGCCCACGTCATTATATGTCATTTCCAACCGTTGTTAAATGGGTTTTTTGTAGTAGTGTGTGTGTGTATGTGTCTATATATATATATATATATATATATATATATATATATATATATATATACTTTGAGTTTGATGTGATGATGCTTGCCGAATTTTTCGTCATGATCATGGAATAAGGGTTTTAGAGATATGAACATGATGAACAAATTATGGGAATTATAAAGTGATGATGTGTTGGTGTTTGGTGAATGAATTGTTTATATATGTACATGGTTTATGATGAAAATCCTTGAAAATATTGTGAGGGATGTTTATAGGATGGAAATTGGGGTTTGGGATGTGTTGGGTTTGTGTTGTTTTACTCCTTCAAAACAACACCACTTTTTAAAAATCCTTCGTACGGTTTTAGTCATAAATTTTGACTTGTGTCAGATTTTAAGGTGGGGTTTGATGAGTTGGTTAGCTGCGAGGGGGTACTACAATTTTGATTTAGGGGAAAATTATTTTAATGTATTTATCATAGGGTTACAGTAGATGGAAGGAAGTGTAATTTTAGTCCTTCAAAACAGCACCACTTTTTAAAAATCCTTTGTATGGTTTTAGTAATCACTTTTGACTCGTGTCACATTTTAAGGTGCGGTTTGGTGCGTTGGTTAGCTGAGAGGGAGTACTACAATTTTGATTCAGGGGAAAATCATTTGATTAGATTTATCAGAGGGTTACATTAGATGGAAAGAAGTGTAAAAATATGATAGATACAAATAAAGTCTGTATCGGTAATTTAATTGTTGTGTCACGAATAATTGGTATGTGTGTTAATGATGTTAGTGGTAATCTAGAAGGGTGGACGGCGTATTAGATAAGTGTATTGTATGATCAATGGTGGATCACTATGGATTATAATATTTGCGTGTGTTAGAATGAATCATAATGAAGTTCGTAGCGGTAAATTGTTGTGACATGGTGAATCATTTGAATTGTTTGTTACCTTATGATTGTGATAATCTTGAAGGGTGGATCATGTTGTGCATGGTTGTAGTTATGTGATTGATTATGGATCACGACATGAATAATTACAAGTTTGTCAGTTGCATTTTTACCATGCCATGCATTCATAAATTCTTGAGTTGGTGGAGATAAGTTTCAGTTCGAAGAGGAACGCTAAACTTATTCGGAACTTTGAAGGGAGAGTTCAGGATTCCAAAGGGGGAATCGAGTTCGTATGATGAATTATTGATAAACAATTGGTACCATATACATTGAGTCGAGTTATGGAGTCTTATTTCATTTTCATTATATTGCGTTGTGTTTAATTGTGGTGAGAATGTGGATTGTGAATGATTGTGATGCGTTACGCATGAATACTATCCTTAGCATGTTATGCAACGATTAATTAGATGAATGTATTTCTCACCTCCTTTTGTTTGTTGTGTTTGTACTCCTTTGGAGTATAGAAAATCAGGTACCTTAGTAGCTGAAGGTGCACGATATGTTGTTATCGGTCGAGTCTTCTAGTGAAGTCACTCTGATAGGTAACATCGGGGCTATTTTGTCTATGAGGTTGTTTTACCTATGTATTTTTCATGTTACGTATCTTTCAATAATAAGGACTGTTGTTTTAAAATACTATTTGTTGCACCCCAAATTTTACCCTCAGATTCGTCTGATCTTCATCATACCATTTTTGATCGGCCATTTTTGCATTTTCAGTTAAACATTTCATTTGATCATCAATCATGCTTTTTCTTGCCATTTTAGATTTATTTTTATTATCTTAGATTTAATTGGTATTTATTAAGTTTAATCTCAATTTGGTTTATCTTTTATATAGTTAGTTTATTTACAATTATAAATTTAACGTCCAACTTTAGTTTAATTTTAACTTTATTTTAGCTATCTTCACTTTTATTCTTTATCAGTAATTTTTAGTTGAAAAATCTTTTAATTATTTTAGAATTAACTTAGGTTGTTAAATATTTTTAATTAAATTGATTTTAATTTAGATAATTAGGACTTTATTTAATTTTATTTATTTAATCATTTTCTTCTATTTTAAAATTAATCTAGATTTGCTTATAATTGGGACTTTGTCTAACTTTATGTGAATAAATCATTTTCGTCTGTTATCTTTTTGTGCTAATTAGATTCATTTAAGTTCATATGGTTTATTTCATCACTTTTCATAAGCCCTGTTACTGTGCCAAAGCTGCTGCAGGCCAAGCATATATTGTAAGACCTGCACATTGAAAACAACATGTCAAGAGCTACATGACAAATCCAGTTGTACCATAATGCTTCATCAACAAGTTTTTAAATGGATATAAAAAAAAGAGAAGGGGAAAAAGGGAGGAGGTTAAAAAAAAAGAACACCTTGTTCTCCAGACTTCAGGGGAAACCATTTTTTCCGTGCCTCCCCATTCCAAATATTTTCTCATTCGTCACCAAACCATAAAAACTCCTTCAGCCCCATTCCAAATCATTTTCCGGCGACATCCCGCCCACATAAACCCTTTCACCATCCGCAACTTCTCCTCCCACCTCCAACACAACACAACTCCTTTTTCTCTTTCAATCAAACCCTTCAACCGAACGAGCCAAACAACAACACGCCTCCTTCCCTTCCATAAACCTCCACAACCACAAATCAATTTTCTTTTCTCAAATACTGTAACCCAACCGTTCCACAATCTCACCCAGAATCTTCAAATCGCCCATTCAAAATCACAAGCCCTTTTTCATCCACCCTCCTTCAAACTCTTCAACAAACAACTCAAATCATCAACTTCAAATCAACCAAATATTAAATCCTTCAATCACAAACCCAGGACGCAAAACATAGAGAAGGAGATAAAAAGAGAGTTTGAAACAGAACGAACCGAACGAGATGACGCAAAACCACAAACCTGATTTGACGTCGTAGACGAGATCGAAACCAAAACAAGCTTGAGCGAATGCGAATGAAGCGAGATAGAAGTCTTTGATTTAAGAATAAAATTGTCTCGTGCAAGGATTTGTAAAGGGCTGACGTTGTTGTTGCTCTATCTTTGTTTTTTCTGTTTTTTTCATTTTTCCGAAACCTGTTTTAAATCTGACGTTGGCGGTCAACGTTTTGGTTTTTGATGGAATATCATGAGACGCTAGCCTTTTGTATCCATGACCATCTCATAAAAGAGTTTTGTGTCTCATTTGCCAAGATGTTTGGGCCGTGTTTCTTAGGAGAATGATGGTCTAACTTGCATAGTTTTTTGATTTATCTGTCCTTTCTTTTTTTTGCAGCGCTGAAAAGGGAGGATGATGGGCCTGTATCTCCAGCCCATATGATTCCTCAATGCTGCCTTTACTTATTTAAACCTCACCTATTTTATTTTTCAAATATGATCCTCTTAACTCCCAATCATACTCTTAGTCTTTGTTTTGTTTTAGAAGGTTATCTCTTAATTTTTTGTTTTAGAAAATTATTCCTTTCTTTTATTTTAGAATACAGTCTTTTAATTTTGTTTTAATTTGACTTTCCTTTCGACCTATTTTCATTCTCTTTATTTTAGCCTATGACATAAAAAACTTCTTGATTTTGTTGATCTATTCAAGTCACAAATATCATGATTCATATAAGGCCATTTTTTTAATTTATTTTTATTGGTCAATGAAAATCTAATAGAAAGGTGTTCGATTCATCATTCTAAATCCTTATTTAGATGAGACCGATTTTATTTTCATTTTGAGCCCGTTTCTTTATTTTTGGGCCGATGATATTACAGAAATCACGACTTAGTCGATTTATCAAATTACTAAAAGTCGTGATATGTATGAGGCCACCTTCATTATTTTATCGGTCGATGAAAGTCGAATATCATAGATTATCGGTTTCTCGATTTAATCATGATTAAGACGAGACCGACTTTATTTCTACTTCATTCTGTATTTTCTTATATCTTCATTTTCATTTTTGACCGATGAAGTCTTTCTATTCACGAACATTGTTAGCGAAGCGACGAACCTTCATTATTTCAAATATGTAGTGAGTAATCATTGAGATTTCTTTCTATACTTTGAGATCGTGATAGGTTACCTTCGACTAATCAACGAGAGTTTGTGACTCAAGATGAGGTCTTCACCTTTTCTTTACGTGTGACACGATTTCATCGGAGAATGATCCTCAATATCATTTCTCCATTGTGTCTTAACACAAAGATCAATTGTGCATCCTCCTATAGTATGGTCTTCCTCGTAGACCGTACTACGACGGATCAGCACTACATTGGACCCGATTCATTGATCCAATAAATTAATCAACAATCACTAAATTTACTTTCAGTCAATATATATATATATCTTGATTTATTCTTTATGTCGATTATTATCCTTGTTAATATTATCATTGTTCATATTTATTCTTGTCATATTCATATTTGTTCATACATTCTTTAAAACACACTAATAAATATCGAAACCCAAAAAAACTCGACTGACCAGACTGTGGTTACTATTGTGTTTTGGGACTGAGGACTTAGGTTTAGGACCCTTTGCTCTATGCTCTTGGAGTGGAGGTTTTGGTCTTGGTTTGTCAGTGGCTCACCAGCATGCTCTCTATTTTGGGTTAGATCTTTCTATCTCTTGCTCATTTACATTGATGCATTTTTTGTCTGCTAGTGTATATGTTTGCCTGCCATTGTTTTAGCATTTATTATCATTTGATTTTGATGTTTTGATTATTACCATGTTCATATTACTTTGTTCATACTATCTTGATTACACCCTTGTTCATATTCATACTGTATATATCATATTCATGCTTGACGCTTGACCCTCCTTCCAAAGGAAAGTTCCTACTTTCACTCCTAAGTCCATAAATTACTCCCATTTCATCCTTGGCCTCATAAGAGTCGTTTCCCTCATAGTTTAGTAATAGGATGGAGTTATCATGAACTCCATGTGATTCTCACTATCATGAGAACTCACTTTACCTTTTACTCAGACTTACAGAGTTATCATGAACTCTGTGTGGTTCTCACTATCATGAGAATTCACTTCCTCCCTTCATAACGTAGACTTAGAGAGTTATCGTGACTCTACGTGAGCTTATGCTCATTCCCTTTGGAACGTTGGCCATAGTCAATGTTTCCTTTTCTTTCACCCTTAGTTAAGTGAACTACGGTTGCTCTGATTCTTTAGTCAGATACGTAGGCACAAGATGCGACGTCTTGGCGAGCAAACTTAGTGTATATACCTAGGTCTTTACCTTTGGCATTTCTCTTTAGCAAGCAAACATAACATAACACAAATTAAAACAAGAGGTTCCCGTAGAGTACTACGGATGCTTAGGGTGCTAATATCTTCCCTTTGTATAACCAACCCCCGAACCTTAGATCTCCCCCTATTAGGTTTTTCTAACGATCTTGAACCTTTCCTTTGGATAAATCAAAGTCGGTTGTAAAAGAAATATGATGCAAGTTAATTAATAGCTTGTTATCCGATTTTCATCGCAACACTATTGTTTGGATGTTTGGGTTAGGCTTTGGATGCCAAGAAAAAATTGTTTTTAATTCCGCTGTAACAAGGCGATTTATATGAGTTTAAGTAAACTTTTAAACTTCAAAGTGTGTGGATGCGACATCCTACTTGATTTAATTATTTATATTTTATTTATTTATTTGAGTCGGGAAGTAGGGTGTTACATATGGCATGTTGTCTAATTGGGGTACCATGCCAAGCTTCATTGTCCCTGCATTCCAACCTTGCCCCATTCGTATCATCATCTTCATGTAGTATCCCATCATCTCCATGACAACACACCAACACACATACACATTGCAGCATACATACAAACAAAATGAGTTGAAAATTGAAAAACAAATTAGTAGAAGGATACATGAGTTTGTTCCTATAATTCACATACATATCATCACTAGCACAACATAAAGTTATCATCATACAAAATAGATTAAAAGAAAAAATCAAAGAGAAACAAATTGAAATAAGGAGAATCACGTAGACATCCATCCATCATCAATCATAACTAACAACAATGCAAACAAATTTGAAACAAATTTGAAAATAATAAAAAAAGAGAAACATAGTGAATCAAGGTGCTTAAACGCGTGACTCAATCCATCTTTCAGCTCCATATCACACATACATGAACATATCCATCTCATACACACTGAAATAAACAAAATCTCTAACTAAATCAACTCAATCAATTTCAGCAACTCTCAATCCTTCACGCGGATCCCCATCTCCCCCTAAATCATCCTAACCAACTCGTTTCCCCATTCATTCTCTCACCAATTCACACTCTAATTCGCCTATAGATTAAGCCATTCATTACTCTCATCTTACACGCGAATTACCCTAGGAAGCCCTACGAAATTCATAACCCTAGACTCACTAAAGGTCACCATAAAAAACTTCTTAAACATCTCATTGAAGCTTAAGTAATTTGATCTCAGATCCTCACTTACCACTTACCGAAGCTAAACCCTAAGCCTCACTCGGCGAAACAAAGCACACAGAGAAGGGGTTGAAGAAGAGGTGCACAACAACAAAAGCAAAAGTAAACAAAAAGAAGGAACACAAAATAAACTTACTTGAGGTTGGTTACCGAAGTTTCAAGCTCTGGAGAGGCTCTATCCTTCCCATTTCTTTTGATTTCTTGCTCGTAGAATGTCGTTGTATGCTTGAATGATCTTTTCCCATTTCTAATTAATGTTTGTATGAGGTTATTGGTTGAATTTAGTTTTAGGGTTTTTGAACTGTGTGTTTCTATTTGTGATTTTGTGAGGTTTATTAATGATTTTGGTGTTATATTCATGTATAGGAGTTTGTTTTAGGGTAGGTTAATGTTGGTGGTTTTTGGATTAGGGACCCTTTTCCAAGAATCTAGGAAATAGTGGGATGAACACGATGAATGTTCATCTGTGTTCATGCCTAGCCACCGTATTTGATCTTGTGTTTGGGGTGAGAAAAATAGGTCTAGTTGTTTGTATGGTGGTTTGATGAGAGATAAGGGAGAGAAAGAGTGGACCAAAAGAGAGAAGGAGAGTTCAAAATGAGGGTTTCTCACATGTTCTCTCTCTCTCTATTTCTCTTCACTTTTCCACCTCTTATTACTTGGCCACACATGGCATGATTAACAGCCCTCTGATGGGCCTACTTCTTGCATTAACCAGGACTCTTGTAAGAAGGCCTTCACCATAATGATCCATGCACCCTTAGCCTGGACCACATGATCGTCAGGTATGGTCATCCAAGAGTTGGAGTTAAGTCAACTACTTTGACTCCTCCTTCCCCGTTGACCAGGGCATTTCTCTTTTGGACCATGTGTGTTGGGCCCTTGATACCTGCCCCTCCTCCATTTTATATTCATTTTTTCATTTATTTTATTTTATTTTTCAATTGATTTTTGGGCCTTGGGTCATGCTTGCTTTAGTTCTGCTATCTCCATGACCCTATAAGGAGGTAGTAAGAAGAGGAAATTAAAATGTAGTTAAGCATGTTTAGTATGTATGTTATAGTTGTTCTTATTTTAGTAAGAAAAAATTGTTAATTAATTTTTAAATGTAGAGAAAAAATATTTTTTTATATGTATACACTTTTTGATATTAAATTAATTTGAAGAAATTTATTAAAAAATATTATTAAATAAGTTTCGAGCTACATAAACTATAGTATTATTAAATTAGAAGTATTCTTTTTATAATAATTTATGTATCACCTACTCAAAATAACAGTTTGATGGATAATTGGATCCACATTTTTTGATTTAAGGGAATAAATTTTTTATATTTAAATATATATAATGTAATGTATAAAAGTATATTTTTCTAAGAACTGTAAGAAATCATGACAATATTATTTAATTTTACTACAATATTTATTTTTCAACTTATTATGTAGTTGTTGAAATTATAATAATTGTGGTGTTTGTATGTATACTTCATACAAACACTCTAGAAAGTACAATTATAACAGAACTATTTATGACAGCAACAAAAATTTGCTTTACACTCGGCGATTAGGGAATTTGGATATACTGAACAAGCATATTGACACGCTTTGAAATTACACTCTGTCGCTGACCCTGCTGCCTCCCAACAACATTCATCTCCACATTTATCAGGAGGATGTGGAAGATCATTTGGAAAGTTGATTGAACTAGTGTCAGCTGATGCCAATATTACAAAAATGCATAGAATTGCAAAGGTATAATTGAGAGTGTTGATGCGAGTAGCCATTTATTTCTATGTTATATTGAAAGATAGACAATCAACGCCTTGAAAATTTAAAAGAAAGGAAAATGACACAATTTGATGTATTCTCTCTGTTGCTATTTATAATAGACAATTTATTTCTTAAATTTATTAAACAATTATTGTATATGATTCAATGAAATTTATTCTCTTATAAGCGGAATAAGAATAGAATAAGAAGGAAGAAGATTTTTGCCATATAACCAAAAACAAACTTTAAATGTTGACGATAAATGTTTTTATTGGATATTTATTTGTGTATTTTCTTTTTAAATATTTATTTATTTGGTAAACATATATTTATTTTTTATAAATCTTACAAGAATATTAAGAAATTTAAATTATATAAATAACAATTATTTAATATCTAATAATTTATGCATTCAAATTATTAGAAAAAAAGTATTTTTTCTCATTAAAAAAGAGTTAAATATACGATACCCCTACATTATAAGCGAATTTCGATTTCCCCTTTGTAATTTTTTTTATTCCCTCGTTGAAATGTTTAGATTACATTTATTTGGAATCTAAACTTGTTAAGGGGGTAAAAACAAAAAAATAGAATCAAAACACAAACAAAAAAAAAATAGAATCAAAACATTATAAGGGAGAATTTAATATTTTTTACACGGGATAAATCGACACTACAAGAAAAACTTCCCTCGTGTGATAATGTTGTGATTTGAAAAGAATGTGGAAAAAATAGCAGTTGCAATTTGATTTTCGAGTAACTAAATTTTTTAATAATTAAATGAAAGAACCCCCTTTTCAGATGTTGGTCGTTATAAAATTTAAAAAAAAGTGTTGTGTTGTGTTAAACACTTAACACGTCGCAACATATATTTATTTACTAAATATATATTTATATACTTCATATATATTACTTAATAATATTTTTACTTACTTAATAATAAGTATTTTAAAAATTACATACTTACTCAAATTTGATTTACTTACTTATTTAAAATATATATATATATATATATATATATATATATATATATATATATATATATATATATATATATATATATATATATATATATATATATATATATACTTGCTTCTTAAAAATAATTTACTTACTTATACAAAAATATTAGTTAATAAATAAAATAAGAATTTTAAGCTATTACTTAATATATTTTGTTTAATATAGTATATATTTATAAAATATTAAATAATATATTTATTTAAAGAATATATATTTATATACTTCATATATATTACTTAATAATATTTTTACTTACTTAATAATAAGTACTTTAAAAAATACATACTTACTCAAATTTGATTTACTTACTTACTTTAAAAAATATATATACTTACTTCTTAAAAATAATTTACTTACTTATATAAAAATATTACTTAATAAATAAAATAATAATTTTAAGCTATTACTTAATATATTTTGTTTAATATAGTATATATTTATAAAATATTAAATAAATCAAATAATATATTAAATTCGGAAAAAATAAAAAACCTATTAATATACTATTTAATATATTCTATTTTTTTCTATATGTAAGTATAGATTTTTTTTTAATAAAATGTTTTAAGTAAGTATTATATACTATGTAAGTAAATGTATTTATTAAGTAATGTTTTAAGGAGGAGTAAGATGTCCTTGACTTAAATGTGAATGTAGACCTATAATTAGTGACCCAGAGGCCGTAGAACGTAATTTGAAGAGAAGAGCTTCATTGAAAATTATTGGGGTTGGACATATAACGGAGAAGAACTGTCGAGTAATGTACCAGAGATAGCTAATACGCATGCTTCAAGTAGTCGATCACGTATGGAATATGATGAATAATTTAATCTGATTGATGAGATAGTTGGCGATGCTTTTAGGGTGAATGTGACCTATGATGAATTTGAAGATTTTGATGTGGAAGGGTTGCTGACTAAGGAAACACAAAGATTTTATCAGTTGTTTAAAGAAATTAATACGCTGTTGTTTAAGGGGTCATCAGACTCAAAATTATCAATGTGTGTGAGATTATTGGCCGCCAAGTCAATTTGGAATGTTCCTGATCAGTGTTTGAAATTCTTCTCAAATATGATGCTAGACGAGACTCCTATGAAAGACAACTTGCCTACAATTTTTTATGAGGCAAAGAGGTTGGTATTAAAGTTGGGTTTAGAAGTAAGAAAGATTGATTGTTGCATTAGTGATTGCATGTTGTTTTATGAGAATGAGTTTAGTACAAATGATGGAACGTTAGAGGAATGTAAGTTCTGTAAGAGTCCAAGATATAAAGTTCGCAGTAAAGCCATTGATCGTAAGCAAAAATGTGTAACAGTGAAGTCCATGTTTTATCTCTCAATAATACCAAGGTTAAAAATAACATTTGCTTCAATGCATAGTGCAAGTCAAATGACATGACATCAAACAAACAAAACAAGTTCTGACACTATGTGACATCAATCTGATGGCGAGAAATGAAAGCACTTTGATCGGCGAATCTAGAAATGTGAGGCTTGGATTATGCTGTGATGGTTTTACTCCATATGTCCAAGCTTCGGTAAGTGGATATTCTTGTTGGCAAATTATTGTAACCCCTTACAACCTCCCTCCTGAGACTTACATGACAAAACCATACATATTTTTTACTTGCCTCATTCCAGGGCCTTCGAGTCCAAAAGTTGAAATCGATGTGTATTTACAACTTTTAATTGATGATTTTAAGAGATTGTGGATTGGAGAATGGAATTATGATATATCATGTAAACAATACTTTACTTTGCGAGCTTCCTTTATGTGGACTATTAACGACTTTCCCGCATATGTTGTAATGCCCCAAAATTTTATTATTTGTTTTCGTAATATAATTGTGCAATTTATGTGTGTTGTGATGTTATGTTGTATTAAGGGAGACCCTTGAGTGTAGTACACCAACCTTAAAAATTAGAATTTAAGAAGATAGGGGTATGTGAACGAAAAGGTAGAGACATGAGGGCGGTGGAAGAAGTGGTGGTTGTTATCATTATTTAATTAAGATCATTTATATAAATAATAGTGTTCGCTGGTGAATTTGGCGAACAATCTCTGGTTTCCTAATTTACGAAAATTAGTTTACTAACAGGACCGACCAAACAAATCCTAGGACAAAGTGCTTTTGAGAGTATGTTTGATTTTGAAAAGTAACGTATTCATTCTATGTTTCTAAGATTCCTTTTAACAGCTATTTCGACTAATTAGAACAAAACATGGTAATGGCGAAGAAGTACTTGAAACAACTTAAATTGAAACAAAATGAATTTCTGAAATGAAAGATAACTTGAATATAAAGAAATGAAGGAAAAACTTGAAATTTTAATGAAATGCATAAAGGTAAACTGGTGTTTCCTACACATATATTTTACAGAACACTCGTTTCTCTCGCACGGTTACTTTGAGTATTTGAGGTAATTTGTACAAAGTTTGGAACACCCCCAATCTAACACCAAGATCTCCTATTTATATACAAACGAAATAACTACCCATAACAGCTATCTCTCCTAATGATGACAAATGTCATTCTGCATGTGTTCGCCTCCTAGATGCGTTCCACGCGTTCCATTTCAAACTGAAAACTCCCTCCAGAAATTTGAAATTCAAAACACCCGTCGAATAGGCCGAATCTTCCTTCGTCGAAACTTCCTTCCTTACTTGGAAAAATCTGCCAATACTCCTTTTAAGTACCATGTCCTTTCGACTTGCCTCTTTTCCGTCAAAAAGGAAAAACTTCCTAACTGCAATGTCTGGTCGAATTACATTGTCGAATAGTCGAATTTTTCCTTTTCCTTTTGAACCATTTTCCTGGCGTCGAAATTAGCCACCTACAAATTGCCCCCCAAAATATGCATTTTCGACCGAGGGAGAAAAACATTTTTTGCTAGTGCAATTCAATGCCACAGAGCATTCGACTAGTGACTGTTCATATGATTTAGACATTAGAAATGTCAGAATCATCATTACGCTTTTCCCAAAACGTCATTTCTGCCCACGTTTTTTAGATCTCCATCATTCCTACTCTAACCCCTATCACATCGTGGGGTCAAACCCTAACTGCCACCGTCAGCATTATCCACTTCATACTCTCCACGTGTCCCATAATCTTCCCACTACTTTTCCCATTTCAATTCAGAATCCCAACCGCTTCTACGTCACAACTTATATATAAGTTGAAGACTTCATTTTTTCCACCTTTTACATTCTTTCTCTCCAAAAGCTCTTTTCAAACTTCATCTTCCTCATTTTCTCTCCAACTTCTCTGCATCCAACAATGGCGTCCTCCGCTACTCAAAAGGTCATCGGTAAAGATCCTCGAAAGTCCAACAGTTTAGCACCAGTGGAAAGGATCCTCGGTCCCAGAGTGGTGGGGAATCACGAGTATGTTCCAGAACCTCCTAATGAAGAGGAAAAGTGCTCCATTTACCAGTCTTAGGTACTTATTCCCATCTTAATTTCTGGAAAATCCCATGCTATTTTAGGACCGCTACCTGACTTAACATTAGACCCAGTTAAGGTACGAGAATTTTTCCCCACCTACCATCGCTACAAACCCATAGCAAATGGTGTTAGACCTAGGACAGATAAGGAGAAGATTATAGATGAAAAATCCAAAATAGATGGCCAAGGGACCCCTTCTGACGTAGTAATAAACCTAGAATACATGAACAATTTTAGAATTTTTAGATCCTGTCCTCTGTCGAAGGATCCCTCTGATTATTTGGCTTGGTTGGAAAAGATAGAAAAGGTTACACTACGCCAAAATTACTCTTTGGCAGCACTACATAGGCAGCACTTTATTACAAAAGCGTTGCTATAAGTTAAAAAATTTAGAAAACACGGAAACTGTTCACTTAGAAAAATAAAATCGCGTCTAAATATAAGACCTTAGACAGCGCTTTTGAGGAAAGCGCTTTCTAAGGTCTTATAAATTAAAAAAAACATTAAAGGAAAATATTAGACAGCGCTTTCCTTAAAAGCGTTGTCTAAGGTCTTATAAATTAAAAAAATATATAAGACCTGAGACAGCGCTTTTGAGGAAAGCGCTTTCTAAGGTCTTATAAATTAAAAAAAAAATTAAAGTAAAATATTAGACAGCGCTTTACTCAAAAGCGCTGTCTAAGGTCTTATAAATTAAAAAAATAAAATCAAAAGCGTTGTCTAAGGCCCACCTTAGACAGCGCTTTCATTCAAAGCGCTGTCTAAAGTCTTTTTAATTAAAATAAAAATTGAAACGGTATCAGTATTAATACTGATACAGTTTCAATTTTCATTTCATTCTTTCCCTCTTTCCCTCTCTTTCTGCGAATAAGAACGAACCAGCTGAAACCACTCGTCGTCCGTCCTTTCACCGCCGTCGTCCGTCCTTTCTCGCCGTCATCCGTCCGGCCGTCGTCCTTCCTACATTGTCCTCCACCATCCTCCACCGTACTCCACCGTGCTCCACTGTTCCGGTAAGTTTTTCTTTTTATGTTAGAAGTGAGTTTCATATTTTTCTGTTAGGTTTTCTGTTAGGTTTTGTTATGACTTAGGTTAGTTTAGGTTAGTGTTATTGTAGTTTAGGTTAGTTTAGGTTAGTGTTAATGTTGCTCTACATTGTTATTGCTATATAATGTGTTAGTTTAGTTTAGGTTAGTTTAGGTTAGTCTTAGTGTTAGTGTTAATATTGCTCATTATTTTAATATTGTAAATCCTTGAGGTTGTTGTTCTAAAGAAATATATTGTAAATCCTTAAGTCATAACTTTCCTCCTTTTGGTTTTGATTTCTATTAATTACTAATGGAAATTAATAATTGTTATTGCTATATAATGTGTTAGTTTAGTTTAGGTTAGTGTTAGTGTTAGTGTTAATATTGCTCATTCAATGTTATATATTATGTCATATTATATTTGATATCCTTGATTTCCTTGATTTCTTTATTATATTTGTTATATATTATGTCATATTATATTTGTTATATAATATATTTGATATCCTTGATTTCTTTATTACAGGTTAGATGGCTACTAACAATGATCACCCACATGATGATGATCACCCACATGATGATGATCACCCACATGATGATAATCCTATTCAGGATGAAAGTCAGAAATCTATGGAAGAAGAGATTAAAAGAGGAATAACCGTTATGAAGAAAGTGATCTGTGCTAGAGATCAAGGCATCATTTTAGATGTGCATTGGAGCCCTTCAGGCACTCTTGTTGAGCCTAACAGTCATACCTTGACAAGTTTCATTGGTGCACTTGTAAGGAATGTGATTCCTATTACTTGTGATGATTGGAGAAACAAACAGTTGAAGGAAGTCAAAGAAAAAATTTGGAATGAGATAAAGGTACCATAATTATGTCTTTAATTATGCCAACTAATCATGTATTTTAAATTATTTGTACTAACCAATGTGTATGGTTTTTTTAGAGGTGCTTCAACGTTGAGGAAGAAAGAAACGCTTATTTGATGAGATTGGCAGGGAAGCTCCTAAGAGGGTTTAAGACATATTTAAACCGCACCTTTCTTAAGGATGCTGACGGTAACTTTGTTGATGCAGAGTATCCATCTAAATATGCAAGTTTGATTTCACCACAAGAATGGGTAACGTTTAAAGCCAAACGACAAACCCCGACATTTAAGAGTTTAAGTGCAATTAATCGGGAAAGAGCATCAGCTCCCCATTATCGATACAGGAAAGGACGTGTTGGATATGGACGTTTGGAGCAATCTTTGGTAAGTATCAATAAATTGCAATGATATAATAATTGTTCATCATGAGTTATATTTGATCATATTATTTGGCTTTATATGTAGTTACAAAAGGCGAATATCTCTGAAACATCTCTTCCTACACATGTCTTGTGGAAGGAAGCCCGTGTGGGCAAGTCCGGAGTTGTTGCAGAAGAGGTTCTACAAGTATTTGAGAAATGTGTAAGTATAACAATATTTATTTAATTAAATCAAAACTTTATTAACAAATATTTGACAAATATTTGATATTCATCTGATTTTCAGGAGGCGTTATCTCAGTCTGTATCTCTAGATGATTCCAGGAGCATACTTAGTCGGGCATTAGATGTCCCTGAGTATTCTGGTCGGGTGAGAGGTAAGGGATTTGGGATCACTCCGACCTCCTTGAATTTTAAAAAAGGAAAGGCTCCTAGTAATACAGAACTTCAAGCTAAATTGGAAGCACTGGAAGCTGAAGTTCGGGAATTAAGAAAGGAGAAAGAAAGGGATAACGCTTCAAGTTTTAGAGATGGATCGGAGAAAGATAGTATCAACTGCAGCTTTCGACCGAATATTCCAGAGGTAATTATATATATTTTTATGAAATTAAATTAGTAGCTTAAATTATTTAAATGACATATATACACATTAACAATGTCATATTTATTTTTGGTTTTAGGGCGTTTCCCATTGTCAGCTCTTCTTATCTTCACCAACTTATCGGATGGTTGGCAAGGGAAAAATGTATAACACTTCGGTAGAATTACTTCACAATAACCCACTCCCTACTGGATGCATGAAAGTATCAGTTGATATTGCTACAGATGCGGGTGCATTATTACCCTATCCTGACGATGTTTCGGATGCAACATTGGTGGGAGATGCTATAGGGTCGTATGTTGCATGGCCGTCAAACCTCATACTCGTAGGATATGAGGTATGCTTAAAACCGTTATGAACCTTTGTTAACCTTAATGTGTAGATTCAAAGATTTTACGAGCATTTTATTTTCATTTTTTACATGGTAATGTTATTTAGACTCCAACAAGATCCAAAACAAAAGATAAGGGGATTCCGGAGCATACCGAGTCCGTTGTCTCAAAAAAAGAGGTACATCACAATTATATGATATTTATGCATGGAAAATGTTAAATTGGATATCTTATACTTCATCTAACAAATTATATGATATATAGCTGCCTGGTAAAGAGATTAGCAACGTTTCAACACAGAAAAATGTTGGTGCTAAGAAGAACAGGGCTAGAAAACAACCTATCTCCAAGTTTAGGTCGTGCCTTCAGACGTTTCTACAATTGACAGATATTCCAACCGGAGGTGTTCGTCTTATACATATGGAGAAAGGTATATATGGCTTTGAACATGAACAAAATATTGGTAATGAAGACTTCGAGCAAGTTTTCAATCATGAAGAATTGGGCGTCACTGTTGTCAATACATACGTGAGGTATATATCCGATCTACTTTGGTATATTAATTGAACAACTTATTTACTTTATGTTTCAAATGAATAGTCTAATGTTAATGATGTTTTTATTTAAGGTTTCTGTATGACAAAGTTATGCGCCCACGTGGATTGTAGCAAAGATTTGCATTCTTATGCCCCGCGTCTGTCAACTTATCCTTAATAATAAATAAACTGGATGAGGTCCTGGCGTATGTACGCAACGTCTTTATGGACAACTAAGAAACGGAAAAGTTGTTCCTTTTACCGTTTAATACTGGGTTAGATTTTCATTCTAAATTCATCTATTATAGTTTTTTTGTATTTTGACGTCGTGTAGAAAGTTTCCATCTAACACTTGTTTAATCTTATAGTGGACATTGGTTGTTGGTCGCAATTAATCCTAGTAGAGAAGTGGTGTATTATCTAGATTCGTTAGGAAATTATTGGACAACATACCCGGATATGAAGAAATGTATTGACACGTAAGTGAGATTGTTCTAAATATGAATGTGTATATTTATTTGTTTGTTTATTTATTTATGTGAATTGTTCTAAATATTCATTTATATTTTATTAGCGTTATACAAGCTTTTCGAGCACTACGAGATGGCCAAGTACCAAAGAGGAGAGTCAACCCCATTACATGGAATAGAGTGAAGGTATATTAATTATCACATGTTTTATTATATATTAGTGATGCTACTTGATAAAACTTAGGATTTATCCATATTTTCTTTTCATTTGTAGTGTCCTCGGCAACGTAATGAAATAGATTGCGGATATTTCATGTTGAGGTTTATGAGAGACACTCTTATTTTGGATCGAATAGAGATTCCATCTGATGTATGTATTTCTAACTTATGAGTTTTTTTAATATTTAACACATATCTCTCATATAATGAAATAGTTAAAACTAAATCAAACTATGTTATATTATTATGTAGTACTTTGAAGAATGCAAGTGTGCTCATTACTCAATTTCTCATTTGGATGAAATTAAAGAGGATTGGTGTCAATACATTATGGAGCGCGGAGTTTTATCAGGTATAATATTGTACTCTTACTTTAATTGATGAGAATTTAAATATGTGTAACTTTCTAACTATAGACATTGTTGATGTATTCTTTTAATTGAATTACAATCTTTGTGTTCTTTCAGGACCTATGTAGATTTGAAGCAATGCTTTGGTTGGATGCAAAAGTACTAGTATAAGTAACATGTACATTTGTCTCTCTATATATATATATATATTGGTTTGAATTGGCAATTGTTTTGGATATATAATTTTGGTATAAATTGGTACATTTAAATAGGCCAAATTGGATTGATTTGAATCTCCAAATTGTGGTATTTTTCTGGAAAAAAACATGGTTGAAAAACAGGTCAAATTCTGGTTGAAAAACCTGGTAAAATTTGTGGTTTAAAAACATTTATATAAAAATTTTCGTATACCTTAGAAAGCGCTTTCACCAAAAGCGCTGTCTAAGATGGGACTTAGAAAGCGCTTTCACCAAAAACGTTGTCTAAGGTATGCCTAAAAAAGTTCAAAAAGGTGGGGCTTAGAAAGCGCTTTCACCAAAAGCGCTGTCTAAGGTATACCTAAAAAGTTAAAAAAGGTGGGTCTTAGACAGCGCTTTTTGTGAAAATATACCCCCCTTTAGACAGCGCTTTTGGTATTACCCAAAGCGCTGTCTAAACCTTTAGCATCACAGGTTTAGACAGCGCTTAAAAGCGCTGTCTAAGGCCAAAAAAAGCGATGTCTAAGGTCTTGTTTGGCGTAGTGTTAAGAGCAATGATTGGAAAACCATGGGCATTTACAATCTCATTCAACTGTCGAAAGTAGGGCCAGGATATTGCCCTTCCATGCTTTTGGCCTCTCTCTATTTCTGGGATAGTACTTACAACAATTTCCACATTCCCTGTGGGATGATTACTCCTACGCTTTTCGACATAGTTGCTATCACTGGATTAAGCCCCTTAGGAGTCGACTATGATCCCAACTTGCTTGCTGACGATTCAATAGGTTTCGACACCAACAAGGCCACCTTTACAGCCTATATTCCCAATTACCAAGACAAGGAAACCAAGGAGGTTTCTGACCAAGAACATGTAGCCTTCCTGGCCCTTTGGCTGTCGAGGTGCGTTTTTTGCTCCAGATCTCTCCAGGTGGCGAAGCGCTATATCACCAAAGCGAATCAGCTTCATGCTGGGCACCGGCTATGTCTTAGCGAGATGATCCTGGCGAATCTATACGAATCCCTTGGCGAAGGAGTCACCATCTTGAAGAACATCAAGGAAAAGAAGACTTTGCTGTTATCAGGGCCTTTTTGGCTTTTACAATTGTGGCTCAATGCCACTTTCGAAGCCTCTCTTCCCAACAAACCACCTGTGGACCCAGCTGTTCTAGGGGACAGACAAGTTGAAGGTCTACGTTTGGCGCAGCTGACACCTCACGACGAAGGTCTAAGTCTTCAACAAACCTTTACCAGCTACGTTATGATGTTTGCTAAACGTTATAGTTTTACACCCAACATGGCTCCTTTTGCTGAAAGGAAAGTTGGACCCTCATGGTTCACCAGAAAACTTCCCCTGGAATCAAAATCGCTGGAAGACGAATTCCTCAATGTCTGGGAATCCTTCCTTACTCCAAGACTTCTAGTTTCCAAACTTGGCCCTTCAAAACTCAAAGTTTCCCTTGTCAACTATCAGCCCAACCTGGTTTCTCGACAATTTGGGTTGATACAGATAGTACCAAAACCTCTTTTCTCCAAGAAAGGCTCTCTGATTCATTACAACATGACCCACACTGAAGATGAATGCTCTGAGTTGCTAGCGAAGTATTCTAACCTGGTTGAAATCCAACCAGTGGTCTTTCGACCTAACTTCCTCTGCACTCAAGAGTTTGATGAATGGTGGAGGGCTTACTATGAGTCTCAAATGTTTAACGTGGATTCTTTTACCACTCAACTGACTAGAGCCTTCTCCCTTGTGCAGGACAGGACCAAGAAAGGTACTTCTCGACACATCAAAGAAATCCAAGCTTTCCAGAAATACTTTGAAATTGCCTACAGGCCTGATGATATTAGTCGAACCATACGCGAAGCAGCAGTTACTTTAAAACAAAAGTTCACAGAAAAACTTGATGAGTTAAAACTACCTATGTATGTTCGACCAGAACAACGTTATGAGGTAGCTTTTAAACTTTATCGCCCAAAATTTCCCCCTCTACCATCTGCTGAATTTGGCGTGGCTCTTAGCCCTCCATTCCCGGATTGGTTCATTTGTGGGGATTCTCTAAAAATTCTTCGCCAAGAAAACCAAAAGCGTGCCAAGCGAGTGGTTCCGACTAAGTATACCCTGGACAATTTCAAAGGCCACCTTCATATTGGCATAGAACACGTTCGCGTGGAAACTCTTATATATGAAGGTGTGGAAAATGGGAAGCAGTTCAATCTCTCTTTTTATTTATTTGAATATATGTTATTTTATGCCTGACTCTTTTCTTCTTTTCTTCTCTTAGCTATCAAAATTCCAACCAAGAAACTTGCCACGGGCGAAGCAACCACTGCAGGAAATACAGAGCCTCAGAAAGATACTGCCAAGACACCTTTTGCGAAGGTATCAATTTACTTTTTTTTTTATAGTTCACCAAATGTTTTATTTTCTTGAACTAGCTAATGAAATTTTCTTGATCCATAGGGCAGTCGAAGACCCCCATCAACGCCAAAGAAAAGGAAAGCAAAAGAAGTCAAAGCTGCTGATGATGGCGGTGATGAGTCACCAGATCAAGTAAAACCCACCAAAAAGAAGAAGAAGACAATCAAACCTCTCCCTCAGAAACCTCCTACTCCCAAAGTTTTAGAGAAAACTTTATCAAAGAAACCAGGTGAGGAAACCACTCCTGCTCCAGCAGAAAGTGAAAGTTCTAGCTTGAAGACCAAAACTCCAAAGGTATGATTTTTCTTTTCCTTTCGATGCTAACAGGTTGTTTTACTTGTATTCCCTTTTTTTACCTACTTATCTTTCAGGTACCTGTCGACACTCATGGACACCCCATGGTCCAAGTTCTTCCCTAGACCAGCAGTGATCCTACTTATAACCCAACCAGTGCCTCCAAATCTTCTCCTAAAAATTTGGCGAAGGAATCAGCCACTGAAGTGAATCAACCCACTGCCATTTCTATACGAATTCCAAAAGTAGTGGAAGAAGAAACTGGTCCTGAAACTGAAGACTTCATCGAAACTGGTGGGGATACTGTGACGCCCACTGCAGCGGCTGCCACGAGAAATGAACCTGAAGATCAATCCCCCCCATTCAGAATTTGCTGACGAAGAGAAAGATGAGGAGGCTGCAAGTGATGCCGAAGAGGAAGAAGAAAGAGAAGATGAAAAACCGCCAACTCCCACCGCTGATACTGACGAAGAGACAGAGAACGTCGAAGAAAACCTCGGCAAAACAACTAAAGCTACATCAACCGGGACGACTTCGACCCAACTCTCCCATGAGGAGCTAGAAAGTATGAAGGTGCAAAGGCCCTTTGAGTACCTAAAGACCATGCTCAGTTCCCACTACAATTTTGCTGACACTACCATCAGTAGTTCGACCACCTCCGGAACTACTTCTGATGCCAAATCAATGGACGAATTGCTGGCAAACATTCGACAGAAGGTTTTTGATATTGACTTATTTCAACTTCTGGAGAATGACTCCTCTGCTCAATTCGACCTGAAGAAAATCCTAAAGCAAGTCAACGTCCTGGAGGCTCCTCCTGAAGTCACTGATGTGGTGTTGGACCTTACTACCTTGATAGATCTTGTGGTAACTGACTTCAATCGACTTCGAGAGTACTCCAAGAAGCTTGAAAACAAAACAGAAACCCAACTTGCTGAGTGGGAAGCTGCGTCGAATTTGTCCAACAAAGTAACTGAACTGGAGCAAGTGTCTGAGCAAAATAAGCAGGAAGCAGCTTTATGTGGTGAGAACATCCTAAAATGGAAAAAACAAATTGCAGCTCTTTAAAGCAAAATTTCGTAGGCGGAAAAACGTCAAGCAGAACTGCAGCAGATCGACCAGGAGGAAATTCGCAAAGAGCTAGAAGTTGGTGTGCATCATGTTGACAGGGCCCGTAAGCTTGGTGAGGAGATTGAGGAAATTTCGAAAAGCAAGACGCTTTGTGAGCGACGCCTTCAAATCCAGAGGTCGAAATTTGAGAAGCTGAAAGCATCTTTTCCCGTTTGAATACTTGTAATTTTTGTTTGGCTTTTTAAAGCCCTTTTGTAATGATACTGGATCTATATTATTTGGCGAGAAGATTTTTAATCCGCCATATTGCTTTTCTCTTCACAATTATTCGACTGCTATTTTAATTTCTTGTAATGTCGGCCTATATTTTTTCAAATATTTCCCGTTTATTTTTAATATACGCTTATCTTTATCCACTTCCTCGACTTCATATGCGCCATTGGAAAATACTTGTATAATTTGAAAAGGTCCTTCCCACTTAGGGGACCATTTTCCCATAAGTCTGTCTTTTCGATCCATGGGGAGAATTACTTTCCAAACTAACTCACCAATTAAGAACGTCTTACATTTCACTTTCTTATTGTAAAACTTTTCGACCCTTTCTTTTTGCCTTCTCAATAAATCCAACGCATTTAATCTTTCTTCGTCCAAATCGAATAACTGGTCCATCATCATATTCCAATATGTGTCTGATGGAATTTCATGATGCCTCTGAATTCGAATCGACTGTAAATAAATCTCAACTGGTAAAACTGCATCATGTCCATATGTTAATCTAAATGGAGTAACATTTGTTACTTCCTTAGGGGATGTTCGACAAGCCCATAAAATTTGATCCAACGTCTTATGCCAATTCTTAGGCTTTGTCCCCACGTGCGTTTTAATTAAACTTATCACCACCTTATTTGCTGCTTCGACTTGTCCATTTGCTTGAGCGTAATAAGGCGTCGAAGTGAGCAGCTTGAATCCCATCTCTTTTGCAAATGTTTGCATATTCTTCCCCGTAAACACAGACCCTTGATCTGTTGTTATTGTCTCGGGTATCCCATACCTATAGATGATATGTTTTCGAATGAATTCTATGACTGCTTCTTGATCAACATTTACCAAAGGTATGGCCTCTATCCATTTTGTGAAATAATCTATTCCAACCAAAATGTATCTTTGGCCTTTCGACGATGATGGTCGAATTTCCCCAATTAAATCTAAAGCCCAACCCCTAAATGGCCAAGGCTTCACAATAGAATGTAACTCATTTGCAGGAACATGTGGTATTCCTGCATGTACTTGACATTCCTGGCAACCTTTTGGAAATTCGACACAATCCTTCAACATTGTTGGCCAATACACCCCTTGTCGAAATAATAACCATTTCATTTTATGCCCTGCTTGATGAGCACCACATGCTCCACTGTGCACGCTCGACAATGCTATAAAAGTTTCATTTTTGCCCAAGCATTTTAACAAGACTCCCTCTGAAGTCTTTTTAAACAGCTCATTTCCAAAAAGCACATAACTTAACGCTCTGTACTTAACTTTTCTTTCGACTTTCTGATTTGGGTCTTGTAAATAATCCTTGATGGGCTTTCTGCAATCTTCGACCCTCGAATCGTCTATATTAAATATCTCAAAACTTTCTTCGTTACCATATCCTAATTTTATTGTCTCCAAATCTGATGGAGACAACTTAGTTGATACAACTCTTCATCTTACTTCAATGGCCTTTTCCAACTTTTCTTTCGACACTTTATAACCAGATGCAAGTTGTGCCAAATCATTTGCCACTTGATTTTCCATTCGAGGAATATGTCTGATAGTTACTGTTGCACCCCAAATTTTACCCTCAGATACTATGGTTTTCTGCACGTCATTTTTTTTCCGGTCATTTTAGCATTTTTGCGGTCATTTGGTCCATTAATCATTAATCTTACATTTTTGTCAATTTTGTCATTTCTTGATTTCAATTACTACCATTACTTTTTTGTTTAGTTAGATATTTGATTTAGGTTTATTTAGGATTTATTTAAATCCACTTTAGTTTTTTATATCATATATCTAAGTTAGTTTAATTTTAAATTTAGTTTAATTTTAATTTTAATTTTGATTTTAACTTTTATTTAGTTTTAGATTAGTTAACTTAAGTTAATTTAGTGTAATTTTTATTTTCATTTTTTTATGTTAATTATAATTATAGTGTTTTGCTCTTTTGGTCTAATTCTTTTTAATTCACAAAAATCCAACCGTACCAACAACATGTAAAGGTACAACCATTTCACCAAAACCTTGTTCCACTTGAACCAAGACCTTAACCACTAAGTACACTGTACTCACTTTTCCTTCCATCACTTCTCAACGCCCACCTTTCCCATGAACCCGCGCAAAAGGTGTACTTAGCAAAGGCAGGCTCCCAGGCTGTAGTAAAAAGGACCACCGTGTAAAGCTTTGTGCACTTCAACCCTTTGGTTCTCACTCAAACTTTTCTGCCACAGCCCCACTTTCCGCCAAAAGCCTACCCAAAATCCTCCAAAAGGTAGCAGCAAAACCACACCAACAGAGAGTACATCAAGCATCAATACCCTTTTAAACCTGCTGAATACCCTTTAAACCTGCTGCAACATCACAAAAGCCTCTGCACACTTTGACCTGCAACACGCAACACTACCCCAACAAACTGAACAATGGAAAAGGATTTCACCATAATAAAAAAGGACAACGAAAATTGAAAAAGGGCTTCAATTGGTTTATATAAGGAAGGAGAGAAACAACAGTATAGGGAGGAGGAAAATCGGTGAAACTTACAGCAACAAAACCTCTCAAACCTTTACAAAAACAACACCACCACAACACCACCACCACCACCATAACTCAAATCAACCTCTCCTCCAGTAACCTCTTCAACAAATCTATTTTACTAAATTCACCCAAAAAAGCCTTCACCGTGTCATCTCTCCACGAGACCTTATTCTTCTTGCAATCGCGGGGGAGAAAAAGGACTTCAGGTTGCTACCTTTTGGAACCCTGCTTACATTATAATGCACCAATGGAATCAACTGTGTAAGAACTGATCATCGGTAGTTTTTTTTTGCTTCATGAAAGTTGTTCCAATAGGTAATGGCAACCACAATATAGAGAAGTATGAAAAATCCAGCAAGTTGTTGATGATGGCAAAACCCGGAACAGGCAAAGGGCTTCCTACGAAACCAACAATAGTATTCCCATCAAGGGTAAATGAACCAATACCGAAAACCTTCATTCCTGAACCAATCTGCTGAGCAGGATATACTTTTTCATATCAACAACAACATCTCAACCACCTTCTTCTTCGTCCCTCTCACCCAGATAAAACCAAAAAAGCCCTCTGCCTCTTCTTCAACATCAAGATTCCAGACCCAAAATCTAACTCAATCTTCATCACTAACCGCCCTTCAATACCTTCAACTATCTGTTTCACTTAGAACACCACAAAACCCATCTCCCATTTTTTTAACTTACAACTCACAACCCAATCCTTCTCCAATCTTCAGATGCCTTCTTCTTCATACCTCGTAACCTCACTCTACGGCCAAGCCATTCTAACCTTCAAACCATAGACCTTTCTCTTTCAATCCATGTTTTCCAAAATCGACCCAAATCAGAAACTGAGATGAAATGAGCGGTGATTAACGAAACCCAAACAGAACAAAAACCAAATAGTTGCTCAGATCCAGTGAGTGAGATGAAGAGAACGGGACTCAAACCAAAAATCCAAACCTGAATTGAATGGAGTTGAAACTGAATCATGAAAACCTAAGCTGAACTTGAAACCAAGATATTTGGCATGGTGAGACGCGACGGTTTGTACGACTGGAAAGGCGGATTGAAAACAAACATTGAACAAAGGAGGTTACGCTCCGTTTCCCTTTCTGTTTGCTTTTCGCTGTGGGGTTTTGTTTGACCTCAATTTTGAAAAGAGACAATGATGTTGATGTGCCGTGCTTTGTTTATGTTCCATTTGGTTTCAGATTTTTTTTTAATATAGTAAATATTTCTTTTTTTATTTTAATACTGGTATGGGTTTAGCTAACGTGTTGGATCCTTCATCTGAGCCTAGCCGATGTTTGTTGAGGAATAATAATGGGCTATGGTCCACACTAGACTTCACGATACACCTACTCACCAGATCTGCACCCCTCACTCGTTTTTTTCTTTTCTTTTTCTTGTTTTTCTCCTCTTGTTCTTTAATACATGGTTTTAATTCCATTTTTTTAAATAGTTTTTACTAAGTTGTTTTTTTTTTTAAATCTTGGATGAGTGTTAATAATTATTTTGATTAAATTTTGTTTAAAAGGGTTTTTGTTAATTGTTTACTATTATATTTAGATTTTTACTTGGATTTTCATTTTTATTTTTATCATCATTTCAATGTTTATTTTAGGGGCCTATGATATTACCCACATCTTGATTTTTTGTGATTTATTCAAGTTACTAAAAAATCATGATTTATATGAGGCCATTTTATTTTATTTTATCTGGTCAATGAAAATCTAATAAAAAGATATTCGATTTATCGATCTAAAATCCTTATTTAGATGAGACCGATTTTATTTTCATTTCGAGCCCGTTTCTTTATTTTTGGACCGATGATATTGCAAAATCACGACTTTTATCGATTTATTTCAAATCACTAAGTTATGATATGTATGAGGCCACCTTCTTTATTTTATCGGTCGATGAAAGTCGAATATCATAGATTACCGGTTTCTCGATTAAATCATGATTAAGACGAGACCGACTTTATTTATACTTCATTTTGTATTCTCTTATATCTTCATTTTCATTTTTGACCGATGAAGTCTTTCTATTCACGAACGTTGTTAGCGAAGCGACGAACCTTCATTATTTCAAATCTGTAGTGAGTGATCATCGAGATCTCTTTCTATACTTTGAGATCGTGATAGGTTACCTTCGACTAATCAACGAGAGTTTGTGACTAAGACGAGGTCTTTACCTTTTCTTTTCGTGTGACACGATTTCATTAGAGAATGATCTTCTATATCATTTCTCTATCGTGTCTTAACACAAAGATCAAATTGTGCATCCTCCTATAGCATGGTCTTTCTCATAGATCGTGCTACGACGGATCAGCACTACATTGGACCCGGTTCATCGATCCAATAAATTAATTAACAATCACTAAATTTACTTTCAGTCAATATATATATCTTGATTTATTCTTTATGTTGATTATTATTCTTGTTAATATTATCCTTGTTCATATTTATATCTTGTGTATATTGTTCATTTAAAATACACTAATAAATATCGAAACCCTAAAAAACTCAATTGACCGGACTGTGGTTACTATTGTGTTTTGGACTGAGGACCTAGACTTAGGACTTTTACCCTATGCTCTTGGAGTGGAGTTTTGATCTTGGTTTGTCAATGGCTCACTAGCATGCACTCTATTTGGGTTAGATCTTTCTATCTCTTGCTCATTTATATTGATGCATTTTCTTTATGTCTGCATGTATATATATGTTTGCTTGACTTTGTTTCTTAGCCTGTTAGCATGATAAACATGATACTATGTGGTTACCAACATTCTTTGATTTATTATCATTTGATTTTGATGTTTTGATTATCCATGTTCATATCCTGTTCATATTATCTGGATTATACTTTTGTTCATATTCATACTGTAGATATCATATTCATGCTTGATTCTTGACCCTCCTTCCAAAGGAAAGTTCCTACTTTGACTCCTAAGTCACGATTTATTCCCATTTCATCCATGGCTTCATAAGAGCCGTTTCCCCCATAGTTTAGTAATAGGATGGAGTTATCATGAACTCCATGTGATTCTCACTATCATGAGAACTCACTTTACCTTTTACTCAGACTTACAGAGTTATCATGAACTCTGTGTGGTTCTAACTATCATGAGAATTCACTTCCTCCCTTCATAACGTAGACTTAAAGAGTTATCGTGGACTCTACGTGAGCTTATACTCATTCCCTTTGGAACGTTGGCCATAGTTAATGTTTCCTTTTCTTTCACCCTTAGTTAGGTGAACTACGGTTGCTCTGATTCTTTAGTCAGATACGTAGGCACAAGATGCGACGTCTTGGCGAGCAAAACTTAGTGTATATACCTTAGGTCTTTACCTTAGCATAGATATCTTAGCAAGCAAACATAACATAACACAAACCTAGCAAGAGGTTCCCGTAGAGTACTACGGATACTTAGGGTGCTAATACCTTCCCTTTGTATAACCAACCCCCGAACCTTTGATCCCCCCCTTAGGTTTTTTAACGATCTTGATCCATTCCTTTGGATAAATCAAAGTCGGCTATAAAAGAAATATGATGCAAGTTAATTAATAGCTTGTTATCCGATTTTCACCGCAACAGAAATAGCGACTTCACTGGGGAGAAGATTATTTTTTAGGGTTAAGCCCACCTTGTTTTTTGCTTGTGTTATTTATGTCTTGGTTGTTTACTTGTATACATCTTTAATATCTGTATATCTGTATATATTTGTATATATCTCTTTATGTACTAGATTTTCTGTGTGCAGGGTACTACTATTGAGTGGTGAGATAAATCCTAACCCGGACTTGAGCGTACTTATGATAGGATGATGGTATATTCAAGGAGGATTAGAGGGAGTCGATTCCTGAAAAAGTTAACTTGAGAAACCATCACTCAGCTTAGGCCTCCTTGAGAGTTTAGTCATGTTGAACGATCCTTTTCGTGAAAGCGTGCTACTCTCGATGTATGTGCCAGTGAGGTTGAGAACCGTAGTTACCAAACCCCACTTGGCCTTTTAGGATGTAGTGCGGTGACCATGAGAGAGTCTATTTCTGAAATGGTTGTCACGCGATACTACACTCAGATGAGATTCTCTTGAGAATATTATTGATTACCGAGTCATTTGGGAAGTCGATAATATCTGAAAGATGGATTGTCGACTCTGCGAACTTTTTTAGAACCCTGTTCTACAGATGAAAATCCATAGTACATACCTTCTGGGATGGGTAGACCATGACTCTATGCTCGTGATCTTCAAACCTAGGCCCTCTCTTGTTTGTGTGTGCATATCTGTGAATATCTGTATATGTTTGTTTGCGCATATCTGTGAATACCAGTGTACATATGTTTGTGCTTGTGTGCTTTTGCGTGTGCATATATCTATGTTTTGTGTGCCCGTGTTTGTGCATTGCATACATCTCATCGCATCCATTGATGGTTTCAAGGAACTCAGACGTTCTTTTCTTTGCAAAGATCCTTAGAGATCACGAATTTTAAAGCAAAAGTATTCAGTTTTCCAAAAAGTTTGCAACTTGCCTTTGAGTTCTTTGAAACCATTTGGCTTGCATTAGCATTGCATTCTCATTGCATGTCATTTGCATTGCATTTGCATTTCTCAGCCTTGGGTCTTGTCCGTCCTTTGTCTGTAACCCAGGCGGCTTCCTGAAGCCATCGTTGGACTTGAAGTAGCTTTTGAATTTTTTTTTTAGACTCGTTCGTTGTGACCACCATGCTGGGGCACAGAGGCATTCAGCTGAAGACTTAGGGTACTCAGAAGCCAGGTTTAGACTTTGTTTGACTCTGATATGTTCACGCCTCAAGGCGTCTAAATCAGCAAACCTTCGCCTAATCAGGCAGGTTCATTAGACTCTGAGGCGGAAGAATTTTCTGAGAGTATGTGTGAAGATGATTCTCAAGCGGATCTTGACAATCAAATCTGAAGACGACTATCTCAGCTTGGCAGATTAAGAAGGAAATTTCAATTCCCAAAAGTTGGCAATCATTTGGCTGTTTAGCATTTTTGTTGTATTTTCTTTGCATGTTTGAATTATATTTACTTATAAGCTGTTGTTTTTTTCAAATTGGTAAGATTAATGAAATGTTTGTGCATCTTTTGATTAAGTCCATTCGTTTCACTCATTTACTTTTGTGTTCAAAAAAAACAAAAACAGACAAATTTTTTTTCCCCATATCAATCATTTTTTTCAAAGCAAAGATTGGGGAGGATGACGATAATATTATCCATAATTGTTGTGGTTTGCTTTCAATTAAACCTTGCCGAGGATGTAAGGCATTGTTTCAATTCCCAAACACTGGAGAAATAAGGAAGATAACCCTCGTTAACCCTTCGAGCCTAGAAGTAGGAGTTTCCTTTCTTTACACAAAAAACCCTTAAAATCTCAACCTTGGGGTAGGGTAGTTCTCATTTTAACTTGGTTATGCATTCGAATGCAAGCGCTTCATGCAAGACACCATTCAGCTCTCTCAAATCAAATGAGTTAGCGTTGTACAAGTTGTTCATCCAAGCAAATAAGGAAGGATCGTTGAAAAAAATCCTTAATCAAAGAATGAGTTACACTGTCGAATTTCTTCAAGATCCTGTTAGCTATTACGAAGTACATGATTAAATTTTCTTTAACACACTTGTACTCCTTGGTTACTTGCTTTATTACCAACTCAGAGTCTCCCATTATTTCGACTCTAGTTGCCCCCAATTCCAATAAAATTTCAAGTCCAGTTATCAAAGCTTTATATTCTGCTTCATTGTTCGAACATCAGCCTTCGACTTTGTACTTGAATTTTGTTGGAATTCTGTTAGGAGAAATAATTAATAGTCCAATCCCAGTTCCATTCTTATGGCTGGAACCGTCGAAGTATAGTTTCCATGGCTCTATTTCGACATATTCAACATCATCTTCATTTATGGCGTGGTCAGCTATAAAGTCAGCCACCACTTATCCCTTAACAGCCTTCAAAGGCAAATACATTAAGGAATATTCAGTCAATGCCAAAGCCCATTTCCCAACTCGACTATGTAAAATTGATTTTGATAACATATGCTTTATTACGTCAAAATGAGAGGAAATATATACATCGACTGGCTTTATGTAATGCTTTAACTTCATACACGAAAAGTAAACACACAGACACAACTTTTCTATTACACTATACCTAGTTTCGGCATCATTTAAGACTCTACTGAGGTAGTAGATGGCTCTTTCGATGCCATTCTCATCCTCTTGACATAACATACTTCCTAATGTCCTATCTGATGCCGCTATATACAACCTCATACTTTTACTTCTACAAGGAGACATCAAGATTCGGGGATGGGTCAAGTATTCCTTAATTTTGTCGAACGTATCTTGCTGATGTTGCCCCCATATAAAATCTTCCTTCTTCAGTCGAAGTAGAGGAGAGAAGGCTTGCGTTTTTCCACTAAGGTTGGAGATGAACCTTCTAAGAAAGTTGATCTTCCCAAGCAGAGACTGTAACTCCTTCTTTGTTGATGGCGCTTTCGCCTTCATTATTGCTTTTGCTTTGTTTTCATTGATTTTGATCCCCTTTTTGTGGACCACAAAGCCAAGGAAATCTCCCGCCTGCACACCAAAAGCACATTTGAGAGGGTTCATTTTTAAACCAAACTTCCTCATCCTTTCGAATGATTGTCGAAGATGGTCAATATGATTTTCGCCTGAAACAGACTTAATTACAATGTCATCTATATAGATTTGCATAAAAGTTTTGATAAAATCATGAAAAATCGAATTCATGGCTCGCTGATAAGTTGCCCCAGCATTTTTTAAACCAAAAGGCATTACCACCCATTCGTAGGTGCCTATGGCTCCAGGACAACGAAATGCCGTCTTAGGGACATCTTCTTCAGCAATAAAAATTTGATTATAGCCATAGTATCCATCTAACATGCTTAGATACTCATGGCCTGCAGCAAAATCTATAAGCATTTCAGCTATTGGCATAGGATATTTGTCCTTAGGGGTAGCTGAATTCAAATCTCGAAAGTCAATGCATACCCTTAATTTGCCATTTTTCTTTATTACAGGAGCAATATTTGCAATCCATTCGACGTACCTCGTTGTGCGGATGAACTTACATCTCAGAAGTCTTTCGACCTCCTCTTTAATCTTCGACAAAATTTCTGGTACGAAGCGTCTGGGAGTTTGCTTGACAGGCTTCTTTCCTGCTATTATAGGCAACTTCAATTCGACCAAACTCCTGTCGAGACCAGGCATTTCGTCGTAGTCCCACGTGAAACAATCTTTAAACTCTTTCAGCAGTTGGACTATTTTGACTTTTAACTGAGGGTCCATCTTGGCACTTATGTAGGTTGGCCTTTTTTCTGCCCCCAGTCCTAAATCGACTTCTTCTAATGGATCCTGCGCCACCATCTTCATATCAGTCGAAGTTAGATCCTTTTCAAACCCCAAGGGTTCGTCATCATAAATGGCGTCTAGCTTTTGATGTTGCCATTCGCCAATCTCGGTGTGGAACAAATCCTCTTCAGTGTCCCTTTGGGGACATTAGTTGTTGAAATCATTTTTTCTGGCTTCGACAGCCATATATTTTACTTCGGCTTCTAGAGCCGCCTTAAGTTTATTTTCGGCCATATAAGCCGTAATCCTTTCAAGCGCTGATGACTCACTCTTAGTCATCAAACTCACTTCCCCAGCCGGTTGGCTCTATATGTGCAGTCCCAAAGACATAGTTTGCCTCGTCGACCACTTCCATATCCCACTGGAAACCATATGTGGGGTGGAGATACAGCAAACAAAACGCATTATCTGTAGCCTTCAGGTCGAAATTTGCTGGACTGCATGGGGCTATATGGGCTAAGTGTTTGTCGAAACTGCATCGATCCACATGGTTGACTTCAGCCATAAAATAGCTTTGATCCGCCTCTATGTTTTCGACAATTCCATCAGATCGCCAAATATCTATACGCTGGTGCATCGACGAGGGCACAGTACCCAAAAGCAAATTATAATTAGCCTTCGAGGCTATGACCATGAACATCGTTGGTCTAGTTATAGTCCCAACAGTTAAATCCAATTGGATAACACCCAAAGTAGTTCCCACTTTGCCTTCATAGTTTGATAGTACCATGTTGTGGGGTTTTGCGTTAGACTCATCTTTCCCAATTTTCTTCAACATATAATGGGGCATTAAGTTAACTGCAGCCCCTCCGTCGACCAGGATTTTGTTTATTCCCACGTTCTCCACTTTCCCTTTTATGAATAGGGGCTTGAGGTGGCCACGCATGGAGTCATCTGGCCTTTCGAAAAAGGCATTTTGTTCCTCGACACAGCCGTTATTCATGATATAG
Source organism: Lathyrus tuberosus (assembly GCA_022829125.1). Lineage (NCBI taxonomy): Eukaryota > Viridiplantae > Streptophyta > Magnoliopsida > Fabales > Fabaceae > Lathyrus > Lathyrus tuberosus. The sequence continues at coordinate 4,743,387 of JALAZF010000191.1, forward strand.
TAACATACTGGCCTGTGTCCTATAACTTCACTCTCGACAACATCCTCCTCTTCTTCGACCTCCATGATTTGGTCGTATTCTCTTGGAAGGACAGAGACCACGTTGCACACAATGTCGAGAGACGCGTCTGACTCAGACCTAAAATCATCCGTCATTTTGTCGTCCTCCCCTACTTTTTCCTTAGATGGTACTGGTTCAATTGCATTGCAGGAATTGATGCTGTAAGATGCCTCTTGTCGATTCAATACTTCAGTATTCCAACTTGACTCTGGTTTGCTTCTTTCGACAGCTACTTCCTTAGCAGCTCCTTTCTCAGCAGCTTCTTTTTCCGCCCTTTTTTGTCTTTGGAAACGCCTCCATTGGGACCTCGACATGGGATTCTTGCCTTTGTAAGTCTCTGAGGGATAAGGCCTTGGTTTTGGCCTTTCGCCGTCCTTACTGCTAGTCATAGACGAACCCCTCTGAACTTCAAAATTTTTCCACTTTCTCTATCCTTGGGCTTCCCTTATTGGTTGAACCCATTTGTCATTAGGGGCTTTGTTAGTGGGTTTGAAGGTATTTGGGTACCTTCGCCCAAACCTTTGCTGATTTTGATCGCTTCGCCTTGGGTCGAACCTCTCCTTTCTCGCAGATGGAACTGCCCCCCAGTTTCCCTTCCTTTTGGTTTTCTCCATTCCCTCAAGGTTATCTGCTGCCTTCTTGTCGAACATGGCGCTACAGCGGGGGCACAACATAACCTCAGACTTTTTCTTCTGACACCTTTGAAGGAACTCTATCAGATTCTCTTCCTCTTTAGGGTACACCACCTTTTGATACTCCTCTCTACGACGCTCTTCGTCAGTCTGCATTGGAGCTTTCTGGGATACTTCAACCATATTCACATTGGCCGTTTGTCCATCTTCAATACTCAACTTGTTCATTTTAAGAGTGAGTCCCTCCTCAATCTCATGCTTCTTCTTCGCCAGGTCGAAATCCCCTTCTGGCGATGGCCTCTTGATGTCATGTTGGCAACAAAAACCCATGAATTTCTCCCTGGGATCCTCTGTTGTTCTTCGTAGAATCCCATAAACAGTTGGCTTCGCAGGACCCTCTATAGTCTTTGCGTGCACCTTAGAGATACCTTCGCCAATCTCAGTATTGGCTTGGTTGATAGTAACACCCATCTCCATGCTGTCTCCATTAAGGCCCTCAGTAGCCTTATTCTTGTCTTCGACAAAGCCTTTAGTAGCTTCGTCATTCTTCACAAAGTTGAGACCCTCAGTAGTCTCCTTCTCTTTCTCGATGCAACTCTCAGTAGTTTCGTCATTCTTCACATAGTTGAGACCCTCAGTAGTCTCCTTCTCTTTGTTTACATTATTGAGGTCTTCAGTGGCCTCTTTGCTGACGTAATTCTTCAAGCTTCCTTCGTCAAGGTATTGAGTAACCTTGATCATCACTGGTTCATTGACGAAATCTTCAGATATTTCCTCCACATCACTTTCGACTGTAGGGATCTCAGTGATTTCTACCATGTTCACATTTGCGTCGAAACCTTCAGTGGCTTCTATCATCTCAAAGCTGCAGTCAGAACCCTCTTCGACCTCCACCATGTTTACTGTGGATGGTTCAGCATAGTTAGCTTCGACCATCTGCATCAAATTTGAGTCAACCTTCATTCGTGGTTTCGACTTGTCACCGAACTTCAATCTTCCGTCACGAATGGCATTTTGTACCAGATCCCTGAAAAGGAAACATTGATATGTTTTATGACCTAAAAAATTATGGTACTTACAAAAACCTCTCTTTTTCTGCTGTTCTATGGGAGGCACATTGGTGCCAGGTGGCACTATCATTTGGTCATCTTTAACCAACAAATCAAATATTTCGTCACACATAGTGACGTCGAATGTATAAGTCCTTTTAGGAAACTTATCATTCTTCTCAGGTTCGACTGGGTTTTTTCCATTCGACGGAGCCAATACTTTACAAGAGTATGGCGGACCCTATTTCAATTCTGCTAAGTCAATTTCTTGTTCGTCGAAACTAAACGATTCGCTCTCATCATCATCTTCTTGACATACCCCCACATAAGCCACTCTTTCTTTCTTATTTTTCGTTACTCTAGCTTTTTCGGCTTTTAAACGTTTGACCTGTCTTACCCTATCCGCCAACTGTGCCATATCCCTTAGATATTGAGTGTCTAACTTCTTTCTAATCGAATAGTCTAGACCACCTGCTGCCATTTCGACTAATTCGTGTTCAAGTACTTGCGTGAAACATCTCGCCTTAAGTAACCTGGATCTATTTAAATAATCATCAATTGGCTCAGAGAATTTTCTTTTAACACTAGCCAACTCCTTTAAACTTATTTTTGTTTGTCTCATGTAAAATTGTTCATGGAACAACCTTTCTAACTGGCCCCACGTGTGGATCGAATTTGTAGGAAAAGATGTGAACCAAGTAAAGGCATTTTTTGTTAAAGAACTTGGAAAATATGTCATTTTTAAATTTTCATTGCGTGCAATTTCTTCTGCTTCGATCAAGTAACAGGCTATGTGTTCGACAGTGGACTCGCTAGTGTCCCCTGAGAATTTGGTAAATTTGGGGACTTTCCACCTTGGGGGTAACTCTTGTTACAGAATATACTCAGACAATGGGGATGTATAACTGGGCCTTTGCAGCCCCACATTCACACCATTTCTGGCCATGAACCTTTCGACCATGGCTGCTAAATTATTTTCTACTGGCATGATGTTATGGCACAATTGTTGCACAACATCATCAGCATCTTGGTCTCTATGGACTAACACCCTTCTAGGTTCTTGTTGGACGGGAATTTCAATATGAGGTTGTTCGACCACTACCTCTTGGTTTCTAGGATTTCCTTGAGGAACATTCGCTGGCCTCTGATTTATTGTGGTTTCCTCTTCGACAACCACTCTAGGATTCTGAACTATTTGTTCCCTTGGTTGGGTTTGAGGAACACCAAAGAAATCAGCGATGCGCGTCATTTGCGCTGCTAATAACTGGTTCGTTTGGGTGGTGTTTTGGATTAAAGGATTAAACACAGCCCCCATTTGTTGTGTTAACATCTGCACCATGTCATGGTTACTTTCGTCCATTTGTTGCCTAATGACTTGTGCAGAATTATTAGTGATTGCAGGCATATAAGTTTGGTATCCCGTTGACACAGGCTGACCTATTCTGCCTATGTGGTTTGCACCAGACCCTGATCCTTGTAGGGGAGAAGTAACATTCATCAAAGAATCAAAATATAATGAAGACGAATTGTGCAGATTTGCCATCAGCGTTGTTGGCATTCCATAAGGCTGTTGTCTACTATGTGGAGGCATTGAAAAATTCGTCACAAATGGCCTATGAACACTCCCTATAGGAGGAGGGGTCATTTGAGGCATTTGGGGTCCCACCGTAGAAATACTGGGCGCGTTTCGGGATGCCGAAAACGCTGGAATTGACCCCGTTGATGATGGTATTGCTTCTGACACCAAAACTGATGCCGTATTGTCTCCTGTCGAAGGAATAGGCGTCGGGTTGTTAACATTTTGATTACTAGGCGCGTTTTGATTCGCCATTCATCTTGTTCTTGTTCGTTTTGGTCTTTCTTCGTTGTTCAAGGCTAACTTGCCACTTCTTAGAATCATACAACGAAATAAACTTTTTCTTGCAAAAAATTTACTATAAGAACAAAAGGACAAACTAAACAACTGCAATAGGTCCCACTGGGCGTGACAATTTTTTCGCTGGTGAATTTGGCAAACAATCTCTTGTTTCCTAATTTACGAAAATTAGTTTACTAACAAGACCAACCAAACATATCCTAGGACAAAGTGCTTTTGAGAGTATGTTTGATTTTGAAAAGTAACGTATTCGTTCTATGTTTCTAAGATTCCTTTTAATAACTATTTCGACTAATTAGAACAAAATATGGTAATGGCGAAGAAGTACTTGAAACAACTTAAATTGAAACAAAATGAATTTCTGAAATGAAAGATAACTTGAATATAAAGAAATGAAGGAAAAACTTGAAATTTTATTGAAATGCATAAAGGTAAACTGGTGTTTCCTACACATACATTTTACAGAACACTCGTTTCTCTCGCATGGTTACTTTGAGTATTTGCGGTAATTTGTACAAAGTTTAGAACACCCCCAATCTAACACCAAGATCTCCTATTTATATACAAACGAAATAACTACCCATAACAGCTATCTCTCCTACTGGCGACAAATGTCATTCTGCATGTGTTCGCCTCCTATATACGTTCCACGCGTTCTATTTCAAACTGAAAACTCCCTCCAGAAATTTGAAATTCAAAACACCCGTCGAATAGGCCGAATCTTCCTTCGTCGAAACTTCCTTCCTTACTTGGAAAAATCTGCCAATACTCCTTTTAAGTACCATGTCCTTTCGACTTGCCTCTTTTCCGTCAAAAAGGAAAAACTTCCTAACTGCAATGTCTGGTCGAATTACATTGTCGAACAGTCGAATTTTTCCTTTTTCTTTTGAACCATTTTCCTGGCGTCGAAATTAGCCACCTACAAATAGTAATAGTTAATATTTAAATAATAATTTTAATTATTATTGTTAAAATGATATATTAAAATAAATATATGATTTGAATTTATTAAAATAAATATTTAGTTTAGATTTGATAAAATAATAATATTATATTTTAAATAAAAAATAGAGAATTGGTTGTTATAAGGGAAGTGGAAGTGAGAAGAGGGGAGGTTACTGAATGCGTGAAAACTTGGGAAAAAGAGAACTAGGAAGAGAAGAAGAAAAGTTAGGAGAATCAAGAAAATTACCATTCTAAAGAATTGGAATTTAAGAATCTAAGGTAAGGAAGAGAAAACCCATTCTTATAAGGGTGTATATCCATGAGAGGGCATTGAGGGGTCCTTCCCTTTTAGGTTTACTCTTTACCATGTTTTGATTGAAATTATTGGTGGTTTGCAATGTTTGTATGATGAGATGGTTAGTTTGTGATTGTTATATATATAAATTCTTGGTTGTTGTATGAATTTGATGTGATGATGCTTGCCGAATTTTTTGTCATGATCATAGAATAAGAGTTTTGGAGATATGAACATGATGAACAAATTATGGAAAATTATAAAGTGATGATGTGTTGGTGTTTGGTGAATGAATTGTTGGTATATGTACATGGTTGATGATGAAAATCCTTGAAAATATTGTGAGGTATGTTTATAGGATGGAAATTGGGGGTTGGGATGTGTTGGGTTCGTGTTGTTTTAGTCATAACTTTTGACTCGTGTCACATTTTAAAGTGGGGTTTGATGCGTTGGTTAGCTTAGAGGGAGTATTACAATTTTAAAACAGGAAAAAAATCATTTTAATGGATTTATCATAGGGTTACAATAGATGGAAGGAATGTAATTTTAGTCCTTCAAAACAACACAACATTTTAGAAATCCTTTGTACGGTTTTAGTCATAACTTTTGACTCGTGTCACATTTTAAGGCGGTGTTTGGTGGTTGGTTAGCTGAGAGGGAGTACTACAATTTTGATTCAGGGGAAAAATCTTTTTAATGGATTTATCAAAGGGTTACAGTAGATAGAAGGAATTTTAAAAATGTGATAGATACGAATGAAGTCCGTATCGGTAATTTAATTGTTGTCACACGAATGATTAGTATGTGTGTTAATGATGTTAGTGGTAGTCTAGAAAGGTGTACTACATATTAGATAAGTGTATTGTGTGATCAATGGTGGATCACGATGTATTATAAATTTTTCTTGTGTTAGAATGAATCATAAAAAATTTCATAGCGGTAAATTGTTGTGACATGGTGAATCATTTGAATTGCTTGTTCCCTTATGATTGTGATAATCTAGAAGGGTGGATTATGTTGTGCATGGCTATAGTTTTGTGAATGATTGTGTATCACGACATGAATAATTACAATTGTGTCAGTTGCATTTTTTCCATGCCATGCATTCATAAATTGTTGAGTTGGTGGAGATAAGTTTAAGCTCTTAGAGGAACGTTAAAATTATCTGGAACTTCGAAGGGGGAGTTATGGATTACGAAGGGGGAATCAGGATTTATATGATGAACCATTGATAAACAATTGATACCACATGCGTTGAATCGAGTTATGGAGTCTCATTGCATTTTCAATATATCGTGTTGCGTTTAATTGTGGTGAGAATGTGGATTGTGAATTATTGTGATGCATTACGCATGAATACTATTTTTTGCATGTTATGCACCAATTAATTATATGAACATATTTCTCACCCCTTTAGTTTGCTGTGTCTGTACTCCTTTGGAGTACAGAAAATCAAGTACCTAAGTAGTTAACGGTGCATGATATGTTGTTATCGGTCGAGTCTTCTAGTGGAGTTTCTCTGATACGTAACACCGAGGTTGTTTTGTCTATGGGGCTGTTTTACCTATGTGTTTTTCATGTTACGTATCTTTAAATAATAAGGACTATTGTTTTAAAATACTATTATTTGGATGTTTGGGTGAGGCTTTGGATGCCGAGCAAAAATTGTTTTTAATTTCACTGTAACATGGTGATTTATATGAGTTAAAGTAAACTTTTAAACTTTAAAGTGTGTGGATGTGACATCCTACTTAACTTAATTATTTATATTTTATTTAATTATTTGAGTTAGGAAGTATGGTGTTACAAAGTGGTATCAGATCATGTCAATCTGTTCAGCGGGGGTTTTTTTTATAAGCACTTTCATTAATAAGGTATTAAGGAAAAATCAATCCAAATAGGAGAAATACAACCGACAAGATGAAAAAAACCAACAGCAACACCACCAAAAGATCATCACAACTATAAGAAGTCAAAAGGAAATCTGGTCCAATCGTAGAGGCTACACTTCCGCCTAGTACGATTGCCTAAAACCAACCAATTCCAGAAAGATCCTACTATAGCATTAAAGATGGAATCGACATCACAGACCTCGTCATTAAAAAGGATATTATTCCTTGGTTGTGCATGAAGCGCAAGTATATATTGTTAAGTATGATGATTTATGGACCAGGACAACTTGGTAACGATATAGATGTTTATATAAGTCCATTAATTGATGATTTACGACTCTTGTGGGATGAAGGCGTTGAAGTTGATGATGCATATTCTGGGGAAAAGTTTAATATGCGTGCAATGTTATTTTGCACAATTAACGACTTTTCGGCTTACGATAACTTGGATGGATACAGTGTCAAAGGACATAAAGCATGTCCTATATGTGAAGATGATAATTGTTATCACCAACTTGAATTTGGAAAAAAGACCGTTTACCTTGGGCATCGAAAATTTCTAAAACCGAGTCATCCTTATCGTAGATTGCGAAAGGCTTTTAATGGAGAGCAAGAGTTTGGTGAGGCTCCTAAACCTTTAACCGGAGATGAAGTTTATTAATGGCAGAACACATTAATGTTGTCTTTGGGAAGAGAGAAAAAGAAAAAGGTGGAAAGAGAGAAAAAGAAAAAGGTGGGAAAGAGAGGAAAAGAAAAAGGGGCAGTTGCGAAAAATATATGGAAAAAGAGGTCCATCTTCTTTGATCTTCCATGTTGGTCAAGTCTTGATGTTAGACAATGTCTTAATGTGATGCACGTGGAGAAAAATGTGTGTGATAGTTTGATTGGCACACTTCTAAACATTCTGGGCAAGACTAAAGATAGCAAGACTTCTCGTCTTGATGTGGAGAAGATGGGTATACGAAAACAGTTGGCTCCAATAGAGAAAGGAAAAAGAACTTATCTGCCTCCAGATGTCACACTCTATCTAAAAAGGAAAACAAGATGTTCTACGAGTGTTTGCAAGGTATTAAAGTTTGGCAAGGTTACTCATCAAACATCAAGAAACTTGTATCAATGAAAGATCTCAAGTTAATTGGTTTAAAATCTCATGATTGTCATGTATTGATGCAACAACTTCTACTAGTGGCTATCCGTGGGATCCTTCCAAAAAATGTGAGAGTAACTATAACGAGACTGTGTTTATTTTTCAATGCCATATGTAATAAAGTTCTTGATTTCAAAAAATTGGATGAAATAGAAGATGAGGCTGCCATAATCTTGTGTCAATTGGAGATGTATTTTCCGCCATCATTTTTTGACATTATGGTTCACTTACTTGTTCATCTCGTAAGAGAAATCAGAATTTGTGGTCCAGTTTATTTAAGGTGGATGTATCCAATAGAACGATATATGAAGATCTTTACAGGATATACAAAGAATCATCATCGACCGGAAGCTTCGATTGTTGAAAGGTACATTACAAAAGAAGCTGTTGAGTTTTGTACAAACTATTTGTCGGATGCAGATTCTATAGGAATTCCAAAGTCTCGTCATGCTGACACAGACGGAAGAGGTATTCAAGGTCTAAATGTTAGGTCAATGGCTCGGGATGTAGTTATTCAATCACATTTCAATATATTGAATAATATCACTAGTGCAAAAAGAACAATATAATTTTAAAATTTACTCCCGATATACTAAAAATGAGTGTAAATAAGAAATGCGGTGGCAATTTTGTAAATAAAGTATCATTTTATGTATTGTCACGTGACAATATACACCCTATTTTTTTAAAATGGGTATAAATTAAAAAGGTTATTATAATAAAATCTCTATTACTCCCGTTAAATTAAAAACGGATGTAAATTTAAATGGATTGAAAAAAATTATTTAAATTTATAAATCAAAATATTAATTATAAACACATTAACAAACCACAATCTATTTTATTAAGTGTTAATTGTTTAATTAAATAAATATTAATTGGTTTAAATTTATCAAATGAATATTAAATAAAATAACCCAAACACATTAACAAATTACCACACATTCATTTCTCTTCCATCAATCAAAACACTCTGAAATCCATCGACTCTGAAACCCATTTCCATTATCTTGTGATCTGAAAGCAAGATCCGATTCAAACAATGGCAGTTCGATTCATTGGGTCTTCTGCTGCTTCTATCGCCATGATCGTCACCAACACGCCTTCCCAAGAACTTGCCCTAATCAACCTCGCCAACATCTCCGCCTCCGATCTTCCAAAATTCTTCGTTCTTGGTCACAACAAGCTCTCGCTTCCATCAGCGATGTCTTCGTTTTCTCTCTCTCATATCCTTCACCGCATTATTTACTTCATTTTATTACAACTCCTTTAATTTATGATGTAAATCACGTTCTTCAATTCATTAACGTAAAACTAAATTTTTTTTTTTTCAAAATGTTACTCCTGGAAAATTGCAATGCTAGAAGGTGATAATTTATAGACAACTATGTGATTTTTTTGTTGTATTTGTGGCCCTAACTTTGAGAATTCAGCTCATGAAAGCATACATGGTGGTCACATTTCTTTGAATTCCATTCAACATCGATGTGCAAAAGTGTCTGCAGCTGAACCCATAGATGTTACCTGGTTAGTTTATTTTAATATGTATTTAGCTGATTAGCATTAAGTATTGACCTCCCATTTTGCTCATTGTTTGATTTGCTATGTTGTTTAAGATTTGTGCCACCTGAAAATTTTAACCTCGCCGTAGTAACCTTTGAACTGGACTTCATTAAAAAGCTTGGAAATAGGAATGAATAGGTATTTTATGTGGGTTGAAACAAGATTGTTTCTTATCATCAATATTTTGTTGATTATAGGAGTTTGGGATAGAAATTTGATGTTGCTGCTTTTCTTATCAATATGCTGTTGATTATAGGAATTTTCTTATCATTCTATTGTACTAGCCAAACAACTTCGGAAAAGCTTAATGACTAGGTAGGGTCTTTTCATATGGCTAGTTGTACCCTTCAGTTAACTACTAGTGTTGTTACTTTTTTAGTAACTTGAAATATAGACATGTTATTCTTATGTAACCTTCCTCTTGTTTGATATGCTAAATCCAATTATAAAAAAATTAATGTGGGTCTTATTTAATTCAGGTAATGACAGCAGGGCAGAAAGTGTTATTTGAGTTTCAGGGAAATAATAATAGGTTTACAGTCCGTGAAGTTGCCGTTGAGGGCCATAGAATGTCTAACTCTATTGAAAGACGGATGATTTTAGATGACACATTCTTTGTTTTTGATGCGCCACATGATAGTGTAATTAAGGTTAGTCTCATAATTTTTTTTTACATATACTCTTTTGTTCTGTTCTTTTCAACACATTGCAAATTCTTACACAACTTAACTATCCCTTGATGCTTAGTTTTACTGATTTGATTTGGGTCATTTGAGGATATGATATTGTCAATGTCTGGTTCTCATAAATCATCAATGTTGGACCCAGAGATGTATACAAAAGCTATGCCTGCCCGAGTTTCCTTTGGAGAAGACGGTCCCCTTGGAAAGGTAAAATATTCTATGACGTTTTACTATGCGAAGCGATTTGAAGCCTTAAGAAGAGTATGATGTCCTTTCGAGCTTGACTACATAAGGCCTCTAAGTCGCTGTAAGAAATTGAGAGCTCAAGGTGGGAAGAGTAATGTATTCTTTTCAAAAACCTTGGATGATTGATTTATCATCAAACAAGTTACCAAAACAGAACTTGAATCATTCATTAAATTTGGTCCTGAATACTTCAAATACCTTTCTGGATCCAATAGGGACAGGAAGTCTGACATGCCTGGCAAAGATTCTTGACATATACCAGGTTCTTGTCTTTCATGCCTTACATTTTTTATTATTTTGTTCTTAGAGCCTTAAATGTTGAAGTAACTAAGTCATCATATTTCGTTTGCAAAGATGGAAACTACCGAGTCTAGTTGTGAAATTATCTTAAAAACCAAGCAACATAACTTGCCTAACTAAATCATTGAAAGAAGTTTATATGGTTATTTATCTTTTGGAGAGTAAGAAACCAAGCAAGACAACTCACAACCACCGATGGAAGGATCATGATATAAATAATCTCTTTGAATGTATTGGTAATTGGAATTAGATTGTTAATTTATAATGCTGGATCTTAACCGCGTAATTTTTTGTTGGAAAAAGTTTACTTCAAAGCATCTCAAAGGAGGTAAAGAGTCAAAGATGGATGTTTTGGTTATGGAGAATCTTCTATTTAGGAGGACCGTGACACAACTTTACAAACTCAAAAGATCTTCCAGGTCTCGGTATAATCCAGATAGTACATGAAAAAACAATGTTCTGCAATTTGAGTGTTGCATAAATTTAATCTTAATTTGACAGTAACGTTTACTAGCTTTCTATTTAACTATGCTATAGAAGTTTAAGAGGATATAATTTGGTGTTGAGTGTCATTTTATATTTTCACTAATTAAGCTCCTTTTCTTTCTCATAAAAAAATCATGTTATTTTAGATTTTATATTACCCATTATTTACTGTAGGATGTTGTTATCAATTATATGGTTCTTAGAAGTTTATTGATAGTATTAAACCTCTGTTTATGTAGTTGAAAAAATTGGAGTATGATTTTGACTTATGAAATTGCAATTACTTATATATAATTAATGTGTCTTTAGTTCAAATGTATAATCATTAACATACTGTAAGTTATATTGCCTCTTCTATTTGGGTTGAATAAAAGAATATGTGTAGTGTTAATTAATTTTTGTTATCTTAGAAGATTGACTATTGCCAGGTGGCTTATTTCCTCTTGAATTGCCTAAGATATGGATATTAATTGGATCAAGGCTTGGTGGTTTGTGACAAAAGATCCATCTGATACTTAAAGAAAATCAAAGGTTAATTTTCTCTATATATAATTCAACAAAGATATGTGCTTTTTGTTGCCTATGCAGGTACGTAGTTGAGCGCATCAAAAAGTATTTCAACACAAAATGGACTTCAAGACATATTAATTTAAAGGTGATCTTGCCACTAATTCTTTTTATTTTTTACGACTGTTTTTGTCATTATCTCTTAAATCATTAATTTGTATGTTAACTTTTAATTTTTGTGAAAAATGAAGGCCTGCTAGTATGATAATAGTGAGTTCATTAGTGGATTTGTAGAAGTTTTTGTCTCTATCTTGATATAGTTTGTTTTTACATTTCTAAATTGCGCAATAAGATCAATGATGCGTGGTTGAATGACTTGATGGTATGTTACACCGAGCGGGAGATATTCAAGTCATTTGATGATATTTATATTATTCGAACATTCACAACAAAGAAGTCTCAGAAAGGACATTTGCGTCGTGATTTTATTTAACACGTTATTGTAAGGTTATGTTTCATCTCTTTTATTTTAAACCATACTTTTGTTGATAAAATGATGACTCTCTTTTATATATAATGTGAATTTGTGATCTTTAAAATGTTGCCCAGACTTTATAATTTTTCTGACTCTGCCATTGCTTGCATATGTTTCTCTTTTTGCAGTCAGTTGATGTAATGGACTATTCATTACTAGTTGGGGTGGATGAAGAAAAGGACGAGTTAGTTCTTGGAATAATTGATTTCATGAGGCAGTATACATGTGACAAGCATCTAGAAACATGGGTGAAAGCCTAGGAATCCTTGGAGGACCAAAGAACACACCACCAACAGTTATATCATCAAAGCAGTACCAGAAAAGGTTCAGGAAAGCAATGACCACTTACTTTCTCATGCTTCCAGATCAGCGGTTCCCACCATCTATTATTCCTAGTCATTATTCACAAATGCAAGACTCCTGCTCCTATATATGATTATTCAATGTAAAAGATACTTTAGGTTGATGACATGTTTGTGATAATTTTTAGAATAAAGAAATGTTGCCAAAACAAAAGATTATATATGAAGAAAGTGACATGAAATATTATGACTTAGTTGAATATTTTGTTGTTACATGAATAATATTTTGTTGAATATTATGACTTCTTAGTATAAAAATATGATTTTGTATACTTCTTGGTACATGAAATATGATTCAGGGCTATACCAAAATATGAAGAAATATTATGACTTCTTAGTATATGAAATATGACTTTGATGTATGACTTTTTAGTATTAGATAATATGATTCAGCAGTATACAAAAATAATTGGTTAAATGAAATAGGGCGTAAATGCAATTAAATATAATATAATAATCATACTTTACACTTGTGATAACTAAAATAGGGTGTAATATATCATATGAAATAGGGTGTAAATGAAATTAAATATAATATAATAATCATATTTCACACCTGTGATAACTAAAATCGGGTGTAATATACCAAATGAAATAAGGTCTAAATGAAGTAAATATAATTTAATAATCATATTTTACACCGGTGATAACTAAAATAGGGTGTAATATACCATATTTTTACACCCTATTTAAAGAAAATAGGGTGTAAATTTGTTGACATTCTTAGTAATCATTATTTAGTTTACACCCGATACTATCAAATGAGGTGTAAATTTGTTTGATTTAAATTTATATATGTAACAATTTACACCTATTTTCTATTAAAATGGGTGTAACTTAGCAAGTATTTACACTCATTTTTAAACGGGTGTTAATTCGTTAGACATTTCTCACCTGTTAAATTTACACCCTCCAGTAACGGGTGTAAATTGTATGAAAAAACGGGTGTAAATTTATCTTTTTGTACTAGTGTATAGATGATGTTCAACCTTTCATAGATACTCACAAAAGACTTTTGAAGAAAAAATATCCCCGGATGAGTGACAAGTTGTTGTTGATAGAGCATAACAATAGATTCATGGATTGGTTAATAAAAGTGTATCTAATGATCGTAGTGCATCCGAGATACTTAAATGGTTGTCGTACGAGCCAAAATTTTGTGTCATTACCTGGAGTGCATACGACATTGGACATTATACCTTTTATACAAAATTAAAAGATGATCGTAGTATAATGCAAAATAGTGGGAGATGAGATTTGGCAACTACTGCATTTTATGGTGTCATTGATGAGATTTGGGAGATTGATTATGTTATTTTCAAAGTGGCTTTATTTAAATGCAAGTGGGTTCCCAATAATAGTAATGGTGTAGACATTGATGACTTAGGATTCATCCGGGTCGACCTTGGCAAGGCATCTTTTAATACAAAACCATTAATCATGGCTTCTCAAGCAAAACAATTTTTCTATGTTACCGATCCATCAGACAAATCGGGGAAATGGTCAATCGTTCTCCAAGGAAAATACATTCCTCTTAGTGATGAAAGTCTTGATATTCCGTCCACACCTTCTTACACAACACAAGTTCCTACCTCATATGATGAAGTTGATGGAGATGTCGTGCATGCTATACGACTCGATCATGAAGAAGATATATGGGAAAATTAACAAGTACGTAATTTATTATTTATTCATAATATATTAATTGTATGTTATAGTTTAGAAGTATTTTTACTAACAAGTATAATTATTTGAAATCATAGGTATTTTGAGTCCAGACACCAGGCCAAGAGACAAGACACCAAGAGACAAGATACCAATACACCAAGTTACAATTATGTGAAGTTATGTAATGTGTATAAATTGTAATATGGTATATGTGATATTTTATTTATATAGGTTGTTTGTTCTGAAAAACTGAAATGTGGTATATATAATATTATGAATATGATAAATTAATATTATTATGAAAACTTTATCACAAAATGTGAATTGTATTTTTCTGTTGTGCTGTGATATGGAGAACAATAATACAGGTAAAAAATGGGATTAATTATAAATGCAGGATCATATTTATTAATTTTGCAGAAACTTTAACGACGGTTATATTTCATAAGCGTTATAATATCTGGCGCACTGTCAAAGAAAAAATAAATATCAAAACTACGCTGCTGGGAATCGAACCAAGGACAACTATTTTTATTGCAACGGTGTATTGTAAAATTCGTTGTGATAGTTAGCGCGCTTTCCAGTTTATTACAATGCTTACAAGGCTGTGGTTGTAAATATCATATATGCAACGACAATCTACATAACAACGCCCTCGCCCACGTCATTATATGTCATTTCCAACCGTTGTTAAATGGGTTTTTTGTAGTAGTGTGTGTGTGTATGTGTCTATATATATATATATATATATATACTTTGAGTTTGATGTGATGATGCTTGCCGAATTTTTCGTCATGATCATGGAATAAGGGTTTTAGAGATATGAACATGATGAACAAATTATGGGAATTATAAAGTGATGATGTGTTGGTGTTTGGTGAATGAATTGTTTATATATGTACATGGTTTATGATGAAAATCCTTGAAAATATTGTGAGGGATGTTTATAGGATGGAAATTGGGGTTTGGGATGTGTTGGGTTTGTGTTGTTTTACTCCTTCAAAACAACACCACTTTTTAAAAATCCTTCGTACGGTTTTAGTCATAAATTTTGACTTGTGTCAGATTTTAAGGTGGGGTTTGATGAGTTGGTTAGCTGCGAGGGGGTACTACAATTTTGATTTAGGGGAAAATTATTTTAATGTATTTATCATAGGGTTACAGTAGATGGAAGGAAGTGTAATTTTAGTCCTTCAAAACAGCACCAGTTTTTAAAAATCCTTTGTATGGTTTTAGTAATCACTTTTGACTCGTGTCACATTTTAAGGTGCGGTTTGGTGCGTTGGTTAGCTGAGAGAGAGTACTACAATTTTGATTCAGGGGAAAATCATTTGATTAGATTTATCAGAGGGTTACATTAGATGGAAAGAAGTGTAAAAATATGATAGATACGAATAAAGTCTGTATCGGTAATTTAATTGTTGTGTCACGAATAATTGGTATGTGTGTTAATGATGTTAGTGGTAATCTAGAAGGGTGGACGACGTATTAGATAAGTGTATTGTATGATCAATGGTGGATCACTATGGATTATAATATTTGCGTGTGTTAGAATGAATCATAATGAAGTTCGTAGCGGTAAATTGTTGTGACATGGTGAATCATTTGAATTGTTTGTTACCTTATGATTGTGATAATCTTGAAGGGTGGATCATGTTGTGCATGGTTGTAGTTATGTGATTGATTATGGATCACGACATGAATAATTACAAGTTTGTCAGTTGCATTTTTACCATGCCATGCATTCATAAATTCTTGAGTTGATGGAGATAAGTTTCAGTTCGAAGAGGAACGCTAAACTTATTCGGAACTTTGAAGGGAGAGTTCAGGATTCCAAAGGGGGAATCGAGTTCGTATGATGAATTATTGATAAACAATTGGTACCATATACATTGAGTCGAGTTATGGAGTCTTATTTCATTTTCATTATATTGCGTTGTGCTTAATTGTGGTGAGAATGTGGATTGTGAATGATTGTGATGCGTTACGCATGAATACTATCCTTAGCATGTTATGCATCGATTAATTAGATGAATGTATTTCTCACCTCCTTTTGTTTGTTGTGTTTGTACTCCTTTGGAGTATAGAAAATCAGGTACCTTAGTAGCTGAAGGTGCACGATATGTTGTTATCGGTCGGGTCTTCTAGTGAAGTCACTCTGATACGTAATATCGGGGCTATTTTGTCTATGAGGTTGTTTTACCTATGTATTTTTCATGTTACGTATCTTTCAATAATAAGGACTGTTGTTTTAAAATACTATTTGTTGCACCCCAAATTTTACCCTCAGATTCGTCTGATCTTCATCATATCATTTTTGATCGGCCATTTTTGCATTTTCAGTTAAACATTTCATTTGATCATCAATCATGCTTTTTCTTGACATTTTAGATTTATTTTTATTATCTTAGATTTAATTGGAATTTATTAAGTTTAATCTCAATTTGGTTTATCTTTTATATAGTTAGTTTATTTACAATTATAAATTTAACGTCCAACTTTAGTTTAATTTTAACTTTATTTTAGCTATCTTCACTTTTATTCTTTATCAGTAATTTTTAGTTGAAAAATCTTTTAATTATTTTAGAATTAACTTAGGTTGTTAAATATTTTTAATTAAATTGATTTTAATTTAGATAATTAGGACTTTATTTAATTTTATTTATTTAATCATTTTCTTCTATTTTAAAATTAATCTAGATTTGCTTATAATTGGGACTTTGTCTAACTTTATGTGAATAAATCATTTTCGTCTGTTATCTTTTTGTGCTAATTAGGTTCATTTAAGTTCATATGGTTTATTTCATCACTTTTCATAAGCCCTGTTACTGTGCCAAAGCTGCTGCAGGCCAAGCATATATTGTAAGACCTGCACATTGAAAACAACATGTCAAGAGCTACATGACAAATCCAGTTGTACCATAATGCTTCATCAACAAGTTTTTAAATGGATATAAAAAAAAAGAGAAGGGGAAAAAGGGAGGAGGTTAAAAAAAAAGAACACCTTGTTCTCCAGACTTCAGGGGAAACCATTTTTTCCGTGCCTCCCCATTCCAAATATTTTCTCATTCGTCACCAAACCATAAAAACTCCTTCAGCCCCATTCCAAATCATTTTCCGGCGACATCCCGCCCACATAAACCCTTTCACCATCCGCAACTTCTCCTCCCACCTCCAACACAACACAACTCCTTTTTCTCTTTCAATCAAACCCTTCAACCGAACGAGCCAAACAACAACACGCCTCCTTCCCTTCCATAAACCTCCACAACCACAAATCAATTTTCTTTTCTCAAATACTGTAACCCAACCGTTCCACAATCTCACCCAGAATCTTCAAATCGCCCATTCAAAATCACAAGCCCTTTTTCATCCACCCTCCTTCAAACTCTTCAACAAACAACTCAAATCATCAACTTCAAATCAACCAAATATTAAATCCTTCAATCACAAACCCAGGACGCAAAACATAGAGAAGGAGATAAAAAGAGAGTTTGAAACAGAACGAACCGAACGAGATGACGCAAACCCACAAACCTGATTTGACGTCGTAGACGAGATCGGAACCAAAACAAGCTTGAGCGAATGCGAATGAAGCGAGATAGAAGTCTTTGATTTAAGAATAAAATTGTCTCGTGCAAGGATTTGTAAAGGGCTGACGTTGTTTTTGCTCTATCTTTGATTTTTCTGTTTTTTTCATTTTTCCGAAACCTGTTTTAAATCTGACGTTGGCGGTCAACGTTTTGGTTTTTGATGGAATATCATGAGACGCTAGCCTTTTGTATCCATGACCATCTCATAAAAGAGTTTTGTGTCTCATTTGCCAAGATGTTTGGGCCGTGTTTCTTAGGAGAATGATGGTCCAACTTGCATAGTTTTTTGATTTATCTGTCCTTTCTTTTTTTTGCAGCGCTGAAAAGGGAGGATGATGGGCCTGTATCTCCAGCCCATATGATTCCTCAATGCTGCCTTTACTTATTTAAACCTCACCTATTTTATTTTTCAAATATGATCCTCTTAGCTCCCAATCATACTCTTAGTCTTTGTTTTGTTTTAGAAGGTTATCTCTTAATTTTTTGTTTTAGAAAATTATTCCTTTCTTTTATTTTAGAATACAGTCTTTTAATTTTGTTTTAATTTGACTTTCCTTTCGACCTATTTTCATTCTCTTTATTTTAGCCTATGACATAAAAAACTTCTTGATTTTGTTGATCTATTCAAGTCACAAATATCATGATTCATATGAGGCCATTTTTTTAATTTATTTTTATTGGTCAATGAAAATCTAATAGAAAGGTGTTCGATTCATCATTCTAAATCCTTATTTAGATGAGACCGATTTTATTTTCATTTTGAGCCCGTTTCTTTATTTTTGGGCCGATGATATTACAGAAATCACGACTTAGTCGATTTATCAAATTACTAAAAGTCGTGATATGTATGAGGCCACCTTCATTATTTTATCGGTCGATGAAAGTCGAATATCATAGATTATCGGTTTCTCGATTTAATCATGATTAAGACGAGACCGACTTTATTTCTACTTCATTCTGTATTTTCTTATATCTTCATTTTCATTTTTGACCGATGAAGTCTTTCTATTCACGAACATTGTTAGCGAAGCGACGAACCTTCATTATTTCAAATATGTAGTGAGTAATCATTGAGATTTCTTTCTATACTTTGAGATCGTGATAGGTTACCTTCGACTAATCAACGAGAGTTTGTGACTCAAGATGAGGTCTTCACCTTTTCTTTACGTGTGACACGATTTCATCGGAGAATGATCCTCAATATCATTTCTCCATTGTGTCTTAACACAAAGATCAATTGTGCATCCTCCTATAGTATGGTCTTCCTCGTAGACCGTACTACGACGGATCAGCAATACATTGGACCCGATTCATTGATCCAATAAATTAATCAACAATCACTAAATTTACTTTCAGTCAATATATATATATATATATATATATATATATATATATATATATATCTTGATTTATTCTTTATGTCGATTATTATCCTTGTTAATATTATCATTGTTCATATTTATTCTTGTCATATTCATATTTGTTCATACATTCTTTAAAACACACTAATAAATATCGAAACCCAAAAAAACTCGACTGACCAGACTGTGGTTACTATTGTGTTTTGGGACTGAGGACTTAGGTTTAGGACCCTTTGCTCTATGCTCTTGGAGTGGAGGTTTTGGTCTTGGTTTGTCAGTGGCTCACCAGCATGCTCTCTATTTTGGGTTAGATCTTTCTATCTCTTGCTCATTTACATTGATGCATTTTTTGTCTGCTAGTGTATATGTTTGCCTGCCATTGTTTTAGCATTTATTATCATTTGATTTTGATGTTTTGATTATTACCATGTTCATATTACTTTGTTCATACTATCTTGATTACACCCTTGTTCATATTCATACTATATATATCATATTCATGCTTGACGCTTGACCCTCCTTCCAAAGGAAAGTTCCTACTTTCACTCCTAAGTCCATAAATTACTCCCATTTCATCCTTGGCCTCATAAGAGTCGTTTCCCTCATAGTTTAGTAATAGGATGGAGTTATCATGAACTCCATGTGATTCTCACTATCATGAGAACTCACTTTACCTTTTACTCAGACTTACAGAGTTATCATGAACTCTGTGTGGTTCTCACTATCATGAGAATTCACTTTCTCCCTTCATAACGTAGACTTAGAGAGTTATCGTGACTCTACGTGAGCTTATGCTCATTCCCTTTGGAACGTTGGCCATAGTCAATGTTTCCTTTTCTTTCACCCTTAGTTAAGTGAACTACGGTTGCTCTGATTCTTTAGTCTGATACGTAGGCACAAGATGCGACGTCTTGGCGAGCAAACTTAGTGTATATACCTAGGTCTTTACCTTTGGCATTTCTCTTTAGCAAGCAAACATAACATAACACAAATTAAAACAAGAGGTTCCCGTAGAGTACTACGGATGCTTAGGGTGCTAATACCTTCCCTTTGTATAACCAACCCCCGAACCTTAGATCCCCCCCTATTAGGTTTTTCTAACGATCTTGAACCTTTCCTTTGGATAAATCAAAGTCGGTTGTAAAAGAAATATGATGCAAGTTAATTAATAGCTTGTTATCCGATTTTCATCGCAACACTAGTGTTTGGATGTTTGGGTTAGGCTTTGGATGCCAAGAAAAAATTGTTTTTAATTCCGCTGTAACAAGGCGATTTATATGAGTTTAAGTAAACTTTTAAACTTCAAAGTGTGTGGATGTGACATCCTACTTGATTTAATTATTTATATTTTATTTATTTATTTGAGTCGGGAAGTAGGGTGTTACATATGGCATGTTGTCTAATTGTGGTACCATGCCAAGCTTCATTGTCCCTGCATTCCAACCTTGCCCCATTCTTATCATCATCTTCATGTAGTATCCCATCATCTCCATGACAACACACCAACACACATACACATTGCAGCATACATACAAACAAAATGAGTTGAAAATTGAAAAACAAATTAGTAGAAGGATACATGAGTTTGTTCCTATAATTCACATACATATCATCACTAGCACAACATAAAGTTATCATCATACAAAATAGATTAAAAGAAAAAATCAAAGAGAAACAAATTGAAATAAGGAGAATCACGTAGACATCCATCCATCATCAATCATAACTAACAACAATGCAAACAAATTTGAAACAAATTTGAAAATAATAAAAAAAGAGAAACATAGTGAATCAAGGTGCTTAAACGCGTGACTCAATCCATCTTTCAGCTCCATATCACACATACATGAACATATCCATCTCATACACACTGAAATAAACAAAATCTCTAACTAAATCAACTCAATCAATTTCAGCAACTCTCAATCCTTCACGCGGATCCCCATCTCCCCCTAAATCATCCTAACCAACTCGTTTCCCCATTCATTCTCTCGCCAATTCACACTCTAATTCGCCTATAGATTAAGCCATTCATTACTCTCATCTTACACGCGAATTACCCTAGGAAGCCCTACGAAATTCATAACCCTAGACTCACTAAAGGTCACCATAAAAAACTTCTTAAACATCTCATTGAAGCTTAAGTAATTTGATCTCAGATCCTCACTTACCACTTACCGAAGCTAAACCCTAAGCCTCACTCGGCGAAACAAAGCACACAGAGAAGGGGTTGAAGAAGAGGTGCACAACAACAAAAGCAAAAGTAAACAAAAAGAAGGAACACAAAATAAACTTACTTGAGGTTGGTTACCGGAGTTTCAAGCTCTGGAGAGGCTCTATCCTTCCCATTTCTTTTGATTTCTTGCTCGTAGAATGTCGTTGTATGCTTGAATGATCTTTTCCCATTTCTAATTGATGTTTGTATGAGGTTATTGGTTGAATTTAGTTTTAGGGTTTTTGAACTGTGTGTTTCTATTTGTGATTTTTTGAGGTTTATTAATGATTTTGGTGTTAGATTCATGTATAGGAGTTTGTTTTAGGGTAGGTTAATGTTGGTGGTTTTTGGATTAGGGACCCTTTTCCAAGAATCTAGGAAACAGTGGGATGAGCACGATGAATGTTCATCTGTGTTCATGCCTAGCCACCGTATTTGATCTTGTGTTTGGGGTAAGAAAAATAGGTCTAGTTGTTTGTATGGTGGTTTGATGAGAGATAAGGGAGAGAAAGAGTGGACCAAAAGAGAGAAGGAGAGTTCAAAATAAGGGTTTCTCACATGTTCTCTCTCTCTCTCTCTCTCTCTCTCTCTCTATTTCTCTTCACTTTCCACCCTCTTATTACTTGGCCACACATGGCATGATTAGCAGCCCTCTGATGGGCCTACTTCTTGCATTAACTAGGACTCTTGTAAGAAGGCCTTCACCATAATGATCCATGCACCCTTACCCAGGACCACATGATCGTCAGGTATGGTCATCCAAGAGTTGGAGTTAAGTCAACTACTTTGACTCCTCCTTCCCCGTTGACCAGGGCATTTCTCTTTTAGACCATGTGTGTTGGACCCTTGATACCTGCACCTCCTCCATTTTATATTCATTTTTTCATTTATTTTATTTTATTTTTCGATTGATTTTTGGGCCTTGGGTCATGCTTGCTTTAGTTCTGCTATCTCCATGACCCTATAAGGAGGTAGTAAGAAGAGGAAATTAAAATGTAGTTAAGCATGTTTAGTATGTATGTTATAGTTGTTCTTATTTTAGTAAGAAAAAATTGTTAATTAATTTTTAAATGTAGAGAAAAAATATTTTTTTATATGTATACACTTTTTGATATTAAATTAATTTGAAGAAATTTATTAAAAAATATTATTAAATAAGTTTCGAGCTACATAAACTATAGTATTATTAAATTAGAAGTATTCTTTTTATAATAATTTATGTATCACCTACTCAAAATAACAGTTTGATGGATAATTGGATCCACATTTTTTTATTTAAGGGAATAAATTTTTTATATTTAAATATATATAATGTAATGTATAAAAGTATATTTTTCTAAGAACTGTAAGAAATCATGACAATATTATTTAATTTTACTACAATATTTATTTTTCAACTTATTATGTAGTTGTTGAAATTATAATAATTGTGGTGTTTGTATGTATACTTCATACAAACACTCTAGAAAGTACAATTATAACAGAACTATTTATGACAGCAACAAAAATTTGCTTTACACTCGGCGATTAAGGAATTTGGATATACTGAACAAGCATATTGACACGCTTTGAAATTACACTCTGTCGCTGACCCTGCTGCCTCCCAACAACATTCATCTCCACATTTATCAGGAGGATGTGGAAGATCATTTGGAAAGTTGATTGAACTAGTGTCAGCTGATGCCAATATTACAAAAATGCATAGAATTGCAAAGGTATAATTGAGAGTGTTGATGCGAGTAGCCATTTATTTCTATGTTATATTGAAAGATAGACAATCAACGCCTTGAAAATTTAAAAGAAAGGAAAATGACACAATTTGATGTATTCTCTCTGTTGCTATTTATAATAGACAATTTATTTCTTAAATTTATTAAACAATTATTGTATATGATTCAATGAAATTTATTCTCTTATAAGCGGAATAAGAATAGAATAAGAAGGAAGAAGATTTTTGCCATATAACCAAAAACAAACTTTAAATGTTGACGATAAATGTTTTTATTGGATATTTATTTGTGTATTTTCTTTTTAAATATTTATTTATTTGGTAAACATATATATATTTTTAATAAATCTTACAAGAATATTGAGAAATTTAAATTATATAAATAACAATTATTTAATATCTAATAATTTATGCATTCAAATTATTAGAAAAAAGGTATTTTTTTTCTCATTAAAAAAGAGTTAAATATACGATACCCCTACATTATAAGCGAATTTCGATTTACCCTTTGTAATTTTTTTTATTCCCTCGTTGAAATGTTTAGATTACATTTATTTGGAATCTAAACTTGTTAAGTGGGGTAAAAACAAAAAAAATAGAATCAAAACACAAACAAAAAAAATAGAATCAAAACATTATAAGGGAGAATTTAATATTTTTTACACGGGATAAATCGACACTACAAGAAAAACTTCCCTAACGTAATAATGTTGTGATTTGAAAAGAACGTGGAAAAAATAGCAGTTGCAATTTGATTTTCGCGTAACTAAATTTTTTAATAATTAAATGAAAGAACCCCCTTTTCAGATAGTGGTCGTTATAAAATTTTAAAAAAAAGTGTTGTGTTGTGTTAAACACTTAACACGTCGCAACATATATTTATTTACTAAATATATATTTATATACTTCATATATATTACTTAATAATATTTTTACTTACTTAATAATAAGTACTTTAAAAATTACATACTTACTCAAATTTGATTTACTTACTTATTTTAAAAAATATCTATACTTGCTTCTTAAAAATAATTTACTTACTTATATAAAAATATTACTTAATAAATAAAATAATAATTTTAAGCTATTACTTAATATATTTTGTTTAATATAGTATATATTTATAAAATATTAAATAATATATTTATTTACTTAATATATATTTATTTAAAGAATTTATATTTATATACTTCATATATATTACTTAATAGTATTTTTACTCACTTAATAATAAGTACTTTAAAAAATACATACTTACTCAAATTTGATTTACTTACTTATTTTAAAATATATATATACTTACTTCTTAAAAATAATTTACTTACTTATATAAAAATATTGCTTAATAAATAAAATAATAATTTTAAGCTATTACTTAATATATTTTGTTTAATATAGTATATATTTATAAAATATTAAATAAATCTAATATTATATCAAATTCGAAAAAAATAAAATACCTATTAATATACTATTTAATATATTCTATTTTTTTTCTATATGTAAGTATAGATTTTTTTTAATAAAATGTTTTAAGTAAGTATTATATACTATGTAAGTAAATGTATTTATTAAGTAATGTTTTAAGGAGGAGTAAGATGTCCTTGACTTAAATGTGAATGTAGACCTATAATTAGTGACCCAGAGGCCATAGAACGTAATTTGAAGAGAAGAGATTTCATTGAAAATTATTGGGGTTGGACATATAACGGAGAAGAACTGTCGAGTAATGTACCAGAGATAGCTAATACGCATGCTTCAAGTAGTCGATCACATATGGAATATGATGAATAATTTAATCTGATTGATGAGATGGTTGGCGATGCTTTTGGGGTGAATGTGACCTATGATGAATTTGAAGATTTTGATGTGGAAGGGTTGCTGAATAAGGAAACACAAAGATTTTATCAGTTGTTTAAAGAAATTAATACGTCGTTGTTTGAGGGGTCATCAGACTCAAAATTATCAATGTGTGTGAGATTATTGGCCGCCAAGTCAATTTGGAATGTTCCTGATCAGTGTTTGAAATTCTTCTCAAATATGATGCTGGACGAGACTCCTACGAAAGACAACTTGCCTACAATTTTTTATGAGGCAAAGAGGTTGGTATCAAAGTTGGGTTTAGAAGTAAGAAAGATTGATTGTTGCATAAGTGATTGCATGTTGTTTTATGAGAATGAGTTTAGTACAAATGATGGAGCGTTAGAGGAATGTAAGTTCTGTAAGAGTCCAAGATATAAAGTTCGCAGTAAAGCCATTGATCGTAAGCAAAAATGTGTAATAGTGAAGCCCATGTTTTATCTCTCAATAATACCAAGGTTAAAAAGAACATTTGCTTCAATGCATAGTGCAAGTCAAATGACATGGCATCAAACAAACAAAACAAGTTCTGACACTATGCGACATCAATCTGATGGCGAGGAATGAAAGCACTTTGATCGGCGAATCTAGAAATGTGAGGCTTGGATTATGCTATGATGGTTTTACTCCATATGTCCAAGCTTCGGTAAGTGGATATTCTTGTTGGCAAATTATTGTAACCCCTTACAACCTCCCTCCTGAGACGTACATGACAAAACCATACATATTTTTTACTTGCCTCATTCCAGGGCCTTCGAGTCCAAAAGTTGAAATCAATGTGTATTTACAACTTTTAATTGATGATTTTAAGAGGTTATGGATTGGAGAATGGAATTATGATATATCATGTAAATAATACTTTACTTTGCGAGCTGCCTTGATGTGGACTATTAACGACTTTCCCGCGTATGGTGTAATGCCCCAAAATTTTATTATTTGTTTTCGTAATATAATTGTGCAATTTATGTGTGTTGTGATGTTATGTTGTATTAAGGGAGACCCTTGAGTGTAGTACACCAACCTTAAAAATTAGAATTTAAGAAGATAGGGGTGTGTGAACGAAAAGGTAGAGACATGGGGGCGGTGGAAGAAGTAGTGGTTGTTATCATTATTTAATTAGGATCATTTATATAAATAATAGTAATAGTTAATATTTAAATAATTATTTTAATTATTATTATTAAAATGATATATTAAAATAAATATTTGATTTGAATTTATTAAAATAAATATTTAGTTTAGATTTGATAAAATAATAATATTAGATTTTAAATAAAAAGTAGAGAATTGGTTGTTATAAGGGAAGTGGAAGTGAGAAGAGGGGAGGTTACTGAATACGTGAAAACTTTGGAAAAAGAGAACTAGAAAAAGAAGAGGAAAAGTTAGGAGAATCAAGAAAATTACCATTCTCAAGAATTGGAATTTAAGAATCTAAGGCAAGGAAGAGAAAACCCATTCTTATAAGGGTGTATATCCATGAGAGGGCATTGAGGGATCCTTCCCTCTTAGGTTTACTCTTTACCATGTTTTGATTGAAATTATTGGTGGTTTGCAATGTTTGTATGATGAGATGGTTAGTTTGTGATTGTTATATATATAAATTCTTGGCGGTTGTATGAATTTGATGTGATGATGCTTGCCGAATTTTTTGTCATGATCATAGAATAAGAGTTTTGGAGATATGAACATGATGAACAAATTATGGAAAATTATAAAGTGATGATGTGTTGGTGTTTGGTGAATGAATTGTTGGTATATGTACATGGTTGATGATGAAAATCCTTGAAAATATTGTGAGGTATGTTTATAGGATGGAAATTGGGGGTTGGGATGTGTTGGGTTCGTGTTGTTTTAGTCATAACTTTTGACTCATGTCACATTTTAAAGTGGGGTTTGATGCGTTGGTTAGCTTAGAGGGAGTATTACAATTTTAAAACAGGGAAAAAATCATTTTAATGGATTTATCATAGGGTTACAGTAGATGGAAGGAATGTAATTTTAGTCCTTCAAAACAACACAACATTTTAGAAATCCTTTGTACGGTTTTAGTCATAACTTTTGACTCGTGTCACTTTTTAAGGCGGAGTATGGTGTTTGGTTAGCTGAGAGGGAGTACTACAATTTTGATTCAGGGGAAAAATCGTTTTAATGGATTTATCAAAGGGTTACAGTAGATAGAAGGAATTTTAAAAATGTGATAGATACGAATGAAGTCCGTATTGGTAATTTAATTGTTGTCACACGAATGATTAGTATGCGTGTTAATGATGTTGGTGGTAGTCTAGAAAGGTGTACTACATATTAGATAAGTGTATTGTGTGATCAATGGTGGATCACGATGTATTATAAAATTTTCTTGTGTTAGAATGAATCATAAAAAAATTCATAGCGGTAAATTGTTGTGACATAGTGAATCATTTGAATTGCTTGTTCCCTTATGATTGTGATAATTTAGAAGGGTGGATTATGTTGTACATGGCTATAGTTTTGTGAATGATTGTGTATCACGACATGAATAATTACAATTGTGTCAGTTGCATTTTTTCCATGCCATGCATTCATAAATTGTTGAGTTGGTGGAGATAAGTTTAAGCTCTTAGAGGAACGTTAAAATTATCTGGAACTTCGAAGGGGGAGTTATGGATTATGAAGGGGGAATCAGGATTTATATGACGAACCGTTGATAAACAATTGATACCACATGCGTTGAATCGAGTTATGGAGTCTCATTGCATTTTCATTATATCGTGTTGTGTTTAATTGTGGTGAGAATGTGTATTGTGAATTATTGTGATGCATTACGCATGAATACTATCTTTCGCATATTATGCACCAATTAATTATATTAACATATTTCTCACCCCTTTAGTTCGTTGTGTCTGTACTCCTTCGGAGTACAAAAAATCAGGTACCTGAGTAGTTGACGGTGCATGATGTGTTGCTATCGGTCGAGTCTTCTAGTGGAGTTGCTCTGATACGTAACACCGAGGTTGTTTTGTCTATGGGGCTGTTTTACCTATGTGTTTTTCATGTTACGTATCTTTAAATAATAAGGACTATTGTTTTAAAATACTATTATTTGGATGTTTGGGTGAGGCATTGGATGCCGAGCAAAAATTGTTTTTAATTTCACTATAACATGGTGATTTATATGAGTTAAAGTAAACTTTTAAACTTTAAAGTGTGTGGATGTGACATCCTACTTAACTTAATTATTTATATTTTATTTAATTATTTGAGTCAGGAAGTATGGTGTTACAAAGTGGTATCAGATCATGTCAGTCTGTTCGACGAGGTTTTTTTTTTATAAGCATTTTCATTAATAAGATATTAAGGAAAAATCATTCCAAATAGGAGAAATACAACCGACAAGAAGAAAAAAACCAACAGCAACACCACCAAAAGATCATCACAACTATAAGAAGTCAAAAGGAAATTTGGTCCAATCGTAGAGGCTACACTTCCGCCTAGTACGATTGCCTAAAACCAACCAATTCCATGAAGATCCTACTATAGCATTAAAGATGGAATCGACATCACATACCTCGTCATTAAAAAGGATATTATTCCTTGACCTCCAAATATTCCAGCATGAGAAGAACCAAATGGAATTGATCGATCTGCAATTGCCTCTAACTTTCAACCTCATGAACCAAGCCAAAGCATAAGTACAACAATCTGATTCTGTAACACGTTAGATATCCACCCAATCACACACTTTCTTCCAAATCAGAACCAATTTAGGACAGACAAAAAAGAGGTGATAAGAATCCTCAAAGGCCCTAAAATAAAACATACAAGACATTTCATGCGAATTGACAATAATTCCTCTCGCGACAAGGTTCGAACTGGTTGGCAACCTATCAATAACCAATCTCCAAGCAAGCACTTTAATTTTTAATGAAATATCAGTCTTCCAAATTAAGTCCAAAGCCTCTAATCTAGCATCATCGATTGTAACTACAACCTCATTAGAGCTAATGTAATCATAAAACGAACTCACCGAAAATCCTTTAACAGGATCCAAAGTCCACAGCCACTTATCTGCGCCAATATGTTGAATCTGGATGCCTTCCAGTAACACTGCCAGGCCCTGAATCTCTCCCTGCAACCCGCCATTCGAGTTTGCCACATGTTCCGAAACCTCCCAGACCCACCTTCCATCTAACCAACGCCCCATGTCAAATATCAAGCCAAATTTATTGTTGTAGGCTTCAAACAGAATCAGAAACAAGTTCTTAAAAGATCTGTCACCCGTCCAGGCTGAATACCAGAAAAGAATGCCATGGCCGGTTCCCACAACAACACGTAAATGACTAATGAAATTCACTTGTGGGACCGATAGGGATAGAGTCAAAATATCCCTCATCCAGTGAGAATCCACTTTAGAATTCCCCAACACATTATGCAGCTGAACCTTTAAACTAAGGTTGTCGTACCTTCCAGTCATCAATGTGTAGCGCGGTTTTCGTGACCGCCCACATCCGCCTGCGGATGTGGTTGGGTGCTACTTTTTGATTTCTTATTTATCCTATGAAGCTGGAAAGGAAATGGAAGC
Source organism: Lathyrus tuberosus (assembly GCA_022829125.1). NCBI lineage: Eukaryota > Viridiplantae > Streptophyta > Magnoliopsida > Fabales > Fabaceae > Lathyrus > Lathyrus tuberosus. The sequence goes on from JALAZF010000191.1 coordinate 4,772,949, forward strand.
TATCTCAAACTAACCTTGCACGCAAATGTTTTCTTCAACAAATGCTAAGAGAATGGGGAGTTCGGGGTCATGTTATACAATGGGGAGTTGTCAATTACCCATCCTATACATGGTTATCCATGGGTTGTTAGCAATTTTCCTTATTGCTTTCTACTTACTGGTGTTTATCTGTCATGGGTTGGGAAAGTTTCTCCTTTGGGAAGGTTGAGAGATGTTGAAAAGATACTTTTGTTGTTTTTGGGTTTTTCGATGTTTTTGGTAAGGTACTAGACCTAAGGTTTTTTCTTAGTGGGCTCGCTAAGATTTTGCAATCTTATGCCTACGTATTCCCGTTAAAGAAAACAAGGAAATCAGAGCAATCGTAGTTCCTCCTATTCTATGGGAGGAAAAAGATGTTTGGTGTCTTGTTCAAAGCCCAAGATTGAAGCTAAAAGGGTGTTTGTGGGAATTGATTGAAAGATTGAAAAGATTAAAGATTAAGATATAAATATTCGGGAAAAAACATCGGATGAAAATAGAAGGAATATCCGGGAAATCGTCGGATGAAAAGAAAAGGAATATCCAGGAAAGCATCGGATGAAAAAAAGAGGAAAGGGTTTTTACTGTGTTTTTTAGGAAGCTTAAAGGTTCTTTTAAATCCAAGAGGAAATGAGATTGTTCAACTCTACTGGTATGAGAAGTTTACCTTTGTATGATGCCCAAAAGGAGGCTGGTGTATTAAGGGATGAGAATCAACCCTAAATTGGTTTGATGTTTTGACTCTAGAAAGACTGCTCAAGCAAAGGATGACTAGGTTCTATTCCTATACCTTTAAGAGGTCGTCGGGTCCTTGTACTAAGCCCAAGAGATGGCATGAGAACTTCTTAGAAGCCGAAGGGTCCTTGTACAATGCCTAAGAGGAGGCGAGGATGCTTTGAGGAAGCCTGTGGGTCCCCAAACCAAGAGAAGTTCAAGAAATGCAATTCACGGAAAAGAGATCATTCAAGGAAAGGTCGAGGGTTTGGAAGAAACTTAAGAGATGCTATTCACAGAGAATAGATCAACTCTGGGGAGTAGAGTTTCTTTGAAAATTTTTAGGGGTGACAGTCTGAGAAAAGGTTCACCGAGAATACTGCCTTTCTCTTTGTTCCATATTGTTTAACCCCAAGAGAAGGGAAGACTGTATCTGGAATCCTACGGGGGATCTAGTTTTGTTTGTATTTAAGAGTGACCAACAGGGCTTTACCTAGTTCTACGTAGTTGCCGGGAAAAAACTCTAAATAACTATACTAGTATGTATACAGTTGGTATATGACGAGTATTTTAAAAGAGGGTATGAAAGAAGACTAACCATGTGTAGCTTCCCACAATACAGTTATATATATGAAAGCAGATAAAAGAAAGCGGATAAACACTTACCCGTTGTAGAGCTTCCATGTTGTTTTGTTAGTTGTTCAACAAAGAAATTAAAGAAAGTTTTGATAACAAATCATGAATTTGAATCTAAATCACAAGGAAAGTTGTTTTGAAAAGAAACGATATGAATATCCGGGAAAACACCGGATTGCAAGAAAAGATTGCAGATATGAATATCCGGGAAAGCATCTGATAAAAAGAGATAAAAAATAAGAGGTTGAAAATACAAATATCCGGGAAATTGTCGGATTGAAAGAGATAAAAATAAAAAGGTCGCTCGCTAAGACTTTGCAGTCTTATGCCTATGTATTCTCAAACAGGATCTTGAGAAATCAGAGTGGTCGTAGTTCGCCCCTACGGGGCACGAACTATAGAAAATGAAGTTTAAATCGCACAGCGGCGAGAGGGGAAATTTAACCTAAAGTTAACATGCTTGGTTGAATATTCTAATGTCTGTCTCTAATCGAAAGTTAAGTTTGAACTAAGAGATCCTAAGGGAACATGCATACGTGGCAAAACATCACGAAATAAATGAATACACAACAAAGCATTGTGGAATAAATGAATACATGGCAAAGCATCGTGACAGATAAAATATACACGAAAAAACTTCATGGTAACTAACAGATATAATATACATGGAAAAAGATCCGGAGAATAAAAGCATATACACGGTAAAACACCGTGAGTGAAATTGAATAAATGGAAAAACATCATGTGATAAAATATATACACGGCAAGACATCGTGGATAAACAGAGGGAAAATACACGGAAAAACATCGTGTCATCATGGAAAAACATCATGGCAATTGAAACGTACACGGAAGAACATCGTGTAAAATAAACAGAAACTTCACGGCAAAGCATCGTGGTATAAATGGATACACGGCAAAACATCGTGTGAATAAAATATGGATAATGAGTCCAAGAAAACCTACCTATTGGAGCAAGGTCAATGCCTCTTCTCAGACTTCCAGAAGCGAGATAGCGATCCCCAAAGTATCATATAAGAACTCATGCGTCAAGTAAAAGACAAAGCAGAGAAAACCAGAGATCATAGAGAAATCCCCTAAGTCTTATCAAGTGGTTAGAATCGAATTTGAACATTTAATTAATTATTTACAAAAGTTTTACTTGAAAATAATCCTAAGAATAAATTTCCAAATAATTGAATAAAACAATTTAAACAATTAAATGATTAATTACAAATTAATTAAAGTAAATTTAATAACTTAGAAATTATTAACATATTTTAGAATATTTAATCAAGATTAACTAAACTAAAAAATAAAGTTGTATTAAAAAGAAAAATGGGCCACAAGAAGAATTATCAATTAATTTAAATATTAATATTTAATAAAATTAATTAATAATTTAATTAATCAACATTAAATAAAAATATCTAAATTAATTAATAATTAAACAATATTTTTTTTACATTTTTAAATATTTATTAACCTAATTAAAACTAGAAATAAGAAAATTAAAATTAAATAATGAAAGAGAGAAATATATGTGGGAGAGAATTGAGAAAACAATGTGAGGAAATTGTTTTGGTGTGAGAATTATGTGAAAATCTCTTGTCTATTTATAGTAAAATTTTAACTTAAAAACTTAGCAATGGTGATGTATGCAATGACATATAACAAGCTTAAAAATTAAGCTAACTTAATTTTTAAGCTAATTTAATTTTTAAGCTAAATTAAATATCTATATAATAGAATAATAAAAATAAAATTGTATTAAAAACAAAATTTTTTCAAAAATAAATATATAAAAAACAAAAATTCATAAATAAACAAATTTTTTATAAAAAAAAAAATATGAATTTTAAAAATAATTTAAATATATATATATATATATATATATATATATATATATATATATATATATATATATATATATATATATAATATATATACATATAAAAATTATGAAAACTATATAAAAAAATATATAAAAAATAAAAAGACAAATAAAAACAAATATATATATATATATATATATACGGTAATTTTATATATATTATTATTATTATATTATTTTTTTATTATTTTTATTTTCATTTTTATTTTATATATGTAAAAATAAAATAAAAATGAGAAATCGATTAAATCGTGCGAAAGATAGATGAATAATAAACATTTGTAAATTTAATTGAAAAACACGTCCGTTCATTGATTTTTCGCATAATTAACCAAAAAAAGACAGAAATTTCAATGCATAACTGAAAATTCAAACGATTTGCATGACAAAAACAAATGATATGATATGCAGATGACACGAAGTGAAAACACAATCGGGTTTTGACAATCGGATGGTCAAAATTTGGGGTATGACAGATGCCCCTATTTAATCTTCTTTGGCCTGAAGGTATGAATAGCAAAGAGTTTTATACCTTCGAGGTATAAGTGGATTAAATATCAGAGTACCTAGAATTTTGACCGTGAATGCAGATGAAATGATATGTGATGAATGGAATACTTTTGAACTCTGTGGGGAATGATGCCACAGGAGACAGACCAACATAATTTTCTTGGGATATAAGATATGGTGGAAATTTGCCGATGCGACAAAGGGTATTCAGTAGTATTTAGAAAGAAAGGGATAAAATCTGGAACAAAGATACATACATCTGGAAAAACATCAAATGCGAAAGAGGTAACACACTCTGGAAAACATATCTGCAACATCTGGAAAAGAGTTAGATGTATTAAAAAATAACTTTGAGGGTAAATCCGAAACATTTAGAAAAGCGTTAAATGTACAGGAAAATTTTTTGAAGACTGGCAGAATGACGGACATATCCGGAAATTCATCAGATAAGCACATCAGAACAAAAGTTACATTTGGCAAAACATCAGATGAGAAAAAGTCATATTCGGGAGAGCATCAAATAAACATGTAAAGAGTTTCTAGAAGAGCATCAGAATAAAAGAGACATATCCGGAAGAGCATCGGATGAACACAAAGAAAGTTCTGGAAAAGCATCAGAACAAACAGGCATATCCGGAAGATCATCGAATATAAACAAAGAAAGTTCTGGAAAAACATTAGAACGGGTTTTGGAAAAACTTCAAAACCAAAAGATACATCCGGAAGAACATCGGGTCGACACAGAGAAACGTTCTGGAAAAGCATCAGAACAAATAGACATATCCGAAAGGACATCGGATAGAAACAAAGTCATATCTGGAAGAACATCAGATAAGACATAAAAGTATTGGTGCCAGATAAGTCAAACTTTGTAGAAAGGTAAGATGTTGATAATAACACGACCACTGATGAATGCAAATGAGGATTAAAACACTCTTGAATGCATAGTATACAAAAATGTCATGATGTATGATTAAATGTATGTAATTCAAATGAAAATGCTGACAACAAGTTTAGACTCTTTGAGGAGTGAAAATCAGACTGGAAGACTGATTCCTCAACACAGAGATCACTGCCATTTCTTAGGGACTGAAAATGTTGTTTATTAAACACCTCTTGGTCATACTGATAAACTGTATCAAGTTTATAATCCTTGGAGGAAGGCTGGAGAGCTACTTGGGGATTTTTCCAAATAAATTGCCCCAGACTCGCTGACTGTTGTAGATGAACTGATTATTGCTTCAGCTTGAATGATGATGACTGTAAGCTGTATACCAGGAAGGTTTGCCCCAGTAATGAGTCTCGAAAGTTTTTTCTGAATAAACCAATTCTGAGAAGGACTTGCACTGAACAAATCCTGAATTAATTCTTAACAGGCTATGGAAAGAACTTGCCCCTGATAGGATCACTGACCAAGTTTCTAAATCGTTTTGAAAATTCCTTCAGAGGAAAGCTAGTTTGCAATCAAAAATGTTTATTTAAACATGGCAAATTTAATGCAAAGTTCATGCAAAATTTTTGAAAACAAAACCATTGTTTTAGAAAAAATACAGTAATATGAATTACTGATTAAAAACACGGTGGTTTAAAATATTTTGAATGAAAGGTAAAATAGAGGTATGATACCAAAACAAATGATTTGCAAAAAATGATTTTGGAGTCAATTTACGCAACCTTCCTGTAGTACACTTTCAAAATAACCTTGCTTCAATTAGGTTTTTTGAGGGTTATAACTTGACCTGGTTCACGGTTTATGAAAGAAAGATAAAGGCTCGAAATTTGTTTGGTGCCCACCCCCTTCGTGATGTTCTCCAGTCCTATGCTCAGTTAAACTTAAATTGTGCATTCAGGTTCCAAAAGGTTTCGGAGTTGTACTGATGATAGTGATGACGATGGTCCAGAAGTCTTGAGACGACAGCCACTGCTTCTTTACAACATTTAGTTGTTTTTCGTCTTTGTGGACTTTTTCAAAGATCGAGGATTTAAGGACCTCTTCTCTGTATTATCCTTAGATTTTGCCTGAACTATTTCTTTTGAAATTTATAGTCAGCGGGATGCCCTAGTTTTTTGCCTAAGTTTTTTTATTTATTTTTTATTTATTTTTTTGACTTAGCGGGCTTTTTCTTTTTTATTTCTTCTTAGAAAGAAAGTGACTGCTAGATTTGATGATTACGATGGACCATCACTGGCTTTTGATTTGAAAAACATTTTCAGCGTCTGCTTGTTGTATGTAAACGTTTTAAACATGAATGCACAACCCAAATTAAACTGAGAACTACCCGGCCCCGGGTTAAAATTGCGGGTTTTTTATAAAGAAATAAACTCTTATTTCAAGGCTCAAAAGGGGTTAACGAGGGATTATCTTCCTTATATCTCCAGTGTTTGAGAATTGAAAAATGTCTTACATCGTCAGCAAAGTTTTTTATTTGAAAGCATACCGACAACAATTATGGGTATTACGTTTTCGTCATCCTCCCACAAATATTTGCATAGTAAAAAATTTGAAAAAGAAGTGTATTTTTTTTAAAGTTTTTGTTTTTGAAAAAGAAAGCATAAAGATGAAAATAAACAGATGATTTGAATCAAAATATTGTACATGCTATTCATTAAAACTGACATTTAAAGATAAGCAAGCTGAAAGCAACTATGATACAAACAAGGAAAATGAAAAATACACAGAAACAAGGTCAGTGACTAATCAAACACAAGGATGAGCTATCCTGTCTTTGGGAAGTAACTGAACTGAAGTTGATTGAAGTTTCAGTTCTTATGTTCAGGCAGAGGATTGCGTTGGACATTAGGATTGGTGTCACGAAAGCTGAGGAGGTTGTCTCTTATCAGATCCCGCACTCTAGCCTTTAGTGCATAACATCTTTCTAAATCGTGGCCCGCAGCTCCTTCATGGAATGCGCAATGAAGGTCAGATCTGAATCCAGGTGGAAGTGGATTTGGAGGAAGAGGTGTTGCCTTAGTAGTAATCGCTCCTTTCTGAACCAAAATAGGGTACAGTTTAGTGTACGTCATAGGAATAGGATCAAAGTGAGTCCTATTGTAGTTCTGGTTTTGTCCAACAGCCGGACGTTGAGGAGCTTGAGCTAGTCGAGCAGCCAACAAAGGAGTGATAGCAGCAATATGAGCTGGATTAGGCTGGTGAGGTCTGTAATGAGGTTTCCTATCCTCAACCAAGAAAGAATTAGTCTGATCTTCCCTCTTCTTTTGGAAGTTCCCATAGGGTTTCTTTACATCGTTAGAAGGTTCAACAGTTTTAGAGACCTTTCCATTCTTGATACCTTCTTCAAGTCTCTGGCCAATGATGACCAAGTCTGTGAAGTTTGATGAAACATTGACAATCATCTTTTCCCAAAAGATGGGAGGTAAAGTGTCTAAGAATATTTCGGTAAGCTCTTTCTCAGCCAAAGGGGGTTCGACCTGAGAAGCCAACTCTCTCCACCGTTGAGCATACTCTTTGAAAGATTCTTTCTCATTCTGAGTCATGTTCTAGAGTTGACGACGGTCTAGAGTCATGTCCAGGTTGTACTTGTACTGATTCATGAAAGCATTGATAAGATCCTGCAAGCAATGAATGTTGCTTCGTTCAAGGTTCATGCACCACTTGAGTGAAGCTCCACTTAAGGAATCTTGAAAGCAATGGATGAGCAACTTCTGGTTTTTGGTGTAGGCAGCCATCTTACGAAAGTACATTACCAAATGAGCCTTTGGGCAGGAGTCGCCTTTGTACTTTATAAACTCATGGGTCTTAAATTTGGCTGGCATAACGAGGTTAGACACAAGACACATGTTGTCTGCATCAACGTTGAAGAAGTCATTTCCTTCTACAGCTCTGAGCCTTTTCTCCAAAGTTTGATATTGTTCATTGGCATCTTCAGGCTCGATGTCCACATTGTCCTTACTTTGAGCACTAGCATTGTAATCAAAGTTAGGATTCTCAAAGGGAATTCTGGCAGTTCGTACCAGAGGTCTAGGTTCTGAGACAATAGGGACTTAAAACTCTGGTCTTGGAGCTTGACCGACCAAAGTGGTAGTGACCTGTTGTGGAATGAAGTCGTGAGGTAATCCAAATTCCGGCCATGTAGATGGTGGCATCTGAACAGGCTGAGGCTCAATAGCAGCACTCGTGATTTCTTGGATGACAGTCCTCTGAGGTGGCTCTCCTCTGGCAATTAGGACCTGAAGCATTTCCATTAAACTAGTCATGCTTGACTTCAGATCATTTATTTCCATCCTAATCTCTGCATTATGCACTTCTTGTTCTGACATTTTGCACCTGACGTTAGCTCTAGTCCCGTATCGGTGATGAGGAATCAGTTTGACGACTTACAGATGGCTGAAAGACAAAAGGTTGGAATGAATTGACGATGACCTGGACGTATGTATGAAATATGCAATGGATGCAAATGCAATGCATGGATGCAGCACACAAAAACATAGAAAAAACATGGGGTCAAAGGTTCGGTGTTATGAAGTCAAGGCTCTACCCATCCCTAAAGGTTTTACTGGTGATTTTTTGTACCTGTCCTCAAAATCACTGACCCCTCTTGGGATAACGACAACAAGCGAATCACCAACCGAGCTGTAGTATCTTATAGTAATCTAAAATAAGGGTAGTATCGCGTGATAACTATTTTTGATAGTTTCCGCACTACAAAATGGTTTCAGTCTACTAAAATCCTCAGCTTCTCAGATAACCCAATCGACCAATCTGCTTTCAACAACCGAAGTCATATAGACATTGAATCCGCAAAGGGCATCTCCACTGATTCAATGGTCGATCGGGACCTCTTATTTGGGAGTCACTCCCTGTAAGATTACCCGTCTAGTGCCATAACTTATCTTAGGTGTATACTCAATCTTTCCACATGCGGCATCACACACATTCCCATTAGCAGAAAAATAAACACGGATATCAAGTAGGAAAAGCGGTATATATATATATATATATAATATATATATATATATAGAAAAATTTATAACAACCTAGACCTCTTAGGAATTCTAACCCTAGTTTGCGTCCCCAACAGAGTCGCCATTTTTCTGTAGCGCGGTTTTCGTGACCGCCCACATCCGCTTGCGGATGTGGTTGGGTGCTACTTTCTGATTTCTTATTTATCCTATGAAGCTGGAAAGGAAAGGGAAGCTATCTCAAACTAACCTTGCACGCAAATGTTTTATTTAACAAATGCTAAGAAATTAGGGAGTTCGGGGTCAGGTTATACAATGGGGAGTTATCAATTACCCCTCCTATACATGGTTATCCATGGGTTGTTAGCAATTTTCCTTACTGCTTTCTACTTACTGGTGTTTATCTGTCATGGGTTGGGAAAGTTTCTCCTTTGGGAAGGTTGAGAGATGTTGAAAGATATTTTTGTTGTTTTCGGGTTTTTCGATATTTTTGGTAAGATACTGGACCTAAGGTTTTTGTTTAGTGGGCTCGCTAAGATTTCGCAATCTTATGCCTACGTATCCCCATTAAAGAAAACAGGGAAATAAGAGCAATCGTAGTTCCTCCTATTCTATGGGAGGAAAAAGATGTTTGGTGTCTTGTTCAAAACCCAAGATTGAAGCTAAAAGGGTGTTTGTGGGAATTGATTGAAAGATTGAAAAGATTAAAGATTGAGATATAAATATCTTGGAAAAAACATCGGATTAGAAGGAATATCTGGGAAAGCGTCGGATGAAAAGAAAAGGAATATCCGGGAAAGCATCGGATGAAAAAAAGAGGAAAGGGTTTTTCCTGTGTTTTTTAGGAAGCTTGAGGGTTCTTTGAAATCCAAGAGGAAATGAGACTGTCCAAGTCTACTGGTATGAGAAGTTTACCAATGTATGATGCCTAAGAGGAGGCTGGTGTATTAAGGGATGAGAATCAACCCTAAATTGGTTTGATGTTTTGACACTAGAAAGACTGCTCTAGCAATGGATGACTAGGTTCTGTTCCTATACCTTTAAGAGGTTGTCGGGTCCTTGTACTAAGCCCAAGAGAAGGCATGAGAACTTCTAAGAAGCTGAAGGGTCCTTGTACAACGCCCAAGAGGAGGCGAGGATGTTTTTAGGAAGCCTGTGGGTCCCCAAACCAAGAGAAGTTCAAGAAATGCAATTCACATAGAAGAGATCATTCCAGGAAAGTTTGAGGGTTTGGAAGAAACTAAAGAGATATTATTCACGGAGAATAGATCAACTCTGGGGAGTAGAGTTTCTTTGATAATTTCTAGGGGTGACAGTCTGAGAAAAGGTTCACCGAGAATACTGCCTTTCTCTTTGTTCCATATTGTTTAACCCCAAGAGAAGGGAAGACTGTATCTGGAATCCTACTGGGGATCTAGTTTTGTTTGTATTTAAGAGTGACCAACATGGCTTTACCTAGTTCTAGACGTAGTTGCCGGGGAAAACTCAAAATAACTATACTAGTATATATACAGTTGGTATATGATGAGTATTTTAAAAGAGGGTATGGAAGAAGACTAACCATGCACAGCTTCCCACAATACAGTTATGTATATGAAAGCAGATAAAAGAAAGCAGATAAACACTTACCCGTTGTAGAGCTTTCATGTTGTTTTGTTAGTTGTTCAACAATGAAATTAAAGAAAGTTTTGATAATAAATCATGAATTTGAATCTAAATCACAAGGAAAGTTGTTTTGAAAAGAAATGATATGAATATCTGGGAAAACACCGGATTGCAAGAAAAAATTGTAGATATGAATATCCAGGAAAGCATCAGATAAAAAGAGATAAAAAATAAGAGGTTGAAAATACAAATATCCGGGAAAACGTCGGATTGAAAGAGATAAAAATAAAAAGGTCGCTCACTAAGACTTTGCAGTCTTATGCCTACGTATTCTCAAACGGGATCTTGAGAAATCAAAGCGGTCGTAGTTCGCCCCTACGGGGCACGAACAACAGAAAATGAAGTTTAAATCGCACAGCGGCGAGAGGGGAAATTTAACCTAAAGTTATCATGCTTGGTTGAATATTCTAATGTCTGTCTCTAATCGAAAATTAAGTTTGAACTAAGAGATCCTAAGGGAACATGCATACATGGTAAAACATCACGGAATAAATGAATACACAACAAAACATTGTGGAATAAATGAATACACGGCAAAGCATCGTGATAGATAAAATATACACGGAAAAACATCCTAGTAACTAACAGATTTAATATACACGGAAAAACATCCGGAGAATAAAAGCATATACACGACAAAACATCGTGTGTGAAACTGAATACATGGAAAAATATCATGTGATAAAATATATACACGACAAGACATCGTGGATAAACAGAGGGAAAATACACGGCAAAACACGGTGTCATCATGGAAAAACATCATGGCAATTGAAACGTACACGGAAGAACATCGTGTAAAATAAACAGACACTTCACGGCAAAGCATCGTGGTATAAATAAATACACGGCAAAACATCGTGTGAATAAAATATGGATAATGAGTTCAAGAAAACTTACCTATTGGAGCAAGGTCCAATGCCTCTTCTCAGACTTCCAGAAGCTAGATAACGATCCCCAAAGTATCATATAAGAACTCATGCGTCAGGTAAAAGACAAAGCAGAGAAAACCAGAGATCATCGAGAAATTCCCTAAGTCTTATCAAGTGGTTAGAATCGAATTTGAACATTAAATTAATTATTTACAAAAGTTTTACTTGAAAATAATCCTAAGAATAAATTACCAAATAATTGAATAAAACAATTTAAACAATTAAATGATTAATCACAAATTAATTAAAGCAAATTTAATAACTTAGATATTATTAACATATTTTAGAATATTTAATCAAGATTAACTAAACTAAAAAATAAAGTTGTATTAAAAAGAAAAATGGGCCACAAGAAGAATTATCAATTAATTTAAATATTAATATTTAATAAAATTAATTAATAATTCAATTAATCAATATTAAATAAAAATATCTAAATTAATTAATAATTAAACAATATTTTTTTTATATTTTTAAATATTTATTAACCTAATTAAAACTAGAAATAAGAAAATTAAAAATAAATAATGAAAGAGAGAAATATATGTGGGAGAGAATTGAGAATACAATGTGAGGAAATTGTTTTGGTGTGAGAATTATGTGAAGATCTCTTGTCTATTTATAGTAAAATTTTAGCTTAAAAATTAAGCAATGGTGATGTATGCAATGACATATAACAAGCTTAAAAATTAAGCTAATTTAGTTTTTGAGCTAACTTAATTTTTAAGCTAAATTAAATATCTATATAATAGAATAATAAAAAAAATTGTATTAAAAACAAAAGTTTTATAAAACAAAATATATAAAAAACAAAAATTCATAAATAAACAAAATTTGTATAAAAAAAACAAAATATATGAATTTTAAAAATAATTTAAATATACATTTATATATATATATATATATATATATATACATATATATATATATACATATATATATATATATATATATATATATATATATATATATACATATAAAAAATATGAAAAATATATAAAAAATATATAAAAAATAAAAAGACAAATATATATATATATATATATATATATATATGTGGAAATTTATATATATTATTATTATTATATTATTTTTTTATTATTTTTATTTTTATTTTTATTTTATATATGTAAAAATAAAATAAAAATTAGAAATCGATTAAATCGTGCGAAAATAGATGAATAATGAACATTTGTAAATTTAATTGAAAAACACGTCCGTTCATCGATTTTTAGCATAATTAACCAAAAAAGACAGAAATTTCAATGCATATATTCTGACTGAAAATTCAAACGATATGCATGACAAAAACAAATGATATGATATGCAGATGACACGAAGTGAAAACACAATCGGGGTTTGACAATCGGGTGGTCAAAATTTGGGCTATGACACAATGGATGCCACAACTCATTACCGTCATGGATGAATTTCCAAAGCCACTTGGAAAGAAGAGCTTTGTAAAATAGACGTACATGTTTAATACCAAGACCCCTACAATGTTTCGGTTTACAGCAAGATTTCCAACTTACCCACGAGATGAACCCATTGTTCGAAGCACCAGCCCACAGAAACCGCCTTTGAATGGCGATAATTTCTTTCACAACCTGCTTAGAAACCTTAAAAAAGGAGAGGTGATGAATCGGTAAGTTCGCTAGCAAAAAGTTTATAAGGGTAACCCTCCCTCCAATCAACAAATTTCAACCAATCCATTTAGACAACCTAACTTTCAAGAAATCCATGACCGACCGCCAGAACGAAACCATATGATGAAAAAACCTCGTTTTAGATAGAAGAAAATGCTCCGCAACCACCAAGAAATCTTGCTCTTGCCCAACACCATACAGACAGCTTTTAGAAAAATTTATCTTCAGGCCAGAAATAAGCTCAAAGCCCCTTAAAATTGTCTTGAAAACCCACAGGTTTTAGATCGATCCATCTCCAAAAAGGAGGGTATCGTCAGCAAACTGGAGAATGCTCACAACCGAGGAATCATTGAGTTTAAAAGCAGAAAGGATATTCAGATCCGTAGCTTTTTTTATTAAACAGGACAAACCTTCAGACACTATAGCGAACAAGAAGGGCGATAAGGGATTTCCTTGTTTAAGTCCTCTCGTCGCCTTGAAATCCAAAGATGGACTACCGTTAACCAGAACCGACAAAAAACTATTGTAAACAGATCCACAAACCCACTTTAACCAGTTGTTAACGAACCCCATATTAATCAGCATAGAATCAAGAAACGACCATTCGATGTAGTCATAAGCCTGCGCGAAATCCACTTTGAATAATATACACTTCTTCTTTTTTCTTCTAGAAAAGTCGATGGTTTCATTAGCAACCAGGACACCATCCAGGAGCTGTCGGCCCGGAATAAATGCTGTTTGGGCGGGCAAAATTAGCTTACCAATTAGAGATCCCAACCTCTTTGCAAGCATTTTGGATATAATTTTGTTAATGCACCCGATAAGGCTGATCAGTCTAAAGTCATCAAACGATTGAGGGCTCTAAACCTTAGGCACAAGCGACAAGAAAGAAGATATGAAAGCTTTTGCAAACTTACCTGAGGAGAAAAACTCAAGAACGCAATTGACAACATCAGGACCAACAATCTCCCAACAATGCTTAAGAAATTTAAAATTAAAGCCATCCGCTCCAGGGCATTTATTCCCGTCATAGTTAAAAACCGCATCACGTACCTCATCAGAGGTAAAATCAGACTCCAAAAATAGAGAATCTTCAGCGCTAAGAACCGCTACGTTATCCATTATGCAAACCGGCCTAGTATTTCCCAGAGTTTCAAATTTCTTCTCAAAGAACAACTTGGTTTCCAATTTGATAACAGTAGGATCTTCTACTATTAATCCATCCACCTTAATCATAAAGACAAAATTAAAGTTGTACCTTGCTTTAAAAGAGCTATGGAAGAAACGCGTATTAGCATCGCCATCACCTAACCATTTAATTATGGATTTCTGCCTAATCATATTCTCTTTCAGTCTGAGATTTTTCCAAAGTTCTTCTTGCGCTCCTAATCTGGCCTGAAGAGCATCAACATCCTGAGTACTCTCAGAATCCCCCGAATTCATCTCAAATTCGTTAACAAGATGAACACAATCCTCTATCTTCAGATCCAGCCAGCCAAATATGTTAACAATCCACCATCTTAAATCTTTTTTGAGGACTCTAAACTTATTCAACAAAATGTTATTGTACGAACCAGTAACCGTAGCAGAATTCTAGGACTTAGCAACGAAAGTTGTAAAGTCTTTGTGTTCTATCCAACAGTTGAAGAAGCAGAACGGTTTCGACCCCTAATTCACAAAATTAGATTTCAACCACAACTGGTGGTGATCAGAAACCTCTCTATCACCCACACATTGGTTTTTCAGATCCATCTTATCCATAATCAATTTGTTCACCAAAAATCTATCCAGCCTACTATGGCATAAGCCATTCGAATTGAACCACGTATACAAGTTCCCAGTCACAGGAAGATCAATAAGGTTCAGATCTTCAGTAAAAGAACCAAACTCTGCCTTTTCACTAAGGCTAGAACTGCTCCTACCCTTTCTTTCCTCTCTAGTTTTTATTGTGTTAAAGTCTCCACCGATGATCCACCCTCCTAAAGGTATACAATTTTTAACAGCAATCAAATCAGATCACAACCTTCTTTTATCAAAGATCCCGCACGGAGAATATACATTCACAACATACAAAATAATATTCTTCCAGGAGAATTGAATACCCAAATATCCTTTCCCACCAAAGCTTGAATATGCTGATAGAGATCCTTTTTTCCACATCGTAACCATACCACCAGATTGACCTTCAGAGTTTGTCGCCGACCACTCGACCTCCACTGAATTCCAAAGGCTATTAATAACCCTATCATCAATGGACCGCAATTTGGTCTCTTGTAACAAGCACACGTCCACCTGCCCCTTTGCAAGCATATGGGCGATTCTCCTTCTTTTGATAGAGCTACAACATCCTCGAACATTGAACGATACAATATTTATGATCCACATCTTTCCACACCCTTCTTACCAGGCCTTGCTAACTTATCATCTAATTCCAATTTCTTCAAAATGCTTTCAAAGACTTCATCATATTCTTGCCCTTCAATCCCTAATTGTTTCATGGAAAACCACACTTTGGCAAAAACATCATTTAGCACCTTCTTTCATCTAGAGTTACCCCTAATCACATCAGTATCAGTTAAAGACTCTCCACATAACAGAGATCCATTAGAAACTCTAGATACGCCAACCCCTGATTAGACAGATCAACCTTGTCTCTTGAAGGGAAACAAGAAGAGGCGCCAGGAACCTCAATAGCAGCGTGGAGCAAAGATGAAAAGTACGAGGGTGAATGTGGAATTTTGACGCAATCATATACTTCATGTAACAACTTCTTTTTTCTGACTTTAGCCCACCGATACGGCCTAATTAACCCTCCTGGAGGCCTAGATATTGGATCAGAGCAGTTAAGATCCACCACTAGCCCACCTTTAGTACGATCCCCTTTTTCTAATGATATTGCTCTAGTCACTTCCTTAAACTTTCATTTTCCACCTCAAAGGGCACAATAGAGATTTGTCTACCATGATGGCCCAAACTACCTCCCAAATCTTCCATCAGCACTAGCAAATCGACAGGTGTCCCATTCTGTCTAGGATCAAGATTATCAGGTTCCAAACCAACCTCACATTGAGTAACCTCGTTAACTTCCGTACCTGCTACATCCACAATCCTAATGCTATCAGAAACAAGTGAAAGCTCACCTGTATCACCTTTCCCGAGGTCTGAACCACTCCTAGAGTGTGCAACTTCATTATCCCTAGCTACTCCTTTAAGGATACTAGAGTCTACCTTTTCCATGCCGTTGACATTCTCCCATCCACCCTCTTCCTCATCAGAGGAGTCAACAAACTTAGATGACGAATACATACCTTCCTTTTGGCGAAAAAACTTACCATGATAAGCACATAATTCTTACACCAGAGTTAAGCTGAAGTAAGTCCCATTGATCTCCATAACCACTATCTCGTTCAAAATAGCAGAAAGTTTAGTTTTAATCCGAAAACGCGCGACGTCTAATTTCTCCTTCCCAAGCGTTTCGTCATCAATCTGGATCAGGTTACCTACTTTGCTTGCAATGCGTTTGAAATTAGTAGGATTCCAAGCCACACAAGGTAACCTATAACATTTAACCCAAGTAAATCTTTCCAAGTCAGTCTCGACCGGGGACCAATTACGAATACTGCTGAACAGAGTGTCGAACCACTCTCTAGCTTCTGCAATCACATCTTCAATAACACCATTATTAACTTCTTCAAGCAGACACATATTAGCACCCAAGGGTGACGCCCTAATATTAAAAAACCCCTATTCATTCAGTTTCTTCTGGACATCTTCCGCACAACCTCCTTCTATCACCACCCCTATGATAGCCTTTTCAAACCTATTCGAATCCACATTATCGACGCCCAGTAGGATGGGAATTTCATGGGCATTCGCAGGTTGGGTTCCCTCAAACAAAGCTCCACCCACAGCTTGGGAAAAGGATCTACCCTTATTAACCTTACTCCTAATACCCAAATCTTGGACAGAAACACTCTTGAAACTAGATACTCTTCCTTCCCTATGACCCATCGGTTTATCAACCACTTGGAACCTTGGAATATCACGAACAATTTCTTACCCTTTAGGATTATACTATCTAATTTCAGCGCCAAAATCCGAGGGTCATGACCCTTTCTGAACTTAGCAAATCTGAATCTCCTCCCAAGTTTATCCCTTCTCGTCGGAATAAAGACTTCAAAAATTACCCCATAAACTGAGAAAACCTCGATACTAGTTTGTTTTTCTAACCTTTTGTCTACATGAGTGGGATTGAAACAATTAGGGGAGATGCTTTTGATTCTCCAAAGTGTTTAAGTTGTGGAGTGTTTATTCTATGTGCTGCTGATTTCAAGGGTGTAGGTGTTGTGGGAGCTGTGTTGTTTCTAAAACTGAAGGGAATGCAGATTTGAGGTTCCTGTCTGCTGGTCAAGTTGGGATGTCTTTGAGGGATAACGATCAGGTATTGGTAATGTTTGCTTATTGGAGAGTAGAGAGCAATGTGACAGCTATTGATATGCTAGTGATGTGTAATTTCCTGATGTTTTTCCTGAAGATATCTGCAACTTGCCTCCAGAGCCTGAACCTGAGTTCGATAAAGGTAGGAAGTGGTTTGTTTTGCTAGACGAGTGGATGAGTCAGGTATCAATGACACCATACAGGATGTCCGCATCAGAGTTGGGAGAATTGAAGAATCAGTTGGGAGAGTTACTTGAAAAGATATTTATTAGACCAAGTGTATCGTCTTGGGGAGCTCTAGTGTTGTCAGTGAAGAAGAGAGATGGTAGTATGCGATTATGTGTTGATTATTGACAGCTGAATAAAGTGACGATAAAAAATAAATCTCCTCTTCCGAGAATCGATGACTTAATGGATCAACTAGTAGGGGCATGTGCATTTAGCAAAATTGATTTGAGGTCAGGTTACCATCATATCCGAGTTAAAGACAAGGATATTCATAAGACGGCTTTTAGAACCTGATATGGTCATCACGAATATTCAGTGATGCCTTTTGGAGTGTCTAATGCACCATGGGTGTTCATGGAATATATGAATCATATTTTTCATCCGTACCTTGATCAATTTGTCGTAGTATTTATTGACGACATATTGATTTAGTCTAAGTCAAATGAGGAGCATGCATAACATTTTTTAGTTGTACTACAGGTGCTTAAAGAAAATAAGTTGTTTGCAAAATTGTCGAAGTGTGAGTTTTGGTTAGCTGAAGTGATTTTGCTGGGTCATGTGATTTCTGGTGATGGCATAGCAGTGGATCCGTCCAAGGTAGATGCAGTACTACAGGGGGAAACTCTTAAATTAGTTACAGAGATCAGAAGCTTCTTAGGGTTGGCTAGTTACTATCGTAGATTTATTGAAGGGTTTTTAAATTTAGCTCTTCCGTCGACTCAGTTGACTCGAAAGGGTCATGCCTATGTTTGGGATTTGCATTATGAAGAAAGCTTTAGAGAACTAAAAAAGAAGTTTACTACAACTCCAATTTTAATTTTACCAAATCCTTTTGAATCGTTTGTGGTATACTGTGATGCGTTTAAAATGGGTTTAGGTCGTGTGTTAATGCAGAATGGTAAGGTGGTGGCGTATGCTTCACGACAACTAAAAGTACACAAGAGGAATTAACCCACTCACGATCTTGAACTAGCAGTGGTGGTATTTGTGTTAAAAATTTGGAGACATTATCTTTATGGTTCAAGGTTTGATGTATATAGTGACCGTAAGAGTTTTAAATACTTATTTGATCAAATGGAGTTGATCATGAGGTAGAGGAGTTGGTGCGAATTTCTGAAGGATTGTGACTTTGGTTTAAATTATCATCCAGGTAAAGCTAACGTCGTGGCTGATGCTTTAAGTCAGAAGTCTATTCATATGTCGGCATTGATGGTTAGGGAATTAAAGTTAATTGAGCAGTTTACAGATATGAGTATGGTTTGTGAAATGATACTGGAAAATGTGATACTGGGTATGTTAAAATTAAACAATGAATTCCTTAATGAGATCAGGGAGAATCAAAAATTGGATGTTAAGCTAACGGGTCTATTGCCTTCAGAGAACACAATTGCAGATCGTGATTTTAAGGTAGATGAATATGGAGTACTGAGGTATCGAGGTAGAATATGTGTGCCTGACAATCCTGAACTGAAGAAATTGATTCTTGAGGAAAATCATAGGAGTAGTGTGAGCATTCATCATGGGGCTACAAAGATGTATCGGGATCTCAAGAAAATATTTTGGTGGCCAGGAATGTAACGAGATGTAGCACATCTTGTATACGCGTGTTTGACTTACCTGAAGTCAAAAGTAGAACACAAGAAACCTCCGGGTTTGATGCAACCTTTGGACATTCCAGAGTGGAAGTGGGATAGTATTTCCATGGACTTCGTGAAGGGATTACGGAATACTCCTAGAGGGAATGATACTATATGGGTGATTGTCGATAGATTGACAAAATTAGCACACTTCATTCCAATTAACATCAGTTTCTCTTTACAGAAGTTAGCTGAGATTTATATCTGTGTGATAGTGAAGTTGCATGGAGTTCCTTTGAGTATACTTTATGACAAAGACCCTCGGTTTATATCCAGATTTTGGGAAAGTTTACAAGATGCTTTAGATAGTAAACTGAAGTTGAGTTCTACTTACCATCCGCAGACTAATGGGCAGACTGAGAGAACTATGCAATCATTGGAGGACTTGTTGAGGGCTTGTATACTCGAGCAAGGAGGTACTTAGAATAGTCATTTGTCTCTGATCGAGTTTAGTTATAAAAATAGTTTTCATTCTAGTAATGATGTCGTTTGAAGCATTATATGGTCGGAGGTGTAGGACACCTCTGTGTTGGTATAAATCGAGCGAGAGTGTTGTACTTGGACCAGAGATTGTCCAACAGACTACTGAAAAACTGAAGAGGATCCGAGATAAAATGAAAACAACACAGAGTAGACATAAGAGTTATCATGATGCGAGAAGAAAAGATTTGGAATTTATGGAAGGTGATCATGGGTTACTTAGAGTTAATCCTGTGACAGGCGTTGGACTTGCGCTAAAATCAAAGAAGCTGACTCCTAAATTTATTGGTCCGTATCAGATTTCTTAGAGAATTGGGGTTATTGCTTATAGAATGACCTTACCACCCGATCTTTTGAATTTACGTGACATGTTCCATGTATCACAACTTCGGAAGTATATTCGCGATCCATCTCATATGATTAGGATGGATGATGTACAAGTGAAGGACAAACTTATGGTAGACGCATTACCCGTGAGAATTAAGGATCGAAAATTGAAGAAGCAAAGAGGAAAACCGATTGCTCTAGTGAAAGTTGTTTGGGGAGGAGTAGCTGGAGGAAATATGACTTGGGAGATGGAGATCCGGATGCGGGAAACATACCCCGAATTGTTCTCGTTAGGTAAATTTTCGAGGACGAAAAATATTCTTAGTAAGGGAGACTTGTAACGCCACAAAATTTTATTATTTGTATTCGTAATATAATTGTGCGATTTGTGTGTGTTGTAGTGTTATGTTGTATTAAGGGATATCCTTGAGTGTAGTACATCAACCTTAGAAATTAGAATTTAAGGTATTAGGGGTGTGTGAACAAAATAGTATTGACATGGGGGCGGTGGGAGAAGTTGTGGTTGTTACCATTATTTAATAGTAATAGTAATAGTTAAATATTTATTTTAATTATTATTGTTATAGTGATGTATTCAAATAAATATTTGATTTTGATTTATTACAATAAAAATTTAATTTAGATTTTCCAGCAAACAGAAAGACAACCTTTCCTATTTACAAACACCTGTAAAAAAATACAACTACTTTCTTATAGATAAAATTCACCTCATACTTGTCGAAATATTATAGTAAACAAATAATTTTAATACATATAGACTTTGCAGCAAACTTAATAAACTTGAAAGCTTTGTTGCTTTATGATATTCTAAAAATTAAATTATTCCTTTTTCTCTAACAATTAATAAATACTAATGAACTTCAGTGCTCAAGGACTTAGAAACTTTTATTTGATATGCAAATTATGCACTAAAAATTTATGTTAAAGTGTTAGGAACACAGTAATTATATTTTTCTAGGAAAAAGGATATTTGAAATGTGAATATTCTGACTTTAAATACATCGCAACATGTTTCTTGAAAATGTGTTGCAATGATTGAAAATGTTCATGATTAATTACAATGATATGTGAAAAGAATTCATGAAATATGTGCAATAAAAAGGTATTGCAATGTTTCAAAATTTTCAAAAAGATTTATGGTCCAATTGATTGGGGTATTCCATACAATCAATTTGCACTAAATGTAATGTTAAAAAATATGCAAAATACACTAATCTAATCGATTTGTGTCTTCATCCAATCGATTATGGGGAATATTTTCAAGGCAAATTAAGTTCCATACAATTGATTGCGGTGATGGGTACAATCGATTAGAACCTTTAATTTGACGAAATTCCAAAAGTTAGTGTCTATGCTACAATCGATTGTTGCTCTTCTCAAGTCCCAAACCCTATAAACATCTTCTTCACATGAGTATAACCCACATGTGTGTGTGTGGGGGTGGGGGGGAGATGTTTTTTTAGTCCATAACCACAAATGTGAAATCATGCGCACCCCCTAAGAAGTAAGGAGTCAACAACTACCCTAATCAAGAGGAAACAATTACCATTTCTTGAGAGTTCCCTGAACCTTAGGCCTATAGGCCTCTATAAATACCTTAACCTTAGGGTTGAGGAGACGTATCGTAAGGCATAGATACAAAATATCTCTATAATAACTACAAAGTTTCTCACCTCACATGAGCGTACTCTCTCATCACCACAAATACCACAAAACAGGATATCTCACCGCTATGACCAAACTCTAACACCTTAAAAAATAGTAAAGTCTCTAACCACACCTACCAACATAGAGGTGTCGCGTAGACGGGATGACAATTTGGCCCATCTCTAGTGGGTACCCACAAAATTACCCACAACGGGTAGGGTAAAAATCCGCAAAAATGGGTACGGGTACGGGCTCGGGTAATTACCCACTTAAATAAGCGGGGATGGGTGCGGGTATGGGCACCTTAGTACCCAGCCCGCCTCATACCCGCACAATATATATTTATATATTTTAATTTATAAAAATAAATGTTTATAAAATTTAAAAAACAAATCAATTTTAAACTGCCACATATTTAATATAAGTGATCATTTATTTCATAATTCAACAATAAATTTTTTAAAACTTTTTAATATTTTTAAGAACTTAAAATATTATGATATTTTATATTTGATATATTTATTTTTATTAAAAATGCGGGTAACGGGTACGGGTACGGAGACGGATGCCAATTTTGAAACCCAAGCATGTATGGACTCGGGTACGGGGATTTTTTTCAACTGCGGGTATGGAGTCGGATACTATAGTGCTCTATCCATACTCTACCCATTACGTAATTTTTAATTATTAATGTATCACCTACTCTTCAATTAGGTGAAATTAAGAGAGAATGAACTTATTGTTTTTGATTTAGTTAACAAAGTATTTATTCTTAAGTAAAATAATATAATACAGAAAATATTACTTTTTAATAACAGTAAGAAATCACGACAATATTATTTTAATTTAATGTTATTTTTTTTATTTTTCAACTTATTTTATTATTGTTTTGTTGAATTCATAATAACTGGTAAAAACACTTATACAAACACTTTAGAAAGTAGCTATAAAACATGATACTATTTATGACAGCAACAATAATATTTTTGTTTACACACGCCATGTAGATGACCTGGATATGTTGAGCAAGCGTATAAACACCCTCGAATATTACATTCTTCTGGCCCTACATTCCAACAACAATATTCTTCACATTTAGGAGGAAAATTTACTTCTTCTCCTAAAAATAAAAATAAAATGCCATTAGAAACAAAATAGCAATTTGATAACAATTCATAGACATAGAAGTAAAATAAAACATGGTTTCTAAATATAAAAAAGAAAATTCATTTCAAAAGATTATAGGTCTAGTGTCACCTGACGCCAAGACTACAAGAGTGCATAGAATTGCAAAAGTTAAATTGAAAGTATTGATGCGAGTAGCCATTTATTTCTATAATGAAAGATAGACAACCAACACCTTGCAATATGCTACTATTTAAGGTGAGAAGTAAAGTTAATACAATTAATTTAAAAGACAGAAAATGATACTATTTTAGGTAGAATTTTTTACATGTAACCAAAAGAAAAATTCTTTGACTGTTGATAAAAAATTTCTTTTTCATTGTACATATTTATATGTATTTCTTTTTAAATATTTATTTAATTGGTCAGCATCTATTTATTTTTATAACATCCTACAAGAATACTAAAAAAATGGTATTAAGATTATATAAATAACAACTATTTTTATTAATAATTTATGCATTCAAATTAATAGAGAAGTTTGTTTTTTCTCATTAAGAAAAGAACAATACTTTTTTAATAAAAAATAAAAGAATAAAAAAACATTAGCTTTAATTTGTTTTCCTTGTTAAAAGAAACAATATTTAAAGAAAAATAAAAGAACAAAATAGATATTAACTTTAATAGAAAAAAAAAAGAGTTTTATTATCTCCCCAGGATTTGAAAAATACACCTAACAATAATAGGGTACATTTATCAGTTATGTTGAGTTGACAATTGAGTATTTATTTAGGTATCCTCAATAAATACTACTATTTGTTTATTCAGATGTATACTTGCGAGAAATATAATGATGATGATGATTCTGCTCACGAGGATGATTAAAAGAATGTTTGTCTATGATGATTATGTGGAAATTAGTTAATGGATCCCTAAACCCTTGGAGTTTGGGTATTAATTGACATGACTCTTGGGCCGGATCAGGGAAAGAAACAATATTTTTTCAACTCCCTAAGGAAAACATGGGAATAAGAGACATGTTCTTCCTTTGGAATATATGAGAATTTCTTCCTTTGAAACTTTGACCAAATCAGCCCTTCCAGGAACAAGACACCTGCTACATTTGAGAGAAGATGGCTATCATGGACATGGGTTGTTAGGCGATCCATGTTTCAGTCGGGCGAAACAAGCCTGCGCACAATCATTTCCTTTTGCAACGCTTTCGTTCTTTCCATGGGCTTATGAACTGTGGGTTGCTCTCTTATAAGGCCCAATGAAATTTATCCATATCCACTGTGTCTCAAGCATGCGACCCGGGAAGGGCGAAGTGCTTAACTTGGATGAACAGAGGTTTCTTTTGCACGAATTCTAGGGAAACAAATTTCAGGCAAGGGCAAGTCCCTTAAGCGAGTCTTAGAGGGCAAGTCCCTCAAGCGTCAAACATGGAGAGCTCTTGGGGCATTAAATGCTAAGTCATGATGAGTTTTTCTTAGAATGGCACAACTAGTGTGAACCTTTGATCATATTCCATGCGTTGATTTTGATTTATAAATTCTTTGTACACTGCTAGCAGGTTCGAGTATATTGTCAAGCAATGTTGGCCTACATAACTTGGGGCATTGCCTTGATAAGTAATTGAATCCTAATAAATTATATCTCCATCCTTCAATTGTTCTTCATTATTTCAATAAACTCTTTCAAAACTTTTAAGTTCTCACATTCTCTTCGACATCCAAGTTCATCATCACTATTTTGTACCCATCATCACCTTCAATCACACAAGTATTGACTTTCTCCTTTCAATTGTTCTTTTTCTTCCTTAAATCAAGACCATTATTGGCATCCAAATCTTTGAAACTTTTGGGAGTTAAAGATTATGAGACCATGTACATGACCTAGGAAAAATGGATTCCTTTTGTGAGAGCATAAACTCATCTGATTCAAGGGACAAAGAGGAAGTCCTCATGGAACCCTGCGATGAGGAGGAAATGGTTAATATGGTTTCCACTACTGATGTCAATGATGACTTTTTCTACATGTGCTTCCATGTCGTCCACGACTTGGGGGTGTTGATCCATTTCACGGTGTTCGAGTTCGTGGATATTAAAACCATCAACGTCACCCCTTATCAAATATATCCTAATGGATGAGCCTTCATATGGGCGTTCGAGATCATGTGTAGGCACTTGGAAGTCATGCATATGATGGGTCTCTTCTTCTCCTTCTACGACACCAAGACAATGAGAAACGGTGACTAAGTGACCATAGGCATATTTCCTTGGAGGGTTATCTTCTCCCTTCACTTTGATAATTATAAGAATCGAAAAGAGTGGTTTGTGAGAGTGTGAGGACAAGATAACCGTTTTATTGTAATGTTCGGGGATGATGGAGAAAATCAATTTCCCTTCTACTCGACCGAGAACCCTGTGGCAATTAACTGGTTCAACTAAGAATTCTTAAAAGAGACATAGATGGAGGTCATTGGTATTTTTGATGAGTTTTTCATTTCGAGCTCTAATTTTCCCTAAAAATATAGAGTTCATGACTCATAAGAATGGAGAACCCTATATGGAAATTAATTTTTGTTAATAAGTATAGTTTTCCATAAAAATATAATCATGACTCATGAAGTATCCATTTAATCGACTTTGTTACCATCTTGTTGAAGACCATTATTGATGGTACTAAAATAATTGACTCCTCCTATCATGATCATCATGGTTTAAGGTTGAAAGGTAGCATATAATGTGGTTCTATGTGTTGGGCTTGTTAATGTCTTCTAAAGGTTTTGAAAATGAACAAGAAAGATTAAATCACAAGCGTCATGAGTCAAGAAGCAAGCACAAGACAAAGTGTCCAAAGTTCCAATCGAAAGAGCTAAATAAAGTTAGATCAAGTAATTGGAAGGAACTGAAGTTATGAAAGCTAGCATGATCTTACGCTTAGTGTTTTATATCTGATAGTTTGGCAAGTTAAATGTAGATGAATCAAAAATAAGCTTTGCAGTAGTAAGGTGATGCGCACACAAACATAAATATTTCAAACTTCTTATCTTTTTATTAAAACATATTAAAACCAAGCCAGACAAGTACTTAATCAATTCAAACGCTTTCTTATCAATTAGGAAAGAAAAACTCAATTGACTAATCAATTAGACCTTCAATCTAATTGATTAAAGAAAGAGTAACTCCTCCTATTCAATTAGATAGGCTTGCTAATCGATTAAGTGGTGTCATAGATTAGGGTTTCCTTTTTTAGGCCAACCTAATCTATTAGATTGATGTTCTAATCGATTAGCAAATGCAAAAGCCCGTGGATTGTTTTATTTTTGAGCCAAAATTTTCCCTATATAAAGGAGGATTTTCATCAATTCTTAACACAATTTTCTGAATACTCATCTCTTTTATCTCTAATATTTTATTTTATTTTATAAGTTTTATTCACTAGTCATTGTCTTAGTCCCGAGAGAGTGGAAAGTTTCATATGAGAGCCATTGTGTTCTATTATTGTGTTGAGTTTATTTATTCAAGAGCTTAGTTTTATTATGATATTGTAATAGATTTGAAGATTGAAAGTTAAACTTGTAAAAATCTTTGTTTATAGGTGGTTAAATTAAACATGTGTAAAAGTTCAAGTTTTCCATGTTAGGTTGTCAGTATAATCATATACAAAATCTCAAGTTGTTTAAGGTTATTGGTTTGAACCTCTGTAAAATCTCAAATTATTATTTTTAATGGAAATCTCAAGAGAAAACTCTTGAGGATTGGAGTAGTCGTTTGGTTTAAGACCAGACCAGGATAATCTCTAGTGTGATCATTCTTACATTATCTCTTTATATTTGTGTCATTAATCTCAAGTTCAAATTTTTTTAATTATATGAAAAAATCTCTTTTCAATTTGACTTACTTGTGCTTCTTCAAAACATAATGATGAACCAATTTACGATATTGATATGAGTCAACTCGATGATCACATACAAAGGATGCAACTTCTTCCATGTTAAATGGTGTCAAGGCCTTCATTAATGTGTGGACTAAGATAATTTTTTTGGAGAGATCAGATACTAAAAGCATACTTAAAGCACCGAGAAGTGGAGATAGTTCAACATCTATAATATGAATTTATGTTGTAGATAGATGCATGAACATCTTTTCCATGACAATGACTGGAACGCAGATAACCACATTCTTAGACTGTAGATTTTATAGTAACCACATTCTTGGACCTGCATGAACATCTTTGAAATTCTGGTATGACAGACCCAGATGTCGAATAAACATGTTGAGACATCTGGTCTGCTATCAGCAACATATACAAGATATAGACAGTTAAAGAAGTTGCTAAAAAGTAAAGTGCACACAAGAATTGTTTACCCAGTTCGGTCTAACAACCTACATCTGGGGGCATACCAAGCCAGGAAGGAAGTCCACTATTAGCAGTATCAATTCATAGACCCTACAGCTAACACACCCGTTGACGATCTACTCACTTAATTACTACCCAATGACCCTTCTACCTAAGTTCTCCCTAGATAAGAGACTCCATCTCTCTTCCAATCATCGCAATGATGTCTAGCAGTCATCACCTCAGCTACTGCATCAACAGCTTGATTTCCAACAACTCTTCAATCACAGAAAAGTAGAAGACATACTTCAAAGAAACACAATCATCATTTCTTAAAAGCTCATAGATGATTGACAAATACAACTCAACTAAACAATCCAACTCTAAGTAAAAAACAGTACCAGAGTGGCTCACAATTTCACACAAACCCTAATGATCTACATCTTGGATCCATGCTTTTTCTAGGTTACAAGAATTCTATTTATAACTTATTCCCAACTGGATTTGGGCTTCAAATCACAGCATAACAGCTGCTACAAATCAGCAGAAACTTCTGCTAAATAATAGGTCTTCAATCAAATCCTTCCTAATTTATCTCCATAATTAGAAAGTCATTATTCTTCAATCTTCTTCTTGAAACCTATAAAACAGCACCACATAGGATAACATAATATTCCCAGAAACATTCCTTACATTGGGCTTGGGGATTAGCAGATCTTAGTTTTAATTAATAATTAAAACTAATTATTCTCCAAATCTTTATGCATGAAAATAGCCAACCCTATTCTTCACAAACAGATTTCTTTCAAATAATATCACTCCAACATAATTTTACTCCCAGAATTACGCATGCAATCACTCAACACAACACACAAAAGATTGCTAAAAATAGGGCAGCAAATAAACCTAAAACCAGAACTGGAAGTTCTGTCAACTGATGTCAGAACATCGTGTTTGACATCATGCACAAATCCTGCAATACTAAAAACACACGACCTGCAGAATGTTAGAATCACATGTCAAGACATCAAGCAAGACATCTTGATGTACCACATTGTTTTACCAAAATTACTGCCAATTCAGAACTAACAATCTCCCCCTTTGGCAAATTTTGGCTAAAACAATTTATGATCACAACACATATCAGAGACCCCTGCAGCAGAAACAACACACACTAGAGAACCACATCTAACCCAGACCCAGAAAGTCCAATGCACACATATCATTACTATGCCAACATACTAAGCCACACTACTCTCCCCCTTTTTAGCCATAATTAGACAAACTCCACTAGGAAACTTCCATAACAACTAGAATAAATAAGCAACATTCAGAACAAATCCATAGAGAAGAGAGTAAATTAATACAGACCAAGCACAAAAAGTTCCAAAGGAAAACTCTGAATCATCCAACCAACATACTCTGAACTGAACACACTATTCTACATCTTTGTGAGACTGGTTCAAATACGAAATCCAGACACAATAGCTAAACAAACCTACTTCTCTCCCCTTTTTGGCCAAAAATTGACAAACATTGGGGTAAATGTACACTTCTGGTTCAATCCATTGACACACCAGGTCTAAACTGTCATGTCCACCATGAACTTCACCAGTAACACAATGTCACAACATCTTGTCTGACATAACACCCTCACCAGAGCCACAAACAATCTTGATAAACAACTGCACTACTTCAACAACAAAAGTTTAACTCCCCCTATCTAAGATAACCAGTGCTCCTTTGCAAGAAGAACACCTTAAATGAATGGAAAACATAAGACTCATCTTCATGTCTTCAAGAGCGCACCCTCTGTTCAACACACCTGCTGAACGCATTCACTTAATGCTTGATCCTCAAATAACACTAGTACATTTAACTGACAGAAGTTGCTCCTTCAACAAGAAACACCACAAAATCACCAATGATATCCCATGACACCTTTATGATCATATAGTAAGAAAGTACCAGGATCACATCCTCGTACTACAACCAACAAACTCTTGGATTGAGACCAAAATCACCATTGAACCCTCTCATCCAGAAACCATCCATACCATGTACAACTCCACCTTGAATTTTACAGCCATAGACATTCTTGTTCCTTGTGATACAATCCAATTGAATCAGGAATGCTTCACACAATCATCCACAAGTTCTTAAGCACAAACATACTGCCTTCCACTACACTCTACGTAAAGTCCTCTTACTTTGAATTAATAACACATACCAAGACAAGTGTGACATCTCCCATCAACAAAGACCCCTACAGAGTTCTTCCAAAAACTGCAGAGAAAAATACATTCTCCCAGACACAAACAAAACCGTCCTTCAGACTCCTCCTCAGAAGCATGTGTGCACATGATTCAAACAATTAGCTTCACATATAGAACCATACATGTCCTATTAAGAACACACCAAAACGCCATCCAGCAGAAGAATGTTGTTAGTTCTTGGATTGGCTTGAATTTTGGTAAAACAAAGTATGTTCAATGTTGATGTCAAGGTGGTGATGTTGCAACATTGAGTCTTAACACTGGGCTGTGTTAAGTAGTGAAGTTGTTCAATGTTTGATGTCATATGGGTGATGTCACAACATTGAGTCTTAACACTGGGCTGTGTTAAGTGTTTAAGTTGGATGTCTGATGTTACATGCAAGGTTGTGACATCAGGTCTGCAGATTTAATAACATCAGATTTAGTGATGTTGTTAGGGTTTACGTTTTAGCTGGAATTGTGGAGAGCTGTTAGTCTCATTGGTTGCGGATATCTTGGGATAGATATTCTTTGTTGCATAGAGATTTGATGCAGGTTTGTAGGGGATTTAAAAGGTGAAGATTTAAAAAGATTTTGAGTGAGAAAATCTATTTTGAAGATTCAGTTTTAAATAACAAATCATATCAAATATTGCAAGGAGTCCAAGCCCAATTCAGATAGCTATATAATGCACATCATTCCTGAAGGAAAAGTAACAAAGAAATAGAGCCAAAGACTGTGAGTCGATTGAGTCTTCGTGTGTGTAAACCATTCGAGTGTGAATTGGTATTGTTGTTTTGAGTTGTTCTTGATCAAAGCTGTTAAGCAGAATCAAGTATTGTTATTCAAAGTGTGTGATCTTTGAATTATATCACTGAAGTGTTTTTAGGGATTGAGTAGTGTTCTCATATCTAAGTGGTTTCTTAGGTAGAAAGTCACTAGTAGGAATTAAGATTAGGAGATTGTCAACTGGGTTGTTGAGTCTGTAATTTAATTCTACAAGTAGTGAAATTCATCCCTGGCTTGGTAGTCCCCAGACGTAGGTAGTTAGACCAACTGGGTGAACAATTCATTGTGTTGATTTATTGCTGTTTATTTTGTCCATTGTTCAGAGTGTGTTGTTGTGATATCGCACTTAACATCACACATCTGGTACCAGAATTTCAATTGGTATCAGAGCAGGCATCATGTATGTCTCTTGGTGAGATCTAGGGAAGTTACTTTCTGGTGTAAAGATGGACAAAGAAGTTGGAGGATTTGTCAACAGACCCCCTATTTTGGATGGCTCGAATTATGATTATTGGAAGCCAAGGATGATCACCTTTTTGAAATCCTTGGACAGCAGGGCTTGGAAGGCTATAATTAAAGAATGGAAATCACCTGTTGTGTTTGAAAAAGATGATGCTAGGAAAGATAAAGAGGGCACCTCAAAGCTGAAGCCTGAAGAAGATTGGACCAAGGAAGAAGATGAGCTTGCCCTTGGTAATTCCAAAGCTCTGAATGCAATCTTCAATGGAGTGGATAAAAACATATTCAGGCTGATCAATACCTGTGAGGTTGCTAAGGAAGCTTGGGATATTTTGAAGGCTACACATGAGGGAACATCTAGAGTTAAGATGTCAAGACTTCAGCTTCTTTGAAAGTCTGAAGATGAAGGAAGATGAGACTATCCATGACTTCCACATGAGTATTCTTGAGCTGTCCAATGCATTCAGTGCTCTTGGAGAAAAGATGTCAGAAGAAAAACTGGTGAGGAAGATCCTTAGGTCCCTTCCTAAGAGGTACAAGATGAAGGTGACTGCAATTAAAGAAGCTCAAGACATCACCAAAATGAGGGTTGATGAGCTTATTGGATCTCTTCAAACATTTGAGCTAAGGTAAAGTGAAGAAGAACCTGAGAAGAAGTCCAAGAGTATAGCCTTAGTTTCCAATTCTGAAGAAGCCAAGAAAGAGAAACTAGATGACTCTCAGGAGGAGCTGTCTCAGGATATTGCTTTGCTGGGTAAACAGTTCAACAAAGTTATGAAGAGGATAAATAGGAGTTATAATCCCAATGTCAAGAACATTACCTCTGACATCACCAGATCAGGAGAACAAGGGAAGAAGTCTAAAGATGAAGAAAAATCCAGTAATGACAAAGGGATACAATGCTTTGAGTGTGAAGGGTTTGGACATGTCAAGAAGGAATGTCCTACTTTTCTAAAGAAGCAGAAAGGGTTATCAGCTTCGTGGTCTGACAGCGAGAGTGAATCTGAAGAAAATTCAGCTAAACTTGTTAAAGCTATGGTTGGGGTTTATGAGTCAGATGAGGAGTCTGGTGATGATGAGGTCTCTTACGATGAACTTGCTGTCACATACAAAGATATTTTCGTGAGAAGTGAGCAAGTGTGTCTTGAAGGAGAAGAGCTGAAGAAAACCATAGTACAGTTAAAAGCAGAAAAGACTGAACTTGAAGCTGAAGTCAGTATGCTTAACTATAAGCTGGACTCTATGACCAAAACTATCAGAATGTTGAACAATAGTACTGATGCATTAGACAACATTCTCAGTATTGGGAAGATGGCTGGAGACAAATGTGGTTTGGGATTCACCAGTGATGCAGGCTCTATCACCCCAAAACCAGTGATGTTAAAACAGATGTTAAAACATCATGACAGAACTCCATCTAAGAAGAAATACAGACGCTGGAGGTGTCACCATTGTGGTTATTTTGGACACATTAAGGCTTATTGTTATAAGTTACATGGGTATCCACAGAAGGCTCATCAGGTTGTTCCCAACCAGAACTGTTATAAAGGAAGGCAGGTCTCCAAGCCTAAGAAGCAATGGGTCCCTAAAGATAAGGTTACAAGCCTGATATCTCACACTTCTTTAAGGGTTTCTACCAAAGAAGATTGGTACTTTGACAGTGGGTGTTCAAGGCACATGACTGGAGTAAAGAATCTGTTGATAGATGTGAAGCTTCATTCTTCAGGCTATGTTACATTTGGTGATGAGGTCAAAGGAGAGATCAAGGGGAGTGGTAAACTGAACTGTGCTGGTGCTCCCAGACTGGAGGATGTTCTTCTTGTTAAAGGACTGACAGCTAATTTGATTA
Organism: Lathyrus tuberosus; assembly: GCA_022829125.1. Taxonomy (NCBI): domain Eukaryota; kingdom Viridiplantae; phylum Streptophyta; class Magnoliopsida; order Fabales; family Fabaceae; genus Lathyrus; species Lathyrus tuberosus. The sequence continues at coordinate 4,805,482 of JALAZF010000191.1, forward strand.
ACATTAGTCAACTTTGCGATCAAGGATTCAAAGTAGACTTTACAAAGTCTGAATGCATTGTCAAAGATGATAAAGGAGAAGTCATTATGAAAGGAGCCAGGTCTAAGGACAACTGTTATCTTTGGGTGCCGCAAGACTCAAGTTCTTCCACTTGTGTTTTTGCTAAAGAAGATGATGTCAAAATCTGGCATCAGAAGTTGGGACATCTTCACCTAAAAGGAATGAAGAGAATCATCTCCTCAGAAGCAGTCAGAGGAATTCCCAAACTTAATATTAAGGAAGGAAATGTGTGTGGAGACTGTCAAAAAGGGAAGCAGACAAAGATGTCTCATCCGAAGCTTCAACATGACACCACCTCCAAGGTATTGGAACTACTTCACATGGACTTGATGGGACCTATGTAGGTGGAAAGTCTGGGTGGAAAGAAATATGCATATGTAGTTGTGGATGACTATTCAAGGTACACTTGGGTGAGCTTCATCAAAGACAAATCAGAGGTGTTTGATGTTTTTAAAGATCTTTGTCAAAGACTCCAAAGAGAAAAAGGAGAGTAAGGTTATCAGGATAAGGAGTGACCATAGAAGAGAGTTTGAGAATAGCAAGTTTGAAGAATTTTGCTCTGCTGAAGGTATAAGTCATGAGTTTTTATCTCTTATTACTCCTCAGCAAAATGGAGTAGTTGAGAGGAAGAACAGAACTATCCAAGAGTCTGCTAGAGCTATGATCCACGCCAAGAAACTTCCCTATCATTTCTAGGCTGAAGCCATGAATACTGCCTGCTACATTCATAACAGGGTCACCCTGAGAAGAGGCACTTCATCCACTCTGTATGAACTATGGAAGGGAAGAAAACCTAATGTTAAATACTTTCATGTTTTTGGAAGTAGATGTTATATTCTGGCTGATAGAGAACATAGAAGAAAATTGGATTCCAAAAGTGATGAAGGAATATTTTTGGGATATTCAACTAACAGCCGAGCATACAGGGTTTTTAACTCTAGAACCAAGGTGATGATGGAGTCAATTAATGTGGTGATTGATGACAATGACAAGCAAGAAGATGATGATGTCCTAGATAATGTTGGAACATTAGTTGGTGAACTTACTCCAGAAGCTGAAGACAGAAGTCCAACTCCTAGTGTTGCTGCTGCTGAGCCTGAAACTGAGCAACCTCATATGGATCCCTCCATCAGAGTGCAGAAGGACCACCCAAAGGAGCTCATTATAGGAGATCCAAACTCTGGAGTGAGGACTAGGTCAAGAGATGTTATAGGAAGTTCATACTTTGTCTCCAAAATTGAGCCAAAGAATGTCAAGGAAGCATTGACTGATGAGTTTTGGATAAATGCAATGCATGAAGAGCTGGAGCAATTCAAGACGAATGAAGTATGAGAGCTTGTACCTAGGCCTGATGGAGTTAACGTGATTGACACCAAGTGGATCTACAAGAATAAATCTGATGAACAAGGAGTGGTCACTAGAAACAAGGCCAGATTAGTTGCTCAGGGATACACTCAGGTTGAAGGAATTGATTATGATGAAACCTTTGCTCCTGTGGCAAGACTGGAATCTATCAAATTGCTCTTAGGTGTGGCTTGTAATTTCAAATTCAAGCTTTTTCAGATGGATGTTAAAAGTGCCTTCCTGAATGGTTACTTGAATGAAGAGGTGTATGTTGATCAACCTAAAGGATTTATTGATCCAACATTTCCTGACCATGTGTACAAACTAAGGAAAGCTCTATATGGTTTGAAGCAAGCACCAAGAGCTTGGTATGAAAGACTTACTGAATTTCTTGTTGTGAATGACTACAAAAAAGGAGGGATTGACAAGACTTTGTTTATTAAAGAGGAAGGAGGAAAACTGATGATAGCTCAAATCTATGTTGATGACATAGTATTTGGTGGGATGTCAGATGCAATGGTGAAACAATTTGTGGAACAGATGCAGTCTGAATTTGAAATGAGTCTTGTTGGTGAGCTGAACTATTTTCTTGGTCTACAAGTTAGACAAATGGAGGACTCCATATTCATTTCTCAGAGCAAGTATGCAAAGAACATAGTGAAGAAGTTTGGTCTAGAGAATGCTAATCACAAGAGGACTTCTGCTCCTACTCATCTAAAGTTATCCAAGGATGAACATGGTGTCAGTGTGGATCAAAGTTTATATAGAAGCATGATTGGGAGTCTATTGTATCTCATAGCTAGCAGACCTGACATTGCTTTTGTTGTTGGAGTTTGTGCCAGATATCAATCTGAACCTAAGGCTAGTCACTTGAATCAAGTGAAAAGGATCTTGAAATATGTTAATGGCACTAGTGACTATGGGATGCTGTATAGTCATGGATCTGGGACTGAGTTAAGGGGATATTGTGATGCTGACTGGGCTGGGAGTGCAGATGATAGGGAAAGCACTTCAGGAGGTTGTTTCTTCCTAGGGAATAATTTGATATCATGGTTCAGTAAGAAGCAGAACTGTGTGTCCCTCTCTACTACTGAGGCTGAGTACATAGCAGCAGGGAGTAGTTGTTCTCAACCTGTTTGGATGAAGCAAATGCTGACTGAATACAATGTCAAGCAAGATGTCATGACATTGTACTGCGATAATTTGAGTGCTATCAATATTTCTAAGAATCCTATTCAACATAGCAGGACTAAGCATATTGATATAAGGCATCATTTTATAAGAGAGTTGGTTGAAGACAAAGTTGTTGTCTTAGAACATGTAGCTACAGATAAGCAATTAACAGATATTTTCACTAAAGCCTTAGATGCAAACCAATTTGAAAGTTTAAGAAGTAAATTGGGAATTTGCATTTATGAAGATTAAGTGTGATGGAGAGTGTATTGTGCAGTTGTGGACTTTATTGAAAATTGATTCAACTGCTGAAGGCATACAAGATTGGAGTTCATAAAAAGTTACAAACTAAGAGTCTACAGATTGTCCCAACCCCCTGAATCTTGAAAACTTTTCCAGTCTTCATCCCATTCATCATCAGAAGTATGTCGTTGCACTAAAGGTTTCTTGCTGGTTTTCATTTTTGTCTCTGAGGTCCTGCCAGCTCTTGTTGCTCCTGAAGAAGTTCCAGCTGGTGTCTGTGTTTTGCTCTTCTTCAGTGGATCTGGTTTCTTGTCCTCCTGCTTTAGGTTCTTTGCTGCATCTTTGGACTTTGACTGGCTCATTCTTGGTTGTTGTGTGGTGCTAGAAGGAAGAAGGCTTATTTTTATATTAAAAACAAGGAACTTTGTTTGTATCGCCTGACCAGTCAAGGTGTTGGAACTTGTTTTTGACTGTGTCATTGATTATGTCAGGACTTTGTGTTTGGTAATTGTCAAATTATGGCTAAAAAGGGGGAGAAATAGCCAAGAGAGCAAAGAGTATCAAAAAGTACATATGTCTAAGCTGTTAAAGTAATGTGATGCAGAAATTAAGGGGGAGTAATTACTGATCTGCTGAACAGCTGTTTTGCTGAATCTTGTTTTGAGGGGGAGCACCATTGTTGTTTGTTGAAAATTGTAGCTGTTGAAGATGGTGCTGCAGCAGTGTTTTGTGTGAAGTAAAGTCGTTTTGTTTTTGAAGATGTTGCTGCTTGAAGTTTCAAAAATATTCAAGTTTTTTTTCCGCTGCAGAAGTCTCTGAAGGTGCAGAGATTGTTTTACCCAAAATTAGCCAAAGGGGGAGATTGTTAGTTCTTGGATTGGCTTGAATTTTGGTAAAACAAAGTATTTCCAATGTTGATGTCAAGGTGGTGATGTTGCAACATTGAGTCTTAACACTGGGCTGTGTTAAGTAGTGAAGCTGTTCAATGTTTGATGTCATATGGGTGATGTCACAACATTGAGTCTTAACACTGGGCTGTGTTAAGTGTTTAAGTTAGATGTCTGATGTTACATGCGAGGTTGTGACATCAGGTCTGCAGATTTAATAACATTAGATTTAGTGATGTTGTTAGGGTTTGCGTTTTAGCTGGAATTGTGGAGAGTTGTTAGTCTCATTGGTTGCGGATATCTTGGGATAGATATTCTTTGTTGCATAGAGATTTGATGCAGGTTTGTAGGGGATTTAAAAGGTGAAGATTTAAAAAGATTTTGAGTGAGAAAATCTGTTTTGAAGATTCAGTTTTAAATAACAAATCATATCAAATATTGTAAGGAGTCCAAGCCCAATTCAGATAGTTATATAATGCGCATCATTCCTGTAGGAAAAGTAACAAAGAAATAGAGCCAAAGACTGTGAGTCGATTGAGTCTTCGAGTGTGTAAACCATTCGAGTGTGAATTGGTATTGTTGTTTTGAGTTGTTCTTGATCAAAGCTGTGAAGCAGAATCAAGTAGTGTTATTCAAAGTGTGTGATCTTTGAATTATATCACTGAAGTGTTTTTAGGGATTGAGTAGTGTTCTCATATCTAAGTGGTTTCTTAGGTAGAAAGTCACTAGTAGGAATTAAGATTAGGAGATTGTCAACTGGGTTGTTGAGTCTGTAATTTAATTCTACAAGTAGTGAAATTCATCCCTGGCTTGGTAGCCCCCAGACGTAGGTAGTTAGATCGAACTGGGTGAACAATTCATTGTGTTGATTTATTGTTGTTTATTTTGTCCATTGTTCAGAGTGTGTTGTTGTGACATCGCACTTAACATCACACATCTGGTACCAGAATTTCAAATGTCATAACATGTTATCTGACATTATATCCTCATAAGAGGCAACCAAACTCCACAAGCTTGATCAGCATGCAAGCTTCACAATATATGCACCTTTGCAGCAAAATCCATAGACAAGTACTCCCCCTGTCATGGATAACCAATGCTCTAGATGGAGATTAACATTTGAGCACCAAATCTTCACACACTTGCTGAGCATATTCATATACTGTACTCTCACTCCTAGAGAACACATCCAATTATCCTAACTGGTTTGACACTGCTCACAAACTCCACGAATTCTCAGCTTACTTAAAAGCTTTACTGAGATCCAATCTCTTCAAGAGAAAGAACAGCTCTTAAAAAAACTTTCTGATCAAATCACCTCATCTGACACAATTCTTCTGCCATTACATCCACTAGTAGTTGTTGATACTAGTGAGGTCTTCAAAAATAGTAGTCATGCTTTGCCAGAACATACTACCAAAAACAAGATCAGAATCTCCACATTCTAATCCACATAGTCAGAAACACCTCTTCTGACAAAAATGCTTGAGCATCCAACTCCAAGTGCACAATCTCAATCATCTTCCAAATATAACCATCAACAATCATGATGTTACAATCATCATTTGGGACATCAGCTTCCCATCACCATTCAAAGGACTCATTGCACATAGACGTCCTTCAAGAAGCTCCCAATAAAACACAGCCAGTGCAGCTTATTCAGGTTAACATAAACACCTGAACACCATAGAGAGAAATAAACTAGCACACCCTCTCTGAAGCAAAGAGTTCAGATTACAGACTTGCATACTCATATCAGACAAATACTTAGCTCTCGTCAAAGTATTTAGCATTAGTCAGAAAAGACTATCTTCTCACACAAGGTAGGACATTTGGTCTGACATTCTTCTTTCACACACATTAGACATCTGTTGATTCTTCTTCATGACAGACCATCATGACAACCATTCACACCACAAAATTATTCCAGATTAGGTCAGTGTCTTAACCTTTCACTCCACCCTGAGCTAAACAAACTCCCTTGGCTGAGGAAGCGAAGAATTGAAATGATGTTTCAACATCAGTTCTGACATCAGTCTAAATCACATGGATTTAAACATTTACTATGCCTTTGGAGACAACAACCATAGTAATCCACACACATCTCTTGCAAGGGACATAAGAGGATCAACCATCAGTACCTGATATACCTTCAAAACTAGATCATACACACATGCGGGAACCTGCATACTCTACATCTCAAGAATCTTTTTCTCAAACTTCTAATGTTCAGACCTCCTGTCTGACTTTGAGATGTTGGATGCCATTATTCTGCACCAAAAGAGGAGATTCCCTCTAACAGGTTTCTGGAGCATACCAAAAAAAAACATTGACTGGTCATCACAAACAGATTGTTCAGAAAAAAATATGCTTCTCCCAACACTTCAACCTATAAGGATGCCCTTCCATCCTTGCAAAAAAAATGTTCCATTATGTGAGGACACCACATAACTGAACTCCAGCTTAAGAAGAAACTTCTCATGCAGATACCAGGGAACCATAATCCTTTGGTCCCCAAAAAAACACCAACTCCTCCTTGCTCCAAACACAAATCTGAAATGCTCATCCTAGATGGTTTGGATGACATTCCAACAATGAAGACACCAGTCAACCAGTTAGGTTAATACATCTCCTCTGCGCACAACCCTTTGAGTTTCTCTTCCACTAGAACAAGAGTTCCATGCTCTCATAGACTTGATAGTGATTTCAAGTTTGAGTAAACAACCTCCATCCTGTTTTTGGGAAACACCACCAGAAATATTGAGAAAAATAAATTCTCAATAAAAAGATGTCAAGAAATTATGCTGATATTTCTTCGAGTTCTTCCAACATCAGATTAAGGACTCCCCCTTATTAACTGCTAAGAACTCCTAAGGAACTATTCATTCTCCCCTCCAATAGCTGCACATCAGTGGCTGATACACACATATAACTCCTTTCAAACAGAATCTGCTCCAAGGCCATAAACAAGATTCCATACATCTGGCTCCTTTGAACAGAAGGAACTTCCAGATTTCAGAGAGAATGTCCTTGACATTTGAGCTTGACCTCCACAAAAAAAAACAGCCTTTGTACTCCTACTTACTTGGATCAGAAATACACTAATCCAATGAGTGACAATATGTTGATCATCTCTTGACCAACACACTTATCTAAGAAACTTCTTAAACACACAACCCAGATGCCTCCTCTTCCAAGCCAGGAGTAGGTTCCAAACAGATGTGATCAATACACATTTGTTTAGCCCCCCAAACATCTGCTATGTCATACCTTTATCCAACAAGATTCTGCACAATCTGCTGGTTTGATGTTCCAACATCTGGTAGGACATTAGTTCCCTTCTCAAGAAACACACCAAGAGATCATTTATCAAAGCCCGAAGATTGCCCTTGTAGGGTTGGAAGCAAGAATAAATTGCTTCTAACTTTCTTCAGATTTCTTTTCAACACCCTCATATAAAAGTTCCTTTATGAGTGGACTTGGGATGAACCACAAGTATCTTGGGCAACTCTAACAAGATAGTTGAAGATATCCTCAAGTATCACCATACCATGGGATACACCTTCAGAGGAAAAACAAAGTGTTGCAGCCTCAACACCCAAACCACCAGGAATTTTCCATCAGATATATTTATGTGTAGCGAGCGATTTTGGACGCAGTTCTTAAGCGCTGGTCGCTCTCTGCGGTTTGACCTTAAACTACAGGTCGATTCATTTTTTATCCTATTGTGAGCTGAATAAGGAAGGGAAATAGATGTCTCAAATTAACCCTGCTTGCATACCGAGTTTAAACAGCGGTCTGTTAGGTTACGAATGCTATCAATGTGAGGGGGGCCTTGTATTGGTTATTTGTATTTTCGCCAATACTGGTTTTTATCTAGGCATAAGTTTTCTGGCGGGGAACAAGGATTAGGATGTTAGGACTGATGCTTTTTGATAGATACATGAGAGTATGGGATTTGGGTTTTTTGTTTAGTGTGCTCGCTAAGATCTTTTCTTTCGATCTTATGCCTACGTATTCCCGTTTACCGAAACAGGGAAATCAGAGCGTTCGTAGTTCCTCCTATTCTATGGGAGGAAATGGGTATTTTTGGTGTCTTGTTTAAATCCCAAGACGTGAAGCGAAAGGTGATTTTTATCTTGTTCAAAGCCCAAGATGTGAAGCTGAAAGGTCTCCCCTTTAGAGAGAATTTGTCATCTCTAAAGAGGGGGATATTTGTCACAACTGTTGGGTGACTGACTGTAAAAGAGGATTACTTTAACTGGGATACGCGGATCCTAGCAATGCCATAATTTCCTTTATAGGGGGTTTTAACCTGAAGGAGAAGACTTTAACTCAGTATAGAGCAATGCTATCTTTCCTTAGGAATTTCTCATGCTAAAAGAGGGACAGTGGCATGGATGTAGATGATCTAGAGGCTTGCCGCTTACAGCGATTAGATGAAGGGGAAGGAGTTGTTGATGTTTGTGTACTGTGAACGAGGCACAACTTTGATGCTAAAAGGTTGATTGGATCAACTAGTGGTTTTCTTATACAAAGCCTAAGAGGAGGCTAATATGTGTCTCGTACAAAGCCCGAGAGAGAGGCTAAAAGGTTTCGACTCGACGATGGAGTCTTTTGGTATCTCGTATAAAGCCCGAGATGGAGGCAATTTTGACTCAACAAGAGAGTTTTTTGTATCTCGTACAAAGCCCGAGATGGAGGCTGTTGTTTGTTTCAGTTAAGTGACAGGTCCAGTATACTGATTTTGAAAGAGAAAATCAGTTCTTATATGAGCAACACTATACTCAAGGATTTGTTTCAAGGATCAGGGTTGTTCCCGTTCTTTAAGGAAGCTGGAAATCCAAAGGGTATTGAGACCGTCCGAGTCTACGGGTTTCCTTCCTATTTAACGAAGGGGTCACTTGAGAATGTCTTTGAGACTCAAGGAAATTAGACTGTCCAAGTCTAGAGTTTCATCTTTTGTACTATGCTTTGAGAAACAATAGTAGACTCTATGAAAGGACTGTTCTATGAAGATGAATAGGTTCTGTTCCTATACCTCTAGGAGGTCGTCGGGACAATTTGTACGAAGCCCAAGAGGAGGCTGGAAACTTTTAAGAAGCCAACGGGTCCTTGTACTAAGCCCAAGAGAAGGCTATCATTCCCGGAGGAAGAGATCATTATACGAAGCCTAAGAGGAGGCGGTGAATACTTCTAAGAAGCCGTAGGGTCCTTTTACTAAGCCCAAGAGGAGGCGGGGATGCTTTTAGGAAGCTTGAGGGTCCTTGTACAATGCCCAAGAGGAGGCCGATGCTTTTAAGAAGCTTGTGGGTCCCCAAACCCCGAGAAATTCAAGGCAAACTATTCACAAGGAATAGATCAAGTCAGGAAAGTTCTAGAATTTGGAAGAAACTCAAAAGATGCAATTCACGGAGAAGAGATCATCTCTGGGGGATAGAGTTTCTTGACAAGTGCTTTTAAGAAGCCCGTGGGTCCCCAAACCCCGAGAAATTCAAGGCAATGCTATTCACCGAGAATAGATCAAAGTCAGGAAAGTTCGAGAATTTGGAAGAAACTCAAGAGATGCAATTCACGGAGAAGAGATCATCTCTGGGGGATAGAGTTTCTTGACAAGTGCTTTTAAGAAGCCCGTGGGTCCCCAAACCCTGAGAAATTCAAGGCAATGCTATTCACCGAGAATAGATCAAAGTCAGGAAAGTTCGAGAATTTGGAAGAAACTCAAGAGATGCAATTCACGGAGAAGAGATCATCTCTGGGGAATAGAGTTTCTTTGACAACTTCTACAAGTGACAGTCTATGAAAGGGTTCACAGGGAATGCTGTCTTTCATATCTCCATATTGTTTAACCCCAAGAGGAGGGAAGACTGTGTCTAGTAATCCTATGGGGATCTAGTTTTGACTATTTCTAAGAGTAAACGAAACGGCGTTTCCTAGTTCTAGACGTAGTTGCCGGGGAAACTCTAAATATCTATACTATTATTACACAGTTGATATGAGTTTATGAAAGAAGACTTACAGTGAAACAACCCCACAATACAGTTATATGTATATGAAAGTGGTAAATGAAAGCAATAACCACTTACTCGGTTGTAGAGCTTCCATGCTGTTTGTTTAGTTGTTCAACACAGAAAGATTGAAAACAACAGTATATTCAAAATCAAAGGAGAAAGTGCTTTGAAAAAGAAATATTTGGGGCTTACAGCTCAAGGAGAGGCCCAGGGTTTTATCAGTGAGCGCACTGTTTGAATTTGTACAGAGGGACTTATACAAGTGACTGAGGCCCAAAAAGGTTTTCTGTACAAAGGGGTGGGTCTTACACTCTCTCAAGAGGCCCAAAAAGGTTTAAAGAAAAAGAGTGGGGCTTATAACACGAGGGTAGGCCCAGTTGATTTTTTCGTTTGAAATGGCGATCGCGCCGAGATTTTCTTTTAACGCAGAGGGACTTATACAATAAGTGAGGCCCAAAATGTTTTGGTTAAAAGGGGATTGGGTCTTACACTCTATTAGAGGCCCAAAGTGTTTTGAATGGGTCTTATATCTCAAGGAGAGGCCCAAGGTTATTTTGAAAAGGCGACGATCGCGCCATTTGTTTTTTACGGTATCGGGACTTATACAATAAGTGAGGCCCAAAAATGATTTGGTCTAAAAAAGGATTGGGTCTTACACTGTATTAGAGGCCCAAGTGTTTTGAAAATGATTTATGAGGGTTGAATTAATCCAAAACCCTAATTTGTTTTCAAAAATGTATTTAATTGAATAAAAATTCAATTAAAATGATCAAAATTGTTTATCATATGAAAAACAAATTGTGATCTTGGATTAATGCTTCAAAAATTAAGTATTGACCTACAAAATAATTAGAAAGCATTAAAAGTTGCAAAATCAATGTAGAAAAAATATTTAAAATGTCAAAAACAATTAAAATATTAATTCTTTGCAAAAATATCAATTATATGAAATAAATAATATTTTTGGGATTTTTTGGGAAAATAAAATATTTTAACATTTTTGTGAATTATTAAAAAAAGAATCAACTCAAAATCATTAAAACTCAGAGAGAAATTAATTTTTGAATCAATTAAAGAAAATCACAAAATTCAAATATTCAAATTATTCAAAAATGGCGCCAAGAACACACCAAGAACACGCGCGTGTTCTGGATTTGGCTGATTTGCATTTTCTCCTCAATCTCACTAAATACTTGATTATAACATGCAATCCACATATCATTATGCTCGCCTCAACCTCACGATCATGTATATGTCCATTAATTTCATTTAAATTAAACATATAACAAGAAATCATGAAAAATCCTCAAGAACCCTAATTTCTGCATGAAGGCTGGGATTTTTGATACACGATTCAAACAATGCAATTAATTAAGGGGAAACATTCCATGCATGATTATGAACATATGGCCAAATTATTGTGCAGCAAAAATTGTGTGGATCATAGAGTTAGAAGAGCTCATGCTTACCACTTGCAGCTGGTGATCGTGATTTGTGTTGGAGGTGTTACAGCTAGGTTCCAATGATGTGGATAGCTTCCCTAGGTGCCAAGTGATGTGTTTGAGTGCTTGGAATGGATTGAAATGGTTTGGAATTGAAGATAGCACCTCAACTGCAAGACTGTCATGAACTTGAGCAATTAGCTGGTGATTTTGTGAAATCAGTGTTCCAGATGTTATGTGAGTGTTTGGATCACTTCTATATGATGTATGTGAGGTGTGTGAGTGATTGGTTTGATTGGAAAAGCTCTCAAACTCAAAACCCGATAGCTACCTTGCTAAGAAAGGCATTTTTGCCAAGAGAAAGAGATTTTGAGGAAAGCATCTGTTAGATGGCTTTGGTGTACTCAAACTGATCACAATTGAGCTCTATTTATAGTAGAGCAAGTTTGTTTTGCAAGGAATAGTGAATGGCAGCTGCTAAGTAGGTTTGGCCAATGTTGGTAAATGAAAATCCAAGTCTCCTCTAGCCATTGACTAGAGGTTAGGGCACAGAGCTTTGGTTCCCTTGGTCTTGGATAAGTCTTGACTGATTTCAGATGAGAATGGATCAGTCCATGCCACCTTGATGCTTCCATTGAATGCTTCAATCCAAATTTGGAGTCTTGTCCCTATTTTGGACATTCTATGTTCAACATGCTATTTCTTGTTCCATGGACTTTGGAGGCTTGGCTCAGTGATTGTCCCCTTTAGATTCAATCCTCTGAGGTGTCCAAGTGGATAGGAGCATTTGAATTTGGTTGATTTTGGTAAATCGAGCAAAATTGCAAATTCTGCCTTGCCTTGACAGATTTCAGCAAGGCAACTTTCCAATGTCATATCTCATGACTCAAATGGAATTTGGCAATGTTCTTGGTCATTTTGGAAAGCCCTTACATGATACAACAACTGTTTAAACATGTTTGGTTTTGATCTCTTTTGATTCCAAGTAAAAAATCCCCCTACATTTGGAAAAAAATGAAGACAGATTCTGACTTAGTGAAAATTTCACTAAGTGTTGGAAAAAGTGACATTTTCATTTTTCATCCATTTTGATCACTCCATAACTCAAAATCCTTAATGAATTAGACTTAGGTCTAGTTGAAGTTTTTGTAGAGGGTAATGAGGGCTACAAATCCATCTTTGGATGAGAAAAAATTTCCTTGTGGTTTAGGAGTTATGATCCTCCAAAGTTGGTACCCTTGCCACTTTATTTTTAACTTAGAAAATTTTCTAAGTTTTTATGGTTACCCCTTTTACAAGTTATCCAACTTTTCTTGATTTTTATTGATGTACGATGATTCAAATCACACATTAACATCATTTTAGGGTTAAAAATCCATTTTGGTGAAAAATCTCAAAAAGTCAAAGTTGACTTTTGTGCACAGTTGACTTTTTATCAGATGAATTTCAAATTGTGCAATTCTTCAGGAAATCATGTCCTTGACCTAAATCAAACTTGATGGACATGTTCCATGGGCGTCATAGGGTATATTGAAGCATGTCCTAGGGTTTGGGAGCATGTCCTGGTCAAAAGTCAAAGTTACAGTTGACTTTCCTCGCGAAACCCTAGTTGTGGTGCAGATGGAATTGAGACTTGTTGCTCAAACTTCTTGGATTAATCCATTATTCCAAATGGATCAATATAGTTCATTAGATACCCTCAAACCCTCTCTTGAGGTCTTGGTTCATGATTTGTCCCAAAAGTCAACTTAGGGGTGAATTAGGTCAAGAAACCCTAATTCCTGATTTTTGATGAATGCATCCCCTGAGGCAAAATTGACTTGATGGTTGGGTCCATGAGGTTCCATGGAATATATTAGGTTGTGTTTTGGATCATTGGCTCATGCCCAGATGAAAATTTCCATCTGGAGGCCCTGGTCGACCAAAACCCTAATTTGGTGACGCTGTAGATCTTGAAGCTTGATCCACCTAGAAGGGAGCAGCTTTGTGCTTAATCCTTGAAGTGGGAGTCCTTTTTGATCCTTTGTGTATGTTTGAGAGGTTAGACAAGTTGAAGATCATGTCATTCCTTGATTGATCCTTTGTCTAAGGCACTGAGAGGGCTTGAAACCCTAATTTTGATTGTAGTGGATGCTCACCCATCTTTGAGGAGATTGATGAGGCACAAAGGTACATCCATATTGTGATGATGATTTGCACAATGATGGGAAATCTTAGTGTTCAAAATTTGGGGTATGACAGATGCCCCTATTTAATCTTCTTGGACCCGAAGGTGTGAATGACGAAGGTATTCGGGCATTCGGGGTGCAAGAGGATTAAATATCGGAATACCCGAAATTTTGATGGTGGTTATGAGTGGTAGCTTACACATTCATCTTCTTTAGCTAAGCAATAATGCTTAGAAAAGGTAAACTTCCCCTCGATCCTGGCTTTCAACCAAGGAACTGGTCTTAGTTTCTGATTTAAACTTCCCCTCGATCCTGGTTTCCTACCAAGGAACTGGTCTTAGTTTCCGATTTAAACTTCCCCTCGATCCTGGTTTCCTACCAAGGAACTGGTCTTAGTTTCTGATTTAAAGTTCCCCTCGATCCTGGTTTCCTACCAAGGAACTGGTCTTAGTTTCTTTTGTCAATAAACTTTATTGACAAGGAATGCTATTAGTAGCGGTATTCCTCAAACTTCTCGCCGAATTTTCCTGGGGAGATGCCATTTGAGTGGAAAAAGTTTTGATGTCAGACTCGCTGGGGGACCCAGTCGTCTGAGTTGTAGAGTTGCACAAACTTCTCTGTTGGAGACGTCATTTGTTTCTACTGGGGGAAAGCAGGTCTATTGGGAGACTGCTGTCGCTTGGGATCTTACATCATACTTTTCTCGGGATCTTCCTAGAGAAATGCCATATGATGGGGTCCAATTTTGAGGTGCCGATGACCTTTTCATCAGCGTTTTTTTTGGAGCGAAACTGACGTGCCGCCGAATCTCTGATTACGAGGCTTTCTCTGTGGATTTTCCTTAATCCGGGAAGCGAGATACACTGGAAGCGAGATTGTTCAAACGCGACACTTCCTGACTAGGCAAGAACTGACAACTCGATTGAGATGACTGTTATCACTAGGGGGTAAGACTGACTAGAGTGATGGTGATGCAATATGAAATGTTAATGCAAATCAATAATGCATGATGTATGTATGTATATGCTGACAAAACTGACGCGACATACAAACTAAAAGATGAACATGACTGGATACTCGGCCATCGCGGGGCGTGTAGAGACATCGCTGGTTCAAGATAGCAATTCCACCTTGCTTAGGAGAGATAGTCCCTGTCGGGAGCTACCGTTGGTCGGGCTTAGGAGATGAGAACTCTACCGTGGTGTGTCAGACGAAACAAGGTCTCTGACATAGTTGATCCCTTGATTAAGGCGTATGGGGCCTGAAAGGAGTACTTTGATTCTGCACTTTGAAGTTCGCCTACTTCTGGAGAAGCAGTTGATGCTCTTTTAATGTTCAACAGTCAAAAGAAATTGCCATCTTTATTTTAAAAGCAGAAAAAGTTTAACAAGTAAATTAATTTTTTGTTTTATTTCAATAATCGTTAATCATGTTAACAACGTCGTTCTGTAAAGCTAAAACAAATAAGAATTACAAACAAAAGCACAAGGGCTCAAAATTTATTGATAAGATGGAGATCAGCCAAACGCGTGATTCCAAAGAGTATATACAAAGTTTAAAAATGGTAATATACAGGGAAAAGGGCTACGTTGAAACATAACGACCACTGTCCTTCTACCAACTTTGAATTCGGGACATCCTGAGCTGCTGTCGAAGATGACCTTGATTGGAGTTTTCTGATGGATGATGTAACTGCTGCTGCTGAGGGACTTGCCTCTGTTGAACATAGTTACTTGCCATTATCCCTAACTTTTTCCTGGATTGTACTATGAGATTTCCAATCCATCGGGATGATTTTTTTTCGCGTCTCTAACTTTTGCCTGGACCGCCCTTTCGGGTTTTCAATCCACCGAGACGTCTTTTTTTAGTTTAGGCGAAGTATTTCTTGACTACATCAACATTCGTGGGGTAGGCAAATTCCTCTCCGTCCATGGTTGCAAGTCTCAAGGCGCCGCCTGAGAAAGCTTTCGTGACCACATAGGGGCCATCATAATTCGGAGTCCACTTGCCCCGGGAATCAGTGAGAAATGATTGTATCTTTTTGAGCACAAGGTCTCCTTTCCTGAAGATTCGGGGTCGGACCTTTTTGTCGAACGCCTTCTTCATTTTCTGTTGATACAGCTGACCATGGTATAGTGTCGTGATTCATTTTTCCTCGATCAGATTCAATTCTTCGTGTCGGCTTTGACACCATTAAGCTTCTGTAAGCTTAGCTTCCATCAATACCCAGATTGATGGGATCTCTACTTCTATGGGAAGCACTGCTTCCATACCATACACTAGAAAGAAAGGGGTAGCCCCTGTTGAAGTGCGGACAGATGTTCGATAACCGTGAAGAGCAAAGGGTAACATTTCGTGCCAGTCCTTGTAGGTTACAACCATCTTTTGAACAATCTTCTTGATGTTCTTATTAGCCGCTTCTACCGCTCCGTTCATCTTGGGTCGGTAGGGAGATGAGTTATGGTGTTCAATCTTGAACTCTACACACAACTCCTTCATCATCTTATTGTTCAAGTTAGATCCATTATCAGTAATGATCTCGCTTGGAACACCATAACGGCAGATGATATTGTTTTTGATAAATCGGACCACCACTTGTCGGGTTACATTAGCGTACGACGCTGCTTCGACCCACTTGGTGAAGTAGTCAATGGCTACTAGGATGAACCGATGTCCGTTTGAAGCCTTGGGATCAATTATGCCAATCATGTCAATTCCCCATATCGAGAATGGCCTTGGGAAAGAAAGAACTTTGAGATGTGATGGCGGTACATGAATTTTGTCGGAGTATATCTGACACTTGTGACACCTCCTCATGTACTTGTAGCAGTCGGATTCCATGGTTAACCAATAATACCCTTCTCTTAGAATTTTTCTCGCCATTGCGTGTCCGTTGGCGTGGGTGCCAAAGGATCCTTCATGAATTTCTTTCATCAGCATTTCTGCTTCTGGTCTGTCTACGCATCAGAGCATGACCATGTCAAAATTTCTCTTATAGAGAGTGTCACCGCTCAGGAAGAAGTTTCTAGCCAATCTTCTGAGGGTTTTCCTGTCTTTTCTGAGTGCCCCAGGTGGGTACTCTTGTTTCTGAAGGAAGCATTTGATATCGTGATACCAAGGTTTATCGTCTATGACTGCTTCAATCGTAAAGATGTAAGCAGGCCTTTCAAGGCGCATGATGTCGATCTTAGGTATGTCATTCCATTGACCTACACTAATCATGGAAGAGATAGTGGCTAATGCATCAGCCATGTGATTCTCTTCACGAGGGATATGATGAAACTCAACTCTGTTGAAGAAAGGTAGCAACCTCCTTGCATAGTCTTTGTAAGGAATCAGCCCTGATTGGTATGTGTTCCAATCTCCTTTAATCTAATTGATAACCAAGGCTGAGTCGCCATATACGTCCAAGTTTTTGATCCTTAAATCAATTGCTTCCTCGAGACCCATAATACAAGCCTCGTATTCGGCCTCGTTGTTCGTACATTTGAATGTAAGTCTGGCAGTGAAAGGAATGTGGGTACCCTGAGGGGTAACAATGATTGCCCCAATTCCGTTTCCATAATGATTAACTGCTCCGTCAAAGATAAGTCCCCACTAGGAACCTGGTTCTGGCCCTTCACTGGGTAACGGTTCATCGCAGTCTTTCATCTTTAGATACATGACATCTTTGTCTGGGAAGTCAAACCCGATTGATTCTTGATCGTCAATCGGTTGATGAGCCAAATGATCGGCTAAAATACTTCCTTTAACAGCTTTCTGAGCGTGATACTCTATGTCATATTCTGATAACAACATCTGCCAACGGGCAATCCTTCCCGTAAGAGCAGGTTTTTCGAAAACGTTTTTGATTGGATCCATTTCGGAGACCAACCAAGTAGTATGACGAATCATGTATTGGCGAAGACGTTTGGCTGTCCAAGCCAAAGCACAACAAGTTTTCTCAAGCATCGTGTACCGAGTCTCGCAGTCGGTGAATTTCTTGCTTAGATAGTAGATGGCAGACTCTTTCCGTTTGGTTTCGTCTTGTTGGCCAAGTACACATCCCATCGAGTCCTCTAGAAATGTGAGGTAAATGATCAGTGGTCTTCCTTCCACTGGAGGTGATAGAATCGGCGGATTCAACAAATATTCCTTAATACTGTCGAAGGTGGTTTGGCAATCTTCTGACCAAACGCAATCCTGGTTCTTTTTAAGTAATTTGAAAATCGGCGCACATGTGGCGGTCATAAGGAATATGAATCTGGAGATGTAGTTCAAATGTCCCAGGAATCCTCTGACTTCTTTCTCAGTTTTCGAAGAAGGCATTTCTTGAATGGCCTTGACCTTGTCAGGGTCAACTTCAATTCCTTTCTGGCTGACGACGAACCCTAGTAGTTTCCCTGAACGGACACCGAAGGTGCACTTGTTGGGATTCAAGCGGATCTTGAACTTTCTTAAACGTTCGAACAATTTTGATAGATGTTCAACGTGCTCACTCTCTGTTTTTGATTTTGCAATCATGTCATCGACATATACCTCGATTTCCTTGTGTATCATGTCATGAAATAGAGTAGTCATGGCCCTTTGATAGGTTCCCCCGGCGTTCTTCAAACCGAACGACATTACCTTGTAGCAAAAGGTACCCCACGGGGTAATGAACGAAGTTTTCTCCATGTCTTTCGGCGCCATTTTGATCTGGTTATAGCCCGAGAATCCATCCATGAAGGAGAAAACTTTGAACTTTGCTGTGCTGTCTACCAGCATGTCAATGTGTGGTAAAGGAAATTTGTCCTTTGGACTTGCCTTGTTCAGATCTCTGTAATCAACACACATTCTGACATTTCCGTCCTTTTTGGGAACGGGTACAATGTTGGCTAACCATTGAGGATATTCAGATGTAGCGAGGAAACCCGCGTCAATCTGTTTCTGTACCTCCTCTTTGATTTTGAAGGCCATGTCCGGGTGAGTGCGTCTCAACCTTTGCTTTACTGGCGGACATTCCGATCTCAATGGTAAGCGATGTTCCACGATGCTGGTATCCAACCCTGGCATATCCTGATAGGACCAAGCGAATACATCGGGGAATTCTTTGAGAAGCTTTATCAAACTCTCTCTGGCAGTTGGACTGAGCAGTGCTCCGATCCAGATTTCTTTTCTCTCTTTTTCTGAACCCAAGTTTACCGTTTCCAACGGTTCTTTGTGAGGTTCAATGGACCTTTCCTCTTGTCTGAGTAATCGGGAGATCTCTTCTGGAATTTTGTCGTCATTTTTTTCTTCAGCCTCAAATACCGGGAACTCAAAGTCGGAAGAAGGCATCGGATCGTATGTTTCAACGGGGTTTAAAATAAGTAATTTGCATGACGTGATGATTCGTGTTTAGAAGAGATAGAGAAAATGCAAGTGTGTGCAGTGTTTTGTTTTTATTACTGCTTGTTTTTATTATTGAATTGTTTTTTAGGATTACCATTTTCTGAGAAAAGCAAAAAGAGAAAATAGCAATTAATGCAGAAATTACAGAACGACGTTATTTTATTAATGAACAAGTGGATCCCTGAAACTACAGCCCTATAAAACAAAACTCTGTCGCTTTGGGCAAAGCGAAGAGGGAAATTTTACAGAAAGTGAGCCCTATCAAAACATCCGTTTCACCTGGGCAGGGTGAAAGGTTAAAAGACGACAATTACTTTGACTGGCGAACGACCTTCGGAACATCGACAGCAACCCATTGGCGGCGAACTCCTCGGTGAATCACAAAGTCGGGTACCTTCCTCGATTTGTCTTCATAAATAACGCTGATTTCTGGTGGAGCTGGATCATTGGAATCTGCTCCCAAGCAGAGTTGTCGTAGGAGGATTCCTCTGTTGTATTTTGCATACCATTTGCGCTCTCAACTGTACCTCCCCATCCAGTTGGCTGGATGTCTTCGAACCTGATACGAGAGCTTTCGGGAGCAGTGTACTTGACCAGAAAGTCGTATTTTCCACTAGGTTGTCCCAAGGTATCCCAAACTTCTTTGGAACTGGAGGAGTCATCTCTCTCGATGACGTTGACCTCGGGAAAAGCATAGTTGATGAATTCTAGTCCAGCAAACGTTGCAAATTCATCTTCATGTTGAGTAGTTTCTGAATGACCTGAGTGTTGATCCCATGACATGGCGGGGACACAGGTATTCTGTTCAATGACGGTCAGCTGATTTTCATTGTTCGGCTGACTTTCTTGCCCCAAGTTTCCTGGGTAAGGTTGCCACATTGGCAGACCATCCATTGGGTCATAGTAGTTGTAGTCAAAATTGTCTTTCATCGGAGTGTCTTCCTCTAATGAAATTGGCGGAGCACGGCACCCTTCCAGATCACAATCTCCATATATCATTTCGACATCTGATCTTGGTATAAATCTCGGACTTTCTGTAGGAAAGCAAAAAGGCATAGGCACCTTTTCCTGAGACATATAACCGTCCTCGTTAAGATAGGACTTCCACTCTTCATCTGTGTCAGAGGGATCCTCCTCATTGATAGCATGTACCGCTTGAGATACTGGGTGAAGGAAACCTCCACTGTGGAAGAAGTTTTGAAGGGGATGAAGACTTTCATCGTTGGCAGCTGTCTGGGTACAGGTTGCAGAAAAACCAAGACCCTTCTTTGTTTTATTGTCAATAGGAATGACAAGTTGTCCCCATCCTTTTGTATCGGTACTCTCGACCGCTTTGAAAGCATCGTTGTATGAAGAAATCGAAGTTCCTCCTTTGAAATAATTGTCCTTGCTCACCGGCAATGCTTGGAACTGCGTTCCAATAACTTCCTCGGGTTCTATACCAGTAGATGATGACAAGTTGCTTACGAGCAAGGCCTGTTCTCCGCAGACTGTGACAAGTTGATTGTTCTTAACGAACTTTAGCTTTTGGTGGAGGGTTGAAGTAACCGCTCCAGCCTGGTGTATCCAAGGTCTTCCTAATAAACAACTGTACGTTTCCCGGATGTCCATGACCTGGAAAGTGACTTGGAAAGTGTGAGGACCAATAGTTATGGGAAGATCAACTTCGCCAATAACCGTTTTTCTGGATCCGTCGAATGCTTTGACGACGACCTCGCTAGTTCTCATCGGAGGACCTTTGAATGATAATTACATCAAAGTGGACTTCGGCATAACATTCAGGGCTGACCCTGTGTCTACCAGTACGCCGGCTAAAGCATCGTCCTGGCAGTTAACTGTGATATTGAGTGCCATGTTATGACGGCGACCCTCTTCGGGTAATTCCTCATCACTAAATCCCAAATTATTACAGGAAGTGATGTTAGAGACAATACTATCGAACTGTCTAATTGTTACATCCTGTTCCACAAAGGCTTGCTCCAAGACTTTCTGTAGAGCCTCCCTATGCGCTTCTGAACTGAGTAACAGTGATAATACCGAGATCTTTGAAGGAGTTTGTAACAGTTGATCGACAATGTTGTATTCACTCCTTTGGATGAGCTTCAGCATCTCATCATTGTTTTTTGAAAGGTCGGGATTCCTGGATTGACCGACTGGTGGATCGGGAACTTCTGTCTGAAGTTCCTTTTCTTTGTTAACTTCCCCAACCCCTCGGTTGAAGAATCTACCACTCCGTGTTACTCGACTGGTGTCTGTAATATTCACGATGGAGGGTAATGGAATTTCTTTTCCATTTTCAATGGTTGTTGCACCGTATTTGTAAGGGATAGCCTTAGTTGATTCATACGGTAATGGTCCCAGTAGATAGATGACTACGGGAGCCTTCTGATTTTTCTGACCATCATAAGTAATCTCGATCCGTTCCCAGTTGGGAACTTTAGATTTGTCAAGTAGAGGGATAATGGCAAAAACATCCCTGGTCTGGTGACGACCAGAGATGGTGACAACATCCTCAACTTGATCGGCAAGGTAATTCGGCGTCCAGTTCATGGGTCCAGAACCCAGATACGGACGAATCTCTCCACGATCCACCTGACCCTGAAGGGCTGCTCGCACAAGGTAGCATCCTTGGTTACTTTCCAAACAGACGCTACAACGGTCATAATTGTGTGGTGGCACCTGGCCACGCCCACTTTGAATACAATGTAACCTCACTAGGTTACCTTCCACTGATCGGACATCCTGACTTTGACGCCGAGTAGGATTCCTGTTACTGATACTAATTTGCTGAGTATCTTCATCCATGTAGATTGGCATCCACCAATGATTTAACAAGTGCTAAAGTGCCTCCTGGACAAGGGTACAACCTCGATCATTTTCACAACCCGCTTTACAGCTGTAATAGTCATGTGATATTAAGAATCCGAGTCGGACCTGTTCAGCATGTAACTCTACCAGGTTGGTATTCATCACGCGAATGTCAAAGATCTGAACCATGTTGATCTGATAAGGGTTCCTATCATGGTAGTCTTGGATCCATCCAAGATCCATCTGCCGCTGGAGGGCCTCTTGTATGAAAGAGCATCCCTGTTTGTTTACCGAGCAAGTCAGACAGGAATTGTAATCGTGTCGCGGCAGATTATGATACTGGCTTTTCCTTGAGTGCATTGCCACCAAGCTGACATTCATTGCACGGATATCGTGGTTCTGAATGACGTTAGAATTCGTGTAGACCATGTTAACTCCACGAACTCGGTGCTCTTGGATCCATCTGAGATCCATTTGTTCCTGTAGAGCTGATTGCACCACAGAACATCCCTGGTTGTCTTTAGAGCAGATATCACATGGATGATAGTTATGAGGTGGCACATGGCCATATCCACTTTGTCTACAATGCATCTTGACCAGATTGGTTTTTAACAAGAGTACATCATGAATTTGATAGACATCGTTAGTCTCTTTCTCAATCAGATTGACTGCAGCTTTCTCATGTTGAGGCAGCGGGTTTGTGAGAACATTGGGATTCGTATATTTGAAAGATAGGACCCCGCTCCTAACAAGTTTTTGCACGTCGGACTTGAAATTAAGACAAGTCTCAATGTTATGCCCTGATCCTCCTTGATGATAAGGGCATGTCTGATCCACCTTAAACCAAAAATGCGGATTTTCCGGTACTATAAGAGGGGACTTAGTCTGAATGTGCCCCTTAGCCAGTAGTAATGGAAACAGTTCTGCGTACGTCACGGGTATAGGATCAAATCCTGGTGGCCGTGTTGTGCGGTTGTTGTTGTATTGGGGACGAGCCTGCTGAAGAGGCTGTTGTGTCCTTTGCTGATCAGGTTGGCTCTGCGCAACCTGAGGTTAATACGTAGGAATAAGCGCAAGGTTGACAGCAGGAGTCACAACCGCTACTGGTTGATATCGACGCCTTTGCTTTTTGAGAGAGATATTCCCAATATCTTGCTCTTTTTTCTTAGGGAGAGCACTACCGTATTTTTTAGTACCGCTCGTCGATCCAGTGTCTTTTACCAAACGTCCTTCTCGGACGGCTTCCTCAAGACGTACGCCCATGCCGACCATCTCGGTGAAATCACTGGGCGCACTGGCAACCATTCGGTCATAGTAAAATGAGCTTAAGGTCTTTAAGAAGATCTTTGTCATCTCTTTTTCCTCAAGAGGTGGACAAATTTGAGCGGCAATTTCACGCCACCTTTGAGCATACTCCTTAAAGGTTTCCTTGTCCTTTTGTGACATTGATCTGAGTTGATCTCTGTCGGGTGTCATGTCCAAATTGTATTTGTATTGTTGGACGAAGGCAGTACCTAGATCTCTGAATGTACTAATCGTAGTACGGTTTAAACCCATGGACCATTTGAGTGCGGCACCGGTTAAACTATCCTGGAAGTAGTGAATTAGTAGGTCTTGATTCTCCGTCTGAGCTGACATCCGCCGAGCGTACATCACCAGATGGCTTTGAGAGCAAGAGTTACCCTTGTATTTTTCAAAGTCGGGCACCTGAAATTTGTGCGGAACTTTCACATTGGGGACCAAGCAGAGGTCTGCGGCGTCCTTTTCGAATAGATCCTGATCGCGAGTGGCTTGCAGCTCCTTCGGCATCTCCAGGAACTGTTCCTGGAATTCATCCATTCTGTCGAACATAGTTTCCTTCTTACCAGAAGTTGTTTGTGGAATCTGTCCTTTCGGGACAGTGTGCACCACAAGGGGTGGTACCGTGACTACGGCAGTAAATCTTGGCATTTCCCGAAGTTTGTAACCTTCAGGAGTCTTCAGTATGCCCCTGGCATCTTCGCTTTCCCAAAGTTTGTAACCTTCAGGCCCAGCGGCTTCTGTTGAGATTCCCTGATCTTCAGTGATAGGCGGAACATATCCTTCCGGGATATAGTTAACAGGCATGCCCCATGGGTGATCTTTCGGCATTTGATACCTAGGATCATACTTCTCCACTATGGGCGTTGAGGTGATCTCTGAGATCACAGTTCTTTGTAGCTGAGCTTCTACCATGGCTTGCATGTCGTTACGAAGCTTTCTCATATCTTCTCTCAGAGCGTCGATCTCTTCTTTCAACTCTCTGTTTTCTTCCTCAAGATCATCCATCTTTTTCTGACAATTGGCCCGAGTATTGTACGAATGAGACAGTTTGACTCTAGAATCGAGACACAAACGTGAGATTCGTAGGGAAGAAGAATTCGTTACGTGAGAATGATGAATGCAATGATTATATTAATTGTTTTTTTGGTTTAATCAAAATAAACTTCGACAATTAGATTGCAAATATCAAACAGTGGGGAAACCCCTTTTTATTGAAATTCCAAAGGATTACAGAAATGGAAATAAAGTAGATTACAAAGTACAGAAACAGAAACCTAAGCTAATGGGTCCCGAGTCCTCTCTGAAGAGAAATCGGGTGCTGATTCCGGGACTTTCCTTTTCTTTGACCGGGACTCTTGGGCCGTTGTCGGGTTGTCATTCCTTTGCCAGGTGAAAGGAGTGAGCAAATTCCTTTGGTCATCTTGATTCTCTACAGCATGCTGCTCCAAACTTTCAATCAGAGCATCCTTTTCTTTCAGTAATTGCTGTATTTTGATGCACTCTATGTCGAGGGTGCGGTACTTATTCTTCCAAGACCTTCTCTGCTTTTAAACTTTGTTGAGAGTAACCTGAAGCTTTTCAGTTTCCGTCATGAAGTACATGACAGGTTCCCTCGGCGGAAGAATTCCGTAATGAGGATAAGGCATTTTTAGCTTGAGAGCTCTAGTTTGTACCCAATGGAGATAAGGCTCCACCGAGACACAATCCGATTTTCCCAGAGACTCTCATCCTTTCTTATGAACGTGTTTCCAAGCGTGCACTATTTCCATCTTTAGTGCTCTGTCATTTTCTCCTTCTTTGAAGAAAAGACCTTCCAGATGAACACCCAGTGGGACGTGTCTCATTGGGTATCCAAATTGACGACGGACCAATACCGGATGATAGTTGATTCCTCCCTTAGTTCATATAAGGGGTATGTTGGGGAAGTTTCCATAACGATCAATGATTCTGATTCCATCATAGATCCTATTACACCAATCTATATCAGAGTTGGTAAGAGACATGATCTTCTGCGACCAACGTAAGGCACTCTTGCAATCCCAAAAAGCAGCAGACTTGGGTAAGTGAGAGATAAACCATTTATAAAGCAAAGGTACACAGCATGTGATCTCCCCTCCGCTGTACAAATTCCCCAAGTGTACAGAATGATACGCATCTGCGAGCAAAGTCGGCACAGGATTTCCAACGAGAAAAACCTTAATGGAGTTAATATCGACGAAGTTATTAATGTTGGGAAACAAAAATAACCCGTAGGTGAGAAAGACAAAGATGCTTTCAAAAGCAGTTATGTTTCCTATACTGGCAAAATACAGGGCTTTCTTCGTCAAGAACCGGGTCGGCAAACCTTGGATGCCACCCTTAGCGGTCAGGTGAGTCTTGACCTCAGACTCGTCCAAATGAATTGCTCTTGCAATGGTCTGATTCTTTGGAATTTCTTCTAGTCCAGAAAATGGAGCTCGATCAGTGATGTGTAGATCAGTCAGATGAGAATACTCCTACAACATTGGTGCTAGCTGGTAATCCAGAAATGTGAAACAGTGATAGACTGGATCATAAAACTTAATGAGCGCATCCATGATTCCCTCAATCACATGGACTCTTAGCAGTGGTAGCAAACCTCCGTGTTTGGCTCTGAAAGCCTCAGGGTTAGTGATCATCCTTGCCAACCTTCTCAAATCCTCTAGTTTTGGAACCTTGAAGGTGTACTTATGAGTTCTCTTTCTACCGAAATCCATTAGTGCAATCCTTTTCTCTGATATTTGCAATCACAGTCTTAGTTTAATTTGAAAAACAGAGAGACTAGAAGAGAAGTTTTTTGAATGTTTTAATGTTTTTTAGATGAATGCATGAATGCAGCACACAAAAACATAGAAAAAACATGGGGTCAAAGGGTCGTTGTCATGAAGTCAAGGCTCTACCCATCCCCAAAGGTTTATACTAGGGTGATTTTTGTACCTGTACTCATTATCATCAGCTCCTCCCAGGAAAGCAAAACAACAAGCGGATCGCCAGTGAGTTGTAGAGCAATCTTAGAGTAAGTGCCATTCACCGAGAATAGATCACCAGCCTCAAATGAGGGTAGTATCGCATAACAATTATTCCCGATAGTTTCCGCACTACGAAAGGGTTTGGCTCCTCAGTTTCTCAGACTTAACAACCGGCCCATTGTCTAGGTGAGAGAATGGGTTGCGTTGGTCAGCCTCCACTGAGGTTGATGGTCGACCCCGTCGCCATCACTTATCTTAAGTGTATACTCAATATTTCCACATACGGCATCACCCGCATTCCCATTAGCAGAAAAATAAACACGTATAGCAATTAGGAAAAGCGGTATATATATTTGTCCTAAACATCCTAGACCTTTAAAGCTAAGGATCCTAAGTTCCTGACAGAAAATGGGTTCCCCAGCGGAAGCCCCAATCTGTGGTATTCACACAAGTGAAGAGAAAAAAGGAAGACCGTGCCTAGATCTAACTTTGAAAAGCCCCACGGTGGGCGCCATTTTTCTGTAGCGAGCGATTTTGGACGCGGTTCTTAAGCGCTGGACGCTCTCTGCGGTTTGAGCTTAAACTACAGGTCGATTAATTTTTTATCCTATTGTGAGCTGAATAAGGAAGGGAAATAGATGTCTCCAATTAACCCTGCTTGCATACTGAGTTTAAACAGCGGTCTGTTAGGTTACGAATGCTATCAATGTGGGGGGGCCTTGTACTGGTTATTTGTATTTTTGCCAATATTGGTTTTTATCTAGGAAGAAGTTTTCTGGCGGGGAACAAGGATTAGGATGTTAGGACTGATGCTTTTTGATAGATACATGAGAGTATGGGATTTGGGTTTTTTGTTTAGTGTGCTCGCTAAGATCTTTTATTTTGATCTTATGCCTACGTATTCCCGTTTACCGAAACAGGGAAATCAGAGCGTTCGTAGTTCCTCCTATTCTATGGGAGGAAAGGGGTATTTTTGGTGTCTTGTTCAAAGCCCAAGACGTGAAGCGAAAGGTGATTTGTATTTTGTTCAAAGCCCAAGATGTGAAGCTGAAAGGTCTCCCCTTTAGAGAGAATTTGTCATCTCTAAAGAGGGGGTTGTTTGTCACAACTGTTGGGTGACTGACTGTAAAGGAGGATTACTTTAACCAGGATACGCAGATCCTAGCAATGCCATAATTTCCTTTATAGGGGGTTTTAACCTGAAGGAGAAGACTTTAACTCAGTATAGAGAAATGCTATCTTTCCTTAGGAATTTCTCATGCTAAAAGAGGGACAGTGGCATGGATGTTGATGATCCAGAGGCTTGCCGCTTACAGCGATTAGATGAAGGGGAAGGAGTTGTTGATGTTTGTGTACTGTGAATGAGGCACAACTTAGATGCTAAAAGGTTGATTGGATCAACCAGTGGTTTTCTTATACAAAGCCTAAGAGGAGGCTAATATGTGTCTCGTACAAAGCCCAAGAGAGAGGCTAAAAGGTTTTGACTCGACGATGGATTCTTTTGGTATCTCGTATAAAACCCGAGATGGAGGCGATTTTGACTCAACAAGAGAGTTTTTTGTATCTCGTACAAAGCCCGAGATGGAGGCTGTTGTTTGTTTCAGTTAAGTGACAGGTCCAGTATACTGATTTTGAAAGAGAAAATCAGTTCTTATATGAGCAACACTGTACTCAAGGATTTGTTTCAAGGATCAGGGTTGTTCCCATTCTTTAAGGAAGCTGGAAATCCAAAGGGTATTGAGACCGTCCGAGTCTATGGGTTTCCTTCCTATTTAACGAAGGGGTCACTTGAGAATGTCTTTGAGACTCAAGGATATTAGACTGTCCAAGTCTAGAGTTTCATCTTTTGTACTATGCTTTGAGAAACAATAGTAGACACTATGAAAGAACTGTTCTATGAAGATGACTAGGTTCTGTTCCTATACCTCTAGGAGGTCGTTGGGACAATTTGTACGAAGCCCAAGAGGAGGCTGGAAACTTTTAAGAAGCCGACGAGTCCTTGTACTAAGCCCAAGAGAAGGCTATCATTCCCGGAGGAAGAGATCATTATACGAAGCCTAAGAGGAGGCTATGAATACTTCTAAGAAGCCGTAGGGTCCTTGTACTAAGCCCAAGAGGAGGCGGGGATGCTTTTAGGAAGCCCGAGGGTCCTTGTACGATGCCCAAGAGGAGGCCGATGCTTTTAAGAAGCATGTGAGTCCCCAAACCCCAAGAAATTCAAGGCAAGCTATTCACAAGGAATAGATCAAGTCAGGAAAGTTCGAGAATTTGGAAGAAACTCAAGAGATGCAATTCACGGAGAAGAGATCATCTCTGGGGAATAGAGTTTCTTTGACAACTTCTACAAGTGACAGTCTATAAAAGGGTTCACAGGGAATGCTGCCTTTCATATCTCCATATTGTTTAACCCCAAGAGGAGGGAAGACTGTGTCTGGTAATCCTATGGGGATCTAGTTTTGACTATTTCTAAGAGTAAACGAAACGGCGTTTCCTAGTTCTAGACGTAGTTGCCGGGGAAACTCTAAATATCTATACTATTATTACACAGTTGATATGAGTTTATGAAAGAAGACTTACAGTGAAACAGCCCCACAATACAGTTATATGTATATGAAAGTGGTAAATGAAAGCAATAACCACTTACTCGGTTGTAGAGCTTCCGTGTTGTTTGGTTAGTTGTTCAACACAGAAAGATTGAAAACAACAGTATATTCAAAATCAAAGGAGAAAGTGCTTTGAAAAAGAAAGATTTGGGGCTTACAGCTCAAGGAGAGGCCCAGGGTTTTATCAGTGAGCGCACAGTTTGAATTTGTACAGAGGGACTTATACAAGTGACTGAGGCCCAAAAAGGTTTTCTGTACAAAGGGGTGGGTCTTACACTCTCTCAAGAGGCCCAAAAAGGTTTAAAGAAAAAGAGTGGAGCTTATAACACGAGGGTAGGGCCAGTTGATTTTTTCGTTTGAAATGGCGATCGCGCCGAGATTTTCTTTTAACGCAGAGGGACTTATACAATAAGTGAGACCCAAAATGTTTTGGTTAAAAGGGGATTGGGTCTTACAATCTATTAGAGGCCCAAAGTGTTTTGAATGGGTCTTATATCTCAAGGAGAGGCCTAAGGTTATTTTGAAAAGGCGACGATCGCGCTGTTTGTTTTTTACGGTATCGGGACTTATACAATAAGTGAGGCCCAAAAATGATTTGGTCTTAAAAAGGATTGGGTCTTACACTCTATTAGAGGCCCAAGTGTTTTGAAAATGATTTATGAGGGTTGAATTAATCCAAAACCCTAATTTGTTTTCAAAAATGTATTTAATTGAATAAAAATTCAATTAAAATGATCAAAATTGTTTATCATATGAAAAACAAATTGTGATCTTGGATTAATGCTTCAAAAATTAAGTATTGACCTACAAAATAATTACAAAGCATTAAAAGTTGCAAAATCAATGTAGAAAAAATATTTAAAATGCCAAAAACAATTAAAATATTAATTCTTTGCAAAAATATCAATTATATGAAATAAATAATATTTTTGGGATTTTTTGGGAAAATAAAATATTTTAACATTTTTGTGAATTATTAAAAAAAGAATCAACTCAAAATCATTAAAACTCAAAGAGAAATTAATTTTTGAATCAATTAAAGAAAATCCCAAAATTCAAATATTCAAATTATTCAAAAATGGCGCCAAGAACACACCAAGAACACGCGCGTGTTCTGGGTTTGGCTGATTTGCATTTTCTCCTCAATCTCACTGAATACTTGATTATAACATGCAATCCACATATCATTATGCTCGCCTCAACCTCACGATCATGTCTATGTCCATTAATTTCATTTAAATTAAACATATAACAAGAAATCATGAAAAATCCTCAAGAACCCTAATTTCTGCATGAAGGCTAGAATTTTTGATACACGATTCAAACAATGCAATTAATTGAGGGGAAACATTCCATGCATGATTATGAACATATGGCCAAATTATTGTGCAGCAAAAATTGTGTGGATCATAGAGTTAGAAGAGCTTATGCTTACCACTTGCAGCTGGTGATCGTGATTTGTGTTGGAGGTGTTACAACTAGGTTCCAATGATGTGGATAGCTTCCCTAGGTGCCAAGTGATGTGTTTGAGTGCTTGGAATGGATTGAAATGGTTTGGAATTAAAGATGGCACCTCAACTGCAAGACTGTCATGAACTTGAGCAATTGGCTGGTGATTTTGTGAAATCAGTGTTCCAGATGTTCTATGAGTGTTTGGATCACTTCTATATGATGTATGTGAGGTGTGTGAATGATTGGTTTGATTGGAAAAGCTCTCAAACTCAAAACTCGATAGCTACCTTGCTAAGAAAGGCATTTTTGACAAGAGAAAGAGATTTTGAGGAAAGCATCTGTTAGATGGATTTGGTGTACTCAAACTGATCACAATTGAGCTCTATTTATAGTAGAGCAAGTTTGTTTTGCCAGGAATAGTGAATGGCAGCTGCTAAGTAGGTTTGGCCAATGTTGGCAAATGAAAATCCAAGTCTTCTCTAGCCATTGACTAGAGGTTAGGGCACAGAGCTTTGGTTCCCTTGGTCTTGGATAAGTCTTGACTGATTTCAGATGAGAATGGCTCAGTCCATGCCACCTTGATGCTTCCATTGAATGCTTCAATCCAAATTTGGAGTCTTGTCCCTATTTTGGCCATTCTAGGTTCAACATGCTATTTCTTGTTCCATGGACTTTGGAGGTTTGGCTCAGTGATTGTCCCCTTTAGATTCAATCCTCTGAGGTGTCCAAGTGGATAGGAGCATTTGAATTTGGCTGATTTTGGTAAATCGAGCAAAATTGCAAATTCTGCCTTGCCTTGACAGATTTCAGCAAGGCAGCTTTCCAATGTCATATCTCATGACTCAAATGGAATTTGGCAATGTTCTTGGTCATTTTGGAAAGCCCTTACATGATACAACAACTGTTTGAACATGTTTGGTTTTGATCTCTTTTGAATCCAAGTGAAAAATCCCCCTACATTTGGAAAAAATGAAGACAGATTCTGACTTAGTGAAAATTTCACTAAGTGTTGGAAAAAGTGACATTTTCATTTTTCAGCCATTTTGATCACTCTGTAACTCAAAATCCTTAATGAATTGTACTTAGGTCTAGTTGAAGTTTTTGTAGAGGGTAATGAGGGCTACAAATCCATCTTTGGATGAGAAAAAATGGCCTTGTGGTTTAGGAGTTATGATCCTCCAAAGTTGGTACCCTTGCCACTTTATTTTTAACTTAGAAAATTTTCTAAGTTTTTATGGTTACCCCTTTTACAAGTTATCCAACTTTTATTGATTTTTATTGATAAATGATGATTCAAATCACACATTAACATCATTTTAGGGTTAAAAATCCATTTTGGTGAAAAATCTCAAAAAGTCAAAGTTGACTTTTGTGCACAGTTGACTTTTTATCAGATGAATTTCAAATTGTGCAATTCTTCAGGAAATCATGTCCTTGACCTAAATAAAACTTGATGGACATGTTCCATGGGTGTCATAGGG
This sequence comes from Lathyrus tuberosus, assembly GCA_022829125.1. Classification (NCBI taxonomy): domain Eukaryota; kingdom Viridiplantae; phylum Streptophyta; class Magnoliopsida; order Fabales; family Fabaceae; genus Lathyrus; species Lathyrus tuberosus. Next base: position 4,836,795 of record JALAZF010000191.1, read on the forward strand.
TATATTGAAGCATGTCCTAGGGTTTGGGAGCATGTCCTGGTCAAAAGTCAAAGTTACAGTTGACTTTCCTCGCGAAACCCTAATTGTGGTGCAGATGGAATTGAGACTTGTTGCTCAAACTTCTTGGATTAATCCATTGTTCCAAATGGATCAATATAGTTCATTAGAGACCCTCAAACCCTCTCTTGAGGTCTTAGTTCATGATTTGTCCCAAAAGTCAACTTAGGGGTGAATTAGGTCAAGAAACCCTAATTCCTGATTTTTGATGAATGCATCCCCTGAGGCAAAATTGACTTGATGGTTGGGTCCATGAGGTTTCATGGAATATATTAGGTTGTGTTTTGGATCATTGGCTCATGCCCAGATGAAAATTTCCATCTGGAGGCCCTGGTCGACCAAAACCCTAATTTGGTGACACTGTCGATCTTGAAGCTTGATCCACCTAGAAGGGAGCAGCTTTGTGCTTAATCCTTGAAGTGGGAGTCCTTTTTTATCCTTTGTGTATGTTTGAGAGGTTAGACAAGTTGAAGATCATGTCATTCCTTGATTGATCCTTTGTCTAAGGCTCTGAGAGGGCTTGAAACCCTAATTTTGATTGTAGTGGATGCTCACCCATCTTTGAGGAGATTGATGAGGCACAAAGGTACATCCATATTGTGATGATGATTTGCACAATGATGGGAAATCTTAGTGGTCAAAATTTGGGGTATGACAATATGCAGCGGAACACACACCAGAAAACTCCTCTACAACCGTCAGGCAAAACATAATAACCCTTGCACAAACGCGACACTCCATGTGCAATAGGTCAACATAGGTTTGAAAATAAATCAAGCCAGACAGCAGCTCACCACCAAAGCTACAAGCCTGATAATAAAAGACAGGTCCAATACACACTCTGTCATGAACAGTCCATCCTCCACTTCTAGGGATCATTCAAACAACAAAATGAAATTCTCCAAGTTAAAACAACTTTTCAGTAGGTACCACCTACCTTGCCCATGACCAGAAAGTATCTTCCCTAGGATCTCACCCAGAAAATAGAACAGGATGCCTGCTCTGATACCAATTGAAATTCTGGTATGACAGACCCAGATGTCGAATAAATATGTCGAGACATCTGGTCTGTTATCAGCAACATATACAAGATATAGATAGTTAAAGAAGTTGCTAAAAAGTAAAGTGCACACAAGAATTGTTTACCCAGTTCGGTCTAACAACCTACACCTGAGGGCATACCAAGCCAGGAAAGAAGTCCACTATTAGCAGTATCAATTCATAGACCCTACAGCCAACACACCCATTGACGATCTACTCACTTAATTACTACCCAATGACCCTTCTACCTAAGTTCTCCCTAGATAAGAGACTCCATCTCTCTTCCAATCATCGCAATGATGTCTAGCAGTCAACACCTCAGCCACTGCATCAACAACTTGATTTCCAACAACTCTTTAATCATAGAAAAGTAGAAGACATACTTCAAAGAAACACAATCATCATTGCTTAAAAGCTCATAGATGATTGGCAAATACAACTCAACTAAACAATCCAACTCTAAGTACAAAACAGTACCAGAGTGGCTCACAATTTCACACAAACCCTAATGATCTACATCTTGGACCCTTGCTTTTTCTAGGTTACAAGAATTATATTTATAACTTATTCCCAACTGGATTTGGGCTTCAAATCACAGCATAACAGCTGCTACAAATTAGGATAAACTTTTGCTACATAATAGGTCTTCAATCAAATCCTTCCTAATTTATCTCCATAATTAGAAAGTCATTATTCTTCAATCTTCTTCTTGAAACCTATAAAACAACACCACATAGGATAACATAATATTGCCAGAAACATTCCTTACATTGGGCTTGGGCATTAGCAGATCTTAGTTTTAATTAATAATTAAAACTAATTATTCTCCAAATCTTTATGCATGAAAATAGACAACCTTATTCTTCACAAACAGATTGCTTCCAAATAATATCACTCCAACATAATTTTACTCCCAGAATTACGCATGCAATCACTCAACACAACACACAAAAGATTGCTAAAAATAGCGCAGCAAATAAACCTAAAACCAGAACTGGAAGTTCTGTCAACTGATGTCAGAACATCGTGTTTGACATCATGCACAAATCCTGCAATACTAAAAACACACCACCTGCAGAATGTTAGAATCACATGTCAAGACATCAAGCAAGACATCTTGATGTACCACATTGTTTTACCAAAATTGCTGCCAATTCAGAACTAACAATCTTTGTTATAAAATTTTCCAACATGGAGTAGGTTATTACTTCTATTCTAGCTATCCATGAAGAATTATAACTTACTTGTCCAGAACTTTTTACTTTCTAACATTTAATTCCACATAATATTGTATTGTAAATCTTATATTTATGATAACAATATTTTTTAAGTATGAATTATACTTTGATGTCACATATAACGTCTGAAGCATTTCTCCATTTCACCCAAACTTCATGGAGTAAAAGTAATAAACATAATCAAAAGCAAGCTGAGTAATGTATAAATATATAAAAATGCAACTTTAAGTTAACAAACAAGTAACACAAAAATTAACTTTAACATAACAACAACCTAATTTAAGAAATTTCATAAGTTAAAAGATCATACAAAAATACTTAAAAAAAGGGGGACTACCTTTGTGTATCTGAGGGAAAGGTGTCTTACACTCGATCTTTATTTTAATGATTGCTCGTAGTATGTAATTTGGACGGTATCATCTCATCATTGTCAGCATCCGTATTTTGCAATGCATAAACAATCAATAATCATGTGTCCAAACATATAGGAAGAGTCTTACATATCTATTATATGCGTGTGATCATGCTATGAGTCATAGGTATGCATAAACATTGCCTAGGTAGATGAAAACATGTGCAAATAACATTTTTTAAGAGTTTTGGTAGTTTGAGTCGACTTAATCCAAGCTTTGGTCGACTCATGAAATAATGTCTTTGTTGCATTTCCCTCGGGTTAGCGCACGCTGACCCACAGGTCGACGCATAATGGATCCATTTCTCATTGTGCATTTTCATCAGCCATGTGTCGACGCATGACCCTGTAACGGTCGACGCATGATACTCAAACTTGTTGAGATTTGGCCACGGGTCAGCGCAGGCTGACCCTCATAAAATTTTGGTCGACTCTTCGCTAAATAAGGGTCATTTTTCTAGTCTTTCTAAGTTTCAAAACGTTGTTATTTGTGTTATTTGGTCCTAGCATCATGTAGCATGCGATTTTTGTCGGTGACGCGACCACCTTACCGAAATGGTTGGAATTGGGTGCTACTTTCTGATTTCTTATTTATCCTATGAAGCTGGAAAGGAAAGGGAAGTTATCTAAAACTAACCTTTCACGCAAATGTTTTCTTTAACAAATGCTAAGAGATTGGGGGGTCGGGGTCAGGTTATACAAAGGGAAGTTGTCAATTACCCAATGTATATATGGTTATCCATAGATCTTCTTTGGCATGTTTAAATACTTTTTGGTGTTTATCTGTTATGGGTTGGGAAAGTTTCTCCTATGGGAGTGTTGAGAGAGCGTTTTTTTTTTGTTTTTGGTAAGGTACTGGACCTAAAGTTTTTGATATGTGTGCTCGCTAAGATTTCACAATCTTATGCCTACGTATTCCTGTAAAGGTACTCGAGAAATCAGAGCAATCGTAGTTCCTCCTATTCTATGGGAGGAAAAAGATGTTTGGTATCTTGTTTAAAGCCCAAGATTGAAGCTAAAGGGTTTGAGAGAGAATTTGTCATCTCTAAAAGGAGGTATCTCACCTGTTTATCATAGTTGTTGGGTAACTGTTTATAAAGGAGAATTACTTTAACTGAAATGTATGGAATCCAACAATGCCATAATTTCTTTTATAAGGGAAATGTCCTGAAGGAGGGAACTTTAACTCAGTGTAGAGCAATGCCATTATTCCTTAGGAATCTTCCATGCTAAGAGAAGCACATTGGGTTGGATGTAAATAATCCAGCGGCTTGCCACTTACAACAATTAGATGAAAGAGGAAGTTTGCCAGGATAAAAGAGGGATCACAGCTTGGATTTTTGAATCAACAAGTATGCCACTTACAGTAGTTATCTGGAATTAGGGTTTGTTTGATTATTTGTTTAGATATGTGATATACAGTGAAAGGTCTTCCTACAGAGCGAACTCTTGATTTCTTCTAAGGGGATGTTGATTTTTGTGTGCCTTGATCAAAGTCCAAGGTTGAAGCTAAAAGGTTGACTCTACTAGGGAGTTTTATATTTGTCTTGTATAACGCCCAAAATTGAGGCTAAAATAAGATTGACTCGACTGAAGAGTATGATATATCTTGTACAAAGCCCAGGATTGAGGATGAAAAGAGATGGACTCTTCTGGGGAGTATTTTTTCTGTCTTGTGCAAAGCCGAAGAATGAGGCTGAAAGAAATTGACTCCACTGGGGAGAGGTATTATATGTCTTGTACAAAGCCCAAGATTGAGGCTAAATCTACTGAGGAAAGATCATTATACAAAGTCTAAGACGAGGCTGGATGGGGAAATTCTTATATGAAGCCCAAGAGGATGTTGACTTCTGCTGAGGATTATTGAGATCCAAAGACAGGTCCAAATTAGGGAATCAATTCCTGCTGAGAATATCAGATGCCCTGGGGTTCTGATTCTGTTAAGGTTTCATTGATGGTAAAGGTTTAAACTTTGAGTATGAAAACCTATGGAGGTTTCAAACTCTGCTGGAGATTGATGAAGTGATCAGGGTTTTTCCTGTGCTTTTATTAAACTTGAGGGTTTTTTTGAGATCCGAGAGGAGATAAGACTTTCCAAGTCTACTGGTATGAAGAGGTTGACTCTTAGCTAGAGGATGATCTTTGTGTAATTCCCAAGAGGAGGTTGGTGTTTTAAGGGATGAGAATCAACCCTAGAATGGATGTTCTTAAATTCTGACTCTTTGGAGGATTGAACTAGTAGAGATGACTAAGTTATGTCCTATACCTGTAGGAGTTCTCTGGGTCCTTGTATTAAGCCCAAAAGGAGGCTGAGAACTTTTAAGAAGCCTGTGAGTCCTTGTACAAAGCCCAAGAGGAGGCTGAGGATGCTTTTACGAAACCTGTGGATACAAACCTAAGAAAAGTTCAAGAAAGGTTTCACCGGGAATCAATCCTTTCCTTGCAAAACAATTCTAGGGTTTGAAGAAATTCAGAAGAGGTTTCACCGGGAATTAATCCTCTTCGGGGAAATGAATTTCTTGTACAGATATTTTTAAGTTATGACAGTCTTGAGAAAAGTTTCACCGGGAATAATGCCTTTCTCTGTTCCATATTGTATAAGCCCAAGAGGAGGCAAGTCTCTATCTGGAATTTCCTATGGGGAACTAGTTTTAACTGTGTTAAAAGAGTAACCACTGGTTTGATCTAGACCTATACCTAATTGTTAGGGAAAACTCTAAGAAAGCATGTACAAGCATATATATATATATATATATATATATATATATATATATATATATATATATATATATATATATATATATATATATATATATATATACAAATGAAAGATATAAACAAGTATGTTGAGAAGAGATAGTGGAACTTATAATTGTGCAAGCCCAAGCATAGTAACTACAGTTGTATGGTTAGTTATTCAAGAAATTGAAGAAAGTTTTGATAAAACTTGGAATTTAAATCTAAATCAAAAGGAAAGTTGTTGTAAAAGGAAGTTTGGGGCTTATTCTTAAAGAGAGGCCCAAATGATTTCTTTCGAAAAGGCGACGATCGCTTCGTAATTTTGAAAATCAAAGAGGGACTTATACAATGACTGAGGCCCAAATTATTGTGTTTACAAAAAGGATGGGTTTGACACTCTATTAGAGGCCCGAAGTTTATTTTTATACAAGAGATGAGGCTTACAACTCAAGGAGAGGCCCAGATGAAAAACAACGATCACACCGTTATTTTGAAAATTGTACCGGGACTTATACAAATGACTGAGGCTCAAATTATTTATGTACGAAGGGGTTTGGGTCTTACACTATATTAGAGGTGCAAAAGTGTTTGAAAAAGAAGAAAAATGAGACTTACAACTCAAAGGGAGGCCCAGTTAAAAATTGTTTAAAAACGGCGATCGCGCCGAGATTTTTAAAAAGGTATCAGGATTTATACAATGACTGAGGCCCAAAATTGTTTATTCACAAAGGAATGAGACTTATAATCTATCAAGAGACCCAAAAGTGTTTCAAATGAAGTTTGAAAAATTAAAATTGAGGGAAACCCTAATTTTGATTAATATAATATTATTTTCAAAGGAAATTAAATATCAAATATCAAATATATTTAAAAACAAGTGGTAAGCTTTGAAAAATATTTTATAAAATCATGTTTAATCATATGAAGGCTTGCAATTCAATTGATTTTGAAAGATCAAGGTGGAAATCTCATTTTTTTAAATGTTTGAAAACAAATAAAATAAAATTAATTACAAAAATTCAACTATATTAAATAAATAATATAAATTCAATTTTTTTGTGGAATAAAATAATTCAACATTTTTGTGAATTTTCAAAAAAAGAACCAGTAAAAAATAATTAAAATTGAGAGAGAAATTAATTTTGAGATTAGTTAAGAAAATCATGAAAAATATGAAAAGAAAAAGCAAAATGAGAGGGAAATAAAAATGGTCTGGGTGGGTGTTGAACCCACGCCCTCCAACCAAACACACATGTGCGCTACCACTGGGGGTGGTGATACATCCGTGTATCAAAACCACCCCATAAACATATATGGGTGGCCTAAATTTCAGGTCAGGCCAAGCCAAAAACCAAGTTTTGAGTGATTTGCAAGAAGGATCATATCTCCCTCATTTTTCCATGAAATTGGATGAAATTTAGATGGATCCTGCCTAGAATTTCATGAGGAATCCAATGGTAGTCTCAAAATTTTCTAAAGATGCTTCTATTTTAAAACCCGATAGTGGATTCAAAATAGGCCAAGATTTACAAGTTATATGCTACCACATCATACAGGCAATAATAACATGGTAAATTGGCTCAAACACAACATGTATGATATGTTCATGATCAATGGACATCAAAATAATGCACATTTTAAAGAGTTCAAGTTATTATGCACTTACCTCTTGAGCTCCTTGTGCTAACCTTCAAGATGCTTGTGCCAGAAGTAATCCAATGCTTTAGACATTCTTGATTGATCCCTTAGAAGCTTTTAGAATGATTAAAAGCAGCTTGAAACCTCAGGAACAAGAATGGACTCTTTCTTGCAAAAGTGGCAAAAGTGACCAAAATGTTAACTCACTCAAATGGTGTTACAGTTGAGGGAAACCTGTTGGGACAGTTTAAGGATGATATTTGGAGAGTATTTAAAGGTTTAATTGGTTTTGAAAGTGATTGGATCAAGACATGGCTTGAAAAATGCAGAAAAGTCAAAATTTGAGGTTTTGGAGGTTGACTTTCTAATTTTGGCGTTGTACAATAAGAATGAAGGTTTGAACACCTCCAATGGATGATTTATGATGTGTTTGGATAGTTATTTGAGTGGTTTTTACTCTGGTTTCAAGAATTCCCAAATTGCTCCAATGTGACTTGAAATTGAAGTAAGAGAGGGAGAGTGAGAAAACAAGGCTTTGGTATTATTTTGGTGTGGTTTGAAACATCAGAAATGACACCTATTTATAGTAGAAGAAGTTTTTTTTTGTAGGAATAGGGTATGGCAACTGATTCATGTAACACCCTAAATTCTCCCGCGTAAATTGTTCAAATAATCAGAGTAATAAAATAAAATTCAGCAATAAAGGGTATTACTGTTCAACTACTCATGCTCATAATCACGACATGTAACACATAATTATTATTAACGGTAATTAACAGATCCATAAACCAAAAATCATTTTTATTAAGTAGCGAAAATTTCGTTAATTTAATAACAAATCATAACGGTTCAAAACAACAAAATTAGTTTCAAAAACATAAGGAAAACCAATGATCCTTGACAAAGTAAAACAATGCATAGAAGCGTTCCAAGACCCCCAATGTTAGATATCCGAGCAGACGCCAAAAATAAGTGAAAGACTTCATCTTCACTATCCGCAACTCCACACTACTCATGCTTATCTGCACGTTACCCACATGGAGGTAACATTCAAACAGAAGGGGTGAGCTTCTCAAATCAATATAAGAAATAGATGATATAAATATAAAAGCATAAAAATCATTAAGCAATCCACCCTTTCATCGCAACTTCAACAAACATCATTATTTCCAACACAACAGATAATCATGCAATTCATAATGCAACACAACTTTTTATGCAATGCAATGAGACACCAACTCGACTCAATGTATGTGGTACCAATTTTGATCCCTTTTTCATGATCACAATTCCCGTCGGAATTTCTATATAGTTCGCTCACACCCCACATGGGCACACGACATCCGTGATTTCTCAAACCCCACATGGGCATACAATCACCTCAACGATAACAGCAACATGATTCCATTACGAAGAATTCGGATAAACGCTCACACCCCACATGGGCACACGTATTATCCCACAACTCATGCAACATGCTATGCACCTCATCCAACAACATACAACAACGAAGCAATGAATAATACTAGCATATCACCAATACATTACCTTACGACTGTCCAACATACAGTATACACCTGTTCAAACATTGCAAACATTGCAATCCACAACAACAACACGCATCGCCCCACCGATTTCCACATTCCACGGTTCAACACATCAAAATGAAAACACACCCCGCACGTTGAATAGTTAGAATTCTGTCATTGAAAATATTTTTACCAGAAAGTACATAAAATTAGCTTTCCAACGACTCGAACGGCGAACGAAACGGACTTACGGATCAAGAGATATGAATTTTTGAAAATTTAGAAAATCTGTTTTGTTCAGTGGTAACCGGCTACTCCACATAGGTAACCGGTTACTTCAGCCTTTCACGCCCCTGCTACGTAGATTTACACAGGGTAACCGGTTACTCCAAACCGTTAACCAGTTACTCTGCTGAAACAGAGTCAAAAACCCCCAATTTTACACTTGGTAACCGGTTACTCAAACCCATTAACCGGTTACTTGACCTACAGAATCAAATCTCTGTTGTTCTGTTACGAAAATTCACTTTTGCAACTCTACCCAATATCTCCAAACAGCATATACCACAGAAATTGAACCTCTAATTTAGTATACAACATTATACATATGTTAGGAACTCTTATCACACTAGAAATCACAATTCAACCAAGCAATTTACACAATTCGAGTATTATTACTATTACCGACACGCGACTCCAACTTCTCACCAAAACACCAAACAATCAACAAACACATGGATAAGATCCTAACAATTTATCTACCCTCATACAAACATCATATATCCCTTAAGTGATTGAAGAACTCCACCCTTACCTTAGAGTTCTTGCAATACTTCTTTCTTCTCTCTTGAGCCGTAGCCTTCTCTCTTGCCTCTTTCTCTTGTTTTCACGTAGAGTATTTTTCTCTCTTCTCTAATCCCCTTTTTCTTATTATAATATTATTATTATTTTCACTTAATCCAGCTAATGAAAAATAACAATAATAATAATTTTCCACCGCATATTTAATTAAATCAATATTCACCAAATATTATAATTAAATAAATACTAACTAAAATAATCTAATTAGTTTTACTCACCACACCACCAATCTCTACACTTTTGCTCACACACCCCTACTATTCCTTTAAGTTATAATCTTAAGGTCACTACCACAACCCAAGGATATCCCAAACACAACAAAACACATAATTACGTAATTACACACGTCAACACATAATTATAATTACTAATAATAATTAAAACAAAATGGGGCGTTACAACTCTCCCGCACTTAGAATATTTTCGTCCTAGAAAATTTACCTCATACGAATAGCTCCGGATACGACTCTCGCATCCTGATCTCTAATTCCCAAGTCATATTTCCACCGGCAGCGTCTTCCCACACAACCTTCACAAGGGTGATCTCTTTACCCCTCAATTGCTTTACTTCGCGGTCTTTAATCCATATTGGTAAGGCTTCGACCGTAAGGTTATCCCTTACTTCCACATTCTCCATCGGGATCACATGTGATGGATTCGGAACATACTTCTGAAGCTGTGACACATGGAAGACATCATGCAAATTCGACAAATTGGGTGGCAACGCCACTCTGTAGGCAACAGTTCCAACTCTTGCAGAAATCTGATATGGACCAATAAACCGAGGAGTAAGCTTCCTCGACTTCAACACACGCCCAACACCGGTCACCGGAGTGACTCTCAGAAACACATGGTCTCCTTCTTGAAACTCAAGATCCTTCCTCCTCTTTTCATGGTAGCTCTTCTACCTACTCTGCGAAGCTTTCATCTTTTCCCGATCAGCTTCACCTTTTCAGTAATCTGCTGAACAATCTCAGGTCCTAGTACTACACTCTCACCAGATTCATGCCAACACAAAGGCGTCCGACACCTCCGACCATACAAAGCTTCAAAAGGCACCATTCCAATACTGGAATGATAACTGTTATTATAAGTGAACTCAATTAGTGGCAAATGGCTATCCCAAGCACCTCCTTGTTCAAGAACACAAGCCCTCAACAAATCCTCCAAAGATTGTATAGCCCTTTATGTCTGTCCATCCGTCTGCAGATGATAAGCCAAACTAAATCTCAGTTTCGATCCCAAAGCTTCTTGCAAACTTTCCCAAAATCTGGAAGTGAACCTTGGATCTCGGTCCGACACAATACTCAACAGAACTCCATGCAACTTCACAATCACCTGAATATAGATCTCTGCCAGCTTTTGCAAAGGAAAATTGATATTAATTGGAATAAAATATGCCAATTTCGTCAGTCTATCCACTACTACCCAAATGGAATTATGTCCTCTCGGTGTATTAGGAAACCCGGTCACAAAATCCATAGAAATGTTGTCCCACTCCCACTCTGGAATATCTAAGGGTTGCATCAAACCAGCAGGTTTCTGATGTTCCGCCTTCGACTTCTGACAAGTCAAACAAGCATACACAAAATTAGCCACATCACGTTTCAATCCAGGCCACCAAAATATTTTCTTCAAGTCTTGATACATCTTCGTAGCTCCTTGAGGGATACTCAAACCACTCCTGTACTTTCCTCTAGAATCATTCTTTTCAACTCAGGATCATCAGGAATACAAATCCTGTCACGGAACCTCAACACACCTTATTCATCTACTTTGAATTCATTACCTTCCTCCTGTTCATTTATAATCATCAAATGCACCAGTTTCACATCCAAGTTCTGACCTTCTCTGATACTATTAAGAAATTCATTGTTGATCTTCAGCATACCCAGCATCACACTATATGGTGTCTGTTCGCAAACCAAGCTCATATCTGTGAATTGTTCAATCAATTCTAACTCTTTAACCATCATAGTAGACATATGCAACGTCTTTCGACTCAAAGCATCAACCACGATATTAGCTTTACTGGGATGATAGTTCAAGCCAAAATCATATTCCTTTAAGAACTCTAACCATCTTCTTTGTCTCAGATTCAACTCCTTCTGATCAAACAGATACCTCAAGCTCTTATGATCACTATACACTTCAAATCTGGAATAATAAAGATAGTGCCTCTAAATCTTCAATACGGATACCACTGCAGTTAATTCCAAGTCATGAGTTGGATAATTCCTCTCATGGACCCTTAACTGTCATGAAGCATAAGCCACAACCTTACCATCCTGCATTAACACACATCCTAAACCCATCAAAGAAGCGTCGCATTGCACCACAAATGGTCCATTTGGTTCGGGTAGAATCGAAACTGGAGTTGTAGTCAATCACTTTTTCAGCTCAATGAAACTCTTCTTGCAGTGAACATCCCACACAAATGCCTTACCTTTGCAAGTCAACTGAGTCAACGGAAGTGCCAACTTCGAAAATCCTTCAATAAACCTACGGTAGTAACCAGCCAAACCCAAAAAGCTTCTAATCTCAGTTACCGACTTCGGAGCCTCCCACTGTAGAACTGCATCTACCATGGAGGGATCCACAGTAATTCCATCACCTGAAATAACATGACCAAGAAAACTCACCTCTCTCAACCAAAATTCACACTTAAACAACTTAGCATAGAGCTTCTTCTCTTTCAACACTTGCAGCACGACCCGTAAATGTTCAGCATGTTCCTCTTCTGACTTAGAATAGATAAGGATGTCATCAATGAAAAAAACCACAAATTGATCCAAGTAAGCAAGAAAAATTCGATTCATATACTCCATGAATACACCAGGTGCATTAGTGACTCCGAACGGCATCACTACATACTCATAGTGTCCATATCGAGTCCTGAAAGCCGTTTTCTAAATATTTTCATCTTTTACCCGTATCTGATGATAACCCGACCTCAAGTTACTAAACACACGGCACCCACTAAATGATCCATCAAGTCATCTATTCTTGGAAGTGGATACTTGTTCTTAATCGTTACTTTATTCAGCTGTCTAGAATCGATACACAACCTCATATTGCCATCCTTTTTCTTTACCAACAACACTGGAGGTCCCAAGGCGATACACTTGGTCTCACAAATTTCTTTTCTAACATCTCTTCTAGTTGTTTCTTCAGCTCTGTTAACTCTGATGCCGACATCCTGTATGGTGCCATAGAAATAAGTCTGGTACCAGGGACAAGATCAATAGTAAACTCTACTTCTCTCTCTGGAGGCACACCTGCAATAGCATCTGAAAACACTTATGGAAATTCACGCACCACTTGAAATTCATTAATCACCGAATCACTCTCCACTGACAAGGATGCAAACAATGCAAGTACTTGAGCTTCTTCTTCCAAGATCTTTCTCAACTCTCTAGCAGATAGAAAACCATCTTCTTCCTCTTCCTCAGGAGCAAGAAATCGCCCCAACTTGTTAAAACAGTTAATATGAACATGATTGAACTCCAACCAGTTCATACCCAAGATCACATCGAGACCTCCCAACTGTAAGTAAATCAGATCCACACCGAAGTCTTTATGAAAGATCGATAGTGGATAATTCAAACAGACTAAAGAAGTGGTTACCGACCCCTTTGCAGGAGTTTCGACAACCATCTCTCCCTTCATAGGAGAAACAACAAGGCCTAGCCTTCTCACACAATCAGTAGTAATAAAAGAGTGAGTAACACCAGTATCAATAATAGCAATCAAAGATGTATTATTAATATAATATGTACCTCTGATCAGTCTATCATCACTGGAAGTCTGAGTCCCTGTCAAAGCGAACAGCTTTCCTCCAGTTCAAGCTTACTTTAGTTTCTGGCAACGGGTACTAATATGGCCTTGTTCTCCACAGTTGTAACAAGTCACCACATTAACCTTGCAGTCTACAATCAAATGTCCCGTCTATCCACACTTGAAGCATTTCTTCACATCACTCGTGCACTCACTGACACGATGACCCAGTTCACCACACCTGTAACACTTAAGAGGAGTAGGGGCACCTCCCCCACTTGGCTTCTTACCATCAGCGTGTTTCTGTTTACTTTTCTCAGCTGGAGCTGCATAAGGCTTCCCACGGTTCACCTGTTGTTTTCCTCTCCTCTCGGTCATCCCTTTATAGTGAGTCGATCGAGCCTTGCTATCTTCCTCAAAGATCCTACAACAGTCCACCAAATATAGAAATCTTCTGATCTGCTGATAACCAATTGCCTGTTTGATCTCAGGCCTTAATCCATTCTCAAACTTAACACACGTTGAGAATTCAGCAGTTGCCGCACTGTAGTGAGGGTAAAACTTGGCCAGATCTGAGAATTTGGCAGCATATTCCGTAACCGTCATGTTACCCTATTTTAGTTCCAAAAACTTAATCTCTTTCTTTCCTCAGACATCTTCAGGAAAATATTTCCTCAAGAACTCCCTACTGAACACAGCCCAAGTGATTGCCTCTCCTGTTGCCCCCAACAGTTGACGAGTGTTAACCCACCAATCATCAGCCTCCTCAGCAAGCATGTGAGTACCTAACCGCAGCTTCTGTGCTTCAGGACATTCCATAACCCAGAAGATTCTCTCGATCTCCTTGAGCCAAGCATGCGCTCCATCCAGATTGTATCTTCCCTTGAAGGTAGGCGGTCTGTTCTTCCGAAACTCGTCATTCTCACTAGCATGTGGCAGGTTTTGTACCGCCTGAGCAACAACCTGCAAAGCAGCAGCAGTAGCAGCATCGTTCCTTCCAGCCATTCTAATTCTGTTAAATGTCAACAACAGAACACAATGGTTAGGGAAACGACATCGACAGTACACCACTGTCACACGAAAACGACTCGATAACTTGGTCGGACGGACCGACCTGCTCTGATACCACTATGTAACACCCTAAATTCCCCCACGTAAATTATTCCAATAATCAGAGTAATAAAATAAAATTCAACAATAAAGGGTATTACTTTTCAACTACTCAAGCTCATAATCACGAAATGTAACACATAATTATTATTAACGGTAATTAACAGATCCATAACCCAAAAATCATTTTTATTAAGCAGCCGAAATTTCGTTAATTTAATAACAAATCATAACGGTTAAAAACAACAAAATTAGTTTCAAAAACATAAGGAAAACCAATGGTCCTTGACAAAGTAAAACAATGCATAGAAGCGTTCCAAGACCCCAGTGTTACATATAAGAGCAGACACCAAAAATAAGTGAAAGACTTCATCTTCACTAACCGCAACTCCACACTAATCCTGCTTATCTGCACGTTACCTACATGGAGGTAACATTCAAACCAAAGGGGTGAGATTCTCAAATCAATATAAGAAATAGATGATATAAATATGAAAGCATAAAATCATCAAGCAATCCACCCTTTCATCGCAACTTCAACAAACATCATTATTTCCAACGCAACAGATAATCATGCAATTCATAATGCAACACAACTTTTATGCAATGCAATGAGACACCAGCTCGACTCAATGCATGTGGTACCAATTTCGATCCCTTTTCATGATCACAATTCCTGTCGGAATTTTTATATAGTTCGCTCACACCCCATATGGGCACACGACATCCGTGATTGCTCACACCCCACATGAGCACACAATCACCTCATCAACAACAACAACACGATTCCCTTACGAAGAATCCAGATAAATGCTCACACCCCACATGGGCACACGTATTATCCCACAACTCATGCAACATGCTATGCACCTCAACCAATAACATACAACAACGAAAAAATGCATAATCCTAGCATATCACCAATACATTACCTCACAACTGTCCAACATATAGTATACACCTATTTAAACATTGCAAACATTGCAATCCACAACAACAACACGCATCGCACCACCGATTTCCGCATTCCACGGTTCAACACATGAAAACACAAAACGAAAACACACTCCGCATGTTGAATAGTTAGAATTCTGTCATTGAAAATATTTTTAGCAGTAAGTACATAAAATCAAATTTCCAACGATTTGAACGGCGAACGAAACGGACTTATGGATCAAGAGATATGAATTTTTGAAAATTTAGAAAATCTGTTTCGTTCAGTGGTAACCGGTTACTCCACATAGGTAACCAGTTACTTCATCCTTTCACGCCCCTGCTACGCAGATTTACACTGGGTAACCGGATACTCTGCTGAAACAGAGTCAAAAACACCTAATTTTACACTAGGTAACCGGTTACTCAAACCCAGTAACCGGTTACTTGACCTACAGAATCAAATCTCTGCTGTTCTATTACGAAAATTCACTTTTGCAACTCTACCCAACATCTCCAAATAGCATATACCACAGAAATTGAACCTCTAGTTCAGTATAAAAGATTATACATATATTAGGAACTCTTATCACACTAGAAACCATAATTCAACCAAGTAATTTACACAATTCGAGCATTATTACTATTACCGACACACGACTCCAACTTCTCACCAAAACACCAAACAATCAACAAACACATGGATAAGATCCTAACAATTTATCTACCCTCATACAAACATCATATATTCCTTAAGTGAATGAAGAACCCCACCCTTACCTTAGAGTTCTTACAAGACTTCCTTCCACTCTCTTGAGCCCTAGCCTTCTCTCTTGCCTCTTTCTCTTGTTTTCACGTAGAGTGATTTTTCTCTCTTCTCTAATCCCCTTTTTCTTATTATAATATTATTTTTATTTTCACTTAATCCAACTAATGAAAAATAACAATAATAATAATTTTCCACCACATATTTAATTAAATCAATATTCACCTAATATTATAATTAAATAAATACTAACTAAAATAATCTAATTAGTTTTACTCACCACACTACCAATCTCTACACTTTTGCTCAGACACCCCTACTATTCCTTTAAGGTATAATCTTAAGGTCACTACCCCAACCCAAAGATATCCCAAACACAACAAAACACATAATTACACAATTACACACGTTAACACATAATTTTAATTACTAATAATAATTAAAACAAAATGGAGCATTACAGTTCTCTCTATTATCCAATGGATATGCCCTTGTATCACATTCTTAAATGCCAAGGTGCCAAGTATTCTCTTAGCCATTGACTTGAGCTGGTCTTGGTAGCTTTAGGTATTCTGATTTTTCCAAAAACCTTGACTCAATTGGACTGATATGTACTGTTTCATGACAGCTGAATGCACCACATCAATTCCAAATGACAAAGCTTGGTTTTGGATTTGCAACATTGATGATCAAATGCCAAAGGGATTGGATTATTTCCTTAGGGTCCAAGCTTGCAGGTTTTTCATGATTGACTGAGATTCTTGTTAAATTTGGATGAGGATCAGTCTTGCATAGTCACCAAAATTGGACTTAAGAATCGTGTGCCACAAGTAATGCACAAAATCTGTCTTGGAAATCAATTTGAGCAAGGCATGTTGTGAGGTTCATAACTCCTTGCTCAAGTTGAATCAATGAGAGTTCTAGTACTTTTTGGAAAGCTCTCATGACATACTTTAACGTTGATGTCCACCAATGGACCTGGTTTAGCTTGGATCATGATGAAAAATGATCCACAAGTTGGTGAAAAACCTAGACAGATTCTGTCCAAAAAAATTTCTAAGTGTTGGAAAGTTGGTACCAAATCAATTTTGTTCCATAACTTAGAAAATTATAATTTTCTTATGGTTGCCCCTTTTGCAAGTAACCTCACTTTTCTTGATTTTTCTTGATGATGATTATCAAAACCATACATTAACATTGTTTTTTACTTAGGGGAGCCACATTTGTGAAAAAATCCAAAAAGTCAAACTTGATTTTGGACACAGTTGACTTTTTGTTAGATGAATTCCAAACTGTGTGATCCTCTATGCAATCAAGTTCTTGACCCAATTAAAACATAATTGATGGATTCCATAGGTGTTTTAGGGTGTCTTGAATCATGTACCAAGGTTTGGGAACATGTCTTGGTCAAAAATCAAAGATACAGTTGACTTTTCCTTCAAAACCCTAATTGTGGTCCAGATGAAATTGAAACTTGTGAATCAAGCTTCTTGGATCAATCCATTGTTGAAAATGGATCAATGTGGTGTATTTGAGGCCCTCAAATCATGTCTTGAGGTCTTGGTCCATGTCTTGCCTCAAAAGTCAACTTAGGGGTGAATTAGGTCAAGAAACCGTAATGCCTGACTTTTGATGAATGCCTCCTCTGAGGCTATTTTGACTTGATGATTGGATCCATGAGGTCCCTTGGAGAATTTTGGATCATGTTTTGAGGTATTGGCTCATGCCCAGATGAAAATTTTCATCTGGAGGCCTTGGTCGACCAAAACCCTAATTTGGTGACATTGGCGATCTTGAGGCTTGATCCACTTGGAATGTTGCAACCTTGTGCTTGATTCTTGATGTGGGAGACCTCTTGATCCTTTATGGGTGTTTTAGAGGTTAGAAAAGTTGAAGATCATATCCTTTCTTGATTGATCCTTTGTCTAATTGCTCTGAGAGGGCTCAAAACCCTAATTCTTGATTGTAGTGAAAGATCAACAATATTTAAGGAGATTGATAAGGTATGATGGTACATCCATATTGTGGTAATGGTCCTCACAATGGTGGGAAATCTTGTGGTAAAATTTTGGGGTATGACAGATGCCCCTATTTAATCTTCTTGAATGCGAAGGTGTGAATGGCGGAGATATTCGGACATTCAGGGTGCAAGGGGATTAAATATCGGAATACCTGAAATTTTGACTGTGGTTATGAATAGCAGTTATTTGCTCATCCATCTTCTTTTGCTAAGTAATGATACTTAGAAAAGGGTATAACTTCCTCTTGATCCTGGTCTTCAGACACAGAACTGGTCTCAGTTTCCTTTGAAATAAACTTCCCCTCGATCCTAGTCTTCAGCCATGGAATTGGTCTCGGTTTCTTTGGAAATAAACTTCCCCTCGATCCTGGTCTTCAGCCATGGAAATGGTCTCAGTTTCTTCTTGTCGAGTTCCTTCCTCGACAAGGAACGTTATTTATAGCGGTCTTCATCAAACTTCTCGCCGAATTTTTACTGGGGAGATGTCATTTGATGGAGAAAGATTTGATGTCAGACTTGCTGGGGAAACCCATTGATCTGAACTGTAGAGTGTGCAAACTTCTCAATTAGAGATGCCATTTGTCGATCCTATTGGGGAAAATGAGTCTCTTGAGAAACTATTTTTTGCTTGGTGAGGTTACATCATACTTTTCTTTGAGATCTTTCTCGGAGAAATGCCATGTGATGTGATCCAATTTTGAGGTGTTGATAACTTCATTAACATCAAATTTCTTGGGAGAAAAACCAATGTATTGCCAAGAGTCTTCGGTTAAGAGGCTTTCTCTGGGGATTTTCCTTAATCCGGGAAAGCGAAAATATCATCTCCAATGGTGAAGAGTGATGTTCCAAAGGTGTCTGTCGGATGTCTTCTTGCTTTTTAGAGGTTCAAGTTATCAAAGTGGTCGAGGACAGTCCCTAATCTAGAAATAAACTGGGGAGAGATTGTTTAGACGATACATTTCCTGACGAGGAAAGAACTTAAATCGAGATTTTGTCCTATCTGACGTGGAAAGGAAAATTGACAACTTTATTGGCGAGAGGACTTTTATCACTTGGGGATGAATATGACCAGAGTGATACTAATGCGACATATGTATGAATATGAATTAATTATGCATGATGTATGTATGTTTATGCTGACAAAACAGACGCGACATACAGACGAGTGAATGAACATGACTGGATACTCGACCACTGCGGAGGGATAAAAAGTATCATTGATTCAAGACAGCAATCCTTTCCTGCTTTAGGAGGGGTAGACCCTACTAGGGGAGAAAGAACCATCAATTGGTCTTCAGAGATAAGAACTCTGTCAGGGATATAAGATCGGTCGTTGCATCTGAAACATTTGATCCTTTATTCTGGTGTACTGGTTTAGAAGAAGTACTTTGATTCTGCATTTTGAGGTTTGATCACTCCCGGAGAAGCCATCGATGTTCCTTTTTGTGTTCAGTAGTAAAAAAGAACTGCCATCTTTATTTTAAAACCATAAGAAAATTTGAAAGTTAAATTCTTTTTTTTTTGTTTCAAGAATCGTTGATCATGTTAAAAATGTCATTTTGTAAAGCAAAATAAATGAGAATTGCAAACAAAAGAGCTAGGGCTCAAATTTTATTGATAGAATGGTAATCAGCCAAGCGCGTGATCCCATAGAGCATTACAAAGTTTAGAAAATGGTAATTTAATGAAAAAGGGGTACATTGAAACATAACAACCATTATCCTTCTACCAACTTTGAATTCTGGACATTCTGAGCCTCTGTCGAAGGTGACCTTGACTAAAGTCTTTCGACAGATGGTGTTACCGCTGGGGATTTAACCTTGTCGGACATAGTTACTTGCCATGACTCCCTAATTTTTGCCTAGATTACCTTTTGAGGTCTTCAATATATCGGGATGATTTTCTCTTATGTCTCAAATTTTTGCTTGGACCGCCCTTTCGGGTTTCCAATCCACCGAGACTTTTATTTCTTTAGGCGAAGTATTTCTTGACTACATCAACATTTGTGGGGTAGGCGGACTCTTCTCCATCCATGGTTGCTAGTCTCAAGGCACCTCCTGAAAAGGCTTTCTTGACCACGTAGGGGCCGTCATAATTCAGAGTCCATTTACCCCTGGAATCAGTGAGAAATGATTGTATCTTCTTGAGCACGATGTCTCTTTTTTTGAAGACACTGGGTCAGACTTTTTTGTCAAACGCTTTCTTCATTCTTTGCTGATATAGCTGACTATGACATAAAGTTATCATTCCCTTTTCTTCGATTAGGTTCAGTTCATTGTGTCGGCTTTGACACCATTCTACTTCTGTTAGCTTGGCTTCCATCAAGATTCTTATTGATGGGATCTCTACTTCTATAGGGAACACTGCTTCCATGCCATATACTAGAGAAAAAGGGGTTACCCCTGTTGAAGTTCGGACAGATGTGCGATAACCGTGGAGAGCAAACGACAGCATTTCGTGCCAATATTTATAGGTTACAACCATCTTCCGAACAATCTTCTTGATGTTTTTGTTAGCCGCTTCTACTGCTCCGTTCATCTTAGGCCGGTATGGAGATGAGTTATGGTGTTTGATCTTGAACTCAGCACATAACTTTTTCATCATCTTTTTGTTCAAGTCAGATCCATTATTAGTAATGATCTGGCTTGGAACACTGTAATGGTAAATGAGATTGTTCTTGATAAATCGAACTACCACTTGTCGGGTCACATTGGTGTATGACACTGCTTCGACCCACTTGGTGAAGTAGTCAATGGCTACCAGAATGAACCGATGTTCATTCGAAGCCTTGGGTTCAGTCATGCCAATCATGTCGATTCCCCATATAGAAAAAGGCCATGGATAAGAGAGAAATTTGAGATGCGTTGGCGGTACATGGATTTTGTCAGCATATATCTGACACTTGTGACACCTCCTCATGTACTTGTAGCAATCAGATTCCATTGTCAACCAATAATATCCTGCTCTCAGAGTTTTTCTTGCCATTGTGTGTCCATTGGCATGATTACCAAATGATCCTTCGTGAATTTCTTTCATCAGCATGTTTGCTTCTTGTCTGTTTACGCATCAGAGCAAAACCATGTCGAAGTTTCTTTTGTAGAGTGTATCACTATTTAGGAAGAAGTTGCCAGCCAGTCTTCTGAGAGTCTTCCTATCTTATCTTGATGCCCCA
Organism: Lathyrus tuberosus; assembly: GCA_022829125.1. Taxonomy (NCBI): domain Eukaryota; kingdom Viridiplantae; phylum Streptophyta; class Magnoliopsida; order Fabales; family Fabaceae; genus Lathyrus; species Lathyrus tuberosus. Next base: position 4,858,088 of record JALAZF010000191.1, read on the forward strand.
GGTGGGTATTCTTGTCTTTGTAGGAAGAACTTGATATCGTGATACCATGGTTTGCCATCTATGACTGCTTCTATTGGAAAGATGTAAGCGGGCCTATCAAGGTGCATTATGTCAATCTTATGTACGTCGTTCCATTGATTTACAGTAATTATGGAAGAGAGAGTGGTTAGTGCATCAACCATGTGATTTTCTTCACGAGGGATATGATGAAACTCGATTCTGTTGAAGAATGGTAACAACCTTCTAGCGTAATCTTTGTAAGGAATCAACCCTGATTGGTATGTATTCCACTCTCCTTTGATCTGATTTATAACCAAGGCTGAGTCTCCATACACATCAAAGTTATTAATCCTTAAGTCAATAGCTTCTTCGAGACCCATGATACAAGCTTCGTATTCGGACTCGTTGTTTTTGCATTTGAATTTCAGTTGTAGAGCGCGATTTTTGTCGGTGACGCGACCAAATTTTCGCGAAAATTGGGTTTTCTCCTCAATGAAGAGGAGGGGGTGCTACTTTCGGATTTCTTATTTATCCCGTGAAGCTGGAAGGGAAAGGGAAGTTATCTAAAACTAACCTTGCACGCGAATGTTTAACTGAACAAACGCTTAAAGATATTCGGGGAGTCGGGGTCAGGTTATACAATGGGGAGTTGTTAATTACCCATCCTATATGTGGTTATCCATAGGATGTTAGCTTTAGGTTTCGCTTTGTACTTGATGATGTTTATCCGTTAATGGGTTGGGAAAGTTTCTTGGGAAATTTGAGAGAGAGAGTGTGAGTTGATGTTGATGTTCGGGTCTTTCCGATGTTTTTGGTAAGGTACTAGACCTAGGTTTTGATTGGTATGAAGGCACTGGACCTAAAGTTTTTGATTAGTATGCTCGCTAAGATTTCACAATCTTATGCCTATGTATTCCCGTTTAAACGAAATAGAGAAATCAGAGCAATCGTAGTTCCTCCTATTCTATGGCAGGAAAAGATATTTGGTGTCTTGTTCAAAGCCCAAGATTGAAGCTAAAAGGTAGAGTATTTGTGTCTTGTTCAAAGCCCAAGATTGAAGCTAAAAGGTTTGACTGAGAGAGAACTTGTCATCTCTAAAGGGAGACATCTCGTTTGTTTATCACAGTTGTTGGGTAACTGTTTATAAAGGAGGATTACTTTAACTGGGATATATGAATCTAGCAATTCTATAATTTCCTTTGTGAGGGAATTGTCCTGAAGGAGAAAACTTTAACTCAGTGTTGAGCAATGCCATTTTTCCTTAGGAATTTCTCATACTAAGAGAGGGACAATGGCATGGATGTAAATAATCCAGAGGCTTGCCGCTTACAGCAATTAGATGAAAGAAAGGGTTTACCAGGATAAAAGATGGACGACAGCTTGAGTATTTTAATCAACAAGTGTGCCACTTACAACAGTTATCTGGGATTAGGGTTTATTTTGAATGTCTATTTTGATGAGTGATAAACAGAGAAATGACTTTCTACAGAGATATTTTGACTTCCTCTGAGGGGATGTTGATTTTTGTGTGCCTTGATCAAAGCACAAGGTTGAAGCTAAGAGGTTGATTGACTCCACTGGGGAAGTCCTTATACAAAGCCTAAGAGGAGGCTGGAAAAGGCTGACTCAACAAGAGAGTGTTTATCTGTCTTGTACAAAGCCCAAGATTGGGGCTAAAAGAGATTTGACTCTTTTGGGGATATCATTATACAAATCCTAAGAGGAGGCTAAAAGTTTGGCTTTTCAGGGGAAAATGTTATGTCTGTCTTGTACAAAGCCCAAGATTGAGGCTAGAAAAAGTTTGACTCTGTCGGGGAGGGTTTGTATGTGTCTTATACAAAGCCCAAGATTGAGGCTGAAAAGAAACTGACTCAGTGGGAAAGAAATATTTATCTGTCTTGTACAAAGCCCAAGATTTGAGACTAAACGGAGACTTTACTGACTCAGTTAAGGATATTTTAGGTATCTCGTACAAAGCCCAAGATAAAGGCTGAAATGAGTTTTACTCTACGGGAGAGTATTATCTGTCTTGTACAAAGCCCAAGATTGTGGCTGAAATAAGTTTGACTCAGCTTTGGAAATTTATTTCTCAAGGCCTAAAGGAAGGCTGGGAGGATTAGACTCTGCTGAGGAAGAAATTTGTCCTAAGCTTAAGAGAAGGTTATGAAGATTTTTGTCTTGTACAAAGCCCAAGATTGAGGCTAAAAAGGGTTTGACTCAACAAGAGAGTGCTTTTATATGTCCTGTACGAGGCCAAGGCTTGTGGATGAACAAGCTGGAGAAATCATTATACCAAACCTAAGAGGAGGCTGACTTCTGCTAGGGGAAATCCTTATACCGAGCCTAAAAGGAGGCTGGAAAATATTGACTCAATAAGAGAGTGTGTTTATCTGTCCTGTACAAAGCCCAGGATTGAGGCCAAAAGGGTCGACTCAACAAGAGAGTGATTAACTTAACAAGAGAGCCTGAAAAAGGTGATTGACTTAACAAGATAGTTTGAAAAGGTTAGCTCCGTTGGGGAGAATCATTGTACAAAGCCCAAGAGGAGGCTAGCTATGCTAAGGAAATATCATTATACAAATCCTAAGAGGAGGCTATCTTCTGCTAGGGATTATTGAGATCCCGAGACAGGTCCAACTGGGGAATCAACTCTTACTGAGGGTTACAGAAGAGTTGAGGTATCAGATGCCTTGAGGTTCTAATTTGGGATAGTGTTATACCGATGATAAACTGACCCTGGTTGGGGGATTTTTAGGAGAGAGACTGGGTTTTAACTCCTTTGGAGATTGATCCAGAATGACCAGGGTTTCTCCTATGTTTGTAGGGAACTTGAGAAAGTCTTTGAGACTCAAGAGGAGATTTAGACTGTCCAAGTCTACTGGTATGGAAGAGTTTATCCTTGTATGATGCCCAAGAGGAGGCAAGTGTTTTAAGGGATGATAATCAACACTAAATGGTCTGAGGTTTTTGACTCAAGAAAGACTGCTCTAGCAAGGGATGACTAAGTTCTATCTTATACCTTCAAGAGGTCTTCAGGGTCCTTGTATTAAGCCCAAGAGAAGGCATGAGAACTTCTAAGAAGCCGGAGGGTCCTTGTACAAAGCCCAAGAGGAGGCGGGGATGCTTTTAGGAAGCCTGTGGGTCCCAAACTTAAGAAGAGTTCAAGAAATGTTTCACCGAGAATAATCTTTTCTTTAGTGAACAGTTCTAGGGTTTGAAGAAATTCAAGAGAAGTTTCACTGGGAATTAATCTTCTCCAGGGAAACTGAATTTCTTTGACAAATTCTAATAGTGAAAGTATGAGAAAAGGTTCGCCGAGAATACTGCCTTTCTATTTGTTCCATATTGTTTAAGCCCAAGAGAAGGCAAGACTGTATCTGGAAGTCCTATGGGGATCTAGTTTTGACTGTATTTAAGAGTGACCAACTGGCTTTACCTAGTTCTAGACCTAGTTGTCGGGGAAAACTCTAAATAGATATACTAGTATATATACAGTTGATATATGACAACTATTTAAAAGGATATGAAAGAAGGACTTACAAAGGATCAGCTTCCCACAATACAGTTATATATATTAAAGAATGTAAACGAAAGCTGATAAAACTTACAGGTGAGCAAGCTTCTATGCTGTATTGTTAGTTGTTCAAAGAAATTAAAGAAAGTTTTGATAACAACATGTATATTTGAATCTAAATCAAAAGTGAAGTTATTTTTGAAAAGATTGTTGGGGCTTATAATCAAAGAGAGGCCCAAGGTTTAACAGTGATCACACCTTTGTTTTGAAGATCGTATCGGGACTTGTACAACGACTAAGGCCCAAAAAGGTTTATTTACAAAAGGGTTGGGTATTATACTCTTTCAAGAGGCCCAAAGATGTTTTTTAAAAAGAAAGATAGGACTTACAACACAAGGGGAGGCCCAAATGATTTTATTTTAAAAGGCGAAGACCGCGCTGTGATTTTGAAAATACAGTGGGATTTATACAATGTCTGAGGCCCAAAATGGTTTGTATTTTCAGAGGGATAGGACTTACACTCTACCAAGAGGCCCAGAGATGTTTGAAAAAGATTTGTTAGGGTGAAAATCAAAGAAACCCTAATTTCATCATTTTTTAAAGTAATTATTCATAGAAAATTAATTAAAATGATAAAAACACCAAATAAGTTTGAATAAAAAACTTGTGATTTTTGGTTGAGGTTTGAAAAATGATGTTTTAATCACAAGATAAATTAAAACTCATTTGTCTTTGATTTCCAAGATGACAATTCCTTTTTGAAATGTTTAAAAACAATTAAAAAATTAATTTATTTACAAAAATATCAACTATATTAAATAAATAGTATAAATTTGATTTTTTTTGTGGAAAAAATATTTTAACATTTTTGTGATTTTTTTGCAAAAAAGAACCAATAAAAAATAATTAAAATTGAGAGAGAAATTAATTTTTCAAATCATTTAAGAAAATAATATGAAAAATATAAAAAGTGGAAAAGTGATAAAAAAAAGGGTCTGGGGCGAGGGGGATTCGAACCCCAGACCTCCAAGCCAAACACATGCGCGCGCAACCATTGGGGTGGTGATACATCCGTGTATCAAAACCACCCCATAAATACATATGGGATACCAATTTTTAGGCTTGGCCAAGGCAAGGCAAGGCAAGTTATTGGGTCAAAACGTGAAGGCTGTAACTCTCTCATTTCTCCATGGATTGGGACAAACTTTAGGTATATCCTCCCTAGAATTTCACAAGCAATCCAATGGTGCCCTTAGGTTTTTCAGATGAGGTCCCCATTTTAAAACCAGATAGTGGTTTTGAAATAGGCCACAATTTGCATTTTTTATGCTACCTCATGGTACAGGCAAGAATAACATGATGAATTGGTTCAAACACAACATATACAACATGTATGAGATGTTTATGATTAGTGGACTTCAAAGCAATGCATAATTCAAAGAGTTCAAGTTGTCATGTACTTACCTCTTGGAGATTTTTGTGCTATCTGCCAAGTTCCTTGTGCCAGATGTCATGTACTTACTCTCAATTGACCCCTTAGAAGCTTTTAGAATGATCAGAACCAGCTGGAATCCTCAGGAACAAGTTTGAGCTCTTTCTTGCAAAAGGGGCAAAAGTAACTAATATGGCAACTCTCTCAAATGGTGTTCTAGATGAGGGGAACCAATTGAGACAGTTCAAGGATGATATTTGAAGTGTGTTTGAGGTTTTATCTGGTTTTTAAAGTGACTGAATCAAGACATGGTTTGAAAAATGCAAAAAAGTCCAATTTTGAGGTTTTGGAAGTGGACTTCGTGATTTTGGTGTTTCAGGTCATAAATGAGAGTTTGAACAACTTAGATACAACATATTAGAGATGTTAGGATCATGAGATATGATGGAATTGCTCTCTAACTCAAAAACTTAGAGATACCTTGCAAAAGAAGGCATTTTGGCCTAGAGAAAGAGATTTTGAGGAAAGCAAGTGTTGTAGTGCTTTGGTGTACTCAAACTGAGCACAAATGAGCTCTATTTATAGTAGAGCAAGTTTGTTTTGCAAGCAATAGTGAGTGGCAACTGCAGTAGGGTTTTGGCCAATGTTATGCAAAAGGAATCTCAAGTATCCTCTAGCCATTGACTTGAGGTTAGGGCACAGGCTTTGTAGCTTTGGTTCAGAGATAAGTGTTGATTGAATTCAGTTGGAATAGGCTCAGTTCATGCCACCTTGGTGTATCCATTGAATGCTCGGAAACAAAATTGGAGTCTTGGCATCTTTGTAGCCTTTTTAGGGATGACAAGCCTAATGTAAATTCTTGGACTTGGGAGGCTTGGAGATCAGATCATCCCCCTTGGATTTGATCCTCTGATGTGTCCAAATTGATGACAAGGCTTGGAGTTATCAGATTTGGACAAATCGAGCAAATGTGCACAATTATGCCTTGTAAAACCAGTTCATGATGCCATGTTTCAAGGGTTGTATCTCCCTGCTCAAATTAAATTAGGAGATGATCTGGTACTTGTTGGAAAACCCTTATGCCATACTTTAACTTTGATGTTCACCCCCAGTCCTGGTTTGACTTGGATCAAGGTGAAAAATGTCCCTACATTTTGGAAAAAATAAGGCAGATTCTGACTTAGTGAAAATTTCACTAAGTGTTGGAAAAATGTCATTTTCATGTTTTTAGCCATTTTTATCACTCCATAACTTAAAATCCATGAGGAATTGGAGTTAGATGTAGTTGAAGCTTTTGTAGAGTGTAGCAAGACCTACAAATCCAGCTTTGGATTACCCACAATGGTTGCTTGGATCCCAAGTTATGGTCCTTGGAAGTTGGTACCCTAGCCACTTTGTTCCATAACTTAGAAAAATTCTAAGTTTTTTTATGGTTACCCCTTTTACAAGTTAATTCACTTTCTTTGATTTTTCTTGATGAATGATGATTCAAATCACATATTAATATAGTTTTAGGGTTAAGGAACCTTGGTTGACCAAAAATCAAAAAAGTCAAACTTGGATTTTTGTACAGTTGACTTTTTCAGCAGATGAAATTTTGACTTTGTGATCCCTTTGTGAAATCAATCCTTGGGCTCAATTAAACTTCATGGATGGCCTCCAAGGGTGTTTAGGAATGTCTTGGACCCCTCCCCAAGGTTTGAGATCAAGGGTAGGCCAACAGTCAAGGGTAGTTGACTTTTTCCCTCAAAAACCCTAATTTGCGATCAGATGGTTTTGAGTTCTTTGAGTTAATGATGTGAGATCTTTAAGTCAATCAAATCTTGTAAACATGTCGATATGATGTGTTTGAGGTCTTTGAAGTTCATTTTGAGGCATCAAGCCATCCCTCACTTCACAAGTTAACTCAAGGGCTGAATTAGGTCAAATCCCTAATTCCTGATTTTTGGATAGATGGGTCCTCAAGGTGATTTTGCCATTGTGGGTGGATTCTTGAGATCCTTTTGGGCTTATAGGACCATACATTGAGGAATTGACTCATGCCCAGATGTAAATTTTCATCTGGAGGCCTCAGTCGACCAAAACCCTGATTTGGTGACTCTGGCGATCCTGTGGGTTGATCCACTTGGAATGCTGTAACCTTGTGCTTGATTCTTGATGTGGGAGTCCTCTTCACCCTTTGTGGGTGTTTGAGAGACTAGACAAGTTGACGATCATTTCATTTCTTGACTGATCCTTGTCTAAATACTCTGAGAGGGCTCAAAACCCTAGTCTTTGATTGTAGTGAATGCTCAACCATCTTTGAGGAGATTGATGAGGCATGATGGTTCATCCAGATTGTCATGATGATTTACACAATGATGGGAAATCTTGGTGGTCAAAATTTAGGGTATGACATCAGTCGGGCAGTGCAAGGGATATGGGTACCCTGAGGTGTTACGATGATTGCCCCAATTCCGTTTCCATAAGTATTGACGGCTCCATCGAATATTAGTCCCCATTGGGAACCTGGTTCTGGCCCTTCACTGGGTAGCGATTCATCGCAATATTTAATTTTTAGGTACATGACATCTTCGTCTGGGAAGTCAAATCCGACTGATTCCTGATCGTCAATCGGTTGATGAGCTAAATGATCGGCTAAAATACTTCCTTTGACGGCTTTCTGAGCATGATACTCGATGTCATATTCTGATAACAACATCTGCCAACAGGCAAATCCTCCCAGTGAGAGCAGGTTTTTCAAAGACGTACTTGATTGGATCTATTTTGGAGATTAACCAAGTAGTGTGACAAATCATGTATTGGCGAAGACGTTTAGCTGCCCAAGCCAGAGCACAGCAAGCTTTCTCATGCATAGTGTACCGAGTTTCACAATCCGTGAACTTCTTGCTTAAGTAGTAAATGGCAGACTCTTTTCTTTTTGTCTCATCTTGTTGGCCAAGTACACAACCCATGGAGTCTTCCAAGACTGTTAAGTAGATGATCAGTGGTCTTTCTTCCACTGGAGGAGACAGATTTGGTCAGTTTAATAGATATTCTTTGATGTTGTCGAAGGCTTTTTGGCAATCTTCTGTCCATACGCAGCTTTGATTATTTATGAGTAGTTTGAAGATTGGTGCGCATGTCGTGTTCATGAGGGATATGAACCTTGAGATGTAATTCAGACGTCCCAAAAATCCTCTAACCTATTTTTCAATCTTTGCCGAAGGCATTTCTTGAATGGCATTGACCTTATCATGATCAACCTCAATTCCTTTCTAGCTGACGATGAATCCTAAGAGTTTTCCTGAGCGGACACTGAATGTGCATTTATTAGGATTCAAGCGGAGTTTATATTTTCTCAGACGCTCGAATAACTTTGACAGGTGTGTCACATGCTCTTCCTCTATTATAGATTTGGCGATCATGTCATCGACGTACACTTCAATCTCATTGTACATCATGTCGTGAAACAGAGTTGTCATGGCCCTTTAATAGGTTGCCCCTGCATTCTTCAAACCAAACGGCATTACCTTGTAATAAAAGGTACCCCATGGGATGACGAATGAAGTTTTATCCATATCTTTTGGCGCCATTTTGATTTGATTATAGCCTGAGAATCCATCCATGAAGGAGAAGACTTTGAACTTTGATGTATTGTCTACCAACATGTCAATGTGTGTGTCATACCCCAAATTTTGACCACCAAGATTTCCAATCATTGTGCAAATCATCTCCACAATATGGATGTACCATCATGCCTCATCAATCTCCTCAAGGATTGTTGAGCATTTACCATGATCAGGAATTAGGGTTTTAGGCCCTCTCAGAACACTTAGACAAAAGATTAATCAAGAAATGACATGATCCTCAACTTGTATAACCTCTTAAAACATCCATAAGGGATCAAGAGGACTCTCATATCAAGAATCAAGCACAAAGTTGGGGCATTCCAAGAGGAAGGAACCTCGAAACACCTGACATCACTGAATTAGGGTTTTGGACGACTGGGACCTCCAGAGTGAGATTTCCACAAGAGGATGAGCCAAGACTTCCACATATGACTCAATATGTTCAAAATAACCCTAATAAACCATTGGCAAAGTTAAAACACCCTCAGAGAGTGCATTCCCCAAAAATCGAGAATTAGGGTTTTACGCGTCGAACCGTCCCGGGGCCAAAAGTCAAAACATGACTTTTTTGGAAAAAATGATCCTTATGATTCATATTTTCATAAAATATGATTTATAATGTCATTTGAACAATAATTGATCAAGAAATCAAGATAACTTGTAAAAGGGGTAACCTTGAAAAATTGAAAAAATTTCTAAGTTACTAAGTTTAAATGGTTTTGGTACCAACTTCCAAGGGCCATAACTTCTGATCCAAGCAACCATTTTGAGTGATCCGAAGCCTGATTTGTAGATATTCCTACATCTACAAAAGATTCAACTACCTCAAACTCCAATTCTTCATGGATTTTTAGTTATGGAGTGATCAAAATGACAAAAATGAAGAAAATGACACTTTTTCAAGACTTAGTGAAAATCTGCCTAAGTTAGCAGCTTTGGACACCAATGTTCATGAGGATTTTTCAATGGGATCCAAATAGTTTCAAGACAAACTATGATCATACATGGATAGTACCATATGAGGGCTCTTTAAAAAGTACAAGAGCCTCCCATAACTCAACCTGAGCAAGGAGATATGACCTCCTCAAAACCACCATTTCCAGGTGTCTTGTACAAGGCAGAATTTTGCATTTTTGCTCGATTTGGAAAGATCAGGAAAATCCAAGCCTTGTCATTCATTTGGACACCTCAAGGGATAAAAACAAAGAGGCATGATCTGATCCATAAGCCTTTTAAGTCGAAGAATCTACATGTAGCCATAACAAACCTAAAAAAGGCTAAAAAGTTCAAAGCACTACAACACTTGCTTTCCTCAAATTCTCTCTTTCACTCCATATTTGCCTTCTTTTGAAAGTAACAACTGAGTTTTTGAGTTAGAGAGCAATTCCACCACAGCTCATGATCCAAACACATCCAATATGTCATGTCTAAGCTGTTCAAATAATCACACTTAATCTGAAACACCAAAATCAAAAAGTCAACCACCAAAACCTCAAATTTTGACTTTTTGGCATTTTTCAAGCCATGTCTTGATTCAGTCACTTTCAAAACCAAACAAAGCCTCAAACACACTTCAAATATCATCCTCAAACTATCCCAAATGGTTTCCCTCATCTGGAACACCATTTGAGAGGGTTACCATATTGGCACTTTTGCCACTTTTGCAAGAAAGAGCCAATACTTGTTCCTGAGGATTCCAAGTGTTTTTTATCATCCTAAAAGCTTCTAAGGGGTCAATCAAGAGTCTCTAAAGCATTGGATTACTTCTAGCACAAGGATCTTGACAGTTAGCACAAGGAGCTTCAAGAGGTAAGTGCATCACAACTTGAACTCTCTAAATCATGCATTGCATTGATGTCCATTGATCATGGACATCTCATACATATCATATATGTTGTGTTTGAACCAATTTGTCATGCAATTATTGCCTGTGTGATGAGATAGCATAGAACATGCAAAATTAGGCCTATTTTGAAATCACTATCGGATTTTAAAATGGAAACATTTTCTGAAAATTCCAAAAGCACCATTGGATTCCTCATGAAATTCTAGGCCATATGCACCTAAATTTTGTCCAAATCCATGGAGAAATGAGAAAGTTACAGGCTTCATGCAAATTGCCAAAACTTGCCTTGCCTTGGGCAAGGGCCAGGCCATGGCGCCTTAGCCAGACCTAGAAATAATGCACCCTTATGTATTTATGGGGTGGCTTTGATACACGGATGTATCACCACCCTAGTGGTAGCGCGCATGTGTGTTTGGTCAAGAGGTCGTGGGTTCAACACCCACCCAGACCATTTTGCATTTTTTCCCTATTTTGCTATTTTTCACATTTTTTATGGTTTTTATTAATTAACTCCAAAATTAATTTCTCTCTCAATTTTAATTATTTTTTATTGGTTCTTTTTTTGAAAATTCCAAAAAATATTAAAATATTTTATTCCATGAAAATTTCACAAAAATATTATTTATTTCATATATTTGGTATTTTTGTAAAGAATTAAGTTTTTATTTGTTTTTTAAGCATTAAAAATATTTCTTTCTCTTGATTTTGCAAGTTCAAATGATTTTCAACTCCTTATATAAATGAAACATGATTTTTCAAACATTAATCCAAGATCAAAACTTATTTTTCACACATGTTTGATAATTTTGATCATTTTAATTGAATTTTTATTCAATTAAAATACTTTAAAATCAAATTAGGCTTTTGATTATCCTTCACCCTCACAAATCATTTTTTCAAAAAACACTTTGGGCCTCTAATAGAGTGTAAGACCCAATCCTTGTTTTATATAAACTATTTTGGGCCTCAGTCATTGTATAAGTCTCACTGTGTTTTCAAAAATCTCGGCGCGATCGCCAGTTCAAAACAAAATCATCTGGGTCTACCCTTGTGTTATAAGTCCCATTTCTTTTCTTTAAAACACCTTTGATCCTCTAATAGAGTGTAAGACCCAACCCCTATTTGTACATAAATAAATTTGGGCCTCAGTCATTTGTATGAGTCCCGATACAGTTTTCAAAATAACGGTGCGATCACTGTCTTTCACTGGGCCTCTCCTTGGGTTGTAAGCCCCATATCTTGTACAAAAATAAACCTTGGGCCTCTAGTAGAGTATAATACCCAATCAGTTTTGAAAAATAAACTATTTTGGGCCTGAATCATTGTATAAGCCCCAATACAGTTTTCAAAACTATGGCGCGATCGTCGCCTTTTCAAAAGAATTCATCTGAGCATCTCTTGTTGTATAAGCCCCAAGCTTCTTTTCAAAAAAAATTTCTTCTTTGATTTTAATTTAAAATCATAGTTGTTATCAAACTCTCATCAATTTCTTGAATAACTAACCGTACAGCTATGGAAGCTTGCTCGCCTGTAAGTTTTTATCAGCTTTCTTTTACATGCTTATATATATATATATTTGTCTGTATTGCTGGAAGCTTGCTCACCTGTAAGTCCTCTCCCACTCTCTTTTATGTACTTGCTCATATATATATCAACTGTATATATACATGTATATTTGCTTAGAGTTTTCCCCCGCAATTTGGTCTAAGATTAGATAAAGCCAGTGGTTACTCTTTCAACACAGTCAAAACTAGTTCCCCATAGGAATTTCCAGATACAGTCTTACCTCCTTTTGGGCTTATACAATATGGAACAAAGAGAAAGGTATTATTCCCGGTGAAACTTTTCTTAGTCTGTCACTATTAGAAATTGTCAAAGAAATTCAATTCCCCCAGAGAGGATTAATTCCCAGTGAAACTTCTCTTGAATTTCTTCAAACTCTAGAACTGTTCACTAAAGAAAGGATTAATTCCCGGTGAAACCTTTCTTGAACTTTTCTTAAGTTTGGACCCACAGGCTTCCTAAAAGCATCCTCAGCCTCCTCTTGGGCTTTGTACAAGGACCCTCAAGCTTCTTAGAATTTCTCATGCCTCCTCTTGGGCTTAGTACAAGGATCCAGAGACCTCTTAAAGGTATAGGATAGAACCTAGTCATCATTTGTTAGAGCAGTCTTCCTGAGTCAAAACATCAAACTAGTTTAGGGTTGATTATCATCCCTTAAAACATCAGCCTCCTCTTGGGCATCATACAAAGATCATTCTCAAGCTAAGAGTCAACCTTTACATACCAGTATACTTGGACAGTCTCACCTCCCTTTGGATTTCCAAGAAAACTTAAAACTTCCTAAGCATAGGAAAAATCCTGATCACCTGAACAATCTCCAAGCAGAGTTAAAACCTCTACAGGTTTCATAACTCAATCTCTAAACCCTCACTCTAAATTTTCCCCAGTCAGGGTCAATTACTGTTAATCCACCATTAACAAAATCACCAACAGAATTAGAACCTCAAGGCATCTGATATCTCAACTCTTCTGTAAATCCCCAGCAAGAGTTGAATTCCCCAAATATGGACCTGTCTCTTGATATCAATAATCCTCAGCAGAAGTTAGCCTCCTCTTAGGCTTCATTTAAGGAATTCCCCAACCAACCTCCTCTTAGGCTTTGTATAATGATCATCATTTCAGACACAATCTTGGGCTTGGACAAGACATCCCAAAAATATCTCTGCAGTACAGTCAGTTAATTTTCAGCCTCAATCTTGAGCTTTGTACAAGACACCATAGAAATATCATACAGCCGAGTCTAGTCAGAATTTTAGCCTTAATCTTGGGCTTTGTATAAGACACCTATAAGTGTCCTCCACAGTGGTGTCATAAGTTTTCAGCCTCAATCTTGGGCTTTGTACAACACAGATATAAAACTCCCTAAACAAAGTCAAAATCTTCAGCCTCAATCTTGGGCTTTGTACAAGACACCCATAAGTGTCCTCCATAGTGGAGTCAACTCTGTAGCCTCAATCTTGGGCTTTGTACAAGACAGATATAAAACTCCCTAATTAGAGTCATAATCTTCAACCTCAATCTTGGGCTTTGTACAAGAGAGATACTCTCCAGCTGAGTCAAACCCTTTAGCCTCAATCTTGGGCTTTGTACAAGACAGATATAACCTTTTCCCCAAAAAGGCAATTCTCTTTCAGCCTCAATCTTGGGCTTTGTACAAGATACAGATAAAAACTCTCTTGTTGAGTCAGCCTTTCCCATCCTCCTCTTAGGCTTTGTATAAAGATCTCCCCAGTGGAGTCAATCAACCTCTTAGCTTCAACCTTGGGCTTTAATCAAGGCACAAAAAAATCAACATCCCCTCAGAGGAAATCAAAATCTCTCTGTAGGAAGATATTTCTCTGTATAATCACACACCAAAATAGAAAATCAAAACAAACCCTAATCCCGGATAACTGCTGTAAGTGGCACACTTATTGATACAAACATCCAAGATGTAGTCCATCTCTTATCCTGGTAAACTTCATCTAATTGTTGTAAGTGGAAAGCGTCTGGATTATTTCCATCCAAGCCAATGTCCCTCTCTTAACATGAATTCCTAAGGAAAATGGCATTGCTCTACACAGAGTTAAAGTTTTCTCCTCAGGACAAATCGCCTATAAAGGAAATTATGGCATTGCTGGAATCCATACATTCCTGTTAAAGTAATTTCCCCTTTATAATCAATCACCCAAACAATTGTCATAAACAGATGAGATATCTCCCTTTAGAGATGACAAATTCTCTCTCAATCAAACCTTTCAACTTCAATCTTGGACTTTGAACAAGACGCAAACAACCTTTATCTTCAATCTTGGGCTTTGAACAAGACACCAGACATCTTTTCCTCCCATAGAATAGGATGAACTACGATTGCTCTGATTTCCCTGTTTTCCTTAAACGGAAATACGTAGGCATAAGATTACGAAATCTTAGCGAGCATACTTATCAAAAACCTTAGGTCTAGTACATTACCAAAAACATCAGAAAACTCGAAAAACAATAAAATCACTCTCTCTCTCTCTCTCAGACATCCCCACAAAGAAGAAACTTTCCAATTCACAGACAAACACCATCAAGTACCAAAGCAGAACCTAAAACTATCATCCCATGGATAACCATGTATAGGATGGGTAACTGACAACTCCCAATTGTATAACCTGACCCCGAACTCCCCAATCTCTCCTAAGCATTTGTTCAGTTAAACATTCGCGTGCAAGGTTAGTTTTAGATAGCTTCCCTTTCTCTTCCAGCTTCACGGGATAAATAAGAAATCAGAAAGTAGCACCCAACGTTCCTCCCACTGAGGTGAGGAAATCTCATGACAATAACATGGTCGCGTTACCGACAAAAATCGTACGCTACATAAAAATGGTGACTCTGCTGGGGAGCCAAATTAAGACTAGAATTCCTAAGAGGTCTAGGATGTTAGTTTTAGGAATTATACTATATATACTTCTTTTCCTACTTGATATCCATGTTTATTTTTCTATCAATGGGAATGCGATTTATACACATCTGGAAAGTTTGAGAGAAACCATAAGATAAGTGATGGCAAAGATGGGGAACATTTATAGGAAGTGATTCCCGACTAAGTTGAACCTGGTGGACCATCGAATCAGTGGAGGTACCCGTGTGATACTATGTTGAACAACTGTTAGTTGTGAAAGTAGACGCTATCATAGTGCGGTACCCGTGAAACTGAGGATTTAGAAGACATTAACCATATGGCCATTTGGTAGTGCGATGACTATCGGGAATAGTTGATACGCGATACTACACTCAAATTGAGATTTCTTCTGGGATACTATTGCTCACTCGGGTGAACAAGCTTGCTGTTGTTATCTCCAGGAGGGGTCAATGATTTTTGGGAACCTTAACCCGTTCTACAGGTACAAAAATTACAAAAATAGTACAACCTTTGGGGATGGGTAGAGCCATGAATTCATGCTCGTGACGCTGAACCTTTGAACCCATGTTTTTTCAATGTTTTTGTGTGCTGCATTCAGCATTCATCTAAAAAACTCTTTTCAAATAAGAAAAAAATCTTTTTCAAATTAAAATAACACGATAAATTGCAAATATCAGAGATTGCGTTATGGATTTCGGTAGAGGAAAGACGCATAAATACACCTTCAAGGCTCCAAAACTAGAGGATTTAAGGAAGTTAGCAAGGATAATTACCAACCCTGAAGCTTTCAAAGCTAAGAACGAAGGATTGTTGTCTCTATTAAGGGTCCATGTAGTTGAAGGAATTCTGTCTACACTGATACAGTTTTACGATCCGGTTTACCATTGTTTCACTTTTCCGGATTACCAACTAGCACCAACCCTAAAGGAATACTCTCACCTGATTGATTTACCTATCACTGACCAAGCTCCATTTTTAGGACTGGCAGAAATTCCAAAGGAACAAATCATTGCAAGAGCAATTTATTTGGATGAGTCAGAGGTCAGGACTCACATAACGACTAAGGGAGGAATCTGGGGTTTACCAGCTAAATTCCTGATTAAGAAAGCCCTACACTTTGCCAGTGTAGGAAACATAACTGTTTTCGAGGATATTTTTTTTTACTCACATATGGATTATTCCTCTTTCCCAACATCGACAACTTTGTCGATACCAATGCCATTAAGATATTTCTAATTGGGAACCCCGTACCAATTTTGCTCGCAAATGCCAACATTCTATACACTTAAGAATGATCACATGTTGTGTACCCTTGCTCTACAAATGGTTCATTTCCCATCTACCCAAGTCTGCTGCTTTTTGGGATCATAAGAACTCTCTACATTGGTCACAGAGAATCATGTCTCTTACCAACTCGGACATAGACTGGTCCAATAGGATTTGTGAGGGAGTAGAAATCATCGATAAATGTGGAAATTTCCCTAATGTACCCCTCATTGGAACTAAAGGTGGAATTAACTACCATCCAGTTTTAGCTGGTCGTCAACTCGGGTACCCGATGAGACATATCTCGCGTACTCTTTATCTGGAAGGTCTTTTCTTCAAAGAAGAAGAGAATGACAGGGCACTTAAGAAGGAAATAGTGCATGCCTGGAAACACATTTACAGGAAAGGACGAGAGTCTCTAGGAAAACCAAACTGTATCTCCTTGGAGCCTTATCTCCATTGGGTACAAACTAGAGCCCTCAAGCTAAGAATGCCTTACCCTCGCCAAGAAGTTTTTCCGTTAAAGGAATCCGCCCTTTATTTCATGTCTGAAACATAAAAAAAACTCCAGGTCACTCTCAACAAAGTTCAACGAGAGAAGAGTTCTTGGAAAAACAAGTACCAGACTCTCAATGTGGAGTGTATCAAAATTCCGGAACTGTTAAGAGAAAAGGATGCTCTGATTGAGATATTAGAGCAACATGCTGTAGAGAGTCGGGAAGATCAAATAAATTTACTCGCTCCTTTCATTTGGCAAAGGACTGATATCCCAACAACGGTTGAAGGACCCCGATCGAAGAAAAGGAAACTACCAGAACCAGCATCTGAGCTCTCTTCAGAGAGGACTTAGGATCCTTGAGCATTAGATATTTCCTTTACAGCACTTTTTAAAATACTATACTTTTCTTTGTAACATACTGCAATCTTTCAATTCAATAAAAATGGGTTTTCCCCTCTCTGTATGATATTTCCAATTTATTTAAAGTTTCTTTTTGATTAAAACAAAAAACTAAAAAATATGTCATTGCATTCATCATTCTCACGTAACGCATTCTCTAGAGTCTCACGCACGTGTCTAAATTATAGAGTCAAACTGTCGTACTCATACAATACTCGGGCCAATCGACAAAAGAAAATGGACGATCTCAAGGAAGAGAATAGAGAGCTGAGAGAAGAAATCGACGCTCTGAAGGAAGATCTGAAAAAACTTCACAGTGACATGCAATCCCTGGCAGCAACTCAGGAGAAGCATCAGAAAAAGACGGTAATCTCGGAGATTACATCTACGCCTATAGTGGAGACATATGAGACTCATCCATGGTACAAAATACCTAAGGGTCGGTCCTGAACATGCCTTTCAACTTTATCCCTGAAGGATACACTTCGTTGGTCACTGAAGACCCAGAAACTGTAGCAGGAGCCACTGGTCCTGAAGGTTACAAACTTCGGGAAAGTGACGACGCAAGGTTTACGACAGCAATTCCTGAAGGTTAATAACTTTAGGGCACTGAAGAACCAATAGTCACAGCCGTAATGACTATACCACAATCAGTGGTACACACTGTCCAGGAAGGACAGGTTCCATAGGTGATATCCTGTAGAAACAAAGACATGTATGAAAAAATGAATGAGTTCCAAGAATAGTTCTTGGAGATGCAGAAGAAATTGCATGCCATTCGCGGTCAGTACTTGTTTGGAAAGGACGCCGCTGACCTCTGGTTAGTCCCAAATGTCAAAATCCCGCACAAATTTAAGGTGCCCAACTTTGAAAAGTACAAAGGAAATTCTTGCCCTCAAAGTCACTTGGTGATGTACGCTCGAAAGATGTCAACTCAGACAGAAATTCAACAGCTACTGATCCACTATTTTCAAGACAGTTTAACCGGTGCCGCTCTCAGATGGTACATGGGTTTAAACCGCACCAAGATCAATACTTTCAGATATCTCGGCGTTGCCTTTGTCCAACAATACAAGTATAACCTGGACATGGCACCAGATAGAGATCAACTCCGAGCAATGTCGCAAAAGGACAAAGAGACATTTAAGGAATATGCTCAGAGATGGCGTGAAATTGCCGCCCAGATCTGTCCCCCTTTTGAAGAAAAAGAGATGACAAAGATCTTTCTGAAGACCTCAAGCTTATTCTATTACGACCGAATGGTCGCCAATGCGCCCAGAGATTTCACCGAGATGGTGAACATGGGAGTACGCCTTGAAGAGGCAGTCCGAGAAGGACGGTTAGCCAAAGAGGCAGAACCATCCAGTAATGCCAAAAGATATGGTAATGCTTTCCAGAAAAAGAAAGAACATGAGATTAGAAATATCTCCCAAGGAAAGCAAAGGCGAATGTACCAACCAGTAGCGCCGATAACTCCCGCTATTAACCCTGCACCGGCTCCAGCTTATCAGGCTCAAGTTGCTCAAAGTCAACCTAGTCAACAACAGTATCAGCAAAGGACGCAATAGCCTCTTTAGCAGGCTCATCCTCAATAAAACAATAACAATCGTATAACACAACCACCAGGGTTTGACCCTATAACGATGTTGTACGCGGAAATTTTTCCGCTGTTACTAGCCAAGGGGCACGTCCAAACCAAGTCTCTTCTTACAGTACCAGAAAATCCGCCTTTCTGGTTCAAAGCGGGCCAAACATGCCCTTACCATCAAGGAGGATCAGAGCACAACATCAAAAATTGTTTCAGCTTCAAATCTGACGTACAGAAACTTGTCAGGAACGGGGTCTTATCTTTCAAAGATACTAATCCAAATGTTCAGACGAACCCATTGCCACAACATGAGAGAGCCGCAGTGAATTTAATAGAGGAAGAATTTAGCCGCAATTATCAAATTCGCAATATACTCTAGTTGGGAACCAATCTGGTCAGGACGCATTGTAGACAGAGTGGGTACGGTCATGTACCGCCTCACAATTATCACCAGTGTGATATCTGCTCAATGAATAATCAAGGGTGTTCCGTAATGCAACTCCCTCTACAAGAACAGATGAATCAAGGATGGATTCAAGATCACAGAATCCGGGAGGTCAACATGGCCCATGCAAATCACAACATTGTTCAGAACCGCAATATCCTTGCAATGAACGTCAATTTGGTGGTGATACACTCAAGGTAAAGTCAATATCATAATCTGCCACGACACGATTATGATGCCTGTCTGATCTGCTCAGCGAGCAATCAGGGATGCTCTTTTGTACAAGAGGCCCTTCAACGACAGATGGATCTCGGATGGATCCAGGATTACCAGGAAATAAATAACCATCAAGTCAATATGGTTCAGATATTCGACATACACTTGATGAATACTAGTCTGGTAGAACTACATGCTAAGCAAGTCTGGCTCAGTTTTCTGGCTTCACATGATTATCAGGACTGTGAAGAGTGTCAAGAAGACGACCAAGGCTGTGCACTTTTCCAACGAACACTTGAACACTTATTGGACCACTGGTGGCTTCCAATTTACTTAGGTAAAGCTACACAACGGATCAGCATGATTGACAAAAATCCTAGTAGACATCAAAGTCAGGATGTCCGCTCAATGGAAACACATTTGGTAAAGATACACTGCATACAAAGCGGGTGTGGCCGGGTACCACCACATAATTATGAGCGTTGTAGAGTTTGTTCAGAAAATAACCAAGGGTGTTATCTTGTACGGTCAGCTCTTCAAAATCAGTTGGACCAAAAAGAGATTCGACAATGCTCAAGTTCTGGGTCAATCAACGTAATACAAGACTATCTTCCTGATTAAAGCAAGGATGTTGTCATGGTTTCCAAGCATGAAATGGCCAAAGACGTATGCGCCATAATCCCTCTGCTCAATGAGTCGAAAGTCTATCTTGACAGTAGAAAGATTCTCAACCTTGAACCAATTGAGGCTTTCTACGATGGTCAGAAAAATCAAAAGGCTCCTGTAGTCATTTACTTACCAGGACCATTACCGTACAAATTCGATATGGTTTTCAGTTACAAGTACGGTGCAACAACAATTGAAAATGGAAAGGAAACTCCATTATCCTCCGTCGTAAAAATTGTCGACATCAGTCGAGTCACACAGAGTGGCTGAATCTTCAACAGAGGAGTTGGAGAACCTGCCAAAGAAAAGGAACCTCAAATAGAAGTTCCAAATCAGCAAGTCGGGAAATCCAGTAATCCCGAACTTTCAAAGAACAACGATGAGATGCTAAAGATCATCCAGAAAAGCGAGTACAACATTGTAGACCAATTGTTGCAAACTCCATCTAGGATCTCTATATTATCTCTCCTACTTAGTTCCGAAGCTCACACAGAAGCTCAACAGAAAGTCTTAGAGCAAGCCTTCATGGAACAAGATGTAACAGTAGGACAGTTTGACAGTATCATCTCCAACATCACTTCCTGCAACAACTTAGGATTCAGTGATGAGGAACTGCCGGAAGAAGGCAAGAATAACAATATGGCGCTTAACATTACAGTCAACTACCAAGACGATGCTTTAGCCAGTGTACTGGTTGACACGAGATCATCTCTGAATGTTATGCCAAAATCAACTTTAACACGACTATCATTTCAAGGAGCTCCGATGAGAGGTAACTAGATCATTGTTAAAGCTTTTGATGGATCCAGGAAAACAGTTATCGGCGAAGTAAATATTCCCATAACCATCGGTCCTCACACTTTCCAAGTCACTTTCCAAGTCATGGACATCCGGGCAGCATACAGTTGTTTATTAGGAAGACCTTGGATACACGAGGCTGGGGCCGTCACTTTGACGCTTCACCAGAAGTTAAAATTTATTAAGAATGACAAGCTAGTCAAAGTCTGCGGAGAGGAAGCCTTAATCGTGAGCAACTTATCATCATTCTCCTATTTAGAACCAGAAGAGGTTGTTGGGACTCAGTTCCGAGCTCTCTCGGTGAGCAATGAGAATCAATCAGAAAAAGGGACATCGATTTCCTCATACAAAGATGTTCTCGAAGTGATAAAAAGTAATAACACAATAGGATCAGGACAACTTGTGATTCCTACAGATAACAAGATGAAGAAAGGTCTTGGTTTCTCCCCGACCTGTACCCAGGCGGCCAAGAAAGACGAAAGTTTTTGTCCCATTCAGGATTTCTTCCACAGTGAAGGATTCCTTCACCCAGTGTCTCAAGAAGTACACACTATCAATGAAAGTGACTCCTCTGACATGGATGAAGAGTGGAAATCATATCTCAACGAGGATGGTTATATGTCTCAGGGAGAGGTACATACACCATTTTGCTTTCCCACGCAGAGTCCGAGATATATACCAAGATCAGACGTCAAGATGATGTACGGAGATTGTGATCCTGAGGGATGTCGTGCTCCACCTAACTCATTAGAAGACGATCCAATGAAAGATAACTTTGACTATGACTATTATGACCCACTGGATGACTTGCCTATCTGGCATCCATACCCAGAAGACTTGGGGCAAAAGAGTCAGCCCAATGAGGCATATCAGTTGAGCAACATTGAAAAGAATACCTGCGCCTCCACCCAGTCATGGGATCATTAATCAGGATATTCAGGAAATACCTAGCACAACGATGAACCTGCAAGGACTGCAGGACAAGAGTTCATCAACTATGCTTTTCCAGAGGTCAACGTCATCGAGGAAGATGACTCCTCCTGTCCCCCAGAAGTTTGGGACACCTAAGGACAGCCGAGTGGTAAGTACGACTTCTTAGTCAAATACACCGCTCCTGAAAGCTCTCACATCAGAAACGAAGACATCTAGTCAACTGGATGGGGAGATCCTCTCGAGAGTGAAATCGTTAAGGAAGAGGCAACAGAAGAGTTCGTTTACGACAACTCTACTTGGGAGGAAGACTCCAATGATCCTGCTCTGCCAGAAATCAGTGTCATTTTTGAGGACAAGTCAAGAAAGAAGGTACCAAACTTTGTGATTCACCGAGGAGTTCGTCGCCAATGGGTTGCTGTCGATATCCTGAAAGTCGTCCATAAGTCTAAGTAATTGTCATCTTTGTTCTAACCTTTCACCGTTCCCAGGTGAAACAGATGTTTTTATAGGGCTCACTTTCTATAAATATCCCTCTTCGCTTTGCCCAAAGTGACAGAGTTTTGTTTTATAGGGCTGTAGTTTCAAGAATCGACAAAATCATAAATAAATAAGTGTCATTCTGTCATTCCTGCATTTATTGTTGTTTTCACTTTTTGTTTTTTTTCCAAAAAATGGTAATCCTAAAACAACCCAAAATAAAAACAAGAATTTTTCAAAAGATACACTGCACACACTCTTGCATTCTCTCCATCTCTTCTAAAAACAAATCATCACACCTTACCGATTGCTTGTTTTAAACCCCATTGAAACATACGATCCAATGCCTTATCCCAACTTTAAATTCCCGGTATTTGAAGCTGAAGAAGAAGAGGATGCAAAAGTTCCAGAAGAGATCTCCCGATTACTCAAACAAGAGGAAAGGTCTATTGAGCCTCACAAGGAGCCGTTGGAAATGGTATATTTAGGTTCAGAGGGAGAGAGGAAAGAGTGCAAGATTAGGGCACTACTCAGTTCGACAGTCAAAGAAGACTTGATAAAGCTCCTCAAAGAGTTTCCAGATGTGTTTGCTTGGTCCTATCAAGACATGGCAGGGTTGATACCAACATCGTGGAACATCATTTACCGTTGAAATCCGAATGTCCATCGGTAAAACAAAGGTTGAGAAGAACTCGCCCAGACATGGCTATCAAAATCAAGGAGGAAGTGCAGAAACAGATAGACGCAAGTTTCCTTGCCACCTCAGAATATCCTCAATGGCTAGCTAACATAGTGCTAGTTACGAAAAAGGACAGAAAAGTAAGAATGTGTGTAGACTACAGGGATCTGAACAAAACTAGTCCAAAGGACGACTTCCCCTTACCACACATTGACATGCTGGTAGACAGTACAGGAAAATTCAAAGTCTTCTCCTTCATGGATGGATTCTCGGGCTATAATCAAATAAAAATCGCGCCGAAAGATATGTAGAAAACTACCTTTATCACCCCATGGGGCACCTTTTGTTACAAGGTAATGCCGTTCGGTTTTAAGAACGTCGGGGCAACCTATCAAAGGGCCATGACGACTCTGTTTCATGACGTGATGCACAAGGAAATCGAAGTGTATGTCGATGACATGATTGCAAAATCTAGAACAGAAGAGGAACACGTTGAACACTTGTCAAAATTGTTCAAACTTCTGAGAAAATACAAGCTCCGCTTAAATCCCAACAAATGCACATTCGGTGTCCGCTCAGGAAAACTCTTAGGGTTCATCGTCAGCCAAAAAGGAATTGAAGTTGATCCTGACAAGGTCAAGGCCATTCAAGAAATTCCTTCACCAAAGACGGAGAAACAAGTCAGAGGATTTTTGGGACGCCTGAATTACATCTCAAGGTTCATATCAATCATGACCGCGACCTGCGCGCCAATCTTCAAACTACTAAAAAAGAATCAAACTTGTGTATGGACAGAAGATTGTCAGAAAGCTTTCGACAGTATCAAGGAATATATATTGAATCCACCAATTTTATCACCTCCAGTGGAAGGAAGACCACTAATTATTTACCTAACAATCTTGGAAGACTCGATGGGTTGTGTACTTGGCCAACAAGAAGAAACAAAAAGAAAAGAGTCTGCCATTTACTACCTAAGCAAGAAATTCACCGACTGTGAAACTTGGTACACTATGCTTAAGAAAACTTGATGTGCTCTGGCTTGGGCAGCCAAACGTCTTCGCCAGTATATGATTTGTCAGACAACTTGGTTAATCTCCGAAATGGATCCGATCAAGTACGTCTTTGAGAAACCTGCTCTCACGGGAAGGATCACCCGTTGGCAGATGTTGTTGTCAGAATAAGACATTGAGTACCATGCTCAGAAAGCCATCAAAGGAAGTATTTTAGCCAATCATTTGGCTCATCAACCGATTAACGATCAGGAACTAGTCAGGTTTGACTTCCTGGGCGAGGATGTCATGTATCTGAAAATGAAAGATTGCGATGAACTGCTACCCAGTGAAGGGCCAGAACCAAGTTCCCAATAGGGACTAATATTTGATGGAGTAGTCAACACTTACGGTAACAGAATTAGGGCAATCATTGTTACCCCTCAGGGTACCCTCATTCCTTTCACTGCCAGGTTAACATTCAAGTGTACGAACAACGAGGCCAAATACAAAGATTGTATCATGGGTCTCGAAGAAGCAATTGACTTAAGGATTAAGAACTTGGATGTGTATGGAGACTCAGCCCTGGTTATTAATCAGATCAAAGGAGAATGGAACACATACCAATCAGGACTGATTCCTTACAAAGATTACGTGAGAAGATTATTACCATTCTTCAACAAAATCGAGTTTCATCATATCCCTCGTGAAGAAAATCACATGGTTGATGCACTAGCCACTCTCTCTTCCATGATTAGTGTAGGTCAATGGAACGACGTACCTAAGATTGACATAATGCGCCTTGAAAGGCCCGCTTACATTTTCACAATTGAAGCAGTCATAGACGACAGACCTTGGTATCATGATATCAAGTGCTTCCTTTAGAAACAAGAATAGCCGTCTGGGGCTTCCAGAAAAGATGGGAAGACCCTCTGAAGACTGGCGGGCAACTTCTTCCTGAACGGTGATACACTCTATAAGAGAAAATTTGACATGGTTCTGCTCTGATACATGGACAGACAAGAAGCAAACATGTTGATGAAAGAGATTCACGAAGGTTCCTTTGGCACTCATGCCAACGGACACACAATGGCAAGAAAAATTTTGAGAGCAGGATATTACTGGTTGACGATGGAATCTGATTGCTACAAGTACATGAGAAGGTGTCACAAGTGTCAGATATACGCAGACAAAATCCATGTACCGCCCACGCCTCTCAAAGTTCTTTCTTCCCCATGGCCTTTTTTTATATGGGGAATCGACATGATTGGCATGATTGAACCAAAGGCTTCAAACGGACATCGGTTCATTCTGGTAGCCATTGACTATTTCACCAAGTGGGTCGAAGCAGTGTCATACACTAATGTAACCCGACACTAATGTAACTTGAACAATAAGATGATGAAAGAGTTGTGCGCTGAGTTCAAGATTAAACACCATAACTCATCTCTCTACTGGCCTAAGATGAACAATGTTGGGATGTGCATGGGCCATGTTTACTTCACAGATCCAGTGATCCTGAATCCAACCCAGATCCATTTATTCTTGCAGAGCTGCTTGTACTACATAACACCCTTGATTGTCCTTTGAGCAGATATCACACTGATGATAGTTATGATATGGCACATGACCGTACCCACTCTGTTTGCAATGCATTTTCACCAGATTTGTTCCCAGTAGGATTACATTGTGAATTTGATAATTATTGACAGGTTCTCCTTCTATCAAATTAACTGTAGTCTTCTCATGTTGCAGTAATGGGTTCGTCTGAACATTTGGGTTAGTATCTTTGAAAGATAAGATCCCAATCCTGACAAGCTTTTGTACATCAAACTTGAAGCTGAGACAATTCTCAATGTTATGTCCTATTTCTCTTTGATGGTAAGGGCAAGTTTAATCTGCTTTAAACCAAAAAGGTGGATTTTCTGGTACTGTAAGAGGATTATTGAGATCCAGAGACAGGTCCAAATTGGGGAATCAATTCTTGCTGAGAATATCAGATGCCCTGAGGTTCTGATTCTGTTAAGGTTTCATTGATGGTAAAGGTTTAAACTTTGAGTATGAAAACCTATGGAGGTTTCAAACTCTACTGGAGATTGATGAAGTGATCAGGGTTTTTCCTGTGCTTTTAGGAAACTTGAGGGTTTCTTTGAGATCCAAGAGAAGATGAGACTTTCCAAGTCTACTGGTATGAAGAGGTTGACTCTTAGCTGGAGGATGATCTTTGTATGATGCCCAAGAGGAGGTTGATGCTTTAAGGGATGAGAATCAACCCTAGAATGGATGTTCTGAAATTCTGACTCTCTGGAGGATTGAACTAGTAGAGATGACTGAGTTATGTCCTATATCTGTAGGAGGTCTTTGGGTTCTTGTACTAAGCCTAAGAGGAGGGTGAGAACTTCTAAGAAGCCAGTGAGTCCTTGTACAAAGCCTAAGAGGAGGCTGGGGATGCTTTTAGGAAGCTTGTGGGTCCAAACCTAAGACAAGTTCAAGAAAGGTTTCACCGGGATTCAATCATTTCCTTGCAAAATAATTCTAGGGTTTGAAGAAATTCAGAAGAGGTTTCACCGGGAATTAATCCTCTTTGGGGAAATGAATTTCTTGTACAAATATTTCTAAGTTGTGACAGTCTTCAGAAAAGTTTCACCGTGAATAATGCATTTCTCTGTTCCATATTATATAAGCCCAAGAGGAGGCAAGACTGTATCTGGAATTTCCTATGGGGAACTAGTTTTGACTGTGTTAAAAGAGTAACCACTGGTTTGATCTAGACCTAATTGCTGGGGAAAACTCTAAGCAAGTATATACAAGCATATATATATATATATATATATATATATATATATATATATATATATATATATATATATATATATAAACAAGTATGTTGAGAAGAGATAGTGTAACTTACAGTTGTGCAAGCCCAAGCATAGTAACTACAGTTGTATGGTTAGTTATTCAAGAAATTGAAGAAAGTTTTGATAAAACTTAGAATATGAATCTAACTCAAAAGGAAAGTTGTTGTAAAAGGAAGTTTGGGGCTTATTCTTAAAGAGAGGCCCAGATGATTTTTTTCTAAAAGGCGATGATCGCGTCGTAGTTTTGAAAACCACAGAGGGACTTATACAATGACTGAGGCCCAAATTATTGTGTTTACAAAAATGATGGGTCTTACACTCTATTGGAGGCCCAAATTTTATTTTTATACAAGAGATGAGGCTCACAACTCAAGGAGAGGCCCAGATGAAAAACAACGATCGCACCATTATTTTGAAAATTGTACCGGGACTTATAAAAATGGATGAGGCCCAAATTATTTATGTACAAAGGTGTTTGGGTCTTACACTCTATTAGAGGCGCAAAAGTGTTTGAAAAAGAAGAAAAATGGGAATTACAACTCAAAGGGAGGCCCAGTAGAAAATTGTTTAAAAACGGCGATCGCACCGAGATTTTTAAAAACGTATCGGGACTTATACAATGACTGAGGCCCAAAATTGTTTATTCACAAAAGGATGGGACTTATAATCTATCAAGAGACCCAAAAGTGTTTCAAATGAAGTTTGAAAACTTAAAATTGAGGGAAACCCTAATTTTAATTAATATAATATTATATTCAAAGAAAATTAAATATCAAATATCAAATATATTTAAAAACAAGTGGTAAGCTTTGAAAAATATTTTGGAAAATCATGTTTAATCACATAAAAGCTTGCAATTCAATTGATTTTGAAAGATCAAGGTGGAAATCTCATTTTTTTAAATGTTTGAAAACAAATAAAATGAAATTAATTACAAAAATTCAAACTATATTAAATAAATAATATAAATTCAATTTTTTTGTGGAATACAATAATTCAACATTTTTGTGAATTTTCAAAAAAAGAACCAATAAAAAATAATTAAAATGAAGAGAGAAATTAATTTTGAGATTAATTAAGAAAATCATGAAAAATATGAAAAGAAAAAGCAAAATGAGAGGGAAATAAAAATGGTTTGGATGGGTGTTCAACCCACGCCCTCCAACCAAACACACATGCGTGCTACCACTGGGGTGGTGATACATCCGTGTATCAAAACCACCCCATAAACATATATGGGTGGCCTAAATTTCAGGTCAGGCGAAGGCAAAAACCAAGTTTTGAGTGATTTGCAAGAAGAATCATATCTCCCTCATTTCTCCATGAAATTGGATAAAATTTAGATGGATCTTGCCTAGAATTTCATGAGGAATCCAATGGTGGTCTCAGAATTTTCTAAAGATGCTTCTATTTTAAAACCCGATAGTGGTTTCAAAATAGGCCAAGATTTGCAAGTTCTATGCTACCACATCATACAAACAATAATAGCATGGTAAATTGGCTCAAACACAACACATATGATATGTATGATATGCTCATGATCAATGGACATCAAAGCAATGCATATTTTAAAGAGTTCAAGTTGTTATGCACTTACCTCTTGAAGCTCCTTGTGCTAACCTTCAAGATGCTTGTGCCAGAAGTAATCCAATGCTTTAGACATTCTTGATTGATCCCTTAGAAGCTTTTAGGATGATCAAAACCAGCTGGAAACCTCAGGAACAAGAATTGATTCTTTCTTGCAAAAGTGGCAAAAGTTACCAAAATGGTAACTCACTCAAATGGTGTTACAGTTGAGGGAAACCTGTTGGGACAGTTTGAGGATGATATTTGGAGAGTATTTGAAGTGTTAATTGGTTTTGAAAGTTATTGGATCAAGACATGGCTTGAAAAATGCAGAAAAGTCAAAATTTCAGGTTTTGGAGGTTGACTTTCTGATTTTGGCGTTGTACAGTGAGCATGAAGGTTTGAACACCTCCAATGGATGATTTATGACGTGTTTGGATAGTTATTTGAGTGGTTTTTACTCTGGTTTCAAGAATTCCCAAATTGCTCCAATATGACTTGAAAGTGAAGTAAGAGAGGGAGAGTGAGAAAACAAGGCTTTGGTAATTTTTTTGGTGTGGTTTGAAACATCGGAAATGACCTCTATTTATAGTAACAGAAGTTTGTTTTTGAAGGAATAGTGAATGGCAACTGGTTCACTCTATTATCCAATGGATATGCCCATGTATCACTTTCTTAAATGCCAAGGTACCAAGTCTTCTCTTAGCCATTGACTTGAGCTGGTCTTGGTAGCTTTAGGTCTTCTGATTTTCACTAGTACAAAAAGGTTAATTTACACCCATTTTTATTAAATTTACACCCATTTAAATTTAATAAAAAACGGGTGTATATTCATCGGGTGAGAAATGTCTAACGCATTTACACCCGTTTAAAAATGGGTGTAAAAACATGCTATGTTACACCCTTTTTTAATAAAAATCGGGTGTAAATACGTTCTTAGTTACACTCTATTTTAATAAAAAAATAGGTGTAAATACGTTCTTAATTACATCCTATTTTAATAAAAATCGAGTCTAAATAAGTTCTTAGTTACACCCTATTTTAATAAAAATCGGGTGTAAATACGTTCTTAGTTACACCCTATTTTAAAAAAAAATCGGGTGTAAATACGTTCTTAACTACACCATATTTTAATAAAAATCGGGTGTAAATACATGCGAATTTACACCCTTTTTTAATATAATTTACACCTTCTACACCCTATTTTATTATATTATATTTAATTCCATTTACACCCTATTTTCATACGTTACATTTGCACCCTATTTCATATACACATTAAAAAACTAAAACTTGAAGGAAAAATAGACCACTAGCAACATATTACAAACACAATGATGAATTGCATAATATGTAAAGTTTCGAAGGAGTATCATTACAAAATTATCCAAAAAAAAAATATATTATTTCACATAGTACTTGTTCGCTGTGTTGGGACCAATATAGACGTATGTATGTAGAGTTCAAAAATCAAAATGTCAAACTTATAGGGGAGAAAAAAGAAAGACATGATGAGCGACCATATTCTCCTCAAGAATCATGCTCTAGACTTCAACTAGTAATCAAGAATATTATTATTATGTATTGTTGTATATGTCTTGAATCAAACAAACAACTCCATGAGACTACTTGTCTTTCCAACTTCCTTGATCTGGGCGTAGATTGTGATATAGCTTTCTCTTGCTCAGTGAGTGCATAACGAAAATGACATATATGGCGATAAGGACAAACAACCCCAGCAAGGACCATCCTACAGACCTCAGTTTTGTAGCGTGGGTGGCGGATCACTGAGCGAAGCTCCCCAATACCATGATCGAATTGGCAGTGATCACTATAAAGGCATGTTCCAGTTTCTCGCCATTTGTTACACGGCTCAGTTTTGAACATCCCCTGATTATACACAATCATCTCAAGAGGCTCTTCCTCTTTCTGCCCTCCTCGCACATATACCTTTTGTTGTACCAAAGCAACACACAAAATTTCAACAAAATAATCAAGCCATTGCAATAATCAACAATGATTACAAACTCAACAACTAAATAAAGACAATTGATTCACATATATTGAACCCCTGCATTACTTATTATTGCAATAACCTTGACTCAATTGGACTGATATGTGCTGGTTCATGACAACTCAATGCACCAAATCAATTCCAAATAACAAAGCTTAGTTTTGGATTTGCAACATTGATGATCACTTGCCAAAGGGATTGTATTCTTATACATTTTGGAAAGCTCTCATGACATACTTTAACTTTGATATCCACCAATGGACCTGGTTTAGCTTGGATCTTGATGAAAAATGGTCCACAAGTTGGTGAAAAACCTAGACAGATTCTGCCAAAAAAATTTTCTAAGTGTTGGAAAAAGTGGTCATTTTCATGTTTTTTTTTTTGTGATTTTGATCACTCCATAACTTAAAATCCACGAGGATTTGGAATCTTTTATAGTTGACACTTTTGAAGTATGTCATGTGAACTTTCAAAGGATGGAAGAAAAAGGCCTTAGGGTTTGGGAGTTATGACCTTGCAAAGTTAGTACCAAATCTATTTTGTTCCATAACCATGAAAAAATTAAGTTTCTTATGGTTGCCCCTTTTGCAAGTAACCTCACTTTTCTTGATTTTTTTTTATGTATGATGATCAAAACCATACATTAACATTGTTTTTGACTTAGGGGAGCCACATTTGTGAAAAAATCCAAAAAGTCAAACTTGATTTTGGACACAGTTAACTTTTTGTCAGATGAATTCCAAACTGTGTGATCCTCTATGCAATCAAGTTCTTGACCTAATTCAAACCTAATGGATGGATTCCATAGGTGTTTTAGGGTGTATTGAATCATGTCCCAAGGTTTGGGAACATGTCTTGGGCAAAAGTCGAAGATACACTTGACTTTTTCTTCAAAACCCTAATTGTGGTCCAGATGAAATTGAAACTTGTGAATCAAGCTTCTTGGATCAATCCATTGTTGCAAATGGATCAATGTGGTGTATTTGAGTCCCTCAAATCATGTCTTGAGGTCTTGGTCCATGTCTTGCCTCAAAAGTCAACTTAGGGGTGAATTAGGTCAAGAAACCCTAATTCCTGACTTTTGATGAATGCCTCCTCTGAGGCTATTTTGACTTGATGATTGGATCCATGAGGTCCCTTGGAACATTTTGGATCATTTTTTGAGGTATTGGCTCATTCCTAGATGAAAATTTTCATCTGGAGGCCTTTGTCGACCAAAACCCTAATTTGGTGACATTGGCGATCTTAAGGCTTGATCCACTTGGAATGTTGCAACCTTGTGCTTGATTCTTAATGTGGGAGACCTCTTGATCCTTTATGGGTGTTTGATAAGTTATAAAAGTTGAAGATCATGTCCTTTCTTGATTGATCCTTTGTCTAAGTGCTCTGAGAGGGCTCAAAACTCTAATTCTTGATTGTAGTGAAAGCTCAACAATCTTTGAGGAGATTGATAAGGTATGATGGTACATCCATATTGTGGCAATGGCCTCAAAATGGTGGGAAATCTTGTGGTCAAAATTTGGAGTATGACACATCATATAAATACTTTATTCCTCATTTTTTACATAACAACAAGAAAAAATGAAAGATTAACACTGAAAATTTTCTCTCATCATCTTCATCCCCATTCTTGCATTTTCTCAACAAATACACGTAACCATTTTTGTTGATCTTTTTACATCATGAGGTGATAACGTCCAAACATAGAAGTGTATCTTGTTTAGGGTGAGTGATTCAGTGGGTTTTTTCTTGAATAAAACCTTTAGGGTTTTGTCCTCCAAGATCAATTGGATTTGGGGGTTTTTGGTTCAGATCTTTGTGTGCATTGAATTTAGTCGAGCGAAGGTGATCGAAGAACGGTGGGTTCTATCGATATAGTAGCGTCAACCGTAGGATTGTGCAACAATAGGTTTGGGATCAAACGGTGTGTGAATTGTAATCAGCTGAGCGAAGGTGATCGAAGAACGATGGGTTTTGTCGATCTAGTAACGGCAACCGGAGGTTCATTCAACAAGTTCGAGGCACTTGATTCGACTCGGATCAAGGGAAGAGAAGACATAGTATCAGCATCAATGGAGTTTCTTGAGTGTGTGATAGCTAAGCCTTCTCTTGTAAAAACAATTTTACAACAAGATTATAGATATCTCAATTCTAGATTTAGAATTGGGGACAGACGTACCCAAAGCGAGGACGAAAGGGGAACTGCCAAACAAACTTGGTGTCGTTTCTCTTTCTCCATCTCTTTTAATTTCTAAACTGTTTACGCTTGTGATTTTTCAATTGATCGATAAAAATTCTGGTATAGTATAGTGTAGAAAAAGTGATTTGAAAATATTGCACAATCATTTTGGATTGTGCTTGGTGAAATATTCTGCACTTACTAACATAGATGTTTTAGCTTGGATTGTTTCGCACTCCAAGTGCTCGATAAATTGAATGCTTACAAGGTGTTTGATATATTTTCAATTTGGTTTAATTTTTGAATGGTCAGTGAAGATTGCATAACATTGAGTGTTGTTGGTAAATTGATTAATAGTTAAGTTGTGATTCAATTTTCTTATCAAGTCTTTCGTTCCATTTGTCCTACGCATATCCGGTCCTTTGGGTAACCAAATCGTTTAGACGATATAGTCCTCGGCCGCTTCCGCAAATAATTTTTTAAAATCAAATTTAAGTGCCGACTCACAATTAATAAGTAATTATCTATTCAACTCCCTTCTAGATCAATTGACGTCATCTAACAGTATAATCCATTAAGGTAGATAAGGATATAATTGTTATCCTCGTTGATCAACTTTGCTATCGTGTCTAATGTCATGGCAAATACTTCCACAAAAGGCTCAACTTCAAATTTCATATTTTCTCTCAATGCAATATCAGCATTTGAACTAATGGCATAGAAGAATACCTACGACAATAAATTGTCAATACATAAAGAATAGAAATAATAATATTTTGGAAGACAAAAAGATTGAATAAAACCACATTAAAAACCACCACATTCTTACTATTATTTATAAAAAATTTCATAAGATGTGATAAGGTGGTAATTACTAAATTATTACTGACATACATGCAAACCAAAGTTTTCTCATGTAATAAGAGAGTATTGAACAACAGATTACCGGCTCCGAACAGAAAAGGACATTAAATAATAATAGTTAGAATATGATAAAGCATTCCAATAAAACAAATATAAAAAATCTTTTTGAAATCATATTTACTCTAATAAAGCTTTAATTTTATCATATTATATGGTCTTGAATCTTGAAAGGTTAATCTTGAATAGACAATAATAGTATATGATGTTTAAGTATTTACAAAACAATTAAGGGTTATTTATACGATACCCCCCTGCCAATAGGACGACATTTGATTTACCCCCTAGTTTTACACGCTTAGGGGGGTACCCTAAAATTTCAGGGGAGTAATCCAAAATTATTATTTTAAAGGCGGGTAAATCAAATGTCGTCCTATTGACAGGGGGTATCGTATAATTAACCCAACAATTAATAGGACTTTTTAGGTACCTAATTTTCTTTGGGTCCTCTTGGATTAGATCTATTCCTCACCCATATATATTCACCATAAGAAATACCATAATTTTTTATGTAGCAAATAGTAGAAGTATGGCCTTTTGCATTACAGTAAAAACAAGTAGGTTTAATAAACATGATTCATTTTATTTACACAGACGTTATTTCTATCATGAGACCTTTTATGATGATTTACAACATGTACGATTCTGGAGATACCTGGGCCTGCGAAGGAGGTTGTGGAAGCATTTCAAATGGAAGGAAAGAAAAGAGGAATGGCGTTGGTTCAAAAATGACTTTCGCTCAGGTGACAGGTAGGACTACTAAGACATCAGAGAATGTTCTTATGGGAGATAAACCAAACTTTGCTCATTTGAGTTTTGATGTTAACAAAGAAGATTTGGAAAGGTTTGAGCCGGCGTTTACAGGGGTTCTGGAGATACCTGGGTCTGCGAAGGAGGTTGTGGAAGCATTTCAAATGGAAGGATTCTTTAATATTAAGGTCACGCCAATGGGTGCTAATCTTTGTCTTATTGAGGAAGATAATCCAGGTGATATTGAAAGAATGTTAGCAGAGGAATCTAGTTGGTTTTCCAGATGGTTTTCGGATGTCCATCAGTGGTCTCCAAATGATGTGGACCAAGAAAGACTCACTTGGGTTAAGATTTTTGGTCTTCCATGTCACGTGTGGAGAGAAAATTTTTTCAAGTTCTTAGCTGGTACCATGGGTGAGTTAGTTAGCATGGATGATGACACAAGGAAACATTCTAGGTTTGATATGGCAAGAATTCTGATTAGGACTAAGTGTGCTTTGAACCTCAATGAAGTGGTCAATTTGGAAGTCAATGGCAATGTTTATCGAATTAAGATAGTTGAGGATTCCTTTGGGCAATATGATAAAGATTGTGTGAATAGGGGTAGAAGCTATTTTGAAGAAGATAGCTCAGACTTTGTGGATTCTCAAACCTATAACTCTGATGGTAGTGAAGTGGGACTTAACAAGAATTCGGGAGGGGTGAGTATGTATGGGATGGAGGAAGATGGTGAAAGGGCTGAAGACAAGAAAAATTCTACTGAGGAACTGTCTCATCATTCAGATTCGGTGGATGTTAACTGTTCTAAACTTGGGCAGGATCTTGGTGACAGTCCAATTCTTAATGGTTTGTGTAGTGCTAGTTATGCTGGTGAAGATGACCTATGTGAGTTGGAGGTTAATTCATGTAAGTCATCCTAGGTGGGATTCATTCCAGATCATGTTACTTGTTCGTTGGTTAAACTTAATAGAGTTGAAGAGGCTATAGAGGGTGGTATTTAATTGAATCATATCAGTAATGGAAGGCTTCCTATGGTGAGAGATCAAATTCCATCATCTGACAATTTAGGTGATTTGGAGGCTGGTAGAACTGGGGTTCAGGATTGTGTGGGTTCTCAGGTGGCTAAGAAGAAGAGTAAGAAGCAAATTATTGGTGATATTTATCAGAGACTCAAAATTCCTTTTGATCCTTCATATTATTCCACACTTCTTCAAGCTAAAACTATGTTTTTAAGGTATCACAAGAAGCAAGAATTCCAAGAGAAGGTGTCTGGGAAAGTTATTAATAAGGACTCCCTTTTAGTTCAAGAAAACGTCCCCTCTGGCTCTAATGATAACTCAATTTCTGATTCTGGTCTTGCTCAGTGTAATTTAAGAATAAAGAAGAAATTGGAGAATACGCCTGTTAGGGTGTGGGATTATATACAACAGTTAGGAATTGAAGCTGAGGAAGATGACGAGGTGTTTGAGAGTATTTTGAAGAATTTAGAAGAGGTGGATAGAAATGCAGTAGTTGGAAAGAAGGTGGAAGCTATTAAGTTTTCATGAATATTGTTTCCTACAATATTCGAGGGTGTGGTGGGTTATTGAAGAGAAAGAAGATTAGAGAATCTTTGATTAAAGGTGGAGCAGAGATATGTTTTTTACAGGAAACGAAGTGTAGTTGTGTTACAGATGAGTTAGTCTTTAGTATTTGGAGAGATAGGTCTTGTCATTGGTCTGCTTCCAACGCTAATGGGTTATCAGGAGGATTAATCATCATATGGAAGTCAGATGTTCTTTCTCCTATATGCAGCTATAGGGGTCATGGTTACCTTGGGGTACAGGTCTTATGGAAAGGTAGAATTTGCTATTTGTTCAACATTTACTCCCCTTCTAATATTGGTGAGAGGAGAGCCTTATGGAAGGAATTATTAAAGCTGAAAAGTAGTCTGAGTCCAGGAGAGTGGATAGTAGGGGGGACTTTAATTCTATCAAGAGTAGAGAGGAGCAGATTGGTTATACTCGGCCCAATAGAAGATACATGGTAGAGTTTTCTGAATTCATTAATGCTATGGGTCTGGTGGATCTACCTTTAAGTGGTGGTTTCAGATTTTCTTGGTTCAAGTCCAAAGATTCGGTTTGTAGTCGCCTTGGTCGGTTCCTTGTTTCGCCTACTATTTTTAATAATTGGAACATGGTTACTCAACAAATTGGAGAGAGAGATATATCAGATCACAGGCCGGTTTGGATTGTAGTTAAGAATATGAATTGGGGTCCCAAGCCGTTTAAGGTTTTGTCGTGTTGGTTCGACCATTCTGATTTTTTAGTTTTCATTAAGAAAGAGTGGGATGAGTATAAGATAACAGGAAAAGCTTCGTATATTTTGGCAGAAAAGATGAAACATTTGAGGACCAGAATTCGTTGGTGGGATTCAAATGTGTTTGGCTGGATTGATCTTAGTATCCAAAAGGAAGTAGGGGTTGTCAATGAAATGGAAGAGTTGTTGGTTCAAAAGGTAGGTAATATCTCTAGAGAGGATCTTCTGAGAAGGAATGATGCAGAAGATAATTTTTGGAAATCTATCAGAATTAAAGAGAGTAATTTGAAGCAGAAATCGAGAACCAAGTGGATAGATGATGGAGATGTTAATACCAAGTTTTTTCATAATGTCTTGAGGCAGAGGATTAATTTGAATACCATTAATGGAGTTATGATTAATGGTAGATTGGAGGAGGATGTGCAGAAGGTAAAGAAACATGTCAAGTTTAATTTGGTAGCAGATTTGGTAGGGCAGATAGAGCATTTCCTTCTATTGGAGGATCAGGTTTCAAATCTTTATCTCTGTCAGATAGTCAAGAATTAGAAGCTGTTGTAAAAGTTCAGGAAATCAAGGAAGTTGTCTTTGGTTTTTCTAGGGATCGTAGCCCTGGGCCGGATGGATTCAGTTTTGAATTCTTGAAAAGATGCTGGGATATTATAGGGCCAGAGTTCTCTAATTATGTGTTGGAATTTTTTGAGGGTGAACAACTTCATAAAACCTTTGCGTCGTCGTTTGTGGTTTTAATTCCAAAGTCTGAAAATCCTGAAGATCTGGATGGATATAGGCCAATTTCTTTGGTTACTTCAGTCTATAAGGTTATTTCTAAAACTCTTGCAAATAGGCTTAAGAAGAAAATTGGTGGTATTGTTTCAAATACACAAACAGCGTTTTTGGAAGGAAGAAACATTTTAGATGGGGTATTGGTTTTAAATGAGATCCTGGATTTTGCTAAGAGATCTAAAAAGGAGTTGATGATTTTCAAAGTGGATTTTGCTAAAGCGTATGACTGTGTACATTGGAATTATCTTCGAGAAGTGATGAAACGTATGGGATTTGGCTCTAGGTGGATGAGATGGATGGACCTTGGAGTTTTTAATAGCTTTTCTTCGGTTCTAGTCAATCGGAGCCCATCTCAAGATTTTAGAGTGACGAGGGGTCTCAAGCAAGGAGACCCTTTAGCTCATTTCCTCTTCTGTCTGGCTGCAGAGGGGCTGGAAATCATTATGAAGCGAGCAGTTGCGAGTGGTCTTTTCTCAGAATTTAAGGTCAATTCTGAGATTGGTTTTCACATGCTGCAATTTGCTGATGATTCGGTCTTAATTGGTGACGGTTCATGGAAGAATATCACAGCGTTCAAAGCCATTTTGAAAGCTTTTCAGCTCACTTCAGGTTTGGACATTAATTTCAGTAAGAGTGCGTTGATTTGTGTTGGGTTGGATGAATTCAAGATCAGATCTGCAGAGTTATTTCTATCTTGTAAAGTTTCTCCTTCTCAATTTTCGTTTCTTGGGATATTAGTTGGAGGTAATCATAGGTTAATCTCATTTTGGAAACCGGTGATAGATATTATGCGTGCTAGATTGAATACTTAGAGGAGTCGGTTCTTATCAATGGGTGGTCGAGTTACTTTAATTAATTCTGTCTTAAGTAATTTGCCAATCCATTACATGTCTTTTTATAGAATGCCAATTAATGTGGTTAGAACTCTCAAGTCTATTCAAAGATCATTTTTGTGGAATGGGGTAGAGAATAAAAAGGGGATTTCTTGGATAAGTTGGCAAATGGTTTGTAAGAGTAGAGACTTGGGTGGTTTAGGAGTGAAAGATTTAAAGTTGTTCAATTTGGCTTTGTTTCTTAAGTGGGCTTGGAGGATTTTAGAGAATAAGCTCACAATTTGGAAGGATTTTATTAACTATAGATATCCTCTTTGCTGTTATGATTTTTTTAGCAGAGGTCTCAAGTTTGCAGGTGACTCCATCTCTGTGGTTTTTAGATCTTTTGCAGTCCTTGAATGTAGTGGGAGAAGGTAGGATGGTTGATTTAATCGCCTACGAGATTGGAGAAGGGATTAGAGTGGATTTTTGGAGGTCGAAGTGGGCTTTGGATGAGCCATTTTACAGAAGATTTCCAGCGCTATATGCTTTAATAGAACCAGAATTTAGCTCAGTCAATGATAATGGTTATTGGGAGGGAGAGATTTGGAAATGGGATATCAAAGTGGTTGTAGCAGAAAATCAGGAGATGGCGCGGGCTCAGCTGGAGGAATTGTATTCGATATTGGCTTCCATTTCCATTATCAAGAATGCCAAGGATTCAATTAAGTGGTTGCTGGAGGATAACTATATTTATTCTGTTTCATCTATGTATGTCTTTTTGCAGGAAATTTTGGAAGATAATTCAATACAGCTAGGAGTTGAAACGAAAGCGGCATTGAAGTTAATTTGGCTAGCGCAAGTACCGTTTAAGGTGAAAGTGTTTGGTTGAAGGATGCTCCATAGGCGAATTCCAACGAGAGATAATTTGTTTCAGAGAGGAATTGTTTCTAATAGTTATGAGATGTCATGCCCTTTTTGCTTTCTCGACATGGAGTCGACTGAACATGTACTATTTCTATGTGGTAAATCTATTATGGTGTGGAATTTTGCTTGTAAATGGTTGGGGATACCGTGTATATTAGTAGGAAATATGGTCACTCATTTAACATGTTAGATACAGGGTTGTGTCGATAGATGGGTGGTGGTTAGAATAGCAATAGGGTTATGGTTATCGATTTGTTGGATCCTGTGGTTATGTCGTAACAATATTATTTTTAGGGAGGAATTGTGGGATTTTGATACGATTTCAAATCGTATTTTAATTTATACTTGGTGGTGGATAGGTAGGAGTTATAAAAGCTCTTATTTTTGTAATTATTTCACTTGGGTTAATTCACCGAGTGATTTTTGTAGCTGGTGATATTTAAGCAGGCTATAGTTGTATACGGGTTGGAGTACCCCTTTGTACTCCAGTTTATACGAATTTTTAGCTTATTAAAAAAAACAACATGTACAATTCTCAATTGTTGAATTTGCTAGTAGCCTTTACAAAGATTGTTTGACTTGTATTAGGTTTATCAAAATTAGAAAAGTCAAGTCCACATTTATTACTTGAATAATCTTTGACTACTTAACACATTTTCTTAACAATTTGACATTTTTCATATTTCATTATCACTTGGTTTAATTCAACCATTTTAGATTCATGATCTTGACATTTATTGTATGTAGAATTTTTTACTTCTTCTAATTTCAATTTGTGCAATTATCCATACTTTCTAGTTTTAAAATAGTTTTCTTTTGATTTGAACATTGCCTAGAAAGTTTCAAAAATTCTTCATGTAATTCATGAAAAGCATTTTGTAATTCATCATATGAAGGACTATCATCAATTTCAGAATCACTAACCTCATGTTCTTCATCACTTGAATGATGTGATGTCATCAATGCCTTGCTTTCATGATCTTCATCTGAAGATGTACTTAATTTATTGTAATCTCATGCTACATATGTTTTCTTTGACCTTTTGTCCTTCTTCCTTTTGAATTTATTCTTATTTTCAAGTGTAGGACATTTACTCTAGACATGCCCTCCTTTTCCATATTCAAAGCATGTAACCTTCCTTATTGATGATTTTTTCTGAATGATATCTTTTTTCCTATCTTTTCTTAAGAACTTTTCAAACCTTTTGATAAGATAATCATCTTCATCATTAGCAGACTCATCCTTTTAATTGTTATCATGATTTTTTACTCTAGTCTTTAAGTCAAGACTTTTTGAATTCATTCTTTCATCCTCATGACTTTCTAGTTTTTCAAGTTCTATCTAGTGTTTTGAAGTTTACCGAACAATGCTACAGAAGACATTTTTGAAAGAATTTTCTTTTCCAAAATAGTTGTTACCTTTGGCTGCCAAGTTTTTGTCAAAGATCTAAATACTTTTAGATTTAATTCATCATATGTAAAAAAAATTACCGAGAGCCATCAAATGATTTGTTAAATGACTAAATCGCTTTTGCAAATCAAGAATAGATTCACGGGGTTGCATTCTAAACATTTCATAGTCTTGTTATAAAGTGTTTTGTTTACATCTTTTTACCTTTTTCGTGCCTTCATGTGTGACTTCTAAAGTATCCTAAATCTCCTTTGTTGTTTTACAATGAAATATACGAAAAAATTTATCCATACCTTAGGTCTGATTGAAGCATGTTCTTTGGCTTTTTGTCAAATAGGTTTTTTTTCTTATCATCATCATTACAAGAGCCTTTTACTTTTTCTTATTCTACATTATTGATGACCTTCTTAGGAACGTATGAACCATTTTCAATACCATTTTATATATCTTCGCCTTGTGTTTCAAGATACGCTTGCATGCAAATTTTCTAAAAATCATAATATTCACCAACAAAGCATGTAGGTTAATTAGTTGTTACTACCACCATCTCTAAAAACAGGATTAGCGAAAATCATCTTTACCTAGATCTAGGAGCAAGTTACATTAACCTGCTAGGATGCCAGTTGTAAGTATAGAGTGCAATCTAAGAGGGGGTGAATTAGATTTTATGGATTATTAGATTTTTTAAGTGATGGTTCTTATATTCTTATTTTTTAAGAAATATAAAGAACATAAAAAACACAAAGATGTATAATAATTTCCCTTATCAACCAAGGGTACAACTAGTCCCCTCACACCCTATGAGAGATTTTCACTATTGTTAGATCTTTGTACAAGTCTCACACCAAGACTTCTTCTACAATCTTCTAACAACAACAAAGAAGCACATCACTTCCTTGATTTCCACAACACCAACAACAATGATGAACTTTGAATCACCTTGATTCAAAGGACATTTTCCAGTAAACAGAAAGACAACCCTTCCTATTTGCAAACACCTATAAAAAAATACAACTACTTTCTTACAGACAAAATTCACCGCACACTTATTGAAATAATATAGTAAGCAAATAATTTTAATATAGACAAACTTTACAGAAAACTTAATAAATTTGAAAGCTTTGCTGCTTTTGTGATATTCTGAAAATTATGTTATTCCCTTTCCTCTAACAAATAATAATCACTGATGTACTTAAAGTGTTCAAGGACTTAGAAATTTTTATTTGATATAAAAATTATGCACTAAAAGTTTTTTTATAAAATTATGAACACAGTAAATATTTTCTAGGAAAAAGGATATTTGAAATGTGAATATTCTGACTATAAATACATCACAACATGTCTCTTGAAAATGTTTTGCAATGCTTGAAAAATATTTATGATTAATTGCAATCATATGTAAAAAGGTTTCATGAAAATGTGCAATAAAAAGGTATTATAATGTTTCAGAATTTTCAAAAAGATTCATGGTCCAATAGATTGGGGTATTCCATACAATCAATTTGCACTGAATGTAACATTTAAAAATATGCAAAAATTACATTAATCCAATCAATATGTGTATTTATCCAATCAATCATGGGGAATGTTTTCAATGAAAATTGAGTTCCAAACAATTGATTGTGGTGATGGGTACATTCAATTGGAACCTTCAATTTGACAAAATTCCAAAATATTTTTTAATTATTGATGTATCAGCTACTCGAAAGTTCGGTAAGGTGAAATCAAGAGAAAATGAACTTATTTTTTTCGATTTAGTTAACAAAGTATTTATTTTAAGTAAAAAATAATATGATATATAAAATATCATTTTTTAATAACAGTAAAAAATCATGACAATATTATTTTTATTAGATATTTCATTTTATTCAACTTATTTTATTGTTGTTGTTGAATTCATAATAACTGGTGTTTGTAAATACACTTATACAAACACTTTAGAAAGTAGATATAAAACATGATACTATTTATGACAGCAACAATAATATTTTTGTTTACACACGCCCTGTAGATGACCTGGATATGTTGAACAAGCATTCAAACACCCTCGAATATTACATTCTTCTGGCCCTACATTCCAACAACAATATTCTTCACATTTAGGAGGAAAATTTACTTCTTCTCCTAAAATAAAAATAAAATGCCATTAGAAACAAAAGAGGAATTTGATAACAATTCATAGACATAGAAGTAAAATAAAACATGGTTTCTAAATATGAAAAATATAATTCATTTCAAAAGATTATAGGTCTAGTGTCACCTGATGCCAAGACTACAAAAATGCATAGAATTGCAAAGGTATAATGGAGAGTATTGATGCGAGTAGTCATTTTTGTATGTTAAAGATAGATATATAACACCTAGTAAAATGCTGCTATTTAAGGTGAGAAGTAAAGTTAATACAATTAATTTAAAAGACAGAAAATGATACAATTTGATGTAGAATTTTTGACATGTAACCAAAAGAAAAATTCTTTGACGGTTGATAAAAATATATGCTTTATTGTACATATTTATATGTATTTCTTTTTTAATATTTATTTAATTGGTCAACATCTATTTATTTTATAACATCATACAAGAATAGTAAAAAAATGGTATTAAGATTATATGAATAACAACTAGCTTTATTTAATAATTTATGCATTCAAATTATAAGAGAAGTTTTTTTTTTCTCATTAAGAAAAGAACAACACTTTTTTAATAAAAAATAAAAGAATAAAAAAACATTAGCTTTAATTTGTTTTCCTCGTTAAAAAAA
This sequence comes from Lathyrus tuberosus, assembly GCA_022829125.1. NCBI lineage: Eukaryota > Viridiplantae > Streptophyta > Magnoliopsida > Fabales > Fabaceae > Lathyrus > Lathyrus tuberosus. The sequence continues at coordinate 4,901,175 of JALAZF010000191.1, forward strand.
ACAAAAGAACAAAAAAAACATTAACTTTAATAGAAAGAAGAAAGAAAAAAAAAAGAGTTTTATTACCTCCTTGTGGAGTCGGAAAATACCCCCTAACAATAATAGTTGAGTTGACCATTGAGTATTTATTTAGGTATACTAAATAAATATTAGTATTTGTTTACTCAGATGTATACTTGCGAGAAATACAATGATGATGATAAAGATTCTTATGAGGATGATTAAAAAAGGGTTTGTCTATGATGATTATGTGAAAATTAGTTAACGAATCCCTAAACCCTTGGGGTTAGGGTATTAATTGACACGACTCTCGGGCCAGATCAGGAAAGGAAACAATATATCTTTAACCCTCTAAAGAAAATATGGGAATAAGAGACATGTTCTTCCCTTGGAATATAAGAGTGTTTCATCCTTTGAAACTTTGACTAAATCGGCCAATTCGAGGACAAAACACCTACCACATTTGAGAGTGGATGCCTATAGTGGACATGGACTTCGGTTATGCAATCCACACTTCAGTCGGACAAATAAGCCCACGCCCACCCGCTTCCTTTTGCGACCCTTTCATGTTTTCCTTGTGCTAATGAACAAGAGGTTGCTCTCTTTTAAGGCCCAATGAAATTTATCCCTATCCACTGTGTCTCAAGCATGAGACTTGGGAAGGGCGAGTGATTAACTTTGACGAACGGAGATTTCTTTTGCACGAACTCTAGGGAAATAAATTTCATGCAAGGGCAAGTCCCTCAAGCGAGTCTTAAAGGGCAAGTCCCTCAAGCATCAACACGGAGAACATGTGGGGCATTAAATACTAAGTCATGATGAGTTTGTCTTAGGATGGCACAACTAGTGTGAACCTTAGATCATATTGTGTGCGTTGATGTTGAGCCATAAGTGCCTTGTACACTGTTAGTAGGTTCGATTATATTGTCGAGCAATGATGGCCTATGTAACTTAGGTCATTGGCTTGATAAGTAATCGAATCCTAATGAATCTTCTATCTGTCCTTCAATTGTTCTTCATTATTTCAATACTCTTTCAAAACTTTTAAGTTCACACATTCTCTTCAGCTTTCAAGTTCATATTCATTATTTTCAACCTATCATCATCGTCAATCATACATGTATTGACTTTCTCCTTTCCATTGTTCTTTTTTCTTCCTGAAATGAGGATTATTGGGAATTAGATAATAATAATAATAATAATAATAATAATAATAATAATAATAATAATAATAATAATGTGATAGAGCCCTATACTCGTGTAGAGTGTATAGAGATGTGGGGCCATTGCATTAGAAATGTGAGGTGATCAGATGGGATGGTTGATTACAATCTTGTAGAATTATGGATGTTTGGTAGTTACGATAATAGCACCAGTTTTAGTAGTCATAGTGACCATTTTCCCTCTCTTATTTTCAAGGAAAATCAAGACCATTATTGGCATCCAAATCTTCGAAACATTTGGGAGTTAAAGATTATAAGACCAAGTACACGACCTAGGAAAAATGGATTCCTTTTGTGAGAGCATAAACACATCTGAATCAGAGGACAAAAAGGAAGTCCTCATGAAACCCTGTTACATGATGGAAAAGGTTAATATGGTGTCCACTGGGGATGTCGAGAATGACTTTTTCTACATATACTTCTATGTTGTCCACGACTTAGGGGTTTTGATCTCCTTCATGATGTTCGAGTTCGAGGTTCTTAGAACCATCAACGTCACCCTCTTCTCAAATATATCATAATGGATGGGCCTTCATATGGGCGTTCGTGATCATGTGTGTAGGAACTTGGAGGTCACACCTATGGTGGGTCTCTTCTTCTCCTTCTATGACACCAAGACAACAAGAAATGGCAACTAGGTTACCATAGGCATATTTCCTTGGAGGGTTCTTTTCGCCCCTCACTTGGATAATTATAAGAATTAGAAAGAGAGGTTTGTGAGAGTGTGAGGACAAGATAACTGTTCTATGGTAATGTTCGGGGATGATGGATAAAATCAATTTCCTTTCTACTTGTCGGAGAACCCATTGGAAATTAACTAGTTCAATTATGACTTCTTAAACGAGACAGAGATGGAGGTCGTTGGTATTTTAGACGAGTTTTGCATACGAGCTCTAGGAAAATCGTGGGTTTCGATAAAAGTGGTCACAGTGACAAATAAATTGGAAATTATTCAAGTAACTAAGGTGTATTCAGGAGCTCGTGATTAAAATTCTTATTTTGACCAATTTTCTTTTCCTTTGTTTACAGGAAGGATGACTCCCATGGTCGTTGAACATAAGAAAGCTCCTCACACCAAGAACAAATATGACTGAGGCGAGAATTGGTATGATGATCATCATACCCATCTTGGCGGCTTATTAGGCGAGGGGAAGAGGAAGGATGACCATGGGGAAACTATCATTTCCACCTGATGTTTTAAGATCATAAAACTCGTTCTGGCTAAGAAGGAGGGGTTTCCTTCACAAGTTCTATGTCATAAGGATGCCCACCCTAACTGCCTTATTAACTCGGATTTTGTGGAGACTGTGGAGCTTAACTGAACACCTAAAAAGGGAATTTCTTCCACAACTCGTTCATAGATCAAGGCATTTTCCCTCTAGGATAAGGATTTCGACGCAAAGAGATATGCATGGGTGCACCTTGACTTTCCAGTGTGATTTCCTAATGTCTTTATTGTTGGAGAAATTTCCAAAATATTAAATTGATAAATAATAATGGTTAAATTAACAAAATAAATGGCCAAAAGTTGCAACTGTCTAGAATCAAACCAGAGACCTTAATGTGATAGGGCACGTGGTCATAAGGTGTCACCACCAGACCAACACAACTTTTCATGAAATGGTTTGCTGTTATTGATATATAATGGTTCGTTAATGGTCATGTTTAAACCATTGAAACATTGCTTCTCATCACCAATTGGTACAAGTTTTTCTATAAATAGAGTTACTCGTTAGGCATAAAATATATACAAAAAATAATATATTTCTGAGCCAAAATTTATATCTAAGTCATTTCTTTATTTTTCTTGTGCACGAGAATAAGTGAAGAAACTTTATTTTGTAAAATAGCGTTGATCGATATCCTTAATGTGAATGCGCAATTAATGTAAAGGTTTCCAAAGTATCCTGAAGGGAATTCGCCGGATTATCAATTTGCATCCAATTTTCCAAAATTGGTGGGGGCGAATCGAACCTAAAGCTTATTGTAAACACAGGCTTTAGAATTTATTTTGTGCAACTTTCATCATAACATCTTCATCTTCTTCTTATTCAAGTTTTGCAGCAGACCCCCATCACAAGATCTAACAATCTTTAGGTTTCGATTTTTGATTTTGATTCATACTTTATTTATAATTAGTATTAAAGTATGCAATTTTAAAGAAGATGGTAACAACTTTTAATGACGGTGAAAGGTATACAGCTAATTCAAATATAATTTTTAAAATTATGGAATTTTGATTTATGGATCTTTTTGTTTGTGGTTAATTTGTAACTACAAAAGAGAAATGAACATTCATGCTTTTTTATTCATCAATATGATAAAAGGTACATAATCATATTAAATAAATATTTCATTTATATGATGTTTTAAATTCATGTAAAATATGTTGAAAAATAATATTTATTTATGTTAAGTTAACATGTGGAATAAATTTATATATGCATGATTTATAAATTTTTCAAATATGTGGATTTGAATTGTTGTGAATCTTGTTGTGAATTACGACAAAATTCAATATCAATTTGTGAGGCAAAGAACAATAGCAACAAAAATAAATGGTCTTCAGCAATAATAATCCGTACACAGATAATATAACAGAATAAAGCAAGGAAAAATCAAAGGTTTGTTTACCCAGTTCGATCAAAAGGTATACTCTGGGGAGAGAGCAGCTCTCCAATGCACTATACTCAGAAAGTTGTTACAAGAGATTACAGATGAGTTATAAGAAAATAGCCTTCGCCTTCAGGTTCCCAAGAACAACTCTATTTTCTACCCAAGTGTTTCCCAACCTCTCCAACTCTCAATATATGAATCACTCAAACCCAATGTGTAATAGTGTTTCACAATAACCTCAAACAACTCCAAAAGTTTCCCTAAACCTTTGATTTTCTAAGGTTTTCCTTGTGAATAGCCGAAACCCTATGTTATACCTTTAAACCCTTGGTCTCCCTTGTTGGTGTAAACTCTAAGATTGTCACATACCAAGCATATAAGAGATACATATTTATAATAGCAAATACCCAACAAACAAAGCCCAAAATCACATTGAATCGAAAATGACCAAAAACTCAAAAACACTAGTCACCGTACGGACAACACTATTCACCGTACAGGCGTCACTATTCGTCCGTACGGATAGTACTATTCACCGTACAGACAACATTATTCATCGACCAAATTTTTTTTCTCGACTTTTCATCTCACTTTCTTAAACTTCCGATTTTTGCGGTAAATGCAATCTCCAAAATATGTTTTCTTTCTCTTCACCAACAAAGATTTTAAGGCACATTTACAACAAGAATAATTAAGAATATGTTCTGTTTATGGTGTATACTTGAATATAAAATACATGTTAAATATTATTTTTGGTGCAAGTAATTTGTTTTAATTAATAATGCATTAATTTTGGATAAAATGATTTGGTAAAAAAACATGAATTTGAATGTATGATGCATGTATTGGTAGCATGAAATGATGTAAATAAAATGTTAGAAATATCAAGGACATGTTTAAATTGCATTTTAGTTTGTTCAATAATTTATTAAATTTAAAATAATTTATATCATATTATATGTGTATCATAATATGAATGTATTATTTCTTGTTCATCTTGATATTAAAAGTAATTTTGGTATATTTTAGATTATTATAATTTGACAAATATTTATGGAGAAAAGTTATGGAAAATATTAATGATGTGAATTCATTGTTTACTTTGTATTGTGATTTTTATTTGGATATACCATAGAACATTATTAAATATGAAACATGAATTTATCACATAAAATTTGTTATGCATATTAGTTATCCAAGAAAATTGTTTATTTTAAAAGAATAGAAATGAATTATATGGTGTTGTATTTATATGGAGTTTATGAATTACATGTTTGAATTCACTTCATGAAATAAAAGTTAGTCATGACAAATTTGTTTGATCGTGGTTGTCCATTGCTATAAATGTTTAATGCATTAAATATATTTCGGATATATTTAAGTGGAAGTAAAACTTCAAAATAAAATGATTAGCAAATAAAGAATGACATAAAATTTGTGTATATGACAAAATGAATGACAAAAGTCTCATGATGATAGTTTATCGACACTATCAAGAATATAGAACATATGTTGTATATGGAAATTGTACTAATATGACAAAAGTGTTATGATTTAATATAGATGACAAATACTATCAAGAGTACATAAAGTAATCATATGCATGATTAGTTGAAAAATTGAATATTCAGAATTTATTAAAGTTTGAAAAAATCTTGCAATTCTTTGACGAAAGGATTGACAAAGATATGATGCCTTTGGATATAATTGAATACAATAAAGACATCATTAAGGATGTGGAACAAGCCCGTATCTTAATTAATTATCCATAGTAGAAATTCAACTCACACTTGATTAATGTTAAGTCTTGAGTTCAATGATGAAAGTACACTATTATAGTGATTGAAGTATTTAATGATAAATACATCCCAAGGAATAAAAGTACTTGTACCATAAGAATAAGTGTGGTAGGATGATGTTTTCCTCTTAATAGATATATAGCATATGTTTGCTGGAATGCATAATTATGGGTGCATTTCTGATATAGTCTACCTATATGAGAATGAAGTGGTGCGGCTTTATAGAGTTCAAGGGCTTGACTCTTAAATTCTCATGAAAAGGATATGAGACACAAGGCCTTATTAAATGTGTCATATTAATAATTCGATCAAGGGTACCAAGATTTCATGTGTGAGTTATGCACGCTTGTTCTAATGAATAATTGGTTCAAAGCATGTCTACCAATCTATTCGCGGATGAATGAAAACTTAACTTACTAAGTAATGGTTCAAATCGTAAGATACATTTATCTGAAACCATGAAATTTCCTGAATAATGGATTTAGATATATTTTGAAAATGGTGGGGGATTGTTGGAGAAATTTCCAAAATATTAAATTGATAAATAATAATGGTTAAATTAACAAAATAAATGGCCAAAAGTTGTAACTGTCTAGAATCAAACCAGAGACCTTATTGTGATAGGGCGCGTAGACATAAGGTGCCACCACCAGACCAACACAATTTTTCAAGAAATGGTCTGTGTTATTGATATATAATGGTTCGCGAATGGCCATGTTTAAACCATTGAAACATTGTTTCTCATCACCAATTGGTACAAGTTTTTCTATAAATAGAGATACTTGTTAGGCATAAAATATATACAAAAAATAATATATTTCAGAGTCAAAATTTATATCTAAGTCATTTCTTTATTTTTATTGTGCACGAGAATAAGTGAAGGAACTTTATTCTGTAAAATATCGTTGATCGATATGCTTAATGTGAATGTGCAATTCATGTTAAGGTTTCCAAAGTATCCTGGAGGGGATTCGCCAGATTATCCATTTGCATCCAGTTTGCCTAAATTGATGGTGAGGGCGAATCAAAAATAAAGCTTAGTGTAAACACACGCTTTGGAATTTATTTTGTGCAACTTTTATCATAACATCTTCATCTTCTTTTTATTCAAGTTTTGCAGTAGACCCCTATCACAAAATCTAACAACTCATTTGAAGTTTAGGCAGATCTCCAATATCATTAAAATTCATTTGCTGAGGGAAATTTTGTTGGAGTGTGTAATGTTTGATGCCTACATCCACTCGGATAAGTCAATTGTTGATCTCAAGACCAAACTACAAAAACAACATGAGACACTCACTAAGACTCATAATTTACTAAAGTTCCCCTTCGAGGATCGTACAAGTTTAAAGAGAGTCAAAAACCAAAGGATGAGATGGCCAACAACAAATTTGAGAGAGTGAAACTTTCATTTTTTATGTTGGTTGAACAAACATAACTATTTTAATTTCTTACAATTCTTTTGATGCAAATTAGGTATTGTTTTTGCATATTTGCCTATTTAGAATACATGTTTTTATTTATTTAACCATTTAATCTTAACCTATTTCACTATGGATTAGTGTGTTCTACAGTTACTTTTAATTCAAGTTGTTGTATCTTAATTAATGATTAATTGAATCTATATGTCCTTCTCTCTAAGGTCCGAACCGACCTTTGATCAATAGATAACCTTTGATCAATCATTCTTAGAGAGAGAAACTCTTCCTTCTCTCTAAGGTTTGAACCAACCTGTACTAAAACGTTTCATCTTCTTCAAAGCTCCCCCTTTCACTCAACGATGTTTCAGGTACACTAACGCCATTGACGGTTTTCTGCCGTGACTTCAATCTTGGCACGAAGGGGATACTGGTTGAACTTCCCCTTATCTTCGGCTTAAATTCATGGCTTTAGGGCTCAGGGGCCTTGGTAAGGAGTTGCTTGATACTGGGTTCCTCGGCGTCTTTGATTGGCTATAGCTTCAGACTAGATCTGTATCTGTATTAGTTGACCTTTGTTGGCCTAGATCTGAAGAACAAGCGTCAGTCTTCCATCTAGGTATCATCTTAGTTCTCACTTTGGGTGGGATTTCTTGTGTCCGAGCTGAAGGAGAAGAATTAGTACTTAGTTCTTATTGCTTGCGTTTCTATGAGCTGGGAGAAGATCAATAGGAAGAAGCAAAACATCAATGGCGGAATTCCAGTGTGGAAGGAAAACAAAGGTAAAGGAGCACCTATTGGAGAAATTACGACCTCGTTCTATGTTACAGAATTCCCGGAGAGTATGAACGCTAAAGATTTGTTCGAGATTTTCAAGGTACATGGTGTAATCTCCGAAGTTTTCATTTCCGCAAGAAGGAACAAACGAGGAAGACGATTCGGTTTTGCGAAATTCAGGAAAGTTCATGACCCTCGCATTCTGGCTTGTAACCTTGATAGTATCATGATCGAAGGTAAGAAGATTTTTGCTAATGTCCCGAGATTTAACATGGAAACCCATTCGAAGCTTCCTGGTAAGAACCTTACAAAGAAGAACGAGGTCTTCTCGATACCTGTTAGAATTGGGAGCTTCTCCAACCCTGAGATATCTTATTCCAAAGTGGTAAGTTATCCTGATCGTTTCGAAAATAGGGTAGAGAAGGATAGCATAAGTGTATTCTGTTGGAGGAAGATAGCATCAACTTGGAGAAGCTGAATCGTATGAGAGTTGGTGTGGTGATGGAAGACGGGAACGCTTTCAACATTCAAAGAAATTTCAACGAAGAAGGTCATTTCAATATCAAGGTTACTCCCCTTGGTGCTTCTCTGTGTCGTTCAGAAGACACATCAGGGGGAGACATGGAAGTTTTTGTCAATGAAGCTAAGGAATGGTTGGAAGTTTGGTTTCGTGAAATTCGTTTGTGGTCACCTGAGGTGATTGACACTGATAGATTTGTGTGGATAAACTGTTATGGCTTACCCTGTTTTGCTTGGAGTGAGACGAATTTCAACCTTGTTGCCTCCCCGATGGGAACTTACTTTCACTGTGATGAGAATACAAGAAACAAGTCGAAGCTGGACGCAGCAAAGTTACTAATCAAAACTAATTTAGAGGTGATTATCAACATGAAGATCCGGGTGGAAGTTCACAACATCAAATTTAATATATCTGTTACTGAAGATTTTAGTAGTGGCAGATCTTGTTCATTTGGTGAGGAAGTGGAAGAATTAATAGATTCAGATGAAGCACAGTCCTTGTTTTCTTCTGAAGATGAAGGCGTGTGGGAACCACATGTAGAGGTCGAGAGTGAGGACTTTAGCGGTTCGGAAGACAAGCATGAGGAGAGAGAAACTTCCCCTATGGGACACGTTTCTAATAGATGCTTTTCAAATCCGAATCATGAAGCAAACCCTGCTAGATTATCCTTGGTTGGTGATAGCTTTTAGACTCGTGCAACCTCGGTTGGGTCTGAAGATAGCGTTTTAGGTGACTTTCATCCTGTGGCTTGCACAGCTAGTATGGAGCTCAGAATAGGGGCCAACCTAACAAAAGAAACTATTCCTGAAACCCCTGTTGGATTTGAACAAGATCAGATCATCAAGATTGATAATATTAATCTTAATAAGGGAGATCTTGTTGTGGACTTGGGCCTCCCAAATCCTATTTCAGGCCCTCCTGGTGGTTTAGTTGGGCCCTCAAACTGGGGCAAGGTCAGGAAGAAGAAACTTCTTCACGAGGTGTACAATAGCATCAATATTCCTTACTCCCACTCCTATTTCTCTAACCTTATTCATTCTGCCACGAGAGATCAAGATAAAACTTCTGATAGAAATTCAGTAAGGTCTCCGGCTAGAAGAAAAGCTATTAGAAAAGCTATTAGAAGTAAATCATTTGATTCAAGTGCTTCTCTTTTATGCTGTGAATCTATCTCTGAAAATGACATTATTAGAAGTAACTTGAGATGCCGTAAAGCATTAGATGAAGTTCCATCGAAATTACGTGATTCTCTGTTGAAACTGGGAATTGTAAATGATAATGCCACTGATGGGTTGGACAGTGTGCTTAGGAAGTTGGACTCAGAAGATAAGATAAGAAGAGAAGGAAAGATGGTTGTAGCTACCGGTGGACCATAAATATTGTACCTTATAATGTTCGTGGGTGTTGTAGTTCCCTTAAGAGGAGGAGAGTATCTCAAACCCTTTCAAGAGGACGAGCGGGTATTTGTCTTATTCAGGAATATAAAAGCACAGAGCTGAACTCCAACCTGGTTTCTAGCTTATGGGGTAACCAGGATATGGATTGGTCGGGTATTAATTCTAATGGGAGATCTGGAGGCTTAATTACGATGTGGAATGGTAAAATTTTGCAAGCCTGCTCTAGTTTCCGTGGGCACGGCTTCATTGGTATTCAATTCTATTGGAGGAATTTTCAATTAACAGTAGGTCTTGGTATAAAACATGATGGTAGTCTTATTCGGGCTCTTCTTGCAAAGTGGTTATGGAAGTTCCATGGTGGGGGGAATGAAATTTGGAGGGAGAGTCTCACTAATAGATATGGAGCTTTGGGTGTTAAGGTGCAATCGTTCCCTGATGTTGGTATATTGAAGTCGGATTCGCTTTGGATGAAGGATATAAAAACCAGTCACAAAACTTTGTTTTTTGGCTTGCCTCTGCTTGTTGTTGGTTGCAACAAAACTCTCTCTGAATTTCAACTTTCTCAATGTTTTTCTTCTTTCAAGTTAGGAAAAAACCTAGCTTCTGAGATGCACCAGAGTTCTTCTTCATTGCAGCTTGATAATCCTTCTTTAGTGACCTGCAGAACAAGGCGTTGGTTGTTAGTGTTTTGGGAGAATGGGATGGTGAGCAGTGGTGTTGGGAGTTTGCTAGAATTGATGGATAATGCTGTTAACTTTTCTGATCAGGATGGGAACGTCTGCTGCAAGTTGCTGGACACTCCCTCTATTAACAAAGAGATTGTGCAGCTCGTCTGGATTTTCTATGGAAGATGGTCATTCCGTCGTAAGTTCAGATTTTCAGCTGGAGGTTGGCACTAATTAGATTGCCTTCTAGATCTATTTTGGTGGATAGTAGGTGTTTTATCTATGAGCACGATAAGTTGAGGATTTTGGCTTTGATTCCGAAACTTCTTCGTGGAATTGGTTGATTCTTGGTTTAAAGGATAGCAAGAAGTGTAGGTTGTTCGATTGGTTTTAGTTTCCGTTTGTTTTTTCTTTAATGTTTCGTGCTTATTGATGGTTGTAGTTTATTGGTCTGAGATCTCCTTAATCTCTTATTAATGAATTTGCTTATAAAAAAAAAAAGTTGGTGTATCTTAAGTTCACGCCAAAAAATAATAATGAGTCTTAATCCTTTATTTAGTCTCTCGGCAACGTAATATGAGATATTGAACTTAATTCTTGTTAATAAGTATAGTTTTTCATAAATATATAATCATGACTCATGAAGGATCCATTTAATCAACTTTGTTGACGTCTTGTTTAAGACCATTATTGATGGTACTAAAATAATTGACTTCTCCTATCATGACCATCGTGGTTTAAGGTTGAAAGGTAGCATATAATGTGGTTTTATGTATTGTGCTTGTTAATATTTTTTAAAGATTTTGAAAATGAAAAAGAAAGAATAAATCACAAGCATCATGAGTCAAGAATCAAGCACAAGAGAAAGTGTCCAAAGTTCCAATTGAAATAGCTAAATAAAGTTAGATAAAGTAATCGAAAGGAACTCAAGTTGTGAAGTCGGGAACACTACTTGGGAAAACCCATTTCACAACGGTTTGAAAAGGAGTACCATCACGCCTGACATGTCGTTGTTAACTAAAGTGTCGTTGTAAGTTCGTTATTTCTACAACGGTTTGGAAACCGTTATTGAAAGGCGGGACACGCGCAATATATCACAACAGTTATGATAATAAACCATTGTGATACATACACTTAGGTACTGGGTTCGAAATCCATCAGTAGCAAATTATGTAAAACATAAATTATCTTTGATCTCGGTTACAATAGATAATCGTTGTTGAAAGTTCCCAGAGTTTATTATATTATCTTTGATCTCGGTTACAATAAATAATCGTTGTTGTAAGTACCCTGAGTTTATTATATTAAATGTAAATTGCTTGTTTTTCAAACACCTCACTAAAGAAATATACAAGGATTCAATTTGATGAAGAAGTCTATAATCTGCAAATTAAACTATTCTTGAAAACCAACTTAAACAAACTAATGTTTTCTGATTGCATTCGTCTCATCGTGCATTTCACGCTCTTTTACATATATATTGTGGTTTATTGGTTTGACTCCTTCGATATATCGCTATCTTCGATTATAATTAAATTTCCATAAGAACAAGACATTGGATAATCTGCCTCATCATCATCACTTATCATCATAATTTTTATAATCGGAAGTTTTACGATTATAAGTGTTGATGGAGAGGTAGATTAACTAATAATTTGTTGTTAATGAAATTTAACTATAATGGAAGATAGTGATGCATCTAAGGAGCCAGATCATTATACATTAATCTATATATCAAAGAACATGAGATGAACGATGAGAGGGATGCAATACGAAAATATTGATTCATATAAGTTGGTTTTCAAATACAACTTAATTTGCAGATTATAAGTATTTATGTCAAATTAAATGAATGCATTTTAAGTGAGGGTTAGTGAAACAAATAATCTACATAGAATATAATAAACTCAAACAACATCCTATACCAGAACCAAATATTATAAACTCATACAATACGCTTGCTACCACAAGCATCATCACCATGTATCATCCCTTTAACCTGTAAGGAAACACAACAAACTTCAACAATGAACATCCTCAGTTGAAACCAAACCCTAAAACCATAATCCAGTGAAGAGTAAAGAAAGATCGAAAGAGATATATTAAAAATTTCCAAGATGCACCTTTTAATGAAACTAATCGCGGTACAGGAATCAATTATGATGTTCATCTAGTTTGGGAAGCAATGAAAAAGAAATATTAGGAGGAAGACGCTTACACAAAAGCTTCATACTTCTTATATTTCTTTTCATTGTTTCTAAAACTAGATGAAGTTTGCTGACACTGTTGTTTTTTCATTTACTGACATCTTGTTTGTGAAGCTATGAAGAAGAAGTACAATGTGGATGAAGTATCCATCATAGCTTCATGCTTCTTGTACTTTTTTCCATAGCTACACAAACATTATGTACTATAGCCAAAGTATGGTCTTTGTTAAGGTAGTGAAGACGAATCTGAAAAAATGAGAACAATCAACAAAAACAACATGCAACAAATGAGATAACGGGAAATACCTAACAATAGATGGAAGAAGAAAAATACCTTAATGTGTGAAGCACAAGATTCACGACTAAGACGAAGAGAAAAAATGGGTTCTAGGGTTTCACTGTGAAGGCAACGGCGCTACTGTCAATAAGTGAAGGTTAATTCGCTTATATATGGGTAAACTATTTCACAACGGTTAACATTACATACAATATAGATAAGTCTTTATTTATTATAAATATATCACTACGGTTAACCAGAAGAACCGTAGTGATAACCCTTTTATTTGTGAATTTAAAAATAAATAATAAAGAAAAGGTGCGCCTTAACGTTAAATGAATAAAATATTTTATGGCGCTGAGGTTCGAACCGACGAAAGTTTGATTGTATCACAACGGTTGGTTTCAAAACCGCTGTTATATACAAATCATTTTTAATCGAAAAATAAAATAAATATGGTAGCGCCTTAGTTAAGATATGTCACCACGGTGTAGGGAAAACCGTGGTGACCATGATATTGTTGAATGCGTGTTTTGTAGTAGTGGAAAGCAACTCTGGTCTTGCGCTTAATGTTTTATCCGATAGTTTGGTAAGTAAAATGTAAATGAAGCAAAAGTAAATTTTTCAGTCGTAAGTGTTAGATTAATTATTTAATTAATCAAATATGGATTGACATAATTAATTGTTAATTAATTATATTATGGTCTATTGTTATTAAACACTAAATATATGAATTGTTTTATTGGGTTTTATGCCTGAATGGACCGTGATGGGTGGAACTATTCAGTTAAGCCCAATGAGAGGTCTATGCCCTCAGTCGTTTAACTATTTAAGTGTCTCCCCATTAGACAATTAACATACTCCAAAAAAAACCCTAAACGGAAATGAGGGTAGTAATCCTCTCATACTCACTCTTTTGACGATCATCTCTCAAATCATACAAGGCACACCGTTCTTATCATTATTGATTATTTTTTAATATAAAAATATGCTATAATTTGTATCTATTAGATTCAATTAAATTTCTGTCAGTAAGGTGATTCACACACACAAAAATATTTCAAACTTATCATATTTATATTAAAACATATTAAAACCAAGCCAGACAAACACTTAATCAATTCAAAAGCTTTTTATCAATTAGGAAAACAAAACTCAATTGACTAATCGATTAGACCTTCAATCTAATTGATTAAAGTAAGAGCAACTCCTCATAATCAATTAGATAGGATTACTAATCGATTAAGTGGTGTCATAGATTAGGGTTTCCTTTTTTAGGGTAACCTAATTGATTAGATTGGTATTCTAATCGATTGGCAAGTGCCAAAGCCCATGGACTATTCCTTTTTTGAGCCAAAATTTTTCCTAAATAAATGAGGATCTTCATCACTTCTTAAAACACCTATTTTCTTAATACTCATCTTTTATATCTCTCATATTTTTTTTATTTTATAAGTTTTATTCACTAGTCATTGTCTTAGTGCAGAGAGAGTGAAATGTTTCATATAAGAATTGCAGTGTTCTAATATTATGTTGAGTTTGTTTATTCAAGAACTTTGTTCTATTATGATCTTGTAATAGATTTGAAGATTGGAAATTAAATTTGTTAAAATATTTGTTTAAAGGTGGTTGAACTGAACACGTGTAAAAGCTCAAGTTTTCTATATTAGGTTGTCGGTATAATCATATACAAAATCTCAAGTTGTTTAAGGTTATAGGTTTGACCTTGTGTGAAATCTCAAATTATTGTTTTTAATGGAAATCTCAAGAGAACACTCTTGAGGACTTGAGTAGTCGTGTGGTTTAAGACTAGACCAGGATAATCTCTAGTGTGATCATTCTTACATTATCTCTTTATATTTGTGTCATTTATCTTTTGTGTTGTCTTTTATCTTTACCACTTTTTACTCTCTATTTATCCATTCTTCTAATATAAATTGTTTTAAATCAATAATTTTTATAAGAAGTTTTTGAAATTCCAAATATTTTAAAACACTTACATAGCATACTATGTAGTATTATCATAGTGGAACAATCTATTATAAATATTACTCATAATATTTATATTTATCTGAAAACTTGATGTATGATAAACATAACGCATCATACGTAGTTATCAATCTACCCCATAATATTGTTGTCTCGTTTACGTTTGATGGGGTCTCACAATTAAGTCACACTTTTTATTCCATTAAACAAATTGAATATTTTATAGAATTTATTACTTTTGAAACAAACATATTAATAAATGTATCTTTTTAAGAAATAAATAACATGATACAAGTTATAAGTTTAACCATAAAATTTGTGGTCTCTAGACTTTACGCCAACTATCCCCCAATAGCACTACAACTAATCAAGGATGTACTTAATGCACATAGATCTATCATGACCTTCACGTTTTTGTTGAGTAACAAACTTTGTGAGTTGTTCAACAAAATTTTCAAATATCGATACTCTACATATCTTCTAACATCCTATATCTATTATATCTAATGACACAATCACCCCTAAGTATGTATGGAATCATTTTTGTCATTATAGAGACCAATGAGATCGATAATGCCTGGAAATGTGCCAAATTATATAATGAAGTTCTTGATCCAAACAAACTCATTTTTTGAAGTTGAGGTAGCAATATACTCAACCTATATAGTATAATCAACAAATGTTTCATGCTTTTGAACTCTTTTAGCTCACAACCTTTTTTTTTTAATAATCAACTTCATTTATAAAATATCACAGGGTAGAGTATATCCCCAAAATACAGATTACAAATTCTTCATTATGACAGGAAAAGAAAAAGATATAACAGACTGAATCCATATAGTTAATAGGAACAACCAGCCCCCAACCAAGACAGAGATCTAATGCCACACACATAACCTCCTTGACAGGAACAATAGGAAAAAAAAACCTAACAAACCATGTGGCCTGCATCTAATAATACACTCAACCAAGAACCCAACCTATCCATTGAACTTCCTTACTGATAAAAATCGAGAGGCAATTTATACCATTCGTAAAGAGTACCATACGATTTCTTTTTGATATTCAACTCCTTCCAGCTCTAAGATCTCTAAACAATTTCATGGAAAATCTCGTTATGGTCCGCGACAACATTGTTAAAAATCACATGATTCCTTTTTCCCCATATGCACCAACACGTTATTAACCATACGAAAGCCGATGGAATTCCGATCCCTGGAAATTTGGCCCAACAGAGAAAAGAATCTACACAATTCGATCCAATGGGATAGTGCACACCTAACCACAGTTCAATTTCCCTCTAGACTCGTTTCGATTTAGGACATGATAAAAAGATATGAGTTATATCTTCATGAACCTGGAAACAGAACACACATACCATCTGATGAGGGTCAACAATGATGCCTCTATTGACGAGGTTATCGCGCGTAGGTAGCTTGTTTAATATTAGTCTCCAACCAAAAATCTTGATCTTTAGAGGGATCCCCAAATTCCATAATCGATCCAACGCTTCCGTCGTATTATTATCTAACGATTCTTCCTCCATCTTCTGACGCATTACCAAGTAACAAATATTCACACTATACTTGTTATCCGTGTCCTTGGGCCACAACACCAAGTCCTCTTCTTGACAGTTCATCTCGACCTCATTCAGTAATTGATGCAATTCTACTGCTGCTCCATCCTCTACATTATTCAGCAGAACGTTTTTTCCATTGAGATCCCACTCCCAGTTATTTTCAGTCCAATACCCACAATCCTTAACAAGAATATCCTGAGATGGAGAAGATTCAAAAAGGTCGGGATAAAGAAATTTGATTGGAATTCCTCCAATCCATTGGGCCTGCCAAAAAAGAGTCCTTCCTCTATTTCCCACTTTCCATGATAAAATTTTGAAGATACCTTGTCCATTTGAAGGATCTGATAGATGGTTTAGATTCATCCACCAGATGGACCAACTTCTAGGAATCCTTGAAGACTGACATAGAAAACTACTTAGAAAACCATCACCATACTTTGCTTTGAGGACTTCACACCAAATTGTGTCATGTTCATTAAACATCCTCCAAATCCACTTAGCTACTAATGCACGGTTAAAAGCAGAGATATCCTTTATGCCCAATCCACCACGAATTTTAGCTTTACAAACTTGGGACTATTTCACCCAAGAGATGTTGTTCTTCTCCAAATCTCCTCCCCACAAGAATTTTCTTTGAATTTCTTTAATTTTCCTCAATATAGATGTTGAAGCCAGGTAAAATGAGAGATAGTGAATAGGCATATTTGACATAACAGAATTGATCAAGGTAATGCGACCACCAATGGACAACAATCTCCCCCTCCAAGATGCCAGTCTAGCTTTGATGGAAGAAATGACTGGATTCCAAAAATATAGAGATTTATGGCTACCTCCTACTGATAAACCCAGGAATCTAAATGGAAAGGTTGCAACTTTACATGTCAGAAAATCAGCTGCAGCTTCAATCCTATCCCTGTCCAAGCCCAAACCTATTATATTGCTCTTGCTGAAATTGGCCTTCAGCCCAGACAGAATTTCCATACCACGCAATATAGATTTGATCACCCATATGTTGGACCACGAATCATCATAGATAAACAGGGTATCGTCAGCGAATTGGAGTAAACTAATTGTTGTTACTCCATTCACCATTAAGCCATGAAAATGATTGTTGCTGACTGTATTTTTCACCAACAGGACCAAAGATTCTATTACGAGGACAAAGAGAAACGGAGATAATGAATCTCCCTATAATAGACCCCTATACATCTTGAAATCCAAAGACGAACTGCCATTCACAAGGACTGAACCATAACTATTGCAGATGAGGCCTTTTATCCAAATGAGCCATTTAGGATCAAAATGCATCGCTTCAAGGACCTTGATAAGAAAACTCCAATCGACACAATCATATGCTTGAGAAAAATCAACCTTGAACATATAACCTATTTTCTTCTTCTTTATGGCATAATCGTGGATCTCATTTGCCACTAAAATCCCATCAAGTAACAATCTACCAAGAATAAAAGCAGTTTGGGTAGCTGACACCAATCTCCCAATCACCAAACTCAGTCTAGCAGCAAGTAATTTGGACAAGATTTTATGAATAAAACCTATGAGAGCTATAGGTCTAAATTCTTTCAAAGACGGGGGATTTTCAGTCTTTGGGATCAACACAAAAAATGAAGAACAAAAATCTTTTGGGGGGAAAGCCTTCTCATGAAATTTAGAAATGCAGTTTAAAATGTCACCGCCAATGCTCTCACACGCGTGCTTAATGAAGTTCAAATTGAACCTGTCGGGACCGGGACTTTTGTTTCCATCACAAGAATTGATTGCCTCAAGAATCTCCTCAGAAGAAAAAGATTTTGTCAACATGGCATTATCCTCCATAGAAAGTTCCTTTAATCCACTTAAATCCATGTTGAAACCTTCATAGGCCTTATTCAAGTACTTGTCCGAAAAATGCTTATGGATCACTTGTTTCACTCTCTTCACCTTCTCTTCCAAATTCAACCATATGTTCAATGCTGTAAGGGAATTATCTCTCCTTCTTGAATTAATAATCAAGTGAAAATACTTGGTATTGTTATCTCCTTCAAACTTCCATCTTGTTCTTGCCTTTTGATACAAAATACTTTCTTTGAGGTGTACCTTGTTCCAAACTTCTTCAATAACAACGCTTCTATTTTCCAAAATACCTTATGTAATCTCTGAATCTGATTCAACCAGGACTCCTTCCAGTTTGTTGAGTTCCTCAATTCCCTCATTAACCCTTAAATCTAAGATTCCAAATACATTTATGTTTCACCACTTTAATTTAGTCTTAAGGTTCTTCAATTTTTGTAGAGGAATGTTACTCGCACTGCCAGTGACCTTACAATTATTCCAAACATCCTTCATAAACTTTAGGAACTCAGGATGATCAAACCACGCGTTGATAGATTTAAATGGTTTAGGCCCCCAGTTTCTGTCATTCATAACTAGCGAAACCGGTCTATGATCTGATACTTCCCTATCTCCCACCTTCTGGTTAACTATCTTCCAGACTCTACATGTATCCTCAGAGATGAGAAAGCGATCCAATCTACTCATACACGAACCGTAAGAGTTAAACCACGTGAATCTATTGCCCACAACAGGGAGATCCACAAGATCCATGTCACCTATGAACAATCCAAATTCCTCTAATTCAGAATGGTTAGAATTCCAACTACCTTTCCTCTCATTTTGTGATTTGATCGCATTGAAATTCCCCCCCGAGAATCCAATCTGCTTTTGGGAGTTTAGCTTTCAACTTAACCAAATCCTCCCAAAGTTTCCTTTTTTCACTCAGAACACAAGAAGAATAGATGTTCACGACATAAATGGCTCTATCTCTACAGAAACCAAAAACCCCAAGATAACCAGAACCAGAAAAGCTAAAAACAGAACAGAAAATGTTCTTATTCCAAACTGAAACCATAACTCTAGATTCACCAGAAGAACCTGTTGCAGATCAATCATAATCTTCTCCTCCCCAAATACTTCTGACAAATTGCTCATCAATACTCTGACGCTTCATTTCTTGAATCATACAAAATTCAACCTTCTCCTTTATTATCAAATTTCTAACTCTCCTTATTTTAATGGCAGAGTTACTTCCACGAATATTATAGCATGTGATATTCATTTGGCCCCTGAAGTTGCCTCCCACATTCTGTCACATCTCTTCTTATATCTCTACTCCAGATCTCTTATAATACCTTTCAGCACTTCATCATTTTCTTCACCTTCAAGACCTAAGTCCTTCAAAAGAGACCACACTTTTCCAGGGACATCATCAAGCCTTTTCTTCACCCTCTCATTTCTAATTTCTATGTCTTTATCAGTAAGGGATTCACAACAAAGAATCGGTCCCCCAGAATATCTAGAATCGCTTTCTTCAACCTGCAATGTTGATTTAATACAAACGTTATTTTGGGCCGCTAGAGAATTGGGTGGGTTTAGATTAACAGAAGAGTGTATGAGAGCTGAGTAAAACGATGGTGCATAGGGAATCTGAATGTTGTCATAGATCTCGGTCAACGGTTTCTTTTTCCTAACTCTAATGAGAGATGGTGGCCCACTTGATCTATGTTCTGCACAAGTTGTTGTAATGGGCCTAAAATCAACTTTACTACTAATATCTGGACTCTTATTGAAGCCCAATACCAAACTGTTGTCGCCAGTAATCCCCTTCACAGCCTCTAGGTCTTTGCACCCTTTAGCCCGAATCAAAACATTTTCCTTAAGATTCTTCATTGAATTGTACTTGTTCTCCAATTCTTGTCCCATCTGAGTTCCTTGAAATACGCTATCATTAAATGCCATATTGCTACTAGCCTTCTCTTCATTATGACTAATATCTCTGAATCTTCCACAATTCGCCTTTATTGCTTCCTTTTGCTTCTGTTCCACGTCAACTATATAGATATGGGCGGCTATCAGACTTTTCTTATTTCCAAAAAGTTTGGCCTTCCCAATACTGTCCACGTGTCTGTCTTCCCCGCCTTCACCGAATTCACCTCCTTGATCATTATGGTCTTTCTTCATCCCCTTCCTTATCTCCATTAAACGATCCTTCATCTTCATGATCGTCACCGTCGGATTCATCCTCTGTATTTTCAACATATGAATCATCTGATGCTTCGGAATCATTCGAGTTTCCTTTCAATATTATTCTTTTAGGCCCATGGTTGTCTTCAACTAGTTTGATACAAAAAAGAACATCGTTGATCCCAATGTTCAACACCTCGTTTAGATTACTCGTATATTTTGTCTTGATGAAAATTTAGGCCACGTCAAATTTTGAGTGGTTTTCTGTTTCTTCGTCACTACTGATATACTCTCTAACTCTGCTTGAAATATACTTGAAGAAATCTTGTCTCCGAGCATGACTAGGAACCCCAAAACATTTGACCCATGTTAATCATTCCTTATCAACTTCTGCAAGAGACCATTGTCTAATATCTTCAAACCAGTGTGAAAGCCATTCTTCCTCTTCCTTGATTAATGATCTAACCGCGTTGTCCTCTCTATCTTCTAGAAGACAAAGATTTGCACCCATTGGTGCAACTTTAATGGGAAACATTCCTTCTCTGTTAAAGATTTCCTTTATATTGTATGAGTTTCCTGATTCCTTTACGACTCCCACAAATGCATCTTCAAATCGTTTGTAATCCCCTTCTTCTATTTTGAACAAAAGTTCAGCCCAACTAGATTTTGCTTCCTTCTTATCACTGCCTATCACTCCCTTGTAATTGTTTTGATTCAGAGGTTTATTTCGACCCTCACCAGATACCACATCTACATATGATTTGTTATTTCTAACTTTCTTCCAAATAGGTCTAACCGAAGTTTTTTTTGTATCCATATGCCTCTGACTGCTTCTTGTTGATTTCTATCCCAGAATCCACCCTGTCTCTTTTAAACCTTGGAGTGTTCACAAAGAGTTTTCTACCATTTATCTGAATGTTATCCAGTTTACAAGCCATTATTCTTTCGTCCCCTACTTTTCTAAACCTCACAAATCCATATCTTTTGCCCCTTTTGTCTCTCTTTGCAGGCATAAAGACTTTGAACAGTATGCCATATTCCATGAAAATCTTTTCCATATCTCTAGCACTGTAATGATCAGGAAATTCCGTAAAGAAGAAGGATGTAATCTCTTCTTGGTTCCCAATATGTTTGCCATTACGCTCTCTCCAAATTGAAACCTTCAAAACGTTATCACCATTTCTTATATTCTTCACTACTTTCCAAGCCATGAGCTCACTAGAACTATGTAAAATCAAATCTAAAACTCAACCTTAGAACATAAGGACTCCAAGTTAATCCAACTAGAGCCAAGGCCCCTAGCCCTAAGGCTAAGAGTTTAAGCCGAAGACTATAGATGAATCGAACCCAGAACAAACTTATGAACTAAGATGAATCAAAAGAAGAAGATGATGTTGAGGTTATTTATTTTCTTGACATTGCTGCTACTTTACTTTTAACAAACGAACTCTAACAAAAGGAGACATTATGGCTCCAAATCATAAACCATAACGAGAATTCTTTTTAATGTAAAACCATATATTGATCCGAAAGAAGGACTGATCATTGTCATTTAAGAAAATCACATAAGTAGATTAGGACTTAAAGGCAGATTTATATGTTTGAAAGTTAACATTGGTGTAACCTATTACAACGAGCTCTTCCTAACCTTCAAATACCAATATTAAATCCTTAATTCTTCCCAAGTAATTAAGGGTGTTCTTGATAATAACCCGATGACCATCACCAAGATTAGACTAGTATCTGCTTGTTGTGCTTAAGGCATTAAAAATATCCAGTTGCGTACATAACATGACATATACGATAGACTCAATTTCATATGCATATAGAATATAATTTTTTTTAATTGTAGATGAATTCTGTATTAGAATTGTGCATACTAAAGCCTCCTAGTATATTGTTTGTGTATTTTGTAAAAACCGTATATTTTATTATTTATTAAATTTAAATATTTTATTACTTTAAGAATTTAAATAGTGAAAAAATGTGTATTTTTTTGTTATTTCATTTTTCAAATTTATAGAATAAAGATTTTTTAGTGGGTGATTGAATATAAAAATCATTACCATATTTATGTTATTTTAAATAATATTAATTAATTTTAATTTTTATATAGATGAATCCGACCATTATAGATATTATATTTTAATTTTATAAATTATATTTTAATCATTTTGTTAGTAAATTTATTTGTAAATAATTTATCAGTTTGTGAGTTATCATTAAGAGGGAGGTTTGTTTGGTCTTTTTAGGCTTGGTTCATTTCTTATGTTCTTAATGGTTTCTTATTCATTTGTTTTCTGATATAAATTGTGAGGGTTTCATATGGATCACTAATATTTTTTGTGGATTAATGTGTTGGCAGTGTCTTATGTGTTGGTACTCAATAAATGAACGGAAAAAAAATTGTTTATGAGCAAAATTGTGACACTTTTCTCTCGGTTATTAATAAACACCAGAGGTAATAAGTTATTTTTTAAAGGGTTAAATATGTTTTTGGTTCCTATAAAATTACTAAAGTTAGTTTTTGGTCCCTATTAAAAAAATAGCGTGTTTTGGTCCATAGTAAATAATTATGCACGTAGTTTTAGTCTTTACTGTTAAACAAATGTGTATTTTTGAATGATTATTTTGCAGATATGTTTAGAATGTTATGAAAAGTTCCTCGGAAAAAAAAAACCCAAAATTTGATTTATAAGTCGAGAATTTTATTACTTTTATCATTATCTTTTGAAATTTAAAAAATTTATATTTAATTCTTTTCATTTTAAAAAATTATATAATTTGGTAAAGAAATATTTTATAGTAATCTAAACACGTATGAAAAAAATTATTCAAAAATTTAAAAGTTTAGGGGTAATAAAATAGTTTTCAAAATTTTAGAAAATTGCAAGGACTAAAACTGTATGCATAAATTTTTTGTAGGGATCAAAATATATTCCTTTTTTTATAGGAACTAAAAATGAAAAGTGAGATATTTATAGGGTCCAAAAACGTATTTAACCCTTTTTTAAAATAAAAATTGAAATAAAATAATGACATTTTTTCTTGATTTTCAGTCCACCCAAAGAAATAAATTACTTCTATTGCATATCCAGAAAGAAAATGGTGGGTTGGTATATCACTTAAAGATTTTTACCATCCAACATTTCCTTTTTAGGCTGCAATATTTTCAAGTATGATTAGAAATAGGTTTCTCGATGTTATAAGCTAAGGAAAGAATTAAATCATTGAATTTTTTTAACCTTGGATGACAACATTGAGGAATTATTCCCAAATATAAAAATGGATTGTAATAGATGGAGTTTTTTATTTTATAAGCAAAATTCATTAATAAGAGATTAAGGAAATCTCAAACCAAAGAAAAGGATTACAAAAAGTCGAAAGGAACCTTGGTCCAATCATAAAGACTACACTTCCTCCTAGTGAGGTTGCCCAAAACCAACCAATTCCACGATGATACTACAATGGCTTTGAATATAGAATCAACGTCGCAAACCTCGTCATTAAAGATGGAGTTAACAACAATAACAATTTCATTCAGTGTGATAGATTACAGGGAAAAAATGTTTCATTCAAGGTTATAAAATTAGTTTCTTTAATGAATGATACAACAACAACAAGAACAAAAACACACAACATTGAAAGATTTTCTAACTAATTAAGAAATTTTAAATATTTTATTGTCTTGTAATCGAGAATGATGTTTACGAGTTTGAACAACACGTGTTAGGTTAAGGCAAAATTTAATGAACAAATACTTTTATATAGAAAATGAGTAATCTTTCCTCTCGATTTTTAGGATAATCGATGGAATAGATGGGTTAATATTTAAATAAAAAAATGGTAACATTCAAAAAGAAATAAAACATAAATTATATTTACTCGAAATTAAAGTGTATCCCTTAATTACTTTACTCCTCGATTTTGTGTTGCAACCAATGGAATAAATTATCATTTTTTTAATAAAAAAATTGTAGCACGCTCAAGGTGAGGACCAAGTGAACATTCATTACTTTACTCCCTTAATTACTTTACATTTTTTCACTCCTCGATGAAGTGAAAATTTTATCTTTTATGTTATTTAGTGTAAATTTTGACTTGTTGCAAAGTTTTTTTTTTTTAATAATCAAGTAGAATATATTAGAATGGATACGTCTAAAGAGTAGACCAATTTACAATCCAGCCAGCAATTTGCAGCAAAAAGAGAAAGTTTAAAGACAAACCAAGACTTCCTTAGTAATGGTTTGAGTCACCACCCCCTAAACTTCCTTTAAACAATCTATATTAATCTTGCCCTAAATTATGAGGCCTTTTATACCATTCATACAAGGATACTAATGATTTACCCTTGACTGCTAGCCTACTCCATTTCCAAGACCATAACACAATATCATCAAAAATAGCTTTTGGGGAAGCAATACAGTCATTAAAAACAATTTGATTCCTTACTCTCCATAAACACCAGCATGTTACCATTCAGAAAAATATTGCTTCCTTGCCCTTGCCAGGCTGCTGAGACCAAAATTCCAAGTCTTCCACCACATTATGGCCACTCCTCACGATAATTCCTAACCAAGCTTTTACCTCCCTCCAAACCAACCTGGTTTTAGCACATTTTAGAAACAAATGGGAGGAATCCTCCAATACCTGAAAGCAGAAAACACATGATTCTTGATGGGGGGTCTGTGATTGTACCTCTTCACTTTAGATTTTCCCGAGTGGGAAGCTTGTTTTGAAGTGGTCTCCAACCAAATACTAAAGCTCTTAGAGGAACCTGTCGCACCTCGAAAATTCATCAAAAATACGACCCTCGCGCAAAAGGCGCGGAAAACGGTTCGACAGAGTCGCCACCGAACTTTATTTATCCCAAAAAAGAAGGAAAGGAAAATATCGAGAAAACCTTTAAGGGAGGATAAGAACATGGTCGTCGCCACCACATTCTGGGTTCGGGAGTCGGTTACGTGAGGGGAAGGTACGCGCACCCCCTCACGTCCGTTGTACTCAACGGGAACCTCTTGATCCGAATCGCAATGCTCGCTAGCTAAGTTTATCTATTTTCTTCTCTAAAATAAATGCGGAAAGGTAAAGATAAAAGGAAAAGATACTAAGGGGAAAATTGGTGGTTTAAGGATAGGGTGCTCGGCAAGATCATCACGACCTCGGGCCTACGTATGCTCATTCGAACGAGAATGAGGAATCAGAGCAATCGTAGTTCGACTACGGGGTTTGACGGAAAAAGATGGTAGTGTGCTCGCCAAGATCATCGCAATCTTGTGCCTACGTATCTTTACTCGGACGAAAGTAAAGAATCAGAGCAGTCGTAGTTCGTGGTACGCCCACGAAACAAAAGGTAGAGTTGGGTTGGTATAGATGACGATTACTTGAACTTAAGAAAGATTCCTCGGGCCCAAGTAATCGGGAGAGTAAGTCAAAGATTTGGCTCTCTCTCTTTTTCATCTAAGGTGGTTGAGTTTTAAAAGAGGCGTCAATTGCTCACACACGAGTAAGAGAACTCGCACCCAAACAATCGAAGGAAGATCAAAGACTTGAACCCCCATTTTTCACCTTGAAAAAGTTTCGATAGTTGTTAGTCGTTTTGAGGTTTATTTGTGAAAATCCGCTTGACGTGGGATCAAGGGTTTATTATATGTGCTTGGTTATTTTGAAAAGGATTTGATTTAAAAGAAGAGGCGTCAATTGCTCACACACAAGTAAGAGAACTCGCACCCAAACAATCGAAGGAAGATCAAAGACTTGAACCCCCATTTTTCACCTTAAAAGAGTTGCGATAGTTGTTAGTTGTTTTTGAAATTTGATTATGAAAATCGGCTTGACGTTGGATCAAGGGTTTATTTGTTTTTGAAAAGAATTTGATTAAAAAGACTTGAGGTTGATTTTGAAAGTGGCTCGACGACGAATCGGGAGTTTGGTTGAAAAGGTTTGTTTAGAAAATGGCTCGACGACGAATCGAGGCTTTGGTGTGAAAATGGGTTGTTTGAAAAATTTCTCGACGACGAATCGAGGTTTTGGTTTGAAAATGGGTTGCCTATGCTAGTCCCTAGGGGTGCTCCTAGTAAACAAACCACAATCAGAAAAATATTATGTGCGTACATCGGAATGGGGGAGGGATACATGTAAATTACAAGTGTTGACATGAAATAAAGGGGTCTCGTTGTAAGGTAGCCCAAGAGAAAGCCGTGTGTGTGCAAAGTGTCCTAAACTAAGCCTTGATCGAAAATCGCCAAGCAACTAACAGTCCATCAATTAGTTTTTTAGGTTTCGATATTTTTAGTGTTTTTTGATTAAAGTATGTACAAAGAAGAATGGTTAGATAAATATGAATATGGATATGAACAATATAATAAGAGTAATATGAACAAGGTATAATATTGACATAACATAAAATTGGTCTCGTCTTAATCGGAATTTAATCGAGAAATCGATAATCAACGATATTTGACTTTCATTGACCCAAAATGAGAAATAATAAGATAATGAAAAATAAAATCGAAATAGAAATAAAATCGGTCTCGTCTTAATCGGAATTTAATCGGCACATCGATAATCAATGATATTTGACTTTCATTAACCCAAAAGATGAATAAAAATGAAGTAAAAAAAATAGAAATGAAGTAAAATCGAAAATGACAAGAAAATGGTAAAGGTCTCACCTAAGGGGGAAATGATAGGGTGCTCGGCAAGATCATCGCGACCTCACCTAAGGAAAGGATACTAAGGGGGAAATGGGGCGGTTTTAGGATAGGGTGCTCGGCAAGATCATCGCGACCTCGGGCCTACGTATGCTCATTCGGACGAGAATGAGAAATCAGAGCAATCGTAGTTCGAATACGGGAAGGGATAAAGGGAAGACGAAAGATGGAGGGAAGGTAGCTCGCCAAGATCATCGCAATCTTGTGTCTACGTATCTTTATTCGGACGAGAATAAAGAATCAGACAGTCGTAGTTCGTGGTACGCCCACGAAACAAGGGAGAGTTGGGTTGATTTAGATGACGATTACTTGAACTTAAGAAAGATTCCTCGGGCCCAAGTAATCGGGAGAGTGAGTCAAAGATTTGGCTCTCTCTCTTTTTCATCTAAGGTGGTTGAGTTTTAAAAGAGGCGTCAATTGCTCACACACGAGTAAGAGAACTCGCACCCAAACAATCGAAGGAAGATCAAAGACTTGAACCCCCATTTTTCACCTTGAAAGAGTTTCGATAGTTGTTAGTCGTTTTGAGGTTTGATTATGAAAATTCGCTTGACGTGGGATCAAGGGTTTATTGTATGCGCTTGGTTATTTTGAAAAGGGTTTGATTTATAAGAAGAGGCGTCAATTGCTCACACACGAGTAAGAGAACTCGCACCCAAACAATCGAAAGGAGATCAAAGACTTGAACCCCCATTTTTCACCTTTAAAGAGTTGCGATAGTTGTTAGTTGTTTTTGAAGTTTGATTATGAAAATCCGCTTGACGTTGGATCAAGGGTTTATTTACGAAAAGAGTTTGATTCGGAAAAAAGGATTTGGTTAGAGGTTGATTTGAAAACGGCTCGACGACGAATCGAGGGTTTGGTTGAAAAGGTTTGTTTGAAAATGGCTCGACGACGAATCGAGAAGTTGGTTTGAAAATGGGTTGTTTGAAAAATGTATCGACGACGAATCGAGGTTTTGGTTTGAAAATGGGTTGTTTGAAAAATGTCTCGACGACGAATCGAGGTTTTGGTTTGAAAATGGGTTGCCTATGCTAGTCCCTAGGGATGCTCCTAGTAAGCAAACCACAATCAAAACAATATTAAGTGTGTACATCGGAATGGGGGAGGGATACATGTAAATTACAAGTGTTGACAGAAATAAATGGTCTCATTGTAAGGTAGCCCAAGAGGAAGTCATGTGTGTGCAAAGTGTCCTAAACTAAGCCTTGAATGCGCGTCGAGCAAATGATCATAATCAACAGTCCATTAGCTAATTGTTTTTAGGGTTTCGATATTTATTAATTGTTTTCGATTAAATGGTGAGTAAATGAAATGGATATGAATATGATACAATATGATGACAATATTTACAACAATAATATAACATAAAATGGACAAGATATAATATGGATATAAAATCGGTCTCGTCTTAATCGCGATTTAATCGGTAAATTGATAATCGGATTTTTGACCTTCATTAACCCAAATGAACATAAAAGAATATATGAAATGAAAATTAAATAGAATTTAGAAATTAAATCGGAAATATGAATAAAGGCATAAAGGTCTTACCTTTATCGAGATTTAATCGAGAATTCGATAAATCGATCGATATTTGGTTTTCATCGACCAAAATGAATAAGAACAACAATAAAAATGAAATAAAATCGAGAAAATGACTACGAAGGATAAAGGTCTCACCTTTATCGAGATTTAATCGAGAAATCGATAAATCGATCGATATTTGGTTTTCATCGACCTAAACTAGATGTAAATGAACCAAAAATGATAAAAATTGAAAGTGACATGAAGTATAATAAAGGTCTCACCTTTATCGAGATTTAGTCGAAAAATCGACAAATCAATCGATATATGATTTCATTGACCTAATAAATAACATTATGAACAAAAATAAATTGTAAATAAATAAATGAGTAGGTAGGCCTCAAATAATTCGAGATTTAACCGGTCTGATTAAATCATGAATATTTTATATCATTGGCCCTAAATTGAAAAGAAAATGAAATCGAAACAAGCAGAACTAAAGTGGTCTCGTTTCAATCACAATCTTATCGATAAATCGACAAACTATGACTTTAAACTTTCATTGACCAAAATGGAAAGAAAACGAACAAAAGAAATCAAATCAACTTAAATGGAAAAACAATTACAGATGAAAATCCAAGAGAAATTTGTGAAATAAATTGAAACAACAACATTAAAAAAAATCATAATAAAAACTAAAGGGGGGAGGGGGCGTAAAATGTATGGAAGGTGTGGATCCAAAGTCCAACATGAGTATCTTAGCTATTGGCTTAAAGGGAATCCTACGGGCTTTAAACCAAAGCCCATCATCACCTTTACAGCCTATCATTAAGCTCTGTATTTTATTAAAAGGCAAATGAATAAAGATGAAATAAACTCAACCCATGGAAACACAGTTTTATCACTTCATCATTAACATTGTTTATTCTTTTGAAACCAAAAACCAGATAATGAAAAGAAACACGATGAAAAACGGTACGACTCAGAAAACATATCGATCTCAATCGATCCAACCTTCTTTCTTGATTCTATTTCAATCGACAGCTTTTCTCGCTCGATCTACTTCTTCTATGCTTGAACCAGGTTTGATTATTTCGTTTCAACTTCGATTCATTCCTCTTTTTCTTATTCAATTTCTGGATGCGATTTCTGGTCACCGTGGCTATGGGTTTAATCTGGTTTGAGGGTTGTTGGGTTTTTTTAGAGTGATTCGGAGTGAGGAGGGATTGAAGATGGTTGTCGAAGAGATGAGAGGTTCGTGAAGGATGATTTGAAAGAGAAAAGGTGTCGTTGGGTTGAAGATGATTCGGTTTTGTGGGTTTGATGAAAGTGTTCTTTTTATGTTGAAATGAAGCGTTGCGGCTGTCAGAGATTGAAGGTGATGATAGAAGTGTTGTTTATGGTTTTATGGTTTCTGATTCGAAGGTTGTGGTTGTTGATGCGGGTTTGTTTGGTGAGAGGTTGCTCTGTTGTTGTTGAAGGTTTGTTTGGTTGGGTGTTTACGGTTGAGGGGAGAATGGAGGAGGTGCGAGTTAGGTGATGATGGGTTGAAACAGTGGAGGAAATAAGGGTGGAGGAAGCGATAGTTTTTTGTGTGTACGGAGGTAAGGGCGGAAGGTTTGTGTTGAAGGAGAAGGTTTGTGGTGGAATAGGTTGAAAGAAGGAAGAGTGAAGTTTTGGAGAGATTTTTGCAGAAGTGGTTTTGTTCCAAAGAACCTCCCCCTGTCTTCTATCCTCCTCTCATTTTATATCGTTCTCTTTTTTCCACCAAATCTCCAATTGCTCTTTTTTTTTAAAACTCTGAATTTGTCTGTTATTGAATGGTTGTTTTCATGCCAGTGATGCCATTGTATTGTTGATGTTGAAGCGCAGCTTATTGTTTTGGCACTGCCTTGTTTTGCAGGTTGGTTACATGGTCTGTTTGGATGTATTGGTTTGGCATCATGTAGCAGGTCTGATGTGTTGTAGAATGGTCTCTCTCAATGTGCAGGTTGTATGAAGGTTGCTGCGTGAGGAATATAAGACATGGGCTCTCATTGTGATTTTGGCTTCTTGTGGATTTGGGTGTAATGTGCTCTACAACAAATTCTTGGACTTGAACATAAAAGATCTTTGAATTTTGTGGGCTTTGTAACAGAAAAAACAATTTTCTAATTTTTGTGATTTTTTGTGAATGTAATGGGCTTTAGAAAAACAAAATGGTGATGGATAACTTAGAACCTAATTTGTAACCTTGAATTTTGGAATGGATATTAAAATGGGTATGAAATGGAAAGATTGGATAATGGATTTTTGGATAAAGAAAAAAATGGATTTTAAAATTGGAAATGGATAAAGGATAACAAGGTTAAAATATAGATATGACTTAAACTGAAAATGGATAAAAATAAAAGAGGGATGAAGTTGAAGACAACATATTTTTTTTGGATTTTTCTGAATGATAGTTAGTGGGTGGATGTACAGATGGAAATTATATACAGGTAGGACAAATTTGGGGTATGATAGAACCTTGGATTTCCACATGGTTTCAAGAGCTGCCAGTAAGCCAACTTCAATTCTTTCTGATTCCTAGTACAGCATGTAGTTATCGTAACACACCTTAACACTGAAATTCTTGTTGTTATCCTTAGGCCAGATAATTGTATCCTCCTGTTCTCTAACCAAGATCACCTCATTCACCAATTGAACTAATTCACGTTCTGATTCGCTTTCCTCTCCTTCGACTGATCTGATAATGTTTCTGTCCATTAGATCCCAAGCCCAAGAGCTACCAATCCAATTTCCACATCCAGCTAAAGTAGCATTCTGATTCAGGGACATGTGAAATAGGTTAGGATATTGAGTTTTCAAATTCTCTCCCCCGAGCCACCTTGAATACCAGAACAACATTTTGTCTCCATTCCCAACTTTCCATATCAGCTGTCTATGGAGCCCGTGTTCATTAGAGTGTCTTGCAAGAGATTGAATATCTTTCCACCATCTGGAGAAATGTCTAGGTTGAGCTACTTGTTTGTTTGACAGCATGTTCTTTATGGATTCTCCATATCTAGCTTTCAGAATTCCCCTCCACAGATTATCATGTTCTTGAGCCACCCTCCAAATCCATTTTGAAACCAGAGCTTTGTTGAAAGTATGGACCTCTTTAATTCCAAGTCCTCCACCTGATTTGGGTTTACAGACTTTATCCCATGCCACCCAAGCAATAGCCCTCTTCTCACAATCACTCCCCCACAAAAAGTTTCTTTGAATAGCTCTTATTTTCTTTACCACTTTAGTAGGAGCCAAATAAAAGGATAAAAAATGAATTGGAATGTTTGCTAAAACTGAGTTGATCAGAGTTACTCTCCCTCCTATTGATAAACTTCTTCCCCTCCATAATGCCAATTTTGATTTGAGAGACATAATGATTGGTTTCCACAAGTCCTCCACCCTATACCTGCCTCCCACATATAATCCTAGGAATTTAAGTGGGAACACCCCAGCCTTACAGAAAAGAAAAGATGTAGCAGCTTCCACTATGTCTTATTTTAATCCCAATCATAGTAATCTGCTCTTGCTATAATTCACCTTCAACCCTGTCACAACTTCCAGACCCCTCAAAATAGCTTTCAATGCCCAAATGTTGCTCCAAGATTCATCACATATTACCAAGGTGTCGTCAGCAAATTGGAGAATTGGTGTGACTGGCTCACCCTCAATTTTTATCCCTCTGAGTAAACCTTTTCCTTCAGCTAGCCTGATGAGTAAGGAGAGAATTTCAGCTACCAGCACAAACAAGAAAGGTGAGAGTGGATCTCCTTGCATTAGGCCCTGCTGCAACTTAAAGTCTCTTGAAGAGCTACCATTCACCAGCACTGATCCAAAATTGTTACATAACAGTCCTTTAATCCATCCTATCCAAACATGACTGAATTGCATAGCCTCTAGAACTTTAAACAAACAGTTCCAGTTAACACTGTCATAAGCTTGAGCAAAATCAATCTTAAACATGAAGCCTTTTATCTTTTTCCTGTTTGCATAATCTACCACTTCATTGGCAGCTAGAACTCCATCCAACAACTGCCTGCCAGGAACAAAAGCTGTTTGAGATATGGACACCAGCTTCCCAATTACCTTTCTAAGCCTGCCCACTAGGATTTTAGAGACTATTTTTTGAATGCAGCCAATCAAAGCTATTGGTCTGAATTCTACTAGAGATTGAGGGTTTTCACATTTAGGTATTGGAACAAAAAAAGCTGAGGTAAAGCATTTAGGAAGTGTTGCCTTCTTATGAAACTCAGAGATACAGTTGGAAAAGTCTTGACCTATGATTCCCCAAGCCTTTCTTATAAATTTCATATTGAGCCCATCAGGTCCTGGACTTCTATCCCCATCACAGTCACTAATTGCTTCCCAGATATCTTCTTTAGAGAAAGGTTCAGTTAGCATGACATTGTCCTCCTCAGTTACTTTGTTAAGCGCACTTAGATCCATGTAGAAACATTCCTCCAACTTATTACGATATTTCTCTGCAAAATGTTCAAGTATGACCTATTTTACTCTCTCCACACCCTCATGTTCCTCCAGGCCTAAGTTCAGAGGCGATAAAGAGTTCAATCTCCTTCTGTAATTAATGGATGAATGGAAGACCTTAGAGTTTAAATATCCATCCAGCAGCCATCTTGTTCTGGCCTTCTGATGAAGAATAATCTCTTTGATCCTTAACCTGCTCCACATGTCCTCAATCAAATCACTCATTTCCTTTAATTTTTCTTCAGGCATATCCTCCTGCAAGCCAGCCATCTCCTCCTCAATTTGATTCAGATTCTCAATACTCTCCTCTACCTTGAGGTCCATGATCCCAAAAACTTTTGAGTTCCAATCCCTCAGCTTTGTCTTTAACACCTTCAGTTTTTTACAAAGAATGTTGGCAGCATCCCCCCCACCTTGCATGACTCCCACACCTCTTTGACATAAGGTATGAAGTCAGGGTGATCCAACCAAGCATTTAATGTTTTGAAAGGCTTTGGACCCCAGTTTTTATCATTCAAAGATAGGGACACGGGCCTATGATCAGAAACATCCCTCTTTCCTACCTTTTGATTCACAATATTCCACTCTTGGCACAACTCTTCATTAATGAGAAACCTATCCAGCCTACTTTTACAAGAACCATTTGAATTGAACTAAGTAAATATGTTTCCAACTACAGGCAGATCCACAAGCTCCATATCTTCTATGAAAGAAGCAAATTCCTCCATTTCTGGCCAATTACCACTACCTCTACCTCTTCTCTCCTCCTTAATTTTGATGGCATTGAAGTCTCCTCCAACAATCCAATCTCCACTTGGAAATTCAGCTTTCAATTTAATAAGTTTGGCCCACAAATTCCTTTTCTCAATAATAGAGCATGGAGAATAGATATTAACTATATACAAATTTCTACCTCTACTGATTCCATGAACACCTAAGTATCCCAGCCCAGAAAAACTGAAATCAGAGCAGAAAGAATTTTTGTTCCAAATAGAAATCAAACCTCCAGACTGTCCCGAGGACCAACTAGCAGACCAGTTGAAATCTTCTCTACTCCACAAGCTGCTCACTACCCCATCATTAAAACTTTTGCACTTTGTTTCTTGAATTAAGCAGAATTCGACTTTATTCCTTTCAATCAGCTGTCTAACTCTTCTCTTATTGATAGAAGAGTTGCACCCCTTGATATTATACGTGGTTAAATTCATGGCACAATTGTGGTGGCCTCCTTTCCATGTAAAGCCCTTTCTTTATCTTTGTTTTCCAATCCACGAATGATACCTTCTAAAGCTTCATCATCCTCTCACCTTCGATTCCCAATTCTTTCAGAATCGACCAAACTTTGCTAGGCACATCATCTGAAGTCTTCTTAATTCTTTCATTACCCGTTCTCACATCATTGTCTGATATTGAATCACAACACAGAATAGACCCACCCGAGTACCTAGATCCAGAGTCTTCCAATTGATTTGAGCTAGTTGTTATTTCATCATCACTTTCCAACAACACTTTCTGAGAGTTCGCAAGTTTGGTGCCAATTGAGGAGTGTAAAAGGGCAGAGTAGAATGATGGCGCGTAAGGAATTTGGATTTTTTCATAAATGTCCACAAGTGGTTTCTTTTTCCTGAGGGGGTCAGCAACTTTGGGCCCACCACTTTTGTCTAACCCAGACATTTCAACAATTGTAGTTTCTCCCGCAATAATGTCCAACTGGGCCGGAGGCCCCAAAGCCAAAGTATCTTCCAAAGCCGGTCCAAGGCCCAAATCAACAGTAAAAGTATCCTTTTCTTGTTCGGTTCTAACTTGTCCCATCAAATTCTTAGAGGAAGGACCAACTGCTGATACTTTGTCCTTTTTTGCCTTCCCAAGAGACTGACAATCACCACTACTTCCTCCAAATTTCACCTTTTTGAATGTCTTTTTTGTCTTCCCCATGAATTCAGTCTGATGATGGAAATTCCCATACTTTTGAATAGTAGACCGGCTTGTGCAGGGTCTAGGTTCAGGGGCTAGTTTGCCAGCCCTATGCTCAAGGCTCTCTCTCTCTTCTCCGTCCTTGTTTGCTGAGTCATCACCTTCATCTCCTGTATCGACGCCATGGATAGGCACAACTTCATCTTCCTCATCGTTCTCTGTATCATCATCAGTTTCTTCCACAAATGACTCATCAGAACTATTTTCCAGATGTTGCTTCTTGTCCTTCCAAATGATTCGTTTAGGCCCATGATTAACTTCCACGATTTTAATGCAGAACAGCTGATCATTAACTTCAACATTGATGACTTCATTAAGGTTACTGGTGTACTTTGTTTTAATTAGTAATCTTGCAACGTCAAACTTCGTTTGGGCTTCCGTTTCCTCATCGCAACACACAAACACTCCAGTTCTACTCGTGATATATTTGAAAAAATCATTACTCCATGCGTGAACCGGCACCCCAAAGCACCCAAGTCAATCTTTCCTTATCAACTTCCAACGGAGACCAACCCCTGATATCCTCGAACCACGTTTTAAGCCATTCTTCTTCTTCTCTAATTAAGTTTTCCATAGCATTTTCTTCCATGTTCTCCAGAAGGCACATGTTTGCTCCCATTAGGGTGACCTTAATCTGAAAAAAACCTTCCCTACTAAATACATTCTGTATATTATAAGAGTTCCCCGATTCCTTAATAATTCCGACATAAGCCGCTTCAAATCTTTTCATCTCCTTGTCTTCAACCTGGTAGGTTAAACCAGACCAATCCCGCTTGGAATCACCTATGGCTTGTGCATAAGACTTTCCCTTCTCAATCTTTTTCCAGCCAAATTTCGAGTTCTTATAGAATGGGACTGTCATTCCAGGCCTGGTTAAGACCTCTTTTCTCTCAGACGTAATCCTCTTTCTGTTAAATCTAGGGGTGTTAACAAAGATTTGTCTCCCTCTAATATGAATACCATCCAACTTTAGGGCCAAGATCCTCTCATCCTCCACCTTCCTAAATCTCACAAACCCATATCTCCTTCCTCGCACATCTCTTTTTGCAGGGATAAAAACCTCAAATAACCTTCCATGTTCCATGAAAATGTTTACCATGTCACGGGCTGAGAAATGGTTTGGAAACTCGGTGAAAAAGTAAGAGGTAATAGCTTCATGACTACCCGAGAATTTATCACTTCTGTCTTTCCATATTGACACCTTCCGAATGTTCTCATAGTTGTTGTTTTTTCTTCCCACTGTCCTCCACTCCGAATCTGTCATCGTTGTCCAATCCTACACTTAGAAGAATAAATCCCAGAAACCCGAAACAATCCAAGACTGATGCCAAGGCCCCTAGCCCTAAAGCTAGGAATTTAAGCCAAAAACACCAGAAAGATTGCAAAGGATCTGGTCATGCGAATCTAGTACATTGCATAAGACTTGAAAAACCAAATTGTGTTGATAGAAAAATTCCTAAATGACTTGTTGCAAAGTATTGATGTCATTTTCTATGAATAAAATGACATGTCAAAAATACAATTATGCTTCCACTATCCTTCCTATAGAAATAGTTTATATTCATTTTTAAATGAATCCAACTATTCTAGAGTTTCATCAAAATGAATGTTCACTAGTGCAAAGTGCTGAATATAATTTTAAAATTTACATCCATTATACAGAAAATAGATGTAAATAAGTAATTCGGTGGCAAATTTGTAAATAAAATGTCATTTTAATTATTAACACGTGACGACAGACATCCTATTTTTTTAAAAAAAGTGTGTAAATTAAAAATATTATTATAATAAATTAAAATCATTATTATAGTCAAATCTCTATTACTCCCGTTAAAGGTAAAACGGGTGTAAATTTTAATTGGCCAAAAAAATTATTTATTTTAACAACTCTAATTATTAATCTTAAACACATTAATAAAACACAATATATTTTATTAAGTGTTAATTAGGTAAGTAAGTGAATTAATAGGTGTAAATTTATTAAATTAATATTGTATAAATAAAATAATAAAAAAAACACAACAAATAATGCAGCGATCAAAACCTTTTTTTGAAACCCCATTTCTCTAAATCCATTTTCTCTAAAACCCTATAACTCCATCTTCTTTCTCGCATCGCATTTCTCTAAATCCATTCTCTATGAAACCCTATAACTTCATCTTCTTTCTCGCATCGCACATCAAAACCCAAATTTCCATCAATCAAACCTTTCTCATATCTGTTCACCTGCTAAACTGCCATCGCCACTCATTCACTGACACACTCTATCCACTCCCTAATGAACACACTCATTTCCAAAACCTAAAACCCTAAACACTCAGTTCCAACTTCCAGCTGGTTTTGTTTGTATTGAATTATAATTGAAATGGAAACAAATGGAATTTGAATTTCATTGGATTTCTTTTTGTTTCTGTTGAATCCTTTTGAATAAGATGGAGTGAAACTGTCTCTAGCGGATGAAATTTCATTGGGTATCTTTGTTTGTATTAGTGCTGTCAAATAGTCCATTATAGTATAGTAGAATTTGAATAAATTGTCGTTGTTGTTCATTCGGTGATACACTATTAGTAGAAAGTGATGTCAAATTGTTGCTATTGTCGTGCTGTATATTGTAGCATAGCGGAGTTTGAACAAACTACTATTTTCTATGATTGTCAAATCTAATTTGTATTGAATCTTTGTTTGGGTTTGGATGAAACTGTGTTTGTGTGATTTAGTGGAGAATGATGTCTATTTAGTCGTTGATCAGTATAAATTTATTTGATTTGTTATTGTGCTAACAGTTTCATTATTGCTTCCTGTATTATTTGATATTTAAACGGGGCCTTGAAAAGAATGAGGTTGATAGTGAGTAAATTAACACCATTGTATGATTTTGAAAAGGAAAAAAAAATTATATATATTGCGAAAAGTATGTTTGGCACTTGATGAATCATGCAATTACAGGATATTGTCTTCTAAGAAAATTATGATTATTTGTCATTTGGAACAAATTGGACAGAATGCCACTAATTCACTACATTCAACATGTTGGAAGTTGTTAGATATAGATCAAACAGTTCATACATTCAGCTTGGAAAATCATTTTTAAAAAACAAACTCAAAATGTGATTTGTTTGATCTTTATCCAATGGTTCTTATTGAAGGACTGCAATATACTACTAAGTGATAGATAAATCCATTTCTGAAGAAACTGAGCAGAATTTCTCTCTTCAATTTTCTGGAACATAGGATAGAGTAGTGTCATTTGCAGATGTTGTTTTTTTGTTTGTAATAGAAATTTTACCAAATAGTATCTAATTCATGACATTGGCATGTTGTTCATTGGTTAGGGACTAACTTTTGTGGCGAGTAGTACGAAATTAGCTGAAAGCACCGTATTTTGTCTCAAGTGAAATTCACTACAGGTTTGGAGTTTGTTTAGGTTTTTTTGCTTTCTAAATTTCATGTTTGCAGGTGTTTTTAAATTTTTGGTTTGTTGGTATCATTGGCAAACTTTTTTTTATGAGTTTAAGATTTAGAGGCATGCTTTTATATAAACATTCTATTGCTACTTCTATGTACATTTTATATTTCCATTTCTATGTACATATTGTATACCTTATGTACAAATAATAATTGTCATTCAAAATCCCTTCTATGTTGCGTATACTGTTAAGTTTGAAACTACTGCAAAATCATGTTTTAAAGAATATTAGGGTCATTAAGAATGTTAAATATGGAATTGTTTTGTTCTCGTGTGACTGGGAATAGGTTAATCATCTATTTTGAAATAAACAGTGAATGCTTGATGGTAACTCTATCTACTGGTGATATGATTCAAAGCTTTAATTGTGCAAACGTTCAATTATGATGTTCAGCAGCCACCAATTGGAATTGGAAGAGGGAGCGTGCCAAAGCAAATTATCAATTTAAGCAGTATTGTCAACCATCTGAGGTTCTCACATTAAACAACAAAGATAAGTTAATTGAGATCCGTGCAACAGATAGGGTTATGTTGCGGTGAAAATCGGATGACAAGCTATTAATTAACTTGCATCATATTTCTTTTACAACCGACTTTGATTTATCCAAAGGAAAGGTTCAAGATCGTTTAAAAACCTAAAGGGGGGAGATCTAAGGTTCGGGGGTTGGTTACGCCTAGGGAAGGTATTAGCACCCTAAACGTCCG
Source organism: Lathyrus tuberosus (assembly GCA_022829125.1). Taxonomy (NCBI): domain Eukaryota; kingdom Viridiplantae; phylum Streptophyta; class Magnoliopsida; order Fabales; family Fabaceae; genus Lathyrus; species Lathyrus tuberosus. The sequence continues at coordinate 4,940,556 of JALAZF010000191.1, forward strand.
TAGTACTCTACGGGAACCTCTTGTTAAGTTTGTGTTACGTTATGTTTGCTTGCTAAGGAAATAGGAATAGTCTCGTCTTAATCATGATTTAACCGAGAAATCGATAATCAATGATTCTTGACTTTCATCGACTAAAAAGTGAATGAAACTGAAATAAAGAGAAAGTGGTCTCATATTGATCAAAGTTTTGTCGCTTTAATGAGATCAACCAAACCATGAACTTTGTTATATCATCGACCAAAATAAAGATAATGGAATCAAAATGAAAAATAAAGTTGGTCTCGTTTAAATCAAGATTTAAATCGATAAATCGATAATCTTAGATTCTTAACTTTCATTGACCAATAAAAATAAATAAGAAGTGGCCTCATATTTATCAAGACTTTATTGATTTGAAATAATCGAAGTCAAGATTTGTGCAATGTCGTTGGCCTAAAGTAAAGAAAATGGACTCGAAATGAAGAATAAAGTTAGTCTCGTCTTGATCAAGATTTAATCGGAGGATCGATAATCTTTTGATATTCGACTTTCACTGACCAACAAAAATAAAGAAATGAGCCTCATACATATCAAGACTTTTTAGTAATTTTTGCATAAATCAACTAAGTCATGATTTTGTGATATCACTGGCCCTAAAAATCGAAATAAAGATCGTAAGCGAAAAATAAAAATCAAAACAAAATTTGAAATAAAAAGTTATGAATTCAAGAAATAACATGATAAATTGAAACTAAAAATTCAAAGTGCTCCTAAAATAAAAACTAGAGAAAAAAAATTAAGAAATAAATGGAAAATAAAATAAAAATAGTATGAAATAATAAAAGGGTGGTGATGAAGCATGTTTTTTGTCTTTTTGAATTTTTATCTTATCTTTTAAACATCATTCATAATAAAACCAAACAAAAATTATAGGATATTACAATACTTTTTCCTGAAAAATAGTAACGTGCTAATGAACTTGATAACAACATAGATATTTGATCATGGTACTTTGAAAACGGAGAAATAAAAGAGGTGAATGTTACCTAGTGGAGACGGTCCACTGCCTCTTCAATGACACGAGTTATGGAAAAATGAAGACGAGTCTTCTCTCCGGAAAATTTGCAAGAATAATTTAGGGAGAAAATTAAGAAAGTATTCAGCCTTTGTGTGGGGTGAATCTGGTGTGTCAAATGAGAGAAAGAGAGATCTTATTTATAGTGTGAATAAAGTGGGAGTGTTGATGTGGCAATCCATGTGACTTTATGAGAATGATTCTTGGCCATTGATAAGTGAAGTGTAAGAATGCTTTTTGGCCATTGATAAATCCAAGTTGGTAATCCATGTGACTTTATGAGAATGATTCTTGTGAAGTGTAAGAATGCTTTTTGGCCATTGATAAATCCAAGTTGGCAATTCATGTGAAGTGTTAGAATGATTGAGTGGTCCCCACTATTTTTCCCTTTATGAAGATAAACAAAATAAAAGTAATAATAATAATAATAAAGCTTAGTACTAATAATAATAATAAAAAACTAATAATAATAAAATTAATAATAATAATAATAATAATAATAAAGAAATAGTAATAATAAAACTAATAATAATAAAAAAAACTAATAATAATAAAATTAATAATAATAATAATAATAATAATAATAATAAAGAAATAGTAATAATACAACTAAAAATAATAAAAAAAATAAAACAAATTAAATTCTAATGAAAAATGCATGATTATTGATATGTTTACTAAAATGCGAAAACAGAGACCAATGAAAAGGATATGCAAACGATCAGAATATCGGAGGGTAAAATTTGGGGTACAACAGGTTATCCATGATGTAAGAAAATTTTGATTTCGTATCTATTTTGGATTGGATTTATGCTAGTTAAACACACTGTATTTCAGGTGTTGTTTAGTTCTCATTCCATTGTGTTAATTTCTTACATTTGACAGGTTGAAGAGATGCCTTTTGGTAGAGAAAAGCCTAGTCCACTTGATATTGAGAATACAAAACAGGCTCTTGATGTTATTCCTGCCTTTTGAAATGCATTGAATTACCATACATCTTTGTGTCTTTAGACAATTCTAACATAGTTTATTTATATGGAATGTGTACTTTGGCCCAAGAGCAATAAAGAGCATTACTTGAAGCACTCGGTAAACTATAGAACTTGTTAGAGGAGGGGTAATGATCTTTTCTAGACATTCCTACTTCACTTCCTCTATAACTTTTTTTTGCAAATTTATGTGTGAACATTTGGTTTTAAATCATGCAAATGGAACCACTGGTTGAGAATTGGCACTTTAAATCATGCAAATGGAACCACTGGTTGGGAATTGGCACTTGTTATCTCCCAGTTCGAATGAGAGTGCTACAGCAGCTAGCAAATTGGTATGCTTTTTTCTTCAATCTTCCCTAGGTCCCTTGCTTGCACATATGCTTTCTATTTCTGTTAATAAGCGAGATTATCTATTCGGTATTCAGGCTGGAGGTTTAGACCTGCTTACACTAGACAACCTATACGACGACGCACTCAGAAGAAACAACCAAAACGTTAGCTATAATTCATGGGAGTAAGCACTGGCGGGAGGCATGATGCAACCTGCAATGCACGATCCGTTTTTTCCTCTAATAGAATGGTTGCTCCACCTCCAGTTCAAATGGTAGCTATGTCCAACCAGCAACAATCTTTCATGTATCAACAACAACAATAGCACACTATTTATAGTTGAAAATTATGTTGGTTTTGTCATTGTGGAAATTGGTCTAATTAAATAGAAAATGGAATTCATTTGATTTAGTGAGAATTACATGAATTATATGTTTGTTTTGGTTGTGCTTTTTGTTTACCGAATGTTTAGATGTATACAAAAATATTTGATTAAATGCAATAGGTTTAAATCAAATTAAATATAATATAATTATGAAAATAAAACAATCATAGTCTATTTAAAGAAAATATGGTGTAAACTTGTCAACATCTATGGTAAAATCTGGTGTAGTATATCATGAAAATAAGGTGTAAATTTGTCTACATCCATGGTAAAATAGGGTTTAAATTTGTCAACATCTATGGTAAAATCGGGTGTAATGTATCATATTTTTACACTCTATTTAAAGAAAATAGGGTGTAAATTTGTCAATATCCAAAGTAAACATTGCTCATTTTCACCCAATTTTTATCAAATGGGAAATAAATATGTTTTATTTAAATGCAATTGTTTAAAATTTTATACCCGTTTTTTAAAACAAGGTGTAATATTACATATTTATACACCCATTTTAAACAGAAAAGGGTGTAATATACCATCTATAAATGTATAAATGTAAACATTTACACCTGATTTCTATTAAACAGGGCGCAATATACCATTTATAAATGTATCTATATAAATATTTACACCCGATTTCAACAAAAAAATGGTGTAATATAACATTTATTTACACCCATTTTAAAACGGGTGTAAATTCGTCAGACATTTCTCACCCGTTGAATTCACACCATCTAAAAACGGGTGTAAAATGTAAAAAAAAAAACGGGTGTAAATTACTCTTTATGCACTAGTGGTTCATCTTATTTACTATATGGTAGGATAATACTTCTTCAAACATCTTTCATTTATTTGTTTAGCTCTTTAGTTTCTATATTTTCACCCGTCAATAGAGACATCTACTAAAAAGTTAGTCATTATTGTCTTTTGAAACTAGAAGAGGGTATTTGATTAAATGTGGCGATTTTTCCATAGCAGAAACGAGTTTTCAATACTTTTTCATTTTTATGTGCTATCAAATATACTACATTTTAAAAAAAAAATAATGGATTAAATAAACGAGTACATGGGGTGCTTGAACCCTTACACGACTGGTACTAAACCAACACACCAACTGACAGCACAACTAGACACATTACAAATCCTTCAAAATCGATACAGGATTGTACAACTAATCATCACTTAAGTTAACAGGACAAGGTCTGATGACTAATCCTAATCAGGACCAAGACAGAGACTTAATTAAGGTCACTAAACAATCTGCAGAAACTTCTGTTCCATTGAAAACAATGTCATTGCGACACTTTCAAATAAGCCAGACAGATGCTGCCAAACACACCATACCTACCGAACTTCCAACTTCCCTTATGCTATCTGTAACAGCTATTGAGAAAGCTTCCTTGCAACTTTCACCGCTCGAGAAATTAAGTCTAAGTCAGCCACTAATTCTTCTCCACACTTCTGCAGAGAACTCACACGAGAACAACAAATGGAAAGAGTTTTCCTCATACCTTCTACACAACGGGCATAGCGGATCCAGAGCGACGATATCTAAGCCTCTTCGACCAAGTTTATCCTTTTTTGCAATACAGTTCAACAAAAGTCTCCATAAAAAGATATAGACTCTGGATGGTATTTTAAGCTTCCAAATGAAATTCAGCACCGATTTGATCGCAACAGATACACCAACGGGAATGCCTTCCTGAAAAATTAGATCATTGTTAAGTGCCAAATTGTGCATATTTTAGATAGTATTTTGTGGCCCTTTTCAATGGTTTCCTTGATATTTTTGTAGTAAATCTATTAGTTTTAGTGTAAATATGCAAGTTTCCGATTTTATTATAAATATTGTGAATAGTGATCATTTTGATGTTCTTTGACAGGTCTTTTTGCTTATATTTGATGATAGGAACAATTGGTGAAGGAAAGAAGGCCTAAAAGTTGATTTTTCAAGAAGTCGTGTCGGTAACTCGCGCTAAGCGAGCTTTTCAACGCGGTATCAGCGCGCATATTCTACCAGAGGTAGTAGCTAAGGTTCCTTGACCGCGCTTAGCGCGGGCAGGACCGCGCTTAGCGCTCTTTAAGGTCGTTTAAGTGTATATTAGGTGAGATCGCGCTTAGCGCGATCTGAGTGCGCTTAGCGCGGTTGTAACAAATTTTGTTTTTCTAATTTTAATTTATCTCATTTTTTAGGTATTCAAGCAAATATATTTTGTCATTTTTGTATAGAGCATTGAATAAGCTTTACAACGCTTCTGACGGCGCGTCAATCGGAGTTACAGTTCGAAGGTTATGAAGAAAATAAGAATTGTGGTTTTTCTGATGGCGCTAAGCGCCCTCATAGCGCGGTTCGCGTCTTTTCAGCCTCTAATTAAGTCACTTTTCAGCATTTTTAGGGTATTTTTGGGTATTTTTAGCTCCCACTCCATCAAACATCATTTTTTCATTGGATTAGCTTAGAAAACAACTATGGAGCTTGCACACGGATGATTCGGGTTGGTTTTGATCATCGATCGGTGCTGACAAACCAGGAGATTTTTGGTTCATTTCTCTTCCTTTTGTGTATTCTCTTTTATTTGGGTTTTGTATATGTATTTACTTTGATCTTATGTATATTTATCGCTCATGGCGTTGTATAAAATCTGCTTTACAAATCTTTATCAGTGATTGTCCTTGATTTTTTGCTTTATGCTCGGGGTTTGGGTTGTGTTAAAGATAAACATCACAAACCTTGATTAGGGATGATTATATGTTAGTTTCTGGATGCTAGAGATAGGTTTAGAGCTAACAATCTTTATGGGTATCGGAGCTTAATGCCTCCGTGTTGTTTGAGTCGGGTGCGAGATCATCGACAAGAGTAATACGGTTGTTCTCTCAGCTCAGTGTGTCAGAGATAGACATTGTTGTGAGCGAAGCTGGATGATATTGAGGAGTATTGTAGGTTGAGTATAACTGGTCGATAGGTTTAAGTTTGTGAGGAGTGGATTATATGCATACCGGATAAGTTTCTTCTCTCTGAAGAATGAATTCTTTTTATGTTCATATTTACTTTTCTGCTTTTACTTTAACCAATTTAATCCAAACTCATAAATGCGAGACTTGTCAAACGGCAGTTCAATAACATCGATCTCTGTAGACACGATAAATTCCTGGAAAAATACTTCCAAAAACTTTTGTTACTTTCCGCTTTACCGCTTCAACAAAATGGCGTCGTTGCCGGGGATTGGTGTTTTTATTGGATCACATTGCCATAGTTTCTTTGTTTTTGAGTGTTTTAGATATCATATATATTGTCTATTTTCACCTGTTTATATTGATACTTGTATATGTTTACCATATGTGTGAATTTTACATGTTTTGCATACTTGTGAATATAGTGTATATATTTGTTTCTCTTCACGTTTGCCAAAAGTGTGGTTAGATGTGTAGTTCCGGTTAGAGCTTGAAGAGATGAGAGCAAAGGCGGGAGTGATAGCATTTGGCCCATCCGAAGCAACATGGAGGAGCTTGTACGTAAATAAGGTGTCGAGCTAACGACGTGAAACAAGCACTTGTTGGGAGGAAACCTAATGATTCTTGAGTTTGTACAGTTTTATGTTTAGTAGTATAGTTAATATAAAGTAACAATGGATAGAGTAAATGAGAGAAATAACCAAAGGGCGATTAACGCGTCTTGTTTTGCAAAGAAAAATCTCTCATTTTCCATCTGTTTTCACTAATTTTGGTCTTTGTGTTTAGTGAGTTTTAATTCAATTTTGTCAGGTCGTTAGAATAAAATTTTGTGTTTGCTCTCAAGTTTGCTTTTGATTAGCTTGAGGATGCATTTTGTGATTTTTCGAGTTTGATCGTTTCAACTTGCGAATGTATGGTGATGATATTGTTAAAGTTTTGTACACGTCCAAGGCATGTGTTTATCGCTTTCTAGACTTTAGCATATTCATGATACCTAGGCTTTTTACAAACTTCCATACCATTCATTCTTTTGTATACTTGTTCTTGATGTGAATCACTTTAGTTCCCACCCTTTTTGTGAGGAAGCTCTCCATTGTTCATATATGTGCGGAGTACCAACATTCTGTTCTAACTGGATTTTATTATGCTTAATCTTTTGTTTGTGTTGACTATATGAAAGCATGAAAAGGATTAAGGCATTTTGTTTCATTTTGAGCACAACTACCTAGCCAAATTGCCATTCACCTTGTGAGTGTGAGATCATTCGTAATCCCTTTGTGTCTTTCTATCATTATCCATGTTGTTTGAACTTAATGCTTGTCTATGAGTATTGAATTCACTTTTTGTATGGATTTTGATTGATTGTTTTTTCTTGAACCCTCAACTTTGTGTTGTTGTATGGATTTTTACCTTGCCTTAGAAAGTAGGGAGTATTCACATGATGATGTGGTTGAATTCAAGTTGGGGAGAGAATGATTGTTTACTCATTGGTTGGTTTCTATGAGGTTGAAAAAGAAAAGAAAAAAGAGAAAAATATGAAGAAAAAAAAAACAAAGAAAAAGAAAATCCTTGAGAAAGGAAACAAAAAGAGTTCAAATAATTTTGCTAAATAAGTATTGTGTTTTGTGTAACACTTGGGATTTTGAAAGAAGTTGATTGGAATTTTGTGTTTGAGTCTTTGTGAGTTGATCACTCCCTTAGGTTTAGGAAAGTTTTTGTTTCAATTACCTTTAGAAATTACCCCTTATCTATTTACCCGACCACGCTACAAGCTTGAAAGCCCATGTGATTCTCGCTTTTATGTTTTCAATATGATTGTTGGATGATTGCATAATTTAGTCTTTTGTTTGCAAGAATGTTGTGTGTGTCTAAAGTACCTCATTTTGTGTTTTTCATCTACCGATGATTGTTTTTTCTAGGTGTGATTCATGATTGAACTCGTGCTGTTTGGAGTGTTTGGCATGATTTTTGTACGTAGCGTTCGTTTTGTGGTTATGTTATCGTTGTAGTTTAGTGGTAAGTTTTGCTTTGCATGTACGTTTTTGTTTTGAACCATACATTTGTTTTTGTTTTTCGAAACTTGTTGACTTCTAATTGGTTGGTTGTTACTTTTGTTTCTTTGAGTTGTTTGATTTTTGTTTGAGGACAAACAAGTTTAAGTTGGGGAGAGTTGTTAAGTGCCAAATTGTGCATATTTTAGATAGTATTTTGTGGCCCTTTTCAATGGTTTCCTTGATATTTTAGTAGTAAATCTATTAGTTTTAGTGTAAATGTGCAAGTTTCCGATTTTATTATAAATATTGTGAATAGTGATCATTTTTATGTTCTTTGACATGTCTTTTTGCTTATATTTGATGATAGGAACAAATGGTGACGGAAAGAAGGCCTAAAAGTTGATTTTCGAGAAGTTGTGCGGTAACTCGCGCTAAGCGAGCTTTTCAGTGCGGTATCAGCGCGTATTTTCTGCCAGAGGCTATAGCTAAGGTTCCTTGATCACTCTTAGCGCAGGCAGAACCGTGCTTAGCGCGCAGTAGCTAAGTGTATATTAGGTGAGATCGCACTTAGCGCGATCTGAGCGCGCTTAGCGCGGTTGTAACAAATTTTTTTAATTTATCTTATTTTTTTAAGTATTCAAGCAATGATATTTTGTCATTTTTGTATAGATCATTAAATAAGCTTTCCAACACTTCCGACGGCGTGTCAATCGGAGTTACGGTTCGCAAGTTATGAAGAAATAAGAATTGTGGTTTTGCTGATGGCGCTAAGCACCCTCATAGCACGCTTAGCGCAGTTCGCTTCTTTTCAGCCCCTAATTAAGTCACTTTTCAGCATTTTTAGGGTATGGTTTGGGTATTTTTTGCTCTCACTCCATCAAACATCATTTTTTTCATAGGATTAGCTTAGAAAACAACTATGGAGTTTGCACACGGATGATCCGGGTTGGATTGATCATCGATCGGCGCTGACAAACCGGGAGCTTTTTAGTTCATTTCTCTTCCTCTTTGTGTATTCTCTCTTAGTTGGTTTTGTAGATGTATTTACTTTGATCTTATGTATATTTATCGCTCATGGCGTTGTATAAAATCTGCTTTACAAATCTTTATCGGTGATTGTCCTTGATTTTTTGCTTTATGCTCGGGGTTTGGGTTGTGTTAGAGATAAACATCACAAACCTTGATTAGGGATGATTATTTGTTAGTTTATGGATGCTAGAGATAGATTTAGAGCTAACAATCTTTATGGGTATCGGAGCTTAATGCCTCCGTGTTGTTTGAGTCGGGTGCGAGATCATTGACAAGAGTAATACGGTTGTTCTCTCAACTCAGTGTATCAGAGATGGACACTGTTGTGAGCAATGTTGGATGATATTGAGGAGTATTGTAGGTTGAGTATAACTGGTCGATAGGTTTAAGTTTGTGAGAAGTGGATTATATGCATACCGGATAAGTTTCTTCTCTCTGAGAATGAATTCTTTTTATGTTCATATTTACTTTTCTGCTTTTACTTTAACCAATTTAATCCAAACTCATAAACGCGAGACTTGTCGAACGGCAGTTCAATAACACCGATCTCTATGGAAACGATAAATTCCCGGAAAAATCCCTCCAAAAACTTTTGTTGCTTGCCGCTTTACCGCTTCAACAATCATAACAGCTAGACACATTAAAACAACCAAATACCGTTCCCAGCCAGCCAAATGTGTCTTCCTTGTCATGAATAAGATTAGCCTCCTACAACTTCAGCATGAGGGCCAAGACTTTCTGCGATAAAGGAGACTCAGCAGGAAACGACGGAAGATCTGTTATCGAAGGTAAACGCGAACCAAAATCTGCCAATGCCTCTTCCACGCTCAATTTGGGATAAGAAGAGTGAGCAAACAGATTAGGAAAAAATACCTTCAAAGGGAGATCTTCCAACCATCTACTGCTCCAAACTGAAGTATCTTTGCCATTCCTAACATCACAGGAAATGTTATCGATAAAAATGTCTGCACCAAGAGAAAAGTCAAAGCTAACCGCTGATAAATCCCTCCACCAAATTAAACCATGTTTTCTCCCGCTACTGCCATCATTGTTGTTCACTTCCAATATGATACTCTTCGACGAATACCTATGGTCAATGATTCTTTTCCTAAGCGCACCCTTCTCCGTAAGTAAGTGCCACTTCCATTTTATCAACAAAGCTTTATTGAAAGATGCTATGTCTTTAATCCCCAATCCTCCATTTTCCTTAGGTTGGCAAACCTTGCTCAAACTAACACAATGAATCCTCTTCCTACTATCCATCCCACCCCACAAAAAATTACTCTGCAATCTAACAATCTCTTTCAAGAAAATAGCAGGAGCCTTATAAAAGGATAAAGAATAAATCGGTATTGCGTTCAGAACTGAATTGATCAAAACAACCCTACCACCCAATGCCAACGTTTTCCCTTTCCAAACAGACAAACGGCTACGGAAATTCCTAATAACATGAGACCAAATTTTACCTTTCCTTGGACTGCTGCCCACAACAGTACTCAGAAAAAAGAAGGGTAAAACACTAACTTTGTACAACAAAAATGCAGTTGTAGCTTCAGCAAAACCAGTTGGAAGATTTACTCCACTCAAATAGCTCTTATGTAAGTTGACCTTGAGACCCAATACTAATTTGAACCCTTTGAGTAAAGCTTTGATGCACCAAAGGTTGTCCCAACTACAATCCCCTATCAATATTGTGTCGTCGGCAAACTGAACTATGCTGTAACAAACCTGGTTGTTCACCTTGAAACCTTTGAATTCACCCGAATCTACCGCTTTCTTCATTAATCGAGTCAACCCTTCCATCACCAGTAAGAAGAGAAAAGGAGACAAAGGGTCTCCTTGACGCAAACCTCTACTAACTTCGAAGTCCTTCGTATTACTACTGTTCACCAAAACTGAGGCCGACCCCTTAAAAACTAGAGCCTTCATCCATCTTAACTAATTAACTCCAAAATTCATTCTTGATAAAAAGTATCTCAAGAAACCCCAACGGACGCAATCATAGGCTCTCTCAAAGTCTATCTTAAGAATCATACAATCTCTCTTCTTACATGAGTCATAGAGACTATATATAAATTATGAAGACATTAAAAATATATTGAAACATAAGTATTCTTCTTTTGTAAAAATTATTCATTTAAAGTTAAGGTTTATTTTGTAGACACTATAAAAACTGACCGCTCAAATAGAGATGCTAAAGTATCCCAGTCAAAATCAAATAACATACAAGTATATGAGTGAAGGTATTTTTTATTTTTCTAAATAATAATTTAATTTAAAATTATTGGAAATCCACCACAACCTATAGAGAATTTCAATCAATCTTAATGAATAAGATTATTATCGATACACAATAACAATGGAAAGATAAAAAAATTATAAAAGAATGAAAATTAGGGTTTGACGAAATATAGAAGAAGATGGTGATTTTGGCAAAATAACTCTCTGCCCACAAACTGTGAAAAACTTATTCACTTTGCAACTGTAAAATTCTATGAATTCAAGTTGTTACAAGAATAGGGGTTACTCACTCTATTTATAGTTTTAGGTTAGCTTGCTCCCTATGCCAAAGCTCAAAACACAAAAGCCCAAAATATCCAATTTAGATAACACTAATAGAATATGCCTAAGTTGAAATCCTGTCGAGCAACCTACTTCGACATTTCGGCACACACAGACACACAGACACTAGGCTAATTTCGGCATATCATTATTTTTGTCGAGCAGTACCTACTTCGACATAAAGAATTACATTCTCAACACACCACCTAATTCATTGTGTCTAAGATATCTATCTATATTCATCATAACTCTTAGTCTTCTGAACACTTCGACCTGCACCCCCTTCATCATGATATCTGCAATCTGATTCTCAGTTCTACAGTGTTCCAATTTCATCTTCCCTTCTGCTACCTGCTCACGAAGATAGTGGAACCACATTTCAATGTGCTTGCTTCATCCATGTGCTATCGAATTCTTCACTAGATTGATAGCAGACATGTTGTCGATATTCATGGTAATTGCTTCATGACTCTTCGTTGTAATCTCTTCTTCTTCTTCTTCTTCTTCTTCTTCTTCCTTTTGTTATTGTTGTTGTTGTTGTTGTTGTTATTGTTGTTGTTGTTGTTGTTGTTGTTATTGATGTTGTTGTTGTTGTTGTTGTTATTCTTATTGTTGTTCTTGATGTTCTTGTTGTTCTTGCTATTGTTCTTGTTCTTGCTGTTGTTCTTGTTATAATGCTGCAATTTTTTTTTATTTTATTAAAAGACATACAACAACGGGTATTTAAAATAACCATCATTATAGGTAGCACGTTTTCCAATTTATTACAACGCTTTCTGGGCCGTGATTGTAGGTATCATATATACAACTACACTCTACATAAAAACGCCTGTGCCCACGTCATTATATCTCTTTCGTAACCGTTATTAAATGGGTTTTTTGTAATAGTGTATTAGTTATCAATAAGTCATCGACCTAGAGACATATTAGTAACAATTCACTCTTGCTTCTTCTTACATATACTCCATGCTCAGTTGTTCACTTCACAAATTCCTTCACCCTTAGAAAGCTATTTATCTTCTTATTCTAAGCTATTGGAGCTTGCTTAAGTCCATACAGGGCTTTATGCAACATGCATACCTTGCTTTTTTCGCCTTGTTTCACAAACCCAGTTGGTTGGGCAGCATAAACTTCTTCATCTAAGGGGCCATGCAGGAATGCACATTTCACATACATCTGAAATATGTGCCAATTGTTCTTGTTTGCTAGACTAAAAACTAACCTGATTATTTCGATTCTAGCAACAGGTGAAAAAACTTCGTCGAAGTCGACTCCTTCTTTCTGAATAAATCCTTTCGCCACGAGTCTTGCCTTGTATCGAGTTACGTCTCCTTTGGGATTCATATTTACCTCGTATACCTATTTCACATTGACTGCCTTCTTGCCTTGAGGAAATTTGACAAGTGACCAAGTGTTGTTGACTTTGACGGACTCTAGTTCCTCATTCATTGCTTTCTTTCACTTTGAATCTTTCAATGTCTCAGCTGCATTGACTGGTTTGACATCTGTGTAAAAATTATAGTGTACCAGCTCACCTTCTTCATTGACCACATCATCTGATGTAATCGCACATTCTTGCAACCTTGTAGGCATGTATCTTATTCGTCGAGGTCTGCTTGGGCTTGCTTCACCTCTGACTTCTTCTTGTCGAACTTCTATTTTGACTTCACTAGCTGGTTCTTCACATAAGATTCTCACTGAATCCTTCTTAACATTCTCAATTCAATCCCATTCTTTAAGCTCATCTATGATCACATCCCTACTGATCACTACTTGCTTGTTCGCTGGGTTGAACAACTTGTATCCTACAGTCGAATAATATCTTATCAAGACCATTTGACTCGAATTGTCATCAAGTTTTCTTCTCAACTGATCTGGCACATGTCTATGTGCATTAGATTCAAACACCTTCAAATGACTTAGGCTAGGATTGACACCAGAACAACACTCTTATGGTGTAATTCCTTCTAGCTTCTTCATTGGACATCTATTCAAGATGTATGTTGCAGTCGACACAGCTTCTCCCCATAATTCTTTGGGTAGATTCTTGCCTTTCAACATACTTCTCACCATATTCATGATGGTTCTATTCTTCCTTTCTGCAGTTCCATTCTGTTGTGGAGTGTAGGGTGGCACCACCTCATGCACAATTCCTTCTTTCTCACATAATGCATAGAAATATTTTGACATATACTCTCCACCACCATCATTCCTCAGAATCTTTAGCTTTCGACCACTTTTTCTTTCGACCATAGATTTAAATTTGGAAAATACCTCGATCACTCCACTTTTCTTCTTGATCAGGTAAGTCTACAGTTTTTGAATGAAATCATCAATGAAAGTGACAAAGTATTTGTTACATATAATTGAATCCACCTGAATAGGACCAAATACATCAGAGTATATGACTTCAAGAATTGCCTACTACTTGTTTCCTACATCCTTGCTGAAGCTTTTCTTGTGTTGCTTTGCCTGCACACATTCTTCACACACTTCATTTGGAATGTTGATTTCTGGTAATCCTAAAACAATATTTATTCTCTTCAGATCTCTGATGTCTTTAAAGTTGAGATGGTTAAGTCTACAGTGTTATATCCATTCATCTTTGCTAGATGCAATTGCAAGGTACTTATGGTCCATCACATTAAGCTAATCTTGAAGGATCTATTGTGAGACATTGGAGCCTTCAAGATCAACCTTCCATTTGAGTCGAGAACTCTCATCATCTTGTCTTTAATTGACACTTTGTAGTTCTTTTCAACCAACTGCCCTATGTTGAGCAAATTGCTCTTCATGCCTAGTATGTATAACACATTGGAAATTACTGACCTTTTGCCATCTTTCCTCATAATCTGAACATCACTGATACCTTCAGCTACTAGATTAATGTCATTTGCAAACTTCACCATGTTCTTCATTGAGGAGTTTATGTTGACAAACCAATCTTTCCTACCAGTCATGTGTGATGAGCATCCTGAGTCCAAATACCATTGGTCTTGGAATATTTCTTCATCTCTTGTTTTGACCATCAACAACACCTCTTCTTCTTCTTCATGTTTCACCAGCTTTGCATCAGTTTCTTGATTCTTCTGCTTTTCAGGACAATCATTAGGATAATGACCATATTTCTGATAATTGTAACACTAAATGTGACTTTTGTCAAGTTATCGACCACCACCTCTTTAGTTGCTTTGGTATGAGGACTTTCTCTGATTCGACTAGCCTCATTCTTGCTGATTTCAACCAGTCGAATTGTTGTAGCCTCCTCTGCCTTTGTTTCCATTCTAACTTCCTTTGCCTTTCTTTTCTTTTGCTGATTACGCCTGCAAAGCCGTATCACTCTTCGACTTGCCTGCAGCTCTTTCAACCATCTTTTGTTCATGAGATTCAAGCGTCCCTTGAAGCTCTTCCTTTGTCAATGTTGACAAGTCTTTCGACTCTTCTATGGCTAATACCACATGGTCGAACTTTGGAGCCAATGACCTCGAGATCTTTGTAACAATTGATCTTGATGTCAACACTTCTCCACATAACTTGATTTGATTCACCAAATTTGTAACCCTGGAGAAAATATTTGTTATGCTTTCATTGTCTTCCATCTGAAGGAATTCATAGGTTCAATTGTGAGTTTGTAACCTCACCTGTTTCACCTTTTCTACGCCTTCAAACAATTTCTTCAGAATTTCTCATGCTTCTTTCCCTGATTCTACATCACTAACATTTTCAAAATTATCCGGATCAACGCATTGATGAATTATAAAGAGAGTTTTATAATTTTTCTTTTTCAATTTTTTGTGTGTGGCATTTTCTTGATCTGACGCATTTTCTGCAAGTGGTGTTACTCCTTCCTTCACATGATCCCAAAGATCTTAATAACAGAAGACAATCTTCATCTGCTTGCACCAATTCTCATAATTATTGTACTTGAGAGAATCAGAAGATTCACCAGAAAATTCCTGTTTGGATAATTCATTTCCATCGTGATTTTCTTCCCACGAATCGCTCAGTCAGTGCTCTAGATAGCAGATGTTGGAAATCCACCACAACCTATGGTGAATTTCTATCAATATTGATGAAAAAGATTATTATCGATACACAATAACAATGAAAAGAAAGAAAAATTATAGAAGAAAGAAAATTAGGGTTTGACAAAATATAGAAGAAGATGGTGACTTCTGTAGAGTAACTCTCTGCCCACAAACTGTGAAAAACTTATTCACTTTGCAACTGCAAAATTCTGTGAATTCAAGTTGTTATAAGAATATGGGTTATTCCCTCTATTTATACTTTTATGTTAGCTTGCTCCCTAAGCCAAAGCTCAATACACAGAAGCTCAAAATATCCAATTTAACTAACACTACTAAAATAGACCTAAGTCGAAATCTTGTCGAACATCCTGCTTCGACATTTCGACACACACATATACACACTAGACTAATTTCAACACATCTATATTTTTGTCGAATACTACCTACTTCGACATAAGGAATTGCATTCTCAACAAAAATAACTAATAATATTGCAACATTTAATAACATTAATTTGGAAGTGTCTTGACCAAACAAACAATATTGACAATAGATATTATGCATTGAGATCCATAAAAGAGGTTATCATGGTAAATCAAAATCTAATACCAACAATTATACACAATTTAATTTTTATTTTTATTTATAATCATATATATTTAACAATATTCAATTCTAATTTAATTTTATGTTATATTATTTTTATGTGTAGTCCTTTTTTAATTTTATTGATGTATCAATTAATTACTCGAAATATCAGTTAGATTAAATCAATTAGCAGTGTTTTAAAAATTCAACCGATTGAATGGTTGAATCAAGAATCGGAGGAGTCATTAATCTGGTCTAATTGTTGAACTAGATAAGCTATTAAATCAGTGACAATCGATTAAAGTCAACCAAAATCGTTAAAAACTGATTAATCGGCGGGATTAAATGCTTGCTTTTATTTCTCATACAAAACCAAGTCGTTTTGAATTTAACAAAAAAAAATAAATATAAATAAATTTTGTTCAAAACTTATGTAAAACAACTTTTCCTCTTTAGAATCAAATTTATTAGACATTATCATTATTTTGATATTCAGTTTATTTTGAATTTGTATTTTTTACTATTTTCTTATATGTGATGAGTGTGTTAAAATTTAAATTTAAATAAATTAAGATAATTAAAAAATGTGTAGGTGTCATGATTTATATTAGAGACACAATTTTTCGATTTGACCGGTTTAATAATTACATAGTTTTGTAATAAAGGTCGATTTATTTAATACGCCACGTGTCAGATCAATAACCAACTAAAACTAAGTAATATATTTAAAATACAAAGATATGACTAATATATATGCTAATAAAGGTCGATTTATTCAATCGAATTATCCGATTTAATTATATTTATTCATACAGTACAATCAGTGATCAAATAGTTCGACCAATAAAGTAGTAACCTAATACTTTCACCGGTTTAATGATTGATCTAAATATTGGATTCACATTTCGATTTAAGTAAACAAATTATTTATTTTCAAGTATAAATAATGTAATGTATAAAATATTATTTTTCTAATAACCGGAGAAGAATCCATGACAATATTATTTTAATTTGAATTTATTTATTTATTTTTCAACTTATTTGTTGTTGTTGAAATCATAATAACTATGGTGTTTGAATTTACTCTCTAGAGTATACAAACACTCTAGAAAGTACAATTATGAAACATGCTTTCTAATGCAGCAACAAAAATCATTTCTACACTCTCCGTAATGATCTGGAAATGTTGAGCAAACGGATAAACACCCTCGGATATTACAGCCTGGCCCTACCTGCCAACAACATCGTCCTTCACATCTGCCAGGAGCAGGTACTCCTAAAAAATACATTAGAAATTGTGTGTGAATTATAGTCATAGAAGTAAAACAAAACATGGTTTCTAAATAAGAAAAAGAAAATTCATTTGATAATTTATATAATTAGTGTCACCACCTGATGCCAAGACTACAAGAATGCAAAGAATTGCAAAGGTAAAAGGGAGAGTGTTGGTGCGAGTAGCCATTTATTTCTAGGTTGAAAGATGCACAATCAATACCTTGTAATATGCTGCTATTTAAGGTCCAAAGTAAAGTTAATGCAATTAATTTAAAGAAAAAAAATGACACTATTTGATGTAAGATTTTTGACTTGCAGTCAAAAACAAAGTTCTTTTAGTTTTGACGATAAATGTTTTTTATTTTATATATAAAAAAAAAGAAAATATATTGATAGTTTAAAATATTTATACTGTTAACCAATTACAACCATATATCAGAATAAAACATATTTTTATTTTAAAAAATACTAATTTTACATGATAATTATAAACATTTTAATTGATTGTATGTGTAAAATTGTCTTAGACTGAGAGTGTACTGCCATTACATCTTTATATATATATATATATATATATATATATATATATATATATATATATATATATATATATATATATTCTTTTAAATTATTTATTTATTCGGTCAACATCTAGTTATTTATATAACATCTTTCAAGAATATTAAAGAAATTAAGATTATATAAATAACAATTATATTTTATTTAATAATTTATGTATTTAAATTATTAGAAAAAATTATTTTTTTCTCATTAAAGAAAATAATATATTTTTTATAAGAAAAAACAAAAAAAAAAACCATAAAACAAGTGAACTTTAATTTGTCTTCCTTAGCAATACTTTTTAAAAATAATACGAAAGAACCAAAAAATAATATTTTAACAAAAAAAAAAACAAAGTTTTATTACCTCAATAGGATTTGAACAAAATACCCCTAACAATAGTAATGCGCGTTTACGAGTTAAGTTAGTTGATAATTGCGTATTTATTTAGGTATAATCAATAAATATTAATATTTGTTTATTCTAGTGAGAAATATAATAATGGTACTATTACAAATTATATATTGTAGGATAAAGTTTTCATGTCAGAGCAACCAAAAATTGAAGTATATATTCAAGGAGTGTCATGTGTTATATATATATATATAGGGACTTTGTTTCGCATCTCGGATACTATATTTTATGGTTTTTTTAATTGATTTTGGATCACTATTTCTCACTTTACATTGTTTTTTTTTTTTCATTTATTTATTTATTTTTAGTTCCGAAGTTAATATTTACAAATGTTTTTTCTATTAAGTTTTTTTTTAATTGGTATTATCCCTCGGTTACATGACTCAGTCGAGAGTAATATCTTTTGCATCAATATTTTCAAATATTTATTTATTTTATATTATTTTTAATTATTAATTAATTTATTCCTTGGTTTTGTCTAAAAATTGACATGATAGTTCTTTTACATAAATTCTCAGAATATGACTCTTTTTTATTTTTTTTTTAATTTTTAATTAATCGATTCTCTCGATTTTGCCTTAAAATTGACGTGTATGTTCTTTTGCATAAATATATCACAGAAGTAGATTCTAACTTTTCATTTAACTATCAAAACTCCTCTCTTTTCATCGTCATTCTCTTAAAAAAACCTACACGATTTTCATCAAAACTCAAATTTCATCGTCTCTCTTCCAACATCAACTCTTTCAACCTTACTCGTTGAAGCTTCATCATCACGTTTGAAGTGCGTAACTCACCACTGAAATGTTGTTTATCACTAAAAAGGTGTTAGTTTTAGTAAATGTTCATAGAAATGGAAATACTACTAAAATGTACTATCCATAGTTCTTACAAAATAAAAACAGTGTTACGTTCTACCTAGAAATAGTGTTGTTATTCTTGAAATGTTTTTTTCTTGAAATAGTATTACTCATGATAATTCATCATAACTTATTATTTTACTTAGTAAGATCTATATTTCTAGTTAATAATTCTAGTGATGTGGCTTTAAAATTCATGTAGGTGTCTCTGTTATATGCTGTTATTTTTATTAATTTAAATAGACATGGGCGATTCGACAAACATCTCTCATATAACATCATTACTACAAAAAGTAAATGAAAAACTAGAGGTGTCGTGATGTTGACGAAGGTAACAAAAGCCCACAAAAGCGGTGTTTGCTTCCCAGTTAGTTTTGATGTAAGAACCGGTAAGGCTTCTGGTGAACATACTGATGATTTTATAGGTTATGTGGCAGTACAAGGTAGAAGCAAAGTGATTATATTGACTATAATTGGAATGACTTGACGGTGATATAAAAGATAACATATGGACTCACATTGCGGTATTTATTCTGAGTTTTATGATTTGTTCTACAGGTATAGATGACCATTTATTTTTATTTAGTTTAATATAATATCAACTCTATTGTATAAACATATAAGTGTTTATTATTCTAGAGGATAATATGCTATAAAAAGAAATGACTTGGATATGCTGGTGAGCGTCGGAGGGGCTATAAGATACAACCCACGCATGATTATATTAAATATCCAAGTGATAACTCAGAACCGCCATACGTGAAATATCCATTTATTGATAAGAAAGTTTGAGAGAATTTTGTAAAGTCTCGCACCACTCGTGATTTCTTGGCTAAGAGTAAAAAAGGAAAGGAGAATAGAGGTAGAAATATCTATCCACATAGATTGTCTCGTGGATATAACACTACGACAAATAACACATTTTTATGACAAATTTTTCACCTCGAACATGTCAAAACCGAGTGTATAGGTCCTGCGAGTGACATGTTTAATTATTAAAAAAACAACATTTTCCCTCGGTAGGTAATATAACTGTAAGTGAGCGCCAACTTTTCTCCATAAAAAATAATAATCAACCTATTGCCTTGGTGTTTATGAAAACAGAGGGAATATAGCCATAATGAAATACGCTTCGCTTTCAATCTTCCCTAGTTAACTAATTTTTTCATTTTTTTTCTTGTTAATTAGTGATTCTCAAAAATTATGTTATCAATGAAAAGGAATAGGCAAAAATATGAAAGGAAATATTTCATTAATTAAAAACAGGACAACAAATAACTATTCCACATGTTCAAATTTCCAACTCCACTCAACTACAATAGTATCACTATTAACTATCTCTAATTGAGAGAAAAGTTCATAAAAAACTCTTCCATATGGTATGAGGAAATCATTTCCTCCCTAGAGATGATTATCATTTCCTCTAAGAAGTTAAAAATGGTAAGAGGAAGATTAACTCTGATGTTCTTGGTAAGGAATAACAAGAGATGCTTGTCATCCCAAGTAAGTGTTTCCAGTTGGATCTCTCTTGGACAGAGATTTGACACTAGAAGTTGATACTAAACATTTCCAATTGGTCATAGAGTAGCAGGACTGCTGAGATTATCGTTGTTGGCATAAATTAGGAGAAGGTGATCTAAGTAGGCATTGTTGAATCTATAATGTTCAACACAACAACCTTCCTCTTCACAGTTTATTGTCTGAGCAATAAGTGACTGAGTAATTGTGATAGGAGAGCCATTGATATAGGATTGGATTGACTCATCATCATTACCAGATGGCCCAACTGAGGCATTTAACCAGAAATATTTAACGAGATTAATGTAGATCGGTCCATAAATAATGTTAAAGTAATCGTTCAAATTTTGTTTGCAAATAGTTTTCCTTAGATCAAAACTTTTTTCTTTCAAATCATCGAAATCAACAAACTTTTCATTGATAAGGAACAAAGATTTTTATCATGATAAACTTGAACAGAAAATGATTAATGAAAAAAGAAAACAAAGGGAACTAGAGATGGGAGATCCTTTAAGAATCCTAGATCGCAGTCCATCTCCACCATCATGCCATGAGAAATGGAAGAGGGCGCATCAAAGATTAGGTGGTGAGTATACATCAGAGGCTACATGTGAAGTGGATGAAAAGATTGTAAGTAAATACTTTTTCAATATTATTTATTTTAGTTTATTCAAATTGGTAAATATGAACTTTTATATGTGTTATAAGATGTATTGGTTTAACAATCCAAAATTAGGGTATCTTCGTTCCAAAAGATAGTCATGAAATCTTGGTAGAAGTGATTGGAACTGAGGAGCATATTCGGTGTGTTCGGTGTATTGGAAGAGGCGTCAGTTTAAAGTTATATTTTGGACCATCACAATCAATTAATAAAGCAAATCATGTGAGAGAAATTGAAGAGATAGTTGCTAAAAAGTTAGGGTGGTATTAGAGCGGGAGTGAGAGAAGTGGACTCAGGAGACGATGGAGAAGTGAACTGAGGAGAAACATGGGAGTGTGCATCTGGAAGAGTAGGAAAGCATGTTAAAGGAGAAGCATGAGAGGATGTTGCAAGAGGAGTGAGAGAGGGTCCAGGAGAAGCGAGAGAGGTTGGCTGAGGAGGAGCGAGAGAAATTGTTCGAGGAAGTACGGAAGAAGTGTACCCGCGATGTGATTAGGGTATCAGTATAAGTTAAAAATTTTGTGTTGTATGTTATTGTTATTGTTTGTGTGTTTTAATTTTGTATTGTATTTGGTTATTTTTATGATACATAAATTGAAATGAATAGGTGCACTCAACCACCCAATTTCAAATCAGTTGTACATACCTAAGAAAGTAGTTGAAATTTTTTTTTATAGCTGGTGTAAGTACGAAAGATAGTTGTTTTGTCCTGCGGTATAATATTGAGATTACACCAACTCAACTAGATAACACTTAGAGACTATCAAAGATGAAAGAAGAGATTCCAGACATCTGCGATTTTATTACATTAAAACATGAACCAGAACAAACTTATATACTTCCTAAGAGCTGTGTTATGGAATTTTTGAAGGCAGGTAATTGGCTGGACATGACTATACTATAATTGTGATGCTCGTAAGTATAATTTTTGCAGTGATTTCATTTTATATTCATTCTTCTCATACTTTAACATAAATATTTGGAGTTTGTATTAACTTTTAATTAGTATCTTGCA
This sequence comes from Lathyrus tuberosus, assembly GCA_022829125.1. Taxonomy (NCBI): domain Eukaryota; kingdom Viridiplantae; phylum Streptophyta; class Magnoliopsida; order Fabales; family Fabaceae; genus Lathyrus; species Lathyrus tuberosus. Next base: position 4,962,771 of record JALAZF010000191.1, read on the forward strand.
TGAGATGTGTGTTGAAAGGTAATTAATAAAGTATTGTTTCTTAAATCCATTGAACATTCAATTTCTAGATATGGTACCAAACACTATCAAGATATACATACAAAATAAGTTGGTTAATGGCAATAAAGAATGTTATTTAGGACAGTTATACCCTGCGTGACTATATATTAATTTGTGTTTTCTCTTATAAATCAATTTTATACATATTATCAATTAATTTTAATGTTTATATAATTCGCATTGACAATTTGTTATTATATGTCTGAAGAAAAATGTTATAGTTATGTTATGCTCGTTACACTATAAACTTACTGAAAGATGCATGATGTTTTGAGGGGGTAAGTTATATTATTTGTAATTCTCAAATTTTACCTTTAGATAGAAACTCACCTTTGAGGAGGAGGAGGAGGAGGAGGAGAAGAAGAAGAAGAAGAAGAAGACTCTAAGGATTAAAAGCTCCTGAAATATGTGAAATCTAAAATAAAAGGAGAATAAATTCTCAATTAAGTTAGCAGATGTGCACTCTGATGGTAAATGAATTTTGTAGATTAGGTTTTGAATGGGAAATCCATAATAGTGTTGCTTTGAGGTTAAATACCTCATAATTTTTCTCAATCCCTAAAGCTTGGGCATCCTTCTTTGTGCAAACATTAGAGGACGCATCTAACCAATCTGAGTCTGTTGTTAAGCGGTGCTTAGGTTTATTAGTTGTTTTACATAGGGAACCTATTGATGTAGGTAAGTTAATTGCTAGAAATATTAAATACATGGGTAGCTCCCCACAATGAGCTAGTGGACATTTTTGTGTGATTAACAAATTATGTAGGATAGTTAAAGTTCCCACTCACGAAGAGGATGAGATGATCAACACAATAGCTCCAATAAATAAAAGAGCAATGAACACGATACAGGCAAGACCGCTCCATGGAAGAATACAACAAGAAGAACAGGATCAAGCACACCGACCAAATCAAGCCTAAGAAGGATCAAATCAAGAATTCTACATGCCAAATATGCAACCTAATCAACAACCATCAAATCATGACCGAATAATGAAAACACATGTAGTGGGCATGACAAGGGGGGTCAACGAGATCTTAAAAACCTTGTATGCTGAACCACCAAGGTTTAGCCCAATTTTTCAAGACTCCTACAAGCCAACCAATTAGCTGGTACTCGATCTCTAGATACCTTAGCTAATAAGGTTTGAGCCAAATTATTCCATTGTTTACTTTTTCTTCTATTTAGTGTATCCATGCAATTGTGTTTTATAGAATTTGCGACTTTTCTGAATTACTTTATTGGTTGAATAAATACACACTAAGGCAATTTTTTATTATAAACTCTGAGCCTTTTCAAGCCAACTTGATTTTAGTGTTATATTCTTTGCAAACCACTTTGAGCCTTAGCCATTCTTTCGGTGACATAGCCAAATTATTAGCCCATGACTTGAAAGATTAAATAACTTCACCATCTCTTTGAATTTAGGTAGAATTTTTTAGTTTCTTTGTTGCAGACAAAAGAATAAGTTTAGGGTTGCTCTTGAAAGTGAGCAAAGTTTGAGTTTGGGTCGGGGAACTAGAGAAACTGGTCAAAAATTAAAAAAAAAATGAAAAAAATGAAGTTAAAATAATTTCTTCAAAAAAAAGAGAAAAAAAAAGAATGAAAAAGACCATATATGGTAACAATAGAATAAAGCAAAGAGTTGTGTGAAAAGAAAATTTATAGCACAAGGAAAACTAGGTACCTAACTACAAAGATTTAAGTATACTCTCCCAAATTAGCCTACATTGACATAAGCCCCATCGCAATCCAAAAAGGCCTGAAATAGTGTGTTTAAACAACTTTGATTTACTTTTTTAGAAACTTTTCAAATTCAATATAAGAAGCTTTTGCATGTTATTGAAAGATTACCCTGTCATAGTGAGTGAAATCATAGTGAGATGAGAGGCAATTAAGTTAAGTATCATTGTATTGGATGTATTTTTCGAATCTTCTTGATTGAAGCTGGGAACAGAAGTAATGATCTGGTAATAAAACTTCTTAAAGATGATGTTCATCAGTTATAGTTAGCATGTTATTTTTCTATTGAAATTGTAGTTGCATGCAAGTTACTTGAGGACAAACAACATATTAAGTTTGGGGTTGTGATGATACTTTGTCATTACATGTTTTTCACGAGTATTTGGAGTGATTTGATGAAATATCAAGTCAAGGGGAAGGAAAAGTGCCAAGGAATAGTCAAGATTGGCCAAATGAAGAGAATTGGAATAAATAGTGAAAATTGAAAAAAAATGAGCACAAAGGGACGAAAATCACACTTGAAGAATCGTGGGTGCGATACATGTGACGCCCCCAATCTATACCCCCAATTTAAGAAAGCGATAAAAATAAAATTCAAAATTTCGTCAGAGTATATTTAAAATTCACAGCATAGACCGAGGGGGTCACATCAATTTGAAACAATACATACAACACCTGCTCATAAAGATATGCAACAGTGGGGTAGCAATCAATAAAGGAACTTAGTTCCTTACACCCACATATTCAAGTACAGAATAAAAGCAGAAAATCTGTACTGAATCTCATATATATATATATCACATAAAAAGTTTGTCATACATCAAGCTATACATGTACAAGCCAAAAGATATATATACATGATACACAATAATCACAAACGGCCACCCTAACTACCCGGTGTCACATATCAGAGCCGACCGACAAAAGAATGAAGACGCAAAGCTTCATAAAAAGACCTCCAGCAACTCTAATCTGCAATGCCTCATAGAACATTATAAAACAGCAGAAGGGTGAGAAAAACAATCATAATACAGTTGCATATAATTATATATTAACACAAAAATGCACATATAGATTTCTCACCACAACATACAACAGAATCCAAATACCACACAACATCATACATATTTCATTTATCTAACACCAATGCTTATTAATCGTACACAATGCAATTATCACCAAGAATATCAATTCATCAATTCCACACATGATTATTCCATTCACAATTCTCACACATAGTCAATCATATTTAGGATTTATGCAAATGCACAGAGACTGACACAACAACTCTATGCACATGCCATGCGGTACCGACTTCCAATATTTCTCATCACTAGTTTACTCAGGAACTATTAGAACCATCGCTCGTTACTTAGTGTAACTCCCCGTCGGGCATACGATGTTCCCCGTCGCTTTCGGTCCTCTTTGTATAAGGCTCACGACGTTTATGGATCGCTTTAGGTCCTCTTTGTATAAGGCTCACGATCCGGTCGCTCACACCCCACATAGGCACACGATCGTCTATAACCATCGCTTTCGGTCCTCTTATTTTTAAGGCGATTCATACCTCTTATTTTTAAGGCTCACGATGTTATAGCAGATTCCCTCTGGAATCAATCCGTCACTCAGGACGTCACAACAATGCATATCATGATGCTTGGCATACAATGACTCATGACATTTAATATGCACACATAAATGCATTCATCTACATCACCAAAATCACACTTTGCACTTATGCCTAAAACAATGCATTTAATTACCATACGGCCACAAATCATCACAACACCATTTAAACACATGCATTTACATCATACAATAGCACCTTGAATGATACACATCAATTACGCACAATTACAACGACAAAAGTCGACAAACCGACACTATTCCAAATTCCTGACATAATTAAATTGGCTAACAATTTTCAAATCATCATAATAAGAAAGTACAGCTCAATAGCTTTCCAACGATACCAAGAATGTAAAAATTGGATAAACGGAACCCAAGTTACGAAAGAAAAACGAAAACGATATTTTGAAAAGTCCCATTTTACCATTCTCCTGCCCGTACGCGTAGTACCCTGAGCCATACGCGTACGACCCTGATTCCTCGCCATTCCATACGCGTAATGCCAAAGGTCATACGCGTATGGGCAGAGACCCATTTTTTCCAAAATTCACATTTAAAAGTCCATACGCGTAGTGCCCAACACCATACGCGTATTGCCCTAAAATGTTACGCGTACCATACGCAAATGGGCAGATGGCCGAGCAAAATGAGAATCCATACGCGTATTGGCCCAAGACTCGTCCATGTTACGCGTATTTCCAAGGCCCATACGAGTATGAACATGCCCCATACGCGTATGACCTGGAAAAACCAGAAAAATTCTGCATGTTCTTGCTGTTACGGATTTCAACCCAAAATCCTCCAAATCATCATCCAATACTCAGAAAAACACCAATTTGAGGTATAACAATACATACCCAACATGTATAAACAACAAGGAACACAACAACATAAGTTTAAACACATTTGAAATCAATTTCTACCAATTTCTAAACATTATGATTTTTACTATATTTATCATTTCAATCCAATAACAATCACAAACACACATACATAATCATATACAAGCATATAATAATCAAGTTTCGCACCCTTACCCGATTAAATCGATTCTAGAAGTTGATTTCTTGAATTTCCAAGTTTTTCTCACTTTTCTTCTCTTCTCCTCTTTTCTTCCCTTTTTCCTTCTTCTCTTTTTCTTTCTCTCTATTTTTCTCTCTTTCTATTTTTCTATTTTTCTACTTAATGAAAAATATCATGAAATGAACAAAATACCCCCACACTCAAATATCTCGCAAACGTTCCCAAAACCCGATAAAATATCACAACATCGAAAAATAACATATTTCCAAATAAAAGTCGAAAATAAAATAATATAATAATAAAATAATCAAAACGACTAGATTAAATAAAAACTCACACAACTGGGGCGTTACAACTCTCCCCCACTTGGAAATTTTCGTCCTCGAAAATATACCTGAGACGAACAACTCTGGGTACGACTCCCGCATCCGACTCTCCAACTCCCAAGTCAAATTGCCCTCAGCAGCGCCTCCCCGCGCTACTTTCACAAGCGCAATATCCTTGCCTCTCAACCGCTTCACCTCGCGATCCAAAATCCTAACTGGTAATGCCTCAACCGTAAGGTTCTCCCTTACCTCAACTTCATCCATCGGAATCACATGAGACGGATCCGGAACATACTTCCGAAGCTGTGAAACATGGAACACATCATGCAAATTCGGAAGACTCGGCGGCAACGCCACCATATAAGCCACAACACCCACTCTCGCAGATATCTGGTAAGGACCAATAAATCGAGAAGTAAGTTTCTTCGATTTCAATGCACGACCAACACCCGTCACCAGTGTAACTCTCAAAAATACATGATCACCCTCTTGGAACTCAAGATCTTTCCTCCTTCGATCATGATAACTCTTTTGCCTACTCTGAGACGCCTTCATTTTCTCACGAATAAGTTTCACCTTTTCCGTCGTCTGTTGCACCAACTCCGGTCCAACCACCGAATTCTCACCAGATTCGTGCCAACACAACGGTGTTCGACACCTTCGTCCATACAACGCTTCAAACGGTGCCATTCCAATACTAGAATGGAAACTGTTATTATACGTGAACTCAATCAATGCAAGATAACTATCCCACGCACCAACTTGTTCAAGAACACAAGCCCTCAACAAATCTTCCAATGACTGAATCGTTCTCTCGGTCTGTCCATCCGTTTGAGGATGATAAGCCGAACTCAATCTCAATTTAGAACCCAATGCCTTCTGTAAACTTTCCCAAAATCTCAAAGTAAACCTAGGATCTCGATCCGAAACAATACTCAATGGAACCCCATGCAACTTCACAATCACACTGATGTAAATCTCAGCCAACCTCTCTAAAGTAAAACTGATGTCAATCAGAATAAAATAAGCCGATTTAGTCAGCCTATCAATAACCACCCAAATAGCGTTATGCCCTCGCTGAGTATTCGGCAACCCTGTTACAAAATCCATGGAAATGCTGTCCCACTTCCACTCAGGAATATCCAACGGTTGCAACAAACCACTAGGCCTCAAATGTTCCACCTTCGATTTCTGACAAGTCAAACATGCATAAACAAACTGAGCCACATATCGTTTCAATCCAGACCACCAGAAAATCTTCTTCAAATCCTGATACATCTTATTCGCTCCCGGATGTATACTCAAATTACTCCGGTGTCCTTCTTCCAAAATCATCTTTTTCAACTCCGCATCATCAGGAATCAAATTCTACCACGGAACCTCAAAACACCATTAACATCCACTTTAAAATCCTCATTCACACTTTTCTCTCCAACCGTCATCAAGTCCACAAATTTCGCATCCAACTTCTGTTTCTCGCTAACGGTCAACAGAAAATCATTAGTAACCTTTAACATACCAAGCCTTACACTATCCGACGTCACTTCACATACCAAACTCAAATCTCTAAACGATTCCAAAAGTTTCCACTCTTTAACCATTAACACGGACATATGCAAATATTTCCGGCTCAATGCATCGGCTACCACATTAGCTTTACCAGGATGGTAATTCAAGCCAAAGTCGTAGTCCTTCAAAAATTCCAACCATCTACGTTGCCTCATATTCAACTCCTTCTGATCAAACAAGTATTTCAAACTTTTTTTATCACTAAAGACTTCGAATCTTGCACCATAGAGATAATGCCTCCAAATCTTTAACACAAAGACCACAACCGCTAATTCAAGATCATGAGTAGGATAATTTTTCTCATGAACTCTTAATTGCCTTGAAGCATAAGCCACAACCTTACCTTCTTGCATCAATACTCCGCCTAACCCAATTAAATACGCGTCATAATACACCACAAACGGTTCATTAGGATTCGGTAAACTCAAGATCAGAGCTGACGTCAATCTTCTCTTCAGCTCATTAAAACTTTCCTCACACTGAATATCCCAAATGAACGCTTTGCCTTTACAAGTCAACTGGGTCAAAGGAAGTGCTAGCTTAGAAAAACCTTCGATAAACCTTCGATAATAACCATCCAAACCCAAAAAGCTTCTAATTTCAGTAACGGATCTAGGAGCCTCCCATTGTAGATCTGCTTCTACTTTAGATGGATCCACAACAATACCATTACCTGAAATTACGTGCCCAAGAAAACTCACTTCTGACAACCAGAACTCACACTTGGACAATTTGGCAAAAAGCTTCCTTTCCTTCAAAACCTGCAAAACAATACGCAAATGTTCCGCATGCTCCTCCCGAGACTTAGAATAAATTAAGATATCATCAATAAACACCACCACAAAACGATCTAACTGCTCGTGGAAAATACGATTCATGTACTCCATAAACACACCTGGCGCATTAGAAACCCCGAACGACATCACAGGATATTCATAATGACCGTATCGTGTCCTAAAAGCCGTCTTCTGAATATCTTCCTCTTTCACCCTAATCTGATGATACCCAGATCTCAAATCAATCTTACTAAACACACAAGCATCAACCAATTGATCCATCAGATCATCAATTCTTGGAAGAGGATACTTATTCTTAATCGTCACCTTATTCAACTGGCGATAATCAATACACAATCGCATACTTCCATCTTCCTTTTTCACCAATAAAACTAGAGCACCCCAAGGAGAAACACTTGGCCTCACAAACCTCTTTTCTAATAATTCATTCAACTGCTTATTTAACTCAACCAACTCAGATGCCGACATACGATAAGGTGCCATAGATACAGGTCTAGTACCAGGAACTAGATCTATAGAAAACTCCACCTCTCTCTCTGGTGGCAAGTCCGAAATATCCTCAGGAAACACCTCAGGAAAATCACACACAACAGGAAACACATCAAGCGCAACTTGACTATCCACAGTCAACGATGCAAATAACCCAAACAACTGAGCTTCGTCCGCCAAAAGTTTCTTCAACTCTTTGGTAGATAAGAAACTCGAGTCTTCGTCTTCCTCAAGAGAAGGAAACCTTACCAGCTTATGATAACAATCAATATGAACCCGGTTGAATTGCGACCAATTCATTCCCAAAACCACATCTAAACCTTCCAACGGCAAACACACCAAATCCATCTCAAAGTCTTTACCATAAATGGTCAAAGGACAATTCAAACAAACCAAAGAAGTCGTTACTGACCCCATTGCTGGAGTATCAATAACCATCTCACCATCCATCAAAGACAACACAAGATTCAAACGCTTTGCGCACTCAGACGAAATAAACGAATGAGTCGCTCCAGTATCAATAATAGCAACTAAAGGCGTACTATTAATAAAACAAGTACCTATGATCAGACGGTCTGCACTTGAAGTCTGAGTTCCTGCCAAGAAAATACCTTCCCACTAGCTGGAGCTTGCTTCGGTTTCTGACACTTTGTACTAATATGACCAGGTTCACCACAGTTGAAACACTTAACCACATTCTTCCTGGCACAATCAGCTGCAACATGTCCTACACCTCCACAGTTAGAACACTTCCTCAAATCTTTCTCACATTCGGACTGACGATGTCCTACATCACCACATCTATAACATCTCAGAGGACCAGACATTCCTCCTCCACCTGACCTTCGATCAAAAGTACCCCTTTATTTACCTTTATCAGCTGGTGTCACGTACGGACCACCACGGAATTGTTGCTTCCCTTTCCTGTCACTCACACTCTTGAAATGAGTAGAACGAGCCTTACTATCCTCTTCATAAATCCTACAACATTCCAACAAATCAGCAAACCTCCTTATCCTCTGATAATCGATTGTCTGCTTAATCTCAGGACGCAATCCACTTTCAAACTTTACACACTTAGAAAACTCTGCAGTCGCTTCAGCATAATGAGGATAAAACTGCACAAGTTCCACAAACTTAGCAGTATAATCAATGACAGACATACTACCTTGTTTCAGTTCCAAGAACTCAATCTCCTTCTTTCCTCTTACATCCTTGGGAAAATACTTCCTCAGAAACTCCTGGATAAAAAATTCCCAAGTTACCTCATCATCACCAGCTTCTAACACAGGACGTGTACTAATCCACCAGTCATCCGCTTCTTCCTGTAACATGTGAGTTCCCAGTCTCACCTTACTGTCCTCAGCACAATCCATAACTCTGAAAATCCTCTCGATCTCTTTCAGCCAAATCTGTGCACCATCAGGATTATGTCTCCCTTTGAAGACAGGAGGTCTATTCTTTCTAAACTCATCGTTCTCTCTAGCATTAGGTGCACCCTGCACAGCCCGAGCCATAGCTTGCATAGCAGCAGCCAAAGCAGCATCATTCCTTCAAGCCATATTCTGTTCATTTCCAATAACAGCACTTATGGTTAAACAAACAGCCCACCCAAACACAACGACCAACAAGGGCTGACACAACTGACACGGACTGGCTCTGATACCACTTAATGTGATGCCCCCAATCTATACCCCTAATTTAAGAAAGCGGTAAAAATAAAATTTAAAATTTCGTCAGAGTATATTTAAAATTCACAACATAGACCGAGGGGGTCACATCAATTTGAAACAATACATACAACACCTGCTCATAAAGATATGCAACAGTGAGGTAGCAATCAATAGAGGAACTTAGTTCCTTACACCCACATATTCAAGTACAGAATAAAAGCGGAAAATATGTACTGAATCTCATATATATATATATATATATATATATATATATATATATATATATATATATATATATCACATAAAAAGTTTGTCATACATCAAGCTATACACGTACAAGCCAAAAGATATATATACATGATACACAATAATCACAAACGGCCACCCTAACTACCCGGTGTCACATATCAGAGCCGATCGAAAAAAGAATGAAGACGCAAAGCTTCACAAAAAGACCTCCAGCAACTCTAATCTGCAATGCCTCATAGAGCATTATAAAACAGCAGAAGGGTGAGAAAAACAATCATAATACAGTTGCATATAATTATATATTAACACAGAAATGCACATATAGATTTCTCACCACAACATACAACAGAATCCAAATACCACACAACATCATACATATTTCATTTATCTAACACCAATGCTTATTAATCGTACACAATGCAATTATCACCAAGAATATCAATTCATCAATTCCACACACGATTATTCCATTCACAATTCTCACACATAGTCAATCATATTTAGGATTTATGCAAATGCATAGAGACCGACACAACGACTCTATGCACATGTCATGCGGTACCGACTTCCAATATTTCTCATCACTAGTTCACTCAGGAACTATTGGAACCATCGCTCGTTACTTAGTGTAACTCCCCGCCGGGCATACGATGTTCCCCGTCGCTTTCGGTCCTCTTTGTATAAGGCTCACGACGTTTATGGATCGCTTTCGGTCCGCTTTGTATAAGGCTCACGATCCGATCGCTCACACCCCACATGGGCACACGATCGTCTATAACCATCGCTTTCGGTCCTCTTATTTTTAAGGCGATTCATACCTCTTATTTTTAAGGCTCACGATGTTATAGCAGATTCCCTCTAGAATCAATCCGTCACTCAGGACGTCACAACAATGCATATCATGATGCTTGGCATACAACGACTCATGACATTTAATATGCACACATAAATGCATTCATCTACATCACCAAAATCACACTTTGCACTTATGCCCAAAACAATGCATTTAATTACCATACGGCCACAAATCATCACAACACCATTTAAACACATGCATTTACATCATACAATAGCACCTTGCATGATACACATCAATTACGCACAATTACAACGACAAAAGTCGACAAACCGACACTATTCCAAATTCCCGACATAATTAAATCGGCTAATAATTTCCAAATCATCTTAATAAGAAAGTACAGCTCAATAGCTTTCCAACGATACTAAGAATGTAAAAATCGGATAAACGGAACCCAAGTTACGAAAGAAAAACGAAAACGATATTTTGAAAAGTCCCATTTTACCATTCTCCAGACCGTACGCGTAGTGCCCTGAGCCATACGCGTACGGCCCTGATTCCTCGCCATTCCATACGCGTATGGGCAGAGACCCATTTTTTTCCAAAATTCACGTTTAAAAGTCTATACGCGTATTGCCCTAAAATGTTACACGTACCATACGCAAATGGGCAGATGGCCGAGCAAAATGAGAATCCATACGCGTATTGGCCCAAGACTCGCCCATGTTACGCGTATTGCCAAGGCCCATACGCGTATGAACATGCCCCATACGCGTATGACCTGGAAAAACCAGAAAAATTCTGCATGTTCTTGCTGTTACGGATTTCAACCCAAAATCCTCCAAATCATCATCCAATACTCAGAAAAACACCAATTTGAGGTATAACAATACATACCCAACATGTATAAACAACAAGGAACACAACAACATAAGTTTAAACACATTTGAAATCAATTTCTACCAATTTCTAAACATTATGATTTTTACTATATTTATCATTTCAATCCAATAACAATCACAAACACACATACATAATCATATACAATTATATAATAATCGAGTTTCGCACCCTTACCCGATTAAATCGATTCTAGAAGTTGATTTCTTAAATTTCCAAGTTTTTCTCACTTTTCTTCTCTTCTCCTCTTTTCTTCCCTTTTTCCTTCTTCTCTTTTTCTTTCTCTCTATTTTTCTCTCTTTCTATTTTTCTATTTTTCTACTTAATGAAAAATATCATGAAATGACCAAAATACCCCCACACTCAAATATCTCACAAACGTTCCCAAAATCCGATAAAATATCACAACATCGAAAAATAACATATTTCCAAATAAAAGTCAAAAATAAAATAATATAATAATAAAATAATCAAAACGACTCGATTAAATAAAAACTCACACAACTGGGGCGTTACAATACACTCATCATGGTTGCGATGACGTCACATCTCGATCGCGACACAGAGTGGCACGGGCGCGATGAGTCACTTTTTTGGGCTTTATTTGACGCGTTGTTTTTCTATGCAACTTAGAAAATTAGGAGTTCTGCATTTTTTACTCAAAAGTGACGGCAAGGAGTCCCAAGAAGACAATTATGAGAACAATGAAAGTCATTAAAGGCCAAACTCTTCAAGGATTTCATATGCAATCATCTTCTTAACTCTTGGTATTTTATTGTATTACTATGAGTTGCTAAAGTACTATATATTAGTTTTTGTCTTATGAACTTATTTTGAACATGGATTATATGTTTAGTTTGATTTTTATGAATAATTGAAGTTATATTTTCTATTTAATTATCCTGGTTCTTAAATCTTAATGCTTATTATGTGTGGACGCGTTGATAATATAAATTTAAACGAGTAGGGATTACTGACCCTAAGCCTATGAGTATGAACTAGAATAATTAATCTACTTTTGCCGGTTGAATAAGAATAAAAGACTACTAGTTGTGGCTTTTGAATTAACGCACCGTAATAACGCATAATTTCACTTTCGCCGGCCAAATAGTGGTAGGAAATCACTAGTAGAAATTAGTCACCTATACACCATGAAATTGGATATGGTTGTTTTGTTAATTCGTCGGAAAAACTACTATTCATTTAATGCACTAAACATCAGCAGGAGATAAGCAAGGGACTCACGGAAAAACTAGTCGCTTTTCTTGTATTAAATTTTGAACAAATTTACTTTTAGTAAAATAAGTCGAACCCCCTCATCCTTTACTTTTTTAAAACACACAATTGTAATTTTGTTAAATAACAATTCATATGGATACGATCTTTATTTTTATTACTTCGATACTATCAATACACTTGTCAAAAAGTTATCGATGAGTAAATACATTTTTTAATTGTTATTCTCAAATTAATAAAGTTTGATTTAGAAATAAATATTGACTTTACTTTTTTTTTTAAATTTCAACTAATAAATTATTTATTTTTAAATTTAAATAATGCAATATATAAACTATTATTTTTCTAATAACAACAAAAAATTATGACAATATTATTTTAATTTGAAATTACTGATTTATTTTTCAACTTATTTTTGTTGTTGAAATCATAATAATCATGGTGTTTGTAGATACTTATACAAACACACTACAAATACAATTATAAAAGATGAAGCTATTTATGGCAGCAACAATAGTCATGTCTACACTCGCCGTGTAGACGATGCATTACACAAACAAGTAAACATGCATCATTATTACATTTTTTCGGCCCTTTGTACATACAGTATTGTTCTTCAAATCTAATAGGAGGATAATTTTCTCCTATAAAAAGAAAATAATATCATTAGAAAATGTTAGTGAATCATAAGATGAATTTGAAAGCAAACAATAGACAGAAAAATAAAACAAAACATGGAAATTCATTTCAAAAGATTATAGAAATAGTGTCACCTGATGCCAAGATTACAACAATGCATAGAATTGCAAAGGTATAATGGAGAATGTTAGCCATCTAAACTCAAATAACTTGACAATGGTGATATTTAAGATGACAATAAAAACCTTACAATATGCTCATATTTAAGATGACAACTTGACAAGAAAAGTTAATGGAATTAATTTAAAAGAAGGAAATGACATCATTTAATATATTATTTTTTTACTAACTAAAAACAAAATTCTTTGCCTGTTGATAATAATTGTTTTTTATTGGCCATATTTATATACGTATTTTTTATTTATTTATGTGTGTACTTTTTATTTATTTAATTATTTAGTCAAACATTTATTTATTTCTATGCAACTTTTCAATACAATTTACAACACTTTTAATTTATTATTTTTTCTTTGGACTTGTTATAATGAGAATACATAAATTATTAATAAATTAGTAAAATCATTGGTACTCCTTACTTCATCTTTTATCTTTTTCTAATAATGGTGAAATGGTAAAAAATGACAATTATTATTTGATAGAAGGAGTACTATTTAAAAGTTTTTCTTACTCAAATCTAGGAACATACAGATAACCAAAAGTACATGTGTAGTAATTTTTAGTAAATAAAGACGTTGTTAAAGAGGTAGTTCATAGGAGGGGAGAAGCTATTGTATCTGAGTAATTTTTAAGTTGTAGTTACCTTAGTCTATCACGGTACTAAAGTACTTATAATTCCATGGGCTTAGATCCTAATTTTTTTAGGATACCGCAACCACTATGGGATTGGTGGCTGTTTCCCTAAATTCAAGAAGTGCAACTAAACTCTACGACCACTTATGTGACGTTCGTGGACCCAATACACGTTTTACAGATGATTGCGCGTTATGGATGGATACAACTAAGTCCCAGACGACGTATTCGGAGAAGAGGCGCTCTATCAGAAAAAAGGGCGCTCGAGATAATAATGGGTGATTTGAGAAGGACAATGAGCTAAGTGTATGGCGCCTCGCCTCCAGAGTCTCTTCCAATTACACCACTACACAATCCCTCAAACACGAGGGTTCATTGAGGCCGAATTATTTTAACCCCTGACTCACCTCCAACATTCCACATGATCCTTGTCGAAGCTTTATTTCTACCTTCAGTTCTCGAAGCTTCTGATGAACCTCTGGACGAGGTTTATTTGAGCTTTCTTGGAGAGACTTATTTGAGTCCCTCATATGAGACTTAGTTAAGTCCCCCAAGCAAGACTTAGTTGAGTCTCTCAAGGGAGACTTAGTTAAGTCCCTTCTGACGAAACTTAGTTGAGTCCCTCATGCGATACTTAGTTGAGTCCCTCGTGATGAAACTTAGTTGAGTCCCTCAGGCGAGACTTACTTAAATCCCTGAAGCGAGACTTAGTTGAGTCTTCCTGGCGAGACCAAGTCAAGTATTTTATGCAAGACTTAATTGAGTCCCTCAAGCGAGACTTAGTTGGGTCCCTGTTGATGAGACTTAGTTAAGTCCCTTAGGCGAGACTTAGTTGATCTTCTCAGCGAGACTTACTCTAGTCCCTCCTGATGAGACTTAGTTAAATTCCTTAGAAAAGACTTAGACAGATCTTTGTAATGCCAGTTCTCCTATGTGGCTAGGATTTTCTGTGGAAATCCAATAATTCAATTACCCCGTAAGGAGACAAGGATCATCCTATGGAAGTCCAACAATGTAATTACCATATATAGTGGCAAGGATCTTCCTGTGGAAGTCCAATAACTTAATTACCATGTAGGATGACAATGATCTTCCTGTAGAAGTCCAACAATTCAATTACCCCATAGGGCGACAAGGATCTTTCTATGGAAGTCTAACAATTCAATCACCCTGCAGGGCGACAAAGATCTTTCCGTGGAAGTCCAACAATATAATTACCCATAGGGCGGAAAGGATCTTCTTATAGAAGTATAACAATGAAATTACACCATAGGGTGACAAGTATTTTCTTGCAGAAGTACAACAATGTAACATGATAGTCAAATCATACTAACTTGTTGCAAATATCATAGTCTCTTACAAGAGTTTTCCTACATAGGTGAATCACTCTCCTACCAATTAACTATAATAATATCTCAGATTGACTGAGTTCCATGTTCTAGGAATGAGCCATCCATTCAATTCTTCAGGAAACTTAGACCAGTTCCTTGGTAGAAAACCAGGATCAAGGGGAAGTTTTATTTCAGGAAACTTAGACCAGTTCCTTGGTAGGAAACCAGGATCGAGGGAAAGTTTATGTCAGAAACTGAGACCAGTTCCTTGGTAAGAAGGTCAGGATCGAATGGAGGTTTCACCCTTTTCTAAGCATCATTGTTTAGCAAAAGAAGATGGATGCGCAAACTGCCGTCCATAACACCATCAAAATTTTGGGTATTCCGATATTTAATCCTCTTGCACCCCGAATATCCGAATACCTTCGCCATTCACACCTTCGGGTCCAAGAAGATTAAATAGGGGCATCTGTCGTACCCCAAATTTTGACCACTAAGATTTCCCATCATTGTGCAAATCATCATCACAATATGGATGTACCTTCATGCCTCATCAATCTCCTCAAAGATGGGTGAGTATTCACTACAACTAAGAATTAGGGTTTCAAGCCCTCTCAGAGCTCTTAGACAAAGGATCAATCAAGAAATGACATGATCTTAAACTTGTCTAACCTCTCAAACACCCACATAGGATCAAGAGGACTCCCACATCAAGAATCAGGCACAAGGTTGCAGCATTCCAAGTGGATCAAGCCTCAAGATCGACAGTGTCGCCAAATTAGGGTTTTGGTCGACCAAGACCTCCAGATGAAAATTTTCATCTGGGCATGAGCCAATGCTTCAAAGTAAAACCTAAGATACTCCAAGGGACCTCATGGACCCAATCATCAAGTTAATTTAGCCTCAGGGGAAGCATTCATCAAAAATCAGGAATTAGGGTTTCTTGACCTAATTCACCCCTAAGTTGACTTTTGGGACAAAACATGAGCCAAGACCTCAAGACATGATTTGAGGGTCTCTAACACACTATATTGATCCATTTGCAATAATGGATTGATTCAAGAAGTTTGATCAACAAGTTTCAATTTCATTAGGATCGCCATTAGGGTTTCGAGGGAAAAGTCAGTTGTACCTTTGACTTTTGACTCAGACATGCTCCCAAACCTTGGTACATGATTCAATACACCCTATAACACCTATGGAACATATCCCTCAAGTTTGATTTAGGTCAAGGACTTGATTTCATAGAGGACCGCACAATTTGGAATTCATCTGGTAAAAAGTCAATTGTGTACAAAAGTCAAAGTTTGACTTTTTGAGATTTTTCATATTTATGGTTCTTTAACCCTAAAATGATGTTAATGTGTGATTTGAATCATCATTCATCAAGAAAAATCAAAGAAAGTGGGATAACTTACAAAAGGGGTAACCATAAAAATTTAGAATTTTTCTAAGTTATGAAATAAAGTGGCTAGGGTACCAACTTCCAAGGACCATAACTTGAGATCCAAGCAACCATTTTGGATGAGCGAAAGATGGATTTGTAGACCTCATGGCATACTTTAGAAGTGTCAACTACACCTCATTCCAATTCCTCATAGATTTCAAGTTATGTTTGGATCAAAATCACTAAAAACATGAAAATGCATCATTTTTCAACACTTAGACAAAATTCTCTCCAAGACAGATTTTGTTGAAAACACCAAAACTTGTGAGGTTTTTTCACATAGTTGGAAGTGGATTCAATTCCAAAGGTAAACATAAATGTTGTTGCAAATGTTGCTAAGAATTCAAAGAACTTATCGGCATGAATTGATTCAACTTGAGCCAAGAGAAATCCATGCCCAAAGTCATGCTGCTGCAACTGTTTTGGAAAAATCAGTTTGTGTGATTTCTTGCCACACATGATTTCTAAATCAAAACCAAGGATCCCTATGCCAAAGTCATCTAATCTGATCCTAATCCAATTGATCCAACCTGTAAAGCTAAGTCAAAAAGCCAAGGGATCTTCCAACTTGAGATTAATGCATTTTGGCACATTATGCCTTGAATTCAAAGGAATTTATGTGAAATAGGACACTTTAAACAAAGCCACTCTACTCAGTCAAGATGCTCACTTAAAAAACAATTAAAACATCTGAAGAATGTGGATTTGGTCAAGGCATAGTCATGCTCTTGGGAGAGGCTAGGTTGCCTTGCATGAGAAGAAATGCCACCAAGCCAAAGCCATTGAATGTGATCTGATCCAGCAACCATTCACTATTCGTCCAAGACAAGAGTTGATCCACTTTAAATAGAGGTCCTAATTGATCATTCAAATCACCCCAAAGCAGCTGATAACATTGCTTTCTCTCATTCTCTCCTTAAGTGCCAAAAATTCCATATTTTGAGCAAACACTATCGGGTTTTGAGTTGCAGCCTCAAGCAACTCAAACCAACTTCTCAAACACATCACTTATGATGTATATGAGATGTTCAAACACTTAAACCATCTCTGTAACACCTCTAACCCAAAATCACTCTTTAACTAGCCCATTAAGCATCCATTCTGCAACTTGGATACCAAAACTTGACCAAGGCAATTTCCAAGGGGTCCAAAGGTTAGAATCTACTCCATAATGTAATACCCCAAAATTTGCCCTCTCATTTCTTCATATCATTTAGCATGAGCTTTCATTTCATTGCATTGCATTCAAGCATAGAAAAATAAAACATTAAGCATTGCATTGCATTTGCATAAGGACATGTGATCAAGGCATCTTCCTTTGGTTTGATCTTTCGTATTCAAAGGAGTATCAGCGTGCATTCAAAGATAAGTGTTTAGCTTCAAGTCAAAGATGATTGTTCAGTTGCGATCCTATTCAGGTGGACGTTTGACCTAATCATGGTCAAACTACCAAGAGGTTGTTTCATATTCAGATTACCTGTATCAGTGGCTATTTCTTAGGCGGTGTGTATTCAAGGTCGAATCATTATAGGTAAAATTCACCAGGTCAACAAACAGTGGTTCATGTGAGGTTTGATCCAGAAGATCATAAGTTCATAAGATGATTCACTCAGAGGGTTGTTATTGCAAGTTGTTCATAAAGGGTTATGTGCATTTAATCGTGATGCTGTTAAAAGCTTGGAATTTGTGTGATTTGGTTATCCATCTTTTAAAAACCATTTTTATTTATCCATTTTGAACCACTTCTATATCCATTTTAATTTCATCTCATACTTAAACAAATTCCAAATCCAATTGTTCACTCACATATCCATTTCTATTTCTTTTTGCCCGTATTCTATATCCATCAACCATTTTATCCATTTAATTTCAATTCCATTTCTCAAATAAATCCATTTTAAACTCTTTTTAATTCAAACCAAATACCCATTTTCTTAAACCAATTCCAATTATCCAAGTTTAATATCCATTTTATTCTTTACACCCAATACGGATTTATTGTTTTGTCCATTACCAAACTTTATTCCACATCCATTAGCCAAAGATCCAAATTTCAAACTACAAATCTAGTCCCAAAACAATTACCCAAAAAGAGTTTCATTATCCATTTTAAAGTCTAAAAAACCCATTTTTTTCCAAATACCATTTCTAACCCAAAATAATATACACACAAGTGAACCCAAAATTACCAACTGCCTGGTTATAAGTCACACGCTTTGCAATCTCTACCATCTTCCTATAGAAGGCACCGCCAACAAAAAATCAAAATCAGAGAAGATAAATGTTTTTTTATGTCAAAACCACAAGCAATGATGTCCTTCGCATTCTCGCAAACCAAGTCCACGTCATCTTTTAGCAAAAGAAAAATACACAATTCATTGATGATAGGTGATGGTACAAAAGCTTACCGCAGAAAATATATAACAGAGTTTCTCAGATCAGAATTTGACAACTCCATTTTTCTAGCAGAACTAACATTTTCTTCAACAAACTTCTAATAGAATCTTTAACTGCTAACAAAAAAAAAACTCTCTAACAGAAAATGGATGAGAAAAAAAATCGAACAGAAATTCAGAACTCTCTCTCCTCAGATTCATGTTCATCATCAATCTTCTTCCATTCTCCACCTGCATTCTCTCTGAATCCTCTATCTTCATCCATCACCTTCAATCTTCTTCTCTAGATCTCTTCACCTCCATCTTCAATCATCAACTCCCAGAATCACCATTATCATTTTCAAACTCCTTGCTCTTAATCCATAGAAACACTGCAACTTTCCTTGAGCTTCCCGCCACGACGCCGCACATATTCATTAGCTTCATGTAACATCATCATCACCGATAAGCTCCAATCATCATCTTCCGTTTCTTCCAAAGACCTTCATCAATCTTCCTCAACGAAGAACCTGCAAAAAGCATAAACAATTCAGCATTCAAGAATTCGCGATCTCGTAAAAGCAATTCGTACGCAACATCACAGAAATTCAAATCATGACAAAGTCAACAGCGATTCAACAATTCACACATTTCCAATTCTTGCATCAACAACAACATTTAGAAAGACTACACTCAAAGAATCGAAGAAGGAGATGAAGGCGAAGTGAAAAGCGTGGCCGGATTCAAGAACGGTTACCTCAAGGGAGTCGTAGCAGAGCGCATCCATGTCGCACCTTCGATCGTCATCATCTTCATCATCAACTCTGTACCGGAGCAAATCGCAACAACAACCGCGAAGATTGCATCAAATCTACGAATCCTCATCCGTCAGCGTATCAACACAGTAACGTCAATTTGAACCACAATTTATGTTGAATTGTTTGATGGTTATGAACTTGGGTTGATGAATCAGATCCGAGTCATAGTGTGCGAGTGTTAGATCATTGCTAGTGGCTGAGATGATTTTTTTTAGTTTCGAAGTGATACGAACGATTTGAGCCGGACGGAGGAAGGTTTTCGCCGGCGTCGAAGGAGATGAGAACAGAGGGTTTCGTGTGCGATGGCTTTTTGTTGTGAAACAAGGAGGAGTTTGAACGATTTCCGGTTGAGTGAAGACAAGGGTGGCAAGTATGTTACCGGCGGTGGATTATTGAGTGGAGAGAGAAAGGTGAGTGACTTGTTGAAGGAGCATGGTCGGCCGAGATGAAAACGGAGAAGTCACAATGCGGTGGACTTCCTTTCAGGCAATGTGTAGATCTTGAGCATTGAGGGAAGGAGACTGAAACAAATTGAAGCAGGTTAAAAGAAGAAGAGAAGTAGGAAGGGGATCGACGGCGTGAGTATGCAGCTGATGCCTTTTAGGTTTAGAGAAGAAACTTGAAACCCACAATGCAGCGGACCGGGTCTAGGCCCATGTTGTCATTGGTTTTTTGCTCTCCTCACCCATGTCCACCTCTCACACCCCTTTACTGTAGCCACTTAGCTTTAATTCTTGATAATGGTTTTGTATATTAGTTTAGATTGTTGATAATTGTTGACTACGAATTTTTCTTTTTAATTAGATGTTATTTTGCAAATTGGCATCTAACTATAGTTTAGATTGATGTTTGGTTTTTGATTAATTCATAATCTTCAGTAAAATTCTTTAGAGTTAGTGTTTAACTTTAGAATTATTCTTTAGCATTTGGTTGGCTATTATGAACTAAACTTGAGTCAATTCTAGATTAAAGCTTTAATTTTGTTTTTTGAAATAGAAATTAACCTAAGCTTTCAACTTTGACTATGTTTTGATTTTAATGCTAATATCAACTAATCTTTAGTGGTTTCATTTGTTAGCTTTGTTGATGGTTTTTACATAGATTTTGACTAATTGTTGTTTACATTTTAGCATTGATTTCAATTACTTCTTATTGACATTTCCTTTTGATCTTAGTTGCCCACTTTGGTTATTTCCATTTGAATTTGGACTAACCTTCGAGTTTGTTTTGTAGTGTTTTACACTTGATTAGCTAAATATAGAAGTTGCTGTATACATAGCTGCTGTGAACAAAAAGTGCTGTAGAATATTGTTATCCTGGCTGGCTGCACATACCTGTCCTGTTCTGGAAATAGTAGCTGTTATAGACTGTTTTTACTTGTTGCTAGTTTTTACAGCTATGCATGTACTGGAGCGCTGTTGTTGCTGCTGTTTAGGATTTATTGCCTTGTTTTATTGTTTTTTTAAGAGCATTTGGTTCCATGCCTTTCACGGATCCGTTTCACTTTCTAACACTTTTGCCTATTTATGCTAGATCACTAGAAGTTTGCCGGTTTGCTAATACTTTGCTTATGGTGCTACGGATCGATATCCGTTCGGTATTGCTTCTCTTCTTTTTTACTAATTCCGCATTTTTTCCTTTTTTATGCCATGAGAAGTAGGATTGGGAGTCCGTGCCACTTGGCCGGCAATGATGGAAGTCCTCAAAGGAGGCTCTGTTTGTGATTGTTTAATATTGTGCCTGAAGACCTCTATTAGGCATCCCATTCCCATTCTCCCTGGCAAGACCTCCAAGAAGGTAATTGACGGAAGTTAGGGTTCGCAATCGACCCCCGTTATTCTAGTTGAGTCGTTCTTAGCTATCATTACATGATTGAAGCTTTGAATATCACCTGCTCCTGTTATCGAGTCCGTCAAGTGGAAGAAGGGTTTAGTAATCAAACCCCCACGCCTTGTCTATAGCTCGCATTGATCGATGCTGATGCTTATGTGATCTGATTCACATCTTCCTTTCTTACTCTGCTCTCCATGGTTCTTGATACTTTTGGAAGAGTACACTTATTTCCCACAGCTAGCTTGTTTGCCTCGGTTGATATGACCCCTTGGCTAAAGCTTCCTTTTTTTTTTTACTTTGATTGTGTGACATTGTTGTTGACTAACACTGTTTATTCTTTCGATTGCTCTTAGTTCATTTGGTGATTGATTTATCCTGTGTTTACTTGTCTGATGACATGATCTCGTAGGATTCCTCGCTCCACTTAATTTTTGATTAAGTCGGAGGTAGGAGAGACATTAGGATAGCAATCCATGCATGACAACATTAGGTAGACTGCCTTCTCTTTCCTTTAGACTTAGGGTTTCTTAAACCACATTAACCTTAGGACTTCCAAGCATGCTAACACTAGGGTATGTCTTAGTCTCCCCTCAGTTTTCACCTTTATCCGCCTTTGAGTCTCTTCTTCTCATCTTATAATAAAAGTAAAAAACACTTAATAAAGGTAGGCACTTATTGCATTTAGGCCTTTCATATAAAGAAAAGATTACAAGGGGTCTTCTCTTGTAATCTTAGAATGTGTAGCATATAGCCCATCTTGGGTCAATGTGTTAAACATTTGATCTTATATGAGGGACTTAAATGCAATACTTGTTGAAGATACAAATAAAAAACACTTCTTTATAATCAACAAAAACACTTAATAAAGGCATAACACCTATTGTATTTAGGCCTTTCATGTGGGAACAAGGAAGTGTGGGGTCTTCTCTCACTTTCTTGAAATGTTTAGCATACGTCCTGTCTTGGGTCGATATGTGAGGCATTCGATCCTATATAAGGGACTTAAATACAATACGAGTTACAGAACACCAAAAACATTCAAAACACTTCTTTCTTCTTAAAAGACAAAAACAAACAATAATGTCTTTCCTTCGGGAGTTCTTTCCTCATCTCATTCACTCCTTCCGTAAGGATGCGTCATTTCCGTTCTACCGCAAACAGGTAACGCCTAAGTCTCCCTACAGCGAGCTGCAACACCTAAACTGTTAGAACGCGAACGTTGACATATTCCACTAAAAAACACAAACAATCCATCCCTAGTGAGGGGAACTACGTCGCTCTGATTCTCATCTTCCCGATGAGATACGTAGGCAGTGGGGTAGGGCCGATTCGAGCACTTCTTTTATTTTCCCTACATTTGTTTCTTTTTCTCCTTTCCTTTTCCAGTTCCTTTTATAGTATCCTTCCCTTACACCCTTTTATCGAGACAAGCAAGCGTGGATCCCATCGGGTACGATGGATGCGAGGGGGTGCTAATACCTTCCTCTCGCGTAACCGACTCCCGAATCCAGTTCTCTTGGTCGCAAGACCATGCTCTTTCCTTTCCTTCAGGTTTATATGGTGTTTCCTTTCCCTCTCTTGGGATAAATACACATTGTTGGCGACTCTGTTTCGGTGCCACTTTCGCGTTTGTACTTGGATGAAAATCCCGAGAGCGACACATAACATCCATTGGAGCTGTAGAGATCATCAAATCACTTCTGGAACACAGTTTGTGCAGAGATCCCATTTCAGCTAGCATCAAGGTAAGCCTAAAACTACATCTTCATGATCCATGCATATTTCTTCGCATGATACTTTTGCCAATTGCTTGTCATCATATGTTGAGTATTTCCCCTCAAAAAATTTGATCATAGTACTCACCAACATGTCTGCACGATTGCTTTTGCAAAATTAGGGTTCATACATTCATGTTGATATAACTTGCTGAACACTAAAAATAAATGAAATCAAATCTTGCCACCATGTTCCTTGTTAAAAAGCGCATGAAATTGGTGCTTGGATCATGTCAAATGGTTGAGAAACGAGTGAGTTAGAGGGCTTCACGCATCTGATCTTGAGGTTGAAGATGGCCATGGCGCCATGCTTCAGAAACCAACCAAGTTTGCCTTATGTTTTTCATTTGCCATGTATATTATGAATTGGCATTGCGCCCTAGTGGTTGATCAACTGGTTTGTGTGTACTAGCGAGTGGAAGGTCTGGGGTTCGAATCCCCCTCGCCCCAGACCTCTTTTTTTTTACCATTTTTTCCTATTTTTAACATTTTTCAAGTTATTTTTATTAATGATTTGAAAAATTAATTTCTCACTCAATTTTAATCATTTTTGGTTGATTCTTTTTCTGAAAAATCACAAAAATAGTAAAATATTTTATTCTACAAAAATATCAAATTTATATCATTTATTTAATATAATTGGTATTTTTGTAAATAAATTCATTTTAATTGTTTTTAAACATTTTAAACATGAATATTCATCTTGCAAATCAAAACCAAATGAGTTTTAAATCATCTTGTGATTAAAACCCCATTTTTTCAAACCTTAAACAAAAATCACAAGTGGTTTATTTAAACTTATTTGGTATTTTCATCATTTTTATTAATTTTCTTTGAAAAATTACTTTTAAAAAGTGAAAATTAGGGTTTCTTTGATTTTTAATCATACTCAAATATTTCAAAATCTTTTGGGCCTCTTGAGAGAGTGTAAGACCCACCTCTTTGTACATAAACAATTTTGGGCCTCAGTGTATTGTATAAGTCCCGATATAGTCGGAAATTTCGATGCGATCATCGTTTTCAAACTATCTTCAACTGGGTTTCTCCTTGAGCTATAAGACCCATCTTTATTCATTTTCAAACTCTTTGGGCCTCTAATAGAGTGTAAGACCCAACCCCTTTTGAAAACCAAAATCATTTTGGGCCTCAGTCATTGTATAAGTCCCACTGTATTTTCAAAAACCTCGGCGCGATCGTCGTTTTCAAACAAACAACTGGGTCTACCCTCGTATTGTAAGTCCCACTTGTTTTCTTTAAAATACTTTTGGGCCTCTTGATAGAGTGTAAGTCCCACCTCTTTGTAAATAAGAATCATTTTTGGGCCTCAGTCGTTGTATAAGTCCCGACACGATATTCAAAATAACAGTACAATTACTGTTCAAACCTTGGGCCTCTCCGTGAGCTGTAAGCCCCAACAATCTTTTCAAAACAATCCCATTTTGACTTAGGTTCAAATATATATATTTTTCAAAACTTTCTTTAATTTCTCTTAACAACTAACAATACAACATGGAAGCTCTACAACGGGTAAGTGTTTATCCGCTTTCTTTTATCTGCTTTCATATATAACACTGTATTGTGTGAAGCGGTGCATGGTTAGTCTTCTTTCATTCTTTTAAATACACGTTATATATATATAACTGTATTGTGGGAAGCTGAACATGGTTAGTCTTCTTTCATACCTTTTTTAAATACTCGTCATATATCAACTGTATATATACTAGTATAGTTATTTAGAGTTTTCCCCGACAAATACGTCTAGAACTAGGTAAAGCCCTGTTGTCGCTCTTAAATACAAACACAACTAGATACCCATAGGATTTCCGGATACAGTTTTCCCTTCTCTTGGGGTTAAATAATATGGAACAAAGAGAAAGGCAGTATTCTCGGTGAACCTTTTCTCAGACTGTCACCCTTAGAAATTGTCAAAGAAACTCTACTCCCCAGAGATAATCTTTTCTCCGTGAATGGCATCTCTTGAGTTTCTTCCAAACCCTCAAACTTTCTTGGAATGATCTCTTCTCTGTGAATTGCATTTCTTGAACTTCTCTTGGTTTGGGGACCCACAGGCTTCCTAAAAGCATCCCCTCCTCCTCTTGGGCATTGTACAAGGACCCTCCGGCTTCTTAGAAGTTCTCATGCCTTCTCTTTGGCTTAATACAAGGACCTTGACGACCTCTTAAAGATATAAGACAGAACTTAGTCATCCTTTGCTAGAGCAGTCTTTCCAGTGTCAAACCTCAGGCCACTTTATGGTTGATTCTCATCCCATAAGGCACTTGTCCTCTTTTGGGCATCCTACAAAAGATAAAACTCTTCAACACCATTAGACTTGGACAGTCTATACCCCCTCTTGAGTCTCAAAGACATTCTCAAGCACTGTAGAAACCCTGGTCATTTTGGAAAAATATCCGATAGAGTTTACACCCAATCCTTATCCCAAAATTCCCCAGCCAGGGTCAACTTGTCCCAAATCAGAACCTCAAGGGATCTGATACCTCAACTCTTCTGTAATCCTCAGCAAGAGTTGACTCCCCACTTGGACCTGCCTCGGGATCTCAATTATCCCCATCAGTAAGATAGCCTCCTCTTAGGCTATGTATAATGATATTTCCTCAACATATTCAGCCTCCTCTTGGGCTTTGTACAATGATTCTCCCCAATGGAGCTAACATTTCAGACTCTCTTGTTGAGTCACTCACCTTTAAGGCTCTCTTGTTGAGTCGGTCTCCTTTTAGCCTCAATCTCGGGCTTTGTACGAGACAGTAAATCGCTCTCTTGTTGAGTATAAAAGACTCTCTTGTTGAGTCAACCACCTTTTCAGACTCTCTTGTTGAGTCAACCTTCTTTAGCCTCCATCTTGGGCTTCGTACAAGACAGATAAAAAATACTCTCTTGTTGAGTCAAACCCCTTTAGCCTCCGTCTTGGGCTTTGTACAAGAGATATAAAAGCACTCTCTTATTGAGTCAAACTCATTTCAGTCTCCATCTTGGGCTTTGTACAAGATACATACAAATTCTTCCCAACAGGATCAAAATCCCTTTTAGCCTCAATCTTGGGCTTTGTACAAGACAGAAATAACATTTTTCCCCGGAAAAGACAAACTTTTGGCCTCCTCTTAGGCTTTGAATAAAGAAATCCCCGGCCAAGTCAATCAACCTCTTAGCATCAAACTAGTGCTTTGATCAAGGCACACAAAAATCAACAGTTCCTCTTTAGAGATGACAAGTTCTCTCTCGGTCAAACCTTTTAGCTTCATATCTTGGGCTTTGAACAAGATACAAATCACTTTTAGCTTCAATCTTGGGCTTTGAACAAGACACCAAACATCTTTTTCCTCCCTTAGAATAGGAGGAACTACGATCGCTCTGATTTCCCTGTTTCGTTTAAACGGGAATACGTAGGCATAAGATTGTGAAATCTTAGCGAGCATACTAATCAAAAACTCTAAAGTCCAGTACCTTCATACATCAATCAAAAAAATATCAGATCTAGTACCTTACCAAAAGCCTCACGGACAGTCCAGACACTCTATTCTTAAACGAAATAAACTAAGACAGGCCCCCCTATTTTGGTAGCATCTGTAAACCAACAGTCATCTGTTTAAACTCAGTATGCAAGCAGGGTTAATTGGAGACATCTATTTCCCTTCCTTAATCAGCTTCACAGGATAAAATATGAATCAAATTGTAGTACCAAAGCGATAGTGATTCGAAACCACAAAAACCGCGCTACACTATGAGAAAGCAAAGACACTTGATCAAGTTATCTCTCCAACGACTAGTATTCTGAAAATGCTATTTAAGTAGTTGAAGGTTCAAACTAAATCTTCAACAAGGATCAACCTGATGGAGGAGTAACAAGATCAGCAATTATCAACACAATCGAGTATGCATAATTTCTGTTGTAGGTTGTAATTGTAAAAGCCTTAAGATTTCTTAAACACTGAATATATTAGAAATATTAAGAGCTTTAGGTCTTTGTTATGGTGATTTCCCTGTACCTCTGATATTTGTATCAAGTACACCTTGTTCTCTATTATGCTTAACAGGATGTTTAGCAGTTTAGATTAAGTCTCTCACCAAGATGCTTGAGCCATGTAAGTCTCTTTGTATGTACTAGAGCATTGAAAGTATTAATCAATTAGATTGATTGAGCAGCTAAAGTCTCTCGTAAAAATTCTTGAGCCATGTAAGTTTCCTGCTATGTGCTAGAGCATTGAAAGACTTAATCAAGTGGATTGATTAAGTAGAAGTCTTGAATCTGTGGGATTTAAACAAGGAAGTCTCGGATATAGGGTCTGAGTAAAATTCTTAAACCTGAGGGGTTTAAGAAGGAAATGTTGGGTTCATGGAACTTGAGAAGGAAGTCTTAGACTGTGGGTCTGAGCAAGATGTCTTGGGCCAGAGGGGCTTGAGCAGGAAGTCTTGGGTCTGAGGGACATGAGCAGGGAAGTCTTAGGCTGAGAGTTTAAGCTAGGAAGTCTTGAGTTTGTAGGACTTGAGCAAGGAAGTCTTAAGCTTTAGGGGTTTAAGCAAGAAGTCTCAGACTTAGGGTCTGAGCATTGTAAAAGTCTTATGCAGAATGCATAAGCGATTGTAATCATGATTTGATTATAGTGAAAATCTCTTGTGAAGCAAGGGGACTGGACTACTCTCATTTGGGAGGAACCAGTATAAATCTTTGTGTCTTCTGCTATTATTTATTTGCTTATGTTAACATTTTGCTGCTAAGCCTAACTAGAATTTGAACACCAATTTAGATTCTGAACGTTAATCTGATGCAAATTAAGAAAACATAAAACACAATTCAACCCCCTCCTTCTTGTGTACTTTTCTCATCTTCAACCACATTGAGAGAAGACTAGTTTCTTTCACATAATAACAAAAATGAAGATGACCACTAAGACGATCTCATACTTTGAAATAGATGATCATGTTAATTCTGAACTAAAAGAAAGATTTCTAATCATGGTATTCTTCGTTTTAAGAAGAACAAGTTATGTGAGTAATACCAAATACAAATACAACACCGTGTAACACCCTGATTTAATTAATCTCTTATTTTATTATTTATTTAATTTAATTGATTATTTTAAATTAAATAATTATTTGTGAATATGTGACATGTTTGGTCGGTGACGATATCTGTGGTGTTTTGTGTTGATTAATTTGGGTTAGTGGGAATTAACTAAATTAATTAATAATTTAATCTGAAATTGGTGGGAATTTGTAGAGTTGGGCCAATTTTGGGAATTGGAAGAGTTTAGTGGTGAGTGGAGGAAAACTGAATTTGAGTTGGGTAAAAGGTATAATTTTGAGAACTAAATAAAATAGTATATATTTTAAACACTAGAAGAAAATTAGGTTTCAGAGGCTTTTTCATCAGTACGTGAAAACAAAGGATTTTGGAGAAAAGAGCTTAGAAAGGAGAGTGTTAGGGCTTGAGAGAAGGAATCCTAGAGAGCTTGCTTTGCTGAATTTCTAGAATTACAAGGTAAAAGGGGGGAATTCTTCATCTATGGGTGCTTAATTCATGAAAGGGTAGAGAGGTTTCCCTTAACCTCCAATAGGATTTCCACTTTTTGTTGATTGAGTTGTGTGATGAATAATATGATTGCAATTTTGTTTCTATGCCATGATTTACTTGAAATTTTATGTATTGTAATTCCTGTGATCATTGCATATGTTATGTGTTCATAAACATGAGTTTAAATGTGAAATTGGGGTTTTTAAAACAAGATTAAATTCTGAGTTTTGTGGTTAAATTAATGTAACAACATGTTAGATTAATAAGAATTAACATGCTATTGTGTTATAATTATGTGGGTATTGTTTTTCGATTGTTTAAAGGTGTTTGGAGTTGTTTTGAGTGAATTTCCGCAGGTTCTGCCATAGCAGGGCAAAATTCTGATTCTGTTAGTAGGGTGACGGGTGTTACCCATCTAATGCCCTGAGCGTCAGGTGATGCAAAGTGCTGATGGGCGTCAGTCATCTGATGGGGAGACGGTCATGGTCTCTAGGTGGACGTGTCTTTCTAGGTCATCACAGATGTGACGTGCTGAGGAATGAGAAGGCTGACATGCGTCATCTGTAACACCCCATTTCTACCTGGTAATTATAAATAAAATCAGAGTCATCATATTCAACTTAAAACAGGATGTCACATTTTTCAACTTTAAAATCATTAACACAGTAGACAATCATGAAAGATACATAACAATTCAAGGGAACATAAACCAACAAATAGTCTTCAAAAATATTCAACTTTATCAAATACAACGCAGCGGATTCATAATCATCGTAATAGCATCTTTATCCAACAAAAATCAACTTTAAATTAAACAACAAAGTATTTTTCGGCAATTTCACAAAAAATTCAGCATGTAAACAGATAAACAAAAGACATGCGTCATCCCCCCGAGTGCTACGTATCAGAGCGACAACCACCGACTCGAACTAAGGTAACCGGCTACTCCTCTTGATTACCTGCACGTTGCCAACATAGGGACAGCATTCAAACATAAGGGGTGAGATATCAAATTTTATAAACCAAGTATGATAAATAATACATAGATAGGAATCATACAATTATCACCACTTCACATCAACAACGACACAACAATCAACGACAACTTGAAAAAAATGCAACTTTAATGCGACTCGCCTATGTTATGCACGTGGTACCATTTGGAGTAAAACTCCCAACTTAAAACTGCCAGTTTATCGAGGCATAAAGGCATAAGCCTTCAACTTTCAACTTGTGCCAATCCAGGCCAACGTGGTGTGAGCATCGGCTCCGACATAATAATGCAAGTATGCTATATGGCATGTACGACACAACAACGAAAACAACACAACAACGTCAACAACATAAGCAACTTATACAACATGAACAACTTAGTCAACTCTGGCCATTAAGCCTTCAACTTAAAATTTGTTCGTAAATCAGAACGAAACAACACAATTAGATGTACCTGCAATTCAACTTTTCTGACATAATTTCAACAAAACAATTCAACAAAATTCACCTACTAAATTACCCGACTTACCCCGACAATTTTCGTTAAATTCCGGGCAACTAAATTATCCGCCTAAACCGACTAAAACTGTACTGTTTTTAACTTCTGTTATTAATACCAGTTTATTATAAAATTCTGTGACTTTTCTGGTTTCTGATACAATACTTCTGCTATCATTTAAAATCATCTGTCATGAACATTTGTATCATTCTGTTTCTGCCGAAAACCAGTTTGTTTCTATTAAAACTTGATATACTGATATAGCAATTCATATTACCAGTGTTAGTTCATTACAAATTTACTTGGTCCTAAACATTCCATAAAGAAAACTTGGTAATTGTTTAGTAATACTTTATTTTAAAAACAAAAGAAATGGTTACCAGTAACATGAATTAATTGGGAAATATAATATTAATAAAGGTATAAAAAAAATTAAAGTGAATATCCTCCCACATGGGTGGCTTGCGCCACCCTTTATGAAGAAACCATGGCTTGCGCCATGTACCCTTGTGGCTCCCGCCACATGCCATTCTCTCTTGTTTTGGGTGGCCTGCGCCACCCCTATGTGAGTAATGGGTGGCCTGCGCTACCCGTGCATCTGTGAACAGTGTTATTTCGCCCCCATCAACAACACAGAAAATCGACAAATCAACATTTTCACAGAATCAATCAATATAACCCCATCAACAACACATCATCAAAATCAATTTAAATCAACATCAACATCATAAAACTACCCGATCCCAATTTCTACGTATCGCTTATCATATCCCGATTATAAAAGTCGAACCCCACCCTTACCTTGGATTAAAGGCAGCTCTAGGTTCGATCGGATTCTGGGGATTTGGCACCGGTAGCAGTTTCTCTTTCGCAACTTCTTCTCTCACGTTCTGTTCCTCTTCTACTTCCACTTTCTGATAAAACCTAACTTGTTTTCTTTCTATTTCTTTTTATCAAAATATTATTATTCTACTAATACTACTAATGGGCCTAATAACTTACACCCCTCTATTACTTATTCTGACACGAATTCTAGCCCACTAAACCAACACACTCCAATAACAATAATATTATCTCTAATATTAATTCTACGACTTACCAACTTAAATACCGACTCGACGACTTAATTCACCGCAACACAAAATCAGCCGTATAATTCACAAATAATTAATTAAATATTAATTAAATAAATAATTAATATTTGGGCGTTACATCATCCTGGTGACGAGTTACCCATCATTGAGTGAGAAGGTGTGTTTTGACATGCTGAGTTTGATTTTGAGGGTTTTTTGTCAAGCGGTTGAGTTTTGGATGTTGTTTGGTGTTGTGTGATGAGTACGAGTTAATTAAGTAAACCTATGTTATTGACTGTGTAATATTATGCATATATGTGAGTTATGTGTAATTGAGAATTTGTGTGATAAAAGTGAAGGCATGATGTGAAGCTGATTTTGTTGATGAGACATGTGATTTGAGATATGAAGTATTATTGATGCATTGAAAATATATTTTTAATTACAGCCAAAGTGGGGCTATTTTGCGTTTGTTATTGTCGAGTGATTATGTATAGTCAGTGTGGGGTTGTACTTCATTTTGCATGACATTCATCATATTTGTCATTGTTATGAAAGAGGAATGTTCGCTAGTTCAGAGTGGGGACGAGTAGCTTGTCCCAAGCCTTGATTGGTGACTAGTGGCTTGTCACAAGCCTTGAGTGGGGGCTTGGACCTCAGAGTGGCGGCACAGG
Source organism: Lathyrus tuberosus (assembly GCA_022829125.1). NCBI lineage: Eukaryota > Viridiplantae > Streptophyta > Magnoliopsida > Fabales > Fabaceae > Lathyrus > Lathyrus tuberosus. The sequence goes on from JALAZF010000191.1 coordinate 4,995,061, forward strand.
ATTTACAGAGATCGGGACCCGATTCGTAATGAAGAACCAATCGTTGATTCGGTACTTCATGCATATATAGTTTATTGTGAGTCAGGTTAAGAGTGGGGACTGTGATAAGCATGACATAAGTCATTGTTGCGTTATATTGCATGATTGTGATTGGATGATTGTGACGTGGGTGAGATGTGAATACATGCAGTCGGCGTGCTTTCTGATTGTGTGGATAATTATGTATATGTGTGAATCTATCCTGAATGTTTATGCACCGTTTATTATTTGAATGTATTCTCGCCCCTTTATGTGTTGTTGTGTCTGTGCTCCTTTGGAGTACAGATAATCAGGTACTTGAGTAGGAGCTTGAGGTTGAAGAAAGTGTTGTGCCTCTTTAGTTGCTTGTCGTTCGGGTCAATAGTTGGAGTCGTTCTAATACGTAACACAACGGGAACAGGCTATTCTATATTTTTTTATGTTGTGTATCTTTCTATTTTTGTTTTATTCTGTGATGAACCAAATTTAAACTAATAATGTTGTTGAGCCTTTTATGCCAAATGTTTTTTTTTTTTTGTAATTTTGTTGCTTAGTGAATGAGTTATTTTTCATTATTACGTGATTCGAAATGCTTTAGATTGTGTGAGTAAGATTCAACTTGATGAATATTTATGTTGTTATACATGTTTTATTATTTAATTATCGAGTCAGGAAATATGGTGTTACATAGTGATATTAGAGCCTGGTTTGTCCATCCGGCCAGATTCTTGACATGGTATTTGTTCCCAAGTATGCGATAGGTGTGTGTACATTGTCAATGCATTGTTTCTTATAATGTCCGTTAGATGGTGTGCAGAATGACTGGAAGAAATGACCATGCAATCATTGATGTTTTGGAGTCAGTGGCTTAGGCATTACATGGACAGTAGAATTAGAGGAACAACCTACCGAAATTCAAGGGTAGATACAACCCGGAGGGTGCTCATGCACGACTGAAAGAGATTGAAAAGATTTTCTAAGTGATGGCATGTACTAAGGAGCAGAAGGAATTATTTGGTACCCAAATGTTGCCTAAGGAAGCTGAATATTAGTGGGGTAATACACGCCAGAGACTAGAGATTACTGGTACTGAGGTTACCTGAGGTGTGTTCAGAGTGCAGTTTCTAGAGAAGTACTTCCCTAAGTATGTGCATATCAAGAAAAAGATTGAATTCGTTGAGCTAAAACAAGGAAATTTGACAATTGTAGAGTATGCTGCCAAGTTTAAGAAGCTAGTGAAGTTCTGTTTGCATTATAATAACTCTGTTTCAGAGGGTTCAAAGTGCATCAAGTTTGAGAGTGGGTTGCATCCCGAGATCAAAGAAGTTGTTGGTTACTAAGAGATCTACCGCTTTTCTGTACTGGTGAATGAGTGCAGAATATATGATGAGGATATCAGAGCCTGATCTACTCACTACAAGAGTATTGGTGAAAGGAAAGGGAAGAGTCAGATATGTGGGAAGTCGTACGGTACTCCAAATGATGAATGGAAATAAAGGGTTTCGAATGAGAAAAAGCGAAGTCGGGGAAAGACTCCTACTTCTATGAGATGCTTTAAGTGTGGCGAGTAGGGACATTGTAGTCCTAAGTGCAAGCGCACAACTGTGAACTACTTCAAGTGTGGGAGGCTAGGTCACCGCGCTGCTGATTATAGGAGTAATAATCTAACTTGCTTTAACTATGGAGAGAGAGTTCATATTAGTACTTAGTGTGAGAAACCGAAGAAATATCAATCTAGAGGAAAGGTTTTTACGTTGTCTGGAGCAGAGTTTACTTCGTCAGATAAATTGATTCAAGGTACGTGCTTTATAAACAATATTCCTTTGATTACTAATATTGATACAAGTGCGACACATTCATTTATATTTTCTGAGTGTGTGTCGAGGTTGAAGTTAGAGGTGTCTGCTATGAATGGTAGTATAGTCATAGATACCCTAGCTAGTGGTTCAGTGACTACTTCCTTGGTGTGTTTGAATTGTCCTGTAATAAGTTTTTAGCGAAATTTTAGGATGGAATTAGAGTGTTTTCCTTTGAGTCAGCTTGACGTTATTCTGGGAATGAATTGGTTGGAGTTTAACCCCATGTGTTTATCAATTGTTTTCATAAATCGGTGTAGTTTCTTGATTCCGTAGAGAGTTCAAAGTCGAGTTTCATGACCGCGAGGGAGGTAGAGATGTACTTGAGTGAGAGTGCTCAAGTGTTCATTGTTCTCACATCTTTGAGTGGAGGAAGTGACAGAATAATTATGGATCTACCTGTGGTGTGTGATTTTCCGGAGGTATTCCTAGATAATATCAGTGATTTATCGTCAAAGCGAAAAGTGGAGTTTGCTATAGACTTAGTACCTTGTACTAGTCCAGTGTTTATGGCTCCTTACAGGATGTCTGCTTCAGAGCTGAGTGAGCTGAAGAAATAGTTAGAGGACCTTTTTGAGAAAAAGTTTGTTCAGTCGAGTCTTTTGCCTTGGGAAGCGCCGGTGTTGTTAGTCAAGAAGAAAAATGGTAGTATGAGATTGTATGTTGACCATCGTCATTTGAATAATGTGATGATCAAGAACAAGTATCCACATATGGGGATTGATGATTTGATGGATCAGTTGGCAGGTGTCTGTGTGTTTAGAAAGATTGATTTACATTCGAGTTATCATCGGATTTGTATGAAACTAGAAGATATTCCAAAGACTGCATTCAGAACCAGGTATGGTCACTATGACTATTCAATAATACCATTTGGTGTGTCTAATGCACTTGGAGTGTTCATAAAGTACATAAATAGAATATTCCATTCGTACTTAAATTGATTTGTGGTTGTGTTCATCAACAATATTTTGATATATTTGAAGTCCAAGGAATAACATATGGAGCATTTGAGAGTTGTGAAATTGACCTTAAAGGATAAGAAGCCATATGTGAAGTTGTCTCAGTGTGAATTTTGGCTGAAAGAATTGAGTTTCCTGGGCCACGTGACTTATAGTGGTGGTATTGTTGTGGATCCATCAAAGATTAATGTTGTGTTGCAATAGGAGAATCCGAAGTCTGTTACAGAGTTCAAAAGTTTTCTTGGTTTTTCTAGTTACTACTGAAGGTTCATCGAAGGTTTTTCGAAGTTGGCCTTACCTTTGACACAGTTAACTCAAATGGAGTGATCAGTGTGCAGAGAATTTCCAAGAACTCAAGAAGAAATTGACATTAGCTCTAGTTTTGATTTTCCCAAATCCAAGTGAATCGTTTGTTGTGTATTGCGATGCTTCTAAGATGGGTATGAGTGGTGCGTTGATGCAGACTGGTCAGCTTGTGGCTTATGCTTATAGGAAGTTGAAAGCTCATGAGAGTAAATATCATACACATGATCTAGATTTAGAGCTGTAGTGTTCATGTTGAAAATTTGGAGGCATTATCTCTTTGGCTCCAAATTTGAGGTGTTCAATGATCACAAGAGTTTGAAGTACTTCTTTTACCAAAAAGAGTTGAATATGAGGCATATAAGATAACTCGAATTCCTGGTAAAGCCAATGTCGTAGCCGATGCCTAGAGCAAGAAGTCGTTGCATATGTCAATGTTGATGGTGCACTAATTGTACTTAATTGGGAAGTTCAGATATCCGAGTTTGGTATGTGAAGAGACTCCAGATAGTGTGAAGTTAGGTATGCTGAAGTTGACTATTGGTATCCTTGAAAATATCAGTCAAGGTTAGAAAGTGGAACTGAGATTAGTTGACTTTCTTGTGTTAATCAATCAGGAGAATGAAGGTGATTTCAGAATCGACGAGAATGGTGTGATAAGGTTTTGAAATAGGGTTTGTGTACCAGATGTGCCAGATCTTAAGAAGAGCATTCTTAAGAAAGGTCATAGGAGTGGTATGAGTATTCATCCCAGTGCTACCAAGATGTATCAAGAATTGAAGAAATTGTTTTGGTGGCCAGGAATGAAGAAGGAAGTAGTTGTGTTTGATATGCTTGTTTGTCTTGTTAGAAGTCGAAGATTGAGCATCAGAAGTTGTCGGGTTTGATGCAACCGTTGAGTATTATTTAGTGGAAGTGGATTAACATTTCCATGGATTTTTCTGACAAGTTTTCCAAAGACGACAAAGGGATGTGATTCAATATGGGTTATTTTTGACAGACTGACTAAATCAGATCATTTCATACCGATTAAGATCAGTTATCCTTTGCAGAAGTTGGCAGAGTTGTATATTGAGAAAATTATTAGTATGCATGGTATTTCGTCTAACATTGTCAGATAGAGATCCGAGATTTACGTCGAGATTTTGGCAGAGTTTGTAAGAGGCAATGGCTACTAAGCTAAAGTTGAGTTCTGCTTATGATCCTCAAACAGATGGTCAGACAAAGGTAACTTTTCAATCTTGGGAGGATTTGCTAAGAGCTTGTGTTTTGGTGCAGGGGTAACTAGGATAGTTACTTACCGTTGGTCGAGTTCACCTACAACAGCAATTTCCATTCTAACATTGGAATGTCACCATTTGAGGCATTGTATGTTAGGAGGTGTAGGATGCCTTTATGTTGGTATGATTCTGGAGAGAGTGTTGTGCTTGGACCTGAGATAGTTCAAAAAACAGCTGAGAATATCAAGATGGTCTAAGAGAATATGAAAGCTTCACAGATTCATCGGAAGAGCTATCATGACAAGAGAAGGAAAACACTTGAGTTCCAAGCGGAAGATCATGTGTTCCTAAGAGTTTCTCTGGTAACTAGTGTTAGTCGCGCGTTGAAGTCTACGAAACTTATGCCACGTTTCATTGATCCGTTCTAGATTAGTTAGAGAGTAGGAGAGATTGTAACACCCTATTTATCCTCGCGTATTTTATAAATAAAATGAGGGTAAAAATTAAAAACAAACAATAACTAGGATGCTATTTTAACACCAAACAGCTCATGCAATAGGATATCTAACACATACAACTTT